>BSYR01000010.1:74070000-75320000 GCA_030270665.1 Hibiscus trionum | reverse complement strand
ATAGCTGGAGCCTTTCAGACAGCTCTGGCTGGTATGCATGTTGCAGCACCACCTCAGGGTGCGGGGACAGGACTACCCCTAGAGAGACTTTGTAATTTGGGGGCGGTAGAGTTTCGTGGGTTGTCTCTGGAAGGTTCAGAAGGGTGGCTAGAGAGCACTACTCGCATCTTGGGTCAGATGGAGTGTTCGGATGCCCATAGGTTGGGGTGCATTGTCTCATTACTTCAGGGAGATGCTTATGCTTGGTGAACCACTGTTGTTTCCGGTATGGCCGAGGTGGATATCACATGGGAGTTTTTCCGGAATTCTTTCAAGAGGAAGTACCTAGGAGCTCGGTACTTGGATGAAAAGAAAAGAGAATTCATGGCTTTGGTTCAAGGTAATAGGACCGTGTCTGAGTATGAGGTCCAGTTTGTAAGGTTGAGCCAGTACGCGCCGGAATTGATTCCGAATGAGACGAAACGATGCGAGCGTTATAGATATGGATTGACTACTGATGTGAAGACTTACATGTTGGCCTCCGACTACACTGAGTTCGATGTCTTGGTTTCTAGAGCTAAGGATATAGAGCAGAACCTGAACTCTAGAACACGTGCTGGTGGATCTGATTCCGGGAAGAGACATGCGAACTGGGATAGAGATTATGCCAAGGGGCATAAGGATAAGAGGTACCAGCAGGATACGAGACCTAAGGGTGGTAACCAAGGTCAGGGTCATCAGGGCCATGGAGCCGTTGGATACATTTCTGAGTGCACTAGGTGCGGGAGACGCCACTCAGGTGAGTGTATGGGTAGATTCGGGCCGTGTTGGAACTGTAGCTCCAGAGACCATTTGAGGCGTGATTGTCCACACCCAGTTAAGGGAGGACCAGCCCCAACAAGGGGTTTTGAGCATCAGAGAGGCCGTGGGCGCGGCCTTGGGAACTTTCAGCCAAGGAATGAGGGTCAAAGGAACTTGGCTCATGTTGTAGCAGTCCAGCCAGAGGGAGGAGGACCGGCTAGGGTGTACGCCAAGCGAGAGGCTGGGAGTGATACTGATGTCATTGCAGGTAATTTCACATTACAAACTTTGAGTTTGCTTTCTCTAGTAGATTCGGGGGCAACACATTCGTATATTTTGGGTGAGCACGCAAAGTCATTAGGATTACCTTGTGATTGGCTAGAAGTAGGTGTAAATGTCACTAGCTCTTTTGGTGATACAGTGGTAGTTAGGAAAGTGTATAGAAGGTGTCCTTTGATGGTTCAAGGCCATGTGTTTCCGGTCGATATGATGGAATTACCCTTTTATGGCTTTGATATGATTTTGGGCATGGATTGGCTTGTGGAGCATAGAGCTAGGGTTGAGTTCGAGACTAAGAGAGTCTCTTTGAGGCTTACCAATGACTTTGAGGTTGTGATAGTTGGGGAAAATGTCAAGTTTTTGTCCAATGTGGTTTCGGTTTTGGAAGCTCAGAGATTGTTGGGTGCAGGGTGTCAGGCTTACTTAGCTTACGTAATGAACCCGGATATGAGTGAGGTGAGACCTCAGGATATCAGGACTGTATGCGACTTTCCAAGTGTTTTTCCGGAAGAACTACCAGGCTTACCTCCCGATAGAGCTGTTGAGTTTGTTATTGAGACATATTCTGATTCTGCACCGGTATCGATTTCTCCATATAGAATGGCACCTAAGGAGTTGAAAGAATTGAAGACACAGCTTCAGGAGTTGACTGACCGAGGCTTTATTAGGCCTAGTGTTTCCCCGTGGGGTGCTCCGGTGTTGTTTGTGAAAAAGAAGGATGGTAGTATGAGACTGTGTATAGACTATAGACAGTTGAATAAGGTGACCGTGAAGAACAAATATCCCTTGCCAAGGATAGATGACTTACTAGACCAGTTGAGAGGTGCTTCCGTGTTTTCAAAGATTGATTTGAGGTCTGGATATTATCAGTTAAAAGTAAAGGATGTGGACATACCGAAGACAGCCTTTCGTACACGTTACGGGCATTATGAGTTTTTAGTGATGCCTTTCGGGTTGACCAACGCTCCAGCAGCCTTCATGGATATGATGAACCGAGTGTTCCATAAGTTCTTGGACAGGTTTGTGGTAGTGTTTATTGATGACATCCTAGTGTACTCTAGGACCGAAGAGGAGCACGATGAACACTTAAGGTTAGTGCTTCAGGCCCTACTTGAGAATCATTTGTATGCCAAACTAAGTAAGTGTGAGTTTTGGATTAGGGAGGTGGTCTTCCTAGGTCACGTGGTCTCGGCTAGTGGGATTAGTGTGGATCCCAAGAAGATAGAAGCCATTGTGGATTGGAAACAACCGAAATCAGTGACCGAAATCCGCAGTTTCTTAGGTTTGGCGGGGTACTATAGAAGGTTCGTTGAAGGGTTCTCGAAGATAGCGGCACCATTGACCAAATTGTTACAGAAGAATGTTCCGTACGAATGGTCAGATGTGAGACAAGAAGCGTTTGAGAAATTGAAGAAAGCTTTGACCGAAGCTCCTATTTTGGTTCAACCTGAGCCGGGGAGAGAGTTTGTGATTTATAGTGATGCGTCGTACGTGGGACTAGGTTGTGTGCTTATGCAAGATGGTAAGGTGGTGGCCTATGCTTCGCGACAATTGAAGGTCCATGAGAAGAATTACCCCACACATGACATAGAGTTGGCTGCCGTGGTGTTTGCGTTGAAAATCTGGAGACATCATCTTTATGGTGAGAAGTGCATTGTGTATACTGACCACAAGAGTTTGAAATATTTGATGTCTCAGAAGGAATTAAACCTCAGACATCGAAGGTGGATAGAGCTTCTTAAGGATTATGACCTTACCATAGAGTATCATCCGGGCAAGGCGAATGTGGTGGCCGATGCCTTGAGTAGAAAGGTGGCCGTTGAGTTGCGAGCGATGTTTGCAAGATTGAGTGTGTCTACAGATGGTGGGTTAGTAGCAGAACTTCAAGCTAAGCCATCATTGATCCAGTTGATTCGTGAGAAGCAGTTGAGGGATGAGTCTTTGGCACCACACGTACAAGACATAGCCGAAGATAGGCCAACCGAGTATTGTTTTGGAGAGAATGGGATCCTATGTTTTAAGGATAGGATAGTAGTTCCGGAGGATGCTGAGTTGAGACGTATGATCTTGAGTGATGCTCACAATAGTCCTTTTTCTATGCATCCGGGTAGCACGAAGATGTATCGAGGATTGAAGGAAGAATATTATTGGATTGGCTTGAAAAGGGATGTAGCCGAATTCGTAAGTAAATGTATGGTTTGTCAGAGAGTTAAGGCTGAGCACCAGTTTCCCTCAGGGTTGTTGCAACCGTTGAAAATTCCGGAGTGGAAGTGGGAGCGTATCACTATGGACTTTGTGTCAGGACTTCCGTTGACTCCTTCGAAGAAAAATTCAGTGTGGGTGATTGTAGATAGATTCACCAAGAGTGCTCACTTCATACCGGTTCATACTACTTATACTTTAGAAAAGTTGGCTGAATTGTATATTCGTGAGATTGTAAGACTACATGGGGTACCGAAGTCGATTGTGTCGGATAGAGATCCGAGATTCACCTCTAGATTTTGGGAGAGTTTGCATCGAGCTTTGGGCACTTGGTTGAACTTCAGCACTTCATATCATCCGCAGTCGGATGGACAGTCGGAAAGAGTGATTCAGATATTGGAGGATATGTTAAGGTGTTGTATCATTGACTTCCAGGGGACATGGGAGAAACACCTACCACTAGTGGAGTTTGCGTATAACAACAGCTTTCAGTCGAGCATTGAGATGGCTCCCTATGAGGCCTTGTATGGTAGGAAGTGTAGGACCCCGATTTGTTGGGCCGAGACTGGACAGAAGCTTATACCGATGCCCGAGTTGCTTAAGGGTACCACTGAAAAGGTAAAGTTGATTTGTGATCGCTTGAAAGCGGCTTCAGATCGGCAGAAGTCCTATGCCGATTTGAAGAGGAAAGAGGTAGAGTACTCCGTGGGAGATAAAGTGTTTTTGAAAGTCTCACCTTGGAAGAAAGTGATGAGATTTGGGAGAAAGGGCAAGTTGAGCCCAAGGTACATAGGGCCTTATGAGATAGTTGAGAGAATTGGTCCGGTTGCGTATAGATTGAGACTCCCAGTTGAGCTGGAGAAGATTCATGATGTATTCCATGTGTCGATGCTTAGGAGGTACAGATCGGATCCGTCCCATGTTATGCCAGTGGAAGAAATAGAGTTAAATCCGGACTTGTCTTACAACGAGGAACCAGTTGAGATACTTGCTTCTGATAGCAAGGTATTGCGTGGCAAGACTATTGAGTTAGTCAAAGTCTTATGGAGACATAGAGGTGTGGAAGAAGCCACGTGGGAGAGGAAAGCCGACATGCTTGAGCAGTTTCCGTACTTGTTTCCGCCAGGTAATTTCGAGGACAAAATTCCTTAAGTGGGGGAGAGTTGTAACGCCCGGGTTTAGGGGCTAGGTGAAAATAATATTTTAGTATTGTCTGGTTTCGATTTTAATATTTTATTTATTAAAATAAAGGTTTGGGCCTCAGGTTTTAAGATTTGGACTAATTTTAAATTGAGCCCAAAAGCCATGGATGGCACTATTGTGGTTTCCCTTTTTCTTTAAGGGCATTTTGGTCATTTAACATTAAATTTTTAAACAATTATAAAATAAGGTTGAGTGATCATCTTCTTCACTTCTCTTCCATTTCATTCCAACGTCAAAAATCTCTCTCCCTTTAGAGATACTATTTCATTCCATAACTCATCCGTTTTTGAAGATTTTTCAAAGGTAAGGACGTTTTTGACTTGTCCTTGTTATTCTCTACATGTTGATACCAATTGTTTTCATTTTTATACATGTTTTGAGATTTGAGGTTTGGAGGGTTTTGGATTCAAATATGTTATTTTTGATGTCTTTAACCAAGTTTTCTATTTGTTTAAGTTATATGAGTTGTCTACACTCAAAAAGGATCAACAAAAATCGATTTTTACAACGTTTTATGGAATTTTCGGATTTGGGGGAAAATGAGGTTTTTGAGAGGTTTAAGTTGAGTTTTGGGGATGTTTTAGGTGAAATTTTGATGGTTGATGATTAGACTATATGTAAGTGTTGTTTTGGAGGCTTTATGGAGTAAATTAAAGTTTGGAATCATTGGTTTGAGGGGTGTTTAGGGGCTGCTCGAGATTAAGGATTTTGATGTTGTGTGCTTGGTATGTAATGGTGTTGGTTACTTTGGAATATGGACTGAATTGGGATTATTTAAATTGTGTTGAAATGTGTAGAAACGAGAAAGTTGTTTGGTGAAGCTTCGGGGACAAATTGAGGATTTCGGAGTTGTGAGCTTGGTCTTCGATCTTCTTTTGGGTAGCAACGGTGAGTAGAATTGTTGAATTATGCATTGTGCTCGATATGGATCCTCTTGGGGTTGGGTGGGACCTTAAAGGGTCACCTAAACCCGTGTGTAAGCCTCTCTACTCTCATGTTGTTGTGATATGATGAATGTTTATAATTCATGAGCTTTAAGTGCATTTGAGTGGTAAATTGTGTAGTTGAGTTGAGTTCGTGCCTCACGTGATGGTTGTCGTTGCTCCGGTGATGTGTAGTCCCGCCGGTAGCAAAAGTATAAGACTCTGGTGATGTGTAGTCCCACCGGTAGTCACTGGTTGGGTATTCCTTTGATGTGTAGTCCCATTGGAAACTCACTAGTTGAAACGGTGATGTGTAGTCCCACCGTACTTGTATGTTGGTTGGGCTTGTGCAAACCATGTGTGTTGTTGTTATTGAGATTGATCCCTGTGCATTAATGTCTTCTTATATTTAAAACGTGTTTGGAAAAACTGTACGTTGTGATTTATAGTGTCTCCCTCACTAAGCTTTTTGGCTTACGCTCTCTTTGTTTCCAACGTGCAGATCGTTAGAGTTCGGAAGGCAATCGGGTGAGGAAAGAGCTTTTGGAGTTCTCAAGCTAGTTACAAGTATGGTTTGTGTTTTGATAAATTGCCTAGACAATGGGGTATAGGGTTTAGAAAGTTATAATTAAGCTGGAGATGTTGTTTGTGTAAATATGTCTTTATATGTACGCCTTTTAAATGTTTAAGGTTGTTTTGATGGCATGTTCCTTATGATATGTTGTTAATGCCTTATGTTGATGGTTTTGTAAACCATGTTATGTTAATGTCTAAGTGTTTGTTGGTAGGCTTATAACCATGTCTTTTGAATGATGTTTGTCCATGTTGGGTGCCTTGTATGACTATATTTTAGTTAATAGAGGTGGTATGAATGCTTGTATGTGTCTATGGAGGTTTTGTTATGCATCTAGAGTGTGAGCCTTATATGTTTTTGCTGAAATTAGAGTATTGCAAAGCAGGGCGTATCGATACGCTCAAGGGTGTATCGATACGTTCTTGCCTGCAGAACTCAGTTTTGGCTGGGCGTATCGATACACTTGGGTGTATCGATACGGTATCAGCTCTCTGGAATTCAAGTCAGGCTGAGTGTATCGATACACAAGGGTGTATCGATACGTTCCCAACTCTCTGAAATACAGAGGAGTGGGTGGGTTTAGGTCGTATCGATACGGGGTTGTAGCGTATCGATACGGTTCCATTTCGTTGACCTCGAAATGTTGACCGAGAAGGGTGTATCGATACGCTCAAGGGTGTATCGATACGGACTTCCCTGAGTTGATTGAGAGGGTTGACTTTGGTCAAGGCGTATCGATACCCTCTGTATGTGTATCGATACGGCCTGCTTAAAAGGGAAAATTTGGTTGTTTAAATTGCATGAATTGTGGGTTTTGTATTCGTGTTTGTTCGCTGCATGTCCCATCACATAGGATTTATTACAGGCATTTAGAAAAAAGATAAAAAAAATAGGGTTGCTAACCGAGGGGGAACCTTAATTGGTTTTCGCTCGGTTTTCCCCGTGTAGCCCACTTGGACCGGTCATCCGGCCAGACCGGGACGAGGGGGTTACATTTACTATTCTACGGAGTTGAGTCACTTGTTCCACTCCCTAAAAATAGATTGCACCCATGATTATCCCGAACCCCTTGGCCAACCTATATGAGCATTCCCTCTCTCGTGCTCACTTTTCCTATGTCAACAATGAATGGGTTCGTGTCCCTCGAGCTCCTCAACAAGATGCTCAAGCCGACGCTCCACAAGCTCCTCAAGGCTCTCAAGGTGCTCCTATTGCTTCCTCCTCCATGGACACTCTCATGACATTCCTTAATAAAAAATTCACAAACATGGAAGCCGGGTTTGCAGCCATTGACACTCGATTCACATCCTTGGAAGATCAAGTCAAGGGTCTTGATACTCGCTTCACGTCTTTGGAGGATCAAGTCAAAGCCATAGCTCTTCAACAAAACTCCATGGATGTCTCTCTCGCCGCTTTCCATGATGCTTGGCTCAATCAATCTAGGAGGCATCAACCGAGTCAAGATGATGAGGATGAAGAGGACGAAGATGACGATGATGGTGGGACCGAGTAGTTATGCATATCATCTCATGTCATTTAGTTTCATTGTTTATGCACCTATCTTTTAGAACTCTATGCTTTTCTTTATGTTATTAGGATTTGAGTTTGGATTTATGACTTTGAACTGTTTGTTGCTTTTAAATTCTGATGTTTGCAATTGAATTCAGTAATATTTTGTTGCTATTTTCCTACCTTGTGTTTTTACGTTTGATCTAACAAAAAGGGGGAGAATGATTATAGAGCCAATTTTTGAAAACTTGAAACTTAACTTTGAAAACCTATCTTAAATTAAGGGGGAGTAAGCTTCTTAAAGGTTTCAAAGCTTAAAATTTTATATTTGGTTTTGTTATATCAAAAAGGGGAGATTGTGAAACTAAAATTGATTTTGATATAACAATTTAACTTTTGGACTAAAATGTAAAACAAAAATTTTTTAAGTAATTTTCAAAGACTCGCATTTTGACAAGTCATTTTTAACCAAACACTATTTCAAGTCAAAACATATTTAAAGGTTCAATTTTCACTAAGTCTTTTCATGAGTTTTCAAGCCAAACTTCAACAAAACGCCCAGGCGTATCGACACCCTTATGCGCATCGATACAGTTTTTCAACACTGTAATTTTAATCGTTCATAGCGTACAGATACGGTATAACCTCGTATCGATACAATATTCATGTAGGCAAGACTTTAAGCTATAGCGTATCGATACGCATCGGAACCGTATCGATACAGTTTTCTTATTAAAATATTATTTTGCTATAGCGTATCGATATGGCATGTAACTGTATCGATACGATATGCTGACCTTTGCAAAACCCTTGGATTTAATTTTCAAACGTTGGTTTGTCAGTTAGTTAGAATCTAAAATTTTAAATGACCGTTGAACGGTATCGATACGCTAAGGGAGCGTACCGATACACTTTTTATCAAAACCAAACTTAGGATTTCAGTGAGCAAAATCCGTATCGATACGTCTAACCGTATCGATACACCCCTTCAAGTGTATCGATACGTCCTATTTTTTAGTCACAACAACTCTTTATTATTTGAGACAAGTACCGATACGCCCACGAGTCGTACCAATACGGTAGGTTGTTGAGTAGCATTTATTGCGGGAAATTGCAGCCTAACAGCTCTATTGATGATCTCAACCACCCAAATGGCTAGAAATCAATGCAAGGGAATAAAAACAAGTCTCAAATGCTACAACAACAACTATTGAACCTACAAGCAACATCAAAGCACTCAAATTCAAACCTTGTTCTTTTTAGAGTCAAATCTTTGTACCCAACTCCATTGTGATTTTCATTGTAATTTTTATTGTGAGATTGAGGAGTGTTTGATTGTAATTGGGTAAACATCATTCTTAGAGAGGCTTTTGTAAAGTTTACCAAAAACTCTTCTTTGTAAGAGTGAGTGGATTAAGCTTAATCAAAATTGTAAGATTTCCTCCTCATCCAAGAAAAATTACAATCAAACACTCCCCAATCTCACAATAAAAATTACAAAGAAGAGTTAAATATTTGTTATTAAGGGCCCAATTTTATTCAATATTTGTTATTAGGCATACTCTTAAAATTCAATATTTTTCAATAATAACAAATATTGGAAAAAATGACCCATAATAACAAGTATTGAAAAATGACCCATAATAACAAATAATCGAAAAAAATTAAATTTTAATAATAGACCCCTAGTAACAAATGTTAAAAAAATTAGGCTATAATAATAAA
Source organism: Hibiscus trionum (assembly GCA_030270665.1). Taxonomy (NCBI): domain Eukaryota; kingdom Viridiplantae; phylum Streptophyta; class Magnoliopsida; order Malvales; family Malvaceae; genus Hibiscus; species Hibiscus trionum. The sequence goes on along the minus strand of BSYR01000010.1, from coordinate 75,310,805 downwards.
CAATAGAAAAGATAAATTATCATTAGAGTTAAAAACTAATAATTATGAGTTGTAGGCCCTGGGCCGTCGCCCTTATGGCCACCCCCAGGAACGGTCCTGCTGACATCATATATCAGACATGAGCCTTCTCGAGAGGAGGAAAGTCAACTCAACTCCTCCTTTTATTTTGCTTCTCTTTTGTAGGCATGATGGCCCTTTGTGGGCTCTTCTGCTCACAATCCTTCGATGTTGCGTCTCTCTCGATGTTTGCCTCAAGGAGCTCTTGCCTTTTCGATGGGCTTTCTGAATATAAGAGTTCGACTTCCCTTGATTTTTATGGCAATGTTTATGTTGTTAACGTCATTTTTATCCTCTAGAATACTTGTCAATGTCATCGGCCGTTAGGGGCTTCTCATTCGAAAGATCCTCCGTTAATCTAGATGTAGGACGTCGCCTCTCAACCTTTGGTGTTATTTGCTGACTGCTTGATTTTTCTTTGTTAGAATTTTTTATTCTGACCATTTATTGGAGGTTTTTTGGGTTTTACAATCCTTTGATGTATGATCACTGTTCTTGAATGAAATTTCTTCTTTCGATAAAAAAAAGTTCATACATATTTGAAAATGACTAATTCAAGTTAATTTTCGATCTATTATTTTTTTTATTTTTTTAAAAAATATGGATTTTTAATTGAAAATATGGACTGTTTTAATTTAATATTTAATGATTTGATTTTTTTAAATTAAATTTATGTTATATTAGATTATACAACATATAAAATAAATAATACAATATATTATAAATTTTAAAAAAATCGAATCAAGACCAATCGAGCTTATGTCTAGGGCTGTAAACGAACCGAACGAACACGAACGAGGGTGTGTTCATGTTCGTTCGTTTAACTTTAACCGAACAAATGAACGAACACGAACATAAACGAACACAAAATTTCTTGTTCGTGTTCGTTCATTAAGGAATGTAGCTTGTTCGTGTTCGTTCATGTTCGTTCGTTTAAATGGTAAACGAACATAAACGAACACTAAAGAACACAAACGAACATAAACGAACATGAACGAACATGAACGAACATATATAATTTGTTAAATATTTAATATTTTTGGTTAGTTCGATTAATTCAGTTAATTAACCGATTTTTAAATTGAATTAATCAATAATTAAAATTTGAAAAACTCTTAACTATTAGTCGAAACCTAAAATTATATAATAGATTAACCAATTTTGTTTTGGTTCGGTCGGTAAGTTCGGTTTAACCGAATAATGAACACCCCTAGACATATGTGAATAAATTTAAATGAACATAAACGAACGAACATAAATGAACATAAACGAACGAACATAAATGAACATAAATGAACGAGCATAAACGAACGGATTACCGAACGTTCACGAACATAAATGAACGAACAAGCCTTTTGTTCGTGTTCGTTCATTTAATTAGACGAACAAAAAATCTTGTTCATGTTCGTTCATTTAATAAATAAACGAACATAAACGAACTTCCCGCCGAACGGTTCACGAACGGTTCGCTGAACGTTCGGTTCGTTTACAGCCCTACTCATGTCTTGAATGTTGGAGTCCAAATCTTATCCATATCTAAAACGGATACAAGTTTTTAGTCATAGCCCACTTTAAAATCTAATATTCTTATCAATCCTTTCAAATCTTGAACAAACCTTCAAATTTGGAGAGATAAACGATTATACAAGTAGGAAAGGAAAATACAAAAAGGAAGATCTCCCAGCGAATGCGATGATGAAAGGGAAAAGGGGGCATGTCCTTGCTTCACCTATTCATCACTTTCCTTGGCAATGACATGGAAATGGGGCTTTTCTAAAAACAGGCGGCTTAAATATCAACTAAATACCAACCTTTAATTTAGGTCATTGGATAAAGCCACTTTTATAGTGGCCGTTGGATTAAAAATAAATAAATAAAAAGTTACTCGGTAAACCGGTAATCTTTATGTTTTTGTCTCTATCTTTCACAAAAACATTGGCTCTTCTTCACCAACGCTTCATTTCTTTTTCCTTTACCCTTTTCTACTTCTCTTTCCAGAAATCTCTTGAATAATTTTCATTTTGAGGAAAAAATTTCAGAATCTAAAGTTATAAGAGAAGAAACGATGGGGTCTTCGGTGAATTCTAACTCGCATGGGAACCTGGACGAGCAGATTGCGCTGCTAAAGAAAACAAAAAATCCCTCCCGCCATTGACGCGTCTGTCCATTCTTCTTGAGCACGACCTAAAAAATTGCAGAGATTTTTTTAAGTTAATTAAGAAAAAGAAAAAACCCATCATTGGAAGTCTGCAGAAGAACATAAATAGCCCAAGAAAAATCCTCGAAAAAAATGATCCATAGATGAAAGGAAAATCAAAGAACAGAAATGTACCAATTTTTTCATGTTTGTCATACTAGCATCGATACCACCTAAAGGTGGTATCGATACCCCCTTAGTTAAATAGCATATTTTTTCATGTCTGCCAAACCAGCATCAATACCACCTAAAGGTGGTATGGATGCCCCCTTGGTGAAATAGCATATTAAAAAAGGTATATACTTTTTTCTCTTACAAAATTGTTACAATTTGTGTATATTTTGTACTCATTTGTGTATATGCACATTGTGTAATATTTTGTGTACATACACATTTTGTATAACAAATGTACTAATTTTTTCATGTATGCCAAACCAGCATCGATACCACCTTTAGGTGGTATCGATACCCCCTTGATGAAAATTCGTAGTAAAAAAAGTATATACCGTTTTCTCTTACAAAGTTGTAATATTTTGTACTAATTTGTGTATCAATGCCCCTCGGTGCACATTTCGTAATATTTTGTCTACATACACATTTTGTATAACAAATATACCAATTTTTTTATGTTTGCCATACCAGCATCGATACCACTTAAAGGTGGTATCGATGCTCCCTTGGTGAAATAGTTTTTTTTTCATGTCTGCCAAACCAGCATTCATACCACCTAAAGGTAGTATGGATGCCCCCTTGGTAAAATAGTTTTTTTTTCATGTCTGCCAAACCAGCATCGATACCACCTAAAGGTGGTATGGATGTCCCCTTGGTGAAATAGTAGGGGTGGGAATTGTCGGGTACCCGGTTCATCTCGGTTCCTTTTTTTTAATTCTAAAATTAAAAAAATAACATGTTAAACACAAAAATATTTAAAAAAATTAAACTTAAAACTTAAAAGAATATAATCCAAACATAGAAAAAATATAGAGATTTAAACTTAAGTTTAGAGCGAAAATATTAAGAAATATAAAAAAATATAATTTTAAATATAAAAAAATATATATTAATTTTTATCGGGTCGGGTACCCGGTAAGAGGAAACTTTCGGCCCGTGTCTCGGTAAATTTGTCGGGTCGAGTACCCGGTCCGGCCGGGTAATTTTTTTTCAGGAATTACCCGACATTTTAGGTTCGGGTCGTCGGGTTTTCGGGTCGGGTATTTTTTTCCCACCCCTATGAAATAGCATATTAAAAAAATAGATTTTTTTCTCTTACAAAATTGTTACAAATTGTGTACATTTTGTACTCATTTGTATATATACACATTTCCTTACAAGTAAATGAGCCATTTTGAACCTTGGAGAAATTGTGTAATAAAAAAGGTATATACCATTTTCTCTTAAAAAGTTGTATCATTTTATTTATATTTGCTACTAATAAGTGTATATACACAAATCCTAATGAAACTTGTACCAAAGTATGCTTTTGGGTAAGAAATTGTGTATGTACACATTTCCTTACAAGTACAAGAGCCATTTTGAACCTTCGTGAAACTGTATAATAAAAAAGGTATATACCGTTTTCTCTTACAAATTTATACAAATTTGTGTAGATTTGCTACTAATATGTGTATATACACAAATCCTTATAAAACTTGTACCAAAATATGTTTTTGCGTAAGAAATTATGTATGTACACATTTCTGTACAAGTGCAAGAGTCATTTTGAACCTTCGTGAAACTGTGTAATAAAAAAGGTATATACCATTTTCTCTTACAAATTTGTACTAATTTGTGTAGATTTGCTACTAATATGTGTATATACACAAATCTTTATAAAACTTGTACCAAAATATGTTTTTGCATAAGAAATTATGTATGTACACATTTCTGTACAAGTACAAGAGTCATTTGAACCTTCATGAAACTGTATAATAAAAAAGGTATATACCGTTTTCTCTTACAAATTTGTATCAATTTGTTGTAATAATTTGTGTACCGCTTTTTACTCGGTAAACAGATCTGTTGTTTTTTAACCTGTATTTAAAGGTTGTTCCCTAGAACTCCCTATGGAAAGGTGTGTGAATTCTAATTCAAACCATTTTCAGACATTAGAGCTGTTTTAATCTCTTTGTTGAACCCACATTGCATCCCACTAGTAAGACAATGCCTAATGATTATTACACATTGTTCTCCTCGGTTACAATAAAATATCTGTTTTTAACTATCAAAGATAAACTTGTAATTTTATGTCAGAAGTAGGAAGTATTAGAAAAGTATATTAAAAACTTAAGAAATGTGAAACTAGTACGAAATTAAATTATTAATAAAAGGTATAAAAATATTTAAATTATATGATAATTTAAAACTTTCAATGGGTAAGACTATACTTAGCACTCCACTTGATCCATCCCTATTACTAGAGGTGTTTATGGACAGTTAACCGTATCGACAAAGCTTATCGTTACGGTTATCGAAGATCTCGGTACGATATTTTGATGAACCGTTCTCGTCCCGTTTAAATCGGTTACCGCCTAAATAGTTAACTAGTTTATTCGGTACAGTTACTCGGTTAACCATTAACCGTTTTATATTTATTACTACTAAATTTAATAATTTTAGAAAAATTAACCAAATAAAGTCTTCAAAGTTTAAAACAATTAAAAGTTTAAAAAACCATATTAATTACATAAATATTAGTAATAATCAATAATTTATATTAATTACACAATTATTTGTATAATCAATAATGTGATATCATTATAATTTTTTTAAAAGAAAAAGAATTTTGTTAAAATCCTGTCCTCCATTTGAGTCAACCGAAATCGAGACAAGAACACGGAAAAAGGAACAAGTACTCTAAATTTATTTCATTTCACAGTCACAATAACATAAACACGAGCTCAACAGAGTTGTTCAGGAGCAAATGTAAATAAAACAAAGACACGACAACATGAACCGTAAAAGGAGCTGGAAGATCAAATAAATGCCTCAAGACACAAACTGCCTACAATTACACTGAAAAACTCAACAGAAATAAAAGAATGCAACACATATCCCACTATATCTCAATACTATAATAGATGCATGTTCGAATAGACGTACAATACACGTTTGATTATTAGTAATAATCAATAATTTAATATTAATATAAAAATAATTTTAAAATTTTTCATCGATTTTTTCGGTTAACCGTTTAGAAAAAAATCGTAACCGTTCCCGTTCTGTTTAATCGCTAATTTTACCGATACGGTAACCATACCGTTTCGACTAATTTTTACGAGTACAGTTACCTACCATTTAGTTCGTTTTTTCAGTACGGTACTTCGGTTCAGTTTTTTATGAACACCCCTACCTATTACCCATGGCAATGATTGTATTATATACTAAGAATAGTAATATTTGGATTAATATTTTGTAATTTATATAGTATAATGTAATATTTCGATAAAAAGGTAATATTTGAAACATGGTTATGATATAAAAATGGGTCAGATGGAAGTGGCCCAAAGTAAAATGCCCAGAATAAAATGATAACCCCAAAGGGTTTTGCAAAACGTCCCCTTAGACCCAGTCCTGGCAGTCCATGCTTTGAAACAGCTTGCAATTGGGAAAATATTGTTATGATTTTTTTAAATAGTGTGATAATAAGATAGTATTTATTTATTAATTTTAGTATTTTAAAATGAATACATATAATATAAATAAATTGTTCAAACTCAGTTACTTAGAGATAACAATATTGTTATGATGATGTTTTTATTTTTTATATTTCTATTCACTTTATAAAGAGAAAATATTTCAAGCACCGGTAGTGAAAAACTTATTTTTCACTCATGGGTTTAATTTAGGGTCCAAATGTTTAGTTTAAGATTTACACTTTATACTTGTTTATAAATAAAATAATAAAAAATCGACACTTAATGACAGAATAAAAAATTAATGGATCTATATACAAATTATTTACAACTTCATTCACAATAAGTCATAAAATATTATATATATATATATATTTAACAAGTGTGACAAAATTAAATTTATATGAGATAATTAATTATTAAAAGTATAAAAGTTACGAAAATATGGATAAACAGTCACTTACACTAGCATAAAACTACATAGTTTTTAATATATTTTTGTAACTCTTTGCACTATTAATATTTTAACAACCCTTCTGATATATTTCATGTTTTAACAATATCATAAAAATGTTATAAGAATTTATTTAATACACATCTATTCAAAAAAATATGTATTTGTTATGAATATTTATTTATGTAAATGTCTATCATGATAAAAACTTTATTTAGGAGATTTGATTTATTTTATAAGTAGAAATATTATCTCGATTGATTAGAGTTTTAATGTATTATATATTTTTTATGCCTATAAATAGATGGTTTAATGAAGGTATTGTACACTTTAATATTTAAAATAAAATATAGATCTCCTTATTTCTCTCATCTCTTTGTTCTTTTATTCTTGTTATTGTTCTTCATTATTTTTCATAACACGTTATCAGTACGAATTTGCTCGAAAGTTTTTAGTCAAAAATCAAAGTCTCTTCAGAAACGATAATTATTTGGTATGTATCTCCTTTTTCCTACTATGTTATAGTTTAATTAATTAATAAACACCATAATAATAATAGTAAATCGATTATATGTTTTGTTCTTTTAACACCTAAAACATGTTTTATTATAAAAAGTTTTGTTATATTAATTTAACGCCTAAAGCATGTTCTTTAATTAGTTAATATGTTCTTTGTTCTGTTGGTTTACTCTAAATATATTAACTGGACATCCGTTCTGCGAGGCTATTGGTCTCAAAGGAGGTTTCTAAAGGACCTTGTGAACTGGTTTAACAATGCCGCGTACGAGGATTAAATCTTTAATCTCTGTTGGTTTGTATATATATGTTTTTTAAGGATATTGATATGACGTAAAAAAAATTTGGCAGATTAATTATTATATTAATTTATAGTTGATCTAATTTGTTTGTTTGTCTTTTATAGTACATCAATGTTGAATCTTGCAAAAATTGAGTTCGTGACACTTGATATTTCCAGAAAGAATTATTTATCCTGGATCTTAGATGCCGAAATACACTTAGATGCAAATGCCCTGTGAAACAATTTTAAAGAGTGGAATGCATAATCTGCTCAAAATAAAGCCAGAGCCATGATACTTCTTCGCCGCCACCTCAATGAGGGGTTGAAATGTAAATATTTAACGGTGAAAGATCCTCTTGTTCTTTGGAATAGTCTAAAGGAAAGATATGATCACCAAAAAATTGTTATTCTTCCTAAAGCTCGATATGATTGGTTGCATTTGAGATTGCAACATTTTAAATCAGTTAACGAGTACAACTCAGCTATTTTTCGAATTACTTCAAAATTGAAGTCACGTGGTCAAAATATTACTGATGATGACATATTAAAATTTCATTAAAATAGTCTCTTGATTAACATCTCATTGCAATGAGACACTAATCAAATTAGAGTATTAAAGTGTTCATTTAATACTCATTTATTTTCTAAAATGATCTTACCTATCAAATTAATTAAATTTAATTAGAGAACTTAGTTCTAAAAGGTTCTAATTTAATTGCACTAGGTGAATCAAAGTCTCATGAATAAGTATACTACATGTTTATTTAAAAAGAAATGCATAAGATAATTTAAACAATTAAATTAGGCAATTAAATAAAAATAATTAAAAAGATTTAATGATTGAATTGCATTAAAAATGAACCAGGGTGCCCAAATTACAAAGCTCAAGTGACTGATTTGTAACAAATACAATAATATGGGCTGAAACCGTGAGAAATGAGAAGAAGGGCGTGGGTCAATATTCGGGTCGGAAAAACATGTGGATACGCCCAAGTCAACCTGAGCCCAAACGTTGCCGTTTTGGACTCGGTATAAAATCCTTTGAACCAAGTCCACTCAGCCATTTCCACCATTCCCCCTTTTTTCCCACTCTCCCCCTCTTCAAAATTCTCTCAACTACAACACTTAAACCCAAATTTTCCCCTCTTAAAATGGATCAAACCCCAAATTCTTACTCAAAAACCATCATTGTTCTTCATTTTTTTTAATTTTGATCCAACTTTGATCATCTTCGGCCACCCAAAAATGTTATCCAGCCACCGCTCGCACACTCCGACCACCTTCGTTCTTCGGCTGGCCGCTGCGAGCGATTTTCGGTCGCCGCGCCGAAACTCTAATAATACCCAAAAATTTCTTATTCGAACCTAAAACCCTAGATCTAACCTCGGCTCGTCGGAGCTGCCCTTCTTCCCCCCCTAAAGCTATCTACCCGAGACCAAGGCCACTCATTTTTGACTCCATCAACCGCCAAAACTAACTTTGGCGATGACATTTTCTGATCTCACTCTTTATTTTTGTTTTTTTATATTATGATTTTTTATTTTTCTAAAGGGATAACATTCAGTTTTTACAGGAGAAGAGAAAGTATTTACCTCGATTTCAACGATTCGGTGGTGTTTTTGGCCATGGCGTTACTCTCCGACGAAGATGTGGCTCCCGGTGGTTTGATTTCCAGCGTCGTTTGGGTTTCAAAATGGCGTCTCAACTCCCGAACGGTTCGGCTTCAAGCTATGGCTCGTTTTTTGGTGACGATGCGAGTTCTCAGCGGCGATTCAAATTTCCGACGACAATTTAGATTCCCGACGTCAGCTCAATATCCGACGATCGTTCGAATTCAAAAGGGTAGCATTCTCTCTCCTCTTATTTATTATTGTTATTATTTATTGTTATTGTTATTTTAATGGTAGTAATTATGATGGGTATTAATGATTCTGACATTTCTCTCTCTTTCCCTTTATATAGGTTTGGCCGATGCTGACATCAGCGCCAGCTGGTGATAACTAGTCTCTCAAGAAGCACAATTCGGGTGATCACTTTTTAGCCAATAGGAGGGTGCCAAGTGGCACGTTTGAGCGGGAAATTGAATCCAAGACCATTTTTGTGTTTGTTTGGCTCTTGTTTAATGTATTTAGGTGGGAAAAGATTTGTAGAGACTGAAAATGGGCCTTTAATTGGGCTTTTGGGTATTTATATGTAAATGGACACTATTTATTGGACTAATTTTTTGGGTTTATTATTTATTTATATTTTTGGTTTTATTTATAGTGAGAATATAGTATATATTTTTATATATATATATATGTATATGTATACCCGGACAAAATTCGGATATTACAGATGTCCCTCTTTGCTCATTGTTGTGGAACAAGAATAGAGCAAAGATTGAAAAGACACGGATTTTGTCCGAACTGTCTGACCATCGAAGTTTGAAGTTGTTCTTCTTATTATGAAATTCTCCAATCTTCTACTAAACCATAGAGTTCGAATTCTTCATCTTCTAAGGTCTAGTATTGCTCCTTGAAATTCTTCATTTTTCGAGGTCTGAAGTTATTCTTCTTATTATGAAATTCTTCATTCCTCACTCTTTGTTGGTCTACATTTCTGTAAAGGCATAAAATAATCAAGCTCTTCCCATTAGGAACTTCTTCATTTTCAAAAGGGCGAACTCTTCTCATTAGGAGTTCTTCATTATTCTGGAAAATATGGATTTGTCTCTCTGTAAAGGTGTCGAATAAGCAAGATCTTCTCATTAGGAACTTCCTCATTCTTCAAATGGTGAACTCTTCTCATTAGGAGTTTTTCATTCTTTGTTGGGAGAGTTCTTCTTATTAGAAACTCTGGGGTGAACTCTTCTCACTAGGTGTTCTTCAGTCTTCTTGAAATATTGATCTACCTCTCTGCAAAGGTATTGAACAAACGAGCTCTTCTCATTAGGAACTCATTGTTCTTCTTGAAATGTTCTGCCCTTGCTTCTGTGAACAAAATGTCTTGAAATTCGTTCCTGTAAATGAAATGTCTTGAAATTTGCCTCTGTAAATGAAACGTCTTGAAATCCACCTATGTAAACGAAATATCTTGAGATCTGTCTCTGTAAACAAAACATCTTGAAATCCGCCTCTGTAAACGGAAGGTCTTGTAATCCGCCTCTGTAAACGGAATATCTTGAGATCCGCATCTATAAACGGAACGTCTTAAAATCTGCCTCTGTAAACGGAACGTCTTGAAATTCGCCTCTGTAAACGAAATGCCTTGTGATTCGCTTTTGTAAATGGAACGTCTTGAAATCCACTGTTTTAAATAGAATATCTTAAAATCCACATTTGTAAACGGAATATCTTGAGATCTGCCTTTGTAAACAAAATGTCTCGAGTTCTGCGTCTATAAACATAACCGAAACCTGCAAAAGAAATATCATGAATTAATAAGATTTCAAATTGGAGTAGTATGAAACATCCTCAATTCCCATCCTAGAGTACTGAAATCCTTAGAGTCAATGTATTCTGTCAAATGTATCTCCATCTTTCAATCTAAAACTCATATCAAGTCTCTTGTTTCATTCTATATAAGTCCATCTCTTTCTACTATATGTGACCTCCACAAGCCAAATTCATCGTTATCTTTCCAACATTAATTATAGAGCAAATTTACAACTTAAGTGAATCATTAAGGAACTTTAAGTGCTTCAACGAGAAACTCTGAATTTTTTGAACAATTAAATTGTGCGTCTTTCTTATTTGATCCTAAGGCCGATCTTTCTCGTGATTCCCTCCTGGCAACATGAACCATTTTGTTTTTCTTTCTCTTCTCTCCCTTCTTTTTTGTTGTTTTAAACTGAGGCCACAGAAGATTAATATCTTTGTCGATACCATGCCCCAATCTTCCAACTATCCAACTATCTTACTATGACACCATCCAAAAAGTTCTCATCATTTCCAGAGTGTCAGTCTAAAAGGACTTAACATCATGCTAGAAGGGCTTACTGACGACCCGAAGGCTTTAAAAATGCATTGCACTATATGTCTTGTGCAAACAATCGCATCACTCCCGAAGGTGATGGCCCGAAGGACTTATCATCATGCCCGAATGACTTATTGATGACCCGAAGGATTTAGATTTGTAATGCACTTCCTTTCCTGTGCAAACAATCACATCACTCTCGAAGGAGATGGCCCGAAGGACTTAACGTCATGCCCGAAAGACTTACTGATGACCCGAAGGATTTAAATTTGTAATGAACTTTCTTTCCTGTGCAAACAACCACATCACTCCCGAAGGCGACGACCCGAAGGACTTAACATCATGCGCGAAGGACTTATTGATGACCCGGAGGATTTAGAATTGTAATGCACTATCTATCTTGTACATACAATCAGAAAATCTTGTTGAAATCCGTCTCTTCAAACGAACGACTAAACTTTGTTAAAATCTGCCTCTTCAAATGGATTGAAAACTTTGTTGAGATTCGTTTCTTCAAACGGGTTGAAATCTTTGTTGTCATTCGCCTCTTCAAATGGTTTGAAATCTTTACTGAGATTCGTCTCTTCAAACAAATTGAAATATTTTGTTGTCATCCACATCTTCAAACAGTTTGAAATCTTTATTAATATTCGTCTCTTCAAACGAGTTGAAATCTTTTGTTGTCGTCCACATCTTCAAACGGATTGAAATCTTTATTGAGATTCATATCTTCAAATGGATTTAAATCTCTGTTGTCATCCGCCTCTTCAAACATATTGAAATCTTTGATGTGATCTACTTTCCATTTTCGATGTCTTAGATTGAAATCTTTCTCATTCTTGGTAAATTCTTGTCAAAATGTATAGAAATGCTTTGAATTTATGAGTTAGAATGCTCCTATCTTATGGAAGTCTGACTAATGATGCATGAAATGTGTCAACCGATGACCACTTGGCCATGCTCTAATTCTCTTTGCCTATTTTTTAAGCTTTCTGCTTCTGCGGCAACGGTACTTCATCTCTTTAGACTACTCTTCTCAAATCTGACTTAGCTTGATCTTCTTGAGTTTCATCTGCAGCTCCTATTATCTTCTTATTCTGACAAACTTTGCCCCATAATTTCGTTGTTAAGCTCATTTTCTTCTTCTTATTTCTTTAAATTGTTTTCATCAGATCTTGATCAACTTGACCTTCTTGACATTTGTTTAAAGCTTTTACTGTCTTCAGGCCCCGACAACATTTGCCCCAGAACTTTGTGGTTGGGATCATTTTCTTCTTGAGCAAATTCTGACTTCTTTAGTGATCAAATTCTTGCAAGCTTTGCATTCTCTCTTGTCTATTCTGATTTGGACTCTCACGCCCAAAAAGTCTCATTTTCACAGTCAATGATGCCCATGGTCTCTTTGTTTCTTGCCCCATCATGTAGAATTTGCCCCCTCTTTCATCATTTAGGGCGAACAAATGCCTCAAGTCCCTTAACCTTTACGGCCCCTAAACTTTCTTCAAGTCCCTAAACTTTCTTTAAAACCCTAAACTTTTATCAAGTTCATACTTTTTCAAAGAACAACCAGAACTTCATGGTAAAACTTGTTTTAAGTCTCTGTATTATCTCCAAGTCTCTGAACTTTCTCTATTTCCATGTACTTTCTTCAGGTTCCCAAACTTTATCAAAGTCCTTGTACCTTCTTTAAGTCCATTCTATAGACTCAATCAAGAACCCAAGGTAGAGACATACTTCATGTCTTTTATCTTTCTAATATATGCATTCTTGTCATTGTCCTCATAATGACCCCTGATGGGTGACTCATCTTTCTGATCAGAAGACTGTCGAACATATGAGCGTTTCATACTTAGCCATGTTTTTATCACGTCAGATTAATCATTTGTATCCTCAATCGTATACTCTGAAGTTCATCTCTGAAGCAATACAATGAATTTTTTGTTTTGGAAAAATGTCAGTTTATTGATTAATATTTCAATGAAGGATACCTTGCATGACCCGGAAATTAAGGTCTTAAAATAAAGTGAAAAAACATAATAGGATGATGCCCTGGATATCAAGTGCAGGAGCATTTTAGATTCAACCCTCCCATGGGTAGCATAACTCATGAATATTGTGGCAATGTCAAATGTTATGAAATTTCTTCCAAATCACTCGGTTCATACCCTATGATTACCGCGTTGCTCGATCCAATCAGAAAACATCTCATTTTTTGTTCTTTTTATCCATTTTCCATTCATAAATGTGTTCAAGCTTTCCGGACTTGTTTAACCAATAGAGTGCAAAATATCATTATAAAAATAAACTTCCATAAGTGCATGCGTGTGTTTCTAATTGTTACTAGATATTATTACTATACACATGCCTTTAAAGATACATCTCTGACGCTTGGGTATTGGACAGGTGGGGCATAGCTCCTTATTAAATATGTCGTCATCCCCAACAGCTCCATCAGGATGTTCCGAGACTTATTTATTCAATAGTTCATTACCTCACTCCTCCCCTTTTTTTCTTTCATTTTCTCTATTTTCTTTTTCACTCTCTTTCTTTTTTTTCTTTTTCTTTTTTTTCTTTTTTTTCTTTCCTTTTTTTCTTTTTCCTTTTCCTTTTCATTTTTTTCACTTTTCACTTTTTTCACTTTAACTTTTTTCCACTTTTTTTCTTTTTCTTCTCATTTTCTTTCTCTCTCTTATTGTGTCTTTTAGGGTATAGAAGACTACACTTAGAACTTCAATTTCAAGCAACTCTACTTAGTTAAAACCGCCTAGTATGCTTCATTGTTTATGAATTTCAAGGATTTGTCATCGAACATCATCAAAAGTGATGCAATCTGGCCTTTTCTTACTTTGCTGACTTGAGTAGACCAAGAAATAAATCTCACTTCATTGTCTTCACAACATCTAATCGTTCTTTGTACCAGAATCATTATCGCATCTTGCAATTGGCATCCAGTGGCCTACAAGGGTAAGAAGAGATATACATATATTCATGGTTTTTAAGAAAATATCCATCGAAATGAAAACCATCAAACATGACATATGCCCCTAGAAAATGATCCATACTACTTTCGGGCCACAAGTAGCAAAATTATTTCCTTGTATTACTTCAGAAACAATCCTTGCACAGACATGAGCAAAATGCGCTCCTCAGAACTCTAGACAGTCTTAGAAGCATTCATCATGGTTCTCAGATTCTTCGATTGGTATAACAGCTTGCTCTATTCCTCTCGTCTCCCATTTCTGAACTAGTTCACGTGTCAGGACTCTATTACTGACTAGTTTATTGATCTCTTCCATTAAAGGACTACACCTCTTGGTAGCGTGTCCTAGTGCCCCCATGTGAAAATCACAAATGATGTCTGGATCATAGCTATGGGCAGATGGCTTTGGCACGACCTTCATTGGCCTTGGAATGATATATAGTCCTTCAACGAGGTGGGGAAATAAGTCTGAAATGGATACTCCAAAGATCTCCAAATTTGCACTTGGTCGAGGAATTTTTCGCGGTTGTTTTGATGAATCAGTTGGCCTTTTTCTCTTACAGTTCCGGGAACTTTGAACATTACATTCATTCACCTCTTTCTCTTGCTTCTTTTCTTGATCAGCACGACTTTCAAATCTAGGTTCAATTTTCTTTTGTCGGATCCCTATTTCAATTTCTTCTCCAATCACCATGAGGTCACTAAAATTGTCCCTTGAATTCGCAAGCATTCTCTCGAAAAAAAGGAGATGGAAGTGTTTGATGAAACATGAGAGATATTTCATCCTCTGTCATGGGAGGTTGTACTTGAGCTGCTAATCCTCGCCACCTCAGTGCATAGTCTTTAAAGCTTTCATTGGCCTTCATACTTATGTTCTGCAGGAGTCGGCGATCTGGAGCCAGGTCTATAACATACTTGTATTGCTCCGAAATGCTCTGGCCAAATCAGCCCACGATCGAATCTATTCTCGACTCAATCTGTTGTACCACACTACAGCAGATCAACAATTTATCATCATCCAAATGTCCTTCCATTTTTCTACAGAACTTTTCCAAATGGATTTTAGGACAACTTGAACTGTCGTACTTCTCAAATCTGGGGACCTTGAACACAGGTGGAATAACTAGGTCAAGGACTAAGCAAAATTCCTTTGCATCTAATCTGGGATCACCAACGCCTTTTCCTGTCTTAATCTCTTCCACAAGTCTTGCACAATTATTTTTCAATTGCTCGAGTCTTAATCCTGGGAAAATAGGCTTTTCAGAACCTTTATCTGCATTCAGGTTAGATTTCCTGGGGTAAACGGTTAAACGCGGTGTAACGTTGTGGTTCTTCACATTTTGTTGAGGCTCGGTCATCCGCTCTTGTAACCTTTCTTGAGCTTGTTCAATTCCCACCATATCTTCATCCATAATATTAGATTTTCAAACTTTCATTGTTTTCTAGATTGCTGTCATCAAAACCCAACCACTTAGATCATGAATGTTAATGCAATGATTATGGAATAATAATGTTATGGCGATAAATATGCAATGCATGAATACATGAATGCAAGAGGTATTGATTCAAGAGTGATTATCATAGAACAACTTTCATTGAAATAAAAGGATTCAATACAACTGATATTAGATTCTAAAAATATTGGTGAGCTCTAACTCTCAACTTCCTAACTTCCCCTAAGAGCCAAGTCAGTTTCCCTTCATGATTTAGTGCTGGTTCAATGTTCTGACTCAGTGCCATTGCTTCATCTGCTAAGTCCGCCACTTGTTGAGCCACTTCTCGTGCTTGAGTAACAACATTTTCCATGTAATTGTCCCTTTCTTGTATCTTCATTCTCGACCTCTGGAATTGGACATGTCGCTTCTCCCCACTTTCTTGACAGTCTTCCTTAATGTCCTCCGTAAGATCTTTGTACTTTAGTGTGAGGTTTAGGTGCTCATCTACCTTCTTCCTTAATGTTTCATTTTCAGCTTGACTTACCTTCAGCTTGATAGCAGTATCCTCATACATTTGCATGTACATTTCCATCATCTCGTGTTTAGCTTTGCTAACTTTTAACTCATCTATAATGGCATTGCGTTGTATTTCTATTGCCTGCAGATCACACAAGATCATGTTGACTCGATTCTCATTTGCCTTATAGTTCCTTTTCCAATACTCAGCTTCATGCTTCAGTTCTTTAATTCTTTTCTTTGACCGTTCTAGGGTCACACCCAAACCAGCGTTCTTGAGCATCAAACAAATTTCTTGATAATCAAATTGTAGACTTTTCAGCTCTTCATCCAGATCATCCTTCTCATACCTTAACTTCCTTATTTGAACCCCATATTCGACCTGACTCCCCTCTTTCTAAGGCCTTTGATCTCATGTCTCCCACCCAGTCATTGAATTAGGACGGTTGAAGGTGATGTAATTTTCAATAGAATGTCCATGGGTTCCATCATGATATTCACAGTGAGCCTTGGCGTCATACCATTTCAGATACGAAGGTTGCAAATGTGTGACAAATTATGGGGTCACCAATCGGGCTTTCAGCAACTGAGGATACAATTCTTTGTATAAAATAGGGATTGAGTCAAAACGAAACTTGTAATCTCTTGTCTTTTGGCAATCTACTAAAGGGATACTAAAGTTCGAACCTTTTCCTGGACACTGAATTAATTCTAATGGACTTGAATTTTCTTTCATATTTGCATCTCCAGGCGTTCTATTAATAGTCAGGCTTCCAGGAAATTTAGGCTTTCCGTCTTCAAAACTCAATACGCCTACCATGATAAGATTTTCAAACTTGCTCTTCAAAACCTCACAATCCTCGGTAATGTTATTTGAACTTCCTTGGTGATAATCACATATTGCGTTGTTATTGTAACCTCCCGAATAAGAAAAAAAATTGGGCTTGAACCAGACTAGGCTCACAAATTACTTTTCAACCAAAAGAGGGAGTAAATTTGCATATGTAATTGGGATTGAGTTAAAAGACCCTCCATTTCCTTCCACTCGAACTTCCTTTCGAGCCCATCATTATGTTCTCAAAGTTTATCCTACTTTTACCTCCAGTTGACTTATTAATGGGGATTGTAATAGTGCTCGGACCTGGTCGTTTATACATGTTCTGGTTTTTGTTCAGTTCTTCTTTCAGTTCAGTGTGCCCTTTTTCTTTGGTCATGACCGTTAGGGGTGTTCAAAATTACCTGGCTCGAACTACCTAGCCCGCCGACCCGCATACCCGAAACAAAATTACCGGGTACCCGAAATGAAAATACCCGATTACCCGACTACCCGATACCCGGTTAGTATATATATATATAATTAATTTTTTTTCATTATTTGACTCTTGAGTTTATATTTTAGTACTTTTTTTGTCTTACTCTAATATCCAAATTATTGTGGTTCGTGTTATATGGTGCATTTTTATTGTACGCCAAGAATTAGTGGCAGTGGACAGTGGCACCATCAAACTAGAATAATTTAATTTTAGTCATTAAAATAAGAAAATGGTTATATGTTATAGTTTAGATGAATAAATTTTATGCTTATTTTTCGTATAGTTATATTTAGAAGAGAATGAGAATACTAATAGTTTTAATTATTTCATGTAAAACATAAAGGTATTGAAAAAAAAAACATAATTTCCGGGTACCATATTACCCGAATTAACGGGTACCCGCGTTTTTTGGGTACCCGGTTTGTATGGGCTGAGGTTTCACTACCTGAAAAATTTCGGGTACCCGATTTTTCAGGTACACGAAAATTCGAGTACCCGATTTTGAACACCCCTAATAGCGGTCATCATAGTCATCATTTTAACCATTTGTCTTTTCAGTTCTTGCACCTCATTTTTGTCAGCATCAACACTAACACCATCACATATATGACACTTGGATGAACTGCCTTTCATTTCTTCTGTGACTCGTCCTAGACATTGCCCCATATTTGTAGTCTCCTCTATCAGATTACGTATCTCTTTATCTGTCATGATTGTCTTCTAATGATAACCACTTTTTGAATCAATACCTTTTATGTAATGAAGATGCAATGCAAGAATGCAAAACAAAACAAAAGAAACAAGTCAGTATGGTAAATTAATTGTGTAAGCAAAAATTAAATTGCTGATAAATAACAATTTAGCTAGCCAAAAAAATAATCAGAGAAAAGTATTTAAACCGGCAGCACCCTAACCTAGGTTCCTATCTGGCTCTAGCGGGGTAGGCTTCTAAAAGAAAAAAATGTGGGCTTTGTAATACACTTTGGGTTCCCGAACTATCGTTACCGTCTACTGCGACAGTAAGACATCGATTCGTTAGTATAGGTCCCTTATAACGGAGGCGTAGGCCCCACGACGCATAAGGTTGGTATACCATAAGAAGACAAAGATCTGAACTCAGAGATGGAGAGCATCACGTCGAATATTGTCTTTCTCCCACTTAAGGGTGAAAAACCCGGGTCGAGGTTTTATGCATGAATGACAGATATATCATACACAAAGCTATCCCCATTTTTCTTGGAAATCCATCCAACAATTCTTTAGAAAAAAATTAAATTCAGATTAATGTTCGAAATGCAAAGTCGCCAAGCTGTCGCGACCGTTTTTTAAAACCGTTTATGAAAAACAACCTGACGATTAGGGTTTTGAAAATTAGGGTTTTTCATTTTAATTCTAATTTCCTTTATTTATTCTTTAAAATCATTTTGGAGTCGCCACTGGCCACTTTGGTAGACCGAACACCATAAAAACTGACAAGAGATTCTTAAAATTCGGGTTCGAGAGTCGGTTACGTGTAGGGAAAGGTTAGCACCCCCTACAACGCCCGTTATCGGTACCTTATTAATTCCACGTGGCATTTTGTCATTTCGAACATTAATCCGAATTTAATTAAATCTTTTAAATGTTAAACGGAATCCATTTCGAAAGGGAATATCATTTTGTAAGAAAAAACATTTTGGACGAATATAAGTTTTGAAACGTTCAAATACATTAGGCCAATTCAATTTATATTCAAAATGTATTTCAACACAAAAGATTTAATGCATGTCCAATTATTGTCTTATCCATTTTAAGTAAGACCTAATTAGGGCTCCATTAATTAATTGATTACAACTTTATGAATATTATTAATTTTTTGGCCTTTATGGTAACACCCAAATAATTGGACACTACACATATTATGCCCAAAAGTAATAATATTCCCAACTTTAGTGGCACTAATTATTTAGCCCTATTTTAATTTTGATTAAAATAACTATGTGAATACCACTTTCTAAGTTCAAATAACATATTAAATATTTCACTAAAATACTCCGTTGATTAACATCTCATTGCAATGAGACACAGATCAAATTAGAGTATTAAAGTGTTTATTTAATACTTGTTTATTTTCTAAAATGATCTTACCTATCGAATTAATTAAATTTAATTAGAGAACTTAGTCTTAAAATGCTTTAATTTAATTACACTAGGTGAATTAAAGTCTCCTAAATAAGTATATTACATGCTTATTTTAAAAGACATGCATAAGATAATTTAAAATTTTAAATTAGGTAATTAAATAAAAACAATTAAAAGATTTAATGACTAAATTGCATTAAAAATGAGTCATGGTGCCCAAATTACAAAGCTCAGGTGACTGATTTGTAACAAATGCAAGAATACGGGCCAAAACCGTGAGAAACGAGAATAAGCGCGCGGGTCAATATCTGGGTTGGATAAACACGCGGATACGCCAGGGTCAACTCGCGCCCAAACGCCGTCGTTTCAAACTTGGTATAAAATCCTTTGAACCGAGTCCACTCGGCCATTCCACTATTCTTCCTTTTTTCCAACTCTCTCACTCTTCAAAATTCTCTCAACTACAACACTTAAACCCAAATTTTCCCTCTCAAAATAGATCAAACCCCAAGTTCTTACTCAAAAACCATCATCGTTCTTCATTTTTTTATTTTGATTTAACTCCGATCATCGCCGACCACCCAAACACGTTATCCAGCCATCGCTCGCACACTCCGACCACCATCATTTTTCGGTCGATCAGCACGAACGATTTTCGGTCGTCGCATCGGCTGTCGGCCGGAACCCTAATAATACTCAAAATTTTCCTATTCAAACCTAAAACCTTAGATCTAACCCCGGCTCATCGGGGCTGCCCTTATTCCCCACCTAAAGCTATCTACCCGAGACCAAGGCCACTCATTTTCGACTCCACCAACCGCCAAAACTTACTCTAGCGATGACATTTTCTGATCTCACTCTTTATTTTTATTTTTCTAAAAGGCTAACATTCGGTTTTTACAGAAGATGAGAAAGTATTTACCTCGATTTCAGTGATTTGGTGCCGTTTCTGGCGATGGTGTTACTCTCCGACGAAGATGCGACTCCCGGCGATTTGATTTCAAGCATCTAAGGGGCTAACATTCGGTCTCAACTCCCGAATGGTTCAGGTTCCAGCTATGGCTCGTTTTCCGATGACGATGCGAGTTCTCGGCGACGACTTAAATTCTTGGCGACGATTTAGATTCCCAACGTCAGCTTAATATCCGACGATCGTTCAGATTCCAAGGGGTAGCATTCTCTCTCCTCTTATTTATTATTATTATCATGTATAATTATTTTTATATTAATGATAGTAATTATGATAGGTATTAATGATTCTAACATTTCTCTCTCTTCTCTTTTATATAGGTTTGGCTGGCGCTGACGTCAGCGCCAGCTGATGACAGCTAGTCTCTCAAGAAGCACAATCCGGGTGATCACTTTTTAGCCAATAAGAGGGTGCCAAGTGGTACGTTTGGGATGGAAATTGAATCCAAGACCCTTTTGTGTTTGTTTGGCTCTTGTTTAATGTATTTAGGTGGGAAAAGATTTGTAGAGACTGAAAAGGGGCTTTTAATTGGGCTTTTGGGTATTTATATGTAAATGGACACTATTTATTGGACTAATTTTTTAGGTTTATTATTTATTTATATTTTTGGTTTTATTTATAGTGAGAATATAGTATATATTTATATATATATATATATATATATGTATACCCGAACAAAATTCGGATATTACATCTGCCCCTCTTTGCTCATTGTTGTGGAACATAAATAGGGCAAAGACTGAAAAGACACGGATTTTGTTCGAACTATCTGACCATCGAAGTTTGAAATTGTTCTTCTTATTATGAAATTCTCCAATCTTCTACTAAACCATAGAGTTCAAATTCTTCATCTTCTAAGGTCTAGTATTGCTCCTTGAAATTCTGACCACCCAAACACGTTATCCAGCCATCGCTCGCACACTCCAACCACCGTCGTTTTTCGGCCGGCGCGAGCGATTTTCAGCCGCCGCGCCGGAACCCTAATAGTACCCAAAATTTTCCTATTCGAACCTAAAACCCTAGATCTAACCCCAGCTCGTCGAAGCCGCCCTTCTTCCCCACCTAAAGCTATCTACCCGAGACCAAGGCCACTCATTTTTTATTTCATCAACCGCCAAAACTTACTCCGGTGATGACATTTTCCGATCTCACTCTTTATTTCTCTTTTTTATATTATGATTTTTTATTTACTAAAGGGCTAACATTCAGTTTTTACAGGAGATGAGAAAGTATTTACCTCGATTTTATCAATTCGGTGGCATTTATGGCGGTGGCGTTACTCTCTGGCGAAGATGCAGCTCCTGACGGTTTGATTTCTAGCGCCGTTTGGGTTTCAAAATGACGTCTCAACTCCCGAATGGTTCGGCTTCAAGCTATGGCTCGTTTTCTAGGGACAATGCGAGTTCTCGACAGCGACTCAAATTCCTGGCGGTGATTTAGATTCCCGACGTCGGCTCAATATTCGACGACCGTTCAGATTCCAAGGGGTAGCATTCTTGTTGCGTTCGTGTAGTGACTATAAATGGTACGCAAATGGTGCAAGTATACACGTCAAACGAGTAATAAAGTGATGAGTGAGTATCGTCTCCACAGGGATTGGAGGTATTCACGGTTGCTGTAACAATAAAGCTTGAACTTTTTGTAGATGACAATGATATAGTAAAGGAAATGAGGTATAATAATGCTAAAGTAAAACAGTGCAGAGAAAGATGAGATAACAATATGATAGACAGGTCCCCTTTCGTATGCGAAACTCACTACGGAATGACTGGCTGGGAATGATGGACAACCTAACTCAAGCTTCTTAACAATACTAAGGCTTTTCAGCTATCTTTTATGCTAGACGGGATTTACTAAGAGTGCTCCTAAACTATCTCTAGCCAGGAAACTGGGAGTCAGAAATGCTACATCCATACCTCTCGGCGTAAACTCTTAACACTCCCCTAAGCTTCACGTACTATCCTTTTTAGCCCTTGAAACCTATCACTTATCTCTAAGGTAGGTTAGAGTCTGCCTCTCAACAGTCACTCCATTGCTTATGAGGGTTCTAGGGCTAGCTCTCTCGATTACTAACCCTAACATACACTTAAAGAAAGGCCAACTCTCGAAGGCGCTTAAGGTGGGGCCTATCTCTCAAAGCACTTACAACCCTAAGCTCTGACAACTTTAAGGAAATGAGGAATGCATAAGCAAAGCATAAAATCATGATAAACACTGAAAAAACCATAGCATGCATTAAAAAGTACTCAAAATAAAATCATCCATCAAACCCAAGCCACCTAAAACAGTTCATGGCTGGGCAATATCATCCAACGTATCATTGCAATAACATCACCAAATATAAAAATATGACAAGAAATTGCTATAGCGACAAAAAGAAAGGTGAACTCCCTCTCCGCCATGGACTGCCCGACTGTCGTAGGCCCACCCCCTCTCTCGAGGCCACTCCTTGGAGCTTCAACGATGGAGGATACCAAGCTGGAGAAGATGAAGGTGGAAACTTCCCTCTCCTTTTCTCTCTCTTCCGCCTCTCTTTTTGCAACACAAAAAATACCACACTTTGCTCCAAGCTTCTCTCCCCTTTATATAGTGGAGGCTTCTAGGGTTTGGTGCCCTAAAGATGCCTTGATATTCCCAAGGAATATCCACCAACAAGGTCTGCCACGAGGGGACAAGGGGGACAGTCTGGAGGTGGGCACCGACTGCTGCACATGTCAGATCGTCCTTTTCTGCATGTTCACATGTTTCTGCAGCTCACGTGTATCTCACGTGCTGGCCAATGTTCACTTCCATCATGCTATAGCAATTCCCGGCACTGACTTTTTCTTCACTCCTTTCCTGTGCACCAACAAAACCAAAACCAACCTTCTGAGCAGTACCCCTTGATATGGACCAATAACCAGCAAAGATAAATATGCACCCAGAAGAAGAAAATGTAGCCTAAATGCTATGGTATGAACTCAAGAACATGCAAATGCTATAGCAAAAAGGTATGAAAACAAGGATATTTATGCAGTTATCACACCCCTAAACTTAAACTATTGCTTGTCCTCAAGCAATGAATAGAACAGAACAAAAGAGCTACTATGGCAAAGATTTAACCTAGAGGATTGCTATGGCAATATTTCAGTCCTCAGAAATAAATTAGGCAGATAAATAAATATACACAACCATATATGAGATCCTTAAGAACATCCCTTAGGACTAAGCTGTGTGCGTGGCTGCCTTCCTCCTATACTTAAGCTGGTGAGACAAATTTTCAAGGAAGCTCTCTAGTTATACCCTAACTATGTTCTCTAGTTCTTTTCCAATTTTTAGACTCCCAAAGATATAAGTTTTCTACTACGAAGGGTGTCAGCTCATCACACATGCCGTTCTTAACTCTAGATGAGCAGTGAGCAAACCTCTCACCCCCGAGCTAGTAGGCAGAGTCATCCCGTGACAACTTTCATTCACTTGTATGCTATAGCAAGGCTTTATTTTTCTTCTTGTTGTTGTTTTTTTTTAAAAAAAGCTATAGCAAAGCGGAGTGTCCTTCTACAGATATGTTGTAGGATTTATTCATTTGTTTTAGCATAGGGTCGTCTAGTTTTTCTTTTAAGTTCTCTAGAGTCTACAAATCAGAGTTTACTAGGGTTTTTCCTGAAATTTTTTCTAACAAACTTACTTATAGAAAGAGAGCAACTGTGTAACAATTTTTTTAACAACTAGATCCTAAAGTCAGTTCTACAGATCTCAACTAGTTGTGTTTTTTCTACTTTAATTCAGGCCTTAGCTATTTTGTCGTCAAACATCATAAATATGTTCATAGGCTGCCTCTAGACTAAACTGAATGCCATAGTAAAAATTTTGTTCTATCCTATAATGCATATGCTAAAGCAAAATATTAATTATGAACACTAACACCCCCAAACTTAAGAAATACAGTGTCCACAATGCATAAACTAATCTACACTATATGCCATGAAAAGTGAAAAATTGAAAAGAAAAAAGGTTAGTACCTCCTGGGTGCAGAGGCTAGGTGGTGATGCTGGTGTTGTCCATCGACGTCTCAGAGGAGTAGTGGTGTGGGTCAGCCACATCGTCCACACTCTCTGAAGAGACTGATTGAGCACTCGACAAGGGCCTGACACATCCAGTAGTGTGTTTGATGCGAGTTTTCAATCTGGATGCTGTAGCATCCTCGGATTGTGCTGGAGTCGGCTCAGTTGCGTGTGTTGTAGCAGCTTCCTTCTGAGGGGTTTCCTCAGGGTCATTTGGTACGTGCTCTGGCTCTGGGACTGGGTTTTCTGGTCTTGAAGGTTTAGGATTGGTTGTCTTTCTGGTGCGTTTCCTCTTCTTGGCTGGAGAGGTTGCTGGGTCGGTTTCTTCGATAGTAGGCTGGACAGAGGGAGTTTCTTGTTCTGACTGGGCAGTTGGAGTTGTTGGTGCCTTCTTTCTTGGAGTCTTTCTCTTTGCAGCAGGTGGGACGGAGCTGGGTTCACTAGGAGACATTGTGCGTGCTGTAGCAGTGGTGGGGGCTTGCAATAATTCCATAAGAAATACTGGAAAAGAGACATTCTGATCCAGCAGAAGCTTGCTCAAGCAGGATGCTATGGCACTATCACGGTGTTGGGCGTATTTGAAGTACACCCGCTGATGTGCCTTCATCAGGTTGAGCTTAGAGCTCAATTCCTCTGTAGTTGCCACCAATGTTGCCACTCTTGCTGTAGCAAAACTTTTAGCTCCACCCTCCAATGCTTGCTGAGGCATGTCTTCGTTAAATCCCCGGAGTTCCGTAACAAGTGCTGGGGTCAAACCTGTCTTTCCTGAAACAGATGTATCTACAAGATCGTCTGTGAAGACGTCTTTCCTTTTGCACAAGGCAGTGATCAGATTAGGAAAAACAAGGGGGCTACGGGGCCGTTTCAAACAGGCATATACCTCATCCACTATTATATTTCCTATATCAATTTGTCTACCATGTATTATTGAATGAATGAGAAAGAGTCGAGAGATATGGACGGTAGCAGTGTGTAGTGTGGGCATAAGCTTATGCCTCAAAAAGTGATTCCATACCTTAGCCTCGGGTTTGAGGCGTCCTCTCTCAATTGACTTGTTATTATCCAGCACCGTTCCCTGAAAGCATATGTCCTCCAGCACCTCACGTTGCGTCTGCACGTCCATTGTCATCCAAAAGAAGTGTGGCGGTCCAGAGTATGTTTCAGCCCGTAGAACTTGTTAAGTGCTGCAGTAGTAAACTTTATCTACTCTCCGCGCACGTGAACTGTGGACTGGGTTGGACTCGTCAGGTGAGCATAAAACTCCTTCACCAGTGATGTGCAAATTTCCTCAAGATGGGCAGCAAATTTTTTCCATCAATGGGTGCCAATGACGTCCATTATAGACTGATCGAACTGATCTTCTTCCTCTTGAGGGTATTTGAACCCTAGTTTTGGAAGAACGTTTCTGTCCTTGAGCTTTGCCCATCTCTCTTTTGTTGCCTTGTCAAGAAATTTGGGAATTTCTAGAACTGGACGTTGTGTGGGACGATCAGAAGTCTCAGGGGCGTTTTTGCAATGGGCCATGGAGTTTTTTCTGAGAAGTTAGGAGGAGTGAATATGTGTAGGAAAGAAAATGGTGAAGGTTTTCTGTGTTTGGGAGAGAATCGAAAAGATGGAGGGAAAGTTTTTGAGTGTTTGAAGAAGATGAAGAGGGTGAAGGGACGGATGATGAAGAAAATATTGGGAGTTGAAAAAGGTGGGGGAAAACTGATGAATTAATGGGAGAGGGGAGGTGATGGGGACGTGTGTCAGCTTTAAGGGAGAGAGAAAAATTTCTGGAGTTAATGCAATGGCAAACGGCTGGAGAGAGAATATAGGTTTATGTGGCTAGGGTTTCTCCTCATTAAATAGATGAATATTCTCTCTCATGCTTTTTGTTTTTCTCTCTCTCTTTTAATTCAACTCCCCACTTTTCGGATAAAACATTCTTATCTTTTTCTTTCCCCTTTCTTGCGTCCTTCCAAAATTGGATAAAAACAAACTCCATGCCCTTCTCTCTTTTGCTACCAACCCTACAGACGGCATGCTCCCCTGCCTATGTACCTGACATTGTACTAGGAAAGAGAAAGCTTTGTACGAGGGTCACGTGAAAAGATATGAAAATTAAAGGCAAAGATAACATAAAACTAGACTAAAAGAAAAGCATTATTTATGGACATGCTATAACATAAAGGATAGGGTTGGAGATGTAAACTTTCAAGGATCATGAAGATCCAGGTATGACTTGTCTCTGAGGATAGGGGCTCCAATGTACACCTTCAGGCATTGGCCATTGACCTTGAAGACTTCATCGTCGTCCAACTTCTTGATATCCACTGCGCCATGAGGGTACACCTTGTGTATTATGAATGGCCCTGACCATCTTGATTTCAGCTTTCCAGGAAAAAGCTTTAGCCTGGAGTTGTAGAGAAGCACTTGTTGACCTTCTGAGAAATGCCTTGGCAAAATATGTTTGTCATGCCATTTCTTGGGTTTCTCCTTGTAAATGCGAGTATTCTCATATGCTTGGGCTCTGAATTCCTCCAGCTCGTTAAGCTCTAGCAATCTCCTTTCACCAGCAAGTTGGGCATCCATGTTGAGTTTCTTGATTGCCCAATAAGCCTTGTGCTCAAGCTCCACGGGTAAGTGGCACTCCTTGCCAAATACAAGCTTGAAGGGTGACATGCCTAAAGGCGTCTTGAAGGTTGTCCTATATGCCCACAGTGCTTCATCTAACTTGGGCGACCAGTCTTTTCTCTTAGGATTCACCACCTTCTCAAAGATTTGCTTCATTTCTCGGTTGGAAACTTCAGCTTGCCCATTTGTCTGCGGATGATATGTAGTAGCAATCTTGTGTCTGACTCCATAGCGATGTAATGCTTTAGCGATAAGCTTGTTGTCAAAGTGAGTTCCTTCATCGCTGATGATGGCTCGGGGTGCTCCGAATCTAGTGAATATGTTCTTGTGAAGAAACTTCATGACTGTCTTGGAGTCGTTCCTTGGGGTGGCAACAGCTTCCACCCATTTTGACACGTAGTCGACTGCTAGCAAAATATATAGATCTCCGTATGATGCAGGAAACGGACCCATAAAGTCAATTCCCCACACGTCAAAGATTTCAAGCTCCAGAATATTTTGCAACAGCATTTCATTCTGCCTGGAGATGTTCCCCATTCTTTGGCATTTGTCACAAGTCTTGTAGAACTCGTGTGCGTCCTTAAAAAGTGTAGGCCAATAGAATCCTGATTGAAGAACTTTTGCAGCAGTTCTAGCACCACCAAAATGCCCTCCACATGGTGATGAATGACAGTGGTACAAAATGCTATGGTATTCTTCCTCTAGAACACATCTCCTTATGATCTGATCAGGACATTACTTGAACAAGTAGGGTTCATCCCGATAGTAGAATATTGCATCATGTCTGAATTTCTTGAGTCCCTGGCTAGATAAATCAGGAGGCAAAATACCACTAACAATATAATTAACAATATAAGCATACCATGGAATTGCTGTAGCAGCTAACAGTTTCTCATCAGGGAATTCCTCCTTAATTTCAGTTTCACTACCTTATGTGATAGCATTTTCCAGCCTAGATAAATGGTCAGCTACCTGGTTTTCACATCCTTTCTTATCTCTAACTTCTAAGTCAAATTCCTAAAGCAAGAGTATCCACCTAATAAGTCTAGGTTTAGCATCCATTTACTCACTAAGTACTTAATGGCTGAATGATCGGTATGAACTATGACCTTAGTGCCTATCAAGTATGACCTAAACTTATCGAAGGCAAATACTACAGCAAGCAATTCTTTTTCAGTAGTGGTGTAATTGATTTGTGCATCATTCAAAGTGCGACTAGCATAATAAATGACATGAAAGAGTTTACCTCGGTGTTGTCCAAGTGTTGCACCGACGGCGTAGTCACTTGCATCATACATCAGCTCAAATGGCTCGTTCCAATCAGGTGGAATGACAATTGGTGCTGAGATAAGCTTCTCTTTCAGTTCTTGAAATGCGCTATGGTAATCTTTGTCAAACACAAATGGTTGATTTTGCTGTAGCAAACTGCATAGTGGCTTTGAGATCATCGAAAAATTCTTAATGAATCTCCGATAGAAGCCAGCATACCCTAGGAAGCTTCTTACTCCCTTGACAGTAGTGGGGGGAGGCAGTTTTTCAATGACCTCGACCTTTGCTTTGTCAACTTCTATCCCTTGCTTTGAAATCTTGTGGCCCAAGACCGTTCCTTCCGTTAACATGAAATGGCACTTTTCCCAATTGAGCACCAAGTCAGCTTCCTCACACCTCTTTAGGACCTTGGCGAGATTGCCCAAACATGTGTCGAAGTTATCTCCGGAGACCGAGAAGTCATCCATGAAAATTTCTAAAAAATCCTCGACCATGTCTGAAAAAATAGCCAGCATACATCTTTGAAATGTTGCCGGAGCATTGCAGAGACCAAAGGGCATTCTCTGAAAAGCATAAGTTCCATAAGGGCATGTGAAAGTCCTATTTTCTTGGTCTTCGGGTGCTATAGCAATCTGATTGTACCCAAAATTCCCATCGAGTAAGCAGTAGAATGCCTTGCCCGCTAGTCGATCCAACATTTGATCAATGAATGGGAGGGGAAAATGGTCCTTCTTGGTCGCCTTGTTGAGCTTCCTATAGTCCATACAAATCTTCCACCCCGTGACGGTTCTAGTAGGCAGTAGCTCATTCTCCTCGTTGCTTACCACGGTCACACCTCCCTTCTTCGGTACGCATTGCACCGGGCTGACCCATGAGCTATCAGATATCGGGTAGATTACTCCAGCATCCAGCCACTTGATTATCTCTTTCATCATTACTTTTTTCATAATTGGGTTTAGTCTCCTTTGGGGCTCAACTGAATTGTTGTGACAATCATCAAGCAAAATTTTGTGCATACATATAGCAGGGCTTATACCCTTCAAATCAGCCATAGTCCACCCTATTGCCTTTTATGTTGTAACAACATATTTACTAAACTAGTTTCTTGCTTAGGTGTGAGACTAGATGAAATTATCATAGGCAAGGTTTCATTGCTCCCTAAGTAAACATATTTAAGATGCGATGGCAAAGGTTTCAGTTCTAAAGAAGGTGCATGCTCAAGGGAAGGTTTAGGAGGTATAAATTTTGAAAAATCAAGAGGTTCAAAGTGCGTAGCTGGTCTAGCCTCGAGTCGACTAGACTACTCTAGTTCCCTTGAGAGCTCTTCTTGGTCTGAATCATCATCTTTGCAGAGTGCTTCAAACTCCTCCATTTGCATCTCATTGCTACAGCAAAACTCATCAATCATATTCTTTGTTGTAGCATCTACATATTGGCATACTCCTGGGTTGTCTGCATACTTGAGGGTGTCATGAATATTGATCGTGACCTTCTGATCAGCCACTCACATCGTGAATTCACCCTTCTCACAATCGATCAAAGCTCGTCTGGTGGCTAAAAATGTCCTTCCCAAGATAATGGGTGTGTTGCTATCAGTTTCACAGTCAAGGATTAAGAAGTCGACTGGAAAGATAAATCTGTCCACTTTTACCACAACATCTTCAACTCTCCCTTCTGAATGAACATGAGAATGATCGGCTAGCTGTAGCACAACCTTGGTGGGTTGTGCCTCTCGAATTCCCAATTTCAGAAAAATCGACTTGGGCATTAAGTTAACACTTGATCCCAAATCACAAAGTGCTCTTTCAACAAACTTGTCACCAATAGAACATGGGATAGCAAAACTGCCTGGGTCCTTCCTCTTAGGTGGCAGCTTGCTCCACATAGAATAACATTCATCTGCTATAGCGACAGCCTCTTGCTTCTCGACCTTCCTCTTTTTCGTGACTATCCTTGAGGAACTTAGCATATGTTGGCATCTGATCAATGGCCTCCAGAAATGGGACATTGATATGTAGTTTGTCCAGGATATCCAAAAATTTCTAGAACTGAAGGTCTTCTTTCTGCTTCTTTAATCGTTAAGGAAAAGGAGGAGGGGGTCTAACTTCATTTGTCTGTGCTGGTGGAGTTACATCTTTTGCTGTAGCAAAAGCATGCCCCTCCTCCAGTTTTTCTTTTGCTATGACATCCTCACTCTTCTCTTCAACTAGAGGATCTTGTAAGTTATCTTCTTCCTGAGGCAAGTTGGGTTGAGAGTCCTCCTTCTCATTTTCCCCAATCTTGTCTTCCTTGCTAATTTCCTTGCCACTCCTTAGTGCGAGTGCGCTGCATTGTTCCTTGCTATGGTGCTTAGTGGCTTCAGTGTCACTAGGCAGACTTCCTTGTGGACGTGCATGCAAGGTTTGAGCTATCTGGCCAACTTGTGTTTCTAAGGCTCTGAGAGATGAACTATGGCTTTTCAATAAGGCTCCTTGATTTTTGATGTTTGTTGCATGATCATGTAGCAAAACTTTCGTGGTTCCCATGAAATCTTTTGTCATAGATAAATTCTTTGAATGTAGTCTCCAACGAACTGTTCGATGACGATGTTGCTCCCTTGTGACCTTGCCATGGCATCATCTGGTTAGAAAATGGTGCTTCAATCAGATTTTGTTGTGGCGTTGGCTGTGCAGAATTACTGTGCCCTTGATTACCCCAACTGAAATTTGGATGCTGACGTCATCCTGGGTTATAGGTATTGGAGTATGGATTGTTGTTGCGGTTATAATTCCCCACATAGTTGGCTGATTCTTGATTGTCAGGGCATTCACTCAGATGGTGATTGCCATCGCATCTAAGACATGAGGTTGTGGACTTCACTTCCTTGACTTTGTTGGGACGTTGGAGGTTCTTTAGCATATTTGTGATAGCAGCTAACTGGGTGGCTACCGAGTCATCAGCTTCACTGTCTCGAGCTACTTGGGTTCTCCTCCCCGTTCCAAGCCTTGTGGTCGGAAACTGGTAATCATTGTTGGCTACTCTATCCAGAATGTCAAATGCTTCCTCCGGTGATTTGTCTAACAAGGTCCCATTTGCTTAAGCATCTAGCATCATCCTTGTATGAGCATTTACTCCATTATAGAACATAACCACTTGGGTCCAGTCATGAAAACCATGATTTGTGCACTTCCTCAATAATCCCTTGAATCGATCCCAACACTCATACATGGATCCGTCATCAGCTTGACGAAAAGAAGCAATATCATTTCTCAACTGAGTGTTTCTATTTGGTGGATTATACCGTAGCAGAAAACTTTTACAGAGATCTGTCCAAGTCTCCATTGATCCAGCTGGCACTCCACTTAGCCATGCTGTAGCATGATCACATAAAGAATATGGAAACAATTTAAGCTTTAGCACATCCTCGTGCACTCCTTGCTGTCTGAACGAGTCACAAACTTCCAAGAAAGCACGGATATGTTGTCCTGCATCTTCGTGAGGCATACCTCCAAACTGACCAATAGTGTTCAACATGTTGAACATAATAGGTTTAAGCTCGAACTGGGCTACCTGAATTTCTGGAGCTACTATTCCGGGATAGAGATCGTTCAAGATAGGAGCTAAATGATCTCTAATAGCTCGTGGTCGAGCTGGTACTCCCTGGCCATTTGCCATAGCATCTTCGTTACCTTGAGGTGGTGGTATTTCTCCGTTCATGTTTCTAGTCTCTTCTCGTCGAACACGTCTCCTAAGTCTCAAGAAATACTCGATCTCAGAAATAGGTGATTGCAGGGATCCTCTAGGTTGCCTTCTGGTCATACACTAGCAAGACACCTGAAAAGAAAAACAAAAACCTAAAATAAATTTATACAAAACAAAAAGAACAAACGATAAAGAAAACAAAAACTGTAAACAACCAATTGCCAATCCCCGGCAACGAAGTCAAAAACTTGTTGCGTCCGTGCAGTGACTATAAATGGTACGCAAATGGTGCAAGTATACACGTCGAACGAGTAATAAAGTGATGAGTGAGTATCGTCTCCACATAGAATGGAGGTATTCATGGTTGCTGTAACAATAAAACTTGAACTTTTTGCAGATGACAATGCTATAGTAAAGGAAATGAGGTATAATAATGCTAAAGCAAAATAGTGCAGAGAAAGATGAGATAACAATATGATAGACAGGTCCCCTTTTGTATGCGAAACTCACTACGGAATGACTGGCTGGGAATGATGGACAACCTAACTCAAGCTTCTTAACAATACTAAGGCTTTTCAGCTATCTTCTATGCTAGGCGGGATTTACTAAGAGTGCTCCTAAACTATCTCTAGCCAGTAAACTGGGAGTCAGAAATGCTACATCCATACCTCTCGGCGTAAACTCTTAACACTCCCCTACCCTTCACGTACTATCCTTTTTAGCCCTTGAAACCTATTACTTATCTCTAAGGTAGGTTAGAGTCTGCCTCTCAACAGTCACTCCATTGCTTATGAGGGTTCTAGGGCTAGCTCTCTCGATTACTAACCCCAACATACACTTAAAGAACGGCCAACTCTCGAAGGCGCTTAAGGTAGGGCCTATCTCTCAAAGCACTTACAACCCTAAGCTCTTACAACTTTAAGGAAATGAGGAATGCATAAGCAAAGCATAGAATCATGATAAACACTAAAAAAGCCATAGCATGCATTAAAAAGTACTCAAAATAAAATCATCCATCAAACCCAAGCCACCTAAAACAGTTCGTGGCTGGGCAATATCATCCAACGTATCATTGCGATAACATCACCAAATATAAAAATATGACAAGAAATTGCTATAGCGACAGAAAGAAAGGTGAACTCCCTCTCCGCCATGGACTGCCCGACTATCTTAGGCCCACCGCCTCTCTCGAGGCCGGTGAGGCCACTCCTTGGAGCTTCAACGATGGAGGACACCAAGCTGGAGAAGATGAAGGTGGAAACTTCCCTCTCCTTTTCTCTCTCTTCTGCCTCTCTTTTTGCAACACAGAAAATACCACACTTTGCTCCAAGCTTCTCTCCCCTTTATATAGTGGAGGCTTCTAGGGTTTGGTGCCCTAAAGATGCCTTGATATTCCCAAGGAATATCCACCGACAAGGTCTGCTATGAGGGGAGAAGGGGGACAGTCTGCAGGTGGGCACCGGCTGCTGCACATGTCAGATCGTCCTTTTCTGCAGGTTCACATGTTTTTGCAGCTCACGTGTATCTCACGTGCCAGCCAATGTCCACTTCCATCATGCTATAGCAATTCCCGGCACCGGCTTTCTCTTGACTCCTTTCTTGCGCACCAACAAAATCAAAACCAACCTTCCGAGCAGTACCCCTCGATATGGACCAATAACCAGCAAAGATAAATATGCACCCAGAAGAAGAAAATGTAGCCTAAATGCAGTCTAAATGCTATGGTATGAACTCAAGAACAGGCAAATGATATAGGAAAAAGGTATGAAAATAAGGATATTTATGCAGTTATCAATTCTCTCTCCTCTTATTTATTTATTTATTTATTATTATTATTATTATTATTATTTTAATGGTAGTAATTATGATGGGTATTAATGATTCTTACATTTCTCTCTATTCTCCTTTATATAGGTTTGACTGGCGCTGACGTCATGGTGATGACGTCAGCGCCAGCTGGTGACAGCTAGTCTCTCAAGAAGCACAATCTGGTGATCAGTTTTTAGCCAATGGGAGGGTGCCAAGTGGCACATTTGAGCGGGAAATTGAATCCAAGACCCTTTTTGTGTTTGTTTGGCTCTTGTTTAATGTATTTAGGCAGGAAAAGATTTGTAGAGACTGAATATGGGCTTTTGGGTATTTATATGTAAATGGACACTATTTATTGGACTGATTTTTTGGGTTTATTATTTATTTATATTTTTGGTTTTATTTATAGTGAGAATATAGTATATATTTATATATATAGGTATACCCAGACAAAATTCGGGTATTACAGCAAAATATAGATGCTAATGATTTTCTCATTTTTTTAGAGGAATACTTGATTTTTTTTCAATTACTTATTTTCATGTTTATGTTTATGTTTATGTTTATGTTTATTGTTGTTGTTGTTGTTGTTGTTGTTGTTGTTTTAAGAAAAGTTTGTTAGGAAGATATAATTATTTTATTAGGAAATATTTTTTATAAGAATAAAATTCAATGTTATTTATTTAATTTATATCTTGAATATTTTTTAACATTTTTTTTAAGAATATGATTACGTCTCAAATACAGCCTGCAATAAATGATGACGATTTATGCTTAGCAGACAGTGCAAGTACTCATACTAAACTTACACATAAGAAATTTTTCTCCATTTAACATTGCAAGGGAATTATGTGAGTACTATATCCGGAGGTACTAATATCATTGAAGGCTCCGGAAGAGAAAATATATTATTGCTAAATGGAACTGAATTTCATATTCATAATGCGTTATACTCGCCAAAGTCACGAAGAAACTTATTGAGTTTTAAAGATATATCTAAAGAAATGGATATCATATTGAGACTATAAGTCAAGGAGATGCTGAATACCTATATATTACGAGTATAACCCAAGGCAACATTTTTTAAAAAAAAATTACATGCACTATCATTCGGATTGTACTACACAAGAATTAGTGCAAGTGAAGCACATGCTATTGTAAACTACAAGTTTACTGATAACTTTATTATTTGGCATGACCGGTTAGGTCATCGGTTCAATTATGATGTGAAAAATTATTGACAATTCATGTGGTCACTCATTGAAAAACTAACAGATTCTTCAAAGCAATTCATTCTCATTTGATGCTTGCTCTCAAGGTAAACTAATTATTCGACCAGCACCAGCTAAGATAGATTATGAATCTATCAATTTTTTGGAATGGATACAAGGTTATATATGTGGGCTCATACACCCTTCTTGTGGACCATTTAGATATTTTATAGTCATCGATGCATCGACTAGATGGTCACATGTATCCTTGTTATCAACCTACAACTTGGCATTTGCGAGGTTACTTGCTTAGTTGATAAAATTACGAGCACATTTTTTAGATTCTCCTATAAAGACAATTCGTCTTGATAATGCTAGTGAATTTACTTCTCAGGCTTTTGATGATTTTTGCATGTCTATTGGAATAAGTGTTGAACATCCTTAGCTCATGTTCATACACAAAATGGTCATGCATAATCATTTATCAAACGACTTCAATTAATTGCAAGATTGTTACTGATGAAGTCAAAACTACCAATTTCTGCATTGGGGCATGCCATTTTATGTGCAGCATCACTGATTCACATTAGGCCAGTAAGTTATCATAATTTCTCCTCATTACAAATGGTTTTTGGTCAGGAACTAAATATTTCCCATCTTAAAAAATTTGGGTGTGCGGTATATGTTCTGTTTGCTCCACCACAACGCACAAAAATGGGTCCTCAAAGAAGGTTGGAAATATATATCGAATTTGAATCCCCTCGATAATTGAATATTTTGAGCCTTTGACGATGAATTTATTTACAGCTCGATTTGTCGACTGTCATTTGAATGAGTCGATTTTCCCAACATTAGGGGAAGAAAATAAATAGCTGGGAAAAGAAATAATTTGGAATGAATTATCGCTATCTCATTTTGATCCACGTACCCAACAATGTGAACTAGAAGTTCAAAGGATAATTCATTTGCAAAACTTAGCAAATCAATTGCTAGATGCTTTTGTTGACCCTAAAAGAGTGACTAAGTCACATATACCAGCTGTGAATGCTCTGATTAAAATTGATGTCCCAGAAGGAGAAACAAACTCTAGTTGCTAATGAGTCAAACGCACGCCTAAAGCGTGGTAGACCAGTAGGTTCCAAAGATAAAATTCCTCGAAAATAAAAATGACTTATATCTTGTGATAGTTCGATTGAGAAATCAACGAATTATAAAAGATCATGGGAAGATATTAAAAGGTATCCAGAAGAGACATTAGACATGACTCAGGTACTTGATAATGATGAGATCTCAATAAACTATGTCATGTTTGGTAACAAGTGGAACCAAAATAAAATCGACGTCGATAATAATTTTGCATGCAATATGGCACTAGAGATTTTGGATGATAATGTGAATCGTGAATCATTTTCAATTGGACTATGTAAGCAAAAAAATAATTGGCCAAAATGGAAAGAGGCAATTGAAGCGGAACTAAAATCTCTTTCAAAAAGAGAAGTATTCGGGCATGTAGTCCGTACACCGGAAGGTGTAAAACCTATGGGGTATAAATGGGTCTTTGTGAGAAAGAGAAATAAAAAAGGAGAAATTACGAGATATAAAGCTCGTTTGATTGCACAAGGATTCTCACACAAACCTGGAATCGATTATGAAGAAACATACTTCATGGTAGTGGATGCAACCACTTTTAAATTTTTGATAAGTGTAACACCCGCGTTTTGGGCCTAGGAGTTAGCCGGGTTATAGTTCGAGTCAAATAAAACTTAATTAAAATAATCCAACTTCAAATAATGACCAAATTGAGCTTTAATAAGAAGGGAGGGACCTATGTTGCAATTTGACCCAAATTTAAATAAAAAGCAAGACCATTTTATGAGAAAAGTGTCATCTTCCTTTCCCCACCCCCACACCCAACGTGAGAAAGGTCTACAACCTCACCCCCAAAACCTCTCAAACCTTATTACTATTCCATTGATTTTACTACTCGATTTCAACATCATTTTAAGAGGTAAATATGTTTTCTTAACCTCCTCTCTATCCTCTACTTATCTATGGTCTTGGATTTCAAAAATATGGGGTTTTGGAAATTAGGGTTTATGTTAAAGTTTGGGTTTTTAAAGGGGTTTTTCAATTTGTTTTGATAAATTATGTTGGGGTTTTGTTTAAGCATAATGAAATACACAATATATATCAATTTGGTTGAATTTGGATGAAAATTCGTAGTGGGTCTTTAGGGCAAATTTTAAGGTATCAAAATTTGGGTTTTTGGTGGGTTTTAGGTTGAATACTAAGGGCTGATGGTTAGGGTATGATATGAGGGTGTTTCGGGATGTTTTGGAAGTCATTTGGGTGTTTGGAAATGGGTGTTTCAGCCATGGGTTGTTGGAGTACGAAAATGGGATTTTTGAGGTATTATGTGGTTTGGGAAATTGTGGAAATTGGAGTTGTGTTTGCAAAGTAAGTTGATAGTTGAGTTAGCATTGAATTGGGAAGTAATGTATGTGTTTTGTTTGACTAGAAGCAAGAGGAAACGTTGAGGAGGCTTTGGGACCGAATCCGGGTTCGTAGGAGAATTGGTTCGAATTGCTAAGGAAGGGCGGTGAGTGGTCTTAACTTGTTTTAAAGTTTGGTTCGAGCATGAGTAGTGTGTGTGTGTAAAGTGTGCTTGGTAGGCCACTTCCTTATGACCCGAGTAGTTTATTTAGCCTTGTATTCCTTAAATGACAATGTGCTTAATGACTATGCTCTTGTACTTGTGATTATATGATGCATGCATGTATATATATCATGTTGTGGATATATGTGATGAGCATGAGTGTGGTTGATGACATGTGATTGATGTTGATAATTGGCACTAAATAATTACCGGTTGTAAATGATCGATCATTAGGATAGTGTGCACACAAATTGAGTCAAAACGTACATGGCCTTGATGGCGTTAAGTCATCAAGGAGGAGTACGGTGATGTAACATTCCACCGGAAGCTTTTTATATTTCTACGGGATGATGAGTGGAATCCCATCCGTAGGGCGTGTGGCGATGAGTGGAATCCCGCACACGCAAGGTCCGGTGATGAGTGTAATCCCATCGAGGTAAAGTGTTGTTGAGTTATAAATCCGCACAATCGGGGTAATTAAAGTGGCCAATTAAACTTGTTCATGTATTGTGATATATGATGTTGATATGTGATTGTGGTATATGGTAATTGTTGCATGAGGTGGATGTTGATGTTTAAACTTGTTAGAATTGAGAGACCATATATGCCACTTGAAAGACTAGCTAGGCCTACTTGGTTACATGTTAATGTTTGATGTATGTGAGATTAGGATTTACATGCTTGAACCCTGCATTGTTGATGTTTTTCGTTTTAGAGCACCCTCACTAAGCTTATAGCTTACGCTCTCAATGTTCAACAATGCAGATCGTTAGCTTGGCGTTAGCTCGAGGCAAGGCAAGAAGGGCTTCCAAGTTTGTGACTCAAGTACGGTGATGATTTTGTACTAGTTAGCAATGTGGCATGGGTTGTGTATGAGCTTGTATGACTCTTTTACATGTGATGTTTTGTTGGGTGAATGTTAGTTGCTTAGGAGCTAGCTTAGACTCCTTGTTATCTTGCTTTTGTATGGCTTGTGTTGCCATTTTTAAATTGTAATTCATGCCTAAATTGCTTATCTTGAATGTTGGCCATGTGCCTTTGAATTTGCCTATATGTTTGGATATTGAAGTATGACCTTTGAATGTTAAAATGTCATCTTGAGTCCTTTGCATGAGTTCCTTGTTGTTTATACATGTTGGGTGCTTGTATGGCTATATAGTGGTATGTAGTGGTGTATGTATGTTTGGTTGGGGTTAGGGAAGTCATAAATTGTATTTAGATTCGAGTCTTGATCGTTTTTGCTAAGATTGGGAGGCTTTGCTGTGCAGGGGTATCGATACGGTTGGTACAGTATCGATACCACCTTCTTGTTCAGGCCTCGTGTATCGATACACTTGAGAGGTGTATCGATACCATTTTGGTCACTGGAGCTACTGTCCATTTTGGTATCGATACGGGCCTCTGGTGTACCGATACCATTTTGGTCACTGGAGCTACTGTCCAGTTCGGTATCGATACCAGCCTCAGGTGTATCGATACAGTCATCTTAGCTTTGACCGTGGGAAGTCAACCGTTGGGGAGGGTATCGATACACCCCTTGGGTGTATCGATACGGTCTCTATGGGTTGACTTTGACCAGTTGACCTAGTCAAGGGGGTATCGATACACCCCTTAAGGGTATCGATACCGCCTGTAATTAAAGCTTAAATTTGGGCTGTAAGTTGTTGGGCTGAGTTCGTTGGCTTGCCTCGTGAATGTTGTTCCGTTGTATGATCACGTAGGATTAAATACTCATCTAAACAAGATTAAAAATGAAAAAAATAGGGTTGCTAACCGAGGGGGAATTCCCTAGGGAGTTTTCACTCGGTTTTCCCCGTGTGACTCACTCAGACCGGTCATCCGGCCAGACCGGGACGAGAGGGTTACAATAAGTCTGGCAATAAAATAAAGACTTAATTTTAGCTTAATGGATGTTGTGACAGCCTATTTTTATAGGCTTCTTGATAATAATATTTGCATGAAACTTCTGGAAGAATTTAAACTGCCTGAAGCAGTTAATTCAGGTTCTCGGGAACATTATTCAATCAAATTGAACAGATCTCTTTATGGATTAAAATAATATGGGCGCATGTGGTATAATCACCTCAGTGAATACTTATTAGCTATAAGAATGATCCAATTTTGTCGTGCATTTTTATTAAGAGGTTTAGCTTCGAATTTATCATTATTAATGTGTATGTTGATTGTTTAAATATCATTGGGATTCCTGAAGAGATCTCATTGACAGTAGAATATTTAAAAAAAGAATTTGAAATGAAAGATTTCGGAAAAACAAATTTTTTTCTTGGATTACATATTGAGCACTTAAAGGATGAAATCCTTGTGCATCAATAAACTTACATAGAAAAGATGCTAAAGATATTTTACATGCATATCACACATTTGTTGAGTACCCCTATATCCGTTGAGCACCCATATGGTTGTTAGGTCACTTGATGTTAACAAAGATCTATTTCGTCCTTAAAAAAAGGATGCAGATATTTTTGGTCTAGAAGTGTCATAATTAAGTGTTATTGGTGCATTGATGTATCTTTCTAGTCACACATGACCTGACATATCATTTGTTGTCAATTTGTTTGTAACACTCGGGTTTGGGGGTCGGATGAAAATAATAATAAAATAATATTTTGAGTCTCGGTTTATAATTAAAATAATAATATATTATTTGGGCTTTATATTTTCAAACAAACATTTTGTGTTGGACTAAATTGAATTGAAACTCAAATCCCATGGATTTTAAGATTAATGAGAATGCCATCTCATTAATGGCATTTTGGTAATAAAAGGGACTTTCAATTAAAACCCCCCTTTTTATTAAAATATCTCATTTGTCATCTTCCTCCCCATTTCATTTTTACAATCTCACGACCAAAGAGAGAGCTCTCACCTCCATTCACTATTCCATCCCTTTTCAACTTCATCTTTGGTGCTTTTCAAGAGGTAATGACATTTTTGACTTGGCCTTGGTCTCCTCTTCATTTTGGTACCACTAGTTTTCACTAAAACTATGTATTTTGTAATTTGGGTTTTTCAAAGTTTTGGTTAAAGGTTGAAGCTTTATGATTCTTTATCAAAGCTTTTGATTTATTATGGTTAGATATGTTGTTTATGAACCATAAGGTCCAACATATGTGATTTTTAAAGTGTTTTGTTAAGATTCCCGGATTTGGGTTTTAATGGGGTTTTTGAAGGATTTTAAGATGAGTTTTGGGTGTGTTTAATGTTGGAAATTGAGGGCTGAGGTTAGTATGATAGTTGGGGGTTGTTTTGGAATCCTTTAGGTGTGTAAAAGGGGTGGAAATCATAAGTTTTGGACTGGGTTTAAGGGCTGCTCGAGTTTGATGTTTTGGGGTTGTTCATGGCTTGAATTCTTGTGTTTGATGCTTGAATAGTATTTCGGGTTTGCTACATTGTTGTATGAGCTGATTCGAGGTTGTTTTGTTTGTGTTGAGTTGATTAGAGGCAAGAAATTGTGTTGGTGAAGCATCGGGAGCGAATCCGGAAGCTTGAAGGTCTTGGTTGCTTGGTTGTTGAGCTTGAAGTGAAGGTGAGTGGTTAAATGTTTTTAAATGGTCTTTGAGTATTTGGTTCAAGCATGTGAACTAGGTTGGGCTTGGTAGACCCACCTAGAGTTGGGATTAGAGTGGTAGCCTAATCCCAAGCTATAGTTAGAGACTTTGGTTGCACTCTAATTGATGTTTATGCCTCATGTTTAATCGTGCTATTGGTGATTATGTATAATGTGTATACATGTATGTTGAGGCATGGATTGATGCATTGTTATATGTATGTGGAATGTGCATGATGTTAATCATGGTGAGTACGTGCTAAGCACGGAATTGGATATGAAATGATGTTGTGAAAGGTTGTGGATTTTGTAATATTGGCACTAGTATGCTTGGGTACAAATGATCGATCATTAGGATGTTAGTGTGCACACATGAGTCAATTGTGTGTGTGGTCTTGATGATAGTGGTCATCAAGATGGAGTACGGGTTCGCCCGGAAATTCTTCTTATATTTATGATAGTCGGTGATGAGTGTAATCCCATCGACGGGGAGTGAGGATGAGTGGAATCCCCTCTGCGTGAACGGTGATGAGTGTAATCCCACCGTGAGGTATAGTTGTTGTTGGATGTGAGTTCCAACGTATTATCTGTGTATTCGAGTCATAGCTAGGTGCCAATATGTGATTATATGCGAGCCAATGTGATTTAGGGATGTGTTACCAATATGGTTTAATATATGTGATTACGTATGTTGTGGATTTAAACTTGTGGAGCATGGCATAATATTGAATATGTGTTCATGCATCATGTTTATATTGGCTTGTGTGGATCAAAGGTAAGAACATGCATTTACCTTGGTTGTGCTCGTGCTTGGACCCTGCGTTGTCGAGGTTTGTTTTTAATGAGCTTGCCCTCACTAAGCTTTACGCTTACGCTCTCTTTTGTTTGACAATGCAGATCCGTAGTTCGTGGGTTGCTAGTGCAAGAAGGGGCCTCCAAGTGTGCTTTGTGGTGCTATCTTAGCTATCAAGTATGGACATTTTAGTTAAAGGATGTAATATTCAAGCAATGGGATATGTAATTGTTGCTTTGATGCTTTTGAAGTATGTTGGTGTTGGTTGCTTAGGAGCATGCTAGACACCTTTTATATGTTAAGTTGGTTGGCTTGTGGTTGCCTTGTATTGCTTGTAAACCATGTTTATTTTGCCACCTTAAATGCTTAGTGTTGACCTTGTGTAAGCATGTTATATTAAATGCTTAAGTGTATGTCATGTATGATCTTTTGAATGGATGCCCCTACCTTGTATCCTTATGTAATTTGAGTATGTTTGCAATAGGGTGCATGCCTCTAGAGTGTGTTTGTATGTTGTATATGCTTCTTGGGGTCGTTAAGGGCGATTGGGATCATTTGGAGATGTTTAAAACTGGTTTTGGGAATTCACAGACTGCAGGTGTTTCGAAACGGGTTGTGTCGTTTCGAAACGGGTGTGGTTCCAGGGCCCCCCGTATCGGAACGCGTTTCGGTACGGTTTGGCCACTGTGAGCCCCTGTTTCGAAACACTTTGGTTACTATGATTGCCTGTTCCAAAGCGGGTATCGGAACGCCTAGGCAAAATAGGACCCTGTTTCAGAACGGGGTGGATGTGTTTCGGTACGGGTGTATGGCTTTTTAAGCTGGAGCCCATGTTTCGAAATGGGTGATGTCTGTTTTGAAACACAGGCCTGAAAATGGGCTTTTTGACATCTCTAAAGGGTCTCAAGGTTTGGGCTTAGGCTCTATTTGCTGTTAGGCTTCTCGTGAGCCTTGTTTCCGCTGTCGCTTCACACATAGGTTAAATTAACGTATCTAGACAAGATAAATAATAAAAAAGTTTTCTTGGGTCGGTAACCGAAGTGAAGCCTTAACGGGTTTCGCCTCGGTTATCCCCGTGTAGCCCACTCGGATCGGTCAAACGCCCGGACCGAGACGAGGGGGTTACATTGTTGGCAATATTTAGCTCATGTACAACCCGGAGACATTAGAATGAGGTTAAACACATATTTCGTTACCTTCAAGGTGCGAAAGACACGGGATTATTTTTCTCTAATCTATCCAAAACAGAACTGGTTGGTTTTGTAGATGCATGGTACTTATCTGATCCTCATAATGCTCGATCACAGACTGGTTATGTATTTATATACGGTGATACCGCATTTTCTTGGCGCTCAATGAAACAAATAATTACTGCCACTTCCTTTAATCATGTTGAGATTTTGGCTATCCATAAGGCTAGTCGTGAATGTGTGTGGCTAAGGTCTATAACCCATCACATTTGAGAGAATTGTGGTTTACACTCTGAAAAAGTAGCTCCGACAATCTTATATGAGGATAAAATATCCTGCATTTCTCAACTTAAAGAATGATACATAAAGGGTGATAGAACAAAACACATATCACTAAAATTCTTCTTCACTCATGATTTACAAAA
Organism: Hibiscus trionum; assembly: GCA_030270665.1. Lineage (NCBI taxonomy): Eukaryota > Viridiplantae > Streptophyta > Magnoliopsida > Malvales > Malvaceae > Hibiscus > Hibiscus trionum. The sequence continues at coordinate 75,267,112 of BSYR01000010.1, read as the reverse complement.
GAATGGAAACATTAATGTCCAACAAATTCGTTTATGTGACAATATAGCAGATCTATTTACTAAGGCACTCCCTAATGCTCTGTTTGAGAAGTTCATTTACAACATCGGATTGCGTTAGGCTAGAGATCTTATGTGAAGTTTTCACGAGGGGAGAAAATACGCATTGCACTCTTTTTTCCTTAACCAAGGTTTTGTCCCAATGGGTTTTCCTGGTAAGGTTTTTAACGAGGCAACATGTTATGCGTATCAAAGATATGTGTATTCTTTTTCCTTCACTAAAGATTTTTCCCACTGAATTTTCATCTTAGTAACGTTTTAACGAGACACATCATCTTCATAGACATTCAAGGGGGAGTGTTATGAATATTTATTTATGTGGATGTCTATTATGATAAGAACTTTATCTAGAAGATTTGATTTATTTTATCATTAGAAATATTATCTCAATTGATTAGAGTTTCATGTATTATGTACTTCTTATACCTATAAACAGATGATTTAATGAATGCATTATACACTTTAATATTTAGAATAAAATACAGATGTTCTTATTTATCTCATCTCCTTATTCATTATTTTTCATTACAGTATTGATAAAAATTGTATTTTTCTATCAATATGATAAAAGTAACATATTAATTAAAAAGATATGTGTGCATAACAAACATAATTATATTGATAAATTTAAAATATTAGTAATATAAAAAATTTAAATAAATACGTAGGAATTTTGAGATGAAGTTAAATTGCTCTCTGATTATATTTGATTTTGAATATTTGTGTTTGATTTTAAATTTAATTAAATTTACATACATTTATAAATTAAATTGTTCCAATCCAAACCACCTAAATAGAACATATCATCTTTTATTATTGATACCACCACATCTTAAGTTTTCTTTTCTTTTCGTTAACTGTTCATGTTAGACCTCGAGTTTGTTTTTTTTTTTCAAATTTTCTTTTTTTGGAGACACGTTACTTTTTTGGGAAATTCTAAAAAAACGGATTAAAAAAAACTAAAAAGTCAAGTACACAAATTCTTATAAAATTGTAAAGATTTGTATATCCGCATTTTTTTTTAGTCCACCTTTCTCTAAAACTACCCTTACTTTTCATGACATAGATGAGGTGGATAGTAGTATTCTTGGATCAGGCCAAATCAATCAAACATAAAAAAAAAATGAAAAAGAAGGGTTAATTAATATTGTTTTTGAAATATGTTTTTATATTGTTTAGTATAAAATCTAGACGCTTGAGATAAGTGATTCTCGAAAAAAATACATTTAAATTTACAAATATCTATTTAAGTGTTATCTTTAAAAATATAAATAATTGATAACATAAATAAGTATAAATGTGTATTTTTGTTTTAAACTTTTTGAGGAAGCTAAAATCTAGAGATTTTAGTTGTTGAGAAACACTTTTCAATTTCAATCCAAGTTGAAAGATATTTTTTTGGTAAAGTATATATGTCTATTTTATGGTTCATATTTGGAGTTTCTGTTTTCTTGGCTCTCCTTTCCTATTATGTTATTTCCAAAAATCGAACTCAAATTTTCTTATTAAAAGAGAGCAATACGACTTACTATTGCACTCAACTCTTAGTTATTGAAAATGCTACTTAAAAGCTACACGTCCAGGGAGACAGAGGCATAGTTTGGCTTGGGACTGTCTCCAAATTTTTTTACTAAATAATATAATGAGATTTTAATGAATTTGAATCCCTAATTTTTATTCTATTTGAACTCTGCCACATTTTTATAATTAATTGTACTTTATCCATGACTTTGATTCTTAACTTTTCACTCTACATGTTTGATATTTTTGTTTAAAAAAAAAACTTTTAATTTTAAAATGTATTGTTGAACATGCCCTCGGGATTAATATTGACAAAAAACATAAGACTAAGGGACAAAATTTATTTTGTCACTTTCTTTTTGGCAACATTAAAAAAAATTAATTTTTAAATTATAACTCAAAACTTATTGAGGCCCTTCTATCTTTAAAAAAAATCATAACTCAAAATTATAAATCTTAAACTATGGGCCCTAAAAAAAACATTATACCTTGAATTCCCTATATTCTAATCCTAAATTTTAATATTGAATTATAATATAAACTCTAAACCTAAACTTTTAGTATGAGGTATATATAAAGGTATAAAAAAATAAAAATTTTCTATTCAAAACTAAGTCGAGGAGTAAATATGGCTTTATCTTTATTTTAAAAATATTTTTTCTTTTATGTATAATAAATTTTGTCTAGTTAGACAAGTCGTTAGGTCATGACTCGTGACTTTTGAGATGAATATCGAAAAAAATGTAGTAATAAGTTGAGGAGAGCTACTAAGTTTAGGTTCTAAATATTGCTTTATCTTTATTTAAAAAAAAAAATCCTTGGTCCGGTGGAAGGAGTAGTTAGGTCATGACTATTGGAAAAAAAAAATATGTAGAGTACTAAGTTGAGGAGAGCTACTAAGTTTAGGTTCTAAATATGGCTTAATTTTATTAAAAAATATTTTTTCCATGTATAATAAATTTGGTCCAGTAGGTAGGGGTGAGCGTTCGATCGAGTCGAGTTAAAAAAATTCTAATTATTAGAGTTGACGCGTCATATTTTACAACTCAAATTTTGTTTGAAATTTTTTCGATTCGAGAGTTCGAGTCGAGTTAAATTTTCGAGTTCCTATACAAATTTAAATGTAATTATTTATCAATGTTATAGTATAGTTTGATTCTAATTTAAAAGACTTTTTCTAATCATATAAGATATGCATGTATATTTCATCATATTTTTTATATGTGATATATATTTCTTTATATTTTTTTATATTGGTACATATATATATCAGAAAAAATTAAGGGACTCGATTCGAACCTAAAAATCAACCCACTAATTACTAAAAATTTTGAGTTATTCGAATTTTCATTTTACAACTCAAACTTTATTTGAAAATTTTTCAAGTCGAGTCGAGTCAAAAATTGCAGTTTTTTTCGAGTCGACTTTTGCTCACCCCTACCAGTAGGACGGGTGATTAGGTTTTCTGAATAAGAGTTCGAATTTTGATATTATAGATAAAAACTAGATTAAAAGTTGGGTAATTATTTCATGCACATGCGATGAAAATAAAAAGTTTCTATAAATATTTAGTTTTAAGGTTAGGAGCTCCGTTTAGGGTATAATGTTTAGAGTTTAAGTATAAGAGTTTTGAATTTAAAGAGATTGTTAAAATTTAAGATTTATAGGCTAAAATTTAAATCTCAAATCATATTATCCTAAACCCTACATTTTAACCCTAAATCATAAACTCTAATAATAAGCACTAAATTTTAAACTTATATACTTAAATCCCTAAACCCTAAGCCAAATCTTTAAACTCTAAATTAAAACACTAGTGAATTTTTTTGATAACCGGTGCATAAAATATTTTTTCTAAAATTTATATTATAATAAATTTTGCATTATGTAATTCAAATTAATAGACAAACGAATAGTAAAAAATAATAAATAAATGTTTTTTTTTATCAGAAATAAATCTTCTTTTTGTGCATCCAATTCCAAAATGAAATTCTTCTTCTTTCCTTGGATTTGGTTTATCCTTTTCTTAATCTCATCCACAAAAAATTCCTTCCTCTTTTTAGCCGCAACAATATAAATAAATAGAAGATAATTTTGACTATTTATCTCGTTTCCTTTATCTTTTTATTGATTTTTAATTTTTTGATAATGGAAAAGAATTCAATTCAACGGCACCACCACCGACCTTTCCTTCTTCCTTAATAGAACTTAATTTAAAGTCAACCTTTTCGTCTTAATTACCCCATTTGTGATTGCATTTTGCTTACTCTACTTTGCATGCCTGTTTCTCTTTCCTGGGTTTCAGTTTAAAGTTGTGTTTTTTATTTAAATTCTGGGTCATGGCGACTGGTCTCGTGTAATGGTGGGAATTGGGTCGTTTTCTTAGGCTTTACTTTTTAGCATTATTTGTTTTTGTTTTTGTTCTTTTCTGTTTATAATTATTTAAAAAGTTGGTGACGGGGAAGATTTTGTTTTGTTTTTTTGTTTTTCAATTAAAGCTACAAACTTTCATTAATTCCGGGTCTAAATATAATAAAAAAAAACAATTTCGGTTTTTTTAAAGAATAACACAAATCATGAAATTTGGGTTATAAGGTCAATTTTGAATACAGGGTTCTAATAGGAATTGGAGTTGGTGAAACTGGGTTTTCCTTTTTGTTTTTAATCTCATCATATGTGTATATATGTTGTTTCACCTGTTTTTATTTCATTGATACTCAATCCACTTTCTGGAATTCTGCATCTTTTTTGTTTCTAGTTTAATTCCATAGGGTTTTGATTGTTGTTCTAAGTTGTTGATCTTGTTGAATTCTTTTTTTGGAGTTATGGATTTGAAAAGTGGAGTGGAAGACAGTGGTCCCAAGTCACCAATGAAATCAGGTGGTGGGGAAGATTCAAAGATGAAGAAGGGTAATGGAAGCCTTAGTAGCAAAGACATGATCTTTAGAGCTGATAAAATCGATTTAAAAAGCTTGGATATGCAGCTGGAGAAGCACCTGAGCCGGGTTTGGTCTAGGAACATTGATAAGCAAAGGCCTATGGAGGAATGGGAGATTGATTTGGCTAAGTTGGACTTAAGGAATGTTATAGCTCATGGTACCTATGGTACCGTTTATCGTGCCACTTATGATAATCAAGATGTTGCAGGTAATTGTTTTTAGTTTTGATCTTATGTAGAGGTTGAAGAAAACAATGTTTTGGAACCCTTATTCTGGTTGTTGATCAAAATTGCCTAATTCCTTGATGTGGCTCGAGTATTCTGTTTAATTAGCTATAATTCCTTGGTATTCTGCTAATCATTGAGTTCCTCTTGTAAATACATGTGAATATGTGATTGAATTTTGTATAATAGTTAAGAATGCATAGAGCTGAATTTATGCCAATGATGTCTTGATAGGGTCAGCTCTAATGTTTGTCTGGTTAATGTGTGATTAATCCGGATTTGGGCCTAAAGCATGGTATTCACTTTGTTAATGCGTTGGTTCGGAAGTGCTCGATTGGAACTCTTGACATTGAAGCACTTAATTCAATTTACTTTATCTTGTATTGGATTGTTGTGTTCTGGGGTACTTCTGCTTGATATTGGCTTTCCTACTCTCTGTTTGTAAGTTATTGATCTTGCTGATTTTTGGAGAATTTTCAATGTTTCCAACCTTTTAATCTGATTTTTTTTGGATCCTCCTGCCACCAAAGCGCTGACTGACAGTTAAATGTGATTTCTTGTCATTTCTGTTTGGTTGAACCACCTATATCTTTTGTGTGGTCGAGCATTTGCAGCTTTCGCTACATCAGGATAGCAGTGTGTTAAACTGCTAATCGAAATAAAGATGGTTATATATAATGACTGTTTCTGTTTGTTTCTCTTATGGAGTGCTTTTGCTGTTCATGATTTGGTTTTACGATATTGTAGTTAAGCTGTTGGACTGGGGTGAGGATGGTATTGCCACAACTGCTGAAACCGCTGCTCTACGAGCATCGTTTCGGCAAGAGGTTGCTGTTTGGCACAAGCTCAATCATCCTAATGTTACAAAGGTCCAACATTTTCTTCTACTTTGAAATGTTTACTTGTTGATATCATCATGACATCGAAAGTCTTTATGTAAATATTGACCTTTTTTTGAATGCATTGTTATCCAATTAGAATAATTGGTAAGAAGTTAAGTTATATCTTTGCATAATCAAGCTCTCTGTTTTTTCAGTAGATCTCATTTTCCGAAACATTTCTGTCATAACCTATCCCCCCCCCCCTTAAATTTGAGTTACAGTTTATCGGGGCCTCGATGGGAACTTCAAATCTTAAGATTCCTTCAAAAAATCCTTCGGCCGAAAATCCTGACCCCCTTCCTTCCAAAGCATGTTGCGTTGTTGTCGAGTATCTCCCTGGTGGCACACTGAAACAATACTTGATAAGAAATAGGCGGAAGAAACTCACTTTTAAGGTTGTGATCCAGCTTGCTTTGGACCTCTCTAGAGGGTAAGAGTATCTTTCTTTGGTTTCGAGAGTATGAATAACATTTCTCTGCTGACGAGTATGCTTATTCCAAATTGCAGTCTTAGCTACCTACACTCGAAAAAGATTGTACATCGTGATGTCAAGACAGAAAACATGTTGCTAGATGCTCAAAGAAATCTGAAAATTGCAGATTTCGGTGTTGCACGTGTTGAAGCTCAGAATCCACAGGACATGACCGGTGAAACCGGTACTCTCGGGTACATGGCCCCAGAGGTATGCCTTGAATCTCTTGATGAAGCATGAGTTATCGAAAGCTCATTTATGTCGTGGCACGTTTACCCATCCGCATAACTTATATTCTCATTTTGTCCAAATTGATTTAGGTTCTTGATGGTAAGCCCTACAATAGAAGATGTGATGTCTACAGCTTTGGCATTTGCTTGTGGGAAATTTATTGCTGTGATATGCCTTATCCAGATCTTAGCTTTGCCGATGTATCATCTGCTGTTGTTCGACAGGTTAGTTCGTGTGTTATTCTGTTTTATCAGCAAAACATCTTATTCGTTTTGTTGAGCTTCGGTTTGCAGCTTTATGACATTAGATCTGAATCATCTGATACATGTCCCGTTGATGCGTTCAATTGCTGATTTTGAATAGTATTGAAGAATGATTACTCTTCTTTCCATTTTTAAACTCTCGATTCAATTATCATTTGCAAGCCTTGTTATAATAGAGTTTGAATAATTCTAAGAATATGATTTATGGTTCTTTATCAAAAAAATTTCTTGAACATTGTTAACGCCGGTTACATAAGAGATCCATCCATCCTAAGTTGGCATCCGGCTTTTGGTGTAGGATGCTATTGCCTTGCTCATTTTGCATGTTTGCTACTCTATCTGCTCACCTATATCATTAAATGGTTGAACCTATTTTACATGGTGTATCTGCAGAATCTACGACCGGATATCCCGAGATGCTGCCCGAGTTCTCTAGCAAACATTATGAGAAAATGCTGGGATTCGAATCCAGAGAAACGTCCTGAAATGGATGAGGTGGTGAGAATGCTCGAAGCTGTTAATACAAGCAAAGGAGGCGGGATGATACCGGAGGACCAAACGCCGACTTGCTTATGCTTAGGCTCGCCTCGTGGTCCGTGATTTTTTTTATATAAATGTTACAGATGTTGAGATTCGAATCTTAATAAATACCATCTCGTAAGAGTGTAGCACTTAGATTAAACCTCCGAACTCTCGAAATCTAAAGTCGAAGTTTTTGATATTGTGATGTAACTATCATACTTTTTATGAAGAAAATTGTCTTGTTTGAAATATGATTATTGTTAATATTACCATGAAACTCCATATTATTAATGGAAGCTATACATATAGCTCTTTTTTCCTTCTAAGTGGTAAATTAGAGTAATGTTAGACAAAGCTATTAGGACATGCAATACCACTGACTCATTTTAAATTTAACATTTTAATTCATCCTCAAATTATAACTTTTGTTCTAAATCAGTCTTCAAACTTTTGATTGTTTTAATTTTATCCCTCAATTATCATTTATACCACATCATGATATAATAATTATTATTTATACCACATCATGATATAATTAAAATGTTTAAAGGTTTAAAGACCAATTTAGAATAAGAATTGTAGTTTAAAGATGTGCAAATAAATCTTCAATCCACAAATAGGTTGAATTACCTAAATTTAATTTTATAGGGTTGTTTTTTTATAAAAAATCAAATTCAGGTCGGTAAGAATAAAATCGGATCGAATTCAAATTTTCCCGACCCGAAATAATAGTATAATATTGCAGTTTGCAGATTCATTCACAAAGTCTGAGGAACAAAGTTTTTCTATTTCAGAAACTGAATGAACATGCATCCCATAGAGGTAATTCCATTGTTAAAAAAATGTTTGATATTCGAGTTCGAATTCCAGATGAACAGAAAGGGGACGAAGGAATAAATAAATACATATAGTAGTTTATATCTGGTCACAAAAGTATCGCCCTTTCTTATTTTCGATTAATGAATTCAAGCTGGTGATTGAAGTTAACTTTCTTGATCTTGGCTTTTGCCAACCAAGTCTTTCAAGGAATTCCTCAATTAACCTACAAACCCAAACATTGGCTAGTAAGGTAACAAAGTAAAACAAATTGGCAAATATGGCACAAAGAGTACTCACAAACTGCAAATGGTCTTCTGTGATGAAGCCAACTCGTGGTCGGGAAATGATTCGTCCAACCGAAAACTCAACCAAACATAGAGTTCCAAGACCTTCAGATGTAAGCAAACAACAAGAAATTTTAGGCATTTAACAGCTTACACGCTTGAGAAAAACGAATTCCTACCTTGTGAATGGATTCGAGCTCCTTGAGTGCAGTAGGTGTTTTAGGCACCTCAAGTGTACCCGGTGTAAATATTTCTCGAAGATGAACAAGGCCTTTCTTTGCATAAGTTTCTGCAAACTGATCCGTCAAGATAGAATAGACAACTGTTAGTTTCCGCATTCAAGATAATGAAGACCGTATACACATTTTTACCTGTTTTAGACCCTGAGACGAAATTTCATCATTCATGTCAACTGGACTGCACAAGACATTAACACACAAGGAACTTCAAACTTCTACTGACTATGACCAGAAAATAATAACAAAAAGCAAACTCAAGAATGCATCAGTAAAATGGGAAAACTCAAATAACAAGCTCCAGGTTGTTGGAGAGAGGAAGATCAAAGATGTTACCTGATGCAGAAAAGATACTTATCATGCAAACTGAGAGGCAGTCCATCAATAACAGCAGCAACTTTCTGATAACCACAGATTCAACATAAAAGTTAAATATCCATAGGAGGAGATATTGTTATCGGGAAATTAATTTCACTTTGCAAGAGCTTCTTTTATACCGGAAGGAAACATTATCAAAGATACTTACCAACATTTCTTCACAGTTTGCAAAGAAATAGTTCTCGGACAGTTTTGCATTCTCTAGAAAATCTTCCTGCAACAACGGGTTGATACTAGCTGTCACTTAAAAAACGACCAAGAAAAAAGACAGAAAAACTAATATCATAAGATAACCTACCAATAACCGATAGAGACCTCTTTTTGGCTTTAAACGTGAATACATATAAATGAGATCAAAGGATGGAAATACTCCAGCTTGCTGCGGTATAGAAAAGATTCACAGTCAAGGTCCAAAACGCTGAATCCATGTGCAATAAATATATAAAAGCTGCTTATTGAGGTTCATTGAAAATGGAACAAGTTCGATCAATGCAGGGTGTTTTGATCCATAAGTGATAAAACAATCACCTCCAAAATAGGAGAGGCTGATTTCAATGAGGAATGAAGCAAAGGTAGATCCGCTGCGTCTAAACAGGTAACTTCACCCCAAGGAAATTTTGATCCATACCTTCCAGCTCTCCCTACAAGAATATAAAGCCATCTAGTGAAAACTTATCGACTTTACAGTTTACAGGGTGTGGCCCCATGAACTGAAAAAAATTAGCAGCTGACAACTTAAGCAAGTGGATTACACAGATATGGTTAATATGCAAATATTCATGGCATAAAAAGAACTGAAATTATCATGTCATAGAATAGAATAGTTAATTGTGCAGCTAGGTTCTGTTTAAACATGAATAACAAATCATGGACGGCGAAGGGGAATAAGAATATGTGATAAGTGTTATATTCTGCCTCCTCAATAGAAGTCTTAATAAGAAAATTTGACCACAAAAGTTCACCAATAATATAAAAATAAAATTCCGAAATTCAGCTAAAAATATTAAATGGAACCTGCAATTTGCTTGATCTCTGGTATTGTAAGATCCCGCATTTCAAGACCATCGAACTTTTGCAATGATGAAAAAATTATTCTAGATATGTTCAGATTAAGACCCATCCCAATTGCATCACTGGCCACAAGAACATCAAACTCACTGCTTTCATCATTAAACATAGTTGCCTGCAATTCTAACAATTGTATTAATGCTAAAATAAATACACGGGCAACAGTGAGAATATAATTACTGTCAGCCCGCACACACATAAATGTTGTACAAACTTGGAGATAAACTAAAACCAGAAAGAAGCAAATACCTGTCTTGTCCGAGTCTGCGGTGGCAATGAACCATAAACCACAGAGCAAAGATGACTTCCCCCAGTTTCAATTTTTTTCTACGAAAGATGGTGAAAATCAGAAAGCATTTTCATAGGAAGTCAACAGCAAAAATAAAGGGGTTTGAGATCAAATTTTGAAAATTTCCATGTAAGCCTCAATACTGAGGATAAAAGAGAAGGGAGTTGAAATTTATCCCCCTCCCAAAAAGAACCGACGGAAAATAGTAAGAAAAACTAATGTTTTGACATAACGAAACATATCAATAGTTTCTTTGAAACATAGTTTTCATTTACATTTCTATGTTTCAAGGTCTAACTAATTGAAAGTACAGCTTAATCAATCAAGCAAATGAGCATACATTTAGCCGGAAAATCATAAAGAAATTACTACTAACCTTCAATCTATATATTTCCTTGCGTGAAAAACTTACGATGCAGTCACCTGTTCTTATGTTCGAAAAAGAACCAAGAGGAAGTTCCAAGGGAACTAGTGGTAAAAGTCTCTCATAAGATTGGACCTGCAATATTAAAAAAACGCATGATGTATACTGACAATATAAAACATATACATCAAAAGTGAGCCTCAAACATGGCAACAAGTTGTTTTTCTAGCTAGTCAAAAAAGCCAGGCACCAACACCAGTAAAAGAAGGAAAACCAATATTTATTCGTATCCAACAGTGCATTTAACCTCCATTTATCTTATCCATCATAAGAGGGACTTCTTTCTACCAATAGGTAAAAAGGAAACAGCAGTATATCACGAAAATATATCCATAAATATAACTTTGCCTCTTGTGAAAAAAATAGTCAAGGATTTTACTAAATATGCTGCATTAGACAATATACATGCAAGAGTTAAGCAATGCAACAATAAAGAAGATCCAATGCCAAAAACAAACTAACAAGATCAATAGGTGTTACATGAGGTCTCAATCCTCTCAAAATAATTAGTTGCAGCAGCCAGCAGGCATATCATATCTGTCATTCTTTAAACCCTCTCACACATAGGTGTTACAAAATGACAACCTAAATATCTTACCTCTTAGCAAGAAGCGTCTCTAATCAAAAGCAAGATTTGTAGCATAGATACATATATTACCACAAAAAAAACTTGACCAAGACATTTCCACGCAAATGCATTACCTGTACATCATCACCAGTCACTTTCAATAATTCTTGAATAAGTGGAACAGCAGCTGCATCTCCACAAAGATGAAGTTCGTCAGCAGCAATTCCTAACAGCGCACGTGTAAATGAAAAACCCCTAGTCCGACAGCCCAACATCTGCAGAAAGAGTAATTTAACTAGAAACTAAGTGACCTGCCATAGTGTCATTCAGAGAAAAATCATAGAAGTTGCTCTATTCAATTTATATTTAATAACTCAGCCACACACTGAAGAAATAATTAGCAGCAATGTTCCTTGTGAGCTTGGTAAAATATTGTTTGTGAATCTTACATTAAACTATAACCTTGCCTGTATTTCATCAATAACGGCACATTGGTAATCAGATGTTATATCAGCCATCTCAACAGTTACAGCCTTATGCTTTGCACCATCCACTTCCTCTTTCTCTTGTCCTGTAATTAGATCACAGGGAACTTTTGCTTTGTTCAACCGTTTTGCCACTTCCCACGCCAACAATCTTAATGGACCACAATATATACCTGAAGAGGGAAATAACCAGTGGAAAATAGTTCATCGGTTTAGTTTTACTAGTTTTAATCTCTTCAATGTTCACTGATGACCAAAAAATGTAATTCAATCCAGGTAAAAATAGCACAGCAAATATACCGGAAGGACTTGACTCGAGTCGCTTCAGAGCATGGTATGTTTTACCACTATTTGTTGGACCTACGTGCAAGAAAACCTTGCGATTCTTTTTTCGAGCATTAGGATACCATGTATGAGGGCGGCTGAGATAAACAAAAAATACGTTTACAAATGACATACAGAAATTATATATGGAACTTCAGTGAATGGGAATTGGGGGGACAGAGGAAGAAAATGCCAAAGATTCAAAAACCCCTTTTTTATAATTTCCCGATTAATGGAAATTGTGGACAAAGCCTATCACCTTACAGTAAGGAAGACTCATAGCCAATAAGCTTCAAAGAACATAAACATATACACTTTAGTTACATATGCCACATGATTAGTATTTGAAACTAAAATGCAGCTAACTAACAACCAATCAAATTTAAAAAATCTAGACATTCAGATTTTGTAAAATCTATAGTCTTTCAAGATGAAATCTGCATTTTACAAAATACTAACATGCTAAAAACCATTACATCTCTGGCAGCACCAATGAAATCTGTATTCGCAGAACTCACTAAACAGAACATAATAACTAAATCATATATCCATAAGAAAGGAGGAAATATTTCTGCAATGAAAAATTCATGTAACAAAAAGAAATGGTGCAATTGGAACAAGCCTCAAAGTGTGTACTTTTTACCAACAAAATTAAAAATGGATAAAAGGATCGCCTATCCAAGGCCAAAAAAAAAACTATTAATAGCGCTTTAAGTCACATATTTCTTACGTGAGATCAGTAAAATCGAACTTTGCAGTGCCATTTCCACTGCTGCAATTCCTTATCCTTACACCTAAGCTAGCAATTGTCTCACACTTCGATTCCGGTTCTAGTCGAAAGGAATCCCCATTAACAGCTGAAACATACAGCACAACAAATGTAAATCAAAACTGAACCAGAAAAAATTGCAAAAGCAATCACTAGAATACACCAATATCCACAAAGCACCAACAATAATCTTTTCCTTAATTAGATACAAAAACCCAAATTCCAAAAACACTAAAACAATCCAAGTAAAGCGTAAAATTAAGAAACGGGGCAATAGAAATTCTATCTATCTGATTAAATTTCACATATGCTCAATGGGGAATCCTCATATCTATACACGGTGGATTTTTTTTCCTTTTTCTTTCAAAAGAATAGCACTAAAAGGGCTTGAAAGTCAAACCTTGAAGAATCCGGGAAACACCCAAAGCTGAAATTCTTCGTTGGCGAAGAAGCATTGACGCCATGTTCCTTTTTTTTCAATTACTTTGGTTTCAGTATTAAAAATTATTGTTTGTAGTTTCAAAAGGAAATAAGAATAAAAAAGCAGACATCATAAGACGGAGACGAAGACCAAGGAAACATGCGGTAGAATTTAGAAAGAGAAGAATCGCAGGTTTCTTCGCTACGAGACGTGTTTTCTCCTAAGTTCGCGCTTTCGCCGACTCCAGAGCTAGAGGCCTCGCTGGAGGTTCGGCTTTGAAATGGGAATTACCACAAGAAAACTAAGAGATGGGTCAAGCCCAAAGTATTAAAATCCCACGTCACTTATGGATCTGTTAAAAATAGGTCAAAGTCTATATATGCCTCGATGCATGTGGGCTTCTGTTATTTAGACCCATAGGTAATACAATTCGATACAATGTCTATACTATTCAGATCATTTCTCATCCATAAATAGAAGAATATTAAACGTTTAAGCATGCTTAAACTTAACTCCTCTCGTATATTGTACCAACGACATCAACCGAGCTAAACTCAGTCGGTTTGACCTATATATATATACACTACCAAGATAGGGTTGTTTAAAGATTGATTTCTCCGGTATCATCGACAATTAATTGATTTACCATGTTGAGACATTAGATCTCTTATACAACGTCTAGGTTCAAATCATGACATTACAAAATGGAATAAACTGGATTTACATGTGCTATTTGCCTTATTAAATCCTATGATGCAACACACCCAGAGCCGTCCCTGGGGCATGGGCAACAGGGGCGCCCGCCCAGGGCCCCTACCCTGCCCAGGGCCCATTTTTTTCGAATATTTATAGTTAAGGTTTAATATTTTTTTAATATTTATTGTTTAAAATTTAATTTTTAATAATTTTTATTAGAGTTCTATTCTTAAAATTTATTTTTTCCGATATTTTTATTAGGGGTATAATTTTTTTTCAATACTTGTTATTATATGCTCATTTTTTTGAATACTTATAATTAGGGGCCCATTTTTTATTATTTATTGTTATTTTAATACTTGTTATTTGGGTACAAATTTTTCAATACTTGTTATTATGAGGCTAATTTTTCAATACTTGTTACTAGGGGCCTATTTTTTCTAATATTTGTTATTAGGGCTCTACTCTTAAATTTTATTTTTTCCGATACTTGTTATTACGAGTCCATTTTTTTTCCAATATTTGTTATTTATCATCTATTTTCCCTAATATTTGTTATTACATGCATACTCTTAAATTTTAATTTTTCAATACTTGTTATTAGGGTTCTATTTCCCCCTATATTTGTTATTACAAGAATACTCTTAAAATTCATTTTTTTTCAAAATTTGTTAATAGAGACCTTTTTTTATATATATCACTTGTTACTAAGGGTCTAATTTCAAATTTTATTTTTTTCCAATACTCGTTTTTAGGGGAAAGGGTGATTAAAACTCCACTCGACTCGAAAAAAAATTTCAAAAAAAGTTTGAGTTGTAAATTAAAAATTCTAATAACTCAAAATTTTAGTATTTAGTAGATAAATTTTTAAGTTCGAGTCGTAAATACTCGTAAACTCGCATAACTTGAATTTTTTTTACTCGATCAAACGCTCACCCTTAATTAGGGGCCTATTTTTAAGTTCGCCCATGGGCCACCAAAATCTCAGAAACGGGTCTGAACACACCTCACCTAACAACTCACTGAATTTCGTTCTAACCTTTAAACTTAATTGTTGTCGAAGGAGGATAAACACTCGGTTGATCTAATGAGATGAAAAATTTATAAATTGAGTAAAATGAATTGAGAAGGTGATCTTAACGATAAATTTCTACCATATTTAATTTAACTCAATCAATTAATAAATTGTATACTAATGATTATACAAAGAATTTATAAGATGAATGTTTTCATCCCAATAAGAGAGTAGAGTCTGAAAAGTCAAGATTTTGAGGGGCAATTTGGAAGGTGATGGCATATTTTGGATGTGGTGTGCATCTCTTATGACCCATTTCTAGGTGTGTCATTAATACTTAGGGGTGTAAATGAACAAAGCGTTCGACGAACCGTTCATGAACCGTTCGTATAACGTTTGTTTATGTTCGTTTATTAAGCTAAATAAACGAGTGTGAACAAATTTTTTATGCTCGTTTAATAAACGAACAAACACGAACATATGTGTGTTCGGTTCGTTTATGTTCACGAACAAGCTCGTTTATAGGCTCGTTTATAAGCTCGTTTATAGGCTCGTTTATAAGTTTGTTTATAAGATCTTTTATAGGATGAGAATACTTGTGGATTTATCTAAATACTCTTTTTTGTTGTGTTGCTAAGTATGTTATATAAGTTCATGTTGAAATGTAAGTTTTATTTTGTTTATTTTGTTTATTTATTTATTCATTTATTGTTAATTTAGTTAACATTTTTTAATATATAAACGAACATGTTTGCGAACACGTCCGCGAACACTTAAATGAACATGTTCGTGAACACTTAAATGAACATGTTCGCGAACACGTTCATGAACACTTAAACGAACATGTTCGTGAACACTAAACAAACGAACATGTTCGTGAACACTAAACAAACGAACATGTTCGTGAACACTAAACAAACGAACACGAACACCTTCAAAAATAAATAAACAAACACGAACACAACATTGAAAATTTAAACGAACACGAACCGAACATGAACACCTTTAAAAATAAACAAACGAACACAAACATAGTCTTGTTCGTTCAAGCTCGGTTCATTTACACCCCTATTAATACTCCAATCAGAATGTTTGATCACTTTGATGGATACATACGAATCGGATCATTATCGTCCCCGAGCCTCTTGGTTGAGATAATAATGTCCCTCACGTTTTAGAGTTTTATGTGTTTAGGTTTGGATCTTGTTCTTTTTTCTCTTTAAAACAAAAGTATATACAAAAAAATTTATATTAAGTTTCAGTTTTTTTTGTGTACTTGGTCTTCAATATTTTTTTTTAATTGGGGTATTGTATTTATTGTACTTTTTCCTTTATTTCTAATAAAATTTAACTTCTTGCTATCGCAAAAAAAAATTATAGTATATCTAAATTGTTTATCTTTATTCTCTTATATTTTTTATATTATAAGTTCTAGACTTATTAGAAACATCGCCTTCTTTTCCCTAGAGTTTCTCTTCTCTACCCTATACATATGACTAAGGTTAGAATTATGCATCGTTAATAAAAATATGCTTATTCCCTCCTTTAAAAAATGAATAAACATGGAACGTGTGAGAATGGGAGATTCTAGGGTGAGACACCCTTAAGGTAGGGCTAAAATGAGGCGGATTTACACAAATTTTTACTAAATTGATAAGAATTTGAGTAATTACCCTTCTTTCTCCTAGAGTTTCTCTTCTCCTTCTCTATAGATAGGATTAAGATTAAAATTATACATCGTTAACAAAAATATGCTTGTTTCCGTCTCTAAAAATGAATAAACATTGAAGAGTGAGAATAGAAGATTCTAGAGTGAGGCACTCTTAGGGTGAGACTAAAATGAGGCGGATTTACACAAATTCTTACTAAATTAGTAAGAATTTGTGTAATTAATCTTCTTTCCCCTAGAATTTCTCTTCTCATCCCCTATAGACAGGATTAAGATTAGAATTATGCATCGTTGACAAAAATATACTTGTTCCCTTCTTTCCCAGAATGGGAGATTCTAGGGTGAGGCTAAAATGAGGCGGGTTTACACAAATTCTTACGAAGTTAGTAAGAAATTGTGTAATTACACAAATTCTTAATTTAGGTTATAAATTAAGAATTTGTGTAATTATACAAATTATTACCTAAGGTAAAATCTACACAAATTATTACTAAGTTGATAAGAATTTAGGTTAAAACCTAAATCCTCACCATATTACCCTAAAAACTAATACATAACCTCTAAACCCTATATTCTAACCCTAAACCCTAAATTCTGACCATTATCCCAAAATCATATACCCATTCACTTAAACTCCTAAAACCTAAAATTAAGACACTTGTGAAAACTTTTAGTTTTCACTGCCATTGTATTGAATATAAATCCTTATATTAAAGGGATAATAATCCTAATATTTAATCGTTAAAGTTAGGGTATTTATTTCATAAACATGTGGTGAAAACAAAAAGTTTCTATAAGCACCTTAGTTTTAGGGTATATGATTAGATTTTAGGATTTAGATGTTTGGGGTTTAAGTTTAGTGGTTTAGAATTGATGGATTGTGGTTAGCATTTAGGGTTTAAGGTTAAAATTTAAGGTTTATAGGTTAAAACCTAAATCTCTAACCATATCACTCTAAAATATAAACCCTAAACCATAACCTTAAATTCTAAATTCTAACTACGACTCTTAAATTCTAAACCCCTATCCCTAAACCCCTAACCTCTAAGCCTTAAATCCTAACTCTAAACCCTAAAACTAAGGCATTTGTAGAATTTTTTTGTTTCCACCTCCTATGTGTTTAAGATAGTTAAAGTAGTTAATTAGTTTCATTCTGTTGTTAATTCTGTTAGTGAAGTTTGTTATTAGTTGTGGCCTTCTTAGTTTGTGCATATAAACACATGATTGTATAACTTTATTTTTAATGAAATCATAGGCATTTCTTTTATTTTGCTCTCTTTAACATAATATCAGAGCAATCCACAGATTATACTGCTACATACCAATCCACTTCTTCTCTTCCAGGTCAGTATCTCTTGTCTCATTCTATTTCTTATTCTTATTTACCTTGTCAAACTCAACTTTTCTTATCTTCTACTTCTCAATTCATTGAACCTTCTTCATATAAGGAAGCTTGTTTACATCCTGAATGGGTTCAAGCAATGAATGAGGAAATTTTAGCTCTTGAATTAAATAAAACTTGGTTTGTGGTTCCTTTGCCCCCTTGTAAGGTGCCTATTGGTTGTAAGTGGGTTTATCGCATCAAGTTTAAGTCTACTGGTGAGATTGAGAGATTTAAGGCTCGGCTTGTGGCTAAAGGGTATAATCAGAAAGAAGGTGTGGATTTTGTTGAAACCTTCTCCTCTGTTGCTAAGCTCACTACTGTTAGATTAATCTTGGCTCTTGCTTCTGTTTTTTCCTGACCTCTTTGACAAATGGATGTTCACAATACATTCCTGCAAGGTGATTTGCTTAAAAAAGTTTATATGACATTACCATATGGTTTTTGTAGTCAGAGCGAGTATATGGTGTGTAGACTACAAAAGTTCTTATATGACTTGAAGCAAGCCTCAAAACAATGGAATGTTAAATTAACAGAAGCTCTTGTATTAGCTGGATGTCATTAGAGTAAGCATGATTATTCCATGTTTATAAAACAAGTGGATGCAAAGATTGTGATAATCCTTGTTTATGTTGATGATTTGTTGATCACTGGCAATAATGATGGGTTAATTGAAGACATCAAGAACATATTGCACAGTAATTTTAAGATGAAAGACCTAGGAGAACTTAAGTATTTTCTTGGGCTTGGAGTTCTAAGGTCTAAGAAGGGTATCATACTAAATCAGAGGAAGTATATACTAAATCAGAGGAAGTAAGCACTTGAGCTAATCGAAGATGTTGGCCTAAGAGGTGCAAGGCCTGTTGCAACACCACTAGAATAGAATCAAAAACTGATAACATCAGAGTATGAAGATAGTTTACAGCAAGAAAACACAAGTGAAGAATTGTTAGATAAAACAATTTATCAAATGATGATTGGAAGACTCATTTATTTAACACACAAGACCAGACATAGCTTTTGCAGTACAACATCTCAGCCAGTTTATGCATAGACCAAGTGAGGTTCATTTGGAAGCAGCTATGAGAGTTATAAGGTACATTAAGAAGAGCCCTGATCAAGGAATCTTTCTGGATGCTTTGAGCAACTGTGAGCTGTCAGCTTTTTGTGATTCAGATTGGGCAGTATGTCTCATGACTTGAAAGTCAGTCACTGGTTATTGTATAAAGCTTGGGAACTCATTGATTTTCTGAAAATCAAAAAAACAACCTACAGTGGCAAGGTCTTCTGCAGAAGTAGAATATAGAAGCATGACAATGACAGCAGCAGAATTGACTTGGTTAGATGGTGTATTGAAAGAAATTGGTGTTGATAGAAAGCTTCCAGTGAAGCTTTACTGTGACAATAAAGCAGCTCTGCAAATTGCTTCTAATCCTGTTTTTCATGATCGCACTAAGCATATAGAGATAGATTGTCACTATGTTCGAGAGAAAGTGAAGAATAGTTTTATACAAGCAGAGCATGTATCTTCAGAAGAACAGTTAGCAGATGTTTTGACTAAAGCTTTGGGGTCTTCACAGCATGAACATTTGATCAGCAAGTTGGGAGTTCAATATGCCTTTCACCCGCCAACTTGAGGGGGAGTGTTGAAGATAGTTAAAGAAGTAGTTAATTAGTTTCATTTTTGTTGTTAATTCTGTTAGTGAAGTTTGTTATTAGTTGTGGCCTTCTTAGTTTGTGTATATAAACACATGATTGTATAACTTTATTTTTAATGAAATCAGAGGCATTTCTTAACATTATGCACAAGATAATAATCCTTAAAATTAACGATTTTTTTATCAATTTAATACTTTTTTCACATACTAGCATGGAGTTTGGTAACTTTTACCGGTTTGACATTTTTTTAAGGGGAAGGAGTTGTTTACAATTGATAAGATACAATGTCAACGAGGATTAAGCTAGTACATCTCGAGCTTGGCCCGATCTTAAATTTATATTTTAACTTGAATTTTTAGTCATTTGATTATATGATTTGTTAAGATGTGTGTCACGTTATCATTTAAAAAGTTAAAATATTCTTTTTGATGATGACGTGACACAATTTCACAGTACTATATTATCAAAAGAATTAAAAATTTAAATTTATAAATTAAATTTAAAAAATTTATCAAATTCTCCAACTAGTATAAACAGATAAAGACTCGGTGACCAAATTAAGAGCGTGTTTTTTTTATATGAAACACAATCCCATTTACTCAAATAAATCGTTCTATTATCACATAATATATAGATGAAGGATTATAAATTTGAATGTATAACTAACAGGATTGGTCCAAGTGGTAAAATATTTGATATTGTTTAAGCAAGTTTCGAGTTTGAAGTGTTGTGTATGCAAAAAAATTTCGTTAGGAGATTCACCCACCAAAATTAGGTGTGCGACGCGGATCAGTCTGGATTAATCAGGGTAAAGCCTTAAAGACCAGAAGAGCAACCAAAACAATAAATTTAAATGTATTTGAATACAAAATAAAAACATCAAAATTAACTTTTTAACGTTAATTCATACTAACTAGATTTTAAAATATGCATATGTGGTGTAATGCTATGTTTTATATTATATTTTAGGATTAATATCAAAATAAGTGTTCAAACTATATCTATTTTTTAAGATAAGTGCTTAAAGTTTTTTTTTTTGCTGAAATAAGTGTCTAACGTTACATTTCGTTTTGAAGTCTTTTAAGCGCCTATTTTTGCCAAAAAATATTGAGATACTTATTTCAGCCAAAAAAAGACTTTAAACACATATATAAAAAATGATATAATTTAAATAGTTATTTTAATGCTAAACCTATATTTTATTATCATATTTATATCTATGCATGTAGCAAATTAGCAATGTAACGTGTCAAAGAAAGTGACACATTGTGAAAGTAAAAAGGGTAAGCCAAAACCCCATACCTAAAAAAACAAAAATAGATGACAAACGTTACATTATGGTAAAGTAAAAGAGAAAAAAGGTAAATAGCAATGGGAATGAATGGTGTCTTTTCCATGCAAAATAAATGAAAAATCAAATATTAAATCTTCTTTTTGACTGCCTCGTAACTCTTATTAATTTCTTTGGATAAAAAAAAAAAAACTCTTATTAATTTCTAGCCTTTAACTTAAGATTCGTCAAACACATACAAAAAGAAGATTAAAAAAACATACCAAATCTTCTTCCCCATTCTTCATTGTCTTTTAACCATTTTTGTGTTCTACTTTGATATTCGACATATTGAAATGATTTTTTTAATATTTAAAAATATAAAAAAAATATATGCACATGTCATACAAATACTAACACTTTTAGGGTTTTGACTCTTCAAGTCTGCAATCCATCAAATGATTTTATATGGTTTAGGTGTTATTTGCATTTCATAATTCTGTGGGCTAATCATTCTCTTTCATGATGCTACATTTATTAGTGTGTAAATAAATAAATAAATAAATATTATTAGATTTATTTTTTTGGAGAACCATGAATTGTTTCATAATGTTTTATTAGGGCTACTCTAGCAAAAGGGATGGAAAAATCTCAATTTTCATTTGATCACATAGGTAGAGACTAGAGTATGGTAGTTGTTGGTTCAATCATACCCTACCTTTAACTTTAACTCTAAATTTTAAATTTTAAACTTTAAATATATCAAATGATATTAAAATTTAAAAATTATATAATTTAAATTATAAACAGACTGTGTATCAACTAATATTCAGGTGAATGTTTCATGAAATTTCTTATTTCATCATGTTTATCTTGACTCCAAAAGAACCCATCCAACACCCAAAATCAAAATGCAAGGTAAAGTTGTGATTTGTGAATGAAAGAATAAAAGATACCCCAAAGTAGGTCCACTTGCTTTGCTCTTTAGATATCCAAATACCACAGACATGTCCCATCTTTCTATTTGGTCTTTGATACAATTTATCACTTTACATATTCCTTTGTATTATTCAATCTTTTACTTTTTCTCCTTATTGCCTCCAATAGTTGCCAAAGAGATTCACATTACAATAGGGGTATTATGGATTTATCACAAAATGATAAGCAATTTAGTATCGTTTAAACAACTTTCAAGTTCGAGTTCTTATGTATGTAGAAAATTCTCGTTGGGAGACTCACCCAACAAAACCAGGTGTGCGACGCGAGTCAGTCCGGATTAGTCAGGGCAAAGCCCTAAAAATCAGTGGGCAACAAAAAAATACACTTTAAAATAATTGTTTTTTTTAATTAAGATTTTGAAGTATTATGAATTGTATAAGTATTGTATGTATATATAATAATTTTCTTTTTCTAAGTTTTTATTTGTTTATTTAATAATAAGTAAATTAATTTTTTTATATTAAACAATGTTTTTTTATTTACTTCAATTAAAAAAATAATTTATAATAATTGGTTCAGATTATTATAAATATTAAATGGATAAATATTTTATACACAGGCGATGGAAGCTGAAAGTTTCCACAAGCACCTTAGTTTTAGGGTACAGAGAGTTAGTTTAGGGTATATGGTTTAGAGGTTTAGGTGTAGGGGAAGAATTTAGCGATACTTGTTTCAATTTAAGGTTTAGGTTAAACCTAAACCATCACCATATTACCCTAAAAACTAAACCCTAACCTATAAACCCTAAATTATAACCCTAAACCTTAAAATGAAACAACTATCCCTAAATTCTAAACCCCTGCACCTAAACTCATAAACCTTATACCCTAAACTAACTCCTTATACCCTAAAACGGGAAACTTTCAGTTTGAGTCAACATCTATCATTTAAAAGAGTTAATTACATCGCATATCCCTAAATTATGACCCTTATTTAAATTAGTCCCAAACATTTAAAGATTTTAATTTCATCCTCAAACTTTTACAACTAAGCATGGGGCTCCTCCTCCATGACTCATAAGTGGCCAAAAATCAATAGGGAAAGTGGAGAGAAAACCCAAAAATTAAATAATCAAAATGTGGTTCAAGTACCTGAAAATGTAGTTTGAAAGTGGTTTGAATTCAGTAGGTGAGTGAGTGATGAAGAATAAAGAACATTGACACCCCTAAAACCTGGGGTACTTGCCTTTTTAAGTGCATTTTGATCTTTTATATTTATATAAATCTCAACATATTAACAGTTTTTATTATAATAATTATTAAAGTCAGGATTATTTTTATTTATTATTTATAATTTAATATCATATGCATATTGTTAGTAATTTGGTTAGAATCAATACATGAGTCAAGTTGTTGTAAGTTGGTATTAATAAATAGGGTCCAATCCAAACTTTAATGATCCTTTTCCAAATTTATAATGATAAAAATTATAGTCTCGTCAACTCAACGAGTACTTTCTGTAAAAAAGAAGACGCTTATCTTATGAGATATGAGTTTGAGCAGCTTTGTTTATAAGGTGTGCATTTTATCAAATGGTTAAAAAATATTAACAAATATTAAATAGTTAAAGAAATTTAACAGATAATTTTAACTTAGATTATCAAACATGTTTAAATATCGAACGGTTGAAATTCTTAGTAATTTTTAATGAATTCATTTTTAATGGTTTATCAAACAAATCCATAGGTTAGAATCGATCCAAAAAAACAAATATTCACACAAAATATATGAGTATTACTATTCGAATTCAAATTAAATATAATTATTTATCAAGCATTTCAATCTATACACAAATTTCAATTTGCTAAAAGTTGAAAGACTAAAGTTCGAATCCGTAATTAGATTCATATTCAAATTTACACAAAACGGATGCTAATTTTGACATCCAAATTCTTATAAAACGGATCAAATATCAACAAACATCCGAATTCACAATCTAAATTACAATGTTTATCTTTAATTGCTTTCTTTAGTTTGATGGAAGACCAATAAAATGGCTAAGAGTTTTTCAGCAGAGAAAGGGGATTCAATTTTTCAAAGACAACTTGCCAATTGAGGGGGCATGCCTGGCCTTGTCGTTTTAACCTGCATCACATACTAAAAACGACAGTACCTCTTTCAACCACTTTCATGTTGAATTAGCCTTGAGATTTGAGTAAACTGAAGGGCTTAATTACAAAATAAATACTTAAATTATATTTTTTTTTTGCAATAGGTGCCTTAAGTATTTTTTAGTTAAAATAAGTGTTTAAAATTTTATTTTTGGCTGAAATATATGCTTAAAATTTTATTTTTAGTTAAAATAAATGTCAAAATAAGTATTTTAGTTAACTTTAAAATAAGATAAAAATAAAATTTTAACCACCTATTTTAGCTTATAAAATATTTAAAGGAACATAATTAAAACATTTATTTTGTAATTAAGCCAAACTGAAGATCAATGAATTAATAGTTTAGAAATACATAACAAAATAAAAATACAAAATACACTAAAAAAAAGGGGGGGAAAAACATCTTCTCTCTCGATGCTGCACTTTACATTCCATTCAAAATTTTGATACTTTGCTTTATTACTGATAACGAGGCTCTCTCTCTTTTGTTTAACAAAGTAAAGAGAGGTGGAGGGGTTGCTTTAGTCTGTTCTCATGAGCTTTGTCTCTCTAGATTTTCTTTTCTTTTATGTTTGCCACATTGTGTGTTGCTCTACATCAAGAATCTCCCTCTTCCTATTCTCATATCAACTTCCTTGCATTAAAGCGCTGTCTCTATCTCTCTATTTCTTCTATGGTCCTTGCACCCTTCGTATTTTTCTGGGGTTTTTGAGCTTCTTTCTTTGCTTCCACATGCATGAAAGAGGAAATTAAGACAAGCCCATTTCTTGTTTTTGCTTCAACTTTAAGCTTGTTCTTGAGCAAGTGAAGAATTCAGCTTGTTTGGGGGGGAAGGATCAGTGGAGTGTGCTGCCTAGTGCCTATGGGGTTCTAGCAACAGTTTTTTCCCTTGGTGATTTGTATCAAAGTTGAGAGCTTTGAGGATTAGTGAAAGAGTAAATTTAGTAGTTGTATGAAGCAAAAGTTTTAACAATGGGAGATGGGAAACCCAAGAAAAGCAAGGTTTGCTTTTGTTCTTCCTCTTTCTCTGTTTCTGGTTTACAATACTCAAATTTGTGGGAAAAAAAAAGAAACTTTTTTGTTGTTGTTGGAAATTTGTTACTGATTAATTTTCTTTAATGGGTGTTCATTTTTTTTTGGTGTAGCTCTACTGGTCCAAAAAATTGGTCAGAAAATGGTTCAATATCAAGAGCAAAACTGAGGACTTTCAAGCTGATGATCATGTTTGTGGAGGAGAAGGTGAGTACTTTAAGCTTTATTTTCTGGGAATTTCACAATGATTGGCTAGTATCCATAAAATAGTTAGGATCTCAAGCTTTCATGTCAAAAAAAAAGAGAGAAGAAAATGAAGGAAAGAGAGTGGATTACTTGGTTATTTCAAGGCTTTATCTTTTCCTGGATTCCATTTATAAGTACTCAAGATTCTGATATTTTCTCTTTTCAAGCAATTCTCTCATTAAACACACAAGGCATCCTTAAATTATTCCTTTAGCAATTTCATTTTTGTTCTTTTTGGTTGCTACAGTTCCTCTTTGGTTCATAACATGTATATATAAATTGGAATTCTGTTTTTCAATCTTCAGGGGGTGAAGTTGAATATAGGACCAGCTTCTCAGAAAGGGAGCCATGCACAATCAAAAAGAGTAAAACAGGTTCCCAATCTCATCTCACAAGTTCTTTTTGTGTGTGTGTGTGGATTATTTTGGCTGTTTCTAAGTTCTAAATGTTACTATGATGTGCAGAAAATTTTAGTAGGAGTACTGAGCAAAGCCGGCGAGGGAAAATGAATCTTGATCACCCTCGAATCATAGATGTCGAAAACTATAGGTATGTTTTCTTTTAAATTTTGTATAGTATATTCTTTTATCACTTTTATTCCTTTGTGATGTATCAGTACCAACTGCTCTTCTGTTTTCCACTGGAGCAGCATTTTTGTAGCTACATGGAATGTGGCTGGAAGATCCCCACCGAGTAATTTGAATCTAGAAGATTTGCTGCATGCTTCGCCTCCGGCAGATATATATGTCCTTGGGTATGTTATGACAGTTTTGATCTTCATGTCTTGCTTACCGAGCTTCGATCGTTCATACAATAATTTCCTTCCTATTTGTTTTCTTGTAGGTTTCAAGAGATAGTTCCTTTGAATGCTGGGAATGTTTTGGGTGCAGAAGACAATGGCCCGGCCAAAAAATGGTTGTCTCTCATTCGAAAGACTCTAAACAATCTTCCGGGAACCAGTGGCGGCGGGGGTTGTTATACACCGTCTCCTGTTCCTCAGCCCATTGTCGAGGTGGATGCTGATTTTGAGGGGTCATCTAGGCAGAAAAATTTATCTTTCTTTCATCGTCGGTCGTTTCAGACAACCAGCAGCTGGAGAATGGACAACGACCCCTCGATTCCCCAACCACGACTTGATAGGCGATTCAGTGTTTGTGATAGGGTAATATTTGGTCATAGGCCAAGTGACTGCGACTCAAGTTATAGATGGGGTAACAGGCCAAGTGACTACGACTCCAGTTCTAGATGGGGTAATAGACCTAGTGATTACTCCCGGCCTAGCGACTACTCCCGACCTAGTGATTACTCCAGATGGGGTTCATCGGATGATGATAATGGAATCACGGAATCACCGAGTACCGTATTGTACTCGCCAATGTCTTATGGTGGATCTGCATCTGAACAGGGATATAGAATGCCTGGGCATTCAAGGTATTGCTTAGTGGCTAGTAAGCAAATGGTTGGCATATTTATCACAATCTGGGTGAGAAGTGAGTTGAGAGATCATGTTAAAAACATGAAAGTATCTTGTGTTGGTAGAGGATTAATGGGTTATCTCGGAAATAAGGTATCACTCGACCGTAAAACGGCACTCTTAAAGAGTTTATTTCTCGTATAATTTACTTGTCTTATACTCAAGAATCAGAGTTATAAATTGTGATCAACCAATATGGTTTGGTTTGCCAGGGTTCTATATCTGTCAGTATGTTGCTGCATCAAACAAGCTTTTGCTTCATATGCACCCATTTAACTTCCGGACAAAAGGAGGGCGATGAGATAAGAAGGAACGCGGATGTCATGGAGATTCTTAAGAAGACACGGTTTCCACGGGTTCGTAATGAAGAAAATGAAAAATCCCCTGAAACAATCCTGGAGCATGAGTAAGGACTTTAGTCTGCAAATTAGCTGTCTGAAACAAAGCTTAGAAATAAAACCATTACCATCTGATGATAAACTGAACTTGTTTGCATGTACTGGCTATTTATATATTAATCCAGTCGAATAATTTGGCTCGGGGATTTGAATTATCGTATTGCTCTCTCTTACCGGTCTGCCAAGGCACTTGTTGAGATGCAGAACTGGAGGGCATTGTTAGAAAATGACCAGGTATGCTTTTACTTGTACAAACTCCGTATCTTCGTTTCGTTTAGAATAACATGCAATAGTTTAAAACCTTTCATTGGTGATATTTTGGCAGCTACGGATAGAGCAGAAAAGGGGCCGCGTTTTTAAGGGATGGAATGAAGGAAAGATTTACTTCCCACCAACGTACAAGTATTCAAGAAATTCAGACAGATACACAGGGGATGATATGCACCCAAAGGAGAAATGCCGAACCCCGGCTTGGTAAGAAAATACCTCCTGCCACAAGGCACAATAAAGTAGCTAAAATCATAGCTCTAATGCAGAACAATAAAGAAAATTGGCTTAATAAAAGAAGTGTACTGAATTAAACTTTTTTGTACGAAGGTGTGACCGGATATTGTGGTATGGAGAAGGTATCCACCAATTATCTTATGTCCGTGGGGAATCTAAGTTCTCGGATCATAGACCAGTTTATGGTATATTTTGGGCTGAAGTTGAGTCAAGCCGTGGCCGATTGAAGAAGAGCATGAGTTACTCTACTTCAAGGATTGAGGTAGAGGAGCTTTTTCCATATGCGCATGGGTACACCGAGCTAAATTTTTTCTAAAGCAGGTTAGGATCCTCATTCAAAGTATGCTCTCTCTCTATATGTGTGTGTACATTTTTAGGACCCACATTCGTATGCGTATCTGTTCACTTTTCTTTTCTCGGTCTCGTGCATCAAGTTTGTCTGAAATAAAACAAATTTCCTGCACTCAAAACACCATTGTGATTGTGGTCCTTGGACCTTAATCCTTTACTCCCATAGCTTTCAGACAAGGAAAAGACACCGACGACGGGCGAAGTATCTTCCAAGAAACTGAATCACAGTCACTTAGCAATGAGATTGTGAGAATCTATATGAAACACCAGCTCTGAAAAATAAAATTTACTTTGTCGTATAACATTGGAAGTGTTGGGTAGTTTTGTTCTTTTTTCTCCATTGAATTTTCTTGAGAAGAGCCATTCTTTTGCCATGTGCAGTTAAAAATCACTTTGAGGATGATGTTCATTCATAAGGTTCACAGAGACATTCCATTGCTCACTAACCAAAAAAGGTTGGTTCTTTCTTCGTTCCCTTTTCGAAGTACTGTTTATTGGTTTCTTCAACTAATCTCGTTTTTGTGTTTGTTGATCAGGTCTAAACTCTGTAATTGATAGGTTAACTAACTCGCACTATCGATAATCTACGATGTCAGCTTACAACATACCAATCTCAGTGCAACTGATAGCTAAACACAACCGATTAACAACGAATAGGTATAAGGTACTTATGATTACTTCTAAATACTCAAAAAGGTTAAAATCAGCTTATTTATGTGATAATAATGTAGCTTTTCCGTTTTGCAGGAAAGATGTCGCATTATCAAGAACCGCCGGACCGAGGGTACTCGAAGATTGTTTTGTTCAGAATTTGTTAGTTTTAGGGAAATTCTTTTGTTTCAAATGCAAAAAGGGTTTCATATGGATACTCATTACCAAAGTGATAGAGGAAATGTAAGGAAGCAAAAGAAAAAGTGAAAACAGAATCAGAATGCTTGTCTTCTCCCAATGATTTTACTGAGAAAAGTTGGTTTCATTGATGATAGAACATCTGCACTGCCATTTTTCTTTTATTTTACTTTATTGCAGGCTTGGCAGACTCATATGAGTGCAACACATTTCTCTTTCAGAACATGCTGAGCTTTGTCTTCTGTTGATTGCACCATACTATTACTTTGTTCTTACTTGTCTGGGATATATTCCAATGCACCATTAATGGAGTTTTCACAGTTAAGCACAGGTTTAAGACATTGGTTAGTGTATGTTTGTCATGTTAATTTCTGGCTTTAAGAAACCGTCATGTGTCCTAAATTGATATTTGTACATCTATTATCGGATTGCGAATAGTAACAAATTTCCGTTTTCGACATGAACATAGTTGAGGAGATATGACTTTCTAAGAATCTAATGAGAATAAGGTTAGTATTGTAGAAGAAACAAAAGGGGCAGAGGAGCAAAGGGTATGTGCATTTAGAGATTCTGTTTATTCAATGCTTTCAAAGAGAGAAACTTTGCTAAACAACCGGTTCTTCTTGCGGGATGAGGCGCTAGGTCCTTAAGTAAGGTCAGAGGTTCGAATCTTGACAGGGTGAATGGAAAAAATTGGGTTGAAAGAGTTGCACCATATTGGACCTTTAAAAAATCTGATTTTAAAACCATCAACTAATGAATCATATACTGGTAATTTAAAAAAAATCTTAACGAGTCGAACACTCATGATTAAAAAAAAACTTTGAAAGGGGAAAACACAAATTTAAACTTCAAAATAATAATTTGCTTAAAAGTACAATAAAAGAATCTCAAATATGAACAATAAATGAACATGAAAGAAAAATAAATATTGAAATTGTTACGTAAGTAGTGAATTAAAATTTAATGGAATATATCATAATAAACTCTTTTTTGAATATAATATATCATAATAAACTCAAATTAATTACTTTAAATAAAATTAAAAAAATTCCGACTTACATGGATAATATGCATGGATTCATATTTATTTTGCATTATAAGTGTACAACTTAACTATATTTCTGTTTGGTATAAAGTCAAAAAATACATTAAACGTTTGACTTTATCTTATTTTTTTTGGAGTAATTTAACTCTTAACGTTTTACTTTGGGTCAAAATATCCCTTTGCGAATGAAAATTGTTAGAAAATTGACAGTAAATAGTTTAAAATAGCTTGACAAAATGATAACTCAACAAAAAAATTATTTTATATAATTTTATAAAATTATTTTTTGACTGATGTAACATTTTTTTCAAGTTAACGCATTTGTTTATATGATATTGTCATGTCAGCGTGCACTGACTTATAGGTTTGTCACGGCATTTCAAGCCATTTATTATTAGTTGATTGACGGTTTTCATCCGAAGATGGACCATTTTGACCCAAAATGAAACGTTGAGAGTTGAATTGTTTAAAAAAAAAGAATATAGACAAAATGACTATTCAATCAAACGTTTGGAATATTTTTTGGCTTTATGTCTTTTGTTTTTAGGATTTATATTCGATAAACTTAGTATAAGTTTATATAACTTGTTCACATTAAATTTTCTTAAGCAGAAGACAACTTTTGCATTGTTGTATTTTAATTCACAAGACTCGATTATAAAATTTTACTTGAAAAACACCAAACTCTACCATTCGACGCAATAAATGATCATAAACTTCACATTATTAATGGGAGGAGTGGTGAATTTATTGAGGTAGAGAATGAACGGAGAAAACTTAATCTTTCCGCTAGGTAGATTACTAAGTTGAT
The DNA here is from genome assembly GCA_030270665.1 of Hibiscus trionum. Classification (NCBI taxonomy): domain Eukaryota; kingdom Viridiplantae; phylum Streptophyta; class Magnoliopsida; order Malvales; family Malvaceae; genus Hibiscus; species Hibiscus trionum. Next base: position 75,236,425 of record BSYR01000010.1, on the reverse strand, counting down.
GTGTCAGATTAGGTAGAAGATAATAAATTATGTGTTTACTTTTTTTATATAAATAACCATAAAGGCATTAAATGAATCATTCAAACACATTCAATTTTAATTTACTATTTATCTCTTTTAACCTTTTATATAATTTTAATGTTATAGTATAGATATAATCATATAAATGATAAATTTTAACATGTTAAAGATGAATTTTTTTAACTCGTGATATTTGTTAAACATTTAGATTTTAATCATCATCATGATTTTAGTATTTTAAATATTTATTTTTCTTTAAAAAAAATTTAACTCGGAGATTTTAATCAACATCATGATTTTAGTATTTTTAAATTTATATTTTTCTTTATACATTGTTCAATGTAATAAACGACTAGGTTTGTCTTTTCTCTTGAATTTAAAATTTTCAATTGCCTTTTCAGCTTATCAATAACCCAACAAACAAACAACAAGGTTACTATTATTTTTAATCAAATTAAAAATAAAATATTATATATGAACCATGAATTATTAAGCTTTATCTCACCGTAGTTTCTATTATTTTAAAAGTATCCTAAAATAGTCCCAAACCACTAACACTAAACCTCTAAAATTGTCGTCATTGCCATCGTCGATAATCTCATCGAACCTGACTACTGTCTTCGTTGGACATCGTCGTTCATTTCTTCTAATAACCTATCGCCGGTAACCAATAGGAGACATGCCAATCGAGCGTTGAACAATAAACATAAGAGATTTTAATCGAACGACATCCGATTGACACACCTATTGACGATGGGTGGTTGGGGAAACGAGTGGCGATGTCCGACGAGGTTATGGATGGTGGCAACGATGAAAATTTTAGGAGGTTTTGGTTTAGGGATTTGGGACTATTTTGAAAGATTTTGAGAATTTTTTTTAAATTATTATAGTTAAAAAAGAAAATTAAAAAGAAAAAAATAAATATTGCGTGTCCAAATCTGATTGGGTGATACATTTTTTTGACAACACAATCTTAGAACTGTAATTGATTGAAAATTTAGGCATCTAGAATTAACAAAAAGAAACGTTAGGCAATACTTTTATCAAAAAAATATTTTATGCACCTAAAGTTAAAAAATATATAGTTTAGTCACTAATTTGTTTATTAGAGGACAATTTGTGTGTTAAAAAATATATATTGATATAAATATTATTCTTTATTTTCTGTTGGTTATATATATATATATATATATATTTGCCGAAAATATATATTTGCCAATAAATTTTACGACATTAGAAGCACTAATGACATTAAGTATTAAATTAGAAAAAAAATATTAGAGGACAATTTGTGTGTTAAAAAATATATGTGTTATTCTTTATTTTTTGTTGGTTTTTTTATTTATTTCTAGAATAATTAAAATTTCAACCATGTTTAGTTATTTGGTTTAATAACATTTATGTATGGTAAAAGATATATTAATTGTATTGTATTTATGGTCTTAAAAATTGTTTATTGATAAAGAAACATTAATTGCTTTGTATTACCTAATCAAACTTTTAAAACATATTTTAATTTTTTTTACTTATATTTATTAAAATTATTATGTCATATGCCAACTCAGCTGGGTAGATTACTCAGTGGGTAGATGTAGCATTACCCTGAATGAACAGTTTATTGAAGAAAGGCATGCACAGAATATTGCAGTGTTAAAACAGACCCGGATTGAGTTCATAAACAATTAGATGTGAAGAAAAAATTTTAATTTTGAAATAATACCATATTAAACCTTGATAAATTAGGTCCAAACCCAACTAAAAACATGGCCAAACCCAATAAAGAAGTTGGATTGGTCCAAAATAAGTTCAATGTATTTTATTTTTATACTATCAAGTATAAATATTACATGGGTAATTATTTCATACACAGGCGGTAGAAACAAAAAAGTTTCACAAGCGCCTTAATTTTAGAATTTAAGGGTCAGGAGGTTTTGAATTGAGGAGTTGTAGTTACATTTAGTGTATGAGGTTAGAATTTAGAGTTTATAAGTTAAAACCTAAATTCCTATCCATATTACCCTAAACCCTAAATTCTAACAACACCCACTAAATCTCTAAACCTAAACTCATAACATCTAAACCCTAAAACTAAGGTCTAAGGTATTTGTGAAAACTTTTTTGTTTCCACCACGTGTATTGAATATAAATTCATATTATATACATTTGATTTTATTCACCTCCCAAGAACTTATTTTTAGTCCTTTTAGTGCCTTATTTACGATCTCACATTAAAAAGTTAGTTTAGGGTTATGCTTTAAGATAAAGGGTGTATGGTTTATTTTTTTTAAGGTTTGTGGTTTATACTTTAAAAATTAAGGTTAAAAATAAAATTCTCTACCTCTCTCTAGTGCCTCAACACTAAAAAATTATTCCTTCTGTCCCATTCAATCGGTCCAGTACTGATTTTTTTTTAATTTTGACTCATTGTTATTTTAAATTTATTAGTGATAAAAATATGAAAAATATGTTTTAGAAACCTTCAATCAAGTAGTTTAAAAACTATATTTTATAAATTTTAATTAATTAAAATATTTAAAATAATTATGGTCAAAGATAAAAAAAATTAACTAAAAAAGTCAATACTTGACATATTGAGTGGGACAGAGAGAGTAATAATTTGTATGCCCTAACCTTAAATTTTAAATTCTAAACCATATACCCTAAAAATATATCAAACCCCCACTTCTCTAAACCTTAAATATTAACCATAAAGTTAATTTTTTAGTGTGAACATAAATAGAGATAAAAAAGACAAATGATTTCTATTATACGATTAAGACTTAAAGTTTAATCATGCTCCCTTCTACGCCTCACACTTAAAAATTAAATTTTAAACTCTCACCTTAATTTCTACGTCTTAAATTTTAAACTCTAAAAAATACACACTATCCCTAATTCTCTATACTCTAACCATAATTTCTAATCTTAAACTCTAAATTCTAAATCAACTCTTTTTTAGTGGGACAGCAAAAGAGGTATTTCCATCCCAACTCATCAACATGCAGAGCAACATGTGTACACCTGAGCTGTCCATTCTGCCAGAGAGCAGATCATGAATACCGACTCAACCTTAACTCGTGAACCCGGAATCATCTCTAACTCACCTTAGAACACCCCCACTCAGTCCCCAGTTTCAACACTAAAAACCCAACCGAGTTCACATAAAAAGATAACACGGATATCACGGACCGGATGAAAATCATCTGCTCTCAAAGTATGTCCCCATTTGTGCCACACTTTAAAATAGTGGGTTTAGGGTTTGAAGTTTAAGGTTGGGGTTTAAGGTTAGGGTGTAGGGAATTAGGGGTAGGATGTATTTTTTAAGGTTTGGGGTTTAGGGTTTAGGATATAAAAATTAGGGTTATGGGGCAAGATTTAATTTTAAAGTATTTTTAGGCATGGGCATAAAAGGAGGCATGGTTAGGGATGAAAATCATCTGCCCCCAAAGTATGCCCCCATTTGTGCCCTCACTTTAAAATAGTGAGTTTAGGGTTTGGGGTTTAAGATTGGGGCTTAGGGTTAGGGTGTAGGGAATTAGGGGTAGAGTGTATTTTTTAGGATTTAGAGTTTAGGGTTTAAGATATGAAAATTAGGGTTATGAGGTAAGATTTAATTTTTAAGTATTTTTAGGCAGGGGCATAGAAGGAGGCATGGTTAGGGGGCAAAAGATTTTTACTCGCATGGTTAGTGGCACGAGATTTTTACCCATCACGGACCACCATCTATCTGCTGCTAAACTCTAAAGCATCATCACTTCGCCACATCCGGTTGCAGATACATCCAAGATCTCCCTGTAACCAAAGCTTGTCATAATCCTACCCGTACCAGTTTCCACGTGAAGGGATGTGGCGTCTCGATATTACACTCGTCACCTTGCATGTCAATGTCTTCAACACGTAGATGAAGATTCGCATGCAAAAGCTTACCTCACCTTCTATAAATTCATTACCATTTTCTGCTATTACCACAACACAGACAGACAGTAATCATGGTGACAAGTAAGTGTTTTTTCTTAGTTCTGTTCTTCTCGGTTGCGCTTTCCTTTGGCTTGCTTTGCTCTGCGTCTGATCATCGCAGAAGAAGCGAGGATCCCCGGAGGCGATACCACGAATGCCAGAGGCGATGCCAATGGGAGACTCGTGGAGAGAGGGAGCAAGATCTGTGCGAGGAACGATGTGAAAGGCAGTTCAGGCAGGAGCAACGGGAGCGACAAGAAGAGGAAGGGCGCCGCTACCGCCACGACTCAAACCCCGAAGATCCCCAGAGGAGGTTCGAGGAATGCCAGCAATGGTGCGAACAGCAAGGACAAAGGCAGCAGCCACAATGCCAACAACAGTGCCGTAGAGAGTTCGAGGAACAGAGAGAGCAACAAGAAGAGAGGAGCCATCGCCGCCACGACTCGAACCCCGAAGATCCCCAGAGGAGGTTCGAGGAATGCCAGCAATGGTGCGAACAACAAGGACAAAGGCAGCAGCCACAATGCCAACAACAGTGCCGTAGAGAGTTCGAGGAACAGAGAGAGCAACAAGAAGAGAGGAGCCATCGCCGCCACGACTCGAACCCCGAAGATCCTCAGAGGAGGTTCGAGGAATGCCAGCAACGGTGCGAACAACAAGGACAAAGGCAGCAGCCACAATGCCAACAACAGTGCCAGAGAGAGTTCCAGCAACAGCGAGAACAGACTCAAAGGCAACTCCAGGAATGTCAACAGCAGTGCCAACAGGAAGAACAAAGGCCGGAAAGGAAACAACAATGCGTGAGACAATGCAGGGAAAAGTTCGAGCAACAGCCAAACAGGAGGGATTGGGAAGAAGAAGAGGAAGAAGATGAAAGGGAAGAATGGCGTCAAAACCCCAACCCTTACTATTTCCCTCGCAGGAAATTTGCTCAAGCTCGATTCCAGGAAGATAATGGCAATTTCTGGGTCCTCCAGAAGTTCTCTCAGAAGCACCATTTACTCAAGGGAATCAACGAGTACCGCGTTGCTCTCATCGAAGCACATCCCAACACTTTCGTCCTCCCACACCACTGTGATGCTGAGAAAATTTACATCGTAACAAACGGTAAATAAAATGATATGTATTCTTTATCAGCATATATATATATATATATATATATGACTATTAACTAAGACATGGTAATCTTTTTTTGCAGGAAAGGGAACGATTACGTTCGTGACTCATAAAAACAAAGAGTCCTTCAACGTAGTCCCTGGAGTTGTAGTGAGAGTTCCGGCAGGAAGCACGGTGTACTTGGTGAACCAAGACAACAAGGAAAAGCTAACCATTGCAGTGCTTCACCGCCCTGTAAACAACCCTGGACAATTCGAGGAATTCTTCCCTGCCGGACAAGAACAACCTCAGTCATATTACCGATCCTTCAGTCGTGAAATTCTCGAGGCTGTCTTCAATGTATATTTCTTTCACTAATATTACCAGTTCTTTTGTCTGGTTATTTGTTGGTTCATTGATTGATTCATGTTTATTCGTAACAGACACCAAGTGAGCAGCTAGAGAAGCTGTTCCATGGGAGGCAAAGCCAGAAGGGAATGTTCCGTAGAGCCAGCCAAGAACAGATAAAGTCATTGAGCCAAGGAGCCACCACACCAAAGGAGAAAGAAGAGAGATTCGCCTTCAACCTGTTGGCCCAAAAGCCTAAATACTCCAACCAAAACGGAAAATTCTTCGAGGCCTGCCCCCGTGAATTTGAGCTACTCCGGAACGCGGATGCCGCTGTTGTAGGCTTCGAGATAAATCAAGTAAACTCGAAACCATTCCAACAAATTGTCTTTTCATGCTAATCAAACTACTAAACCAGACCCCTTTTCTGGCAGGGATCAATCTTTGTGCCGCACTACAATTCAAAGTCGACATTCGTTGTCGTCATCACCGAAGGAAAGGGACACGTCGAAATGGTTTGCCCTCATCTTTCTAGTCAAAGCTCCCGAGAAGAAGAGGAAGACGAAAGGAGAAGCGGAGAATACAGGAAAGTGGGAGCTGAAGTGTTGCCCGGCGACGTATTCGTAGTCCCAGCAGGCCATCCAGTTACATACGTTGCATCCCAAAACCATAACCTGAGGGCTCTTGCTTTCGGGCTGTACCACCAGAACAGCACGAGGATCTTCATCGCAGGCAAAAACAACATGGTGAGACAGATGGACAGTGCGGCGAAGGAAATTTCGTTCGGCGTGCCGTCGAAGCTGATCGATGAGGTATTCAACAACAACCCGCAGGGGTCTTACTTTGTGTCTCGAGAGGGGCAGAAGCAGCGTGGATCTGAAGAGAGTAGGGACAATCCCATATCCTCCATTCTGGACTTCGCTCGCTTCTTCTAGTTTTGTTTGACCCAGAGATGTAATGGAATAAATATGGTGAGCTTTGTGTAAAGAGGAGAGCTTTCGTTTTGTAGTCTGCTCTGTAGCTTTCCTGTTTTGATGAATAAAATAATAGGGAACTCTTGGTTTTCCTTTACTTAATACCTCTGTTTTTTCTTTTATTAAAATATAAGATTAACTATATGGACCTTAATATTTATCCATTTTAATTTAATAAATTCAAATATTTATATAAAAAATATATTTTATTTTTATTAAATAGAGATACATCCTTAAGAAGCACTCAACATAAATTTCTTTAAAAAAATTAAAAATTATTAAATTTAATTGAAGGATTAGGGTTGATTTACAACAGTCTAAAAATTAAGTTAAAAAACTAATCAAATGCAAAGATAAAAGGCATTTTTTGGATGATTGCAAAGATTATAAGTTGTTCTATGTAAAAATTTCAAAAAGGGGTAGTAAGACATTTTTATTTTAGGTTAAGCTAAAGGTCAAAAGGATGTATTATTTTAAAAGGGAGTCTACTACGTGCTGCTAAATACCATTAAATTTTTAAGGACTCAACATACAATTAATTACTATTTAAAATTAATTTTAATTAAATTATTGTTCATATAAATTATATTTTTTAATTTTTATTTTCAACTAATTGAATTAAATACCAACCTCTAAATTAAAAAACCCAAAATCTTAATTGAACAACACCGTCGAATTAGGGGCGTTCAAAAATACCCGGCCCGAACTACCCGACCCGCCGATCCGATTAAAATTAACCGGGTATTTATTTTAAAGTACCCGAATTTTTCGGGCCGGGTACCCGACCCCACAATTTTTTTCGGGTAGTTGGGTCGGGTCAGGGCCGAAATTTTTTATAACCGGGTACCCGACCCGACCCGCTAAGTTTAATATTTATATATTTTATATTTAAATTTTATTTTTATTTTATGTTTCTTATTACTTTTTTTAAATTAATTTTAAATCCCTAACTTCTTTTTATACTTGTATTATATACTTTTAAGTTCACAAATTTATAAAAATATTTATATTAGTTTGTCAATATGAGAGTCGAAAGAAAAAATATGATCAAAATTAATATTTTTAATACATTCTTTTATCGATAAACTTTAATATATATACAATGTGACACTGCAAAATCTACAAGTTTTCAAGTAACATGTGATACTGTAAGTGTCCTTCACTTTCCTAAAAGATTATAATTGAGCTTTAAATTTCAAAAGAATGTATTAAAACAACAGGATTATACATATATATATCCAAATATTTATCTTTTTAAACTAACCTCAAATCAATAACTTTTGTGTTTGAAATATATATCATGAAATTTTATGTGTTTCCTATATATTTTTTTTAAAAAAATAAAATTTAAAAAAATAAAAAAAGTAAACCGGGTATCCGGTACCCGATTTGCGGGTACCCGATTCTTATGGACCGAGTCATGGGCCGACTTTTAGGTACCCGAAAATTCGGGGTACCCGAAATTTAGGGTACCCGAAAATCCGGGTACCCGGATATGAACACCCCTACGTCGAATACCAAAATTGGCTGCATAAAAAAGATATGTGATTCATACATGCATCCCTAATTTGTTTTGGATGTGATGAAGCCGCTTCTCATTGAGCAATTGATGGATCGGGTAGTAGTGAATCTTTCTGGAGGTGAGTTGCAAAAAGATTTAAGGTTTTTAATTTAGGGACCGGTATATGATCAAATTATTTAAAAATAAAGATTTAAGGTTTTTAATTTAGGGACTGGTCCTGTTTGACAATTAGCTGATAGCGGATTGCATTAGCTGATAGCTGATTGCATTAGCTGATTTGACTAGCGGATTGTATTAACTGATTGTATAAAAGTGTTTGGTAAAATTAACTGATAGCTGATAGCTGTTTGATTATTTAAACAAGCAAAATGACATATAAGGACATAGTTATATTTAATACTTGTTTGAATAATTTATCAGTTATTAATATTTTGTATCTAATAAATATTAATTAGATTTGTAAAAATTATTTTTTAATATAAATTTCCTAAATAAATTTGAAAGATTTATATATTAATTTATTGTTTATATAATTATTAAATTTTTTATATGCACATATAAATATGTGATAATAAAAAATAGAATTAACTTACAAATGTCACTATATAAATTAGTAGTAACAATAAATAAGTCCAATATTTAATATGTTATTATTTATATTAAAAAATATTATTATTTAATTTAGGTTATTTGGAGATTTTTTTTTGTAATTGTTAAGGGTAAAAGAGTCATTACAAGTCTAATATCAAACCTCTAATCTCAAAAAGCTCATATTAGGAGCTTTTTCAAAAATAGATTTTTCACCCCAATCCGCTATTTATCAAACATCAATATTAGCGAATTTGACTAGTCAAACCTCTAATTATACCCCAAACCTCTAATTTTTGCCCAAACCGCTATTTACCAAACAAGGCCAGTATATATGAGAAAATAATTTAATTAAAATTTTATTTTAAATATTTATTAATTGTATGTTGAGTCTTGAGATTTTTAATTTTTATTAATTAATTTAATGATGTTCAACGATGTTCAGCGCTAGTGGTGTTCAGCGGTGTTCGACGCACGTAGTAGAATTTTCCTATTTTCAAAACTTAAAACATAATCTTTACATTTTAATTTTACTTCCAAATTTTTATACCTACTGGCTACTAGTTCTTGTTTACTTACAACTATAGGAAGAAAAGGTAATACGATGTTTTTAAACTTCTATTTATAAATTTTATCAATTTGATTTATAATTTTTAAATATGAATAAAAATTATCATTAATTAAATAATATTTTATGTTTAACTACTTTTACAATTTTTATAAAGATTAAATTGATAACAATTATAGTAACAAAAAAACTTCGACATATTTAAACCATGTATAGCTAATGTTTATTATTGACAATGACCAAATAACCCTCAAATTGTTCCCAAGTTTCCACTAAGAATAACATTTGCATCAAGGCAAAGGCAATTCCTAACTCGAAATCCTCATACCCCACGAAGGTCCAAGTGGAAATGGAGTGCGTGTTCGGTTTATTAGGCAATGGCTTCACCATGTTAGCGGTGGACACGTCGGCGGTTCACAACATCCTCGTCCACAAATCCAACGAAGGCAAGATCATGATCCTCGATTCTCACAAACTCGTTGCCGCTAGTGGTGTATCCGGCGACAGGTTCCTTTCCTTCTTCATTTTTTCCCGTGTAAATCTACGTTTGCACTTCCCTATTCGCCCCATGTAACCCTTCTCATTTTTCCACAGAGTGCAATTCATAGACTATATACAGAAAAACGTGGCTTTGTATCAGTTTCGAAATGGTATTCCTTTAATGTAACGCCTTGGGTTTAGAGCCTGAGAAATAATCGAGTTTGGTTAAACCGGTTCGGGTTAAATTAATTGAGAGAAATTATTTTTAATAAACAACTAAAGGATTTTAATGAAAAGGGGGTAAAAAGGAATTTTGGAATTTAAAAAAAGAGGGGGGGGGTTGAGAATACCACCATCTTCTTCAAACTCTTTTCACGTTGCTTTTTCCCAAACACCATTTCTACTATTCCATTGGTGCAAGCTCTTCATCCAAACAAGTTTTCAAGGTAATCTCTCTTTTGTTTTGATTTTCTCTTTCTTAAACTTATTGTTGGTGAAATTTTCCTAAAACTCATTGTTTAAATTTGTTCCAAAATGCTTTGTGCTTGAAAAGAGGAAAATGAAGGAATTTTCGTTTGGGTTGTTTGATGCCATGTTTAAAAGTGTTTTTAACCTTGTTTTGGTGTTTTAAAAATGTTGGGATAGTGGCTTAATGCAGGGAAGCCCAAAACTAGTAAAAAGAAGGGGGTTTTAGAGTTGAAAATTTGAGTTTTTGGTTTGTTCTTGTGAAGAACTTTGGGCTGATGATTTCTAGGCTTTAGGTAAGTGTTTTGGATGTTGAAAGGTGTAGTTTTGATGGTAAATTTGTCGGGTTATTGCTGGATTTTGGTTAGAGCTGATTTGATGTTGTTTTCGGATAACTTCGGCTTCGAATCGATGAACGAATGTTGTTGAATATTGTGTTTGTGAATTTCAGTGGGCATGTATGTTGAAAAGGGTATTAATACACTGTTTTGGATTGTTTAGAAGCAGTGGAAACGAATTTGGGTACTTCGGACGCGATACCCAGTGTGGCAGAGGCTTGAAATTGGTGTTTCGACTATCATTTAGGTTCTACCGGTGAGTGGAAATGTTTTTGAGAGTTTGGGTTGAGCTTGAAAGGCCAACCTAAGCTCGAGAGTAAGTATTAAATGTTTACGTTTTACTTTTCCGGAATTCTTTACTTCAATCTTGTTATGCATTGTTGATATGAGATGAGATGAATGTGTGTAATTGATTAATGAGTGTGGTATTATATGTTGGTTTACATGATGGTTGAGCATTGGCAAATATGAGAGTCTTACCGGGTATAATTGGTCGACCATAGTGATGAGTTCTCGAATATGACATATTTCATTTGCTATTTTTCTAGTTATTTGGACTTCTTGCTGCTTAATACATGCTGTTTTCATTATATTTTGTGCAGGGATCCGATTCTGGAAATAGCAGTGAAAATGGGGCATTTCTGCAGTTTTTATTATAATTCTGTCATGACTGGCATCATGGACACGACACTGGGCACGACGCGTCTGACGTGGCAGTGACGTGGCAATGACGTGGCGACTTCTAGAAGCTTCTGGAACGTTCTGAGAGATCTTATCAGCTTATCCGATTAGATTTCCTGCATTTAAATTTCAAAACATTTGAATTGTTTTATCTTTTGTTTATTATTTTAAATTATTTCATCACCTTATCTTTGTAAGTCTAAGCCTATAAATACCACCCTTGGTAAAGGCTTAGATCATCAATCATTTTAGTTTTCATCTTCTAGCTTGAAACGTTTGTAGCTTTAATAAAAGTTCTTTTACTTTATTTTCTTGTTCCATTTTTATGCTATTTAATTATTTTCCAAAAACCAAGTTAAGCATGATAATCAATATCATGCTTAGCTAAATTTCTTGAGCCAAGACCTAGCCAAATCAATTCTAATAGTGAGAATTGAACATTGCCTAAATTCCTTCGGGAATACATTTTTATCTTTCTGTTTAGATAGTTTGGCAATCGGCCTTACTAAAGTTTTTAATCGTTTTTCAAATCAAAAAGAGCTCGTTGGTCTGGAATCGTTTAAAGACATAGTTGGGAGGAAGGATCGGGCTGTGGCAATTTCGACTTCCTGTGAACACTCTTAGCGGCGGTCCGCTAAGGAAAGATAAAATCAGAATCGATTCTTTTTTTAGACAATTTCTGAGTCGGGCTTTTCCTGCTTTCAAAACTAAATATTTTAACGGCGATAGACGTGGTTAATTTGTTTAAGAATAAACCTTCGAAGATAGTCTTGGGAGGATTGGTTACTCGAGAGAGAAGCAAGTTGCGACGGGTTGGGCCTCGCAGACTGTAACCGACATGATCCCCGGAGTAAAAATCTATTTCAATGATCGAGGGAATTGACAAGGCTAGCTCAAGGCTAATTTGCATACTTGGCTTTTCTTATTATTTTTAATTCTTGCATTTTACTTTATTACTTCACTCAAAATCAGATCACCCCTCTTTTTTTATTTCCTTGTTTTTACAGATATTCCTTGGAATTCAAATCCGATAAATTCAAGTCAAGAATTCTAAAAAATCTCCCTGTGGATCGACCCTCTTTCCCTATAACTACTTAATTTCTTTATTTTATTTATTGTTGAAAGAGGTTAATTTATTTATTATTTTGACCGGTTAAACGACGACTTGTCAAAATTGGCGCCGTTGCCGGGGAGATTTATTTTCGGCAATTTTTGACTGATTTTGTTTTATTTTTATGACCAGGAAGAACCCGGGTACTTTAGCTCCATATAACCCGGAAATCGAAGCAAGCGCTCGTAGAACTCACGGCGAAACACTTCGCCGAAAGAAACAACAAAGCACACGACAATCCGTACAGGAATCCACTTCCGAAACTACACCAATCGAAGAACCTACACAGGAACCAGAACCGATGGTAGACCAAACTATTCGAGAGCTGAACGCAGCCCCTACTGTGCAGCAACCACTCTGCATCGCCTTTCCTCAAGGCGACACTCCCTTCCAGCTCAAAACAGGATTAATTCACCTTCTCCCCACCTTTAATGGCCTGCCTACTGAAAGCCCACACAAGCATCTTGCCGAATTTCATATGGTGTACAGTAGCATGAAACCACAAGGGGTCTCAGAGGACCAAATAAAACTAAGAGCTTTTACTTTTTCCTTAGCCGGAACGGCTAAAGAGTGGTTATTTTACTTACCTCCAAATTCAATTAATACATGGTCTGATCTCTCTCGTGTTTTTCTTGACAGATACTTCCCTGCGGCAAAAGCGACAGAAATTAGGCGAAACATATTGAGTATCCAACAAATGCACGACAAATCTCTATATGATTATTGGGAAAGGTTCAAGAAGCTGTGCGCAAGCTGTCCGTAACATGGCTTATCTGAGCAAACACTCCTTCAATACCTATACGAAGGAATGTTACCAATGGACAAAAAGATGGTAGATGCAGCAAGCGGTGGCGCACTCGTTAACATGACCCCTACTGCAGCGAGAACATTAATCTCCACGATGGCTGCTAATTCGCAGCAATTTGGTTCTGCAAGTGAACCCAGCCGACGAGTTCAAACAGTAAGCACAATTTCATTAGAGAATAAGATAGATAATTTGACTAATATTGTGCATTCACTTGTTTCAGGGAAATTAGGAGCTGCCAAAGTTTGTGGAGTATGTACCATGTCCGATCATGTAATTGATCTATGTCCCTTACTCCAAGATCCATCTAGTGCCCAAGTCAACGCCATACAAAACTTTCTCGGACCTCCCCAAAGACCCTATAACCTACATAGCAATACCTTCAATCCCGGTTGGAGAGATCACCCAAACTTGAGCTACGGTAATCAGAACCCGAATTACCAACCTAGGCAACAACCTCTCTACCAAAACCAAGCACCCCAAAAATCTTCGCTTGAGTCTATTGTTGAGAGATTGGCAGTTTCGCAGGAAAAATTCCAAACCCAAACACAATCCCATCTCCAGCAAATCGACAAACAAATAAGCCAACTAGCTCAAGCCGTTAGCCGTATATAATCCCAGGGAAAGTTACCATCCCAAACCGAAACCAACCCAAGGGAAAATGTTAGTGCGATAACTTTGCGTAGTGGAACTGTGATAACGCCTAAATCGCCCAAGCAAACCGAACAAAAATCCGACGAGCAAGGCAACTCTTCGAAGGACCAGAACGAAAAGTCTCCATCCACTGCAGGTAACTCTAAATCCAATATTTTTGTTTCTACTTACGAACATGTTCCTCCTTTTCCAGGTAGATTGGCGAAACGAGATAAAAAGGAGGAAGAGAAGGAAATTTTGGATGTATTCAAGAAAGTGGAAATCAACATTCCACTTTTGGATGTTATTTGGAAGGTCCCTAAATACGCAAGGTTTCTGAAGGACTTATGCACAAACCGAAGGCGACTATCCGGAAATGAAAAAGTTAACCTTGGTGAAAATATTTCGGCCATCTTTCAAAAGCCGTTGCCGCCAAAGTACAAGGACCAAGGTATGTTTGCGATTCCTTGTAAAATTGGGAAAGTTGGGATTAAAAGAGCGATGTGCGATTTAGGCGCATCTATCAACGTCATGCCGTTAAGCGTTTACAACAAAATTTCGACTGAACCATTGAAAGAAACGCGAGTGACGGTTCAATTAGCCGATCGATCAGTCATCTACCCCGAGGGAGTACTAGAAAACGTGTTGGTACAGGTAAAAGATCTTATTTTCCCTGCTGATTTTTATATTATTGACATGGAAAATGATCGCAGCAATAACGGATCCGAAATCTTGCTTGGCCGACCTTTCTTATCAACCGCGCATACAAAGATTGATGTCCGCGACGACATTTTAACTATGGAATTTGATGGGGAAATAGTTAAATTTGATATGTATAAAGCTATGAAGTATCCTGATTCGGTCGCAAGTTTAAATTTCATTGATATTATAGATCCGTTAGCTGATCATTTGATCAAAACTGATATGTGTTATGACTTTTGTAGGGAATTCGCAGATCTCGACGATGAAAATATAGGCGAAATCATTTCAACCTTTTCTTCCCTTTATGATTTTCGATTAATTCCAACTCGATCTAAACATTTTCCCTCAATTTTGCAGGAACCAAAGCCGAAGTTAGATCACTTTAATTTTATATTTTTAGGCGATAACCAAACTTTGCCAAACATCATCTTGAGTAAGTTGTCGCATCGGGAAGGAGGTAGAATCTTAGTTGTTGCTTTGCACACACATAAAAAGATGAAGGAAGGCGTTAAAATGACGAGGGATGGACATTACGGTTTATTTGAAGAACTTGCTTTTGAAGAACCAAAAATTTAGCAAAGGTCGTCGAGCTAAACGATGTTAAACAAAGCGCTTCATGGGAGACAACCCATTAGTTTATTTTTCTTCAATTTTTACTTCTTTGTTTTTAATAATTTAATTTATGTTTCTTTATTTTTCATTTTTTTATTGCCTTAATAAATTTTCCTTTGCAGGATTCATTTCGAATGCAGCAGGACAATCAAATTCCCACAGCCAAAGTGCACCGTTTCATTAAACGTGGTGCATTTTAGCACGCTCAATGAACGGTGCACGATAGCCCCAAGCCCTTCCCCTTTAAGCATATCGTCAAACTCTCCCCCTTTTCCCTTTCTTTCTTTCCCGCAAAACCACCAAATCCCTAAAACACAACACACCCAGCCGCAAACTCACTCAGCCGCAATGCCCCGCACCTCCTCCATGCCACGGTGGTCGATGACGGTAAGCCCCCAGCCCTCGATCGAGAACCCCACGCCTATGGCTTCCACCGCACCTCCGCCTTCTCCCCCAGCCGTCAGCCGCCATTCGCAGCTCTCCAACAGCACCGCTGAACCAAGCTCCACCCGCCGGCCGCCTTCTCGACAGTCACCATCACCATCGTCGCAATCATAGTTGATCACGGGCAGTTCTCTTTACCCTTCTTTGCCTTACTTTTTTTTAATTCTTTTCTCTAAATTGGGGCAATTCACTTAAGTGAGGGGGAGGGTAATAAATTACCACTTGTCTGCTTGTTTGATTATATGTTTGACTTTGATTAAACTTGAGATGAATTTTTTCTTGCCATTACTTGTTGAACATCATGTTGTACTTGTTCTAGTGCTTAGGAATGATTGAATTGGATCATTTTGATATCAAATGATATGGGTAATCTGCAGTTTGACATCTCTTTTAATTACTCTTGATAGTGTTAATTAAATTTCTCGCCTAGCTTAGTCAAATTAGCCCAATTTTGGTAAGATTTGAGCCTTGAGCATGCATTCTTCATATTATGCTCGTTTCTTTTGCTTGAGAGTGTCATCCTGAATTTTAGGAATCTAGAACTTGTGGCTTGCTTACAATTCGAGACTACACTAAGAACGAGGTGCTTTAAAATGATTTAGGCATTAGGTTTTAACCTCTTCCATTCCTTCCATTTTAATTTACCCTTTCTCATCGCCTAGTGAACCTTTGTTAGCCTTACATCCCATTTTTTTGGCTTAACCCTCAACCAAACTTTTTGATTGATCAAATGCTAGAAACTGTATTACTAGACAAATAAGGGGCTGAAATTCGAATAAGGGCAGAATTTTTCCGAAAAAAAATGAAAAAAAAAAAACAAAATTAAAGGAAGCAATTGCTTCGAAAGAAAAAAAAGAAGAAAAAAAATTGTTTCGAAAAACCGAAAAGAAAAAGGAAAAAAAAATTGTTGTTTGCTTGCCCACTTTTAAGATCCTCTTTTGTCTTCACTGTTCATTATATCTTGCATTGATCATCTTCCTTTGTTTATTTTCTTTCCATCTTTTTTCTAAACCCACATTACACCTTGAATAAAAGACCTACTGATTTTTGCACCTCGATTCTATTAAAGTAGTGGAGAATTGAACTTGTTACAAGCCTATGGAAACCTTTATTCATGATTGACTTTGAGTGTTTCTGCTTCACTTTTACCTATAAACACTTTGAGTTCTCTTGAGTGTATCTTGGTGAGGATTAAGACTAGGTTAGGATTTGACTAATGCTTGATAGGTAATTGGAAGAGATAAGGGTTGTTCTTTGCTTGCATCCATTTGATTTGATTATGTTTCTTTCATGATACTCATTTTGTGTTAGAACTCTTATGATTATGTTTGATACTTGTAATGGCTTGAGAAATACATTCTTTGGTTTATGTTTTTCGGACATACTTGAGGACAAGTATGAGACAAGTGAGGGGGAATTTGATGAGTTCTCGAATATGACATATTTCATTTGCTATTTTTCTAGTTATTTGGACTTCTTGCTGCTTAATACATGTTGTTTTCATTATATTTTGTGCAGGGATCCGATTCTGGAAATAGCAGTGAAATGAGGCATTTTTGCAGTTTTTATTATAATTTTGTCATGACTGGCATCATGGGCACGACACCGGGCACGACGCGTCTGACGTGGCAGTGACGTGGAAATGACGTGGCGACTTCTAGAAGCTTCTGGAACGTTCTGAGAGATCTTATCAGCTTATCCGATTAGATTTCCTGCATTTAAATTTCAAAACATTTGAATTGTTTTATCTTTTGTTTATTATTTTAAATTATCTCATCACCTTATCTTTGTAAATCTAAGCCTATAAATACCACCCTTGGTAAAGGCTTAGATCATCAATCATTTTAGTTTTCATCTTCTAGCTTGAAACGTTTTTAGCTTTAATAAAAGTTCTTTTACTTTATTTTCTTGTTCCATTTTTATGCTATTTAATTATTTTCCAAAAACCAAGTTAAGCATGATAATCAATATCATGCTTAGCTAAATTTCTTGAGCCAAGAGCTAGCCAAATCAATTCTAATCGTGAGAATTGAACATTGCCTAAATTCCTTCGGGAATACATTTTTATCTTTCTGTTTAGATAGTTTGGCAATCAGCCTTACTAAAGTTTTTAATCGTTTTTCAAATCAAAAAGAGCTCGTTGGTCTGGAATCGTTTAAAGACATAGTTGGGAGGAAGGATCGGCCTGTGGCAATTTCGACTTCTTGTGAACACTCTTAGCGGTGGTCCGCTAAGGAAAGATAAAATCAGAAGCGATTCTTTTTTTAGACAATTTCTGAGTCGGGCTTTTCCTGCTTTCAAAACTAAATATTTTAACGACGATAGACGTGGTTAATTTGTTTAAGAATCAACCTTCGAAGATAGTCTTGGGAGGATTGGTTACTCGAGAGAGAAGCAAGTTGCGACGGGTTGGGCCTCGCAGACTGTAACCGACATGATCCCCGGAGTAAAAATCTATTTCAATGATCGAGGGAATTGACAAGGCTAGCTCAAGGCTAATTTGCATACTTGGCTTTTCTTATTATTTTTAATTCTTGCATTTTACTTTATTACTTCACTCAAAATCAGATCACCCCTTTTTTTATTTCCTTGTTTTTACAGATATTCCTGGGAATTCAAATCCGATAAATTCAAGTCAAGAATTCTGAAAAATCTCCCTGTGGATCGACCCTCTTTCCTTATAACTACTTAATTTCTTTATTTTATTTATTGTTGAAAGAGGTTAATTTATTTATTATTTTGACCGGTTAAACGACGACTTGTCACATAGGGTTAGAGTGCACTTGTAAAATTCGTGTGTGGCCCTAGTGATGTAAGATGCCATTAGGGAGGAGTACGGTGATGTAAGATGCCACTGTAAGCTTTATTGTTAGACCTCGGTGATGTAAGATGCCATCGTGAGTCTTGTTGTTCTTATAGATTCGGTGATGTGAGATGCCATCTAATCCAATCCACATATCCGAGTAATGTAACCATAGTTGACAATATACTCCTTGTGTTATAAGATTGAATGTTATTATGTTGGTGGTAGTGAGCTATGCTATGTTGTTTATGTTGTTGCCTTGCTTGATGTAAGATGCCAAGCCCATGTAGGATTGTTGACAATTATGTTGATGAAATTTATGCTTGTGGTTTTGTTTACAACTCATAAATGGTTATTATTAAAACTGCATTGTTGTTGTTGTGGTTTTGAGCCCCACTCACTAAGCTTTTCTGCTTACGCGCTCCTTTCCAACAATGTAAATCGTTAGTGATCCGAGAAGGAAAGAAAGGCAAGGGAAAGGTTCCAGTGATCGTAGCTTAAGCTCAAGTATGGTTTTAAGTTGCAATAATATAATAGCAATGGGAATACTTGCACCTTGTGTTTAGGGCGGTTGTTGTAAACTCCTATGAGTTCTTCATGTTGCTACATGTTTTAAATGTTGAAATCATGCTATGTTGAGGCTTGCTTTGGCTTTTGGTTAAATGCCCTATGTTTTGGTCTTGTTAGTGTTTGAGTTAAAGTGTTTCTTTGAGCTTTTAAGATTGGAATCCATGTTTATGTGTATG
Source organism: Hibiscus trionum (assembly GCA_030270665.1). Lineage (NCBI taxonomy): Eukaryota > Viridiplantae > Streptophyta > Magnoliopsida > Malvales > Malvaceae > Hibiscus > Hibiscus trionum. Next base: position 75,217,532 of record BSYR01000010.1, on the reverse strand, counting down.
CATGATTGAAACGTGTTTTTAGGGTGTTTTGCCTCTAGAATGGTTGCCTTAAGTTGTATGGATGTTTAGAAGTTAATTGGATGCTTGTTTAGTGAGTTGTGTTGTTCCCATTATGCTTAAAATTTGCATAAACCAGTCTTTCTGGGCAGGGAGTATCGATACGCTCTAGGGCAGTATCGATACGGTCCCATGTTTCAAGCCTATCGTATTGATACGCAGGGGTGTACCGATACCGTTTTTAGTCTTTGGAAATCTGAGATTTTGGCGAGAAATTGGGGTATCGGTACAGTCCTTGAAGTTGACTTTGGGAGTTTGACCATTAAGGGAGTATCGATACGCTCAAGGGCAGTATAGATACAGTATCTCGGAGTTGACCTTGGGGAGTTTGACCGTTGCAGGCGTATCGATATGGGCTTTAGGTGTATCGATACGGCCTGTAAAAAATTTATAAAAATGTTACCTCCAAAGTCCATCTTGCTTGATTTGTGTTTGTGTTTGCTTGTTCGTTGTATGTTACCTCACATAGGTTAAAGATGGCATTTAGACAAGATTAGTTTAAAAGAAAATTAAAATTAGGGTTGCTAATCAGAGTGAAGCCTTAACGGGTTTCGCTTCGGTTTTCCCCGTGTAACCCGTTCGGTTCGGTCTGGTGGCTAGGCCGGGTTGAGGGGGTTACATTTAACCACTACCTCCGCTGCCAATTTCAGTCACGGTGAGCTTGCCACTGCATTTAGAAAGGTATAAATAATTGATAAATGCAGAATGGAGATAAGGTCACGACTTGTTATCGCACCTCTAAACTTTTGTTATCAGGGATGCTGTAGTTCCTCCAGCTTAAAGATTTTATCCTTAATTTGCACGTAAAAATAGGAAACAATATATTTGGATGAGCAATATTGAATATAGTTGAGCTGACAGTTAGTTATAGTAGCTAATGTTGTTAATAGACTCAGTTGGGGTTGTTAAGCTGAGCTAGATTTCATGAAATTGCTGTATAAATAAGGAGCTACATTAAGTTCATAAACAATGAAAAAACTGATTCTCTCTTCAATAAACATCTCTTGAATCTCCTTTCTCAGTTTCAATTGTACGTTTGTTATAGCTTTCTAACATGGTATCTTTCGCCATGATCCTTGGGGACTCTCTTTCGTTGTTCTCAAAGTCTGCATAGTATTCTTGGAAACATGTTTTCTTCATTTCTTGTCCAGTAAATCATTTTCTTGTCAATGATGAGTTCGTCTGATTCCTCAAGCAAGATGTTCACAAATAAAAAGATCAATGTTGTTCTTGATGAGATGAACTTTCTGCTGTGGAAACAACAAGTGTTGTTGACGGTTCGAAGCCATCGCTTGGAGAAGCTGCTTACTGGAAAACTCAAGCCTCCACCAGAAAAAGTTGTTGATGAGGACGGTACCACGATTTCGAATGAAGACTATGAAGTTTTTCTTGCTTAAGATAGTGCGCTTGCGTCTTGGTTATTTTCGACCATTAGCAGCCACTTGTAACCTGAATTTGTTGGCGTAGAAACGGCCTCCGAAGTGTGGGACACTGTCATCAAATTTTTTACAAATCGTTCTACAACCAGTGTCATGAGTTTGCATTGCAAATTGAGATTCATCAAGAAAGGTGATGAGATTATGCGTACGTATCTCACACAAGTGAAGGAAGTGTGTGATGGTTTGGCAGCCTGCGGAAGCAAAGTTGCAGATATTGAGCATATTGCAACAATCTTGAATGGCCTCCCGTCTGAGTATCAACCTTTATGGCGGTTATCACGGCTAGCAAAGAACCGTTCACCTTGGCTGGTGTGAAGTCTGTCTTGGTGGATGTCGAGACTCAACTAAAGGGTTTCAATTCTAGTGCCCAACTGTCAATTGTAGCCAATGTTGCGCATGTACACACACCTAGTCCTCAAGAATCGAGAAGTTATCAGCCCTATAATGATGGCAGATCAGGAGCCCGAGGGAGGAGGCGTGTGCGACTTCAGTGTCAACTTTGTGGGAAGAATGGTCACTCGGCTGACAGATGCTGGCGTCGTTTTGACAAATTGTTTCTTGGAGTTCTGGCCAATGTTAAGGCAGAACAAACTGACTCGACAACGGCTCATATGGGTTCTTTAGAAGCGAATAATGCTCATTTCACTTGTTGTGCTCACAACAATGGTGCGTCTTCCTCTGAAATATGGGTGGTTGATTCCGAAGCAACACACCATGTCACTCCTGATGCAACTAATCTGTTGAACAATACATATTACAATGGCCCAGGTAAATTGGTTGTGGGTAATGGACATAATTTGGATATATACAATATTGGACAAGCCATGCTTTTCTCTTCTTCTCGTCCATTAGTGATAGATAATCTGTTTCATGTACCTTCCGTGACTAAAAATCTTTTATCTGTCTCTAAGTTTGCTAGTGATAACAATGTCTACTTAGAGTTTCATGCAACAAAATGCCTGGTTCATGATGCAATGAATGGTGAGTTGTTGTTGCAAGGGTCACAACGCAATGGATTGTACACGTTTGCCACTGAAGTTGATAAAGGTGGTGTCAAAGCTGAAGCAAATTCGATTAGGAAGACTAGTGATAGTTATGATGTATGGCATCAAAGGTTAGGGCATCTTGCTCACATGACCTTGATGCAAGTTTGTAAAAATGTTGATATTGTAATGTCTTCATAATGTAATAAAGATGATGTTTGTGTTCTATGTCAACTTGGAAAGAGCCATAAATTTGCCCTTTAGTGACTCTAATACAGTGTATTCAACTCCATTTCAGTTAATATACACAGACTTATGGGGGCCTTCCCATATTGTTTCATCTGATGGATATAAATATTATGTATCATTTATTGATGCTGCAACTAAGCATTGTTGGCTTTACTTGCTTAAGACTAAGGACCAGACGCTCCAATCTTTTCAAATGTTTCATAGCATGGTGAAAACTCAATTTGATGGAGTTGTCAAGGAGTTATAGAGTGATTGGGGGGTGAGTATAGGAAGTTTTCCACGGTGTTAACCTCCCTTAAAATTAATCATCGAAGGACATGCCCACACACATCTGAACAAAATGGTGTGGTTGAACGGAAGCACAAGCATCTTGTGGAGCTTGCCTTGGTATTTCTGGCCCAAGCGTCTCTTCCCTTGAAGTATTGATCCTATGGTGTCAGCACGGCGGTGTATCTAATCAACAAGCTTCCCACGCAGGTTTTACAAGGAAAGTCACCCTTTGAGGTTTTGTATAAGAGACTTCTATACTATGGGTTTATGAGGGTCTCTGGATGTCGTTGCTTTCCACATCTTAGGTCGTATCAGAATCATAAACTTAGCTTTAGATCAGCTCCTTGCACGTTTCTTGGATATAGTGATCAACATCGTGGCTTTGTTTGCCTTGCTCCTGATGGTCGTATATATATTTCTCGCCATGTTGTGTTTGATGAAAATTCTTTCCTTTTGCAGAATCTTCTAGGGCCAATACTGAGCTGGGTCATGGAGAAGGGGCAAAGTGTGCTCGGTTACCTGTGGTTCGTGGTGCTTCACGTGTCTGCATGGGCATGCAACGTGTAAGCCAGAATGTTGATATACCAGTTGCTGATTCTAGTTCTCATGCAAGGCATGAATCACCTAATGCTGAGGGTTCTAGTCATGATGCTTCAAGTCCAACCTCGTCTCGTTTTGTTTCACCATGTGATGATCAAGGTCAACAGTCACAACTAACAAGCCCAAGAGTTGTCTCTATGCCCCTTAGGAGTAGTAGCCCTGACATCAATAGTCTTGTGCAGTCTGAGTCATCAGCAGCGAACTTCCTAATCCGCTGAGGGTCACTGGGTGCTCTACAACTCCCATTGATGAGCCAATGACTTCTTGTGGAGGTGAGCCTGTTGCGTCTGGTAATGATTCATCTATTTTGTCAAGGGTTAATGGTCACTCCATGATTACTAGGAGCAAGAATAGTATTTTTAAGCCGAAAGGGTACGTGGTTACTCATGAAGTTGAAGAAGCTGAGCTATGTTATATTCATGAGGCACTTGCTACAACAAATTGGAAGCTTGTTGTGCATAGTGAGTATGATGCACTTGTCAAGAATGACACTTGGAATCTGGTTCCTTTACCAGACAGACGGTCAACGGTGGGTTGTAAGTGACTGTTTAGAGTGAAAAACGCCGACGGGTCTGTGCAACGCTACAAAGCCAGATTAGTGGCCAAGGGTTACTCTCAAGTTCTTGGTCAAGATTTTCGCGATACCTTCAGCCCTGTGGTCAAGTCAGCCACAGTAAATGTCATTCTTGCACTGGCTGTTTCTCACAATTGGAGGATGAGGCAAATCGATGTCAACAACGCGTTTCTCAATGGTGATCTTAAAGAAGAAGTCTTCATGCAACATCCACCTGGATTTGAGCAGTTGGCTTCAGATGGATCCAAGCTTGTTTGTAAGTTGCAAAAGGCTCTTTATGGACTTAGACAAGCCCCGTGTAACTGGTATTCAAAGTTAAGAGATCATCTATTAAGCATTGGTTTTAACAGTTCAAGGGCGGATAGTTCCCTCTTTTTCAAAAGGACAGATGCATGGGTCACTTATATGCTTGTATATGTGGATGACATAATAGTGATAGGTGGTTCGAATGATGAGATTGAGGCTTTTGTGACTCAGCTTGGTCAGAAGTTTTCATTAAAGAATTTGGGCTTATTGATTTTTTTCTTAGGGATTGAAGTGAAACATATTGGTGACTCGGTCATGCTCAAACAAAAGAAATACATCATAGAGGTTCTTGTCAAAGCTCAAATGCAGAATGTAAATCCTGTACCTACTCCCATGGTCACTTCACCAAAACTTACACATGAGGGAGTTGGGCATCCACTGATTAATGCAAAGGACTACATGAGCATTGTTGGGGCCTTGTTGTATATATGTCATACGAGACCTGACATTGTGTGTAGTGTCAACAAGCTAGCCTAGTTCATGCATAATCCTCGTAAACAACACATGATTGCATCTAAACAGGTGTTGAGGTATCTTAATGGTACACTAGACTGTGGGTTGGTGTTTATTGCAAATCGTGATCCGTGTCAACTCGTAGCCTTCACCGATGCTGATTGGGGTGGCAGCATGGAGGATCGACGATTTATGTCAGGGAATTGTCTGTATCTTCAGGGAAATTTGGTATTGTGGAATTCAAAGAAGCAAAAGACAGTGTCTAGGTCGACTACAGAGGCTGAATATCGAGGGTTGGTAGATGTGCGTTCAGAGGTAACATGGTTGGACGCTCTTTTGGGCGATATGGGAATCTAGGCTACTACACCACCTGTGACCTGGAGTGATAACTTTGGAGCAATTGCCATGAGTGTCAATCCAGTATATCACTAAAAAACGAAGCATGTGGAGCTCGATATTCACTTTGTACGTGAGAAGGTAGCAGATTACAAGCTTCAGGTGAACTACATTCGTACTGCTCATCAGATTGTAGATGGCTTTACTAAACCACTCTCCAAGGCGTACTTCCAGCTCTTCAGACAATGCCTAGGAGTATGATCGATTGAAGAAACAAGAGAAGAAAGAAGCAGTGAGCATATTGAATATAGCTGAGCTGACAGTTAGTTAGAATAGCTAATGTTATTAACAGACTCAGTTAGGGTTGTTAAGCTGAGCTGGATTTCATGAAATTGCTGTATAAATAAGGAGTTGCATTAAGTTGATAAACAATAAAAAATGATTCTCTCTTCAATAAACATCTCTTGAATCTCCTTAGTTTCAATTCTACGTTTGTTATAGCTTTCTAACGAGTAGCAGTGAAAACTTTGTAATAAAAAAATAATTTGTTGCTTTGATGATTTTCCAAAAGTGAAAAGAAATTGGGGCTGTGATTATATTTTTTTAGTTTGAGATGGAAATATTTGATGGACACTAGATCAAGCTTATATGGTGTTGTGTCGATAACAATTCGTACCAGGGTCGTGCTCTGCCTGAATAGCAAGAAGAGTATGGCGACGAAGTTTCGATGTCGGAGGATTGTCAGATTCATGAGGTATACACATCGGCCCTTAAATTTGATATATTTTTTTTGTCAATTTAGTTTATGGAGTTGATAAAATTTTCAAATCGGTATATGATGTTAACTTAGTATTTAAACAACCATTTATGTTATGACACATGACACTAAAAGATTAGGGAAAATAAACTAAAAGTCCACACTAAAAATTTAAGATATTAATTAAAAGATTATATTGTTTTAATATTTGGATTTACAATTTATTTAATCGATTTTGATCTAAATTCAGTTTTAATACCAAGGATGGAAAAGGGTTACCAGAATGGGTTCTACTTCAACATATATGATTGAGCCCAAGCCTATCCATATCAGTCCAACTTACGAGAACAAAGCTCAAACATGTCGAGTGCAACCCATCTGTGTTAGAACGTTATTCTCAGTTATAGTCGAGTCAAGTTATTCGAACTATTAAGTAAGTATAATTAATATATTTTAATATTTGATATAATTAATAAAATATTATGGATTTAATCATTGTATTTTAGTCAATTTTAATCCTATACTTTCCGAATTTTGGAAATATTATTCATGAACTAAACAATACATAGAAAATATGATTAAATTATAAAGATTTCAAAATGGTCGAATTGAAGAACATGAAACCTATAACTTAAGCATAATACATGAACTAATACCATACTTTGATTTTTACTTAAATAAAAAAGAAAAAAAATTAGTCAATTAATGTATCGGATAACCGTAATTAAAATAGTAGAATGTGACTTAATAGATTTTAATGATTAGTTTTTGCGTTAAAGCTAAAATTTTAAAATTATAAAAAAAACTAAAAACGATAAAATTAGAGTAAATGATCATATTAAAATAAATCCACAACTTATTAATAATATATGGACTAATAGAAGAACTAGACAGCAATTAAAAGATAAAAAAATAAAACTAAAGTGGTATGACAATAATGTCGACATCATGTCACGCAAAAAAAACCTAACCCTATATAGAGTTGGAGCAAGTGGGGAATTACTTCATTATTTTTGTCCATGATATAACCTTGATCTTGATGATAATTAGAGTTAGTTAATAAAGTTAGTTATTCCAGTTGTTTACCAGCTAAGGATAGCTGGAAGACTTAAGATCCTTATCACTCTTTTGTACATAAAAACATAGCTACGCTAGATTATTTTTTTTGCTTTTCTCTGATGTAATTCTTTACTATTTATAAACAAAAGTCTTTTCACCAATTTTTGTTGTTATATGGTATTAGTTGATTTTTTTCTTGTTTCCTCGTCAGTATTAATTAACCCAGAAAAATCATGGTTAATCATTCAATTGTTTCGACTACTGTTTCTAATGATGATTTCGACAATGGTGACAGTTCATATTATATTCACCAGTCTGATAATCCAACCATGTTATTTGTCACTCAACTTCTTGGGAACGATAACTACAACAGTTGGAAGTGTTTCATGGTAATGGCATTATCCGCCAAAAACAAGATGGATTTTGTGAATGATTCTATCCCTTCTCCGGAGCCACTTCTTCAAATTTCAGTGAGTGGACACGAGCAAATAATTTGGTAAACTCTTAGATTCTGCATTTTGTATCCAAAGATATAGTTGCAAGTCTTTTATATCACTCGAGTATTTTTTATATGTGAAAAGATCTTGAAGATCGTTTTGCTCAAAATAATGGTCCTCGAATCTTTCAGTTAAAAATGAAATTGAGTGATCTGGTTCAAGGTTCTATGTCCATCAGTACAGATTACACAAATCTTAAGACTATTAGGATGAATTAACGTCAGTTAAACCTGTTTGTACTTGCTTACAATGTTTTTGTGGTGGTCTTAAAAAAATTCTTGATGATCAACAGAAAGAACTGAGTATGCAGTTCTTAATAAGCTTAAATGAGCCTTTCGCTCATGCACGTGGTCAGATATTGTTGATGGATCCTTTACCATCAATCACAAAAAATTTCTCTTTAGTAATTCAAGATGGGAATAAGAGGGTTATGACTGTAACCCCCCTTAGCCTGGCCTAGACGCTAGACCCGAACTACGAAGATCACACGGGAAAAACTAAAGTCAACCCGAAAGTCAACCTTGATTAACGATCTTTTTTTATTTTATATTTCCTAGATGCACATTAGGCCTATGTGGATATTCAAGAATCATGGGAGAGATAAACACAGCGATCGAAAAACATTTAAGGACACAGTTGTAAGAAAAACACTTTTAAGAACCAAAATGTAAATTTTGGAAAACATAAGGAATTTGTAGATTTTAGTTTTACCAAACCTCAATTAATCATATTACAAGCCTCTCTGCCAAATTTTAGCTTTAAAAGACATTCCAAGCTCAAACATTTGCAACCACAACATTAAGGACTAAAATGTAAGACTTGCAACTTGAACAATTCAAATACACAGCCCAACAGTCAACCGTTCTGGAACGCTGACACCCGTACCGAAACACCCGTATCGAAACGGTGTTGACCGTTTCGGTACGCGGGTACGTTCCGAGACTCGTATCGGAACAAGATCGTCTAGTAGCCAAAGTGTTTCGAAACACTTCCAGCCGTTTCGAAACGCCCTGACCATTTCAGGCACCCGTTTCGAAACAACTAAGGGTGTTTCGATACACCCTGCTCTGTGACAGCAGAATCTGCTGGTTTTACACCTTTTAGCCTACTTAAACACGCTTCAAAACATACTACGATATAACAACAACATGCTTAAACATCAAATCATCCATACTCATCAAAAGCAAGGTACATTGCAAGCAATAGGCACGTCAACTCATTTATTTCATTCAAACCACCGAACATGCTTTCAACCATAAGGCATAGCAATATCAAGATACAAAAAGAATATCCAGACATTGCAAAAAGATCATCAACAAGTATCAAACTATAAACCGAACTTGCTCAAGGTAAACAATCTCGTTACACAACAACGTAAAAGATCCCCTCATTGCCTTTATTATTTATAGCTATAAACCAAAACATACTTCTCAAGTGGAGCTCTTCTTGAATCCCTTGCTTCTTGCTGTCCCAAGCTCAACTATCTGCATTGATGGACAAAAAGGAGCGTAAGCACATAATGCTTAGTGAGGAATGCTCAAAACTAAAACACCATCAATGCAGCAAAACCGTAAAACACTCTTTATTTGCAATCACACCTCTAAAGTCCAAGGTATAGTTTGAAAACTTCATTTGAAACATCGTTGCCTTAAATCATGCATGACTCAACATAAAAACCAACATTAAACTCAAATGCATTAAGCAACTCAACCCCAAAAACATTCTTGCCATCACTTCCATTTAAACCTTTTTCACACACAAACCACTTCCACTTCCACTTCACACTCTTCCTTTCTCATGCTTGAAAATAATTTCAACGCAAAACACCATTTGAAAACCACATGAATCAAATATCTATCTCATGCACTCAACCAATGCAAATCTCATGGCAAAGCCACACATGCTTGTTACTCAAAAGCATTTCATAAATTCAAACCTCATTTGTATAAGAAAATCACATTTAAAAACCACATGTACCATCTAGCTAACCCATGCATACAACCTATGCAAATCTCATGGCAAGGCCACATATGCTTGATACACAAAAGCTTCTCATAAACTTATTATCTCATAAGCATTTCTCATAAAATAAAACATCTCAAGCATTGATACATGTGACACACATTTCATTCTCATATATTGGCATTTTTCATATTCTATTGTACACGGATATGCGGACAGCTTGACTCGAGGTCAAATCCTACCCCGGTGGGATTTCGCCACCGGCTCTCATGGCGGTATCTACCTTCACCACAAATCTTGGGTATTTCACCAAGTCATACTACGATGGAATGCCCCTCATCATTTTCACATGGCAATAACATCAAATGCAAAAAAGCTTGGTCTCTCACCAAGTCCTACTCCGATGGAATGCCCATCATCGATCTCATGGCAATAACTCTTGTTGCCAAAATGCTTGGATATTTCACCAAGTCCTACTTCGATGGAATGCCCATCATCGGTCTCATGGCAATAACTCTTGTTGCCAAAAAGTTTGGATATTTCACCAAGTCCTACTCCGATGGAATGCCCATCATCGGTCTCTCTCTTTGGGACGAATCCCAAAAGCACGTACGAATTTTAGTTTATAGTGCACTCTACATCCTATTGATCGATCAATATATCCGGCAATCCTCACATCATCTATGCCAATATATCATGTTAAAATCATTAACACACTCGTTGTTTTTAAAGCATGCAACACCTTCAAGGCCAAAATGCCAAACATTGCCTTTAAGACACAAATTAACAACACATACTCTCAAGGAATATCAATTTCATGCTTCCTTCATCAAACCAAGTTTGATAACCAACTCACATGCTTAAAAACCATGCTCAAACAACAAATTAAACCATATTACCAAATCAATCACATCAAAATCTATTTTGATATTTTTCAAAACAATAATAGCACAATCGAGAGAGAAATCTACTTCACTTACTTCTGAACTTAAACCGGTGTTTCAAGCCTAGATTTAAGATCCCAAACCTCTTTTCAAAATCATTCCAAAGCTGGAAAACACGTTCTCACTCACCGATACACAACACTATGCTAGCCGACGAGCCAACCAAGCGTCTGAAACCTCCAACGCTTCCTCAATCGCTTCCGAATCACTCTCCCCTGTTTCTAACACATAAGAACATAGAATTAATGCATCACCATGCATTAAAATCACCAGCCATACAACCTAAACTCGATGCTCTACTCAAGAACCTCATTTCGGCTACCAAAAACAACTGAAACCATCTTCAAACTCTTCCAAAACAAAGCCCAGCCAAGATCTATTACTTCAAACCATTTCTAAACATCAATTAACATCAAAAAGCAACATAAACATGACCTTGTACCTCCAGTAACAACAGATCACCAAAACCACCCCAAAAACCACAATTCTAGCTTGCAAAACTTAGGAATCCAAACCTATTCGGGATTTGTGTGATTACACCTAATTTATAACATCAATTTCCATCCAAAATATATTAGAAAACAACCTCAAAACAGAGCCTAACCAAGAACCACGAAAATCATCAAGATCTCTCCAAGAATCTCGAGTTTTAACAGGATTTCATGTTTCTAACATTAAAGCAACTCAAAAAATCATTAGCAAAGGATTGATAACTTGAGAATTTCAGTAAAGAACTGATCATTAGAGGAGAATGACGAAGCTTACCTCTAATGGATGATTTCTCCTGGATTTGGGCAAGTTTTCATGAAAATTCAATGTGGAAAATAAGAGGATTTGAAGAGGAAATGATTAAGAATCAAAAGAAGATTGAAATCTCATCAAATGAAGTGAAAATTAAAGTATAATTGCTGGAGAGAATGTGTTTGGCTGAAAAGAATTTGAGAGAAAATGAAATGAGAGAAAATTTGTGAAAAATAGTTATGAATAGTCAAAGGTAGTTTCTCATTTAATTAACCTTCATTTCCTTTAATTAAAACATTAATAAAATCACCCAAATTAAGGAAAAATCTGATGAAAACATTTTAGTAAAATTAGCTCCTTAAAGATTCAAAGATTCAATCCTTTACAAAACAGTCACTATTTCAATTTTGCAAAAACTGCGATTTGGTCACTACACCGAAATGTAGTATTTCCAAACCTTATTTTTTAAAATTGTTTTCACCATAATCATTCATATATTAAATGAGGATTTTTAAGTATTTTTCCATATTTTTAAAGCATCCCGAACTAGGTGTTCTCTAAATCTCCCTTAAAGATTCGAACCGTTCTCGACCGGTCCGATTCGAACTCTAAAACATCTAGGCCCAAATTTGGGGTGTTACAATGACCTTAAACAATTCTGTGGCTGAAGCCATTTTTGCACTCAAAGTTCATACCAGCACTCGTAAGTCTCGCCCTCAGTGCATTCATTGCCACATGCTTGGTCATATAAAAGAGAGATGCTACAAGTTGCATGGTTATCCCCTGGATATATCTCTCGTTCCAAAAAAAATATGTTGTTCATACTAATGCTGTGACAAATTGTCTTTTTTTACTGTGACAAATTACCCTTCTAATTCTCCTTCAACTTCAAATGATTCTTTAACTGCAACTCAATGTCAACAATTGATCTATATGATCACTAATCAATTGCAAGCTACTTCAAATGTTGAGTTTCCATCTACTTCTGTTAATATGGCAATGCAAGGTAAAATTTTATCCTACATAAATACTTTTAGTTCTTCAAATAATCAATCTTGCTGGATCATCAATTTTGGTGTTTCTAGACATGTATGCTATTCTAAAGAATTATTTGAACAACTAAATTCTATTGTTGGTGATACTATTCTTTTGCCTAATCAGTCTACTGTTTCTGTCAAATTATCTCGAGATATTAGACTTTCTTCATAACTTACTCTTAAAAATATTTTTTCATTTTAATCTTTTGGTTGTTAGTTGTTTGCTTAAAGACTCTAATCTCAAAGTTTTCTTTGTAATACTTATTGTGTTATCCAGGACCTTTGGTATGTGATTGGGAAGGCTGAACTTTGTCAAGGATTATATTTGTTGAAATTTCATGATCTTCACAATTCTCTTGATTCTAGTACTTATATTTCCAATTCAAATGTAAATTTTACTGTTGCTTTCGAAAGACTAGGACATCCAAGTGCTCAAGTTTTAAATTCTCTTAAAGATATTGTCTATCTCGATTAAGAATAAAATTGCATCTTGTTTTATTTGTCCTATTGCCAAGCAACATAGACTTTCTTTTCTTCATTCTATCACAGTATCACTCATACACAAGCACCTTTTGATTTGATACATTGTGACATCTGGGGGTCTTTCAAAGTTCTAACTTATAACAATTAACATTTTTTTTACTTTAGTTGATGATTTTACAAGGTCCACTTGGACTTTTCTTCTTCAACATAAATCTGATATTGTTATTGTCATACATGTAATACCCTAACTTATAGCCTAGTTAAAAATCCTAAACTAATTAACAAGAAAAGTGTAAACATTTTTATCCAAAAACAAAAGGTAAGAATGGATAAATAAAATTAATATTATACTATTAATTAAACTCGTAATACATGAATAAAATAATAAAATACATAACATAAAATGGAAATTAACCTTAATATAATAATATATAAGATATAAAGTGGAGATTAAATGCTTAATGTATGTGGTCATCTAAGTGACCACGTGTCTCACCAAACTAGTTGGTGGACACCCGACCATGCTTGGTGAAAACAACACCACATGGTCATTTCTCTTACACTACACACTTCTCCATTATCCTACAGCCCACCGAACAAAAGAATCAAAGTAGAAAGAAATTTTGAAGATTTAAAAAAAGTAAAACAAGACTTTGCTGAAGGTTGAAGGATGGTAGATGATAGGAAATGCATGCATGTTAGTAGAATGAACAAGTGAATTCATGACTTATCCCATTTAAGATTTGTGAAATTTTGATTATTTATGATAAATTCTGAAAATATTAGGAAATCTGGATTTTAATGTTCTTGAATTGTTGCTGGGTTAATCTGTAATTGAAAGTAGAATAAGAAACAAGCATGAAATTGATGATTGAAAGCATTAGAAATGAACAGATTCGAACTAGCATGTTGTTCTTGAGAAATATGGAATTTTGAATGGGTTATGATTCGAACCGGAATATCTTCTGTAGGAAAAAATTGTTTAAAATTGAATTTAATAGTAGGTAGAAGTGTTAGATTGATGAAAATGTTAATATGTTGCTGGAAAATCAAGCTGGAATTAAACTGGTCATATTTAGGTGATAAACCGATTATAGAGACTATTTTGAGCAATTTGTAAAATTTCAGTACTAAATGAGGGCTGGAAATGATACTTGAATAACAGGGGAGGCATGGATAACTAACTTGATGAATTAAAATTAAGTTTATAAGCATGTCTGAATCAATGGATTAACTTGTGTATGCTTTAGTGTAATTCTGGGCAGTTCTGAAAATTTAGAATAAATATGGACTAAAATGCATGTTACAAGGACTAATTGATACTGCAAAGATCATGTAAAAACAGAGGAGACTTTAGGATAAATCATATATAAAATGTATAGCTTGGTTGATAATGATTCATAATGTTTAAAGTGAGATAATGCAAAACAAGTACATGGGAAAATAGGACTAAAAATAGAGGACTAATCTGGAAACATGGTAAATTAGAGGACTATATTGTTATGTTTGGGGGCTATGTTGGACTTAAAATACAGGGGAAAATAGGGTAAACATCGGTTTAAAATACTGAATTAAAATCGTAAGAGACTTAAATTTAAAAGTGCATCAAAGTGACCTATATAGTGAACTAGCAGTTTAGTTCCTGTACAAATAGTTTGTCTTAATTTGTAAAACTGTATTAATGTAGATATGATAAAAATATGAGCTATACATGGTTGAAAATATCATTGAATTATCTTTCTAAGGGTGTAAAGTAATTGAATTTTGAATAAATAGATTAAAAGTTATGGACAGATTACTACAGGATGCTCAGGCTGCCTAAAACAGGGCAGATTTGTGTATAATGTGAATAAGCTTGTTTGTATATGGTACATGAATTGTTTCTAATGGTGCATTTATGCTACTAATACATGAATTGATAGACCAAGAGGTTGAAGAAGCTTATGAAGGCACCAAAGTTGGGCAGCCAAGAAAAAAATAAAATAATTGTCATTCAAGACTAGCTTGGAGTTAGTTGTAAGTGTAGCATTAGGGTTAGGATTTAGGTCCTAACCAAGTTATTTATGTATATAATGTTCTTGAAAGATGTTATGAAACTGACTTTAAATTATATTTGGTAACCATATAAGGAAAATATGATATTAATTACAAATGGTAACATGTGATGTTTTAAGTAAATTGGTATGTTACTTGTGCTATAAAGAAATAAACATGAACATACTTGCTGCCTTGAATGTCTTGATTAGTTCAATGATGAAATATGACATAAAATGATTCTTCTTGAAGTTGAACTATGGTTCACTAGCCTAATGGCTCTTGATCTTAATACATGATTATTGATTACTTGAATATGTCATGATTCTTGAAGTTAGTAAAGTTATTTCAGTTGTTTACCAGCTAAGGATAGCTGGAAGACTTAAAATCCTTTATCATTCTTTTGTATATAAAAGCATAGCTAGGCTACATTAGTTTTTTATTTTTCTTTGATGCAACTCTTTATTATTAATAAACAAAAAAATTTCACCAATCTTAGTTGTTACAATAATAAATTTATCGTGATGCAAATATGGTTAAGATTAGAAATATGGCCCAAAAATATACACATATTTCTTTTACATTCACCTAAGATTTCAACATCCATGTCTTGTATTTCATATTTTTCTACACGTTAAATAAAATAAAAATGATTAAACATATTAAAAGGCTAAACACAAATGAATACATGCATTAAAGGTAACCGTGTGAACTATATTATTAATATTTAAATATAATTTATTGTATATTAAAATTTTAAGCTTTATTTAGTATAAATGATGAAAATTTAGTTAATCAAATGATTTAAATTTAAAGTAAGAAAGTAATTATAAATTTTAACTATTTTTTTTATTAAAATGCCTTAATTTATATGAATTCGAACCTGAAATGTTGAAAAAAATTGTATTGAAATTTCTATGTCCTCTCGAAGGACTTTTGAGTTTTGAGGCAAAATGGGGTGATGGGAATCAATGGAGCCTAGGATGACTTGATCCCCATGGGAATGCCCTCCCTAGGCTCTACCATTATTGGTGCTTTAATTTTGTTTAGTAAGATCCCTAAAAAAAAGGCATGATAAGAGTAATGAGTAGAAGATTTTTGTCAAAAAAAATTGTAGGCCGTTTATGCTTTCATGTATGGTTTTTTATGTTGAATTAATTTTTTTGTTTTTGTCAAAAAAAAAAAAGCTGAAAAAGGTAAAAAAAATTTATATGTGAAATTTAATCCACAAAATAATTTGATTTATGAACGACATCGTTGTGATAAAAGTCATAATACCAAAATAATTATTATCATAAGGCATGGAGGGAAAAGTCATAAGCATTTATACCGTAAAATTGATTTTTGACGAAATAAAAAAGTATATATATATATGGGGGGTAGAATCAAACCCTACAAACATGGGTGATTCAAAAATTTAAAGGGTCTTCCCTATTGCACGTCTCTAAAGCCATCCATACTTACAAAATACATAGGCTTAATGACATCTAATGATTTCAACAAAGCTCTTATTTTTACAAATAAACAAAGGTAAAATTTCTTTGGCCTTAAAAAAAAAACTAAAAAAAGCCGGTTCATAACTATGCCAATAAAGATGATTGAAAATAATTACTATAAAAAACACATGATTCGTGAGCGATTGCGTCTGTAATTAAATTCCAACTCTATTTTTTAGTTTAATTATTTTTTAGAACAATGGTTGATAAGAGTAAATAACCTTAGAAGATTTACCCAAATATTACTTTTGGAATTTTTTATTTTAAAAATAAGGATCCCCTCACATTATGGACGAAAATAGAGATGATTACTGTTGAAATTCAGAACACATGTAGTGCACAGCTCGAGTTTGAACAGTGTTCTTGGGTTGTTTCACTGTTCAAAAACAGGGTGTTTTCCTCCCCTTTATCTGTTTTGTGCGACGCCACGTGGCACGCAGTGGCCAGCCCAGTCACTATTTGAAAACGTGTTGTCCATCCAAGGGCTATGAACAGTGCAGCGATAAGGGGATTGGAATGGCAGGCAGTGCAGGGCACGATTTCTTTGGCTTTTAGGGTTTTTTTATTGTTTGAATGAGAGGGGGAATGTGAGGTTGATATTGTGTGGTTAAAATTAAGAGGGGTCACACATTTTTTTATCGAATATAAAATAATAAATAATAATTATTTTAATATTAAATATTATAAATATGAGATATAAGGGTTTACGTATTAAACATTTAGAGCTAATTAAATTTTAATATTTAGTATTTTAGGTTAGAGATTTTAATTTTTAATTTTATTTTAAAAAAATATTTTATACTAATTATGTACTAAAATATAACTTAATTTTAATTCAGTGATAAGTCTTTTCAGACTGAAAAAAATATTCGAATAATTATTTTAATTAATATAGGTGCAGGTGTAGGATTTCAGTGATGTGAAATAATAATGGTGTTGATGTAGGTGTGGGTGTAGAGTTTTAGTGATGTGAAATAATAGTGGTGTAGGTGCAGGTGTAGGGTTTCAGTGATGTGATATAGGTGTAGGTGCACGGGTTGACTGAATTTGGGGGGGGGGGGGGTTGATTAGATGAATAAGAGGTGATAATTTTTTTATGTCTGATTTCTTTTTAATTGGTTGAATGAGATGTGATAATTTTTATTTTTATTTTGGATCGAATAATAAATAATAAATATTTGAATATTAAATATTATAAATATGAGATCTTATTTTTTAATTTTATTTGAAAAAATATTTTAAACTAATTATGTACTAAAATATAAATTAATTTTTAATCCAATGATCAATCTTTTTAGACTGAAAAAATATTCGAATAATTATTTTAATTAATATTGGTGCAGGTGTAGGGTTTCAGTGATGTGATATAGGTATTTCTAAAATATTTTTTAATTTAATTTAAAATATTTTTAATTGATATAGGTGCATGTGTAGGGTTTTAGTGATGTAAAATGATAGTGGTGTAGGTGCAGGGGTAGGGTTTCAGTGATGTGATATAGGTGCAAGTGTAGGTGTAGATGTAAGTTTCGGTGATGTGAAATAATAGTGCTGTAGGTGCAGGTGTAGGGTTTCAATGATGTGATATAGGTGTAGATTTCAGTGATGTGAAATAATAGTGTTGTAGGTGCAGGTGTAGGGTTTCAGTGATGTGATATAGGTGCAGATGTAGCTTTCAGTGATGTGAAATAATAGTGGTATAGGTGCAGGTGTAGGGTAGTAAAAAAAATTAATTGTTATAATAATTTTAAATTATATAGGGGTAGTGTAGTTTTTTTATTGTAAATCTGTTAGTGAATATTAATTTTTGTGTAGGGGTATTATAGGGAAATATTCAAGTTGGATTTTATTTTAAATAGGTTATGTTAGTGTTGAAGAATGTAGTTTGATAGAAAACCGTTTAAGTTATATTTGAGTAAAGTGGGAGAAGAAGAAGTAGAAGAAGAAAAAAGTTGGAAGAAAAAAATGTAAGTTGTTTTGAAATATTATTTTTTATCTGTATATTTTTTATGTTATTTGAAAATTAATTGTAAAATCTTTTTTTCGAATATGCAGAGAAAATGAGCAACAACAGTTGTTTTGTGACTGACCATTACAACTGACAAATGGTAAAATTTGATGTTGGTGTCGTATTTCATTCGAAGAGGCCTACGAAGATGAGAATTAACAAAGAAATCACACTTCGAGTATTAAAAGAGGAGATGTAACACCCGAGTTTGGGGGTCGGGTGAAAATAATATTAAAATAATATTTCAGGTTTATAATTAAAATAATAAAATATTTTTATGGGCTTTGTGTTTACAAAATAATTAAAGTTTATGTTGGGCCTATCTTCTAAGTCCAAAATCCATGGACTTTAGGAGATGAGAGTTTTTAGTCATTCATTAATGGCATAATTGTAATTATGATTTTGGGTGAATTAAAATAAGACAAAAGATGAAGACATGTGCTCAACTTCTTCCTCACTCCCATTTTCAAAACTAACGACATTGAAGAGCTCTCTACACCAAGTTACTATTTCATCCCCTTTCATCTTCATCTTTAGAGCTTTTTGAAAGGTAAATGTATTTTTGACTTGGCATTGTCTTCCTCTACATTTTGGTACCATTAGTTTTCATAAAAGCTATGTATTTCATATTTTGGGTTTTTCAAGGTTTTTGCTAAAGGTTGTAACTTTATGAGATTTTAACAAAGCTTTTGGTTTAATGTTGATAGATAAGTTGTTTATGAACCATAAGGTCCAACATATATGATTTTTAAAGTGTTTTATTGAGATTCCAGGATTTGGGTTTTAATGGGTTTTTGGAAGGGTTTTAAGGTTGTTTTGGGGTTGTTTTAGGTTGGAAATTGAGGGCTTTTGGTTGTATGTTGGTTGAAGGTTGTTTTGGAAGCTTTTAGAAGTGTTAAAAGTGTTTGAATCATGAGTTTTGGTTTGGGTTTGAGAGCTGCACGTGATTGATGTTTTGGGGGTTGTTCATAGCTTAAAATCATGTGTTTTATGCTTGAGTAGTGTTCCGGGTTTGCTACATTGATGTGTGGACTGATTTGAGGTTGTGTTGAGATACTTAGAAGCAAGAGTTTGTGTTGGTGAAGCATCGGGAACAAATCCGGAATCGTTGGAAGCTTGATAGGCTAGTGGGTTGAGCTTGGAATAGCGGTGAGTGGTTAAATGTTTTTAAATGGTTTTTGAGTTTTGGTTCAAGCATATGGACTAGGTCGGGCTTGGTAGACCCACCTAGAGTTGGGATTAGATGGTAGCCTAATCCCAAGCTTTAATTAGAGACCTTGGTTGACCTTTAGTTGATGTGTATGCCTCGTGTTTACTTGTGATCATGGTGATTATGTATATGGTGTTATACATGTTGTTGAGGCATGGTTTGATGCATTGTTATATGCATGTGGATTGGATTGTGGTTTGTGCATGATGGTGATCATGGTGAGTACGTGCTAAGCACGAAAGTGATATGAAATGATGTTGTGGATTGTGTTTAATATTGGCACTAGTATGCTTGGGTACAAATGATCGATCATTAGGATGTTTAGTGTGCACACGTGAGTCAAATGCGTGCGTGGTCTTGGTGATGGTAGTCATCAAGATGGAGTACGAGTTTGCCCGAAAATTCTTCTTATATATATGATAGTCGGTGATGAGTGTAATCTCATCGACGGGGCGTGAGGATGAGTGGATTCCCCTCCGCGTGAACGGTGATGAGTGTAATCCCACCGTGAGGTAATGGTTGTTGTTGGATGTGAGTTCCAACGTGTTATCCACGTATTCGAGTCATAGCTAGGTGCCAATATGAGATTATATGTGTGCCATTATGGATTGATAAATGTGGTGATTAATACATTGATTTATGTATTCTCATGTGTTGAGCTTGTGGCTTGTTGAGCATGTCATATTATTGAATATATGTTCATGCATTATGTGTATTTTGGCTCATGTGGATCGAAGGTATGAACATGCATTTTACTTTGGTTGTGCTCGTGCTTGGACCCTGCATTGTCGAGGTTTGTTTTAATGAGCTTACCCTCACTAAGCTTTATTCTTACGCTCTCTTTTGTGTGACAATGCAGATCCGTAGTTCGTGGGTTGCTAGTGCAAGGAGGGGCCTCCAAGTGTGCTAGTTGGGCTTTTGAATCTATCAAGTATGGAATTTATGTTAATGATGTAATGGTCAAGCAATGAGGACTTGTGTTGTTGATGTTTGGTCTTAGGAGCATGTTTAAACTCCTTGTTTTGTGGATGATATGTTTAAGGTTTCATGTGCCTTGTATGTTGGCCATGTGCCCCTATCTTGAATGCTTAAGTGTATGTCCTTGTTGAAGCATGTATCTTGAATGCTATACACGTCTCCTTTTGGTAAATGCATGAACCCTTAAATGTATGTTCCTCGTTCTTGTTGAATGCCTTGTATGCTGAGATCTTGGATGTTAAATGTTGTATGTGTGTCTGCATGTGGTTAGGGAAGTCCCAAAATGCATCTAGAGTTGTGCTTGAGAGTCTTAGGCTGCAAAATTGAGTGTTGCAGTGCAGGGCGTATCGGTACGCCCAAGGGCCATATCGATACGGTTCTACACTTTGGGACTCAAGTTTGGCCTATCATATCGATACGCGGGGGTGTATCGATACGCCCAAAACTTACTGGAATTCTGATATTTTGTCGTATCGGTACGCGTTTAGGGCGTATCGATACAGTCTTGTATCGTTGACCGCGAGATGTTGACCAGTCAGGGCGTATCGGTACGGTCAACCTGTGTACCGATACGGTCTCCCTAGTTTGACCTTGGGGTGTTGACCTAGTCAAGGTGTATCGATACCCTCTCTGAGCGTATCGATACAGCCTGCTGTTTAAGATAAAAATGGGTTGTTTTGTTGGGCTGCTTGGTCGTTTGCCTCGTTGTTTCTTCTGCTGTTACTTTTCTCACATAGGACTCGATGTTACATTTAGACAAGATAATATAAATGAAAAGTTTTTCCTTGGGTCGGTAACCGAAGTGGAGCCTTAACGGGTTTCGCCTCAGTTATCCCCGTGTAGCCCACTTGGATCGGTCAAGCGTCCGGACCAGGACGAGGGGGTTACACTTGTTGGTATCAGAGCCTAAGGTTTCCGAGACCTTGGGCAGGTAAGTGAGGTAAGTTAAGTTCTTGTATTGAAATACACGGTGTTTGCTTGTCATGTAAGCATGTTGCTTGTTTATCAAGTATGCCTTGTTGTATGCTTGTTTGAGCGTGTATGGATGTTTTTTTGTTTGAAGCATGTTGTGTAGAGTCCCATTGCTACTATTACATCGGAAAAAGGATTTTTAAAGTGAGGGAACAGACTTGAGCCACTTGGAACCCTTGCCTTGCTAACCCTATCTTTTGTGCTTTGTTGTTGTTGTTGTAGTTGTTGTTTGTGAGCGTATGTCGAGGCCTAGGGGTAGACCGAGGGTGGTTCGTCAGGAACTACGTGTTGCGGCTCCTGTTAATGAGCCGGTGGTTGGAGTTGAGGCTCATGTAGGAGGGCCTGCTGCTGGAGTTGGAGCTCCTCCACCACCTCCACCACCTCCACCACCACCACCTCCTCAGCCTGGAGTAGGAGGCGAGGCTGGAGTAGAGGGAGAGGGACCTCAGGTTGGCCAAGGTCCTGCGGGAATAGATATGGCTCCTCTTGTACAAGCTATAGCGGGAGCATTTCAGGCCGCAGTTGCCGGGGCTCAGGCTGCAGCTCAGCCTAGAGGTGATGATACTAGTTTACCGTTGGAGAGGCTACGTAGCCTAGGGGCTGAAGAGTTCAGAGGATTTACACCGGAAAGGTCTGAGTTGTGGTTAGAAAAGACGGTCTGTATTCTAGCTCAGATGGGTTGTGTGGATGCTCGCAAATTTGGCTGTGTGATTTCTCTACTTCAAGGTGATGCCTACACTTGGTGGGTCACCATTACTACTGGGGTTCCTGAGGCTGAGATTGGATGGATTTCTTTGAGTCTGCTTTTCGGAAGAGATACTTGGGGCTGAGATATCTTGATGAGAAGAAACGAGAGTTCATGGCTCTTGTTAAGGGAGATGCTTCAGTGACTGACTATGAGATCCGTTTTGTTTGTTTGAGTCAGTACGCTCCAGAGTTAGTTCCTACTGAGGGGGACCGTTGTAACCGTTTCATATATGGGCTTCATTAGGAAGTTAAGAGGTATACCTTAGCTTCAGATTACACTGATTTTGATGTCTTGGTCGCTAGGGCCAAGGACATTGAGCATAGCTTGGGGCTGACCAAGCGTTCAAGAGGATCTAGTTCTGGAAAGAGACCTAACAACTTTGACCGTGAAGATGCCAAGAGTCATCGGGGTGGCGGACATCAGTTTGACCATAGGCGTGGCGGTGGCCACCATGGTAGAGGCCACCAGGGCCATAGAGCGGGAGGGCGTTTGCCCAAGTGCACGCGTTGTGGGAGACAACATTCTAGAGAGTGTTGGGGTAACTTCCATGCTTGTTGGAACTATGGTTCAAGGGACCACTTTAGGAGGGAGTGTCCGCATCAGGCGGCACAGGCACCGAATCTAGCTCAGGCTCTTGCGAGAGCGACCGATTTTCAGAGAGACCGTGGGCGCGGTCGTGGCTACTTCCAGCCTAGGGCTGATGCACCTAGGATAGAGGGACAGAGGAACCTTGCGCATGTTGTGGTCGTACAGCTAGAGGCCGGTGGACCAACGAGAGTCTATGCTCAGAGAGAGGCCGGGAACGACACTGATGTAATAGCAGGTAATTTTAAGTTACAGTCTATGTCCTTGCTTTCTTTGGTTGATTCGGTTTCTACGCATTCCTACATTTTGAGTGAGCATGCACAGAAGTTAGATATACCTGTCGAGATCTTAGAAGTAGGTATGCATGTGACTAGTTCTTTCGGTGAGACAATTGTAGTTAGACGGATGTATAGGAGGTGTCCGCTGAAGATTCAGGGTCATGTGTTTCCTGTTGATATGATGGAGCTTTCGTTTTATGGCTTTGACATTATTTTGGGTATGGACTGGTTAGTTGAGCACAGAGCTAGTGTGGATTTTGAGACGAAGATGATTTCTTTGAAACTTTCTGATGACTACGAGGTAGTATTAGTAGGCGAGAACATTAAGTTCTTGTCGAATGTTGTGTCATCTTTAGAGGCTCATAGGTTGAGGGATTCCGGCTGTGGGGCTTACTTAGCTTATATTATGAATCTGAATATGAGTGAGGCTAGACCGAAGGACATCAGAACAATTTGTGATTTTCCGGATGTGTTTTCTGAAGAGTTACCAGGTTTGCCTCCTGACAGAGATGTAGAGTTTGTAATTGAGATTGTTTCAGGGTCTGCTCCAGTTTCCATAGCTCCGTATCGTATGGCTCCGAAAGAGTTGAATGAATTGAAGAGTCAGCTTCAAGAATTGTTAGACCGTGGTTTTATTAGGCCTAGCAGTTTGCCTTGGGGTGTTCCTGTGTTGTTTGTAAAGAAGAAAGATGGCAGCATGAGAATGTGTATTGACTACAGACAGTTGAATCAGTTGACCGTGAAGAATAAGTATTCGTTGCCTCGTATAGATGATTTGTTTGATCAGTTGAGGGGTGCTTCAGTGTTCTTGAAGATAAATTTGAGGTCAGGGTACTATCAGTTGAAAGTAAAAGAGTGTGATGTTCCGAAGACAGCCTTTAGGACTAGATATGGTCACTATGAGTTCCTTGTGATGCTGTTTGGGCTCACGAATGCACCTGCATCATTCATGGATATGATGAACAGGGTTTTCAGAGACTATCTAGACCGTTTTGTAGTTGTTTTCATAGATGACATTCTTGTATACTCGAGATCAGAGGAAGAGCACGATGAGCACTTGAGACTTGTTTTACAGAGGTTGATGAGTAATCAGTTGTATGCAAAGCTTAGAAAATGTGAGTTCTGGATTCGAGAGGCTGTATTTCTTGGCCATGTTGTATCAGCTGAAGGTATTCATGTTGATCCAACGAAGATTGAGGCTATTGTTGAGTGGAAACAATCTATGTCAGTGACTGAGATTAGGAGTGTCCTAGGATTAGCCGGTTACTATAGGAGATTCGTTGATGGTTTCTCTAGAGTAGCTGCTCCGTTGACTAAATTGTTGCAAAAAGGAGTGAAGTT
This sequence comes from Hibiscus trionum, assembly GCA_030270665.1. Classification (NCBI taxonomy): domain Eukaryota; kingdom Viridiplantae; phylum Streptophyta; class Magnoliopsida; order Malvales; family Malvaceae; genus Hibiscus; species Hibiscus trionum. Next base: position 75,193,138 of record BSYR01000010.1, on the reverse strand, counting down.
TGAGTGGTCAGATGCGAGACAGAAGGCTTTTGAGAAATTGAAAGAAGCTTTGACGAATGCTCCAGTGTTAGTACAACCAGTTTCTGGTAAAGAATTTGTGATCTATAGTGATGCTTCCTACATAGGTTTAGGTTGTGTCCTAATGCAAGAAAGAAGAGTTGTTGCCTATGCTTCGAGACAGTTGAAGGTACATGAGAAGAACTATCCTACTCACGATATTGAGTTAGCCACGGTTGTGTTTGCATTGAAGATTTCGCGTCATTACTTGTATGGTGAGAAGTGCAAAGTTTACACCGATCATAAGAGCTTGAAGTATTTGATGACTCAGAGAGAGTTGAACTTGAGACAGAGAAGATGGATTGAGCTGTTGAAAGATTATGATTTGACCATCGAGTACCATCCGGGTAAGGCAAATGTAGTAACTGATGCTTTGAGTAGAAAAGTTGCAGTTGAGTTGCGAGCTATGTTTGCTAGATTGAGTGTATCCGATGATGGTGGTTTGATCACAGAGTTGCAAGTGAAGCATTCTTTGATTCAGTTGATTAGAGAGAAGCAGTTGCAAGATGTGTCTTTAGTTCCGCATGTTCAGGACATAGCCGAAGGTAGACCGACCGAGTATAGTTTCAGTGGTGAGAATGTGTTATGTTTAGGAGATAGAGTTGTAGTACCTGAAGACGTCGAGTTGAGACGTACGATTCTGAGCGAAGCACATTCGAGTCCTTTCTCCATGCATCCGGGTAGTACCAAGATGTACCGTGACTTGAAGAATGATTATTTCTGGGTTGGTTTGAAGAAGGATGTAGCCGAGTATGTGAGCCGTTGTATGGTTTGTCGGAGAGTGAAGGCAGAACATCAGGTTCCTTCAGGTTTGTTACAGCCCTTGAAGATTCCAGAATGGAAAGGGGGAGAACCGCTATGGATTTTGTGTCGGGGTTACCGTTGTCTCCTTCGAAGAAGAATTCTGTTTGGGTGATAGTTGATAGATTCACTAAGTGTGCTCACTTCTTAGCAGTGAACACTACAGATTCTTTAGACAAGTTGGCGAATTTGTACATTCACGAGATTGTGAGACTTCATGGAGTTTCGAAGTCTATTGTTTCAGACAGAGATCCGAGATTCACTTCGAGGTTCTGGGGTTGTTTGCATAGTGCCCTAGGTAGCCGTTTGCATTTCAGCACTTCTTATCATCTGCAGTCCGATGGACAGTCAGAGCGAGTGATACAGATTTTAGAGGATATGCTTCGTTGTTGCGTGATTAACTTCCAGGGTTCTTGGGAGAAGCACTTTCCTTTAGTTGAGTTTGCTTACAACAACAGTTACCAGGCTAGTATACAGATGGCTCCTTTAGAGGCTTTGAATGGTAGACGATGTAGGACTCTGATCTGTTGGGCTGAAACGGGTCAGAGATTGTTACCTATGTCGGATTTGCTCAAGGGAACTACAGAAAAAGATGAAGTTGATTTGTGACCATTTGAAAGCAGCTTCCGATCGTCAGAAGTCTTATGCAGATTTGAAGAGAAAAGAGATCGTGTTCTCAGTGGGCGAGAAAGTGTTTCTGAAAGTATCTCCGTGGAAGAAGGTAATGAGATTTGGCCGGAAAGGCAAGTTGAGTCCGAGGTTCATTGGTCCGTATGAGATAGTCGAGCGGATTGGGCCGGTAGCATATCGTTTGAGATTGCCTTCTGAGTTAGAGAAGATCCTTGATGTGTTTCATGTGTCGATGCTTAGGAGATATAGATCAGATCCGTCTCATGTTATGCCTGTTGAGGAGATAGAGTTGAATACGGATTTGTCTTACAATGAAGAACCCGTTGAGATACTGCTTCTGATAGCAAGGTGTTGCGTGGCAAGACCATAGAGTTGGTCAAGGTGTTGTGGAGGCACAGAGGTGTGGAAGAAGCCACGTGGGAGAGGAAAGCTGATATGCTTGAGCAGTTTCCGTATCTGTTTCCGTCAGGTAATTTCGGGGATGAAATTCCTTAAGTGGGAGAGAGTTGTAACACCCGAGTTTGGGGGTCGGGTGAAAATAATATTAAAATAATGTTTCGGATTTCGAGTTTATAATTAAAATAATAAAATATTTTTATGGGCTTCGTGTTTACAAAATAATTAAAGTTTATATTGGGCCTATCTTCTAAGTCCAAAATCCATGGACTTTAGGAGATGGGAGATTTTAGCCATTCATTAATGGCATAATTGTAATTATGATTTTTGGGTGAATTAAAATAAGACAAAAGATGAAGACAGGTGCTCATCTTCTTCCTCACTCCCATTTTCAAAACTAACGACATTGAAGAGCTCTCTACACCAAGTTACTATTCCATCCCCTTTCATCTTCATCTTTAGAGCTTTTTGAAAGGTAAATGCATTTTTGACTTGGCCTTGTCTTCCTATACATTTTGGTACCATTAGTTTTCATAAAAGCTATGTATTTCATATTTTGGGTTTTTCAAGGTTTTTGCTAAAGGTTATAACTTTATGAGATTTTAACAAAGCTTTTGGTTTAATGTTGATAGATAAGTTGTTTATGAACCATAAGGTCCAACATATATGATTTTTAAAGTGTTTTATTGAAATTCCAGGATTTGGGTTTTAATGGGTTTTTGGAAGGGTTTTAAGGTTGTTTTTGGGGTTGTTTTAGGTTGGAAATTGAGGGATTTTGGTTGTATGTTGTTTGAAGGTTGTTTTGGAAGCTTTTATAAGTGTTAAAAGTGTTTGAATCATGAGTTTTGGTTTGGGTTTGAGGGCTGCTCGGGATTGATGTTTTGGGGGTTGTTCATAGCTTGAAATCATGTGTTTTATGCTTGAGTAGTGTTCCGAGTTTGCTACATTGATGTGTGGACTGATTTGAGGTTGTTTTGGTGGGTTTTGAGATGCTGATAAGCAAGAGTTTGTGTTGGTGAAGCATCGGGAACAAATCCGGAATCGTTGGAAGCTTGATCGGCTAGTGGGTTGAGCTTGGAATAGCGGTGAGTGGTTAAATGTTTTTAAATGGTTTTTGAGTTTTGGTTCAAGCATGTGGACTAGGTCGGGCTTGGTAGACCCACCTAGAGTTGGGATTAGAGTGGTATCCTAATCCCAAGCTTTAATTAGAGACCTTGGTTGACCTTTAGTTGATGTGTATGCCTCTTGTTTACTTGTGATCATGGTGATTATGTATATGGTGTTATACATGTTGTTGAGGCATGGTTTGATGCATTGTTATATGCATGTGGATTGGATTGTGGTTTGTGCATGATGGTGATCATGGTGAGTATGTGCTAAGCACGGAAGTGATATGAAATGATGTTGAGGATTGTGTTTAATATTGGCACTAGTATGCTTGGGTACAAATGATCGATCATTAGGATGTTTAGTGTGCAAACATGAGTCAAATGCGCGCATGGTCTTGGTGATGGTAGTCATCAAGATGGAGTACGAGTTCGCCCGGAAATTCTTCTTATATATATGATAGTCGGTGATAAGTGTAATCCCATCAACGGGGCGTGAGGATGAGTGGAATCCCCTCCGCGTGAACGGTGATGAGTGTAATCCCACCGTGAGGTAATGGTTGTTGTTGGATGTAAGTTCCAACGTGTTATCCGCGTATTCGAGTCATAGCTAGGTGCCAATATGAGATTATATGCGTACCATTATGGATTGATAAATGTGGTGGTTAATACATTGATTTATGTATTCTCATGTGTTGAGCTTGTGGCTTGTTGAGCATGCCATATTATTGAATATATGTTCATGCATTATGTGTATTTTGGCTCATGTGGATCGAAGGTATGAACATGCATTTTACCTTGGTTGTGCTCGTGCTTGGACCCTGCATTGTCGATGTTTGTTTTAATGAGCTTACCCTCACTAAGCTTTATGCTTACGCTCTCTTTTGTGCGACAATACAGATCCGTAGTTCGTGGGTTGCTAGTGCAAGGAAGGGCCTCCAAGTGTGCTAGTTTGGCTTTTGAATCTATCAAGTATGGAATTTATGTTAATGATGTAATGGTCAAGCAATGGGGACTTGTGTTGTTGATGTTTGATCTTAGGAGCATGTTTAGACTCCTTGTTTTGTGGATGATATGTTTAAGGTTTCTTGTGCCTTGTATGTTAGCCATGTGCCCCTATCTTGAATGCTTAAGTGTATGTCCTTGTTGAAGCATGTATCTTGAATGCTATACACGTCTCCTTTTGGTAAATGCATGAACCCTTAAATGTATGTTCCTCGTTCTTGTTGAATGCCTTGTATGCTGAGATCTTGGATGTTAAATGTTGTATGTGTGTCTGCATGTGGTTAGGGAAGTCCCAAAATGCATCTAGTTAGGCTGCAAAATTGAGTGCTGCAGTGCAGGGCGTATCGGTACGCCCAAGGGCCGTATCGATACGGTCCTACACTTTGGGACTCATGTTTGGCCTATCGTATCGATATGCGGGGGTGTATCGATACGCCCAAAACTTACTGGAATTCTGAGATTTTGGCGTATCGGTACGGGTCTAGGGCGTATTGATACGGTCTTGTATCGTTGACCGCGAGATGTTGACCAGTCTAAGCGTATCGGTACGGTCAACCTGTGTACCGATACGATCTCCTTGGTTTGAACTTGGGGTGTTGACCTAGTCAAGGCGTATCGATACCCTCTCTGGGCGTATCAATACCCTCTCTGAGCGTATCGATATGGCCTACAGTTTAAGATAAAAATGGGATGTTTTGTTGGGCTGCTTGGTCGTTTGCTTCGTTGTTTCTTCCGTTGTTACTTTTCTCACATAGGACTCGATGTTACATCTAAACAAGATAATATAAATGAAAAGTTTTTCCTTGGGACGGTAACCGAAGTGGAGCCTTAACGGGTTTCGCCTCGGTTATCCCCGTGTAGCCCACTTGGATCGGTCAAGCGTCCGGACCGGGACGAGGGGGTTACAGGAGATATCGAAAAAAATTGGAGCTCCGATTCATAGTTTGTGGTACCGGTGGATGACATATTCGAATCCAGTCATATATTTTGCGATTGCTCTCGAAGATAATGAAGATGTAGAAGTTATGATCGCAGAGCATGAGTCAATGGGAATTCGAAATGTCGAGTTGTTTGCTGAGATGCTTGATATTCCCGTCCCCTCTAGAAATGCAACCAGGGAATCTAGTCAAATGGGTGTCGGTAAGGAAATTGATATGTCCGAAGGCAGTTTTGTTGCAATGTTGGCAACTGGAACATCTAGTGGATTTCATGAAGGTTGGTCGTCAACATATGGTCCATCGATACACCCTGCACTGTGAGACTCCAAATTTCAGCAAGACAACACGAAACACAACTCTAAATGCAATTTAAGACTTCCCTAGCCACAAACAACACCCCATACATCAACTAGCAACCAAGAACTAACATGAAGAACGATTTAGGTGATCAGCAAGGCATTTCAAACAAGGCATTCACATAAGGATAGATATTGCATAACAAGGCATGCTCAAAAGCTTAAAGAGCCAAAAAGGCACATGCCTTTACACATAGGTTTTCATTCTTATCAAAACAACAAATAACATCCAAAGCATAACCTCTCATCACAAGCATTTGACCAACATAACATGGTTTACATTTCCAAGCATAACATAAACAACATTCAAGATATATGAGTCATACAACGCTCATACAAACACATAGCAGCCTCATTGCTAAACTACTACTTTATTTACGAAACCATACTTGAGCAACTACAAAAGCTTGGAATGCCCCTTCGCCTTGCTCCTTGCTAACACCACGCTAATGATCTGTATTGTCGAAAACGAGAGCCTAAGCTAGAAGCTTAGTGAGGATGCTCTAAAACCAAAAACAACGACAATGCAGGGTTCAATCATTCAATCCTTAATATCACACACAAACATGCATAGCATCAACATAGCCATCTAGTTTCAACACAATAGACAAAAATATGGCATCTCACATCATATTAAGCTCAACAAGGTAAGGCAATTATCTCAACATCATAACCACAAGATCAAGTATATTGGCCACTATTAGTTTACTCGCATATGCGGATTTACTCTCAACAACAACATTACCTCGGTGAGATTACACTCATCACCGGACCTCGCATGGATGAGATTCCACTCATCATCACATGCCCTACGGATGGGATTCCACTTATCATCACGTATAATATAAATATTTCTGGTGGAATATTACATCACCGCACTCCTCCTTGATGACTTAACGCCACCAAGGCCACGCGCGAATTTGACTCTACCGTGTGCACACTGATCCTAATGATCAATCATCTATACCCGGTAAGTTAACTAGTGCCAATTATACTTTTAAACCATATCATAACATTTATCATTTATAGCACACATCCATCATCACACACATCAATGTATATTCATACATAACCAATTCATGCTTCACAAGACCATAATAAGCATAAACATTGAAAGCTTATAAACACACAAGAAGTTAAGCTACCAACTTAACTTCTACCTTGGAATGGCCTACCAAGCTCATTCCAAAACTTAACTACACACACTTGAACCGATTTAAATAGATTTGAAAGTTTCACTCACCACCCTTCCTTAGCAAACCAAGTAAAGCCTTTCAAGCCTCCGAAACATTCGGAACCGATCCCGAACCTTCTTCGATGTTTCCTCTTGCTTCTAACCAATCAAAAGACAAGATATTAGTCATCAAATCAATGCTAAACTCAGCCACAACCTCTACCCACAATAACAAGCCAAAACTTCACAATTTCAAACCCAAACTAACCACAAAACCCACATTTTCGTACTCCCCAAATACCCAGCTGAAATCCACCATTTACAACACCCAAATGACCTCTAAGGACTTCCAAAACACTTCCCTAACAACCCTATACCATCAGCCCTTCAACCCAACACAAAAACACACCAAAAATTCATGTTTTGACACTTTTAAAAATGCCCCCAAAACCCATTTCGGGATTTTTCTCAAAATCCTTCCATTTTAAGATATTATGTGTATTAAGGTGAGCTTAACTCAAAACCTAACTAAAAAAACCAAAAACAAGTTAAAACCCATTAAAAATTCATACTTTTCTCCAACCTTGAAAACTTGGAAATTTAAAAAGATGATGGTTTTGAAATCTAAAACCATGGAAATGATTAGGATGATGAGGAGAGTTTAAAAATGAAATTACCTTCAAAGAAGCTCTTGAATTGGTGGAGAAAATGGATGGAATAATAGATTGGGGTTTTGGGGAGGGTTTTCAGTTTAGGCAAAATGAAGAGGAAGAAGACTTCTTTTTCCCTTTTTTTTCTTATTTGAAAAGGCTCATCTTTTCCTTGTTTTGAAATAATTACAAAAATGCCACTATGAGGATTTTAGGCTCACTTAATTTAAGCTAAGGTCTAATTAAATTAAACCGGTTAGGACGACTCGAACCCAACACACACATATCTCCTAGCCCCAAAATACGGGTGTTACAACTCTCCCCCACTTAAGGAATTTCGTCCCCGAAATTACCTGACTGAAAGAGATAAGGAAACGGTCTTTCCATATCCTCTTTCCTCTCCCAAGTGGCCTCGTCCACCCCTCGACGTTGCCACCGCACTTTTACTTACTCAATTGATCTACCCCGCAACACCTTGCTGTCTGAAGTTAAGATCTCAACCGGTTCTTCGTCATAAGTCAAATCTGGATTCAATTCAATCTCTTCTATAGGCATAACATGTGATGGATCTGACCTATACTTACGGAGCATCGAAACATGAAACACATCGTGTATCTTCTCTAGCTCGGATGGCAAATGCAACTGATAAGCAACTGGGCCAACCCTCTTCACAATCTCATACGGTCCTATGTACCTCGGACTCAACTTCCCTTTTCTGCCAAATCTCATCACCTTCTTCCACGGAGACACTTTTAGGAAAACCTTCTCACCCACTGAGAACTCAACTTCCTTCCTCTTCAAGTCGGCATAGGACTTCTGTCTATCTGAAGCCGCCTTCAAGCGATCGCAAATCAATTTTGCTTTATCGGTTGTTCCCTTAAGCAAATCTGGCATAGGCAACAATTTTTGTCCCACTTCGGCCCAACAAACTTGAGTTCTACAATTTCTACCATACAAGGCCTCATACGGAGCCATCTGAATGCTCGACTGAAAACTGTTATTGTAAGCAAACTCAACTAGAGGCAAGTGCTTATCCCATGTACCCTGAAAATCAATGATGCAACAACGCAACATATCCTCTAAAATTTGTATAACCCTCTCTGACTGAGGATGATAAGACGTGCTAAAATTCAAACGGGTACCCAAAGCTGTATGTAGACACTCCCAAAATCGAGTTGTAAACCTCAGATCTCTATCGGACACAATAAACTTCGGCACACCATGCAGTCTAACAATCTCACCAATGTACAGATCGGCCAACCTATCTAAGGTATAAGTCATATTGACTGCTAAGAAGTGAGCACACTTCGTGAAACAGTCTACTATAACCCAAACTGAGTTCTTCCTCGTAGGAGTCAAAGGCAAGCCCGAAACAAAATCCATGGTGATATTCTCCCATTTCCATTCTGGAATTCTCAACGGTTGCAACAAACCTAAGGGAACCTGATGTTCTGCCTTCACTCTCTGACACACCATACACTTACTCACGAAGTCGGCTACATCTCTCTTCAAACCAACCCAAAAGTACTCATTCTTCAAATCTCGATACATCTTCGTACTTCTAAGATGCATAGAGAACGGACTACTGTGTGCTTCAGTCAAAATCGTACGTCTCAAGTCACTGTCTTCTGGCACAACTATCCTATTTCTGAAACACAAGACCCCATCGGTACTGAAACTGTAGTTCGAAGGTCTACCCTCGGCTATGTCTTGCACGTGAGGTGCCAAAGATCTGTCTAAGAGTTGTTTCTCCCTAATCAACTGACCTAGAGTAGGTCTAACCTGAAGCTCGGCCACTAAGCCACCATCTCCGGACAAGCTCAATCTAACAAACATGGCTCTCAAATCTACAACTACCTTTCTACTCAAGGCATCAGCCACTACATTAGCCTTACCCGGATGGTACTCAATCGTAAGATCATAGTCCTTTAGCAACTCTAACCACCTACGCTGTCTGAGATTCATATCTCACTAAGTCATGATATACTTCATGATCAGTGCTTAAAAGTTCTATATTTTACCCATCATTTATCCTTATTTTTGCTGCACTCAAGCATGTTTAACTGCATTTTAGGTTAAGTTTTGCATAAACATCACATTTAGATAAAACTGCGCAGATACTGCTAAATTTGGCTATTTTTGCAGGTATCCGCCATAGCTGACGGAGAAGGCAGGCGCTGGGCAGAGAAGTAGAAGAGCTGAACTGGACAAGCAGACAAAGAGGACGATGCTGCCATGGTGCCGCCGTGACTGCATGGTGACAGCAGTTTTGTGGAGAGAAAAAGCAAAGTGGACCTCGATAGGTAGAGAAAATTCTGCTCGTCTGTCGTGTGAAAACCTCATATTTTTCCGAGCCCCAGATCAAAAGATATGTCAAGCCCAAAGTTCAAGGAGAGAAAATCCCAAGAAACAAGGAGGACGGCTGGAAAGTAGATTCCTTGAAGATTTAGTCTTTATTAGAATCATACTTTTAATTAAAGTTGTAATCCTTGTTAAATTAGATAACTTGAGCCCAAAGCTTATATAAGGGCATGTATTTTAACCTAGGGAGATCTCAACCCCCATAATCCCATAGCCGATTACCCCATAACCGATAACCAAACCCCTCCGCCGTTTACCCGTCGTCGACATGTTCTAAAAAACCCCTAGGGCCACGGGTTGATTTGTAAAGTAGTTGCAAGGGTTGTTTTGTTTTAGGATTTTCCAAGTTCAATAAAATAAACTTCAAGTTCTCTTATTTTGGTTTTAATATCTTGCAAGAGCATCGGGAGAGCATTGTGAGGTTATCTATTTACTTAGCATCGGGAGAGTTAAGTATACGAAAGAAATAAGAGCAAGTTCTCTAGTTTATAGTTGAACTATCTTGTGCCTAGGGATAGGGCAAGGTTAAGTGGCTAAGAAAGAATTCATACACATCGGTGTTCATCCTTCGATTCACACCGGGAGGTATCATCAAAGATGTGATCATCGACAGACTTGGACCTAGGGATAGGCCAAGGCAGATCTGGGATTCTTGCCAAACTTGAAAGTACTGAGTTGGTGTGTTTGCTGCCGCGATGACCAACGGACAGCTGCCGCGACAGGTGCTACCAGCGACAGGCGCGACGACAGAACTGGAGTTCCTAAGCAATACAATACATGCACTACTGAGCAATTCAATACCAGCCCATTCTCTCTATCTTGATTACTTTACTTCTATTTTCCAGTACTTTTTATTATTTTCGTGACAAACTATTAAATCTCTTCTTTTCCCCTTGTGCAGATAGCGAAGGAAAGGGTTAGCCCAGTCCCTGTGGAGACGATATCCGATACTCTAGTATCACTTTACTACTTGCGTCGTGTACACTTGCACTACATTGCGATAGACACTTTTACACGCAACACTTCAAACTCTTGTGATCTGTGTACATTGTGCACTTCTCACCGTACAAGTAATGCCTCCAAATCTTCAGAGCAAACACAACTGCGGCCAACTTTATATCGTGGGTCGGATAGTTACGCTCGTGATTCTTCAACTGTCTTGAGGCATAGGCCACCACTCTCTTGTCTTGCATGAGGACACAACCTAGGCCTACATAGGAAGCATCACTGTAAACTACATATTCCATTCCCGACTTTGGTTGAATCAAGATCGGTGCTTGGGTCAAGGCTTCTTTCAATTTCTCAAAGGCTCGCTGTCTTGCATCTGACCACTCAAACTGAACACTCTTCTGAAGTAACTGTGTCAATGGAGCAGCTAACTTCAAGAAACCTTCTACGAACCTTCTATAGTATACAGCTAAGCCTAGAAAGCTACGAATTTCTGTTACTGACTTCGGTTGCTTCCACTCAACAATGTCCTCTATTTTCTTCGGATCAACTCTAATCCCATCGGCTGACACTACGTGCCCTAGGAAGAATACCTCTCGGATCCAGAATTCACACTTACTCAACTTTGCATACAACTGATTGTATAAAAAAGTCTGTAAAACTAGCCTCAAGTGTCGGTCGTGGTCTTCCTCGGTACGCAAATACACCAAAATGTCATCTATGAAGAAAACTATAAACTGATCTAGGTACTGGTGGAAGATCTTATTCATCATATCCATGAAAGCAGCCAGTGCGTTAGTCAACCCAAAAGGCATGACTAAAAACTCATAGTGACCATATCTAGTCCTAAAGGCCGCCTTCGGTACATCAAATTCTCTTACATTCAATTGGTAGTAATCGGATCTCAAGTCGATCTTCGAAAAGACTAATGCCTCTCTCAATTGGTCAAACAAGTCATCAATTCTCGGCAACGGATACTTGTTCTTCACTGTTAACTGATTCAACTATCTGTAATGTATACACATTCTCATGCTTCCGTCTTTCTTCTTCACAAACAAAACTGGAGCGCCCCAAGGCGAAGAACTCGGTCGAATAAAGCCTCTATCTGTCAATTCTTGCAACTCAATCTTCAACTCTTTCAGTTCTTTCGGTGCCATACGATGCGGAACAATCGAAACAGGAGCTGAATCTGAATAAGTCGCTATAGAAAACTCTACCTCTCTATCAGGTGGTAAACCCGACAATTCTTCCGGAAACACACTCAGAAAGTCACACACTGTCCGGATGTCTTGAGGTCTAACCTCACTCATGTTTGGATTCATCATATAGGCCAAATATGCTTCACAACCCGTTTCAACTAGCCTCTTAGCCTCTAAAACTGAAACTACATTCGATAAGAACTTCACGTTCTCACCTACCACTACTATCTCATAATCATCCGTGAGTCTCAAGGAAATCCTCTTAGTTTCAAAGTCTATCCTAGCTCTATGCTCAGTGAGCCAGTCCATACCCAATATCACATCAAAGCCATAAAATGGTAGTTCCATCATATCCACTAGAAACACATGTCCCTGAACCATAAGCGGACATCTTCTGTACATCTTTCTAACTACTATTGTATCCCCGAAGGAACTAGTAACACTAACTCCTACCTCTAATATTTCACAAGGCAATTTCAACAACTTTGCATGCTCACTCAATATATAAGAATGTGTAGACTCGGAGTCAATCAAAGAAAGCAAACCCAAAGACTGTATCGAGAAGTTACATGCAATCACATCTATTTCATGGTGATCCCCGCACTGAGCGTAAACTCTGGCCTGGCCTCCGCCCTCTGGATGGACTGCAACTACATGTGCTATGTTTCTCTGGCCATCATTTCTCGGCTGGAAGTTACCTCTACCGCGCCCGCGACCTCTCTGAAAGTCATTGGCTCTAGCAGAGCCTGAACTGGTACCTGCCCCACCTGATGTGGACAGTCACGCCTAATATGATCCCTAGCTCCACAGCTCCAACACGAGTGGAAATTCCCCCAACACTCACCGGTGTGGTTCCTCCCGCAACTAGCATATGCTGGCAACCATCCACCAGCCCTCTGTCCCTGATGGCCCCTATCGTGGTTACCTCCACCACGTCTATAGTCATAGTGATGTCGGTTGTCCCGATGCCTCTTGGCATCACCTCTATCAAAGTCACTAGATCTCTTCCCAGAACTAGAACCACCAGATAGTTTGGTCAAGCCCAAATTGTGCTCTAAGTCTTTGGCCCTAGCGACCAAGACATCAAAATCTGAGTAGTCAGAAGCTAAAGTGTACCTCTTGATCTCTTCATTCAACCCATAGCGGAAACGGTTACAATGTTCCACTTCAGTAGGAACAAGCTCAGATGCATACTGACTCAGCCTGACAAATATGATCTCATAGTCTGTCACAGTCATACTCCCCCGAAGCAAAGCCATAAATTCCCTATTCTTCTCATCGAGATAACAAGGACCCAGATATTTCTTACGGAAAGTTGACTCGAAAAACTCCCAAGTTATCTCGGCCTCTTCCATACCCGTAGTGATGGTGACCCACCAAGTGTAGGCATCACCCTGAAGCAGAAATATAACACACCCTAGCTTACGTTCCCCGGTACATCCCATCTGTACCAGAATACGAACGGTCTTCTCAAACCACATCTCAGATCTCTCGGGTGTCGACCCTCTGAACTCTTGACCTCCTAAGCTGCGGAGTCTCTCTAATGGCAAACCAGTACCCTCTCCCTGGGGTTGTTCCACTGCCTGACCCCCAGCTATCACCTGAACTAATGGTGTTAAATCTATCCCGGCCGGTCCTTGGCCCCCTTGAGGTTCTACGCCCTCGGCTCCCGCCTCACCTCCCTCTTGAAGAGGAGGAGGTGGAGGAGGTTGAGGAGCCTGCGCCCCTCCAATTTGCTCAACTCCCGGAGCTTGTGCCCGTGGTTCCGGTTGAACCATCCTAGGCCTCCCTCGTGGTCTTATTTCACAACTAGCAAGATAACAACTACAACAAACAAACATATAAGGATTAAGTTAGCAAAGGCAAGGGTCCAGCTGTGCTCAAGTATCTTCCTTTACAAAACTTTTTCAAACTAAGTAATAGTAGCAATGGGAACTCGACACTACACCAGACACAACAATCATGCTTCCAAACACCATACGAATGAACAAACAACAAGCATACATGGCAAAGTATTCACCGAGACATAGCAATTACTTAACACTTCAAACTTACCTCACTTACATGCCCGAGGTATCGGTAACCTCAGGCTCTGATACCAACAAATGTAACCCCCTCGCCCCGGTCTGGTTGACTGACCGGTTCGAGTAGGCTACACGGGGAAAACCGATGTGAAACCCGCTAAGGTCCCACCTCGGTTAGCAACCCTAGAAAATTTCTTTTAATTTTTATCTTGTCTAAAGGCACATTCGATTCCTAAGTGATCATGACAGCGGAAAGCATCACGAACAAAAGCAACCAAGCCCAAACAACATGTTAAACAGCCTATTTTAAAGACACAGAGCAGGCCGTATCGATACACCTGTCAAGGGTATCGATACGCCTCGACCAAGTCAACTCTTTCAGTCAACTCAGGGGAGACCGTATTGATACAGCCCTTGGGCGTATAGATACACCCTCCTCGGTCAACATCTCGCGGTCAACGAGACAAAAACGTATCGATACGCCCTAACCCCGTACCGATACGCCAAAATCTCAAAATTCCAGTAAGTTTTGGGCGTATCGATACACCCCCGCGTATCTATACACCAAGCCAAAACTGAGTCCTGAAGGGCAAGACCATATCGATACGGCCCTTAGGCGTATCGATACGCCCTGCACTGTGAGACTCCAAATTTCAGCAAGACAACACGAAACACAACTCTAAATGCAATTTAAGACTTCCCTAGCCACAAACAACACCCTATACATCAACTAGCAACCAAGAACTAACATGAAGAACGATTTAGGTGATCAACAAGGCATTTCAAATAAGGTATTCACATAAGGATGGATATTGCATAACAAGGCATGCTCAAAAGCTTAAAGAGCCAAAAAGGCACATGCCTTTACACATAGGTTTTCATGCTTATCAAACCAATATATAACATCCAAAGCATAACCTCTCATCACAAGCATTTGACCAACATAACGTGGTTTACAAATCCAAGCATAACATAAACAAAATTCAAGATATATGAGTCATACAACGCTCATACAAACACATAGCAGCCCCATTGCTAAACTACTACTTTATTTACTAAACCATACTTGAGCAACTACAAAAGCTTGGAATGCCCCTTCGCCTTGCTCCTTGCTAACACCACGCTAATGATCTGCATTGTCGAAAACGAGAGCGTAAGCTAGAAGCTTAGTGAGGATGCTCTAAAACCAAAAACAACGACAATGCAGGGTTCAAGCATTCAATCCTTAATATCACACACAAACATGCATAGCATCAACATAGCCATCTAGTTGCAACACAATAGACAAAAATATGGCATCTCACGTCATATTAAGCTCAACAAGGTAAGGCAATTATCTCAACATCATAACCACAAGATCAAGTATATTGGCCACTATTAGTTTACTCGCATATGCGGATTTACTCTCAACAACAACATTACCTCGGTGGGATTACACTCATCACCGGACCTCGCATGGATGGGATTCCACTCATCATCACATGCCCTACGGATGGAATTCCACTCATCATCACGTATAATATAAATATTTCTGGTGGAATATTACATCACCGTACTCCTCCTTGATGACTTAACGCCACCAAGGCCACGCGCAAATTTGACTCTACCGTGCACACTAATCCTAATGATCGATCATCTATACCCGGTAAGTTAACTAGTGCTAATTATACTTTTAAACCATATCATAACATTCATAATTTATAGCACACATCCATCATCACACACATCACTGTATATTCATACATAACCAATTCATGCTTCACAAGACCATAATAAGCATAAACATTGAAAGCTTATAAACACACAAGAAGTTAAGCTACCAACTTACTTCTACCTTGGAATGGCCTACCAAGCTCATTCCAAAACTCAACTACACACACTTGAACCGATTTAAATAGATTTGAAAGTTTCACTCACCACCCTTCCTTAGCAAACCAAGTAAAGCCTCTCAAGCCTCTGAAACTTTCGGAACCGATCCCGAACCTTCTCCGATGTTTCCTCTTGCTTCTAACCAATCAAAAGACAAGATATTACTCACCAAATCAATGCTAAACTCAGCCACAACCTCAACCCACAATCACAAGCCAAAACTTCACAATTTCAAACCCAAACTAACCACAAAACCCACATTTTCGTACTCCCCAAATACCCAGCTGAAATCCACCATTTCCAACACCCAAATGACCTCTAAGGACTTCCAAAACACTTCCCTAACAACCCTATACCATCAGCCCTTCAACCCAACACAAAAACACACCAAAAATTCATGTTTTGACACTTTTAAAAATGCCCCCAAAACCTATTTCGGGATTTTTCTCAAAATCCTTCCATTTTAAGATATTATGTGTATTAAGGTGAGCTTAACTCAAAACCTAACTAAACAAACCAAAAACAAGTTGAAAACCCATTAAAAATTCATACTTTTCTCCAACCATGAAAACTTGGAAATTTAAAAAGATGATGGTTTTGAAATCTAAAACCATGGAAATGATTGGGATGATGAGGAGAGTTCAAAAATGAAATTACCTTCAAAGGAGCTCTTGAATTGATGGAGAAAATGGATGGAATAGTAGATTGGGATTTTGGGGAGGGTTTTCACGTTAGGCAAAATGAAGGGGAATAAGACTTCTTTTTCCCTTTTTTTTCTTATTTGAAAAGGCTCATCTTTTCCTTGTTTTGAAATAATTACAAAAATGCCACTATGAGGATTTTAGGCTCACTTAATTTAAGCTAAGGTCTAATTAAATTAAACCGGTTAGGACGACTCAAACCCAACACACACATATCTCCTAGCCCCAAAATACGGGTGTTACAGAAAAATTGGGTGTTGCAGTGCAGGGCGTATCGGTATGCCTGAGGGCCGTATCGATACGGTCCTACACTTTGGGACTCAAGTTTGGCCTATCGTATCGATACGCGGGGGTGTATCGATACGCCCAAAACTTACTGGAATTCTGAGATTTTGGTGATATTTTGGTGTATCAGTACGGGTCTAGGGCGTATCGATACGGTTTTGTATCGTTGACCGCGAGATGTTGACCAGTCAGGGCGTATCGGTACGGTCAACCTGTGTACCGATACAGTCTCCCTGGTTTGACCTTGGGGCGTTGACCTAGTCAAGGCGTATCGATACCCTCTTCTAGTGTATCGATACGGCCTGCTTTAAAAAGGAAAAATGGGTTGCTTTATGTCTTATGTTCGTTGTTCGCTTTGCTTGTTGCTTCCGTTGTCGTTTGTCCACACAGGATATTTAATAAAGCATCTAGAAAAGATAAATAAAGAAAAGGTTTTCCTTGGGTTGGTAACCGAAGTGGAACCTTAACGGGTTTCACCTCGGCTATCACCGTGTAGCCCACTCGGATTGGTCAAGCGTCCGGACCGGGACAAGGGGGTTACATACGTAATTTCTGACAATGAGTGAATATGGTCGAAAAATAGGTGTGTTTTGTGGTCCTCTTACGTTGTGGCCTCAATTCTTCCTCAGGAACCTCTTCAGCATCCTCCTCTTCAGCATCCACCTCTCTAGCATCCTCCTCATTCACCAAGGGCATAGGAGGCGGTGTTGTGTACGTGTCCACGCAACCCGTGGAGTAACGAGGTAAAAACTCTGGTGAATTCAGGAAATCTTGTATTTCCTGAAAATCCATGCTCCGTTCAAAGTTTGAGTAACGAGGTAACCGTGGAGGAATAAACTCGGGTGTGTATAAATCAGCATCAGCAAACCCGTGAGTATCGGAGGAGCTCAGGCCCACTTCTCCTGCATGATGTGTTGGGGCCGGCTCTTTTTCCCAAATAATTGGCGAGCGCACTAGATGTTCCCAAGTTCTTGGCCAACCTTCGGGATTTAGAGACCAAACGAGATTTTGAGATGCGGCCGCTGCTGCTGTCTTGGAAGACTCGGCTTTACCGCCATATTTTTTCTTAAATGTTTGACATTGTTCCCGTTCTTCGACCGAAGTTAAGTAAGGCTTTCTATTATTAAAAAAATAAATCAGGTACTCTGACCTCTGAAAATCAAAATTATCCTCTTCGATTTGAGCGCGAAATGGTATCGTTGAATCTCTGTTGTTCCACATCGTAACGTACTTAGCGTGTATGACTTTCCACGGAACATCTGCCATGCCGCGTCCATCATAATTGTGCAAATAATCATGCTGAGTGTGGGGATACGGAATAGGCTAGTGGAAGCCAAATTGCCTAAGCACCCTGTCGGCAAAGTGGAACTCGACAATCGCAAAGTGGATCAACGGTGTAACCGTACACCACTTGTTAGAATCCTTCAACAGTTCATCTGGTACAAATATGCGATCATCGTAGTACGCCATCCAAATAAATTGCAAAAATAATTATTATTATAATAAGACCTAACTATAATGTAAAAAAACTATTAATTAATATCTATCTTACTAAATTGTTAAAAATATAGTTAACCACATACCCGCTCCTGACAATACAAATCAATTTCCGCTCTAAACACTTTCAAGTTGTTGTTCGTCAATCATGTGTGCGCTTTTTTCTTGCACCATCTGCATACAATTCACAAATAATGTTTTAATTAATAAAATTTAAAATTACTACAAAAATTAAAATTAAAATCAAGATAATTACTTGGAGACAAGAGGGAACTGTACCGGTGTTCGAGTAATCGGTGTCCAGAACGGAAGTCGCTGCCAAGCCCATGCTTGCAGCAACAACAAACATCCACCAATACCTCGAACCTTATGATCATTATCTATTTTAGCGCCCTTGCACAACTCACGATACAAGAACGCTAATATGGCTGATCCCCAACTATATTGAGCAGCTTTTCACGGGTACCTCAAAAAGCGTAGATACCGTGTATGTACAAGATTGCCAGATTTATCCGGCATCAATATACCGCCAATGAGCTGCAGAATATAAGCTCGACTGGCATTATAAACCGCATCAATCGAACTATATTTATTGAGATTGAATTATTTTTGCAACCAACTCAGTTTCACGCGACTTCCTGACAAATTTGATTTGTCTGGCACCTTCTCAAGAAAATAACCGCAAAGTGCTTCGGGTCTAACTTCAGTCTGGTCGATCGAGGGTTCCCCGATCAATGGTGCCCCGTTTACCGGCACCCCAATAAGCATGACCACGTCTTCAAGTGTGATCGTGTATTCCCCACACGGCATATGGAACGTATGGGTTTCCGGCCTCCAACGCTCAATCAGAGCAGCAATCAACCCAGGCACCAACTTGTACCCTCGAAGGAATGTCACATAATAAAATTCAGATTGTTGCAACCATTCAGTGATTCGATCGTGCGGAGGATTTTTCACTATGGTCAGGTGATGTTTAAATGTATCCTCAAAATCCTGTAATTAACACATCAATAAATAAAGGGATAAACCAAACAAAATATTATTAACATAATTGAATTTCTAATAAATCAATTATTAACAAAATTGTACCATCTCAGGAACCGGCAAATTACTAATGTGTTCATCCTGAAATCTCAATAGAGGAGCTTGCTCAGCCATCCTACATGATAAGTATGAATATATTATAACCCGAGACTCAATTTTGTAAAATTCTACGCAATTAAAATTTTCATTCTAATACATTTATTACACTAGTAAATAACTAAATAAATGCTTAGAATTTAAACTTCGTTGAATTTTACCGAATTAAAAATAATACTAGATATTATAAATTAATTTTGTTTAAATTTCAATTCAACTACACTACTATTAAAAGACTAATAACATCCATATTTTTTAATACATACAATTTTAAGGTCACTAATTATTAAAAAACTTTCAAATTCATTAATATTTTTATTGCATTTATCACACTACTAAATAAATACTTAGAATTTAAATTTCGTTGAATTTTACCGAATTAAAAATAAAACAAGAATTTAAAATAATTTCTTCAAAATTACAAATAAAACTAGAATTAAAAAACTCCCAAATTCATTAAATAAATTTACTAAATAAAACAATTTCTTCAAAATTACAAATAAAATTTAAAAACATTTTTTACTACTACTACTATTACTAATATAACTTTAATCCTTAGTCCCTATATCATTCACTAATTTCCCTTTAAAACTCTTCACTTTAATTTTGTTTACAAATTACTCACTAATTTACTACTTTCGCTTCATAACCTTCAATTTTAACATTTTTACAAGCTAGTCACTAATCTACTTATAATAAATACCCTAATTACAATCATTCATAAATTTTTTAAAAAATTCTAAATTAAAACATTAATATTGTTTACCCTAAATCAACTCCTAACCTAAGTTAATTTTTTTTTTCAAAATTACAAATAAATTTAAAAAAACATCTTTCTACTAATAACTCTTAAATTAAAAAACTTGAATATTTTTTACTATGTCAACTCCTAAGTTTTTTTTCTTTCAAAATTACAAATAAATTTTAAAAAATGTTATTTTTATTTTTTTGATTCAACTCCAAATATAAACATTTTCAACATTAATGTTATAAAATCTAACATAAAATTAACAACAATAGAAATATTCAAATATTAAAATTTTCAAATATCAACTCCAAAATTAAAAAAAAAACAAAAAATTAATCTCTTCATAAATTTATAAAATTCAACCACCAAATTAAAATGGCATTATACTTACTATATTTCTTTAAATCTCTCTTTCTCAAACTCTTCACAAAATTTCTTCTTCTCCTCTTCAACAACCTATTTAACACAAAAAATTTAATATATCAAACATCAACTTCAAAATTCTAACATATATAAAATTAAAAAAAAAGTAATCTGAAAAAAAAAATTGTAACTACAAAAAATACATACATTACAAATATACATATAAATTTAACATAATTTACTCAAAAAAATTGCATTATACTTACTATATTTCTTCAAATCTCTCTTTCTCAAACTCTTCACAAAATTTCTTCTTCTCCTCTTCAACAACCTATTTAACACAAAAAATTCAATATATCAAACATCAACTTCAAAATTCTAACATATATAAAATTAAAAAAAGTAATCTGAAAAAATAAAAAAAAATTGTAACTACAAAAAATATATACATTACAAATATACATATAAATTTAACATAATTTTCTCAAAAAAAATTGCATTATACTTACTATATTTCTTCAAATCTCACTTTCTCAAACTCTTCACAAAATTTCTTCTTCTCCTCTTCAACAACCTATTTAACACAAAAATTTAATATTTCAAACATCAACTTCAAAATTCTAACATATATAAATTTAAAAAAAAAACTAATCTGAAAAAATAAAAAAAATTGGTAACTACAAAAAATACATACATTACAAATATAAATATAAATTTAACATAATTTTTTCAAATAAAATATAAATACTCACAAAATTTCTTCCAAATCTTTATTTTCTATCTTCTACCTTCTTTCTTCAACCTTCAACACAACCCCTATTTATCTTCAACTCATTTCAATTTCAACCACAAAATTTTCACCTCTCATTCAACCAATTAAAAAAACAGATGAAATAAAGCTGCCACCCGTGAACCCGCCTGCCACCCACCACCATTATTCGGTGCACTGTTCAAAGACGAGGGTGGGCAGTCCGACTTTGAACAGTGCCCGGTACGCCCAGAACGCGCCACGTGACGTCGCGCAAAACATATAAAGGGGAGGAAAACACCCCGTTTTTTAATAGTGAAACAACCCCAATAACACTGTTCAAACTCGGGTTGTACACTACATGTGTTCTGAATTTCAACAGTGATCATTTTTATTTTCGTCCATAATGTGAGAGGATCCCTATTTTTAGAATAAAAAAAATTTTAAAAAGTAATATTTGGGTAAATCTTCCAAATAACCTCAATCTGTCCATCTTTTTAAATGAAAAAAGAAAATCACCGTATCTAGGGTGACGACTAGTCGTCAGAGTTGAATTTTCGATGGAAGAAACAAAATTAAGAATCGGTGGATGCTCACTATTGCATTCACGATAACAAAGTACCTGTAAATGCAAAGCACTCACCAATCACACGTTAACATACATAGACACGAGATTATATTAAAAATAATACAAAAACTAAAATTTTAAAATTTTCCCATCTTAACTTGATAACCTAACATCAAATCGGATCTTAATCTCAGTTGAAGGCCGGTGTGTCAGAGTATTTTGCTTCAACCGACAGCGCCAAAGTAGTAGTCCTCTCACGACTAGAAGCCATTACAATGGCAGCCGGAAGTCACTACATTAGACTTGTTCTATAGCGATGTTTTTCGTGGCGTTTTTAAAACAAACGCCGCTAATATTTTATTTTTTACGGCGTTTTGAGAGAAAAACGCCACAAAACAACAAACTTCGCGGCCTTTTTAAAGCAAACGCCATCGTAGAGTAATAAATTATAAAAACGCCGCAAAAAGTCATGTTCTAGCGGCGTTTGAATTAAAAACCGCCGCAATAGGTTCCCTGCTAGCAGCGTTTCAAGGCGAACACCACAATAAACCTCGTTGGCGGCGTTTTATTTTATAAACGCCGGTTAAACACATCGTTAATATATATCCCTCAATCTCATACACTTTCATAGCTATCGTGTAAAAATCCCCAAATATATCATGCAAAAATCCCTAATCGTTGCTCCTCCTCCTTACCGTGCTGCTCATCGTTGTCGGTCTTACTCGTGCTCCTCGCCGTCGATCTTCCCTCAGGCCGTCCTTAATCCATCTTCTATCAAGTCACCTCCTTTCATTTACTTTTTTTCTGGTTAGAGTCTGGCCCGTCACATGGTAAACCTGCACAAAAGAGAGAAAATGGAACTCATGTTGTTGCAGCCTCTTCATTTTCTGCATCCGGTATGCAAGGAAATAGCATGAATCGTCGTCCTCCATCCCACAGGTATTATCTGTTACTGTCTCAAAAGCTATAGTTCCACCATGTCTAGTTCTCCAAGGAGTTGAAAAGAATCTATAAGTTATATTTCTTCCATGTCTAGTCTCAAATCATCTTAACTGGAGTTTGGAAATTAGGCACCCAAATATTTGTGTCCGACATCTTTTCATTTTTTTGTTGACTGAATTTGGTATTTGTTTTCCCCATCTTAAGTTATAAAATGTCTGGTATTTGTTCACAGCCTACTGAATTTCAATCTGTTTGGGTCGGGGTTCCAGGTCAAGTATCAATGGCTAATATTGTGAAGATGGGCAGGCCATAAAATAAGGCTTCTGCCCTGCCAAACCCTTCTCAGCAAAGCACTAATAACCGACATCATACGGTACCTCCTTCGGCAGCATTACATTCCAACTTACAGGTCCACGTTTCCAAGGTGTCAGATGTTACTTATGAGCCTGATATCTCGAAAAAACAGCATGCTTCTCCAAGGGATGAATGGCCCCCCATTGAGAACCCATCTGCTGCTAGTGTGACCTCTGTCTTAGAGGCACCTGATGCATCTAACTTGCCTTTGGATAGAAGTAATCAACACGTAAAGTCCCAGTTGGAGGATGCTCAGGCAGTGGATGATGGTCCTCTTGAAACCGTCAGTAGTGACCATGTTAGGTCCCCTTCTATTTCAAGTAGAAATATACAAGAGGATAATTCTAGAGGTTCATCACTTTATGATACCGACTTATATAAGGATATGAATTCCTACGAGCCTCAAGGGCATGGCTTTGAGAATGATGAAGGTTAGTGTAGTGCTTTAATTTACTCAATTTGTGCATTTCATGATGAAGGAAAAAAATGTAACTAAAACTTAAAACACTATAGCTTAAAGTTTTCATTATTCGTGCCTTCTTTCGACTACATGATTATGGTCCTTATGTAGGTAACAGAACTGTCTAATTTAACATGTAGGTTGCATCCAAGAAGAAAACGTTAGCCGATGAAACTGGAGTAGTTTTACAAGCAAAAATCAAGCAGTTATCTCCTTCAAGTTAGGAAATGCGTGACCTTGGAAGCATCTCATTATCATTAAGTTCTAAAGATGCTGTGAAAACGATTGCTTAGAACTTCATTGCTGGTGATGTCAAACTTTATCTTCTTAATGCTTTCATTTTTGATGATGAATAGAGACAGTGATCTTTCCAGTTCGTAATCTATAAAGGCCGGTTGTTTAGAGATGCATAAAATTGGTGACTTGATCCTAAGCGTTTTTAATTGTATGCATCTGAAATTGAATATATGCAGACACATATTATTTAAATGGGTCATATTATATCATTTGCAATCTGATACGATTATTTATGTGCTTAATTTTAGAATGTCTGATTCAGGCAAACCAAAATATGTGAATTCCTAACAAAATATGGTTTGTAGGATCATTCTTCGCAAGTTTCCATGAAAAGAGATAATAATATTGAGTACTCGGGCAGTCCTCATCATCGAAAGGTAAGTTATTGCAGGACTCCTTTATGTGAACGTATATGTTGTACTCCTTGCAATAGCTTGGCCATAAATACCTCATGGTTTCTGAAATACCTCAGTTATAAATGTTTTTGCAGAAATATTTTGTTAAGACTCAAACTTTGGCAACCATAAAGATAATTATCTTATTTAAAGTGATCCACATTGGGTTAACATTGTTTAGTGTGAAACCATCTGAAAATCCTGTAGCTATATTTTTCTAAATTTTGTTGCTTGATGAATGAGATCATTGATGGTATGTTTTTAGGTGTTAGCAAGATGGGTGCATTTGTTATTTTGCTGCATCACCAATTTTTTTGCATTCTACTTTACATCAGTGCATTTGTGGGTGCCGCTAATTAGTGTGTCTTGGTTTTAGGTGTTGTGAACTTGTGTGCCCAAGTGTACTTTAGATGTGATGAACTTGTGTGCCGCTAATTAGTGTGTCTTGGCCATAATTATCTTATTTAACTTGTGTGCCTTTGGATAGAAACCATGGTTTTCATTTTCAAATCATATGCTCCAGCGAGTTGTAGTTATTTGTTTCCAAATCGGGCACATGTTTTGTTCTCTACAGTTCACTTGCCTGACCTGCTGCATACATGGATGGCATGCATGGTATTTCCTAAAGAAAATGTTGCAACTCGTGTTAGATCTAAAAACTAAAAAAAAATGAATATACTCGTGTTGAATATATATATATATATCAAGTTCGAGTTAATAGCTTATTTGATTCTGTTGCCCAGGGCCAGGATGTATTTCAAAATTATTGAAGAGAGAATAATGGAGCACTTGGAGCATTGTTTTCAATGGAGCATAATCCAACAAATGGAGCTGATGGTGTTGCAGGCTTTAAATAGGGGTGAGCGTTCGAGTCGAGTCGAGTCGAGTCAAAAAATTTCGAGTTATTCGAGTTGACTCGTCATATTTTACGACTTGAACTTAATTTAAAATTTTGTCGATTCGAGTCGAGTCGAGTTTTCGAGTTTCTATACAAATTTAATTGTAATTATTTACCATGTTATAGTACGATTTGATTCCAATTTAAACGACTCTCTCTCTCTCTCTCTCTCTCTCTCTCTCTCTCTATATATATATATATATATATATATATATATATTTCTTCATATTATTTTTCACATGCATAAGTAAGATTTGTAATGTTATTTAATAAAAAAAATATCATCTAAACTTCTAAAATATATTTATAATATTATTTTTAAATAAGGAACTTTTGAGGACAAAGTACTGATGGGGTATAAATGAGTCAATGATTTGATGTAAAGAAAAAAATTACAAAAAAATTCAGTTGAATGATCAAATTGAATAAAATATAAAGTTAAAGAGCTAAATTAAAAAATAATAAATTTTTTAAAAATATGAATTGAAGTTATATAGATATTATATAGTGTTAGTGAATCATGTGGTTTAATTTTGGTAAAAAATAGACTTAAAACGAAAGAAAAATTAAAGAAATGGGAAACATTCAAAGTTGAGGGGCTAAATTACAAAAGTATGAAATTTAATTTAAAAATATGAATTGAAGCTAAATAGGTATTCTAGTTTCTACATTAGTTTAGGAGCCTGTAGTTCAATTTTGGTCAAAATTGACTTAAAACGAAGGAGATATTGAAGAAATGAGAAAACCATACAAAGTTAAGGGGTTGAATTGAAAAAATATTGAAAAAATATAAATTGAAGATAAATATGTATTCTACGCTGGTTTAGGAATACATGGTTCAAAATTGGTAAAAAATGGACTTAAAATGAAGGACGAATTGAAAAAAAATGAAATCAGTGACTAAATTGCAAAATTGTAAAATTCGGTTTTTTCGATTTTTCGAGTTGGACAAATTCCAAATCGACTCGAAATCGAAATTTTTTCGAGTTAATCGAGTTGACTCGAATAACTCGAACAACTCGAATAACTCGACTCGAATAACTCGAAATTGAAAAAAAAATATCGATTTTTTCGAGTCGAGTTTTGCTTACCCCTACTTTAAAATGGTGAATCGAGTGGGGAAAAAAGAAAGAGAGAATAATGGAGTTCCTGGAAATGGTTTTTTAAAGTTGAAGACAGAAAGCTGTGGTTTGGCCTTTGAATAATGAATGATGATAGGAATAATGTTGTAGACACTAGACATAGTGTTTCGGATATGTATATCAAGTTCGAGTTAATGAAATAAATATTTTGTTTAATCAATATTTTAAGATAATTGTGACAATATATTTTTGGTATGAAATAAATATTTTATTTAAAAAATGTTTTGAATCTGTAATTTAATTTTTTGACGAAATAGAAGTAGGGAAAATTTATTTTTTTTTATTATTTTATTTTTCCTACAATCAAGCTTAGCGGCGTTTGAAAAATAAAACGCCACTAAAAGTAAATATATTGCGGCATTTGTAAAATAAAACGCCACTAAAAGTAAATATATTGCGGCATTTGTAAAATAAAACGCCACTAAAGGTTAGGCTTTCGCGGCGTTTGAAATATAAAATGCCACTAAAGAACACTTATTTGCGGCGTTTGTCTACAGAACTTGACTTTTTGCGGTGTTTTCAAAAATAAACGCCACTAAAGAACACTTATTTGCGGCGTTTGTAAAGACAAACGCCGCTACAGAACTTGACTTTTTGCGGCGTTTTTACTGAAAACGCCGCGAACTATTGCGGTGCTGCTTTAAGCGGCATTTCTTGCGGCGCTTTTTTAAGCGCCGGGAAAGTTTTTAGCGGCGCTAAAAAACGCCGCTATAAGATTAAAAAAACGCCGTTAAAGAACTATTTTGTTGTAGTGAGTGTGGTGCAAAAGGCTATAAACTTTTGCAGAAACGTGAAGATCCTCTTGGTTTCAGACATGGAAATTGATTCATAGAGGCCGGGAAAATGAGAGTTATGAAAAGGGTGGTAGGAGATAGGGGTGATAATGAGCCTGACCGGCTCGCAAGCTACTAGGGCTCGGCTCGAGTGAGCTCGACTCGGGCTCGAGCTCGGCTCGAAACCTTAACAAGCCGAGCCGAGCCTACCCAGGCTCGGCTCGAAAAGCTCGTGAACAAGCTCGAAATCTACATATGCACTAAAATAAATTATGTGTTTGTATTTTCTTTCATTAGTTGATTGTTGTTTGATTTTGTATTTTCTTTAATTATGTGTTTGTATTATAAGAATATTTATTGATTATTTGGATTAATCTAATTTTTGGCACTTTTTCCCCTTTCCGGTTATTGAATTTCGTTTTAGTGTTGGTTATGAAAGGGATTTTTATCGAATATTTTATATAAAAAAAACTATAGCAAAATTTTTCATTTCGAGCTGAGCCGAGCCTGACGAGCCCGAGCCGAGCCCAATAGAATTGTTTTCGAGCCGAGCTCGAGCCTAAAATTTCGAGCTCGGCGAGCCTCGAGCCGAGCCCAATTACACTGTTTTTGAGCCGAGCCGAGCCCCTAGTAGGAGAGGTATGAAAAAGTTATCAGTTTTATTTACTTTCTTTTTTATTGTTGTTGGGTATAACAAAGACAATGAGTAAAATAAGTCTATTGTTGCTTAACTTTTTTTTTAATATCAGCGTCGAACTAGGATAAAATTAAGAGTAGGATCAAATTATTTATCTTTGAAACTAACAAGATTCTAAAAGAGTATTATTAAAAATAGAGGGTTGAGGCTTAATTTTTTTAATTTCAAATTTGGCATATGTTAAACAGTAATTAAACCAGAAAAGTTAGAGGTAAAGCTTAATTCCATCCGCTTCAAAACTAGCATGGACTTAAAAATAGTTAAACCATGAAATTTCAGGACCATGACTTAATTTTAATGGCTTCAAAAATTTTGGGGATTAAAATACAATTAAATTATAAATTTTGAGATGAGTCATGTCTCCTTATGCCCACCTGATGTTCCGTCACTGTTTAACATACTATTTAATACAATGTCTATACTACCCAAACTCCTCCACACCTATAAATTGAAGGATATTAAACGCATAAATATATTCGATCCTATATTTTTTTCATATATTATATCAACAATATGTCAACTAAACTAAACTCAATCCACCTATTGTTGCTTAACTTTTGCTGTGTTTACTTCATGTCATATATTTAAACTAAGTCATCATAAAATTAATATTATTTTACTATTATGAAAATGATCATTTGTCTAAAGTATAAGAACTTTTGTACTTATTTTAAAATATAGAGTTCAAAGTATATTCTTTACTATAGTATGCAAGGACTTTAAAAAATACTTAATAGTATACTTATAGAATACTGTAAACCAACAATGTAGAAGACTATTAAACTACAAAACGATGTTGTTGTGGGAAAAATACGTAGTAATTCATACAAATTTCGTTTACTTTGTGATTTTATTGTAAGGACTGTTCTATGTTTCGGAATAATTTTCAAATGGTCCCTCAAAGATTCTTCTCAAATGTGTCCCCACTATTAAAATTAATCAATAATTTTCTCAAGGGTATTCTAGTAACAATGGCTAAGGTTTCAAAAACAGTAGACCTTATTAAAAAAATAAGGGAAGCTTGAAAATAACTCCACCATAACTTTTATAGCATTCTAATTTAATTATATTGTAGTGTTTTAGTAAGTTTTAAATTTATATATTCATGTGCATCTGTAAACTATACTGCCCAAACTCAGGTCACTTAAAAAACAATACAACTATTTATCAATGAGACCACTCAATATGTTCATAGTCAAAATAATTTTCAATTGGTCCCCCAAGTTTCTCCTCATCTATGTCATTTCCTATTAAAATCCATCAACAATTCACAAAGATAATTTTGGAAAAATAATTTAAAGTTGTTAGAAAAATAAACTATAGTTAAGGAAATAGAAGTAATTATTATTAATTATTTTAGCACCAATTTATCATAATATAATTATGGGTGAAAATGTATCATACCACTCAATTATAAGTTTGGTAAAATGAGTTGTTTTTTAAATACAATTTAGTTATCCAATTTAAAATTTGTTACAAACATTCACTATGTCGTTAAAATTGAATCCTACTTCAAATGAAGCCTAACATAATAACGATTTTAATCTCTAAAATTATCTCGATCAATTTAGTCCTAATTCAAAACAATTCATAAATCTCATTTAGTCATTTTTATGATATTGTCAAACCAAGTGAAACCATCATATTAAAGCAACAAAAAAAATGGATAATTGCATTGTACCGTAAAACAACAACAGATTATTAATAAAAATATTAGTCGGATAGTTACAACAGAAAAACAATATGGCATTTTTAGGAGAATAACAAATAATTTAGGAGAAAAATAAAGAATAAATTGATAGGATGTATAAGGTATAGGGATTAAATTTTTTATTATATTAGTCCACATCACCACCTTTCATTAGTTTTAACGGAAAATGACGTGTTTGTAATAATTTTTTAATCGAGTGACAGAATTATAACATTTAGAAAATAAGCGACCCGCTTGTAACCAAATTAGTATTGAGTGACTTGAGGTATATTTTACCCTATAATTATAATCAGCAATGGGTGGGTCCGCCAATTGAATTGGAGTTACGACTTACGAGGCCCAATCACAGCCCTTGATTAAAAAATGTGATGATTGATGATAGGCGTATATGGAGGGTCCCACATAATTATACGTTTTATTTATATACGAAGGGCCCCACCTAGACACGGACAACTTACCCTGACTGATTGCTTGGACTTTTGGGTTATCGTAATTTAATAATTAATTAATTGAGTACCTTATAAAAATAATTAAATACAGCACTATAGGAGTAGTTGCTAAAAAATAATTTAATTTTTTCATTAGTAGTGTTGCAATTTGCAATAATATTTTAAAGGAAAATATTACTATTCAAATCCGGTGAAGTAGATAAACATTAATGACTACTAGATCAATTAATGAATTTTAAAAAAATAATTTTAATTTTAATTATATCAGGTTCACCAAATATGCATGAGATTATTCTCAATCAATACATTAAATATTAGCTTCAAATATAAACACTTAAAATTAATTGTTTTTTAATTCAATTCACAACATCCGAATATTATGAATTCAATTATGTTTAAGCATAATCATTTTTATTTTATAATAATTTAAATATTGTATAAAAAACAAAAAAAATAGTTGGTGGATAGATCCTTCTTGGTTTCCTCTAAAAATATCAATCAATTGATTTTATTTTCACTAAAATTATTAGATATAGTATTAGTGGAAAGTAAAAAATGCAGATTAAAATATGATAAGTGTTCTATATAAATATTTAAAACAAAAAAAAAACGTATGCCATAAGCTTAATTATGTTCGTGAAGTTTTATCTTTTTGTTAATAATTTTAGGACATTTGAGTTCAAACAATAGACTAGAAAAAAATTATTTAGAAAATATGTGCACATTGTCAATAAACTAAAAAAAATGAATATATAGATACTAAAAAATTATTACTTGGACTAAACGGAACTACAATGGAAGGGGTAATCTTTCATTATTTTTCTAATATTTTCAACATTATTTTAGTTTTAAACTATTTTTAATATGAAATAAGTTTAATACATTTTATTAATTAATAACAATTTAGTATATATATTTTTCAACATTTAGTCTTTAATATAAATATATCCCTTTATAATTTTTGACAACTATTTAATATTTAATATTAATATTAATATAATCAATAACAACTTTTTTGTATCCACTTGGAATATTAAATTATTAAGTTTTTGGTTGTCCTCCCGATTCTCTAGGGCTTTGGCCTGACTAATTCGGACCGACTCGTATTGCACACTTGATTGTGGTGAGTCTTTTAGCGGGGATTTTCTGCATACATAAGCTCTCAAACTCAAGACCTTCTTAAGTGGTGAGTGAGTCTTTTAACGAGCATGAATAATCTGAGCTCGACTCGGCTCGTTAAGAACTCTAGTCGAGTTCGAGTTCAATCGAGTAGAGTGTTGACCGAGCCGGACTCGAATAGCTCGATATCTATCTCGTCTCATTTAAAGCCCTATTAAAAAAAAACTTTGATACACAAGTTACTTCTAGGCTTTTAGGGTGTTAGTTTAGGGTTTATAGGTCTAGGTTGTTGGGTTTAGAATTTAGGATTTAAATTATAGGGTCAAGACTTATGTTTAGGGTTTTAGGTTTAGGAATTTAGATTTTAAATTTAAAGAATTAAAAAATTTAGTATATTATATTATATTTTTGAGTAGCCCATGAGCTTTTCGAGTTAGATATCGAGTAGCCAGCTTAACTCGAGTCAAGTCTAATCGAATTGAATGTTAATTGAGTCGAACTCGAATAGCTCACGATCTGTCTAGAGCCCTAGTTTATACCAATATTTGTTGGTATTCAATCTTTAGTTTTAATTTCAATAGTAACCATTATTTTCATTCTCACTAAAAACCAATTCCCATGCAAATAAAAGCCAAGATCAGGTTGAGGAGGAGACCATGGTTAAGCAGCCACGTCAGTCAGCTAATGAAAGTCTTTGTGGCGCTTTCCAATTTCCATATAATAAGGCAAACCCTCTAGCTCTAGGCCAAGGATGATGATAAATTACTGGGATGACACAATTCCATCACCAACTGCAGACAGAAGAAGTAGATTTGTATGTGCATAAATTAAATTTATTTTTCTAAATCAGGATTTGATCCAACACTCTCCAACTTAAACAACAACAACAACAAAAGAAAAGCCTTCTCCTTTATTTCTTCTTTTGTTCTTTCTCAGTCACTCCCACTTTCTGTCCTTTGTTTTCTCTACATTTGCATGCTAATGTTTCAGCACTGATGATGGGGATACTGAATTGGTGGGGTTCCAAAAATTAAACTACACATAGAAAGAAGATATCCCACTAACGAAAAAAAGAGAGGGTCCTTTTGTTTTCTTTTTTCCTTTGCCAGTTTTGGTTTTTTCCTTCTCTTGCAGGGCTCTTTTTCTTCCCATGGTTTTGTAAATTTGTTGCCAAAAAATGGAGGCCACAGAGTTCTAGCAAAGAGAGAAACTAAGAGACAAGAGTGGTTTCATTTTGCCCTTTTGCCCTTTTTTTTCTGGGTCTTGTAAAAAGATGGTGGTTTTGAAAAATGAAAATCCTTCCTTTAGCTCAAAGTTCTCTTCAGAAAGTTGATTTATTTCAACAGCAGCAGTTTCTGGGGTAAATTCCCAATCTTTCCTCTGTTAAAATCTTCTTCTTCTTTGTTTTTTCATGTATGTTAAATTCATTCTTCCATTGCTTTGCAGTTCAAGAAGCAGCAAGTTAAAGGTATAGATTTTAATAATGGCAGACTGTGACACTACTCTTCAATCTCCCACAAACAAGGTGCAAAAGAAGCCCACTTCATTCCCCAAGTTGCTCACTGGTTTTACTCTAAAAGCAATCTCTGATAATACTGAGTCTATTATGAGTCCAAAATCTATACTTGATAGCAAGCCCTTTTCAGCTTTCAAAAACCCTTTTTGGTCTGAGTCAAGCACACCCAAAACCCCAGAACATGAAGCAAAACACAAGCTTGACACTAAAGGGATTGGTCTTGCCATTGTTGATTCTCTCAAAGATGATTGCTTTGATCCCAACTTGTCAAAGCCTGTCCTTTTTGGTTCACAGCTAAGGGTCCAAATCCCATCTCTGCCTAATGTTGTTTCTCCAGCTGAATCTCCAAGAACACCACCTGAGTTTAGTACCAAGACAAGAACATCTCAGCTGAGTTCACTTTCTTCTGTCTTTTCCCCTCCTGTAGTAAAAAGCAATGGAACCTTGAATTCCCCAAGGGTGTTCATTGGTGGTAGTTTCTCAGCTTCTGAAATGGAACTCTCAGAAGATTACACCTGTGTAATAACTCATGGAAGCAATCCAAGAACCACCCATATTTTTGATGATTGCATTGTTGAGACCTGTTGTGGAGTTGTTGGTTTCTCTTCTTCCAAGGGAGAGAATGGATCAAGTTTCAGACCTGAAAATTTCCTAAGCTTCTGTTTTACTTGCAAGAAGAATCTTTCTCCAGGAAAAGACATCTACATATACAGGTTAGCCTTCTGTCATGGAACCTGTTTACCTTGTGTGCTCGCTATTTCTCTAATGTTTTCCATCCATATTCGATGAAATTTCGCATTTTGCAGAGGGGAGAAAGCATTTTGCAGTGAAGGATGCAGGTACCAAGAGATGATGCTTGAGGAAGGGGCAGAAAAACCAGAATCTGATGACATGTTTGGGGCTTATTCTTGACATTTGTTTCAAGTTTTCAACATCAGTAGCATAAGTAAAACCAGCTCAACAGCTTTTGTTCATAAACCATAATGATAATTGTGTATCACTTTGTTTGCAAATTAGGCTATCAACTCAAATTGAACTTTGGTTCTGGTAATCTGGAGTTTTTGTCAATAGTTTTCTGGTTTTTCCAAGTGGGTGGAAAATGACCAAATGCCAATGATCATCAATCTGATTTGCGACCTTAAAAAAGCATATAAGAATACCCCATCTTTGTTTTACTTTATATATATTATTACATCTTTTGATTAGGCACTAAGAGCCAATTACTTCATCTGAAGTATATTCTTTTCTTTCCTTTATGTCAGCCTGTTCTTTTCACTGGTTTTCTTGAATGGAATATGCAAATAGCTCTGATATGTATATGTATATGTATATGTATATGTATATGTATATGTATAGAACCCTGATGTTAGCATATATCATTTTCAAATATGAAATCATTGAACCAACCACCATGACAAAAAAATATATCTAGTCTCTTAAGCAAAGTTATGGGTGTAATTCCCGACGTTGTGAATAAAGATAATTGGTTGGAAGGATCTCCCTATCATAGATATTAATAATTTCGATTCGAATTAGTTGGTTAATGAATCGGATACAAGTGATTATAAAAAAAATTGAAATTATTGAAACCAGAGGCCCCCACCTCACCACCCCACTTTCAGATGGAGTAATTTAAGGGGTAGGAAGATTTCCTTATGATCTTTAAGTTATTTAACCATTATTCTAAAATTGCTAGTTGAAACTTTAGTCAGTTTATGCATGATTCTCCCTATTGTGTACAAGAGTAATGATGTAAAGGAATCTAATAAAATATAACAATGTCTTTTTCTTCAAGCTTAGCTTGTTAGGGAAACCTTTTTAAGAAACTTGGCATTGTTGTATTAGGTTTAATGGTTGATGCGTCATTTCTAGATAAAACTTGTATATTTTTTGTTTCTCTAGCTTTTAATCTGCTCATCTCATTTATGGTCTGTGATCCGAATTTATTTTGATAAATCTAACTTAATTGATAAAAAGAATATAAAATTGAGGTAAAATTGGGATATGTGTGTACGGAATTTGTCACACATATTAAATCCATATAGGACTTATTCAATTTGACCGATTTAAGTGAAAAAAAAAATATCTTGGTTATTTGTTAAGTTGTATGTGTTAGGAAAACAGGTTTGTGGAATATAATATTATTTATAAGATATGAAAAATAATGACATTACTCCTTAAATAAATAATTTTAGAAAAATATTAAATGAGCCGTTTTTTTAAATATAATTTTTCTCTTAATATTTTTGTCTCGTCTTCTTCTTTTGTTTTAATTTTTGTTTACTCAACTGCAGTTCTAATTTTAATATTAGTTGTCGACTATCGGTGTTTATTATTTCTCTTGATTTTTTAATACTATGTCCTTTATTTTTCTTTTTTCTTGATTTTTTCCTTCTATTTTTGAATAATAATTTTCGTCATTGTGGCATGCTTTTTCTCTGCTCTTGTGGCACGTTTCTTATGATTTTTGGTATATTTTTTCATACCTTTGCGGTCGTTTTCGTGCTCGCACAAAGACCTTCACGACTTTTCATTTTCTGATTGGTTTGTTGGTGGTTAAGTATAGTCAGATCCCCTCTTTGATAAAAAATTGTTTGCCGATATGATCAGAATAGTGTAGCGAAGCAGCCTGTCAGATAGTTTGGTTCGCTCACCACTCCTCTATCACTTCGTAAAGAGTCTCGTTCGACAGAGACAAAGAATTTTTATGAAGATTAATGGGTTCTTTTAATGTTGGACGTCATTCTTAAGAAAATATTTTGTTTTATTCGTATCTTTCGGTTTAAATTTTTTGTTTTATGTATAAAATTTTTATGACTATTGTCCCCGTTTTTCTCTCTATGCTTGGGTGTAGGGGTGGGAATTGTCGGGTACCCGGAAAACCGGGTACCCGGTTCGTCCGGGTACCTCTTTAAAAGGCCCGTGTCCCGGCCCATTAAATCCGGGTACCCGGGATTCGGGTACCCGTAAAATTCGGGTACCCGGTTCATATTTTTTATTATTTTTTTATTATTTTAGAATTAAAAAAAAATCATATGTTAAACACAAAAATATTTAAAAAAAATTAAACTTAAAACTTAAAAGAATATAATACAAACATAGAAAAAATATAGAGATTTAAACTTAATTTTAGAGTGAAAATATTAAGAAACATAAAATAAAAATATAATTTTAAATATAAAAAAATATATATTAAATTTTGTCGGGTCGGGTACCCGGTAAGGGAAAACTCTCGGCCCGTGTCCCGGGAAATTTGCCGGGTCGGGTACCCGACCCGGTCGAGTAATTTTTTTCCGAGAATTACCCGGTATTTTTGTTTCGGGTAGTCGGGTTTTCGGGTCGGGTCAATCGGGTCGGGTATTTTCTCCCACCCCTGCTTGGGTGCATTATAAGTGTGATCCCTTCCATTATTATATTTAATAAAATTCGATTGTCATAGTTAAAAAAATATTAAATGTTATAAGTCGCCCCTTTTATAAGTTATTGTTTTGGTTACCGAAAAAGTTTGCAAATTAGGCACCACCATTAAAATCATTTACATTTTAGACACCCATGTTAAATTGGGTAAACTTTTGTCCATACTTTAGTTACTCACGTTAGATTTTATTGTTTTTACGTTAATTTACGCGACCCTTAATATTTAAACTATAAATTATAACTTTTAAATCTATAATATTAAAATTTTAAATTACAAATTCTAAATCATAGATATTACAATCTAAATTCTTAGATCTTAAACTAAACTCATAAACCTTAAATTTAACAAGTTTACTCAAACTTTAGTTTACACAACCTGCGGTGGGGGTTCTGGATAGGCGCGATAGGAGCGACCGTACAGGGCCCCATGAGAGAATGGGACCCAAAAATTATAAATTTATATATATATATATATATATATGTGTGTGTATAACAATAATCTAAAAGTTAAAGCATGCAAAAAAATAACATTGTTTAAATGAAAACATTTGATTTTTGGATGTTTGTAAGTTAATTTTTTATTGTTCAAGAGGACAATCTAATAATATTTTTTATATTAAAATAATTTTTTAGGGGAAAACTTATATCTCTTACTGAGTATAAATTAATGACCTTATTTTAATAAATTGTACAGGGCCCCCAAAATCTTTGAACCGCCCCTGACAACTTGTATATTAAACTTTTTTATTTTAATATATTTTTTAATCTTTTATATATTTTTAAATCAAATAAATTAAAAATTAAATAATAATAATAAATAATTAAATACAAATCATTTATCACTACATCTCTTAAAATTTTATTAAATATTTTTACATAAAATATTTATTTCGTGACAAATAAATGTTTTTTTTTTCATTTATTATTATTTTTTCACCAACTTGACACGAGTGTGTGCGCCATTACAAAGGTTTAGAAATGAAATAAATGAAATACTCCACAAGGACACATCAGTAATTTCAGATACAACAATTCCACTAAACGTCAATGCTTTAAATTAAAAAAATCCGGCAAACCCCGATCTAATGGCTCCACATTCTCTCTCCTCAATCTCCATCATTCCCTCCCAAATCCCCATTTTGCCCTCTCTTTGTCTCCTCCTCCCTATTGCCACCAAATCCGCCACCGTACACCGATAGCTTTCTTCGCAGTCGCCGCCTCTCACCGCCGCATAATCCTTCGTAAATTTATCCGGTAGAAGAAACATTATGTCCGTCGCCCTCCCGCTTTCCTCCAGAGAAGACGAACCGTTTATAGAGGCTAGAAATAGTAAGTATGATTTTCCATTTCTTAAAAAAAAGAGAAAAAAGCAATTGAAGAATTTGAATTTAATTCTGTTTTTTTAATTAGGTGCTGGAAATGGAGTCACTTTCGCAATGGAGATGGAAGAAGGGACGAGTACTTCGACGAGTTCGGGCGGGAATTCGAGGAAAAAGAGCAGCAGGTTGAAATGTTTCGGCGTCGATCTGTCACCGGACAATGTGGCAGTTGCTATGGTGTATTTTGTTCAAGGCGTTTTAGGCCTTGCAAAGCTTGCTGTTAGCTTTTACTTGAAAGATGATTTGCATCTTGATCCTGCTGAAGTATGTTTCCTTTCACTCCCTTAATGTTCAAGCTATTCTTGTTGATAATTTGATAATTGGGCACTCGTTTTAAGTTGAATTAGGCTTGATTTGGTTTACTTGGATGATAAGATTCGTGATTTTTCTTATTTGTATTACATAATGGTAGTACTCTAATCAATTATGGTTTTGTTTTCGTTTCATTTGCTTTTGCTTTATAGTTATTGATTTTGCTATTTATTTGAACTGATGGTGGTAGAATCAATTTTACAGTTGAGTGATTTCTTCATTTTAATCAACAATGATTTTGTTTTCATTCCTTTACTTTTGCTTTCTAGAAAACATCTTGATGTTTTCTGCATTGCAGCTTTTAGGGATGTAAATTGTTTTGTTTTTCTTCTCTTTTTGTGCTTGCTACTTGCATTTTGCCTGTTAAACGTTGTTAAAAGAAAAGGCAAATGGTAGATGTAAAATCAGAATTAATTTAAAATGAAGGAATAACTTAAAACACAACATTATTGCATTTCTGATTTTGTAATTTAGTTATGGGAAAAGAAATGTTGAGTCTAGTATTGAATTATTTGGCTGTTAGATCGTATTAAAGAATGTGTTTCATTTGATAAGTTAAAGCAGCTTAAGACAAGTATTTTAGTGAGTTTGCATTGCAGTTTATTGCATGTATATCTTATGATCTTCTTAAAGAATTGACTGGATATATGTGGTTGACTAGACAGCTGTGCTAACCGGTTTTTCTGCACTACCGTGGCTTGTTAAGCCACTTTATGGGTTTATTAGGTGCGACTCTGTTAATTGCCTATTTCTGTTTCTAATCATTTCTGAGAATTTTTAAGTATTTATTTTGTCTCTAGATTTTCTTTGAGTAGTACTTTGTTTTGGCAGTGATTCAATCCCACTATTTGGTTATCGGAGAAGGTCATACTTGGTTCTTTCGGGACTTCTTGGTGCTCTCGCATGGATTTTGATGGCCACCTTTGTTGACAGCAAGTATGGTGCTGCATGTTGCATACTTCTTTCATCTTTTTCCGTTGCCTTCTCTGATGTTGTAAGTTTCTTCTGCTTTTCTGAGTTTTTATGTTATTCACTTAAAGATAACTATTTCTATTGTTTAGGGTTCTATGATTTCTTACAGTTATACTTTTCTCTCATCTTTTCCTGTTGCCTTCTCTGATGTTGTAAGTTTCTTCTGCTTTTCAGAATTTTTAAGTTGTTCACTTAAAGATAAGGCAGTTTAGAGTCTATGGTTCTTATAGTTATACTTTTCTTGTGATACTTGTTTTTCCCATGATAACTTTGATATGTATTCTAAGTTGGTGACATTTCTAATCCAAACTGTCTATATATCCAACCTTTGTAAGAGAACGTTGTCTGATCCTTTGCCTATATTTGTTACTCATGAATTGGTGTCAAGCTAAGGTGTGTTTAAGAACAAAATAGTAAGTTAATTCATTTACGAGTTGTAAAGGTGCTCAGAGCCTGAGACTTTGTGCATGCTTGGGATCAAATGTAAAGCATAAAAATTCCTTGCAATCCTGCTCCATTGCATTCATCAAACCAAAAAGAAGAAACTTTAGTAGATTTTGAATTTGTTGCGACTGATTGTTAGGGCATGCCTTATTTTGCGTTGACAACTTTCACATGACTGCATGAGTGTGTTCATGCCTACACTACAATCATAGGCTTTTTAAAATGTTAGTCTTAAAACTGTTCTTTGTTCAGCTGTCATGCTATTCATATTCTGGGAATGTTCCTGAATTATATTTGAAATTGATGTATGGTGTAGGTTGTAGATTCCATGGTTGTGGAGAGGGCACGTGGGGAGTCACAAAGCGTGTCGGGTTCTCTTCAGTCTCTTTGCTGGGGATCATCAGCATTTGGTGGAATTTTGAGCTCCTATTTTAGTGGATCTCTGGTGGATGCTTATGGTGTAAGGTAGTTAGGGTGATTTATGGATGGCTGTATGGCATAATTTACAAGGACAAAAGACAGCTTTTGGCTAATCATTTATTACCAATTTAATGTTTCAGGTTTGTTTTTGGTGTCACTGCATTATTACCACTGATAACATCTGGTGTTGCTGTTCTTGTAGAAGAACAGCGTGTGATTGGCCCAGAAAGAGTGTCAAATGTTCTTTCTGGGAACCCTAGCTTTCTAGAAAGCTCAAAAGAGAACATTATTCAGTTGTGGAATGCATTCCGACAGCCCCACATATTTTTTCCCACAGTTTTTATTTTCTTGTGGCAGGCAACACCACAGTCGGACTCTGCCATGTTTTTCTTCCTGTATGTTCTGTTACTTTGTTTAAAGTTCCTTGTCATTGCTTCATTGTCATGTAGATTTTGTGTCTCCAACAAAAGGTTCTTTTGATTTCAGCACAAATAAACTTGGTTTTACCCCAGAATTTCTAGGACGTGTCAAGCTTGTTACTTCGGTTGCATCGCTGGTTGGAGTTGGACTGTATAATGGATTCTTAAAAGATGTTCCATTGCGGAAGATTTTTCTTGCCACAACAATTGCTGGTTCAGTTCTTGGAATGACTCAGGTTTGTGTTTTGATTTACTTTTGCTGTTTCTATTTATTATGTATTCTAACTATTCCTTGGAATGACTCAGGTTGGTGATTCTAACTATTTCTTGCCCGTGGCTTTATATGTCTATTTATATTTTTTTTTTTGTATTTACTTAGGTCTTTCTTGTCACTGGATTGAACCGGCAGATTGGAATGAGTGATGAGTGGTTTACAATTGGGGATTCCTTGATTCTAACTGTTCTTAGTCAGGTAATTGAAGTTCTTTCTCCATACATTTTTGCTTTAATTTATAATTAGAGTTTGGAACTTGCCTGTGTAGATTGTAGGGATGTCAATGGATTAGTATGGATTCAGATAATATTGAGATTTGAATATTCTAATTACAACCTACAGCGGATGCGGATATTAACCCTCATATATCCGTATTTGAATCTACTTTACTTTTGTGGATATGAATCCATTATTTTCTTTGATTTAAAAAATTTTTGTTTTGTAAAGTTAGACATTAAATGCAGATTTTTAATGGATTCAGATGTCCGACAGATAATTAATTTGGATTTAGATGGTTTTCCTTGTATGATAAATGATTTTGAATTTTAAAATAGATTTTTGAGTTCGGATTCAAATTTTACAAAAATTGCAGAGATCCGACTTGGTGTTGTCCCCATGCAATGGTAGCCCTTGTCTTTGTATTTGGGAATACTAGGTGAAATTGATTGGGCTTTTTCGAGTTACTGCTTGGTAGAAGGGTCCTTTTAAAATTTTCCCTTTTAGTTAAAATTAATTATACAACATAAAGGGAACTTCAAATGTCTACAATGATTTGAAGTCTTATTATAAAATTCAAGGACCCTTTTCATCATTCTACTTTAGGCTTGGAATGTCTATTACCTACAGACTCCGGTATGTGTGTCGGAAATGACACTGAACATAAGTAGAATCAGATCTTTCCAAGTTTTTCTTTGTATTTGGAGGATATGTGGAGGTCATATCTCCATGCCCACCTGCTGGAGGCAGGTAATTCGAAAAAAGAAATTTGAAGAGTCGGAGCAACTTGGGTATTATTGTAAGATAGTTGTGATCAACTATTTTACAGATGATGGAATTTGAACTACATACTTATTAGATGCTACTTCTTATTGATGACTACATGAATCAGTTGAGTTAATCTCGGGATTTATTAATATTACTCTTTATTAGTTCAATTCTGTCACCGATTTCGTCTTCACTTGATATTTGCAGGCTTCTTTCATGCCCGTTCTCGTACTTGCAGCAAAACTATGTCCGGAAGGAATGGAAGCAACACTTTTTGCAACTCTAATGTCCATATCCAACGGAGGCAATGTCCTCGGGGGTCTGATAGGCGCTGGCCTGACCGAGGTATTCGGTGTAACAAGGGACAAATTCGATAACTTAGCCGCCCTGATAATCCTCTGCAACCTCACTTCGTTGTTGCCTTTGCCACTTCTTCGCCTTCTTCCTCGGGATGACTCCGACACTGCTCCTAAGGTAAAAATGTAGATAGTGAGATGAAATCTAATTGAATTTTGGGTTGTTTTGTATTATTCTCCACAATGTTGAACCCCTTTTTCTTTAACTAGATATTACAGTGTAAACACATCGAGTCATGGATCCGACAATCCGGATATTCATATTATATATGTAATGTTATATAGATTTTGATACATTCGTATTCGGGTTTTTAATCTTATTTTAATCACGGTTTTGTATGTACAAAAATTTGTCTGTTTTACAGATAGAAGAAACAGGGGAAGAGATCTGTAAATATCCCGGAATGGTTACAACTACGAGCCCCGTATATTCCCCGATCGAAACGACTAACGGCATATGAAGTAATTTACATGGTAAGTCACCACAATATCATAATTTTCATATAAATAACAAATGTTTAATTTCATCACATTAAATCACCGAATTGACCTTCAATTTTTATGTGGGTCACGAAAATTTTCATCGATCAAATTACATCACTAAAATTCCTATAATTTGTAAATTAAGTTATGTATACATTGTGTAATTATTATTATTTTCTTAAAAAACTAACTTAGCATGCCTAGGTGGCATTTTAAGTATTTTTTCTTCATATTGGCACCATAGGATCCATTTCATAATGGAAATAATACGATTAGTTTTCTTAAAAAAATTACTATGTAGCATTTCTTTTAACCGTATTATTTCCATTATGAAATGGATCCTATGGTGCCAGTATGAAGAAAAAAAATATATTTTTCATACTCCTTTTAATTCATCAACGGCAAAGTATTTTCTTTCAAATATGAGATGTTGGGAGCCGAGAAGGAGAAAAAAGTAATATATCTTGATTCCATAATGATCAAATAGCAAAGATTGCAAATCATACCAAGTTAAGGTCAAAGCCATGGTTTGAGTTTTGTCGATTTTAAGAAAAATCAAATTAAAAAAAATGAAAGAGGAGAGAAACATGAATGTTTTGGTTCTAATTATGTCGAGATGATGATCGATGACAGTCAATTGGCGGTAGAGAAGGATGCTGGCCAAAGGGAACAAAAGGTGAAATATTAAGTTAAATTTGGAAATAAAAGATTTCAAAGTGCAATGTTTAGGTGCTATAACAAGACAATATTAAAAAAATAAATGTTTGAGTGACTTAAACGAGTGAAATTTAAAACTTTGGTGATCAAATTAATTTTTTATTATTAAAATATAATTTGCTTTTTATTTTTATTTTTTGGTGTACTTAAAAAATACTATATGTTTATTAATTTTAACCTTTTAATAAGACACACAGTAAACAAGTTGCTCGAGTTCGGATCACTTAAAAACAATAACGCTCTCATTTCTATTAGGACCACTTGTTTTATAGTTTATTTTTTGAATATCAATCGAAGACATGATTTCTGAACCCATTCATGGAATAAAAAACTTCATCATAATTCTATTATTCATATATAATCTGTAAAAGATATTTATAAATTTCTCCTCAAAGAATGATATAACTAATTTTTATATTAATAGAGCAAACCTTGTTCAATATTTAAACAATGAATTTTATTTAAATTTTATAAAAAAAATAAAAAATAATATTTATTTTTTAAAATATTTTTAATTTACTATATAGTTAATTCATGACACTAATTTAATTTGTTTTAATTAGGTATTTTATAGAAGATATATGATTGATTGAGTTGGGGAGGATCAGAAAATGACGGTTGGATTTAAGGGCAAGAAAATGCATGTTCTGTCCATGTGATGCGCATTAAATTTGTTTTTTTCTTATTAAAATGTTTTTGAACAAATTCAAACCTCTCCCAGATAATTATAATTTGCGTATTTATTTAGTGTTAATGTTATTTTTATTTTAATAATGTTTAATTTAGTTGATTGAATTTAGTTCGCTTAATATTATGGTCGATATAATATACAAAATAACATAAAATCGATATATTTAAGTGTTTAATATTTTTTAATTTATGAGTAGAATGTGCCTAGATAATATAAGCATTGTAACCGAATTCTGTGTTGAATAATATATTTGATTTGAAGTTTGATATGTTTAGTAAT
Organism: Hibiscus trionum; assembly: GCA_030270665.1. Taxonomy (NCBI): domain Eukaryota; kingdom Viridiplantae; phylum Streptophyta; class Magnoliopsida; order Malvales; family Malvaceae; genus Hibiscus; species Hibiscus trionum. The sequence continues at coordinate 75,149,674 of BSYR01000010.1, read as the reverse complement.
TCACATTCTATAAAACTTTTTTATTCATACGATTAATTTTTGTCATATTCTGTTTAAAGTTATTAAAATTAAATTAGATCCGATAAAATCATTGTGTTTAATATTAATATATCAAAATGTATACAAATATATAATATGAAATTATTCAATACACATGGAAAAAATTTCCATTGGTTTAAATTCAAGGTAGCTTAGGGTTTATGTATAGGGCTTTAAAATTTAAAGTTTATGGTTAAAATTTAGGATTTAGAATTTATGATTTATTATTTAGAGATTATAATTTAGGGTAGTAAGGTTAGAGATTCATATTGCAACCTAAACTTTAAATTAACTCTTTGATCTTCAGTTAATCAAATAATAATTCATAATAATAACTTAAACACAATATTAGTACGAAAATAATATCACAAACACAAAATAAATACGCGAATAATAGAGTCTAACACGAGTAATAACTAGATCAAATTTCTTGGTTGTTGATATTTCATATTTCGTAGTTCATATCATGTCCCATTCTAGTACAACATTTGATGATTAAACATTTAAACATGAAACAAGAATTTCAATGAGAACACGTTGCAAGAGTATCTCCAAATGATAAATGCCATGCCTGCTCTATTAATGTAGTTGAGTATATGCCTAAAATTGGAAAGAAGAAAAAAAAGGGTAAAGTTTCATTAGTACGTAACATCAATCGAGTTTTAGTTCATTTAACATTGTTGTGGTGGTAATAGTTTAAGACTGTACATTTAAAAGAAAGAAAGAAAAAAACTGTACGATTTGAACATAATTTAATGTACATTAACTTTCGACTTAGAAGTTTCATATTATATTATACTTGTCTTGGTTTGAATCTAACCCTTTTTTTGTTGTTTTTATTTAAATTTATTTATAATCAATAATAAGGTAGTTTAGCAGAACAAAACGTTAAATTTATTAAATAAGGTTAATGTTTAATTTCTGATGTTGTAAATAGAACAATGAAATAAATGGATCACCCCATAATAAATTTCAGTAGTACCCTTATATTGGTATAATTTTTAAAATAATTTTCTGATCTCGTGTAATCGTATTTGTGGAGATATTACTGGAGGGAAACGGCTGGTGCCCCTCAGGTCATTTATTGGAACTGCTGGAGATCTACCGGGCAATTACTCGCATGCTAGGGCTGCTATTGCCTCAGCATCACCACGTGCTTGGCCATGCCTTGTCTGTGGACCTTTAAACCATAGGATAAAATACACAAGTAGTCACTAAGTTATGAAAAATGATCGTTTTTTTCATTAACCTTTCAAAAATTATTGTATAGGCAAAATGACAAAAAAATACCCCAATGTTTTATTTATTAAATTAATTGACTTGTTATATTATTTTATAAGCAAAATGACAAAAGATGCCTCCAATGTTTTCATGTTTTGTCATTTAGTCCCCTATTCTTTTTATTGGAGCAAAGAACACCCCAACGTTTCAATTTGGTACAAATATGCCCCTCGTTGGATGGAAACCGTCAGTCAACTAACGGTCAATGGTTGCTGCTGACTGGACTTGCCACATGTTAAAATCTGCTGAAATAGCATCATTTTATTCCTTCAATTTTAACCGCATTAGATTCGCCACATGTCACCATCAAGTTCAATCACATGTATTCGGCCACGTATCATCATCATGAAGGATATGACAAAATATTTTTTTTAAAAAAATCTGGCGTGGCATATCCAATCAACACCAGTCGTTGACTGACGGTTTCATCCAACGAGGGACATATTTGGACCAAATTGAAACGTTGGGGTGTTTTTTGCTCTAAAAAAAGAATAGGGAGTCAAATGACAAAACATGTAAATGTTGGGGGCATATTTTGTCATTTTGTCTATTTTTATAACATTCGTTGACCATTTTGTAATAGTTATATAAATCAATGACCATTTTATAATTTTTGAAAGGTCAGTGACCAAAATGATATTTCTTATAGTTTATTGACTATTAGTATAATTTATCCTAAATTAGATAATAACACACTATAAAATGATCATTAAATTTATCGAAGTATTACAAAATAATTATTAAATTTTATCAAACTATTACATTAATCGAATTGTTACAAAATAATTATTAAATTTTATCGAACTTTTACAAAATGATAGTCAAATTAATCCATTTCATGCCTAGAGCATACTCTTGTTCTTGTATTGATTGAGGACAATATTTGACTTGTGTTTGGATGGGGTCAGCTGGACATTGTGTTGTTAGCCGATACCTTAAGTTTACAAAATGGGGTCTCAATCTTAAAAAAAAAACCGGTCCATCGGATCCAAATTTGCCTAAATTATATACCATATAGTATTTCTCAAGGCACAAACTAGTAATTTAGGGTTTTTAATTATATTAAAAGAGAAAAATTTTAATTTATGTTATCAGGACACGACACAACAAGTTAAATAAGATTATATAAAATTCGCCTTATAAACCAATTGACATTCATTCTACAGAGTACACTCATATGTGTTTATGTATTGGATCTGAATCTTCGAAAACACACATAGAGATAACAAAATCTTACAAAACTGATACATATTCGAACATAACAACTTCGCATTATACTATCACAAACACGAGCCTACGAATTGAATCGTGACAAATGTTTGTGTAGATTTATATATTGAAAATAAACCCACCAAACAATGCCAAATCAAAGGGATGATTGTAACCACCCCATGTGTATAGATTCCTGGGCTGAATTCCTAGTCTTGTAATTGCTTAAAAAACTGGCTAAACACACACCATCATTGCTAATTGGAATTGAGGATTGAAGTTTTTACAAACAAGCACCAAAAAGTGCTTAACCTTTTTCTAATTTCACTCCATTATGGATAAGGTTTAGAGATGTTATCCGAAGAAGACGAGATGAGTTTGGATGAAAACACACATGTGCTCGAATTCGGGTTACCTATGATGAACATCATCCTCTTTTTCACTGGAGTCATTTGTTGAGTTCAACGTATTTCAAATTTTATCTTTAATTGTTAATATATATGACTTTATTCATATTTTGGTGCAAATAAATAACGTCTGAGGGGATAAATCTGAAGAATTTGATCATACATGCATGCTTGTTGATAAATCAAAATCAAGTGAGATGAATTTGAGAGAAATGAAAATGAATTGAATGGTCAATTGCATTATTGGATGTGGATTGAATCAACCTTTCATCATATGCATGGGCCATTTCTTTATTGGAAATCACCAACCAAGATCTTCCCAATCCAACCAAGTGGTGAGTAATCAAGGATTAATCACTCTCTGTGGATTTAAAGTGTAATTCTCGTTGTTGTCGTAACATTTCGAGAGATCCAAATTCGAGTAATATTTTTCGATTTAGAAGTCCAGACAATCACGAGTAATTATGATATTATATAAAATATTTTTTTCCGAATTATAGTTTACATTAAAAATTATATGTATCTGATATTAACTTATATCATTTAAAACACAAATAAACGTGAAATTAACTAAATCTAATTCTTTAAAGGTGTACAATTGAATCAAATTTAAGATTATACGAGCTCAGGTATTATGATGTATGATCAATTGTATTTTCATAATTAATTTTGTGATTTATCTCATAAAATGCCTTACTGATCTTAACCACATGTTCCAATTTGTCAAATTAAATCAACATGATTAGAAACTACAATTTAGGTGAAAGCAACCTAAAACCAACCACAAAAACTTTACTTGTCAAACCTAATAATATGAATCCTTAATGATAGATTCGGATTTCTTTTCTTTCTTTATTTTCTAATAAAAATTATAACATGGGATAGAAAAATAGTTACAAATACTAAAATTCAAATCCAATTTTACTCCGAGAAATATTTATTATCAGACAACCAAGATTTTTTTTCTCCAAAGAAATATTATTTTCAGAAAATTTGAAAGATATTATTATTATTATTATTATTATTATTATTATTATTATTATTATTATTATTATTATTATTATTATTATTATTATTATTATTATTATTATCATCGTATAAAATTTGACTGTTTTACACTTTTTTATATAGGTTCATATTTGGAAAAAATAAAATAAAATAAAAATAATAAACTTTGTGTTTGAGAATTGGGAAAGTAATTGTTGCACTTTATATTTAAACCAAACATAGAATCTTTGATCTTAAGAAAGAAGCTTTGATGAATTATGCAATTAACAGTTGAAATTGAAATTGGAAATAATTATAATGAGAAAACGAAGGAAATAATTAAGGAAATTGAAATTGAAAGTAAGTGTCATATACGAGTAGAAATGGACCACAGGATGATGGGGTGTAATCGTACTCCCTAAAAAATTTAAATTTTTATATAGTCTTTATATTTTACACTCTTAAAATTTTATAATTTCTTATCCTTTAAATTTCTGTTACAATTTCTTAAATATTTGCACCATTAACATAAGATTTTGGGTCTGTTTTTAGATACGAGTATCGAATCGATAATAATAATGGAAAATAAAAGAAATTGTTCAAATGTTGTCATCAGGTGGAAAATATTGTTAGCATTATTGCAAGACAATGCACAAAGCAAAAATCACGGTGATGTCGTCATTTTGTCATATTCAACTGTGAAAAAGTCTACGTGCAGTTCATGTGCTACATTATACTGTTCAAAACAGTTATTTAAATAATATAAAATTTTAAAAATAATAAAAATTATTAAAAAACAATACTTTGAAGAAAATTATTAAGAAAATATAAAAAATAAAAAATAATAAAATTTTGATGATTATATAATTTTTTTGATTTTTTATATTAAAAAATTATCTAACCGTATTGAACACATAATAAAGGAGAGAGTTAACGTTGTAATGAGTCGTCCTTATTTGCTCATTTTAAAATTGTATATAGACTAAATTACTTTTTCAAAAAAAAATATGTTCAATTTATAATTCAATGACTTAACTATAAAATAAGTGATTAAATTATGTATTTTTTTTTGTAATAGGTGCCTAAAGTTTCATTTTTTGTTTGTTTTAAAGCTAACGGAGGCACCTACTTTGGCACATATTTCAACTAAAAATGAAACTTTAAGCACTTATTTTATGAAAAAAATACTTCAGGCACTTATTTTAGCTAAAAATAAAATTTTAACCACATATTTCAACCAAAAAAATACTTTAGGCACTTATTGTAAAAAAAAAAATATAATTTGGGAACTTAATTTTATAATTAAGCTTAATTCAATAGAGGTTTGAGAAATATTTAAATCTAATAATTTGATAGATTAACATTTTATACTTAAATATCTATTTTCAAAACTTTTCTATATATTATAGAGTCTTTCTAGTTGATTTTAACCAAGTCTAGAATATGTTATTTCCACTAATCAAACAAGATCTAATCGGTTATTAATAAGATTAATTTTAATTTCTAAATTTGTAAAATTTTTAATTTAGCCCTTAAACTTCTTTTATGTTTACATTAATTTTAAATATGTATTTTTTTATTTTTTAATTAAATAAAGGTATTACATTCTCATACCGAAATCTGAACCCATACAAGATGAGACAATATGAGCATTCTTAGCCACTAGACCAATCAATGAATTTCTATATTTTTCTAATTTTAATAGTATAATTTTAGAGTGTCATATCATCGAAAGAATTAAAATAATTTTTTTTCACAGATTAACGTGAACAAAAAAGTCATGAAACAAATTAAAAAAATTATCAAATTCAAGAACTAGAAATTACTTTATATATTTATCTTTTAAGAAAAAAATCTAACATTTTTCAACTCTAACCTTTTTTCCTACAATTTCGTTTGGATCATTGAAAGGAACCTTAATATGGATAAAAATCTTTTGCCCATTTTCAGTGTCTTTATATATGCCTCAACATTAAAAAAAAATTAAATTTAAAGCCCTAACCCTAAATTCTAAATTCTAAATCCTACGCCCTATACTCTAAAAAATACACCATACTCTGAATTCCTTAAACACTATTCATAGACCCTAATCTTAAACTTTAAACCTAAACCCTAAATCTAATTTTAAGTGTAGGACATAAGTAAGGACATCGAAAAGGGCAAAGGATTTCCATCCACTTAATATAGCTGTTCATGATATTATTGAATGGTAACCTCACTTTTTTACCCCCTTAACAACAAAGATTAATTTTAAAAAATAAAAATGGAAGAAATGGAGGTGGATTATTGGACAAAAATCATCTATTTTTTTCCGGTAATTTTTTATATGCCTCAACACTAAAAAATTAAATCATAAATCTTAAACCGTAAACCCCATCCCTAAAAGATACATCATACCCTAAATTCCTTAAACTCTAAACATAAACAAACTTCGTCGCTTTCGTGTACCCATCAGACAACAGCCCTTTCAAAGTTCTAACCTTAAACCTAAATTTTTAGTGTAAGACATAGATAAGGGCACAGAAAAGAGATAAAAGATTCCTATTCTGAATTACTTCCCAAACCTTAAATCAAATTTGAATTTTATTTCCTAAAAAAATGAATTTTAAAATGAATTTTAGAAGAATTTTATTTATGGATAAAAATTCTATACACAGGCGGTGGAAACTGAAAGTTTCCACAAGCGCCTTAGTTTTAAAATATAGGGAGTTAGTTTAGGGTATAAAGTTTAGGGGTTTAGGTGTATGGGGTTAAAATTTAGGGATAGTTGTTTTAATTTAAGGTTTAGGATTATAATTTAGGGTTTATAGGTTAAAACCTAAATTCTCACCATATTACCCTAAAAACTAAACCCTAACCTATAAACCCTAAATTATAACCATAAACCCTAAATTGAAACAACTATCCCTAAATTCTAAACCCCTACACCTAAACCCCTAAACCCTATACCCTAAACTAACTCATTATACCCTAAAACTAAGGTGCTTGTGGAAACTTTTAGTTTCCACCGCCTGTGTATAGGATATTAATCCTTTATGGATTTAAATACCATTCTGATTCGAACAAAATTATTCTCGAATAGTAAAATAAATTTGTGATTAAAAAAAAACTCTTGGTGGAGTTTTTAATGCTAGAAAGGGACAGTATGCCTAGGCCCCCCTCCCCGACCAAATTGTCACAATTTCCACTTGGCCTTGTCTCTTAGAACATGGAGTAAATAATGGAAGCTTCCCCCCTATCAGCTAAACTCCAAACCCCTTTTTCTTTCGGACATAACCATAGAAGCTAGCTTTCATGCAAATACCAAACATGTTCATACACTTCCTGTTCCAACCAAAACAATCAATCCCAAGGAAAATAACTTGGGCCAAATCTTAAAAAATCAAATCAAATCCAGCTATAAAAACAGCCCTTAACATACCATCAAACACTTTGTTTTATAACTTGGAAGAAAGAAAAAAAGAGTTGACTCCATCTTTCTTCAACCTTCAAGCAAAGGGAAATGGAAATCGAATCGGTTAGATGTGAGTGTTGTGGACTGAAAGAAGATTGCACCCAAGATTACATCAATGATGTTAAGGCAAAATTCGATGGGAAATGGCTATGCGGGTTATGCTCCGAAGCTGTTAGAGATGAAGTGAGTAGGAGCAAGAAGAAGCAATTCGGTGTCGAAGAAGCCGTTGCAGCTCACATGTCGTTTTGTGGAAAATTCCGATCTAATCCGGCGGTTCGAGTAGCTGATGGTATGAGGCAGTTGCTGAGAAGGTCAGGAGACAATTCGCCTTCTTCTTCTTCTAAGAAGTTGACAAGATCAGCTACCACAAAACTGTTCTAACTGCAATTAAAAAAATGAACAAAGATGAAAGAGAGGGAAGGCCTTTACCTTTGATGGAATAATATTGGTAGCTCTACCTTTTGCAACTTGTAGTCTGCAGGATATGTTATTTCAATGAAGGCTTCATTCCTCTGTTTTTGTTTTCTGTTCTTACCTCAAAGTTGATATGGTCTTTTCCTGTTCAAAGAGAGAGAAAAAAAGGTTTTTTTCTTTCTTTCAAGATCTTAACTTTGATTCAAACATCACAGCAAAACACAGTTTTTTGTTTTTTCCATGACATTTGTTTATGATGCTTTTCCAACCATTGAACAAGCATGAAATGTTTCTAAATTTAGTACTGTTTTCCCAATTTTTTTTCCATGACATCTTTGTTTATGATGTTTTTTTTTTCATTGAGCAGAGCTATTTGTTTTTCTTTCCCATTCTGATAAATCATTGGGTAATGAACAAGGAATTTGACATAGGAGAATGAGCTATTGGCTTGGTTGATTCTCAAAGACAGTGAAAATCAGCAACAAATCTAAACTTTTTCGATACTATAATAATACAGAAGTAAAGATCAACTTTCCACTACACTAGAAAAGACTAAAACAACACTAATTCCATATGGTTCAATGATTTGAGCTAAATTATGGTTATTTCCCAATATTAACCGTAAACTGATTTTGGAAAAGTAAAATGTTCCTCAGCAAAAGCCTTTGCATTAACTATTGCTCTAAATATGATTTGATGGTGATAGGAATATATTACAAGTACACATCATGTTTCTTACAAGTGTTTACTTATATTTGAAGCCTTAAATCTTTAACAATAGCACTCTAAGATGTTCGATATGTGCTCAACATGAGTATCTAAAAAACACCGAGGAGTCGAAATACCTGAGTTCCGACAGCAAAATCTTCACACGTGATTTCCCGACTAAGACAAATTTTCAATACAAGTGGGCAGCGACAAGTCCCCTGCATTAGGCTATCGATGTAAACAGATGCAACAATACTAATCACAATTTGAAACATCAAAAAAGACCTTCACATGTTTCTTGTAAACATGTCTGAGAAAAATCTTAAATGTCCGAAGAGTTGGATTATTTGCGTAATAACCAAATTTAAGTATCCTAAGCAGGCACCCTCAACCAGTTAGGAACTAGTTTGATCATGTTCCTTGTGATTCACTAAATTAGTTATAGATATGTCAACCAATGAAATCTGGAATCAGATTCTACATATGCAGTGAAATAAGCAACAGAGCAGTGTTTTCTAGTCCATAAATTACTGGATGCTTACACTAGAATCATGCAATTTCAACTTATGTACCTTAAATACACAGCATGAGTTGCATTTAACTCACAAGATGATTAATTGCCGCTGTGAAAATGTCACTCACTTCTCTTGTCTAGCTTCTTTGTATTCACTTTGCATCCCTTCTCCTTGCTAGTCCTGGAATAATCTTGGAATAAAAGCATTACTACCCAATGAATAATAGCAGCACAATATGATAGCAAGGTTAAACAAAGGTTTCTGCACGACAATTTTCAAGCGCAACTCTGAAGGATCGTGTTCTAACTAATGGATACAACATCTAATCAGAGAGAATTCTTAACCATTACAGGATTTCTATGTTTAAGATAAAAAGCAGAAGAGAGGCTCAAGAAATGTCATTGGTGGTCTTTACAAAAACAAACACTGTTTCTCAAACTATGAAACCTTGTCCTGTCCCTGACAACAATTTCCCTCCCATATTCCTTTTAAATTAACTTCACATATTTATGGATGTCCTGACATTGCTCCGGCTTTTCATTTTTCTTGAAGTACCATTGTCTGAATCATGGATATGGAAATATGACCTCCAATGATCCTTCATATTCATGGAATAAGTTAAAATATCTAACAATACCTGCGACAGACGCATACTACCGAATACTCAAACACTGAGTCTAAGTAACACAGGCTTCCCCCATTGATGAGCACATTTTTTTCTTCCTCTTGTAAATCATCCAGCAAACTATGGGTATTAGGAGCATAAACCTAGCAGCTTCAATTCGATAACCAGCTCATCCATCATATCTGCAACCAAATACTCATGCAACTCATTTCGATTCTATCCTACTGCAAACCTTTTCCTTAGATATTGCCCCTTCTTTCATTAATTGCCTCAAATCCCCAATATATTGCCTCTTTCTTTGGCATAAATGTTTAGTAATACCACAAGAGCACCATAACAATTTCGCTCCTAATTCAGTCTCGCCATGAATTTGACAACCACCCATTTGGGATCTCCAAATGACAAAATTTGGTGCCAAAGGCAGTTTCAGTAGAATCTCAACAGCTACACTCAAGAGATTAGCATGGTAAAAAAACAATTGACCATGCAGCTGTAAGTTCAAGTTTAGGAGGAATCATGGATCAAAAACCAAAAACCTAGAGCATGGGTACAAGCATGAAGCACACTCACAAATAGACTCAACATGGGCCTCTCTCATTTCTTGAAAGAAGCCTAGAGCATTATTGGCATCCCCTTGTAGACCAAGTTTATGTTGATCACACTAGTCCAAGATATTACATTTCTTCTAGTAATTTTCTCAAAAACTCCAATCCCTCTATCTAAACTCTCACATTTATCAAACATATCAATGAGTATTATCAATAGGCAAAGCGCCTCCAAAACGAACACATACATGTGTCCATTTGGTTATCTAGTACAGCAAGATGCAGAAAAACTGGTATATCACTCAGAAATTTTACCTGATCAGGTTTTATTCCTAGAGCTTGTAGCAATCAAAAAAAAAAATCTTGAGTTTGATCACTCACACCATAACTAGAGACAGAGATCATTGCACTCCTGGACACCAAGCCCTTTTTCAGTACTCAACTTGTGTGTACTGAATACCCCGAAACTGTTACAATCAAGTTCTTTGGTGTCACGTGATCAAACAATTGCTGACCCATATCCATGCAACCACAACTTGCATACATAGCCATAACAGCACCATCTTTTCGAATAATGCAGTCGTGTACCGCTTTCCCATAATTTAGATTCCCTGCACAATAACAAGCAGAAAGAATACCGGAAACAATAAACTTATCCGCCTCAATATTAGCCCTCTTCACCTCAAGAAGCTCCAATGCATCTAATGCACTGTATACAACTACATTAATTTAACAAAGGAGTTGTATCTAATGCACTGTATACTTTAGAATAAGTTGCTGATCATAACAAGAAAAGTGCTTGACAAAATACCATATCATAATAAATTGAATTGAAATTGAATAAACAGAAAAGTACAAATTTACTTGAGAAAAAAAAGAGCAAAATCATATCTTTCACCAAAAACAAAATTTTTATTCAGTATTTGACTACTCAAAATCATTATCTAAATTACAACCAAAGCAGTATCCCTTCCTCTAATTTTGTATTAAAAATATATACTTTACAGGGAACCTTTTAAAGAAGTAGCAGAAACCATAGGCAATTATCATAATACTCCAGGCAACAATATTCCCGAACAGACATTTTATCAAACACCAAGCGGACATTTTGAGATTAGTTTTCTTGTTGAAGCAAGTAAGCAACCAAGTATGAACAAGTTCAAACAATTTGTTTTCTATGGTAATATCATAATTCATAACGTTAAAGGGTAAAAGTCGAATACTTTATTTAAAAGGAATGGATTACAGAATTGAACCAAAAGCGCAGAACATCACTAAAAATGATTGCATCAAAGGTAAATGATTTATCACAAGTTTAAAGTCGGACCTTTTTCTCGACTCAACTTTGGGTGCTTCCAAAGTCGGTTAAAGCTTTAAAAGCATCTTACGATCATGCTGTAAAGGTGATTAAATTAATCTCTTAATTACATCTATAACTTTTGAGAACATCAATTCTGTGATTATTTTTTGTTTTTTTTGTTTTTCCTTTCAAGGCTTTTGATCTTCTTTCTCCCAATCTTAAAATTATAAATGGTAAACTACATAAATGACCATCATATTATTGAAAAAATCGCGATTTGACCATTTTATTTTTTTTAAGTAATTAAACCATCATACTATTAAATTGGATGCAATTTAACCACTAGCCGTTAGAGGTAGTGACTATTTAGAAAAGAAAAACGAAATTAACCCAACAAGTCACGGGTGGGATTCAAACCCATGTATGGCAGATGTAGATATTTATGCTATAAATGACCCATTTTAATATATGTCTTGTTTTTTACATTTATTTTTTAATTTCACATATAGAATCATCGAATTATTTTTAAATTTGATTAAAAAATTTAATTAAATTATTATATATATGTGTGTTAAATTATATTTAAAAATAAAATTTTAAATTATTAATCCGATGATTATATATGTAAAATTAAAAAAATATATAAAAATTTCGTTAAATGAAAAGTTATTATAATTTAAAAAAATTATTTTTAAATAATATAACACATATATAATAATTTAATTGAGATTTTTTAATTAAATTAAAAATTATTAAATTATTAATCCGATGATTACATATGTAAAATTAATAAATATATAATAATTTCGTTAAATAAAATGTTATTATAATTTAAAGTTTTTATTTTTATTAAATCAAATATAAATAATTAAATTCCTCCAATAAGGTGTTGACACGTGTCACCACCTAATTAAATAATTAATTTATTTTATAATTTAAAATTAGGACTAAATTAAAAGAATGTCTAAATAGTAGGGACCAAATATGTAATTATACGACAGTTACATTGATACCATTTAAATAATTTGGTGGTTTAATTGCTTCGAAAAAAAGTAATGTGGTTAAATCGCAACTTTATCAAAAGTATGGTGGTCAATGAAGTAGTTTACCCAATTATAAAATATCTACCAAAGCTAAATTAACTTGATTCGAAAAAAATTGATTTTTTTATTTAATTGAAAAAATAAATAAAGTTTGAATTATAAAATGACTATGGGTGGCAACTGGGTGAGGAATAACTGAAAATCGTGGGGATCCGAACCAACGAATATGTAGAATAACAAAATTTTCACCCACGGGGAAGGGGACGGGGACGAGAAAGTTTTGTCACCGAATATCAAATGGTGATGGGACGGGGATTGCTATATCCGAACTGTGGGATAACCGAACCGTATCCATATAAATCACCGTAAGGATCCTCGAAAAATACCCTTCAGAAAACCTCCCAATATTTTACAAAATTGGATGGCCATAAGGTTAATTTACCCATCTTTCAACAAAAATCTAATCTCCTAGTCTTAATATGGTCGGCTGGAGTAAGTTTGAAAATTCGCCGTAAATTTCATAAAAGTAATTAGAAAGTGGTCTTACATTATTGTAAATGTCATTCAGTTTATTTTGTTTAAAATACACGGTGATTGATTTCGAAATATATTTTTTAAAAATATATATGAATATTTGAATGTTGAAAGGTCATAAAAATTTTGCAGCAGAATTCTTAGAAAATAGTTTTAACAATGACTTTGAAAAATCACCAAAAATTCTACAAGATAAATTAGGAAGTGAGCCTTATATTTCTATAATCATATGGAAGTCTAGATCCGTTTAAAACAAACTGTTTTTGATTTCGAGTTATATACTAGTGTTGCGACTAAAAATTTCAAAAATACAGGTACCTCTCGGTGTCACTTAGAGGAACCGGGTTTTAAATAATTTTGAAAAATTTAATCGGATTTTGAAAAAGGGAGGAGTCACCACCGACCATTTAAAAATGGTAGACCGGACACTGAAAACTAAACCAGAGATTTAAAAGGGTTCGGGAGTCGGTTACATGCGGGGAAGATGAAAATCCCCGCCGTGCCCTAAAATCGGTACCAAAACCATTACCGCTTAATTAATATTAAATTTTGTGAATTAAAGTGACGATTCGTATCGAAATTTGGTTATACGATTGAGTACATTTTAAAAGCCTTAATATTCAAGAAAGAACGTTCAAACCACCACCACTACAACTGGTACTGGCCCCGTCCGTTCTCGAATAAAAAAACATTCGCATTACATTCTTTTATATTCCGAATACAACCTAACATAGCATGCGAGAATAAATAAACGAAGCCAGAAAAATATAAATCAATCCGCGAAAATAAACCGAGCGTAAAAAGGAAACAAATATCTAAGCATGGTATTTAAAATGCATGAGCAAGGATAAAATGGAGCAAATGCGAACATCAAGAGATTAACGTTAAACGAAACCTTCGATGAGCAAAGAACCAAACACGAAGAACACCCACGTTAAAAGATTCGTATATGAATAACGCATATGGTACGGGATGGACATAAACAAATGGTACGGGATAGACATAAACACGGGTGTAAGAAAACCATTTATTTGCATATGTATTAATGCACAAATAATGATGACCATGCCAAAATATGTTTACGTGCATATGTCGCCACATAACACTACATAATATGTACATACATGCATGGCCCCGTAAGAAATAATATAAATATGTAACATCCGAGTTTAGGGGTTGGATGAAAATAATATTTTGAGTTTCAGTTTTATAATTAGAATAATAATATATATTATTTGGGCTTCATATTTCCAAAACAAACATTTTATGTTGGACCAAAATTGATTTAAAACTCATTTTCCATGGAATTTGCAAATAAATGAAATTGTCATCTCATTAATGGCAAAACCGTAAATAAATGAACTTCCAATTAAAATGACCCCTTTTGTTAAAATAGACATGTGCTCATCTTCTTCCTCGCTCCTATTTTGAAACCCAACGACATTGAGAGCTCTTCTACTCCCTTTTACTATTACATCCCCTTTCATCTTCATCTTTGGAGTTTTTCAAAAGGTAATTGCATTTTTTACTTGGCTTTGCCATCCTCTACATTTTGGTACCATTAGTTTTAATTAAAACTATGTATTTTGCATTTTGGGTTTTCAAAGTTCTTGTCAAAAGGTTGAAGCTTTATTGTCTTTAACCTAAGCTTTTGATTATTTAAGGTTAGATAAGTTGTTTACAACCCTTAAGGTCCAACATATATGAATTTTAAAGAGTTTTACCATGATTCCCAGATTTGGGTTTTAATGGGGTTTTTGAAGGGTTTAAAGGTTAGTTTTGGGTGTGTTTGATGTTGGAAATTGAGGGCTTTTGGTTGTATGTTGGTTGAGGGTTGTTTTGGAAGCTTTTAGAAGTGTTAAAAGTGTTTGAAACAAGAGTTTTGGATTGGGTTTGAGGGCTGCTCGGGTTTGAAGTTTTGGGGTTGTTCTTGGCTTGAAAATCATGTGTTTTATGCTTGAGTAGTGTTCCGGGTTTGCTACATTGATGTGTGTTCTGATTTGAGGTTGTTTTGTTTGTGTTGAGATGGTTAGAAGCAAGAGTTTGTGTTGGTGAAGCCTCGGGAACAAATCCGGAATCGTTGGAAGCTTGATCGGCTTGTGGGTTGAGCTTGGAATAGTCGGTGAGTGGTTAAATGTTTTTAAATGGTTTTTGAGTATTGGTTCAAGCATGTGGACTAGGTTAGGCTTGGTAGACCCACCTAGAGTTGGGATTAGAGTGGTAGCCTAATCCCAAGCTTTAGTTAGAGACTTTGGTTGCACTCTAATTGTTGTTATGCCTCATGTTTAATTGTGTTTATGGTGGCTATGTATATTTTGTTATACATGTATGATGAGGCATGGTATTGATGCATTGTGATATGCATGTGGATTGTGCATGATGGTGATCATGGTGAGTACGTGCTAAGCACGGAAGTGGATATGAAATGATGTTGTGGATTGTGTTTAATATTGGAACTAGTATGCTTGGGTACAAATGATCGATTATTAGGGTGTTTAGTGTGCACACGTGAGTCAAATGCGCGCGTGGTCTTGGTGATGGTAGTCATCAAGATGGAGTACGTGTTCGCCCAGAAAACCTTCTTATATTTATGATAGTCGGTGATGAGTGTAATCCCATCGATGGGGTGTAACACCTGGGTTTAGGGGTCGGGTGAAAATAATATTTTAATATTATTCTGGGCTCGGTTTTACAATTAAAATAATCTTTTAAATTCGGGTTTCAAAAATAAATATTTGACCTTGGACCAAATTGAAGGAATTGCAAAGTGGAGAGTTTTTAAAGAATAAAGGAGATAACCATTCATTAATGGCCATTTTGTAATTTGCCCAACTTTTGATTTTAAATCCCCCTTTTTCTATCAAATAGTCGCTATCCACTCTCTTCTTCATCAAACTTAACGTGAAATAGAGCTCTCTCCTCTCCACCACTATTCCATCTCATTTCTCCTTCGTTCCAACTCGTTTTTGAAAGGTAACATCATTTTTGACTTCTCCTCATCATCCTCTCTTCAAAAGTACACTTAGTTTTCATTTTCGTTAAGGTTTTGGAAAATGGGGTTTTTGAAGATTTTGATTAAAAAGGGTAACTTTATGTTGCTAAGCTTAATGTTTTGATCTAATATGGTTAGTTATGAAGTCTAGGAGCTAAATGTTTCAATATATATGAATTTTTCTTGGTTTTGAGCAATTTCCGAATTTGGGTTTAAATGGGGGGTTTTTGGAGGGTTTTGGGTGAGTTTTGGGGATTGTTTTAGGTTGGAATTGATGGTCCAATGTTAGTACTATGGTTAGGGGTTGATTTGGGATCACTTGTGGATGTAAAAGGTGTTGGAAACATGGGTTTTGGATAAGGTTTTGGGGCTGCCCGAGTTTGCTAAATGTGGGGTTTGTTCATGGCTTGAAATGTTGTGATTTATGTTAGAGTTGTACTCCGGGTTAACTACTTTGATGCTTGGGCTAATTTGAAGTTGTTTGAATTGTGGTGAGGTTGTTTAGAAGCAAGAGCTTGTGTTGGTGAAGCATCGAGGGTGAATCCGGAAGCTTGAAGTTGGTTGCTCGCTTGGTAATTTGAGCTTGGAAGTATAGGTGAGTGGTTAATGTTTTCTAAGTGTTTTCTAAGTGGTTGGTTCGAGCATGTGGACTAGGTCGGGCTCGATAGACCCACCTAGAGTTAGGATTAGGGTGGTAGCCTAATCCTAAGCTTAAACTAGAGACTTTGGTTGAACTCTTACTTGATGCTTATGCCTCGTGATGTTTATGATATGTTGATTTATGTATAATGTGTTATACATGTGTGATGAGGCATGGTTGTGATGCATTGTGATATGCATGTGGATTGTTCATGACTGTGATCATGGTGAGTACGTGCTAAGCACAGAATTGGTTGTAATTGATAATGTGGATTGAGTTAAATGTTGGCACTAGTATGCTTGAGTACAAATGATCGATCATTAGGATGTTAGTGTGCACACATGAGTCAAATTCGCGCGTGGCCTTGGTGGCGTTGAGTCGCCAAGGAGGAGTACGTGTTCGCCCGAAAATTGTTATATATATTTAGTCGATGATGAGTGGAATCCCATCGACGGGGCGTGAGGATGAGTGGAATCCCCTCCGCGAGACCGGTGATGAGTGTAATCCCACCGTGAGGTAAAGTGGTTGTTGGATGTGAGTTCCAACGTGTTTATCCGCGTATTCGAGTCATAGCTAGGTGCCAATCTGAATTGATATGTGTATCACTGTGATGTGGAAATGTGTTTCCTTTAGATGATTATATGTGCTTACATATGTTGTGGAAATGAGCTTGTTGAGCATGACTTATAATTGAATATTGTTCATGCATCATTAACATTTTGTCTCTTGAGGATCGAAGGTATAATCATGCATTTACCTTGGTTGAGATCGTGCTTGGACCCTGCATTGTCGAGGTTTGTTTTTAAAAAGCTTACCCTCACTAAGCTTTATTGCTTACGCTCTCTCTTTGTTCGACAATGCAGATCAATAGCTCGTGGGTTGCTAAGTGCAAGAAGAGGCCTCCAAGTGTATGTGCTTGTGGTGCTAGCCTAGCTATCAAGTATGGTTTTTAGTTATGATGTAATGGTCAAGCAATGGGACATGTATTCGTGTTATGATACTTTTGAGCTATGATGTTGTTGTTAAGGAGCATGTTAGACTCCCTTTATGTGTTTGTCAACTTGGTTTTTGAGATGTATGCCCCTGCTTGTAAACCTTGTTGGTAATTGTTTACCTTGAATTGTCTAAGTGTTGACTATGCTAAAGTATGCTAATTGTAATGCCATGTATGGTCCTTGGTGTAGATGTCTTCTTGTATATCTTGTGTATGTTGACTATGGATACTAGGGAGCATGCCTCTAGGAAGTATTTGTATGGTTTGTATGCTTCGTGGGGTTGTATCGGATGTTTGGAACCACTAGGAGATGTCTAAAACTGATTTTGGAAGTTTGCAGGCAACATGTGTTTCGAAACGGGCTGTCCTATTTCGAAACGGGTATGGTTCCAGGGCCCCCGTATCGGAACTCGTTTCGATACGTTTTGGCCACTGTGAGCCCCTGTTTCGAAACCAGTTTCGAAACACTTTTGCTACTGGAGGTGCCTGTTTCGAAACTAGTATCGAAACGGCAAGGCAAATCGAGACCTTGTTCCGGAACGGGGTGGATGCGTTTCGAAACACAGGCCTGTTTTTGGACCTTTTGACATCTCTAAGGGGTTTCAAGAGTTGGGCTTAGGCCCGATTTGTTGTTGGGCTTCCGCTTAGGCTTAATCAATGCATTTAGATAAGATAAAATGAAAAATTTTCTCTAGGGTCGATAACCGAAGTGGAGCCTTAACGGGTTTCATCTCGGTTATCCCTGTGTAGCCCACTCGGATCGGTCAAATGTCCGGGCCAGGACGAGGGGGTTACACTTGTTGGTATCAGAGCCTAAGGTTACCGAGACCTTGGGCAGGTAAGTGAGGTAAGACGCGTTTTATGATTGATATGCACGGTGTTTGCTTGTATTGTAAGCATGATTGCTTGTGTGACAAGTATGTTGATTGTTTTGTTTAAAAGCATGTTGTTTAAGAGTCCCATTGCTACTATTACATCGGAAAGGAATTTTAAGTGAGGGAAACGTACTTGAGCACTTGGAAACCTTGCCTTCCTAACCCAATCTTGTATATTTTGTTTGTTGTGGTTGTAGTTATCGTTTGTGAGCGATGTCTAGGCCGAGGGGTAGGCCGAGGGTGGTTCGTCAGGAACCACGTGTTGCGGCTCCTGTTGAGCCGGTGATTGGGGTGGAGGCTCATATAGAAGGGCCTGCTGCTGCTGGAGTTGGAGCTCCTCCACCACCACCTCCTCCGCCCGGTGAGGGAGACGAGGCGGGAGTCGAGGGAGAGGGGCCTCAGGGTGGCCAAGGTCCGGCCGGAATCGATATGACTCCGCTAGTGCAAGCTATAGCGGGAGCATTTCAGGCCGCAGTTGCGGGAGCTCAGGCTGCAGCTCAGCCTAGGTGTGACGATGCTAGTCTACCTTTGGAGAGGCTCCGTAGCTTGGGGGCCGAAGAGTTCAGGGGATCCACTCCGGAGAGGTCGGAGTTATGGTTGGAGAAGACAGTTCGTATCTTAGCTCAGATGGGTTGTGTGGGCGCACGTAGATTGGGCTGTGTGATTTCCTTGCTTCAGGGTGATGCCTACACCTGGTGGGTCACCATTACTACTGGAGTTCCAGAGGCAGAGATTGATTGGGATTTCTTTGAGTCTGCTTTCAGAAAGAGGTACTTGGGACCGAGGTATTTAGATGAGAAGAAGCGAGAGTTTATGGCCCTTACTCAGGGAGATGCTTCTGTGACTGACTATGAGATCCGTTTTGTTCGCTTGAGTCAGTACGCTCCAGAGTTGGTTCCTACTGAAGTGGAACGCTGTAACCGTTTTCGCTACGGGTTGAGCAAGGAGATCAAGAGGTACACGTTAGCTTCTGACTACTCAGACTTTGATGTGTTGGTCGCGAGGGCCAAGGACTTAGAGCACAATTTGGGTTCGACCAAACGATCTGGTGGATCTAGTTCTGGTAAGAGGCACAATCACTTTGATAGTAGAGATGCCAAGAGGCATAGAGGTGGCAGACATCAATTTGACCATAGACGTGGCGGTTGCCATCATGGTAGGGGCCATCAGGGCCATAGAGGAGGAGGGCGATTGCCCGAGTGCACCCGATGTGGGAGATAGCACACTGGTGAGTGTTGGGGTAACTTCCATGCTTGTTGGAACTGTGGTTCGAGGGACCACTTTAGGAGGGATTGTCCGCATCAGGCGGCACATGCACCGAACATTGCTCAGGCTCCTGCGAGAGCGAATGATTTTCAGAGAGGTCGTGGGCGCGGTCGTGGCTACTTCCAGCCTAGGGCTGATGCACCTAGGGTAGATGCTCAGAGAAACCTTGTTCATGTTGTGGCAGTGTAGCCAGAGGCAGGAGGACCAGCGAGAGTTTATGCTCAGAGGGAGGCCGGGAACGACACTGATGTGATAGCAGGTAATTTTGAGTTACAGTCTATGTCTTTGCTTTCCTTGGTTGATTCGGGTTCTACACATTCCTACATTTTGAGTGAGCATGCAAAAAAGTTAGATATACCTGTTGAGATCTTAGATGTAGGTATGCACGTGACTAGTTCTTTTGGTGAGACAGTTGTGGTTAGACGTATGTATAGGAGATGTCCACTGAAGATTCAGGGTCATGTGTTCTCTGTTGACATGATGGAACTTACTTTCTATGACTTTGATATTATTTTGGGTATGGAATGGTTAGTTGAGCACCGGGCTAGTGTGGATTTTGAGACGAAGAGGATTTCCTTGAAACTTTCCGATGACTACGAGGTAGTGGTAGTAGGCGAGAACATTAAGTTCTTGTCTAATGTTGTATCAGCTTTAGAGGCTCATAGGTTGATGGATTCCGGATGTGGGGCTTACTTAGCTTATGTTATGAATCTGAATATGTGTGAAGCTAGACCGAAAGATATTAGGACAATGTGTGACTTTCCGGATGTGTTTCCTGAAGAGTTGTCGAGTTTGCCTCCTGATAGAGATGTTGAGTTTGTGATTGAGACTGTTTCAGGGTCTAATCCAGTTTTGATAGCTCCGTATCGTATGGCTCCGAAGGAGTTGAAAGAATTGAAGAGCCAGTTGCAAGAATTATTAGACCGTGGTTTCATTAGGCCTAGTAGTTCTCCTTGGGGTGCTCCCGTGTTGTTTGTGAAAAAGAAAGATGGTAGTATGCGCATGTGCATTGATTACAGGCAGTTGAATCAGTTGACTGTGAAGAACAAGTATCCGTTGCCTCGTATAGATGATTTGTTTGATCAGTTGAGAGGTGCTTCAGTGTTCTCGAAGATAGATTTGAGATCAGGGTACTATCAGTTGAAAGTGAAAGAGTGTGATGTTCCGAAGACAGCTTTTAGGACTAGGTATGGTCACTATGAGTTCCTTGTGATGCCATTTGGGCTCACGAATGCACCTGCAACATTCATGGATATGATGAACAGGATTTTTAGAGACTATCTAGACCGTTTTGTAGTTGTTTTTATTGATGATATACTTGTGTACTCGAAGACAGAAGAAGAGCATGATGAGCACTTGAGATTTGTGTTACAGAGATTGTTGAGCAATCAGTTGTATGTGAAGCTTAGCAAATGTGAGTTCTGGGTTCGAGAGGTAGTATTTCTTGGCCATGTTGTTACGGCCGAAGGTATCCGTGTTGATCCATCGAAGATTGAGGCTATTGTTAAGTGGAAATAACCTAAGTCTGTGACTGAGATTAGGAGTTTCCTAGGATTAGCCGGTTACTATAGGAGATTTGTTGATGGTTTCTCTAGGGTAGCCGCTTCTTTGACTAAATTGTTGCAAAAAAGAGTTAAGTTCGAGTGGTCAGATGCAAGACATAAAGCCTTTGAGAAATTGAAAGAAGCTTTGACAAACGCTCCAGTGTTAGTGCAACCTGTTTCAGGTAAAGAATTTGTGATTTACAGTGATGCTTCCTACATAGGTTTAGGATGCGTTTTGATGCAAGAAAGGAGAGTTGTTGCTTATGCTTCTAGACAGTTAAAGGTTCATGAGAAGAACTACCCTACTCATGATATAGAGTTAGCCGCGGTTGTGTTTGCATTGAAGATTTGGCGTCATTACTTGTATGGTGAGAAGTGTATAGTCTACACCGACCATAAGAGCTTGAAGTATTTAATGACACAGAGAGAGTTGAACTTGAGACAGAGAAGATGGCTTGAGTTGTTGAAAGACTATGATTTGACCATTGAGTACCATCCTGGTAAGGCAAATGTAGTAGCCGATGCTTTGAGTAGAAAAGTTGCAGTTGAGTTGAGAGCTATGTTTGCTAGACTGAGTGTATCCGATGATGGTGGTTTGATCACTGAGTTGCAAGTGAAACCTTCTTTGATTCAGTTGATTAGAGAGAAGCAGTTGCAAGATGTGACTTTAGTTCCTCATGTTCAGGACATAGCCGAAGGAAGACCGACCGAGTATAGTTTCAGTGGTGAGAACTTGTTGTGCTTTAGAGATAGAGTTGTTGTACCGGAAGATGTTGAGTTGAGACGTCAGATTCTGAGTGAAGCACATTCGAGTCCCTTTTCTATGCATCCGGGTAGTACCAAAATGTACCGTGACTTGAAGAATGATTACTTTTGGGTTGGTTTGAAGAAGGATGTAGCCGAGTATGTGAGCCGTTGTATGGTTTGTCAGAGAGTGAAGGCAGAACATCAGGTTCCTTCAGGTTTGTTACAACCTTTGAAGATTCCGAAATGGAAATGGGAAAGGATCACCATGGACTTTGTGTCAGGATTGCCGTTGTCTCATTCGAAGAAGAATTCTGTATGGGTGATTGTTGATAGGTTCACAAAGTGTGCTCACTTCTTAGCAGTGAACACCACGGATTCTTTGGACAAGTTGGCAAACTTGTACATCCGTGAGATTGTGAGACTTCATGGAGTTCCGAAGTCTATTATTTCAGATAGAGATCCTAGATTTACTTCGACGTTCTGGGGTTGTTTGCATAGTGCTCTAGGTATCCGTTTGCATTTCAGTACGTCTTATCATCCGCAGTCCGATGGGCAGTCAGAGCGAGTGATAAAGATTCTAGAGGATATGCTTCGTTGTTGTGTGATTGACTTCCAGGGTTCTTGGGAGAAACACCTACCTTTAGTTGAGTTTGCTTACAACAACAGTTATCAGTCTAGTATTCAGATGGCTCCCTATGAGGCTTTGTATGGTAGACGATGTAGGACTCCGATTTGTTGGGCTGAAACAGGTCAGAGATTGTTACCTATGCCGGATTTGCTTAAGGGGACTACCGACAAGGTGAAGTTGATTTGTGACCATTTGAAAGCAGCTTCCGATCGTCAGAAGTCTTATGCGGATTTGAAGAGGAAAGAGATTGAGTTCTCCGTGGGTGAGAAAGTGTTTCTGAAAGTATCTCCGTGGAAGAAGGTAATGAGATTTGGCCGGAAGGGCAAGTTGAGTCCGAGGTTCAATGGTCCGTATGAGATAGTTGAGCGGATTGGGCCTGTAGCTTACCGTTTGAGGTTACCTTCTGAGTTAGAGAAAATCCACGATGTCTTTCATGTGTCTATGCTTAGGAGGTATAGGTCAGACCCTTCTCATGTTATGCCCGTTGAGGAGATAGAGTTGAATCCGAATTTGTCTTACAATGAAGAGCCCGTTGAGATACTTGCTTCTGATAGCAAGGTGTTGCGTGGTAAGACTATAGAGTTGGTCAAGGTGTTGTGGAGACATAGAGGTGTGGAAGAGGCCACGTGGGAGAGGAAAGCTGATATGGTTGAGCAGTTTCCGTATTTGTTTCCGTCAGGTAATTTCGGGGACGAAATTCCTTAAGTGGGGGAGAGTTGTAACACCCGGGTTTAGAGGTCGGGTGAAAATAATATTTTAATATTATTATGGGCTCGGTTTTACAATTAAAATAATCTTTTAAATTTGGGTTTCAAAAATAAATATTTGACCTTGGACCAAATTGAAGGAATTGCAAAGTGGAGAGTTTTTAAAGAATAAAGGAGATAGCCATTCATTAATGGCCATTTTGTAATTTGCCCAACTTTTGATTTTAAATCCCCCTTTTCTATCAAATAGTCACTATTCACCCTCTTCTTCATCAAACTTAACGTGAAATAGAGCTCTCTCCTCTCCACCACTATTCCATCTCATTTCTCCTTCGTTCCAACTCGTTTTTGAAAAGTAACATCATTTTTGACTTCTCCTCATCATCCTCTCTTCAAAAGTACACTTAGTTTTCATTTTCGTTAAGGTTTTGGAAAATGGGGTTTTTGAAGATTTTGATTAAAAAGGGTAACTTTATGTTGCTAAGCTTAATGTTTTGATCTAATATGGTTAGTTATGAAGTCTATGAGCTAAATGGTTCAATATATATGAATTTTTCTTGGTTTTGAGCAATTCCCGAATTTGGGTTTAAATGGGGTTTTTGGAGGGTTTTGGGTGAGTTTTGGGGGTTGTTTTAGGTTGGAATTGATGGTCCAATGTTAGTACTATGGTTAGGGGTTGATTTGGGATCACTTGTGGATGTAAAAGGTGTTGGAAATAGGGTTTTGGATAAGGTTTTGGGGCTGCCCGAGTTTGCTAAATGTGGGGTTTGTTCATGGCTTGAAATGTTGTGATTTATGTTAGAGTTGTACTCCGGGTTAACTAATTTGATGCTTGGGCTAATTTGAAGTTGTTTGAATTGTGGTGAGGTTGTTTAGAAGCAAGAGCTTGTGTTGGTGAAGCATCGAGGGTGAATCCGGAAGCTTGAAGTTGGTTGCTCGCTTGGTAATTTGAGCTTGGAAGTATAGGTGAGTGGTTAATGTTTTCTAAGTGTTTTCTAAGTGGTTGGTTCGAGCATGTGGACTAGGTCGGGCTTGGTAGACCCACCTAGAGTTAGGATTAGGGTGGTAGCCTAATCCTATGTTTAAACTAGAGACATTGGTTGAACTCTTACTTGATGCTTATGCCTCGTGATGTTTATGATATGTTGATTTATGTATAATGTGTTATACATGTGTGATGAGGCATGGTTGTGATGCATTGTGATATGCATGTGGATTGTTCATGATTGTGATCATGGTGAGTACGTGCTAAGCACGGAATTGGTTGTAATTGATAATGTGGATTGAGTTAAATGTTGGCACTAGTATGCTTGAGTACAAATGATCGATCATTAGGATGTTAGTGTGCACACATGAGTCAAATTCGCGCGTGGCCTTGGTGGCGTTGAGTCGCCAAGGAGGAGTACGGGTTCGCCCGGAAATTGTTATATATATTTAGTCGATGATGAGTGGAATCCCATCGACGGGGCGTGAGGATGAGTGGAATCCCCTCCGCGAGACCCGTGATGAGTGCAATCCCACCGTGAGGTAAAGTGGTTGTTGGATGTGAGTTCCAACGTGTTTATCCGCGTATTCGAGTCATAGCTAGGTGCCAATATGAATTGATATGTGTATCACTGTGATGTGGAAATGTGTTTCCTTTAGATGATTATATGTGCTTACATATGTTGTGGAAATGAGCTTGTTGAGCATGACTTATAATTGAATATTGTTCATGCATCATTAACATTTTGTCTCTTGAGGATCGAAGGTATAATCATGCATTTACCTTGGTTGAGATCGTGCTTGGACCCTGCATTGTCGAGGTTTGTTTTTAAAAAGCTTACCCTCACTAAGCTTTATTGCTTACGCTCTCTCTTTGTTCGACAATGCAGATCAATAGCTCGTGGGTTGCTAAGTGCAAGAAGAGGCCTCCAAGTGTGTGTGCTTTGTGGTGCTAGCCTAGCTATCAAGTATGGTTTTTAGTTATGGTGTAATGGTCAAGCAATGGGACATGTATTCGTGTTATGATACTTTTGAGCTATGATGTTGTTGTTAAGGAGCATGTTAGACTCCCTTTATGTGTTTGTCAACTTGGTTTTTGAGATGTATGCCCCTGCTTGTAAACCTTGTTGGTAATTGTTTACCTTGAATTGTCTAAGTGTTGACTATGCTAAAGTATGCTAATTGTAATGCCATGTATGGTCCTTGGTGTGGATGTCTTCTTGTATATCTTGTGTATGTTGAGTATGGATACTAGGGAGCATGCCTCTAGGAAGTATTTGTTTGGTTTGTATGCTTCGTGGGGTTGTATCGGATGTTTGGAACCACTAGAAGATGTCTAAAACTGATTTTGTAAGTTTGCAGGCAACGAGTGTTTCGAAACGGGTTGTCCTGTTTCGAAACATGTATGGTTCCAGGGCTCTCGTATCGGAACTCGATTCGATACGTTTTGGCCACTGTGAGCCCCTGTTTCAAAACCAGTTTCGAAACACTTTTGCTACTGGAGGTGCCTGTTTCGAAACTAGTATCGAAACGGAAAGGCAAATCGAGACCTTGTTCCGAAACGGGGTGGATGCGTTTCGAAACGGACGTCTGACTTTTTAAATTGAAGCTGGTGTTTCGAAACGGGCCTTGACCGTTTCGAAACACATGCCTGTTTTTGGACCTTTTGACATCTCTAAGGGGTTTCAAGAGTTGGGCTTAGGCCCGGTTTGTTGTTGGGCTTCCGCTTAGGCTTAATCAATGCATTTAGATAAGATAAAATGAAAAATTTTCTCTAGGGTCGGTAACCGAAGTGGAGCCTTAACGAGTTTCATCTCGGTTATCCCCGTGTAGCCCACTCGGTTCGGTCAAACGTCCGGGCCGGGACGAAGGGGTTACATGGGGCGTGAGGATGAGTGGAATCCTCTCCGCATGAACGGTGATGAATGTAATCCCACCGTAAGGTAATGGTTGTTGTTGGATGTGAGTTCCAACGTGTTATCCGCGTATTCGAGTCATAGCTAGGTGCCAATATGTGCTTATGTGTGAGCCAATATGATTGAGATGTGTTGCCAATATGGATTAATATATGTACTTACATATGATGTGGTTTTGGGTCTTGTTGATCTTGGCATATTATGAGTTTATGTTCATGCATCATTTATATTTTGGCTTATGTGGATCGAAGGTAAGATCATGCATTCTACCCTGGTTGTACTCGTGCTTGGACCCTGCATTGTCGAGGTTTGTTTTAATGAGCTTACCCTCACTAAGCTTTATGCTTACGCTCTTTTTATTCGACAATGCAGATCCGTAGTTCGTGGGTTGCTAGTGCAAGAATGGGGCCTCCAAGTGTGCTAGTGTCGCTTTTGGTTAGCTCAAGTATGAACATTAAATTGAAGGATTGTAATAGTCAAGCAATGAGATTCGAATGTTTTGGATTTATGTTGTTGGTTGTTTAGGAGCATGTTTAGACTCCTTTTTATGTTGATGTTGGTATGGCTTGTTGATGCCATGTCTGGATTGTATGACATGTTTAAGTTGCTTCCATGAATGCTTTATGTTTGGATGTTCAAGGCATGAAACCTTATATATATATGTTAAGTATGTCTCCTTTTGAGTAAATGCTTGAATCCTTAAGTGTATGTTCCTTGTTCGTGTTGAATGTCTTGTATGATATGCCTTGGTTGTTGAATGTTGTATGTATGTTTGTATGTGGCTAGGGAAGTCTTAAATTGTATCTAGAGTTGTGTTTGAGTGTCTTAGGCTGCAAAATTGAGTGTTGCAGTGCAGGGCATATCGGTACGCCCAAGGGCCGTAACGATACGGTCCTACACTTTGGGACTCAAGTTTGGCCTATCGTATCGATACACGGGGGCGTATCGATACGCCCAAAGCTCAATGGAAATTTGAGTTTTTGACGAGATTTTAGCATATTGGTACGGGTCTAGGGTGTATCAATACGGTCTTGTATCGTTGACCGTGAGAAGTTGACCAGTCAGGGCGTATCGGTACGGTCAACCTGTGTACCGATACGGTCTCCCTGGTTTGACCTAGAGCTGTTGACCTAGTCAAGGCGTATCAATACCCTCTATTAGTGTATCGATACGGCCTGCTTTAAAAAGGTAATATGGGCTGTTTTAATTGGGTTGTTTGGTTGTTTACCTCATCGTTTCTTCCGCTGTTGCTTTTCTCACATAGGACCTAATGTCCCATCTAGAAAAGAGAATAACAATGAAAAGTTTTTCTTGGGTCGGTAACCGAAGTGGAGCCTTAACGGGTTTCGCCTCGGTTATCCCCGTGTAGCCCACTCGGATCGGTCAAGCGTCCGGACCGGGACGAGGGGGTTACAAAATATATGTATAATCACATGAAAAGTAACAGACTAAATGACCACATTCATTATGTATCAATCATAAAAAACAAGCATGAACAATAAATGATTGCAAATTAGATATGAGTGAATGGAGGGACTGATTAAGCCATTTTACTGCCGATTTAGGGACGAAATTGAACATGGGCTTTTAAAATTGAGGGTTCGGTAGGGAATTAACCCGCCCCAAAATGTTTCGCATGGCAAAGGGTACCAAATTAAAAACGGTTTACACGTACAGGGTCCAGGGGAGGGATTTTGAGAGACGGAAGGGCTAGGGGTGAGATTCCAGAGACGCGAAGGGACTAAAGCTGCTATAAGACCATTTAAAAAAATAAGTGTAATATAAATACTCCCTTCATCTCTACCTTTTCCCCTTTTGGTCGTTTTTAGAAAAAAATAAAAATAAAAATAAAAGGACCTCCCCTTTCTTCTCTCTCGGGAAACCAGAGAACTAAATCCTCTTGGCTTCCCCGTTCGTTGGACGCCCAACGCTGGAAACGACAACACTTCAAATGGCCCTTTCAAAGAAGCAAACTTGAAAAGAAAAGAAAAACAAGCTTTCTCTTCCTCCCCTTCTTTTTACCAAACCGAAAGCCCCCCTTTTTCTTTGAAAACCTTGGTTCGAAACTGAAATATCAGGGAAATCCCTAACCGTTCGGGTCACCCTCATTGTCTCACCATTCTCGGTCGTACAAGGCCTGATGGCTTATCGACAGTAGAAGGCGAGCCGACTCCGAGAAGAAGATGAAGCGTCGAAAGGTAAAAACTTAAACTTTTCCTATGCATGCAAAGAAAAAGAAATACCTCTGAAATGTTTTTGTGTTATTCATTTCTCTGAAAATTTCGATGCTTTTTGTTTACAATCTCTCCTCTCTTTTTTCTCGATGCTCACTGATTTTTTTGTCTCTTGATGCTCACCCCTCCCTCTGTGATTTTTTTTGTTTTTCGGTTTTATAACCGAGTTACATGACAAAACATTAGTTGCATGCACTCTGAGATCTATGAAATTGATGTTGCTTCATCCTTTTGGGTTTTGCTTTTGTTTTGTTTTCTTGCCATTTTTGGCGTTTTGACTTTCTGATTTGTGTGCTTGCATGTTGGCAACTACCGGAATGGGAAAGGCATCGAGCTAGTCGCGGCAGACGCGTTGGGTGTGAAGGTGGTAGGGGAACAGTCGAGCGTGGGAGCATCAAACGTTGCGCGTGGGCGTGTCGAATCTCTGGAAGATCTGAGCTTCTCGATTGGTCATTGATCGGACGACTGGAGATGAACGCGACGCTAAATGACAAAGAAGGCAGCTAGGGTTTCTGTCCGACGTTTAATCTGGACCGTCAGATCTAAATAGATCTGACGGCTGTAGGCTTTGCGGCGCGAGGCCATACCCTGGAGCTCGCTAGGGTTTCCTCTACCGGGCTGATCTGGACCGTCAGATCTTGAAACAGATCTGACGGCTGCTAGCTAGCTGCGTACCTAAAAACAAGAGATGGGCTTAGGGTTTTGTGTGTAATTAGGGCTATGTATTATTTAGGCTTACGGGCCGTGTAATGGACTTTATTTTTTAATCAATGTATTTTGGGCTTTTATTTATTTACTTATGTTTTATTTTTAATTATGATAATAAGACTAGTAATTATTAATAATAATAATAATAATAATAATAATAATAATAAATATATTAACAGTAATAATGAATAATATTAAGTATACTAACAATAATAATAATAATAATACATAATACTAACAATAGTAATATAATATAATATAATATAATATATAAGTAATAAACAATAATAGTAACAAACATAGCAATAATAATTACTAATAGTAATGATAATACTAACACATAATAAATGATAATAATATAATAAGTGATAATAACAAAAACAAATATGTAATAAATGTATATAAATGATAAATAATAATGATAAGATATAATTGTTATTAACTATAATAAGATAATATAATATATATTAGTAATGTTTAGGGGTTTTTTGAAATCAATAATATAATGAATATAAAAATAATGATGCTACTGAATATAAAAATATAGAACCTTTTCGAACCCTTTCTTTGTAGGATCCTTGTCGGCAAGCTTGAAAGCTTTCACCTGATATCCTTAAGTGGCGATTATGAAAGGTTTCTCCTGAAATCCTTGAGCGGCGAGTATCTGCCTCCTTTGCTCCAAAATTCTTGGGCTTTGAGTTTCTGTCTCTTTTCACCTGAAATCAAGACGTGGCGAGTCTGAAAATCTTCGCCTGAAATTCTTAAGCTTTGAGTATCTGCCTTCTTTGCTCCTAAATCTTTCTAAGTTTTTGCTTTGTCGTATACTCCTCATTTTATGAAGAGCCCGACTCGCTTTTCGGATACCTGTGAAAAAGATGGAATGCTATGATGTCATGAATTAGCATGCCCCTAACCTAGGGATGCCTAAGTACTCGTGATGCATGACTGAGGATTCTAAGTTATTTAAACATATTAATTCTATTGACATCGTGTCTTTTGGTGCTGCTTCTTACGTTGATTGCACCTCTTCTCTGTTCTACCTGACCCTTGTTCTTATTCTTCTCATCTTGATCCACTTCTGGAATTGTCTGCCTCAAAGTGCCCATTCGGGTTTTCACTTTAAACCCTTCTTTGCCCCCTTTTATCCCCTTTTCTCTCTCTTTTTTGTTGTTGTTGTTGTTGTTGCTTTTTCTTTTTGTTATTTTCTTCTTCTTCTTCTTTTCTACTGCCTTTTGATTGCCTGAATAGATAGGCAGATTTCCATTCTCCAAGTGCCTAAACGGATAGGCAGGTTCTATTCTCCAAATGCCCGAATAGATAGGCGGGTTTCATATATCTTTGCCTTGAGCTTTGAGTATCTGTATCCTTTGCTCTGAAATTCTTGGGCCTTGAGTTTCTGTCTTCTTTGCCCCGAGCTCTGAGTATCTGCCTCTTTTGCTCTGCAATTCTTTTGGCTTTCAGTTTCTGCCTCCTTTGCCATGAGTTTGTGATCTGAAGCGTCCCTTCTGATTTTCGCTTCATTCCCCAAAGTGCCTTTTGGGTTTTCACCGTGTCTCCTCTTTTTCTTTCTCCTCTTTCTTCTTCTTTTTCTCCTTTTGGGCACTCCTTTGAGTTTTCTTCTTGAAGTTAACTTCTACCTTTGACTCTTATCGTCAAAATCTTTTCACATATTTAGGGTGTCCACATGTCTTCTCATTTTCCATAAAGCCCTATCTCTATTTGCCTTCGCTCTTTAGGCTTACGTATCTTCTAACAGACCTCTAGTTAATATCGGTTGCTTTAAATGGTGTCTTCTATCTAAAGATGCCACAACTTTTTGGCCCTTGTTCCTCTAAATTTGTGGTCAAAAGCACCTCTTCTGAATTTCGCTTCTTTGCCCCAAAGTGCCTTTTGGGTTTTCGTCTCGGCTTCTCTTCTTTTTCTCCTCTATCTTCCTTCTTTTCTTAGGCATATCTTCGTCGTCTTTTTTCGAGTTGATTTCAGACGATACTTACTATCTCATCTTGGTGTGCAGAGCACACGATCCTTCTTGGGACATTTCTTCTAGTAAGATGCTTAGGCTCCGAGGGTAAATTCTGTTCCCCGATTCTCAACGTCAAATTTTCTACCCTCATGTTCTATTCCAACACTTCTTAGCGAAGGTCGACTTCATAGTTCGACATTTCACTGAAGACGGTCTTGATATTTCAACTGGAGGTATTAGTAGCAATGTTTGAACCTCCGAGGGTGCCCCTCCGGGTACTGATGGCTTTACCTCGAGCCACGGTCAATATGCTTGTTCATTCCCATGTAGAAGACTTATGCAAGTGATTAGGTAATAAAGAATTTTATTATGTAGATATACATTTTAAAGAATCATGTCAAGTGAAAATCAAGTTTGGGGTCTTTGAAAAAAGGTCGACCCGAGTGACATTTTCCGAATGTTGCAGGGATGCACATATGAAATCTTTTCTGGGCTATTAGGCTCCGAGAGGAGCGACTCTCATTCCTAGTTTCTATCCAATTTAAAGGTGGCTCTCTTTAACTCACCAACTTACCATGCCCCATCCTTCCCTCTCTTCTGATCTCAATCAAGCATTAGAAGTGTGGCAATCCTTGAAGAAAGGTTAACCCCAATAGGCGGGATGTGATCTGAAGATAAATTTATCCATCCGTGTACGGTCCAAATGGTCTTTTATGGCTTGTAATGTAGGCTAAGGCTCACGGCTATGAAAGAAAGGGTAAATAGGCCCAAACAAGTGTTTAAGGGTGGTGAAACCAATGATCAATTCTTCCAACTGAAGGCCTCAATTATGCTCCGATGAAATGTTATTTCCTCTCTTATTATTTTTTTGATCGCTCTAGACTGCCCTTTTCTTTTTGGTTTTTTTCTTTTTTTTTCCTTAGGGGTTTTCACCCTAGAGTTCTTTTTTTTCATCAAGTGTAGTTTCGGATCAAATTGCGCATTTGAATCGTACTAATGCATATCTCCATTTAAAGGCGACCAATCTTTTACAGTCCTTATAGACAGTGATTCAGTTGGCTAGGGAATTCTTTTATCCCTTTTCTTTATCCACTTCTCTCTTTACAAAATTGCACTTTTCACTTTAGTGCTTTCCTCTTTGATTTCTTCGACTTTTATGTCGGTAACTTTTGACTTGATTTGGGTAGCTCTTTGAGCACCAACTTTTCTTTCGTCGTTTCCTTTTGATGTTTCTACTGCTCAAATTTAAAAATGTATCCAATGCCTCTATTCCTTTTTATTGCCCTTTAATTCTCAAGGCGTCGTCCTCATAGCATAATCAAAATCCACCGTCATTTACTTGTCCATAGACTTCTATCTCCTTTACCCCTGGTGTAGGGGTGATCCTTGGTTTGGGTTCGATCAGAAGAAAAAAAACTTAACAGGCTCAAACGGGGAAAACAACATGTATATTTTTTTATTTTCTTTCTATGTGAATGGAATTGAAGGAATGCCAAATGTCCTCCCACACACGGATATCAAAATTGGTCTTCAGGTGGTAGAAGTTTTAGGGTTATCACTTCATTCAAGGAACTTAGACAACAATGCCCGAGAGGAAAATTCACTCAATGGGAGTGGCCCATTATTCCTGAATACTCGTTGTCATCCCTTTCTTGGCCTAAGTAGAACAGACGGTGTTTCCATTTGTATTATTCCCACAACATTCGGTTTTTTAAGTTTTGAATTAAGGTTGTTTTTGCAAAAATATATACATGTATGTTTTTTAATAGAAAAACAATATGGTTATAATCATAAAGAACAAATGAAATGTCTAAAAAAAATTAAAGAATATAAAATTCTTGCAAAAGTCTCCTTCATTGAAAATAGAACAAACGGACATCACAAAAGCCCTTACAAGAGATGCTAGCTATCATGGGCCAACAATACGATTTTAAACATGCACCTCAACGAGGAAAGGATTTGACAACAAAAGGTAAAACAAACACGATGCATGGAGACATAAAATCCTAAACTACGTTGAAGATCAACGTCTTCCAAAAGCTGCCCCTTCAAAAGATTGCCCCTGTAGCGACTAAAAAATCCGAAAATGTGTTTTTCCACTTTTTGTAAAGATTTGATTTTAGGGGATTTTTTAAAATGCTAGTATTTTGAATAAAATACTGGAGTCGCCACCGATCATTTAGAAAAAGGTAGACCGGACACCGAGAAAACAAAACCAGAGATTTAAAAAGGGTTCGGGAGTCGGTTACGAGTAGGGAAGGATTAACACCCCCACCGCGCCCAAAAATTGGTACCTAAAGGTTCATATCGTATTTATTAAGGCAAATTTAAATTTGAATCTAACTTAATTAGTAATTCCTAAAATACATGGATGCATGGTCATACAAATCAACAACCTAATTTATAACCTGCGATACCAAAGAAGATGACTCCCACTAGAATATCGAGAACTAAACTAGACTAATACAATAAATATGGCAATTAATTATGCATGAATAAAACATATACTAACATATATAATAAAAGGGGCATAAAATTATAATAAAAAAGACACGAATAAAATAATATTCATTGATATAGCTCATATAAAAAATATTACAATAAAATAATAAAATACAAAAATAATGATAGAATTTTACCCTACTAAAATCTCAGATGGAGAACTTCGACCGATCCTTTCTAAGATCTTCACGCCCTCTAACCATGACCTAAAGAATAACTAAACTGGGTAAAAAAAACTGATCGAACACTAAATCAAACCAACTAGGGCCGGGACTCTCAACCCTTGGCAGCCACTCAGGCCGCCTCCCCTAAAATAAGGGGCATGGCTTGATTCACCCAAATTTGGGTGTGAATTTTGGTGTGTGTTGGTATGCTCCCCCACCCGGCTATTTATAGCCAAAGTGGGGGGATTGGGGTGACGTGGAGCCTTGAGCTCCATTCATTCGTTTCCCTTTTTTTTGCTTTTTTCCCTTCTTTTTTATTGGTTTTTTGCTCCTTTTTTTGTGCTTTTTTTGCTTTTTTTTTGCTTTTTTAAATATATATATATATATTATTTTCTTCTTTTTTTACATATTTTTTTGTTTAATAATAAACTACTATATTATATAATCCAGAAAAAATGAATGATTACAGCTGCCCTCTTTGCTTGTTCTTGTGAAATGAGAACAAAGCAAAGATCAAAAGCACACGTTTTTGTCCTACTTCCTTTCTCGAAGATTTGAAGCCACGAATCTCTCCTATATAGAATTGTTGCACTCTTCCTCCGTCTGAAGCCTTGGAGCTGCGAGTTCTTCCTGTATAGAACCTTTGGCTTATCCTTGGCGACATCTTTTTAGGCTGCAAGTTCTTCCTATATAGAACTTTTTCACCTTCAAGTCGTGGAGCTATAGGTTCCTTCTATATAGAACCTTTCACTTTCTTTGATTGGATTCTTCAAGCTACAAGTTCTTCCTATATAGAACTTTTTACCTGAAGTTACGAGTTTTTCCTATACAAAACTCCTTGCTTTGAAGTCTTGGACTTCGGGTTCTTTCTATATTGAACCTTCAGCTTTGAAATAATGGGTTTTTCTAGAACTTTCTACTCTTCTTGGACCAGTTCTTTCAAGCTTCGAACTCTTCAATGACCTGATTTGTACTCGTCTTCGACATCAAAAAGAAAGCTTGACACCATGCTTGAAGGTCTTATCAATGGCCTAAAGGTCTTAAGATAAGGATTCACGCCAACAAGCTACCAATCCCTTAAAACGATGCCCCGATTTCTATCGGTCTTGACATCACTTTAAGGTTAGCATCGTGCCCAAAGGACTTATCGATGGCCCAAAGGACTTATCACCATGCCCGAAGGACTTACCGGTGGCCCGAAGGACTTAAGATCTGGACTCACACTCGAAGGCTGCCGGGAATCTTTTTAAAATTGGAGGACTCACGCTCCAAGGCTGCCGAAAATCCTTTAAAAATTGGAGGACTCACGCTCGAAGGCTGTCGAAAATCTTTTGAAAATTGGAGGACTCACGCTCGAAAGCTGCCGTAAATCTTTTTAAAATTGGAGGACTAACGCTCGAAGGCTGCCGGAAATCTTTTTAAAATTGGAGTACTCACGCTCGAAGGCTGCCGAAAATCTTTTGAAAATTGGAGGACTCACGTTCGAAGGCTGCCAGAAATCTTTTTAAAATTGGAGGACTCACGCTCGAAGGCTGACGAAAATATTTTGAAAATTGGAGGACTCACGCTCGAAGGCTACCGAAAATCTTTTTAAAATTGGAGGACTCGCGCTCGAAGGCTGCCGAAAATCTTTTGAAAATTGGAGGACTAACGCTCCAAGGCTGCCGAAAATCTTTTGAAAATTGGAGGACTCACGCTCGAAGGCTGCTGAAAATCTTTTAAAATGATCTACTTCTTCAACATGAAGTTGCAGATTAAAATCTTTTAATATATGTTTAAAGCAAGTAATAAGAATCTCTGTATGATGCATGCAATGTAATATTTTCTCCTCATTTCTTTTTCTTTTTCTTCTTTTCTTTTATTTTTTCTTTCTTTTTCTTCTTCCTTTTTTCTTATCTCTTTTTCCTCTTCTTTTCTTCTTAAAATTGGAGGACTCACGCTCGAAGGCTGCCAAAAATCTTTTGAAAATTGGAGGACTCACGCTCGAAGGCTGCCAAAAATCTTTTTAAAATTGGAGGACTCACGCTCGAAGGCTGCCGAAACTATTTTGAAAATTGGAGGACTCACGCTCGAAGGCTGCCGAAAATCTTTTAAAATGAACTACTTCTTTAACATGAAATTGCAGATCAAAATCTTTGGTAATATATGTTTAAAGCAAGTAATAAGAATCTCTGTATGATGCATGCAATGTAATATTTTCTTCTCATTTCTATTTCTTTTTCTTCTTTTCTTTTATTTTTTTCTTTCTTTTTCTTCTTCCTTTTTTCTTATCTCTTTTTCCTCTTCTTTTCTTCTTAAAATTGGAGGACTCACGCTCGAAGGCTGCTAGAAATCTTTTGAAAATTGGAGGACTCACGCTCGAAGGCTACCGAAAATCTTTTGAAAATAGGAGGACTCACGCTCGAAGGCTACCGAAACTCTTTTGAAAATTGGAGGACTCACGCTCGAAGGCCGCCGAAAATCTTTTAAAACGATCTACTTCTTCAACATGAAGTTGCATATCAAAATCTTTGGTAATATCTGTTTAAAGCAAGTAATAAGAATCTCTGTATGATGCATGCAATGTAATATTTTCTTCTCATTTCTTTTTCTTTTTCTTCTTTTCTTTTCTTTTTTCTTTCTTTTTCTTCTTCCTTTTTTCTTATCTCTTTTTCCTATTCTTTTCTTCTTCTTTTTTCTTTTCTTCTTCTTTTTTCTTTTCTCTTTTCTTCTTCTTTTTTTCTTTTCTTTCTCATTCTTTTCTTTTCAAATCTACTTTTAAAATCATATTCCCTAAAAGGTCATTCTCGGATTTCACTTCATATCTCTACAATATGCTCCTCAGTCTTCATCTTCATTCATTGAATCTCTATCTCACATTTGACCCGCACTTTTTCTTGTGCGAGTAACTCTTTCTCTTCTTAATCTTCATGGTCTCTACCCAGTTTCGTAAGTTCCTCTTCTAGTCTTAATACTACTCTTATATAAGGACTTTCATCATCTCATTGCCCCCATTCAGTATCAAGCTTGACGTTTTCTCATCTTTGACTCAATATGTAGAGTCTTCGTCTACTTTGAAATTTGGGCGAACGAAATGCCTCAATTCCTGTGAACTCATCTTGTAAGCTCAATCTTCTTTATTAAATGTAACGAATCATCTCAGCGGAAACCAATTCTAGGTCCCCATGTTTTAATTCTTACTATAAAAAAAATACTCCCTCTGTCCCACTAAACTGTCACATTTGAGTCAAACTTTTTTAAGTTTGACTTCTTATAATTTAAAATTTATTATTGATAAAAATATAAAAAAATATATTTCAAAAACTTTGAATCAAGTAGTTTTTAAATATATATTTTATAAATTTTAATTAATTAAAAATTTTAAATAAATTATAGTCAAAGTTGAACAATTTTGACCAATATGTGACAGTTTAGTGGGACAGAGGGAGTACCATTTTAAAAAGATGTCAGTCAGTTTTTAAAAAACAAAACTTGAAGAGAGTGCCAAACATTTTGAAAACCACTGTTCGGGAAAAAATTATAGGTATTTTAAAAAAAATTGAAAAAAATGTCGAACATTTTTTTGCCTACTAATGTTTTGAGAAAATGATAAATAAAAAATCGAAATTTGGAGAAAAATGCCAAACATTTTTTTAAAAAAAACTAATGTTCGGGCGAAATCAAAATCGGAGCAAATGCCAAACATTCTTAAAAACTAATATTCAGAGGAAAATTAAAATTGGAGTAAATGCCAAACATTTTAAAAAAAACTAATGTTCAGCCCAAAATATCAAATACAATAACACATTTGCTTCAAATTGTCAAAGATCAATCCGAATGAAGCGTATGCTTAGAAGATTTTGAATGTTGTGATGATATATGCACATGTACAGTCTCTTTTGATCTATTAGGCTTTTGAGAGAAACGATTCCCATACCTAATCTCTAACCCCTTTAGGTAGCTCTCTTGATCTCACTCATTCACCATGCCCCATTCTTCCCTCATTTTGGTGTCGATCAGGCATTTAAAGTTTGACGTTCCTTGAAGAAAGGTTAACCCTTATAGGCGAAATGTAATATGAAGACAGACTCATCCAACTTGGATATCTATGTATGATCATAATGGTTTTTATAGGCTTGTAATGTAAGCCCTGGTTCATGGTTATGAAAGAATGGAAATATAGGCTCAAATAAATGTTTAAAGGGTTATGGAAAACTAAGGATCGTTTTCGAGCAAAATATCACCTCTGTAATTCAGGAATGTGCTCTGATAAGTCATTTTTGTTTTCTTGGATCGCTCTAGACTGCCCACTTTTGGGTTTTTACCCTAGAGTTCATTTCCTTCTGTTGTAAGCTCGAACTGGCTCGTATCTTGGATGGATATGGATACTTGCTTTCTATTCAAAGATGATCGGTCACCCATGGTTCATCAAAATTGGTGCTCATTAGAATGGATGATTGTGTACAATTCTTCTATTCTTTGATTTCACCTTTCAATTCAATGTTTTTATTCTCAATTGATTTTCTCTTTTGTTGGCAGAATCCTTCATTAATGCTTCTGATGTTTCTCTAACCTCTGTATCTGATGTATATGTTCTCAAATCTTGCCCATTAAAAATCGGGAGACTTTTATTTGTAAACAAAATCTGGATCCTCTTTGCCCCCAATATGGAGGTGATCTTTGGTTTGGGTTCTACCAAAAAATGATCAAACTAAAAGGGGAAAACAATGAGTATGTTTTCTTATTTTCTTACTTTTGTGAAGAGGAAGTGAAAGAATACCATTCGTCATCTCATCCATAGACATCCGGAGAAAGTTTTCAGGTGGTAGAGGTTTAGAGTCAGCACTCGACTCAAGAATCTTAAACAATAAATGCCTGAGAAGGTATTCCTAAATGGGTGTGCCCATGATCTAAACACTCATTTCATTCCTCTGTTGGCTCAAATAGATAGCAGATGCTAACATTCTAATCAACGTAAAAAGATATGTACATATATGTGTGTGTGTGGAAAAACAAAAATGTATATGTGCATGGGAGAACAAAAACCATCCCATTTAAAGAATCAAAGAATGCAAAAATATTTTCTAAATAACAAAATGAAACTATTCTCATTATGACAAAATAATTATACTCTAACATTTGATTTAAAAAAATCTACAGCTTAGCTTATAGATTTCTTTCGCATTTTTCCCAATTGCACAGGGATCAACGGTTTTGAATTGCCTTTACCGGTAGCCATTTGCTCCGGGCTAGTTGTACCATTTCCCTGGGTACAATCAGTTTGTACCGATTATGACATTGGATTTTTCCAAAGGATTTATTTTCCTTTGACCATTCGTAAAAATGATTTTCTGATGGATATTTGAATTATCCATTATCTTAAACTTTACCGTGTTTAAGCACGTTGTGCCAACATTTCTGTCGGACTTTGCCAAACATCGCTTCTTCTGTCTTGAGGCGATTTCATGTCTACAATTCTATTTTCTTGAATTGAGACTTGCATTTTTCCCAAATACACAGGGATCAACGGTTTTGAGTTGCCTTTACCGGCAGTCGTTTGCTCCGGGCTAGTTGTACCATTTCCCTGGGTACAATCAGTTTGAACCAATTATGACATTGGATTTTCCCAAAGGATTTATTTTCCTTTGACCAATTCGTGAGAATGAATTTTTGGAAATTTGAATTATCCATTGTCTTAAACTTTACCGTGTTTAAGCACGTTACGCCAACATTTCTTTTGGTCTTCAAAAGAAAAGATGAGAAACCCAAGCATATAAACTTTCGAGTTATTCAGGTATTTCCAGTTCAGTGTAAGCTTGCCCCATTTCTTTTACCCTCCATTGCTGGATTAACTTTTGCCAAGACTCCATTGCAAACCAACCTTCTAATTTCTATCAATAACCTATACCTTTTTGGTGGCATGCCCATGTGCCCTTATGCGGAAATCGCGAGTATCACTCGGGTCACGATCTTGACCAAATGGTTGACATCATCTTCATCACCGTAAGCAGAATGACCGAGTGAGGGGACTAAGCAGAGTTTTATCATTTCCATTCTTGTGTTTGAGCATGCAACAAGTTAACTGATTCTTGAATAGAATCCTGCAATCAACTTAATTGTTCTATGTATGCATCATTTTATATACATAAAAGAATAATTACAAAATTTTATCTTTAAAAGAAGGGAAAAAATTAAAAAATCTTTAAAAATATAAAATCATGGGATTCTTTAAAATCCTTACAAAAATGATAAAATTAAGAAATTCTTTTTTTACTTAGGGGTCTTTGTGAGGAAAAAAATCTCGTTTTGGTTTGATTTTTTTTACTTACTAAAAAAATTCTTTGTGAAAGGATTGAATTGAAGAAAATTTGTGTTTTTTTGAAAGATGTGTCCTCATAGAAGTATGAATTTTAAAAAATATCTATCGGTGATAGTGCAAAACTACTTTCTATTAAGTATATTTATGCAAATACGGTGTATGTACATGATTCTATGGTGATGCAAAGATGCAATTGTTATGAATACTTTATGAAAACATGATGTCCTGAACATGTCTAGTGAAGCAATGTATAAAAAAGTATAAAGCATAACAATAGTTACAAATGCAAGAATGAATGCAAATGAGGTGTTGATTCTCAAACAGTCCTTAGAAAGACATTCATTTAACGGAGAAGTTGTCTGATTACAAGAAGCTATAGTAATGAATTACAGATAACGATTAGCTTTCCGTCTTGTTGTCTCGACTTTGCGAAGCAAGGCTTGTATTCCATGTTGCTTCCGGGCTAAGGGGTGATCTCACCATTATCTTCTTTTACTGCTCAAAAGGCTCGCGACAAATGTATTCTATGTACCCTGAAGCTTTTGGGAAGATCATTAACCCGTACAAGCAGAGTGCGAATGAGAGTCTCTTTTTAGGGGCATATCTTGACAATCCAGTTTGAAGGGGCATATTTAAAACTTTTGAAAATTTTGGGGCCCAAATTAAAATTACCAATAATTTTGAAGTGTTCAATTCAAACTTTTTATAAAATTTAAAAGTTTAACTAAAAAAAGAAAAGAAAATCGAAACTTATTAATGCCACTCTTTTTAAAAGAAAAAAATTAGAGAGACTTAAATAAAATTATTTAAAACTTTTGAAATATAATAATAATTTTAAAAAATTATAGTAGGGATAAATTAAAATTTTTGAAATTTTTTAAGGGGCTAAAGATGAAAATTTTAAACTTTGGAGGGTCATGGCCTCTGTATCCAAGATATGCCGTCTTTGCCTCCGACATGTGTTTCATCGTCAATTGGACTGCTCTTGGCATCACAGACTTCTCTCTCGAACGCCTCCTAAATTGGACTGCTTCTGAATCAACACTATATTATAATGTGATATGCACAAGTGATAAATGCAAAATGAAAGAAAAAGAACAAAAAAAATTAAGTTAGTACAAGTGAAATAATTGATTAAATAAATCGAATGAAAAAAACCACGATAAATTAAAGAAATTTAAAGCACATACATGTCATATAAAGCAAACAAAGGCACAAATAAACTAAATACAACCTAACAAGGTTATCGCTAAAGAACATAATACCGGCATGGCTCTAAAAGGCGAGCTATATGGTTCACTATATGCGGTTTAGATCTAAAGTAAAGGGTACCTGAACTGTCGCTAGGACATCGATTCGGGGGGATACGACCCATCTACCATACAGAAGCGGAGCTCCACGAAGTATAAAAATCGAATCCCGGAAACAAATTACAACACCATACAGAAGTGGCAACTCCACGGGGCGAAGTAAGCGTTCCCACTTAATCGGTACTAGAACTAATATATGATGACAATTTATATCAAAATCAAACAAGACTTAGAAATTAAAAATTAAATTAAATCAAATTTAAATTTTACTTAATAATTACGATACAAACCCAACTAAGGCTTGACTCTCTTATTTTTGTTTTTGAAAACAAAAATTTGTTCCCAGCGGAGTCGCCATCCTGTAGCGACTAAAAAATCCGAAAATATGTTTTTCCACTTTTTGTACAAATTTGATTTTAGGGAATTTTTTTAAATGCTAGTATTTTGAATAAAATACTGGAGTCGCCACCGATCATTTAGAAAAAAGGTAGACCGGACACCGAGAAAACAAAACCAGAGATTTAAAATGGGTTCGGGAGTCGGTTACGAGTGGGGAAGGATTAGCACCCCCACCGCGCCCAAAAATTGGCACCTAAAGGTTCGTATCGTATTTATTAAGGCAAATTTAAATTCGAATCTAACTTAATTAGTAATTCCTAAAATACATGGATGCATGGTCATACAAATCAACAACCTAATTTATAACCTGCGATACCAAAGAAGATGACGCCCAAAGACTCGGGACGACACTCCTACTAGAATATCGAGAACTAAACTAGACTAATACAATAAATATGGCAATTAATTATGCATGAATAAAACATATAAAACATATATAATAAAAGGGGCATAAAATTATAATAAAAAAGACATGAATAAAAAAAAATATTCATTGATATAGCTCATATAAAAAAATATTACAATAAAATAATAAAATACAAAAATAATGATCGAATTTTACCCCACTAAAATCTCAGATGGAGAACTTCGACTGATCCTTTTTAAGATCTTCACGCCCTCTAACCATAACCTAAAGAATAACTAAACCGAGCTAAAAAAAACCTGATCGAACACTTAATCAAACCAACTAGAGCTAGGACTCCCGACCATTGGCAGCCACTCGAGTCGCCTCCCCTAAAATAAAGGGCATGGCTTGATTCACCCAAAGTTGGGTGTAAATTTTGGTATGCTCCCCCACCCGACTATTTATAGCCAAAGTGGGGGGATTGGGGTGACGTGGAGCCTTGAGCTCCATTCATTCATTTCCCTTTTTTTTTGGTTTTTGTTTTTTTTTTGCTTTTTTATAATCTTTTTTTTGCTTTTTTAAATATATATATATATATTATTTTCTTTTTTTACATATTTTTTTGTTTAATAATATACTACTATATTATACAATCTAGACAAAAATGAGTGATTACAGCCCCACCTTATGTCGTCTCTAGACCTAATCCGTGTGGTAGATTCGGGAGTACATCAGCAGAGGGGTGAGTTTTTGATTTAAAAAAATCTACAGCTTAGCTTATAGATTTAAAAAAATCTACAGCTTAGCTTATAGATTTCTTTCGCATTTTTCCCAAATGCACAAGGATCAACGGTTTTGAATTGCCTTTACCGGTAGTCGTTTGCTCCGGGCTAGTTGTACCATTTCCCTGGGTACAATCAGTTTATACCGATTATGACATTGGATTTTTCCAAAGGATTTATTTTCCTTTGACCATTCGTAAAAATGATTTTCTGATGGACATTTGAATTATCCATTATCTTAAACTTCACCGTGTTTAAGCACGTTGTGCCAACATTTCTGTCGGACTTTGCCAAACATCGCTTCTTCTGTCTTGAGGCGATTTCATGTCTACAATTCTATTTTCTTGAATTGAGACTTGCATTTTTCTCAAATACACAGGGATCAACGGTTTTGAGTTGCCTTTACCGGCAGTCGTTTGCTCCGGGCTAGTTGTACCATTTCCCTGGGTACAATCAGTTTGAACCAATTATGACATTGAATTTTCCCAAAGGATTTATTTTCCTTTGACCAATTCGTGAGAATGAATTTTTGGAAATTTGAATTATCCATTGTCATAAACTTTACCGTGTTTAAGCACGTTACGCCAACATTTCTTTTGGTCTTCAAAAGAAAAGATGAGAAACCCAAGCATATAAACTTTCGAGTTATTCAGGTATTTCCAGTTCAGTGTAAGCTTGCCCCATTTCTTTTACCCTCCATTGCTGGATTAACTTTTGCCAAGACTCCATTGCCAACCAACCTTCTAATTTCTATCAATAACCTATACCTTTTTGGTGGCATGCCCATGTGCCCTTATGCGGAAATCGCTAGTATCACTCGGGTCACGATCTTGACCAAATGGTTGACATCATCTTCATCACCGTAAGCAGAATGACCGAGTGAGGGGACTAAGCAGAGTTTTATCATTTCCATTCTTGTGTTTGAGCATGCAACAAGTTAACTGATTCTTGAATAGAATCCTGCAATCAACTTAATTGTTCTATGTATGCATCATTTTATATACATAAAAGAATAATTACAAAATTTTATCTTTAAAAGAAGGGAAAAAATTAAAAAATCTTTAAAAATATAAAATCATGGGATTCTTTAAAATCCTTACAAAATGATAAAATTAAGAAATTCTTTTTTTTACTTAGGGGTCTTTGTGAGGAAAAAAATCTCGTTTTGGTTTGATTTTTTTTACTTACTAAAAAAATTCTTTGTGAAAGGATTGAATTGAAGAAAATTTGTGTTTTTTGAAAGATGTGTCCTCATAGAAGTATGAATTTTAAAAAATATATATCGGTGATAGTGCAAAACTACTTTCTATTAAGTATATTTATGCAAATGCGGTGTATGTACATGATTCTATGGTGATGCAAAGATGCAATTGTTATGAATACTTTATGAAAATATGATGTCCTGAACATGTCTAGTGAAGCAATGTATAAAAAAGTATAAAGCATAACAATAGTTACAAATGCAAGAATGAATGCAAATGAGGTGTTGATTCTCAAACAGTCCTTAGAAAGACATTCATTTAACGGAGAAGTTGTCTGATTACAAGAAGCTATAGTAATGAATTACAGATAACGATTAGCTTTCCGTCTTGTTGTCTCGACTTTGCGAAGCAAGGCTTGTATTCCATGTTGCTTCCGGGCTAAGGGGTGATCTCACCATTATCTTCTTTACTGCTCAAAAGGCTCGCGACAAATGTATTCT
Organism: Hibiscus trionum; assembly: GCA_030270665.1. NCBI lineage: Eukaryota > Viridiplantae > Streptophyta > Magnoliopsida > Malvales > Malvaceae > Hibiscus > Hibiscus trionum. Next base: position 75,104,912 of record BSYR01000010.1, on the reverse strand, counting down.
ATGTACCCTGAAGCTTTTGAGAAGATCATTAACCCGTGCAAGCAGAGTGCGAATGATAGTCTCTTTTTTAGGGGCATATCTTGACAATCCAGTTTGGAGGGGCATATTTAAAACTTTTGAAAATTTTGAGGCCCAAATTAAAATTACCAATAATTTTGAAGTGTTCAATTCAAACTTTTTATAAAATGTAAAAGTTTAACTAAAAAAAGAAAAAAAAAATCGAAACTTATTAATGCCACTCTTTTTAAAAGAAAAAAATTAGAGAGACTTAAATAAAATTATTTAAAACTTTTGAAATATAATAATAATTTTAAAAAATTATAGTAGGGATAAATTAAAATTTTTGAAATTTTTTAAGGGGCTAAAGATGAAAATTTTAAACTTTGGAGGGTCATGGCCTCTGTATCCAAGATATGTCGTCTTTGCCTCCGACATGTGTCTCATCGTCTATTGGACTGCTCTTGGCATCACAGACTTCTCTCTCGAACGCCTCCTAAATTGGACTGCTTCTGAATCAACACTATATTATAATGTGATATGCACAAGTGATAAATGCAAAATGAAAGAAAAAGAACAAAAAAAATTAAGTTAGTACAAGTGAAATAATTGATTAAATAAATCAAATGAAAAAAACCACGATAAATTAAGGAAATTTAAAGCACATACATGTCATATAAAGCAAACAAAGGCACAAATAAACTAAATACAACCTAACAAGGTTATCGCTAAAGAACATAATACATGCATGGCTCTAAAAGGCGAGCTATATGGTTCACTATATGCGGTTTAGATCTAAAGTAAAGGGTACCTGAACTGTCGCTAGGACATCGATTCGGGGGGATACGACCCATCTACCATACAGAAGCGGAGCTCCACGAAGTATAAAAATCGAATCCCGGAAACAAATTACAACACCATGCAGAAGTGGCAACTCCACGGGGCGAAGTAATCGTTCCCACTTAATCGGTACTAGAACTAATATATGATGACAATTTATATCAAAATCAAACAAGACTTAGAAATTAAAAATTAAATTAAATCAAATTTAAATTTTACTTAATAATTACGATACAAACCAAACTAAGGCTTGACTCTATTATTTTTCTTTTTGAAAACAAAAATTTGTTCCTCAGCGGAGTCGCCATCCTGTAGCGACTAAAAAATCCGAAAATATGTTTTTCCCACTTTTTGTACAAATTTGATTTTAGGGAATTTTTTTAAATGCTAGTATTTTGAATAAAATACTGGAGTCACCACCGATCATTTAGAAAAAGGTAGACCGGACACCGAGAAAACAAAACCAGAGATTTAAAATGGGTTCGGGAGTCGGTTACGAGTGGGGAAGGATTAGCACCCCCACCGCGCCCAAAAATTGGCACCTAAAGGTTCGTATCGTATTTATTAAGGCAAATTTAAATTCGAATCTAACTTAATTAGTAATTTCTAAAATACATGGATGCATGGTCATACAAATCAACAACCTAATTTATAACCTGCGATACCAAAGAAGATGACGCCCAAAGACTCGGGACGACACTCCCACTAGAATATCGAGAACTAAACTAGACTAATACAATAAATATGGCAATTAATTATGCATGAATAAAACATATACTAACATATATAATAAAAGGAGCATAAAATTATAATAAAAAAGACATGAATAAAAAAAATATTCATTGATATAGCTCATATAAAAAAATATTACAATAAAATAATAAAATACAAAAATAATGATCGAATTTTACCCCACTAAAATCTTAGATGGAGAACTTCGACTGATCCTTTTTAAGATCTTCACGCCCTCTAACCATGACCTAAAGAATAACTAAACCGAGCTAAAAAAACCTGATCGAACACTAAATCAAACCAACTAGAGCTAGGACTCCCGACCATTGGCAGCCACTCGAGCCGCCTCCCCTAAAATAAAGGGCATGGCTTGATTCACCCAAAGTTGGGTGTAAATTTTGGTGTGTGTTGGTATGCTCCCCCACCCGACTATTTATAGCCAAAGTGGGGGGATTGGGGTGACGTGGAGCCTTGAGCTCCATTCATTCATTTCCCTTTTTTTTTTTGCTTTTTTCCCTTTTTTTTTGGTTTTTGCTTTTTTTTTGCTTTTTTTATAATCTTTTTTTTTTGCTTTTTTAAATATATATATATTATTTTCTTTTTTTACATATTTTTTTGTTTAATAATATACTACTATATTATACAATCCGGACAAAAATGAGTGATTACAGCCCCACCTTATGTCGTCTCTAGACCTAATCCGCGTGGTAGATTCGGGAGTACATCAGCAGAGGGGTGAGTTTTTCCTTCCCTTTTTCGGCACCCTTGGCCTTCCTTGAGCTCTGAGGGTCTTCAGTCATACCCAGGGTTTCGATATTGTGCCACTCTTGGCGGTCTCCACTCGTCCTTGCTGCTTCCGGTCCCATTCTTCATCTAGGATTTTCCGCAGCGAATCCTCGATCTTGTCTAGAGCCAACTCAATAGGGCATTCAGAATGGGAGCAATGTACCTCATATTGGCCGATGACGGCCTGGTCTTCTTCAGACAAGACCTCCTCCATCACAATATCTGAATCATCGTCCGTACTTTATTTGGGTTGGGGGGGGGGCTTTGCCTTTCTTGGTCAGGGTGGCGATCATGTCCTTCAACTCATTAAGCTGTTCCTTGGTTTCATCTTAAAATTTCTTCATGCACGCGATTGCTTCCCACTGGTTCCAAACCAACTGTTGGTGGAACTGTTCGAGCTCATCCATTCTCCTCACTAGGTTGTTCATGTTCCCAAAGCGGTATTGGCTAGAAATTGTCTTTTTGTCCATTTTCTCTCTCTTTTCTCTGACATGAGTGTTTTCCCCAATTAGTAATGATGTGATGAAAGACCCTAATCAAATTTTAATGTTCAATGATGAATGTATTATGGACTCGAATTAACAGATGCATGCTCATGAGATGGGTGCATGGCTGACAATCTTAATGTTGCTTTGAAATTATATATGAAACAAACGCTACAAATGTATGCAAGTCAAAGGTGTTGGTCATATAGGTGATTCCCCTCATGTAAACTTTCATTTGGGCATAAAGGAGGTTCCTCGTCGTAAGATGGTCATAGCAAACTCCTACGGGTACTCTTCTTGCCCCCGAATCATGTTCAAGGAAATGAAAACTTCGGCTAAAATTGCTGGGGCCAGATTTGCTTTCTTCTCTAGCAATTCAAGACCCTCTAAAACTGCTGGTATCAACTCCCGAATGCATCCTAAAAATCGACTATCTCCTCAAAGCTGAATCAATCCCCTGACCAAATCCATGCTTTTTTTGGCCGTCTCTTTGCACTCGGTCGGGTAGTTTCGTGAATTTGGATGTTCAGGGTAGATCCGATCTTACTTGACTTCATCAGGATGGAGAAGGGTTGTACTTTCTTCAATGGTGGGCATTAGATCTTCTATAACCTAACACTATGTGTTTGCGCAGTAAACTTGTCCTCTTGACCCTCTTGATTCAATGGTGGGCATTAGATCTTCTATAACCTCATGTCCACAATGATAGCCCTTGAATTGGGTAAAACCACCTTGACTCAATACCTTTGTGTCATGAAATGCATGCAAGAATAAATGCAAGAAGATCACAAGAAAAATCGTTAGCATCGAATAAACACGGTTAATAGATTACACAAGCAAACAAGCAATCCTATTTATGTTGTCTAATAAACCTAGGCTGTCCGCATGGCTCTATAAGGGGTCGACTTTCTAGTTCTCTAAATACAATTTTGGTTCTAGGAGGTACTCAAAATGTCCTCGTTGTCCCCTTCTAAGGGTAGCAAGGCCCCCGGTCATCACCCATTATACGCTCCTCTCAATCGAGTTCAATTCGAGGGGACCCTTTAACTATATACGTATGGAGAAACGGTATTCCTATGAAGATATAGGGTATTCGAGCCCTGAAGGTACTTGCTAGGCTCGTACGGAGGAACGATATCCTCGCGAAAGCACTAGCATTTTCCCCCACTTAAGCAAAGGGTTTATATGCCACTTTTAAATGCGTTTAAAATAAACTCACAATTATAAACAAATATCGATCGATCCGGTCACTTTAATTCGCAACTTCTAATATTAATTGAGCGGTAAAGTTTTTTTTTTGGCTCGACTCTCTTTTTGTTTTTGAAAACAAAAGTCTGTCCCCAGCGGAGTCGCCATCTGTTGCGACTAAAAATTTCAAAAATACAGGTACCTCTCGGTGTCACTTAGAGGAACCGGGTTTTAAATAATTTTGAAAAATTTAATCGGATTTTGAAAAAGTGAGGAGTCGCCACCAGCCATTTAAAAATGGTAGACCGGACATCGAAAACTAACCCAGAGATTTAAAAGGGTTCGGGAGTCGGTTACACGCGGGGAAGGATAAGCATCCCCGTCGTGCCCTAAAATCGGTACCAAAACCATTACCGCTTAGTTAATATTAAATTTTGCGAATTAAAGTGACGATTCGTATCGAAATTTGGTTATACGATTGAGTACATTTTAAAAGCCTTAATATTCGAGAAAGAACGTTCGAACCACCACCACTTCGACTGGTACTGGCCTCGTCCGTTCCCGAATAAAAAGACATCTGCATTACATTCTTTTATATTCCGAATTTAACCTAACATAGCATACGAGAATAAATAAACGAAGCCAGAAAAATATAAATCAATCCGCGAAAATAAACAAAGCGTAAAAAGGAAACAAATATCTAAGCATGGTATTTAAAATGCATGAGCAAGGATAAAATGGAGCAAATGCGAACATCAAGAGATTAACGTTAAACAAAACCTTCGATGAGCAACTAACCAAACACGAAGAACACCCACGTTAAAAGATTCGTATATGAATAACACATATGGTACGAGATACACATAAACATATGGTATGAGATAGACATAAACACGGGTGTAAGAAAACCATTTATTTGCTTATGTATATTAATGCACAAATAATGATGACCATGCCGAAATATGATTACGTGCATATGTCGCCACATAACACTACATAATATGTACATACATGTATGGCCACATAACACTACATAATATGTACATACATGTATGACCACATTCATCATGTATCAATCATAAAAAAAAAACATGAACAATAAATGATTGCAAATCAGATATGAGTGAATGGAGGGACTGATTAAGCCATTTTACCGCCGATTTAGGGACAAAATTGAACGTGGGATTTTAAAATTGAGGGTTTGGTAGGAAATTAACCCGCCCCAAAATGTTTCGCATGGCAAAGGGGACCAAATTAAAAACGGTTTACACTTACAGGGTCCAGGGGAGGGATTTTGAGAGACGGAAGGGCTAGGGGTGAGATTCCAGAGACGCGGAGGGACTAAAGCTGCTATAAGACCATTTTAAAAAAACAAGTGTAATATAAATACTCCCCTCATCTCTACCTTTCCCCTTTTGGCCGTTTTTAGCAAAATATAATAAAAATAAAAAGACCTCCCCCCTTCTTCTCTCTCGGGAAACCAGAGAACAAAATCCTCTTGGCTTCCCCGTTCGTCGGACGCCCAACACCAGCGACGACAACACTTCAAATGGCCCTTTCAAAGAAGCAAGCTTGAAAAGAAAAAAAACAAGCTTTCTCTTCCTCCCCTTCTTTTTACCAAACCGAAAGCCCCCCGTTTTTTCTTTGAAAACCTTGGTTCAAAACTGAAATATCAGGGAAATCCCTAACCATTCGAGTCACCCTCATTGTCTCACCATTCTCGGGCGTACAAAGCCTGATGGCTTATCGACAGTAGAAGGTGAGCCGACTTCGGGGAGAAGATGAAGCGCCGAAAGGCAAAAACTTAAACTTTTCCGATGCATGCAAAGAAAACGAAATACCTCTGAAGTGTTTTTGTGTTATTGATTTCTCTAAAAATTTCGATGCTTTTTGTTTACAATCTCTCCTCTATTTATTCTCGATGCTCACTGATTTTTTTGTCTCTAGATGCTCACCCCTCCCTCTGTGTTTTTTTGTTTTTCGGTTTTATAACCGAGTTACATGACAAAACATTAGTTGTATGCACTCTGAGATCTCTGAAATTGTTGTTGCTTCGTCTTTTTGGGTTTTGCTTTTGTTTTGTCTTCTTGCCATTTTTGGCGTTTTGACTTTCTGATTTGTGTGCTTGCATTTTGGCAACTACCGGAACGGGAGGGGCATCGAGCTGGTCGCGGCAGACGCGTCGGGCGTGAAGGTAGCAAGGGAACAGTCGCGCGTAGGGGCATCAAACGTTGCGCGTGGGCGCGTCGGATCTCTGGAAGATTTGAGCCGCTCGATTGGTCCTTGATCGGACGACTGGAGATGAACGCGGCACTAGATGACAAAGGAGGCAGCTAGGGTTTCTGTCCGACGTTTAATCTAGACTGTCAGATCTAAACAGATCTGACGACTGTAGGCTTTGCAGCGCGAGGCCAAACTCTGGGGTCGCTAGGGTTTCCTCTACTGGGCTGATCTCGACCGTCAAATCTTGAAACAGATCTGACGACTAATAGCTAGCTGCGCACCTGAAAACAAGAGATGGGCTTAAGGTTTTGTGTGTAATTAGGACTATGTATTATTTGGGCTTACGGGTCGTGTAATGGACTTTATTTTTTAATCAATGTATTTTGGGCTTTTATTTATTTACTTATGTTTTATTTTTAATTATGATAATAATACTAGTAATTAATACTAATAATACCACTAATAATAATAATAAATATATTAACAATAATAATGAATAATAATAAGTATACTAACAACAACAACAACAGTAATAATAATAATACATAAATCTAACAATAGTAATATAATATAATATAATATAATATATAAGTAATTGACAATAATATCAAATAAATGTAATAATAATACTAATAAATAATAATAATAGTAATAAATAATAATATAACAATGGTAATAAATAATAATAATAGTAACAAACATAGCAATAATAATTACTAATAGTAATGATAATACTAACACATAATAAATGATAATAATATAATAAGTGATAATAACAAAAACAATTATGTAATGAATGTATATAAATGATAAATAATAATGATAAGATATAATTGTTATTAACTATAATAAGATAATATAATATATATTAGTAATGTTTAAAGGTTTTTTGAAATCAATAATATAATGAATATAAAATAATGATGCTACTGATAATAATACTATAACAATACTAAAAGAGTAATAATAATATAATAGTAGTAACACTTATATATACATGTATATTTTTCTCTTTCTCTTTTTCTTTTTTTTCTTTTTTTTCTTTTTCTTTTTTTATTTTTTTCTTTTTTATACTTAAATTACATAACAGCCCAACGTAAGCCCTACATCAGCACAAACTTAAAGGGGTCCAATATCCGGACAAAATTAGTGATTACAACTAGGAGTTATTACTTTTTGAGTGAGCAAAGGTTAGAAAAAAAGGCTATTTCCAAAAACAACATTGGCAGTGACTTCATAAAATTGCTATAGTCGTACAAGTAAAATTAGAAGAGGTAATTTATATGGTTGGAAAGATGATCGAATCTAGTTCCTTTTAGAACAAACGCATCATGATTTGGAACCGCAAATTATTAGTTATATATTTTCTTTTAAATGTGGTGCAGATTATCATGTTTCAATAGTTAATATTTTAGTCATCTTTTATAGTTTTGAAATGATTTGTTTGTTGTTGGTAAAACTAAATTTTGTCATTTATCTCTATAATTTTGGATATCTTATTTATTTTAATGTGTTAAGTTTTGTTTATTTTTTTGGGTACGGGAATCGATCAAAAACTGCAAGAATCCCTAAGAGATGGGTATGAGAACAAGAAAGTTCCCGAAACATTAATGGAGATCCCCCGAAACGAGTAAGTGTTGGGGACGGAGTGGGGACTACAAAACCGTCCCTGATCCGCCCCATTGCCACCCCTAAACGAGACTCAAGTAAATTGAATAACTCAAAAAATAAGTAAACTAGAATGGAAGTCATTTAATTATGGGTTATATTACATTTAGGTCACTCAATTATTAAAGGTTACATTTGGGTCACTCATTTATGGGTAAGGTTGCATTTGAGTCACCCAATTATTACACACGCACGCACGCACACACACACACACGCATATATATATATATATATATATATATATATATATATATATATATATATATCAATTTGTTTATTAGATTGATTAATAATTTCATATGAAGTACTCTAATGTTAACGAGGGTATACAAGTGATATGGAAGAAAAAATGAATAAGTTGGTGTATTTGTTAAATATGAAGGGTGACTCAAATGTAACCTTGCACATAATTGAGTGACCCAATTGTAACCTTTAATAATTGGGTGGCACAAATGTAACCTTACCCATAACTGAGTGACCCAAATGTAACCTTTAATAATTGGGTGACTCAAATGTAACCTTACACATAATTGAGTGACCCAAATGTAACTTTTAATAATTGGGTGACCCAAACATAATTGATGGTACATATATAATAACTAGTAAATCAGTTTCTAAGTTCGGATCGATCTCCTCAACCATGTATTATATATGTACCATCAATTTCAACTTGAACATAAACCTTTATTTAATTATACAAACTAAATAATTTAAATTTTTTAATTCAAAATAAAAATTGTTTCGAATCTAAAATTATAGGAATTCAAGATGATCTTAACTCAAAATGACTAGAATGGCTCCGTTCAAGAATAATTTTAGAATGAGATTTTAAGTGAAAACCGATGAGAACGATGGTTTGGAGAAAAATTGAAAATTTCAGCGTTTTCAAAAGCTTGGTTTAGAGATTAAATCAGGTGCAAAAACTTGTTGAAACAAAGATTTTTGTGTCGTTCGGTGTAGCTTTTTTATTGGCAACCAAAAATTAATTCCAAATTTGTTCTTGAACGGAGACATAAACTAATTTGAATTCAAGTGTTAAACACAAAATAAAAAACGATATAGACTTAAAATAACTCGACTAAAAAAATCTTAACTGATAAAACACAAAAAAAAAAAATAAACTCACTCAAAATCCTAAAATTACATGAAATTTTAAAATTTGATTTTTAAACAATCTAAATAACTCAACCCACAACCAAGCAGATCTCTGAAATCGACCACAAGTTGTTAGGCGTGTTATTATTATTTGGGTAAACTACATAAATGACTGTCATACTATTAAAAAAAGTCATAATTTGACCATTTTACTTTTTCTTTTAAGCAATTAAACCATCATACTATTGAATTGGATGCAATGTGACCACCAGCCGTTAGAGGTTAACAGCAGAGTGACGTGACAGTTAAAAAAATAGGAGTTAAAAAATTAAAGTATAATTACACATTTGGTCCTTATTATTTATACATTCTTTTAATTTGGTCATAATTTTAATTTAATAAAATTAAAAGGAAGCAAGCAAATTGGCCCTAAGGGATTCAAACTTGGGCATGCTAAGTGATATTAGTGTTGCTTTACCGCTGGACCAAAGCCAATTCTAGGATATAGAATACAAAATATTTATTATATGTGTTGGTTTTTTTATGCCATGAAAAAATAAAATAAATGTGGATTAACGAGATTCCAACATGGCACACTTACAATGCATAAAAACATCTAAGCTAATGAAATAAATCTAATAATTAAATTAAAGTTAACAACATTTTGTATATATTTTAAAATATAATTAGTGCACGACTTAAAATAAAAATAGTTTTAAGAGTTTTGTATTTTTAAACTAAATTTAATATATTTTTCTTTTCTGCATTTATTTTTATAATTTCACATATATAATCGTTGAATTGATTGTTTAACTTAATTAATAATTGGGTAAACTACAACGGAGGTCACTCAATTATGGGTAAGGTTACATTTGGGTCACTCAATTATTAAAAGTTACATTTAGATCACTCAATTTTGGGTAAGGTTACATTTGGGTCACCTAATTATTAAAGGTTACATTTAGATCACTCAATTATGGGTAAAGTTACGTTTGGGTCACCCTTCATATTTAAAAAAAGTGCATCAACTTATGTATTAGATTACTTAATGATTTCAATTGAAGTACTCTAATGTTAATGAGGATATACACGTGATTTCGAAGAAAAAATGACTAAATTGATGGATTTTTTAAAATATGAAGGGTGACTCAAACGTAACTTTACCCATAATCGAGTGATCTAAATGTAACCTTTAATAATTGGGTGACCCAAATGTAATTTTAACCATAATTGAGTGACCCAAATGTAACTTTTAATATTTAAGTGACCCAAATGTAACCTTACCCATAATTGAGTGATCTCCGTTGTAGTTTACCCTTAATAATTTTAATATTTATTAAAAATTTAATTAAATTACTATATATATGTAACCCCCTCGTCCCGGTCCGGGCGACTAACCGGTCCGGGTGGGCTACACGGGGAAAACCGAGGCGAAACCCGTTAAGGCTCCACTTCGGTTAACGACCCTAGAGAACAAAACTTTTAATTATTATCTTGTCTAGATGATTTAACATGTCCTATGTGAAACAACGACAGCGGAAGCAACAAGCGAGGTGAAACAAACAAACAAGCAATTTAAAACAGTCCATTCTAGGTTATAAAGCAGACCGTATCGATACACTCGAAGAGGGTATCAATACTCCTTGACTAGGTACACTGGTTGACCGTACCAATACGCCCTCAACGGTCAACTTCTCGTGGTCAACGATACGAAGATCGTTTCGATACACCTAAGCTCGTTCCGATACCCTTAATTTCTCGTCAAAATCTCAGATTTCCAGTAGCAAAAATGGTATCGGTACGCCTTCCCGAGTATCGAAATGCTTGGCCTGAAACAAGAAGGCCGTATCGATACAGGCCCAACTGTATCGATACCCCTGACTCGATCACACAGGTTTTAGCTGGTTAAGGCACAAGGGCTGCCTCAAAGACACCAACTAGGACCTCCAAACATACATGCATAAACTCTAGAGGCAAAACACCCTACAACAAGCATGTACAACACACCACATACATGAAAGGGCCATACATTTAAGGAATCAAGCTTTCACCAAAAGAGACATACATAGCATATCAAGGTTTCATGCCTTAGACAAAACATACACGAAAGCATAAAGATAAGGGCACAAGACCAACATACGTGGCATGAACAAACCACAACCAAACACCAACATATCAAAGAAGTCTAAACAAGCTCATAACGCAAAACAACAACACAAATCTCATTGCTTATCCATTACATCTCATAACTTAAAAGTTCATACTTGAGGATTAAGATAGCACACTTGGAGGCATTCTCCTTGCACAAGCAACCCACGAACTAAAGATCTGCATTATCGAACAAAAGAGAGCGTAAGCGTAAAGCTTAGTGAGGGTAAGCTCATAAAACAAACATCGACAATGCATGGTCCAAGCACGAGCAACATAACCAAGGAAGAATGCATGTTTTCTTACCTTCGAAGCCACAAGAGTCAAATATAAAATGCATGGACATAACATCAATTATCATTCTATGCTCAACATGTCCATAAATACAACCATGAGAAACACATTTAACAAATGTATTGGCACCTAGCTATGACCCGAATACGCGAATAACAACCGTTGGAACTCACATCCAACAACTCAACCTTTACATTACCTCACGGTGGGATTACACTCATCACCGTTCCACACGGAGGGGATTCCACTCATCCCCACGCCCCGTCGATGGGATTCCACTCACCACCGACTAAAATATAAATGAAGACTTCCGGGCGTACCCGTACTCCATCTTGGTGACTACCATCACCAAGACCACGCGTGCATTTTGACACTCGTGTGCAAACTAACATCCTAATAATCGATCATTTGTACCCAAGCATACTAGTGCCAATACTAACTCACCACAAGATCATCATAATACAATATTCTTACCATTTCCCGTGCCTAGCACGTAGCCACCATGATTTACCATCATGCACTCACATTTCCTCAAACACATGCATATCCCAATGCATAAATGAATCATCATGCCTCATCACTACACATATGCACAAAATGCATAGCAACATCATTCACATTTAATACATGAGGCATAACAAAACATTTAGAAGTTCAACCAAAGTCTTCTAAACTAAAGCTTGAGATTAGACTACCAATCTAATCCCAACTCTAGGTGGGTTTACCAAGCCCGACCTAGGTCTACATGGTCGAACCAACATTTGAAAACCAATTTAAAATCGAAGAACCACTCATTGACTACTCCAAGCCCCACAACTCTAGCCAATCAATCTTCCAAGCTTCCCGGATTAGTTCCCGAAGATTCTCCAACACCAAATCCCGATGCTAGACAATCAAAGCCAACAAATCACTATAGCAACCCTCGGAGCACAAAACAAGCATTTAGCCAACTAAGAACACCCTTAAACATATATTTTCGAGCAGCCCATTTGCACAGCTAATAACCATTGATTACAACCCCTTTTTCACTCTCATAAGCTTCCAAAATAACCCCTAAACATCATACAATCATCAGCCATCAATTCTCACTCATAAACAGCCCCAAAACCCATCTTTTGAACCACCTTAAACCTCCCTAAAACCCATAACTGAAATTCCTTATAAAACCAAGTAAAAATCATATATGTTGGACCATTTGGGTTACTAAATACTTATCTAACTTCAAATAATCAAAAGCTTACTTATAGGTTAATAAAGTTTAGATTTTTAACTTAAAACCCAAAAATCTCAAAGTACAAAATAATGAGTTTCAATGAAAACTAAAAACGTGAATAGCAAGGGGAAGATGAGGACAACTCAAAAACGTTATTACCTTTCAAAAATCTTCAAAGATGAAGCAATGAGGAAATGGAATGGTGAATTCCAATGGAGGGGAGGAGTTTCACGTTGGAAATGTTTTTGGAGGTAGAAGATGATAGAAATTTGGGTATTTGAAATAAAAGGGTTTTATTTTACAAAGACCGTGTAATTACAAAATTGCCATTAATGAAAAATGGCCATCATCCAAGACCCTAAAAATCCATGGAATTTCGGGCTTTAAATCAAAAATTGGGTCCAACATATTAAATAAATTTTAAAAAGAAAAGGGAAAACCCGAAACATTATTTTAATATTTTAATTCACCCGACCCCCAAACCCGGGTGTTACAATATATATATATATATATATATATATATATATATATATATATATATATATATGAAATTATATTAAAATTTTAAGATTATATTAAATTCATTTAATGAATACAAACTTACGAACATAATTCAAATGAATTGATATAATTTTAAATTATAATTTAAAATATATATATATATATATAATGTTGTAAACTTTAATTTAATTATTAGATTTATTTCAGTGGCTTAGATATTTTTATGCATTATAAGTGTGTCATGTTCGAATCCTGTTAATCCACATTTATTTTACTTTTCCATGGCATAAAAATTAAGACATATAATAAATATTTTGTATTTTATATTCCAGAATTAGCTTTGGCCCACCGGTAAAGCAACACCAATATCACCTGACACTACCATGTTTAAATCCCCTTAGAGCTAGTTTGCTTGCTTCAATTTATTTTCATCCTCCAATTAGGTCATGTGTCACTACCTAATTAAAATAATTTATTTATTTATTAAATTAAAATTAGGAATAAATTAATAAAATGTATAAGTAATGAGGACCAAATATGTAATTATACCCTTATTTTAACTGCCACGTCACCCTGTCGTCAACCTCTAACGGCTGATAGTCAAATTGCATCCAATTTAATAGTATAGTGGTTTAATTGCTTAGAAAAAAGTAAGGTGATCAAATCGTGACTTTTTCAATAGTATAGTGGTCATTTATGTAATTTACCCTTATTATTTTTACAAAGCCGTGTTATTATTTAAATACAACAAATTACAGTAACAATTAAGATCTTATCAATTAAATTTTATAATTTTAAACATAATATAAATGTAATATAAAAAAAGGTAATTATTTTGTTCAATGACGGTAGAAATTAAAAATTTTCATAAATGTTTTAGTTTTAGTATTTAGAATTTAGGGTTTATAGGTTTAAACCTAAATCTCTCACCATATTGCCCTAAACCCTAAACCCTAACCTCTAAACTTAAAATTTTAAGTATAAACCGTAACTTCTAACCATTATCCTTAAACATAAACACACAAACTTTAAACTCCAAATTAAATCCCTAAACCCCAAACTAAAACACTCATGAACACTTTTAATTTCCACCGCACAGTATATTGAATATAAATCCTAAAAACAATACATATAAAAGAACAAAAATAACCGAATTATCTGACCTACCACACTCACAAAGCACATACACCTTGTAGACATGGCAGACCCTGAATTTTGGTAGCCTTGAGCGAACCTAAAAATTGGACCCTAAATCCGGTATTTGAATTGCAATTACAGTTGCAGTCGTATTTTCGATCGTGCTGCATTTATCACGGTTGCAGACATAACAAATATTATTTCGGTCACTGCAAATGTTGTAGTTGTGAAATTTTTTAATAACATACGCTATTGTGGACATAACGGTTGCATGGATCACAATTTCAGATGGTCATATTATCGTCATAGAACGGTCGTTATTGTGGTTGCATACCCCTATTTAAAGCTCTGTCCCTAATAGCAAGTAATGAAACAAAAATCAAATTTTAAAAGTATGTCCATAGTACTAACATGTATTAAAAAAATTGGGTCCTAAATATTGAAAATTTTGAATTTTAAGATTATGTCAATAATAATAAATATTAAAAAAACAGGGGCCCTAATAACAAATAATAGCAAAAAAATTTGAATACTAAGCGTAGACGCCTAATAATAAATATTGGGAAAAAACTTAGCACCCTATTAACAAGTATTGAAAAAATGCCCCCTAATAACAAGTATTAGAAAAAAATTGAATCTTTAATAAAAAAATATAGGGTAAACTACACCAGCAGTCACCCAACTATCGTTTCATTCCTATTTTGGTCACCGAACTATTTTTTTCGGCAAAATCGTCATTAACGTTTACTTTTTTTCCTAGTTTAGTCACCCACCGTTAAATATTAAACGACGTTGCTGAGTTAGAATATATTTCTATATTTTACAAATTTCACGCCATAATTTTTTTCCTAGTTAGCGCACACACATAAGTGACTTTTAAATGATTTTATTCTTTAAGGGTTTGAAACCCTAACTTTCTATCATGATATATTTCCTTCAATATTTTATCGTTTACAAAGAAGAAGAACTAAGAATAGAAAAACACGAAGAATAAGATGGAAGCAAAAAGTGTTATTCGATATTGTCATTGCGGGTATCCATTCGAGTTAAAAACAAGTTGGACATCATCTAATCCAGGTAGAAGATTTTTTGGGTGTTTAAATTTTGGGAGAAAAATAAGAAAATGTAATTTCTTCGAATGGTTTGATGTTGAAATTGCTGATCGTCCAAGAATTGTGATTGTTAGTTTGCTAAAAAAGAGAAGTGTGATGGAGAGTGCAAGGAAACATGAACGAATGTTTTAGGTGTTTTGTGTTATCGTTCTTCTTTACATAGTATTCTTCTAGTAATGTTTAAAGTGAGTTTTTGTTAAATCTGGCTAAGAACTGTTTTATGGTGAAAATGTTATGTGGGTTTTACCCTTAAATGTATTAGGGATTTTTTATGAAGTTGTATTAGAAATTTTAATTTTAGGTTTAAGTTCTGTTTAGGGTTAATGAAATGCTTGATGTGAAGTTAATGAAATGTTTTAGTGTTTTTTAAGAAATTTGAACCCTTTATTGTTTACATGTTCATTATAAGCACATAGAAAAAATAAACTTTTAATAAGAATATAAGCTTAAAAAAGTAAAAATAGACTGAATTTTGTATTAACTTTTAAAATAAATCATCATTGTTCATATAGTAGGCTGCTTATAAAGTTTGAAGTAGCAACACTACTTTCATTTTCAATGTAACAAAAGTTATCCATTTAACGTATAATAAAAAAATAACAGCAACTTTCATTGTAACTTCTGCCATACTTAGATGAGAAAACAAAAAAGAGGTGATTATAAATGTGACTACAAAAGGTTGTTGTTCATAAGCAACTTCTAAACAAAAAGCTTTTTTAAATCACATTTATCAATTCAATGATCATTTTTAGTGCTTACTGCTTCATTTGAAGTGTATTGGTTGATCGAACTTTTTTAATTGCCAATCATCCATCTAACAACATGAATTGGTGGTGGTTATTGCACCTGTGGAACTTGCTGAGTTGGAGCACATATAGTTGCTGCAGCTTCTTTAGCAATGCTACAAAATCTTCTCTTAATTTATATAATAAAAAATTAGTTAATAAACTTAAATCACTTATTGTAACAGAAAAAAAGACTAAAATGTTTAGTGTATTGACTGAAAATACTCACCGAAAGTTTGGGAAGTCTTTTCTTTGTTGATGCTTGAAATTGAGATTGGACAAATTTATTTTTACTTACCTTGCTTTTATATGTCCTCACATTATGTCCACATTGTCCACACTTTTTACATTTCATGATTAATCTTTTCCTGAAAAATTTAACATTGAGATTAGTGGTTTCATCAAGTTTTTTTCTTCTATTCTTGTGAGGTCTCCCTGGAGTTGTTGAGTTGGAGTACATGTAGTTGTTGCAGCTTCTTTAGCAATGCTACAAAATTTTCTCTTAACCTATATAAGTAAAAAAAATTAGTTAATAAACCTAAATCACTTATTGTAACAGAAAAAATGACTAAAATGTTTAATGTATTAACTGAAAATACTCACCGAAAGTTTGGGAAGTTTTTTTTGTTGATGCTTGAGATTGAGATTGGACAAACTTATTTTCACCCACCTTGCCTTTATATGTCCTCACATTATGTCCACATTGTCCACACTTTTTACATTTCATGATTAATCTTTTCCCGGAAATTTTAGCATTAGGATTAGTGGTTTTATCAGGTTTTTTTCTTCTATTCTTGTGAGGTATCCCTGGAGGTCTCTTCAATGGTGGAGGTAAAATAGGCAGATATGATGATTCATGTGGAATCTATTGATTAGGACCTCTGACTGGGTGTATCATATGTGAATATATTGCTTGTTGAGTTTCTGTTTTATAACAATCATTCACATAAGACTCGACTCTCTCTTCCCTCATTAGTATCGCTGAGATTGCATGAGTTTAACACCCGGGTTTGGGGGTCGGGTGAAAATAATATCAAAATAATATTTCAGGTTTTGGTTTTATAATTAAAATAATAAAATATTTTTTATGGGCTTCGTGTTTGCAAAATAATTAGAATCTATGTTGGGCCCATCTTCTAAGTCTAAAGTCCATGGATTTTAAGAGATGAGGGTTTTAGCCATTTCATTAATGGCATAATGGTAAATATGATTTCTTTGGTAAATTAAAACAAAAACAAAAGATGAAGACCATGTGCTCATCTTCTTCCTCACTCCCATTTTCATTTCTCACGACCAAAAGAGCTCTTCTTCTCCAAATCATTATTCCATCACCATACACCTTCATCTTTGGTGCTTTTTAAAAGGTAAACTCGTTTTTGACTTGTCCTCCTTTCCCTCTACAAGCTAGTACCTTTATTTTTCTCAAAGCTCCTAGTTTTGGGGTTTTGGTATTTTGAAAGTTTAGATTAAAAATGAGAACTTTATTGTCTTTAACAAAAGCTTTTGATTATTTAATGTTAGATAGGATGTTTACAACCTAAAAGGTCCAACATATATGAATTTTAAAAGGTTTTATGAAGATTCTTGGATTTGGGTTTAAGTGGGGTTTTTGAAGGGTTTTAAGTTGAGTTTTGGGGTTGCTATGTGTTGAAAATTGAGGGTTGATGCTATTGTGATAGTTTGGGGTTGTTTTGGGAGCATCTAAGGGTGTTAAAAAGGTTGAAATCAAGAGTTTTGGACTGTGCTAAAGGGCTGCTCGGGATTTAGGTTTTGGGAGTTGATCTTAGCTTGAAATCTTTTGTTTTGTGCTTGAACAGTGTTTCGGGTTTGCTACATTGATGTGTGAACTGATTTGAGGTTGTTTTGTTTGTGTTGAGTTGATTAGAAGCAAGAACTTGTGTTGGTAAAGCCTCGGGATCGAATCTAGAACCGTTGGAAGCTTGATCGGCTAGTGTGATGAGCTTGAAATAGTCGGTGAGTGGTTAAATGTTTTAAATTGGTTTTCAAGTGTTGGTTCAAGCATGTGGACTAGGTTGGGCTTGGTAGACCCACCTAGAGTTGGGATTAGATTGGTAGCATGATCCCAAGCTTTAGTAGAGACTTTGGTTGAACTCAATTTGTTGTTTATGCCTCATGTTTACTTGTGTTATGATGGCTATGTATAATGTGTTATACATGTATGTTGAGGCATGGTTTTGATGCATTGTGGTGTGCATATGGATTGTGCATGATGGTGATCATGGTGAGTACGTGCTAAGCATATAAGTTGAAATGTAATGGTGTTGTGAAGGTTGTGATTTGTGTTTAATATTGGCACTAGTATGCTTGGGTACAAATGATCGATCATTAGGATGTTTAGTGTGCACACGTGAGTCAAATGCGCGCATGGTCTTGGGGATGGTAGTCATCAAGATGGAGTACGGGTTCGCCCGGAAATTCTTCTTATATATATGTTAGTCGGTGATGAGTGTAATCCCATCGACGGGGCGTGAGGATGAGTGGAATCCCCTTCGCGTGAAACGGTGATGAGTGTAATCCAACCGTAAGGTAATGGTTGTGTTGGATGTGAGTTCCAACGGTTATCCGCGTATTCGAGTCATAGCTAGGTGCCAATATGATTTAATATATGTGTTTACATATGATGTGGTTATAGACTTGTTGAGCATGGCATAATATTGAGTTTATGTGCATGCATCATTGATATTTTGGTTTATGTGGTTCGAAGGTAAGATCATGCATTCTACCTTGGTTGTTGTTCGTGCTTGGACCCTGCATTGTCGAGGTTTATTTTAATGAGCTACCCTCACTAAGCTTTATGCTTACGCTCTCTTTTGTTCGACAATGCAGATCTGTAGTTCGTGGGTTGCTAGTGCAAGAAGAGGGCCTCCAAGTGTGCTTTGTGGTGCTATCTTAGCTTTCAAGTATGGACTTTTTAGTTATAAGATGTAATGGTCAAGCAATGGGATTTGTGATGTTGATTTGAGCTTTTGATGTATGATGATGTTTGGTTTTAGAAGCATGTTTAGACTCCTTGTTTGTGGATGATATGGTTGTGGTTGGTTGCTTGCCTAGAGTTTGGGCTTTGTGTCTCTTTATGAATGCTTTATGTATTGTTGTTTAAGACATGAACCTTTTAAGTGCTATATATGTCTTCTTTTTGGTAATTGCTTGAATCTCTTGAATGTGTGGTCCTTGTTCATTTTGGTTGCCTCGTATGTCGTCCCATGGATGTTGGATGTTGTATGAATGTTTGCATGTGGCTAGGGAAGTCTTAAATTGCATCTAGAGTTGTGTTTTGGAGTCTTTGGCTGCAAATTTGAGAGTTGCAGTTCAAGGCGTATCGGTACGCCCAAGGGTCGTATTGATACGGTCCTACACTTTGGGACTCAAGTTTGGCCTATCATACCGATACACGGGGGTGTATCGATACGCCCAAAGCTCACTGGAAATCTGAGATTTTGACGAGATTTTGGCGTATCGGTATGGGTCTAGGGTGTATCGACACGGTATTGTATCGTTGACCGTGAGAAGTTGACCAGTCAGGGCGTATCGGTACGGTCAACCTGTGTACCGATACGGTCTTCCTGGTTTGACCTTGGGCTGTTGACTTAGTCAAGGCGTATCGATACCCTCTCTGAGTGTATCGATACAGCCTGCTGTTTAAGATTAAAATGGGCTATTTTATTTGGGTTGTTGGTTGTTTACCTCAATGTTTCTTCCTTGCTTTTCTCACATAGGAATTAATATCTCATCTAGAAAAGATAATAACAATGAAAAAGTTTTCTTGGGTCGGTAACCGAAGTGGAGCCTTAACGGGTTTCGCCTCGGTTATCCCCGTGTAGCCCACTCGGATCGGTCAAGCGTCCGGACCGAGATGAGGGGGTTACAATGAGGGCATGGATTCCCTACTAAAAAACAAAAATGAAGTCAGTAATAAATAATTAAGGGGGAAAATTAAATAAAAAGTAAATAAATTACATGTTAAGTCTCACTTCCTGCATGAACAAGTATGTGCCTCCAAGTTCACCCATATTGACTGTATAGGCCACATGTAACCTGATAAATATTACCACCGGCATGGGTGGGCCAACACCTTCACACATAAAAATTACAAACAAAATCACAAATAGAAATTATGTAAAAATAATTTTCACATATAGATTGCTTCTACACTAATTAAAAGATAACCAATACCTATTAGACATTTCAGTTGCTGCTTCTAATTTTTCTGAATTTTTGGACACAAAAGTCCAGTTCACTTGTCAACTTCAGTCTTCTTCTTTGTAATTCTTTACATTGTTTTGGTTCAAATTTCCTCCAGTATGGTTATGATTAGCCTTGTTCTTGCGTCAAGTACACACTACACGACAAAAAAATACAAAATCAGTTATAAACACAACATACTTAAAGTTTGAAAATATTTACATCAATTAAAATTTGAATTACCTTATTAAAAGATTCGCATAAGTTATTCAACAACATGTCACATTTGCTTCTAGTTGAAAAATGAGACTTGCTCCAAAATTTTGGATCAATGTCTGACAACCACAGAAGAGCTTTTGATGATAATGAATCCATTTCAGACAATGCAACTTGAAATTCTCTTATATAAGTAGATGTAGCAACTTTCCACAAACTGTCTTTCAATTCCTTTCCCTTATGTTTTGCCTTGAAGTTATTGTATAGATGTCTTACACAAAATCTATGCTCTGAATAAGGAAAGTATTTTGCCAATGCCTCTTTTAATCCCTACACACATAAGATGAATATTTAGAAATCACAAACATAATTCAGTAGTTACATATGTTTAAAGAAGTCAAACAATTACTTTTTGTCTATCTGATATGAAAGAGATATGGTATGAATTGTTCAGGTCCAAATCTTCCCCCAAACGTTAAACAAACCAGCACCATAATGAGTAACACTCACTCTCAACAGCAGCAAAAGTTATGGGATAGATGCAATCATTTGTATCAATCCCAACAGTAGTTAACAAATGTTCTCCTTGGCAACCCTTTAGGTGACAACCATAAAGACAAATAATAGGCCTATATCCAGCTTTAAAATCATCTTCACAGGCTTGCATGCAAATATACAAACGCTCAAAAATCCTTTCATCTAACTGACATACAATGGTTGTTTCAGAATTGCTTAACCTAAGTTTCCCAAGGTAATCGTATATCCTACCATATTGTTCTTTTTGATTTCCTTCAATAATGCTAATAGCAATGTGATATGAACCCGGTAATGTGACCCGAGTCATAAAGATGTGCCCGATCGTGATTCTAGTAAGAAATATTCTTTGCTACGCTTTGAACTCTAAGATATCATAAAACATACATGTGAGATGAATAGCAATATAATAAAAAAATTAATGAAGAAAGGAATTGGATAGGTAATTTGGATAGTATGGTGGCTAAGGATGGAGGATGATAATCATGGAAAGGTGTAAATCAAAGGAGTGATGGGATATGCTAAAGACGGCGTGGATTTGTATGGTTGCAAGGATAGCGAATTGTGACCCGCTAGCTATAACGAGCTAGGAACCAACAATATACTTTGATGGAGTCGAGGTGGAGGAGTGTGGAACGTGACCCACAAGCTATAAGAGAGCTTGGAACCAACGCTATAGCAAAATGAAATGGATAGAAGACTACAAGCACAACTTGAAGCCGATAGAGTTCTCGCAAGAACAAGATGAAAGCAATCTTTCAAAGGTTTATATTCTCCAAAAAAAACTCCTTTACAAATGAACCTAAGGTGCCTATTTATAGTGTGGATAGGCACCATATGAAAAGTCACACAAAAGAGAGATGAATGCTCATCTAAATGCTATTGAATAAAAATAAATGAAATGTTTCTTTCTTATCCTTTTGATGGATGAATTTTGCTTTAAATTAAGATGAATTTAGCCTTAAATTCGTCCAAAAGGAGTGGTGACTCTTGGGCTGCTTCATTTTGCTTGCAAATGGATAAAAGGGAATGGATGTGGACATAGGATGAATGTAGACATCCCACAAATCCAAATCAGCTTGTCTCTTTGAATTCCTTGATGATTTTATCACTTAATTTGATGATTAAATGACATTAAACCAACCTTCATTGCTTGCCCATTTGTGGAATATGATCAACCTTCAAAAAATGATAAATAAAGGCCTTGAATGTATAATTTGAATGCTGATTATTGCATGTCCCTTCTTTTGAACGTGAATGGCCTTCATTGGTTCATAATTTCAAACTTGAATAGGTGAATTATGAAGCTTAAATGCTTTGTTACTCTAAGAAGATGAACAGCCTTGAAAAGATGAAAAGAATTCAGCCTTCAATTGCCTTCAATTGCCTTGTTTGCATGAGTAAAGATGGCCATCAATGACTTGTTTCCAAGTTGAAGTTGAAAAGTCTCTTCTTTAATCCACACGTCACATGAACCTAGACACACACAAAGGATTTATTCAAACTTAAAATAATAGATGCATGAAACAATTAAAGAGTTAGTTAATTGAGTGAACTAGTTAAATGAATGAACTAGTTTAATTAAAGAACTAACTTTATTGAATTTAACTAAATGCATGAATGAGGTAGTTTAACGAATGATTTAAGATACATAATTAAACTACTTCCCTAAATGAACTAAAACTATAAATGAAATGCATGCTTTAATGACCAACACACTTTATCAATGTAGTGGAAGTTTGAAATACTTAAATTCTCATGCAAATACATGCATGAGCAAGGTAAGGCATTCCTCCCTTATTATTTCTTCTTTCTCATGTTCATGGCTTGTTGTAAACAAGCTTTCCATGGCTGATTGAAACTCATTGGCCCGTGCACGTGTAATGGGGCCACTTGGGTATTTCTCCGGGTCCTTGTTCTTGATGGTCATATCAGTCCCTCCCTCTTTAAAGCGATTTGTCCCCAAATTGTCACCTACATCAAAAGGAGATAAATCAGCAACATTAAAGGTTGCACTAACATTAAACTCACCTGGGAGGTCTAGTTGATAAGCATTATCATTGAGCATCTTAACTACTTGAAATGGCCCATCTCCTCGAGGCATCAATTTAGATTTCCGTTGGGCTGGAAACCTTTCTTTTCTCATGTGCAACCACACCAAATCTCCCGGCTCAAAGACAACTCTCCTTCGACCCTTGTTTGCTTGCTGCTCATATTGCTTGGTTTTCTTTTCAATATTATCCCGCACTTGTTGATGAAGTTTCTTAACAAATTCAGCTTTGTTAAGTATATCTTTATTCACAATTTGATTAGCGGGTAATGGCAATAAGTCCATCGGAGTTAATGGATTGAACCCATACACAACTTCAAAAGGAGTGTGTCCCGAGGTGGTATGGACTGATCGGTTATATGCAAACTCCACATGTGGTAAGCACTCTTCCCATGTCTTTAGATTCTTCTTAATAATGCTCCTAAGCAACGTGGAGAGTACTCGATTCACCACTTCGGTTTGGCCATCCGTTTGAGGGTGACAAGTGGTGGAAAATAGCAGCTTAGTTCCAATCTTACTCCATAGGGCTCTCCAGAAGTGGCTTAAGAACTTCACGTCTCGATCGGAAACGATAGTTCTTGGCACACCATGTAATCTCAAGACTTCCCTGAAAAACAAGTTAGCAATATGTAAGGCATCATTAGTCTTGTTGCAAGGAATAAAATGAGCCATTTTAGAAAATCTATCCACTACTACAAAGATGGAGTCTTTGTTATTCTTTGTGCGTGGAAGCCCTAGCACAAAATCCATTGAAATGTCCATCCATGGTGCTTCTGGAATAGATAGTGGCGTGCAGAGTCCATGTGGCATGGCTTTAGACTTAGCCTTCTTGCAAGTGATGCAACGTTCACATAACCTCTCTACATCTCGTCTCATCTTTGGCCAATATAAATGCTCTTGAAGTATGGCCAAAGTCTTTGCTATTCCAAAATGTCCCATTAAGCCTCCTCCATGGGCTTCTTTGATAAGTAATTCACGTGTGGAACCTTGTGGAATAAAAAGTCTTCCTTCCTTGAATAGGAACCCATTGTCCTTACAATAGTTTTCAAACGTTCCTTTCTCACAAGCTTTGTAAATTTTTTCAAAGTCAGAATCAGATTCGTATAAATCCTTAATGAAAACAAAACCCAACAACTTAGATTCTAAGGTGTTTAGAAGAGCGTACCTCCGAGACAATGCATCGGCAACTATATTCTCTTTACCTTTCTTATATTTGATCACATAGGGAAAAGATTCAAGAAACTCCACCCATTTGGCATGTCGTTTGTTGAGTTTATGTTGCCCCCGAATGTGCTTCAATGCCTCATGATCGGTGTGAATAATGAACTCCTTAGGCCATAGATAGTGTTGCCATGTTTCCATTGCGCGAACAAGGGCATACATCTCCTTATCATATGTTGGATAATTCAACGTGGCTCCACTTAATTTCTCACTGAAATATGCTATAAGACGTTCACCTTGAGATAATACCGCTCCAATTCCCACACCTGATGCATCACATTCAATTTCAAACGTTTTGTTAAAATCAGGTAAGGTAATCAAAGGGGCATGAATTAAACATTCTTTAATGTCATTAAAAGATTTCTCTTGGTCTCCCCCCCAGAAAAAGTTAGCATTCTTCTTGATGACACTAGTTAAAGGGGCGGCAATGGTGCTGAAGTTTGGCACAAATCTCCGGTAAAAGCTTGCAAGTCCATGGAAACTCCTAACTTGGGAAATGCTTGCTGGTCGTGGCCATTCTTCAATGGCTTTAACATTCTCTTTGTCAACCTCTAAGCCTTCAGAACTGACAACAAAACCAAGAAAGACAAATTTGTCAGTACAAAATGTACACTTGTCTAAATTAGCATATAACTTCTCCTTTCTTAAAACCAACAAAATTGACCTCAAGTGTTGAACATGTTCTTCCATTGATTTACTATAGATTAAGATGTCATCAAAATAAACCACACAAAATTTACCCAAAAACGGTCTAAGAACATGGTTCATTAACCTCATGAAAGTACTTGGTGCATTAGTTAAGCCAAAAGGCATAACCAACCATTCATAGAGTCCTTGCTTTGTTTTAAATGATGTTTTCCATTCATCACCTTCCCGCATCCTTATTTGGTGATAACCACTCTTAAGATCAATCTTAGAGAAAAGGTTAGAACCACTAAGCTCATCTAACATATCATCTAAACGAGGAATAGGGTGGCGATACTTTACCGTAATTTTGTTTACCGCTCGACAATCTACACACATGCGCCAAGTTCCATCCTTCTTTGGCACAAGTAATACCGGAACGGAACATGGGCTAAGGCTCTCCCTCACGTAGCCTTTGGCCATTAGTTCAGCCACTTGCCTTTGTAACTCCTTGGTTTCCTCGGGATTGCTTCAGTAAGCTGGACGGTTAGGAATGACGGCACCGGGAATGAAATCTATTTGATGTTCAATGCCATGGATTGGTGGCAGCCCACTTGGTATCTCCTCCAGAAATAATTCGTCAAATTCCTGCAACAAAGACACAATAGAAGAAGGCAAAGTGTGATCAAGTTGGTTAGTGTTCAATAAACTTTCCTTGTACACAAGTACAAGTAATTCCTTTCCCGACAACAAACACTTTCTCAACTCTCTTTCTTTGGTAAAAACACTCATTTTCGCACCCTCACTTTGCTTACTCTCACTTGCTTTTTACCTCCATTTTTGATTCTCTCTCTTTGGCTCTTTCAATACTTTCTCTCAAATGTATTTGGTCTTTGTGAATTTGTTTTGGTGAAAGAGGGGCTAAGGTAATCTTTCTTACTCCATGGGTGAGTGTATACCGATTGGTATATCCATCATGCATGACTCGTTTATCGAATTGCCATGGCCTCCCAAGTAGTAAATGGCCAGCGTGCATCGGAACAACATCGCAAAGAACTTCATCCTTATACTTTCCAATGGAGAAAGCAACAAGAACTTGCTTGGTAACCTTGAGTTCTCCTCCGTCATTAAGCCACTGCAGCTTGTAGGGATGTGGATGCTTTGTGGTTGCTAATCCAAGTTTTTCTACCATAAGAGTACTAGCAACATTAGTACAACTACCTCCATCAATAATGACAAAGCATACATTTCCATTAACATGGCAGCGAGTATGAAAGATATTCTCGCGTTGCTCATTCCCTTCATTCGCTTGCACACTTAGGCTCCTTTTCACAATAAGGGCCTCTCCTTCTGCTGCATACTCTATATCATCATCTTCATCTTCTTGTATGGCAGCAACTTCATCTTCCTCCTCTTGTTCGGATTCAACCTCTCCATCATCACGAAGAAGCATAGTGTTTCGATTTGGGCATTGGCTTGCAATATGCCCTCTTCCCAAGCACTTGAAGCATTGTATATCTCGGGAACGGTTTGGAACATTTGGAGCCTTACCTTTGCTAGTTTCGGCAATGGGTTTGGCACTCTTTGTTGGAACGCTTCGTTCTTTAGGCGTAAAGGATGCCTTCTGTTTGTAGGTACCCTGCCCCCATTTAGGAGAAGAGCCTCCATAGGCACGAGTTGTGCCCTTCCTTTTGAGTTGCCTCTCGACCTTCATGGCCATATGAACCATGTCTTCGATCTCCACATAATGTTGCAACTCAACAGTGGCCGCAATATTAGGATCAAGGCCGGATAGAAATCTGGCCATGGTGGCTTCTCGATCCTCATCAATGTTGGCTCGGATCATGGCTACTTCCATCTCTTTAAAGTAATCCTCAACACTACGGTTGCCTTGGGTGAGATTTTGAAGCTTGTTGAACAACTCCCTATGATAGTGAGTTGGAATGAACCTCCTACGCATAACAGCCTTCATCTCATTCCAAGTAGAAATTGGATGTTCTCCATTGCGTCTGCTGCTAGATGTCAACTGATCCCACCATATTAGTGCATAATCTGTAAATCCAATGGCTGCAAGTTTTACCTTCTTAAGCTCTAAGTAGTTGTGGCACTCAAAGATGTGCTCAACTTTTTTTCCCATGCAAGATAGGCTTCAGGATCCGTTCTTCCTTGGAAATGAGGAATGGTTATTTTGATTTTGCTAAGATTATCATCAACTCTTGGCCGAGCTCTTTGGTACCTAGGTTCTTGATGCCTCAAACTTTGCTGGGAGGCTCGCTCGTCTATGAGTTCTTCGTCCACCTCTCCCTCATACTCTTCCTCGTAATCTGAATTATGCCTCCGTTGAGATCTTTCCTCCAAATGATCTAATCGTTCTTGCATCGGCCCCAACCTTTGTTGCAACAACCTGTCCATCTCTCGGATAATATCTTGAAGATTGGAGTTAGTTGCATCTACGTTAACATTATTACTTCCTCCCACAGAGTTTCTCACGGAATTTTGAGACATTATTAGTAACAAAAATAAAAAAAAAATTAAAACCTCACAAACACAAAACCTCACCTATTCCACTCCAAGAAAATGCACTCACACTCGTATTTCACTCGGGATGGCTTTTACCCTTGATGTGCACTCTTGCCTTTTTCCACTCTTGCTCTCAATCAAGTCCTTTTAAGAACTTCCTCAAGGCTTGCAAATGGCTTGTAGAATTCGGCTGAAAAAAACAAAACTTGGCGAAAAGAATTTGGAAGGTGGGATAGAAAAAGTGGCAACAACAAAAAAAGGTAAATTGTGAGAGTTGGTAAAGATGACAAAATAGTAGCAAAAGAATAAATGATGTAAGATTTTTTTTAAAGAAGAATAGAGAATACGATGCCCCCTCCCTCTTTAATTTTCTCTAATTTTTTTCGATTTTTTTTCGATTTTTTTCTTTTCTTTTTTTTCTTTTTTTTTTCAGAAGAGAGACAGCGACTATCTTACTGAATCAACCTTGCTCTGATACCAATTGATATGAACCCGATAATGTGACCCGAGTCATAAAGATGTGCCCGATCGTGATTCTAGTAAGAAATATTCTTTGCTACGCTTTGAACTCTAAGATATCATAAAACATACATGTGAGATGAATAGCAATATAATAAAAAAATTAATGAAGAAAGGAATTGGATAGGTAATTTGGATAGTATGGTGGCTAAGGATGGAGGATGATAATCATGGAAAGGTGTAAATCAAAGGAGTGATGGGAGATGCTAAAGGCGGCGTGGATTTGTATGGTTGCAAGGATAGCGAATTGTGACCCGCTAGCTATAACGAGCTAGGAACTAACAATATACTTTGATGGAGCCGAGGTGGAGGAGTGTGGAACGTGACCCACAAGCTATAAGAGAGCTTGGAACCAACGCTATAGCAAAATGAAACGGATAGAAGACTACAAGCACAACTTGAAGCCGATAGAGTTCTCGCAAGAACAAGATGAAAACAATCTTTCAAAGGTTTATATTCTCCAAAAAAAAGTCCTTTACAAATGAACCTAAGGTGCCTATTTATAGTGTGGATAGGCACCATATGAAAAGTCACACAAAAGAGAGATGAATGCTCATCTAAATGCTATTGAATAAAAATAAATGAAATGTTTCTTTCTTATCCTTTTGATGGATGAATTTTGCTTTAAATTGAGATGAATTTAGCCTTAAATTCGTCCAAAAGGAGTGGTGACTCTTGGGCTGCTTCATTTTGCTTGCAAATGGATAAAAGGGAATGGATGTGGACATAGGATGAATATAGACATCCCACAAATCCAAATCAGCTTGTCTCTTTGAATTCCTTGATGATTTTATCACTTAATTTGATGATTAAATGACATTAAACCAGCCTTCATTGCTTGCCCATTTGTGGAATATGATCAACCTTCAAAAAATGATAAATAAAGGCCTTGAATGCATAATTTGAATGCTGATTATTGCATGTCCCTTCTCTTGAACGTGAATGGCCTTCATTGGTTCATAATTTCAACCTTGAATAGGTGAATTATGAAGCTTAAATGCTTTGTTACTCTAAGAAGATGAACAACCTTGAAAAGATGAAAAGAATTCAGCCTTCAATTGCCTTCAATTGCCTTGTTTGCATGAGTAAAGATGGCCATCATTGAGTTGTTTCCAAGTTGAAGTTGAACAGTCTCTTCTTTAATCCACACGTCACATGAACCTAGACACACACAAAGGATTTATTCAAACTTAAAGTAATAGATGCATGAAACAATTAAAGAGTTAGTTAATTGAGTGAACTAGTTAAATGAATGAACTAGTTTAATTAAAGAACTAACTTTATTGAATTTAACTAAATGCATGAATGAAGTAGTTTAACGAATGATTTAAGATACATAATTAAACTACTTCCCTAAATGAACTAAAACTATAAATGAAATGCATGCTTTAATGACCAACACACTTTATCAATGTAGTGGAAGTTTGAAATACTTAAATTCTCATGCAAATGCATGCATGAGCAAGGTAAGGCATTCCTCCCTTATTATTTCTTCTTTCTCACGTTCATGGCTTGTTGTAAACAAGCTTTCCATGGCTGATTGAAACTCCTTGGCCCGTGCACGTGTAATGGGGCCACTTGGGTACTTCTCCGGGTCCTTGTTCTTGATGGTCATATCACAATGTACCTTGTCATGTATAACTTGCTATGATTTACAGGAGCTATAAAATTTTTCCTTACAACTTCATGCAAAGAACGAATTGAAAAATTTCTGTCACTCACAAAAAAGTGTAAGTACTTCTCAACAATAGTCCTAAATTACATCTTTATTTTGCCATATTCTTTAATACAACTATGTTCATTTTTAAAGTCTTAATTTGTAAGTGAAATCTTCAGGAACACTAGGGTTCTGTCTTGATGCCATAAAACTCACGGACATCCAGGCTTACAGATGACATTTACCCTTATAAGGTCATTTCTTTTAAACTTCAAACTTAACTTATTCGGTAATTCATAATTAATCACTACCTTCTTTAACACCTCTCTATCAGCAAAGATCATACCCACCTTCAACACAGGATGCACCATGTCAGTTTGAGTGTTAAATTTTGAAAATCTCTTTTTCCTATAATCACCATCTGAATCTGACTCCTCTACATTGTGTAGTGAGTTAGGATATTCAGTTTCATTATCACTCACTATCCCTGTCTCCTCAAAATGTGTTTCAAATTAACTATCATGTTTAGTAAAATGTGATCTATTAACTATTGGTTCAGTTTCATCATCAGGTACTTCATCCGCAAAAAATTCATCCTCTTCAAAATCAGATTCACACTCAGTTTCAGATTTAGATTTAGTATTGTTATCTACTGGTTCAGGTTCATCATTTGGTTGAGGTTCAGACACTATATTTTGTTCAGTTTCAGATGCAACATTTGGTTCATGGGAAGGTGATTCAGACACAAATGCATGATTTTGTTCAACCAAATACAAATGCACGTTACGATTCTTAGACAATTCAGATACCATGTTCAAAATATCATTATCATTACTCAATGGCAAAGTCTTAAATGGCCCCTCGAGCACTGCCCTAAATATTTTCACCGTAATTTTAATTCTTAAAGTCTAAATCATATGGATCACCTCAAAAATAAACATTTTATCCACAACACAAAAATCAAAGTAATCAACTCCTTTACCACTATATTTCAGATTTCGTGCATTTGAAAAAGCCCCAACATGGTGTATAACTGTAGTAAAACATGTTGCATGTGAGCCTACAAATTATATACAAGACAAATTACAAGAGCACGCACTCTAACAATATATTACTTTAATAAAGTCAAACAAAATAAATTAGGACATGTGGACCTGCAGATCATATACATAATGCACCCCATGTGAGTCTAATTACATTATATTTTTTCACAAACAAAAGAAAAATATAAGTATAAACAAATGAAGACAAATAACAGCAAACAACATATTATAATTCTCAATAACATACAACATAATGCTCAATAACAAATTTTAATTAGTACAACAATCCCAATTCTAAATTAGTGCACTAAAATCAAGAGTATAAGAAAAGAATATCATTTTGTTCGAAGCAAAAACTAAAACCAGTAAAACAAACACACTCAACAATATTAAAATACTAACTTTAGTGCACTAAAATTTTAATCTTTATAAAAATCAGTAAAACAAACACATTCAACAATGTTTTTTTAAAACTGTAAAAATAAGAAAGGCTTAACAAAGTAAAATATTCACATCTTAGCTCATAAGAATTAACATCCTTAACAAAGAGAATCACCTGTTAGTCGCCATTTAATATCTTTATCCTTTGATAGGGTAATACAGTTAACCGCTTCTCAAAATCTAAGACTGTTAAAATCACATGTTAAATTTCACATTTTAAACCACTTTGACTTTTCAATGTTAAAATATTATGGCTTATCAAAATTATCTAACAAATTTTAAACTTAAAAAACCTTAACATTAATTGAATCATTATATTGAAGAAGCCAAAACTTAAAAATCTATGATTAATTAATTTTTAAAAAAAAACTCATTATAAAATACACAAAAATTGTTGCAAATCTTAGAACATACCATAAAGAGGAGAAAGCATCCCTTTCTTTCGAAGCTTCCATCCTTCATCGTGTTACAGATTGAAGTAACTTTACAATTAAGATCAACAACGTAATTGTCTGATTAAAACCTTAACCCATTGTGATTAAATCCTAAACTCTAAGATTAATTCTTAATAAACTCATTCTTTTACTATTTTGAAGAGAAGATTTTGGGTTTTTTCTAAATGAAAGAAGTTATGAGAAGTGAGAATTGTTTAAGTTTGAGAAACGTTTATTTGGGTTAAAACGTCCCGTTTTAATTTACATTTTTTGGTCTTCCAAAAAAATCGCGTGAGTCTATGCTGACTAGGAAAAAATATAGCGTGGAATTTGTGAAATATAGAAAAATATTCCAACTCAGCAGCGCCGTTAAATATTTAACGGTGGGTGACTAAACTAGAAAAAAAAGTAAACGTTAATGACGATTTTACCGAAAAAAAATAGTTTGGTGACCAAAATATGAATGAAATGATAGTTGGGTAACTGTTGGTGTAGTTTACCCAAAAATATAATTCAAAAAGTTATAAATATTTAGTTTCTCTGAACGGTGGGCCCTGGACAGGCGTCCTTATTGTCCTTGCTCAAAGCCGAGCCTACTTACATACAAATCGATTTGAATCCGAATCTTTTAAGATGAATATTTTCTGCTTTTTAATTGAGACTACTTGTTGGGTGACAAAGCTAAAAAAATGTTATACACACATACGTACAAAGAGTTATTTAATTTAATTTATAATGAGGCCGTATCTTATCCCATTTCTTGGAAGGATCATGGCAGCTTCATCCCCTGTCCTTGTTTGCAAAACTTTCTGAATGCTTCTACCAAGTACGGAATGTTTTCGACTTCAAAGTTAAAATTAATTTTTTAATATCATTTGGTACTTTATACGTCTATTTTTCTGAAAATATTCGATACTACATATGTAGTGTTTATAGATTGAGGGGTTTAGTTTAGATTGTAGTGTTTATAGATTGAGGGGTTTAGTTTAAAATGTAGTGTTTATAGATTTAATTGTTTAAAATTTAATGTTTGTAATTATAGTTTAGATGGTAGGGTCTAATATTTTAAAGTTAAAGATTTAAATTTTAAAATTTTAAAATTTATATATATTTTTTCTAAAACATATTTATTTATTTTATAATATATATTCGAGGTTGATAGAATCTTTTAATAGTAATGTCCTTAAATTTTGATTTAGGCTGTAATATAATTTAGTTAAATTAGACACCCAAACACTCATTGATATTAAATTTTCAATATGGTCGGAGAAAAAAAGTAAGTATTTTTCCCAATAATGTATCACATAAAAAATTCAATACATCAATCTATTTTTAAATTAAATTAAATTGATATAACGATAAATTCAACCTTTAAATTTTATATTTTATCAAATTAGTCTTTTTTTAGTGAAGCTTGACTCTCAGCCATATTAAAAAGTTGAATAACTACTTTATAAACAAAAACACATAAAAATTTAATAACAAGGACATGGCAATACACATTGTACTTGATGTTATTTTTAGTTTTTATACTTATTGAATTTTAAAATTTTATTATTAAAATTAATATTTTAGTTAATATCTTTGTTGAAAATCCAATTTATTTTTAGAAAAAACTGAAGATCAAATTGAGTTAAAAAGAATAAGGATCAAATTTAAAAAATATAAATATTAAAGGTTAAAGTTTTCATTAGACTCATGTGACTCGAATTCAAAAAAAAACACCGATAAAACGAACATTATGGACAGAAGCCTCATGAACGAATGTGAATGAGTAGATTAAAAATTCTATGAACTCTTGTGTTTTATATGGTATAATCTGATTTCTCGTCAAATGATTATACCGTTTTTTTATAGGCTTTCGCTCTATATTATGAACTTTTATCTTTTATTAATAAGTGTCGAGTGTTATGTTAAATAACATTATATATGTACAGTGCCGGTCTTGAGTTTTTAATGATTTGATGTGAATTTAAAAATAAATTTTAAATTAGATATTTAAATTATGATTGCGTTCGTGTTACAGTTATTGTGATGTGAACATTATTTATGTTATTTTCAGTTACTACGAGTATCATGGTTGTCCACTATTTTAATAACATACGTTATTGTGGACATAATGGTTATAAGTATCGTTGTTTCAGATGGTGTTGCTATCGTCATATAACGACGGTTGTTATGGTTGCATATCACTATTTAAATTCATGTCCCTAGTAATAAGTAATGAAAAAAAATTAAGAGTAATTCCATAATAAGAAGTGTTGAAAAATTGGGCTCCTAATAACAAATATTGAAAAAAAAATAAAAGTATGTCTATAATAACAAATGTTAGAAAAAATCAATTTTAAGAGTATGCTCATAATAACAAATGTTGGAAAAAATTAGGCTCATAATAACATGTATTAAAAAATTCAATTTTAAGAGTAGATCATAATAATAAATATCGCAAAAATTAGCTTCACATTAATAAGTATTGAAAAAATTGGGTCCCTAATAACAAATACTAAAAAAAATTAGATATATAACAACAAATATAGTTCAAAAAGATTACAAACATATAACTTCCCTGGGCAGTGGGCCCTGAGCGGGCACCCTTATTGCCATGGCCCAGGGCCGAGCTTGTATATGTAAAGAGGGAATTCAAATTTAAATTTTGAAGATGATGTTATTATAAATAAGGACGAAATTACGATCAAATATTGAAAGAAACTAAATTGTTTTACACCAAAATAATAAAGATCTATTATATAATTAAATTTAAAATTTGAGAGGATAAAAATTTTATTTGATTAATATTTAAACTAAAACAATTATCACTATTTTATGATCATATACAGTGCTTAATCCAAATTTATCAATCAATAAATTAAATATCAATGTTAATAAAAAAACTTAAAATATCATTACATTGCAGAATTTAGGAGGCCACATCCCCTCCCAAGTCCTCATTGACTCTGCTATTAATTACAAAAATAATTACAAACTTAAAACATAAATCATAAAATGAATTTAAAAGATATCAAGCAAAATAAATTTTAATTAAATAAAAAGGTATTATATTTTCAAGATAAACATTGAGACTCTACCTATAAAAGATAAGATAATATGAGTATTTTTTGGACTAAACCAATTAGTGGTCTCTTAATTGAAGTATTAATTAGGGACAATAATAACAAATTAGTAGTTATTACAAAGAAAATAAAAGGCGGTGGGGTTGATTTGTAAACATCACAGAACTAAAGGACCATTAACCAAAACCTACTCTCGTTATATTCTATTTTCCGCCTATAATTTATCCAATGGCTCTTAGTTTTTCCTGCAATTTCTTAAATAGAAAGCCAGATTTCTGAGTTTTTCGAACAATTTCTTTCCCTGTTCTTGCAAAAAGGAATCCAATTCACCCAAAGTCTAGTTACCCTTTTCAACACTCCATCTCAAAGAACAGAATTTCCTCACGATCTTTCCTTCTATTTTAGTTTTCTCCAATAACCCTTTCGAGGGTTTTATCAAGATCTTCCAATAAAAATTTGAAGAATTTACACCATTGATTTGTATGATTTCACCTCTTCCACTCCACAGTTTGATCAGGGTTTCGATTCCTTTCCTAATTTCTTCACTTTTCTCCAAGAAAGCATCTTTGTCGTCGTTGTTGTTGTTACTATTAATCTTGTTCCAAGCTTCCTCCTTTGCTTCCACTTCTTCACGATTCGCTTCCGAAAGGTCAAATCTTTGTGAGAAAACCCGGAAACCCGAATCTCAAATTCCCTCGAACAGCACCATGAGAATCCACCCTTTGCCGAAGAAGAGGAACATCACCATCCAATATGAGATGAACCCGAGAATCGCGAGGTCCCAAGCTGAGTCCTTGTTAAACGGTGGTGGGTCCAACAAGAAGCTCCGTAGGCTGCCCCACATCTTCAGCCGCGTCCTCGAGCTGCCTTTCAGGTCCGATGCCGATGTGGCGGTGGAGGAGAGCCCCGACTGCTTCAGGTTCGTCGCCGAGACCGATGGGAGGATCGGAGATGTTGTCAGGGCTCATACGGTGGAAATCCATCCTGGGGTTACTAAGATTGTGATAAGGTCCAACAGTTTGGTGGATTTCGGTTTGCTGGATGGTTTGGAGCTCGACATGTGGCGGTTCAGGTTGCCGGAGACTACGCGGCCGGAGCTGGCCAGTGCGATTTACGAGGACGGCGAGCTGATTGTGACGGTGCCGAAGGGAGGGGAAGTGGAGGATATGGAGGAAGGAGGTGAAGGGAATGGGGAGTTTAGAGGAGGCATGGGAAACGGTAATAGCAATAATAATAGGCTTGTTCTTGTACAGTAAGTAATAACAATGGAACCATTTGCTCTGTTTTCTCAATTGCATGTTGTTTTCAGTTTAGTTTTTGAAGGTCACTGGTGGAGTTTAGTCCTTTTTTTTTGTATGGTTACCTTTTATTATTACTTAATCAAAACAAGAATTGTTGTTCTATGAATGATTGATATGATACTGCTGTTGTTTGACATTGTTTTTTTTTGTTGGCATGATTTTGATGATCAATTTGATATTTAGTTGTTTTGATGATCAAGGCTGCTTATGGTGCATTTTGTTTCATTAGGCTAGGGAATGTCTAAGGTTCTGATGTGTTCATGGAAAAGTACATGCTTTGCATTAGTTCTCGACTATGCGAACAATGATCATAAACATGATCATGGATGTTCTTTCCTAGTTTTTGTTTTATTTTCCATGGAAGTGAGAATCTGCAGAAACCGGTCGAGATATGTTCTTGATTGAAGTTGGGTTCTTTTCGTTTCCCACCCCATAATTAGGCATATGGGAAGCTATGAATGGCCTCCTTTAGGTACGAGTCCTGCGGTACAAGGTATTGATTACATCATATGCATAAAACGTTTGTGAGCAACAGCATTACAAGGTATTGATTGCCTTCTCGTCTTCATCACTACCTAAATGATTACTTTCCCGTCTTCGTCTTAGAGATTCATGGCATTTTCTTGTTTACATCCTTGGTTGAAATTCAACCAGGAACACTGTAAAGCAACAAATAAATTTTGTGTGCTGATGTTGCGACTTGAGAATCGGTTCCCTTTCTTACTTTGTGGTTGAGAATCTATGCTCTTGGTCCACCTCGTCTTTTATTCATTTATACATACATTCTTTCTTTCTTTTCATATTATGATGAGTCTTTCTGTTGATCTCTTTCTTTCTCTAAAGTAATCTTAAAGAAAGGCCATTGTTGATTCATAATGTCAAATAGTTATCAGTCTTGCTTTTTTAGTATAAATTCATTGATCCAAAAAGACAATTGTGACATCTTTTTTCTCCTTTTTGCTCGTCATTATCTACTTCACATTGATTCATACCAAGGCAAAGAATAAAGATGATGTTTAAACTCGTTTTCCCCATCAATGTTCTACATCTATGATTGGCACCAGCTGCCGAACCCGCATTCTCATCTTTATCTACGGCAATACTTTCTGAAGACGGCATATCATGCATGTCATCTTCTTCTTCTTCCCAAAGTGGCATAAACTTTATCTTTCTAACCTCCCACAGATAGGCCAGTTTCAATTATTCAGAGTATCTTTGTGGGGCTAGGGGCCATACCGGTTGGGTTATTGTTGAAGTACCCAGACCAGAGGACTAGAACCAGGGTGATGGACATAGTTTGCATATTTGTATTTGACATCCGTTTTCGATTAACATCTTAATACGAGTATGGGATATCGATTAACATCTTAATACGAGTATGGGATATGAAAGACGCAGACTCGCATGGAACATACATATATCAATGTTTGATGTTCTCACTCGAATCAGAGTAACATAGCTTCTAACTGCAAATGCTTTTTCCTAGAAATTGCAACTTTTATTTGCTAAAATTTTGATTGTGGTAGGGTTGCTGCTTAACGTAAAGATTCCTTCAAAATCATAAATACATTGTTTTAGAAGCATCTACATTCATGTCTTCACTGACGTTAACATCTCATTGGGTGAAACCAGAACTTCATGAACCAATGTATGTGTGATGTATTTTAACACAATTCTGATTAAATTTAGTGTCACGAGTCAAATGATATAAACTTTAAACGCCAAATACAGATTATATAATAAGTTTATAATAACTTTGTACCAACTCTAAAGTGAGTTAAAATACAAACAATAATTGTGTCAGTTTGAGTTCCGACACCCCCATTGCTAAAGCACTACAAAATAGCAGTTTCATAATCATACCTATGGCTATGGTGTTCAAAACATTACCAACCTTAGCAGACAAGACATTGTTAATTTTCAAAGGGAAAACCCTTTCAGAGGAGCAAATTTAGCAAGTATTTCGACCTCACGCCTTACTCCGCTTTCCCTCTTTAGCTCCCATTCCGGTTTTCTGGCGTTAGCGAGCTGAACTTCATGTACGACTTTCAGAATCAAATTCGTCACCAACTTTTGGTTATGTATCAATTCATCATTGTCTTTCTTCTTCTTATCAATCAACTCTACGACCTCGGCACGACGTGCTTCGAGTTGTGCTATCTGATCGTCGATATCTTGCACGGCCATTGTGGTGTAATCTTCCTCGGACTGTAGATTTGTTACTGCTTGTTTTATCTCACAGTATTCTTGTTTCAGTGAGGTAACCTTGGCCTTGTTGTCCTTATGGGTTCTAAAGAACTCGTCTGCCTGTTCCATTACTTCCCTATTCTCGAGAAACACCTTGCCGAATATTGGAATCTCTTCTACTAACTTCAGCTTCACGAGTTGTTGAGCAGTAAGGGTAGGATCCTTCTGGAGTTTGGATGCAAGACTCGCGAGTTCGTTGAGGTCTTTTAAGCAAATCAATGAACGAAAATCCATATTGAGAAGCGAAGATAGTTTCCTTCGAGCTTCAGCCATTTCGAATTCTGCTGCAAAGAAGTTATGCATCGTTGCCGGATGGTAAAATGGTTCTTGAAACGAAGGCTGAACAAGAATCTCATCCAAAGAATTAAGGTAGTTGTCAAACTCCGCTGCAACCATTTCAAAAGGCAAATGAAAGGAAGAAACAAAACACCATTTTGGGAAAACATAAACATAAAAAATTCTTACCTCTTCCCATTTCATTGTCTAAGAAAGACATGTCGAGATCGTCATTTGTATCTTGAATTTCAGATGGGAGTGAGGCGGAATCTTTAAGTTGCTGGTAAGTTTGTTGCTTAGGTCTAGCTAATCCTTTAGTTGTCTTCTGCATCTTTTTACCGTCGCCGGAACTCGGAGTACGTAACGGGGAACTGGGGGGAGCCCTCTTCCTTTCAGTTGCATGGGGAGTTATTTTGTTAATTTGTTTTCTAGCATCATCCATTCCTTGTGCTGGTACTGAAGGAGTGGGAGCTGACATTCAACACATAGAAAGATAAGAAGTATTTCGAACATCATGTAACTTCAAACTTCCCCGAAGAGTGAAGAATAATGTTTAATAGACAACAGAAAAGACATTTGAATGAATATAACATGGACTACTATTTCAACAATTTCCTTATCCCTAGATGAAACAAAAATGAGGGGCATTGGATCAATTCGGATAATTGCAGATCATCTCAAACTTGACAGGATGAAATGTTTACGGATTCTTTCTGAAAGGTCTTCGAGCGTGCATTACATAGGGTAAACTTAGTTGGGAGACGAAATTTTAATCTAAATGAACAAGATTAAATGCAGAAGCAAAACAAACCGTAAGGAAATAGTTCTGCTAAAATGTTCTTACATCCCATGGCTATGAAAGAG
Source organism: Hibiscus trionum (assembly GCA_030270665.1). Classification (NCBI taxonomy): domain Eukaryota; kingdom Viridiplantae; phylum Streptophyta; class Magnoliopsida; order Malvales; family Malvaceae; genus Hibiscus; species Hibiscus trionum. The sequence continues at coordinate 75,065,487 of BSYR01000010.1, read as the reverse complement.
GGCATTACAAATAAACCCTTATCTTAATTTGACAAGGTCTATGTAAAATCCTCATCCTAATTGACTTGGTAAGTTCCCGAGCACATAGCTAGAAAGGCAACTATCCTTATCCGAGCAGGCAGGCACTTTGACAGCCTAACTAGCACATAGCTAGATACCGATCTTAGAATTCAGGTAGGGCTTTTCGGAGCTACTGAAGTGTTACGTCAGGCCAATAGAAAGACCCCTCTTTTGAAAATGCCAAGGTGATTTTCATTACCAGTAAATTTTGGCATAATATTCAGTTCATCGATACAGACACACGAGAAAAGAAGCCTACAAGTTCAACCAGCACTAACAATAAGAACCGGATTAATTCTCAGTTCATAGGTCTTTGAGGCCAGCAATCAATGACCTTTCACTAACATATTCGACGAGGATAGCTAAATCTATGTAACTTGAACTTGAATGTGAGTGTCAAATATGGATACGTGTCCAACACGGGTATATTCATTTTTTTCCTAAGTTTTCCATGTAGGTCAAGATAAAGGTCAGACATGGATTGAAGAGACGAAGTAATGTAGGGATATAAATCATTGGCTAATATCCATATCAGCAACTAAAATGCCATACTAAATATATCAACATAGTATAGCAACAACAATTTCATAAGCAATAAAAATAAAATTTCTTTCTTGAACAGAATCATTATAAATTGTATAGGCATATAGGCATACAGTTTAATCACTATGTAAGCAACAAAACAGACATCTCACCTTCAAGTTTGTGCCCAAAAGGGCGAGCATCCGATAAAGTCATGGTTTCATTTACATTTACTAGAGTCGCAAATTCCGGATGAAACAAAAGAAAGCAATGCCAACCATCACTGTGCTATATCATTCAAAAGCGCATGCACTTAGAAGTTCCTTAAAGGACATCAATCTAGTGTAATTACAACCGACATCTGAATGCTTTCGTAATTACACCCAATTGGTCATATAAGAAGGATAAAAGGGGTTTAAAGACGTATAATTTGCTATATCAAGTTCCACAGCCAACTTATAAGCAAAAGCAAAGGCAGGAATCTTCCAAATATTATATAATAATAAGCATTCTAAATTTCTTCCTATCAGAAAAGTGAAAAGAAAAAGAAGGGATAGAAATCAAATTTCCTCACAAGATGGATAAGGAAGCAACACAACGGCAGGAATCTTCCAAATAAATGAAGCAAAGAACGCATTAACATCTGTATCCGGGAAATTCGATTGGAGAAAACGTTCAAGTGCTGGCTTGCTTGAAAATACTTTAGGAACATTTGGCTTTCGAATACTTTCCGGAACTTTGAGAAATCTATCGCTGTAGAAGCCATAACTGTTGACCTTCCTCCCCACTCTCCAGCTCCAAATATCACCAACATTTGGCCAATTTATAGGTGCATAAGGTAATCCTTCTCCAGTACTACCGGGTGGAACTCGTGGAAGGGAACTATTCTCTTTAAGTAAAGGAGCACAATGGTTACCTTCATTATAGATATCATTTCCCGGAAATTCGTGTTTTGGCTCACACAGAGTGGAAGCTGGTCCACCAAAATAACTGCAATTGGGACAAAATTCCAATCAAAAGAACACAATCAGGCACATTTAACTTACAAAGCTACATCTTCTAAATTACTTTAAAATTCATATGAACATATGATGAAGCTACTAATGTTACTCGGCATGTTCGATTTCAGTGCATTTGGAGGGTTATATCCGACACCCATATCAGAACATATATGTCAAAATGTGTACAGGACAAGGGTACTCCAAGAAAAATGAAGCCTGAGCAACATACACAGGAACAACTAGAAGAACATTGTTTCTTACATATATGCTCACTTGTGTTTTTGCATGTTTTAACAGTTTTCTTCTTCACTCCACAAACATTCTTACAAACTCAAACTCTCATCATTATCATACCAAACTCATCCATCAGCAAAATATGTAAGAAATTGAGCAAATAGAAACACTGAAACAACAATTGGATGAAGAAATTAAGCTAAAAGAAGCACTTACTCTGGAAAGAGATCTTGGTGGATATCTATGTGTGGAATACCCAAGTCAGTAGGGTTATCGGTATGAGAGAAAGTGCCCATATGAGAAGGAGAAGGAATTGGCATCATTGGAGCAGATTTCCCAGTTTGACCTGCAAAATCAAAACAATGAAAATTTTGATCTTTTGAGAGGTTTCATTTATGGAATCACAAGCTGACAAATGTTGTATACCAGAGCAGGGACTTCGAGGTTTTGTATGTCGAGTTAATCGATTTTTAACGTAATTTAAAGTTAATGTAATACTTTTTTTGTTCTTTATTTCTCATATAAATTAGTATTCCATACGCATATTATGTAGTCCTTTCTAATCTAGGAATTAAAATTTTCAGATTTAGGGTTTTAGTTTGTACGGTTTAAAGATTTATTACGGATTTAAGTTTTTAGGGTTATGAGTTTAAATTTTAATTTTTAAATAGTAAATATGTAAGCTTGTATAATTTTTTTTACATAACTCGTGTATAAAAAATACTCTATAAAATATTATATAAAGTTAATTTCACTTTGAAAGTTAAAATTAAAATCACTAACTCTAAACTTTAAACTCTAAATTAAACTTAAATTTTAATAATAAATCCTAAACTATAAACCATAAAATCTAAATCTCTAAACATTAAATTAGACCTATTTGTATAGTACCTTTTTTCATGTGTATTAATTAAACATCAATCCAATTAGAGATCTATTAATTGGTCTAGTGACTTAAAATACTCATATTATCTCATTTTATATACCTCTTTATTTAATAAAAAAAATCAATCCAATTAAACATTATTAAATTACCTTTACTTCAAATTATAGTTGTTATTATTATTAAAATGATTTTTTATCTCTCTTTTCTATATAATGTTTAATAAAACAATTAAGAATCACATTTTTGAAGTCAAGCCCCTGTTTAATAAAATTTAGGGAAAATTACATCGGTGGTCCCCTAACTATTACTGCTTTCTTATTTTGGTTTCAAAATTATTTTTTCAGCAAAATCGTCCCTTTTGTTACATAATTTTCTTGTTTTGGTCCCCCGACGTTAAATAGCTAACAGTTTTACTGACGTGGTATTTTTTTAATATTTTTTAATCATTTCTCTCTCTTCTTTCCCTTCTTCTTCATCTTCTTTATTTTACCCACCAATCTAATATTTGGTCATTGAATTTCTGATATACAATCTCGTTTTGGATTATTTGGTCCCCAAGAAACTCAAATCCCTCCTATCTCGTTCTCGGATTAATAATCATACCCCCCACTCTTCCACTATCATTTCTGTCGGCGGTCAAATCGGGACACACGCATCTCCTGCAGATACCGGAGCCGCATCCCCTCACTGTTGTCGGAAAAGGATGAACGGGACGGAGTTGAAGAAGATTTTCCAGATGTTCGACAAGAACGAAGACGGAACGATCACGAAAAAAGAGCTGAACGATTCGTTGGAGAATATGGGCATCTTTATCTCCGGCGGTGAATTGACCTAAATGGTCGAACGGATCGACGTCAACGGAGATATGTGCATCGACATCGATGAGTTCAGCGAGTTGTATCAAACGATCATGGATAATAAGGATGAAGAAGAATATATGAAGGAAGCTTTCAATGTTTTTGACCGGAACGGAGACGGTTACATCTCGGTGGATGAATTGAGGTCGATTTTGAAATCACTGGGACTGAAGCAGGGGAAAGCGATGGAAGATTGCAAGAGGATGATAACAAAAGTGGATGTGGATGGGAATGGTAGGTTAATTTCATGGAGTTCAAGCAAATGATGAAAGGAGGCGGCTTTAGTGCCATGGCTTAACTTTCAATTTAGGGGTTTGTTTGTTGTAGATAAATTTGTGAGATTTTCGGCGCCGCCACTTGAAGAAGGGAGAGGACGATGAAATGGAAGGATTTTTTTTTAAATGGTGGGTAAAATAAAAAAAATGGAGAAGAAGAGAGAGAAATGATTAAAAATATTTAAAAATGTCACGTCAGCAAAACCGTTAGCTATTTAACGTCGGGGGACCAAAACAAAAAACTATGTAACAGAAAAGACGATTTTGCCAAAAAAATAATTTTGGGACCAAAATAGAAAAACGGTAATAGTTAGGGGACCACCGGTGTAGTTTTCCCTAAAATTTATATATAATTATTTTCAACTAAGATAGTAATTACGATTACAGTGACTAAACATGCTCTAATAGTCTTAATATAGATTTACTTGGGTTAAATTTTAATTACTTTCTTAAATATTTTAAAACGATATAAACTCAATACACACATACATATAGATTATAAAAAGCCAAATTCAAATTATAATAGGTTTATACGAGTTCTAAATGAAGTTAAAATACAAACACGGAGTCCACAGAATTACAAGGGAACAGCTCCCTATTGCTAAAGCTAGTTAAAGTACCAGAATCCTCAAAAGCAAAGCACAGTCTCCTCGGCTACTTCTGTTGATTATTACTCTAGAAATTAAACACTAGTCCCATACCTATATCATATGGTGTTCAAAGGGAAAACCCTTTTAGTGGAGCAAATTTTGCAAGTATCTCGGCCTCGCGCTTCACTCCGTTATCCTTCTTTAGCTCCCATTCCGGTTTTTTGGCATTAGCGATCTGAACCTCATGTACAACTTTCGGAATCGAGTTAGCTACCAACTTCTGGTTATATATCAATTCATCCTTGTCTTTCTTCTTCTTATCCATCAGTTTCACAAGCTCGGCACGATGGGCCTTGAGTTGTGCTATCTGGTTGTCGATATCTTGCACGGTCATTGTGCTGGAATCTACCTCGGATTGTAGATTTGTTACTTTTTGTTTTAAGTCGCTGTATTCTTGTTTCAGTGAACTAACCTTGGCCTTGTTCTGCTCGAGGGCTGTAAAGAATTTGTCTGCCTGCTCCATTACTTCCCGATTCTCGAGGAACACCTCACAAAATGTTGGGATCTCTTCTATTAACTTCAGCTTCACGAGTTGTTCGGCAGTAAGGGTGGGATCCTTCCGGAGTTTGGATGCTAGACTGGCGAGTTCGTCGAGGTCTTTGAAGCAAATCAATGAAGGGAAATCCATATCAAGAAGTGAAGATAGTTTCCTTCGAGCTTCGGCCATTTCGCCTTCTGCTGCAAAGAAGTTGTGCATCGCTGCCTGCTGGGCCAACGGTTCTTCAGATGATGGCTGAGTCTGAACAAGAATCTCATCCAAAGAATTGAGGTAGTTGTCGAACTCCGCTGCAACCATTTCAAAAGGCAAACAAAATGAAGAAGCAAAAACACCAGTTTCAGGAAACTGTAAATATTCCAAATTCTAACCTCTTCCCGTTTCATCGTCTAAGAAAGACACATCATCAAGAGCATCATTTGTATCTTGAATTTCAACTTGAGGTGGGGAGGAATCTTTAAGGTTCTGGCGAGTTTGTCGCTTAGGTTTGGCTGATCCTTGAGATTTGGCTGATCCTTGAGATTTGGCTGATCCCTGAGGTTTAGCTGATCCTTGAGGTTTGGTTGATCCTTTAGATTTGGCTGATCCTTTAGGTGTCTTCTGCTTTTTTTGACTCTCACTGGGAGTCGGAGTGATGAATGGAGGAGGAGGAGGAACCCTCTTCCTATTGGTTCTACGGGGAGTTATTTTGTCTATTTCTTTTTTGTCATCTTCCATTTCCTCTGCCGGTGCTGCTTGTGTTGGCGCTGCAGGGGTGGGAGCTGCCATTCATCACAAAAAGGAAGAAATTTAGTCGAGCAATCAAGAGAAAATGAACATGGTGCAACTTTGAAGGAAGAGTAATAGGCAAAGAACAGGAGACATTAGAATGAGTATACATGGACTACTATGTCAACAATTTCTCTATCCCTAGATGAAACAAGAACCAAGGGCAATAAATCGACTTGGATAGTTGCACTTCATCTAAACTTGACATGATGAAATGTTTATCGATTCTTTCGGAAAAAGCGTCTGAATTCTTATTTGCAGAAGAGACCGTGATGAAAATAAAGAACAAAGCAACACACAAGGACATCAGATTTACGTGGTTTGGACGGAGAAATATCTCTTACATCCACGACCGGACCATGCCTTTCGCTATAAAAGTGTTACACAAGACACAATGTGAAGATGTTAGTCACCCTTTTATAGGGCAACCCAAATAATTAAACAATTGACAAGAATTAGGGTAACCCATGTAATTAAAAAAGTACAGATAAACCCTTATCATTTGATTTGGACTAGGACTATGTAAAATCTTATCCTAATTATTTGAATTACATTATGGCTGCAAGCCTATATTACATTATGTCAACTTTGTCGGGAAACAAAACCTTAATCTAAGGAACAAGATTCAACATAAAAGAACTTGTAAGAAAAAAAACAAAGCAGCATACAAGAGCACCAGATTTATGTGGTTTGGAGACAAAAATTTCCTAAATCCACCGCCACACTAAGCCTTTCACTATGCCTTAAATGACAGAAAGCCCAATAGGAAAAGGCCGGTCTACGAGGAGAAAACGTTACTAGTCCGAGCAGGCACATACATTGACAGCCTAACCAGCACAAAGCTAGGCACTCTTCATAGAATTCAGGTAGAGCTTTTCTAGAACTATTAAACCATTATGACAGCCAATAAAAGGACAACCTCTTTTGAAACTCCCAGGTGACTTTCATTACCAGGAATGACATAATGTTCAGTTCATAAAAGCAGACATAAAACGAGAAAAAGGAACCTGAAGGTCAACCAACAGTAGCAGTATGAAATGGATTAATTCTTAATTTGTAGGCCAGTGAGGCCTGCAATCAACAACATTGAACTAACATATTTGATGAGGATGGCCAAATCTATGCTCGAACTTGGGTGTGAATGTCCGATACGGATGTGTCCAACAAGAGTATTTCTTAAGTTTTCCACGCATGTCTCGGTATTAGTCGGATATGGGTACTTCGAGAAAAATAAAGAGACGAAGAAACATAGGGCTAAATTATTGGCTAATATCAATACGACCAACTAAAATGCCATACTAAATACATCGACAATGTTTAGCAAGAACAATTTCAGAAGCAATAAAAATAAAATTTTCTTTCTTGAACAAAATGATAATAAATTGTATGGGACAGTTACTCAATACACAAGAAACAAAATAGACCACTCTCACCTCCAAGTTTGTGCTCAAAAAGAGCAAGCACCCGGTAGTTTATCACTGAAGATTTAATTAATTCCAGCATATAAACCAAATTGGGGGTGAAAATTGCTTGTCAGAAAGTAAGTTCTTACTGAAAATTGTTAAAAGATGAAATTTAAATATTTGACTCATTTCATCCCAATGGTTAAATCCCATCGACCTGGGTATGCTAGCCCAAGGAGATCACCCAGCCTATAGTTAAACACCAAATCATAAATAGTCAATATGCATTCTAACTTTTCATCGGTATATATATATGTGTGTGTGTGTATGTGTGTGTGTGTGTGTGCGCATTCTAACTTCAGACGAAAAAAGAAGTCAGAACCAAATTTCCTCACAAGATGAAAACAAGGCAGCAAAAAACGTAACGCCTATATGTTTTTCAGCAAACCTTTGGTAGAAGGTTCCACAATGGCAGGGATCTTCCAAACAAATGAAGCAAAGAAAGCGTCAATATCAGCATCCGGGAAATTTGATCGGATAAAACGTTCAAGCATTGGCTTGCTTGCAAAGATTTTTGGAACATTTGGCTTTTTTAGACTTTCTGGAACACTGAGAAATCTGTCGTTGAAGAAGCCAGCCACGTTGACTCTCCTCCCCACTTTCCAGCTCCAAATATCACCAGCATTCGGCCAATGCATAGGAGCATAAGGTAAACCTTGCCCGCTACTTCCAGGTAGAACTGGTGCTGCTGCAGGGAAACTATCAAGTGGAACAGGTGCAGGGAAATTATTCCCTGGAATTATTGGAGGAGGACAATCATTACTCCCATTATCGATATCATTTCCCGGAAATTCGTCTTTGTTACTTCCATTATCGATACCATTTCCTGTAAATCCGTCTTTGTTACTTCCATTATCAGTACCATTTCCTGGAAATTCGTCTTTTGGTGCAGATGGAGCAGAAGCTGATCCACCATAGTAACTGCAATTGGGATAAAATTGCATTTAAGAAAACATAATTAAGCACATTACACTTAAGAAGGTCATATGAACAATGCCAAAACTAATGTTACTCAGACTTGGGTGTGACTGTTAGATATAGGTATGCATCTGACAACAGTATGTTCAATTTCCAAGTATTTGGAGGGTCACATTCCATACCTATTGAATATGTACGGTACGTACATACTCCAAGAAAAAACAAAGAATCAGAGCAACAGAGGCTGCTATGCTCACTAATTGATGAATACACAAGAACAACAAGAAGAACATTGTTTAATAGTTTACCATTTTGGCACGTGAATGATGATTTATCTGAAGGTTCGGAAATATAAGATTTTGCAGGTAGCTAATTACCATAAACCACACAATTCCAGATAGTTTTTACATTGTTAAAAATAGGGCTAGATTCATATGCATCCCTTCTACATCAAAGTTACAGAACCAACACAAACTGATGATGAAACAACAAAAAAACCTAAAATGTCCATAAAACCAATGCATCACTGATATTTTGGTAACCATGGTAAACTAGGGATTTCCAGAACATTCTCAGGGTAAAGAAAATTGACATCCCTAAATTGAAAATTCTTCAATTTCGGGTAACTAACCTTCAATTCATTACATGCAAACTATTTTAAACATAAATTTGCTAAATTTCTATATAAGAACTTCTACTTCCAACAGAGTTTACTTTCCAAAAAAACCCCAAATTCTCATTATTATAACATCAAACTCACCCCAACAGCAAATATGTAAGAAATTAAGCAAATAAAAACCATGAAAATGATGAAATAAAGAAGAAACGAAGCTAACAAACTTACTCCGGAAAGAGATCTTGGTGGATATCGATGTGTGGACTACCCATGTCAGTAGGGTTATCGGTATGAGGAGGTGATGGAATTGACATCATTAGAACAAAAATCCCAGTTTTGACCTGAAAAAAGCAAAGCACCCCAAAAGATTAAAGCTTAGATCTTTGAACTTGTCACTGGGAAGTCAAAAGTGTGATCTTTTAAGAGTGAGAAACTGAAACAAAGACTAAGCAAAACAAATTAAGGAAGGAACCGGATCTTTTACAAGCTGAGAAATGTAGGAAAAAGCTTTGGTTATTACAATACCTACCGGAAACCCCCAAAACAACAGCTATAGTGCTGGTCGCGGATCTGTTAAAGGGAAGAAGAATCTAACAGGGATAAGGGATTTAAATGTCTTTTCTACCCTTGCAAAATGTTTCGTGTAATACTGTGTTAGAAGGTTATATTTGGGAATTGGGATGATAGGTTCTTTTTAATGGAACATAGCTCAAGTGACGATCTTATAAGGGATAAAGTCAAAAAAATTGACACAACGGTTTCACTCGATAGTCACTCTGGCCCTTATTATTTTTAAAGTAATTTAACTTTTAAACTTTTTAATTTTGGGTCAAAATATTTTTTTGCAGATAAAAATTGTTAAAAAAATGACAACAAACAGTTTAAAATGATTTGAAAGAATGATAAATCAACAAAAAATTTATTTTTTATTTTATATAATTTTATAAATGTTGTGAATAAAATAACAAAGAACAATAATAAGAATAAAGAACAAGAATGAAAGAATAAAGAGATGAGAATAAGAGGGAGATTTATATTATTCTCAAATCATTTCCTTAAATAACCAAATGCTTTGAAAGCTCTTCAGGAGTTCTAATAATATAATGAATATTGATTCAAATTTTTTTATAAAATACATAAGGAAATCTTATCATTCTTATAGTATTTCCTCAATTAGTACTCACTAAGGCGATTATATCAAATGCACCAAAATATTCAATGAGACGTGTCTAAATAATTTTTTTTAAAAATTTTCAAATGCTTTTAGCATTTTAAATCCTTTAAGGATAAATAGGGATCCATAAATAATTAGACGCGTGTAATATATTTCATATTGTCAAAGTAATTGCATCCACCATGAAGTAATTAAAACTCTTCATAAATCATAATTCAAGTCGAATTTACGACTACTTATTTGTGCCTCACTTGCATTACACCTTTAGGTGTTTGGACTGTTGGTCTAAATACTTCTCTTTTAGAAGTTCAAAGCGTCTTTATATATTGGTCAATTCAATTTCTATACTTCTTGATGGATTTATATATAAGATCCTCGTTTTCTTTCTTTACTTCTATAGAAGTATTCTATTTAAAATTATTTGTAAAATCGTTGTCGACAACTTTTCAATTTTCTGGTTCTATTCTCATAGTGGCATAACTCATTGAGATCTCTTCAAGATTTCAATTTTTATTTCAGGTACCTGAAACTCTTCAAGAGTTTTATTATTAGTTATGTCTTGGGTCTCTTCAGGAGCACCCGCCTCCAATATATGATCATCTCATATTACTTTCCATTTACGAGAATTTTGATCATTGGAACCATTTCAACTATCATGTTTCATGCATGATTTGCATCCTCTCGTTCTAACGTGTAATTTAAACTTAGAGCATTTCAGCTGGTATATGAGACTTAGTTGCTCTCATTGGGTCAGTAAATATGTCTAGCAGTTGACATGTAATAACATGAATTATCTTATAAACTTCTAGTTCATATACGAGGATCTAGATAACGATAATTCATTTTCTTTTATCCAGCTAATTATTATCTCCCCTGATGTTGAGAAAAATCATGTCATAAATGATTCTCCAATTAATATTTAAGAGTTTAAACATAAAAGGAGACCCGTACTCAATATATATTCTCAACCCTTTTTATTTACCCATTTTGTGTGTTGTGGTGGAGCAATTCATATCGCACATTCAAAAATTATAAAATGGAAATGTATGGATTCTGACCAAAAACCAATCATAACGGGGAGTTTATTATAACTCGTTGGCTTGATGCGTATAAGTGTTGTTATATGAAAACACCAAATAAATAATAACTCTTTTGTTCTCATAGTTTAGCTATTAAATAGGAGGCATCCAATTGAAATTTTGCTAAACTATTTTTTCATAATCAATAAGCTTTGTAACAACTGATATAGCCTAAAATACAAATCTACTAGCTTTTCAAGACGAATAGTCTAACTGCATAATCTGAATCCTTTTATAACCAATCTCACAAACTTCTGGTTGTAAGTTGATAAAACAATGTAGATGCATCTACTAAAATCATATAAAACTTTTCACATTTGTGGATAAATGGGCCCATATTTTATTCAGATATGCAAGACATGCGGTCTCAACTTTAGTACAAGAACTTCAAGTTCTTTTGTTAAGTGGGATCTTAATGATTTCCTTTGAGAACAAGCAACACAAGAACTTCGTGTTCTTTTAGTAAATGGAATTTAATCAATTCCTTTGAGAACAAGCACCACAAGAACTCCAGGTTCTTTTCATAAATGTGCATATAAATCTCAATAGCTTTCGCATCATTATTGATTAGGATGGTCTAACCGATCATGCCAACTATATACAAGTGTGTATATACATTTTTGAATTTGGTAAACTAGAACATGTGATTCAATCTCGCTCGTACACGTCTAGTACAACCATTAAAATTGTTCATTTGAATAGGAATATTTAGCTTCTCTAGAGCTTTCAACTGACTTTTTGACTGCCAGAACTTATATTCACATTGGCTTATTTTAAATGTCAATTGATAACATATGTTATCTATAATTTCAAAAAGAATATTTTGCGAACTCATATTGCTCTCTTAAAATTTCCACTTCTAGTGGTGACGATATTATTAGCATTAATGATAATTATTGTAATATTCACAATTATGCACTTTTCATAATGTGTTTTCTCTCAAGAACATATTGCTCTTCTGGAGCATCAATACTTCTAGTACTTTGAGATATGGTACTCACATTTTCCCCTTGCATTTAAATAGAAAAAATATATCTTATACTTTTGCTAAGCATAAATCGTCACCATAAATTGTATTTGATAAGTAATCATGTTAAACAAAATAAATAAATATGATAATATATAAAAATAAATATTAACATGAATATAAATGTAAAATGTAAATAATTAATGTATAAAGTAAATAAATATAAAGTAAAATAAATAAAAAGATAATCAAGTCTCTTCAAAGTTATCAGAATAATTAGAAGATGATTTATTCCATTCGAGGGTTATAAGGAAATCAACAACGTCCAAATGAGTTGGACTAACAATGTCCAAATAAGTTGGACCAATATCATCTTTGTCATTTTTCGTAAACAGAATTTCCTTTTATTTTCTTTCATTTATCATTCAATCATTGTTGATTTTTCTAACGTACGATAAGTACGAGACCAATGGTTTATAACATCATATTGGTAATAAAAAAAGATTCCACTTTTTTAGAATGGTCTTTATCACTCTTGTCATCCTTATAACATCACTACCAGTGGGTAGAAGTATTCTTAAAATGACCATAATGTCTATGTCCATGCCTCAACCATGACCACGACTTCTAATGTGGCTTTTATTCTTTCAATAATATAATCTCACATTCACTTCAGGGAATGGAGTAGAGCCAGTGGGCCTTTGAAACCTTTTTCATGATATTGTTTCTGGGGATAATATTATTTGTCGTGAAAAGTGGAGTATGTTTTTATTAACATATCCTTATCATAGAGAACAAAGATTTAATCCTCGTACGCAGCATTGTTAAACCAGTCCACAATGTCCTTTAAAAACCTCCTTTGAGACCAGTAGCCTCGCAGAACGGGATGTCCAACCAATATACTTGGATTATATTGAAATTATGTCTCTAATTGAATAATGATTTACCATGTTTGCATTCACTTTAGGGAATGAAACAGTTCCAATAATTGCATGGAATAAACATCATGCTTGCATTCACTTCAGGGAATGCCCCATCATTGATAATCGCATGGAATAAACATCATGCTTTGCATTCACTTCAGAGAATGCCTCCCATAAAACTTTTTGGATCAAGACGAATTTTCATAACTTGAACTTGGGAGAAATAGTCGAGTTTTTCGACACATAAAAGTTATTGCTTTTGAGCAAAATCAGCATGATTTATCACACTTTAAAATCATAATTTAAAGAATAAAAATAAAATCAGAATTTACCGATATTGATTTTCCTCTCGAGGACAATGGAGACGTAGCAAATGACCAAGACATCTTCTCATAATGTCATGTCTCTTTCCAAGTCATTATATTATGCAAAAACTCAAAACACGATTAAAAACATATGCTCTCATCGATATAATAACATAAATATATTTTGATTTTTAATAAAAAAAACTTAGTCTATATCGATAATTTACTTACTTATAATTAAAGTCAAACAATAAAATCAACATATGAAATATAATATGCTAGAAACAATGAAACATCTGCATGCAAAACTTGCTAACCTCTCTCGCCTTTAATGCAAAGCATTTTCAGTGAGGATTGGAAGACAATGCAAGAAGCATTGACGGTGAGTGTTGAAATATAATAGGCTTTGGAACCATTATGTGGAGATAATGCAAGAACCATTAGCTTTGATGCATTCTACGTCTTCTAACAAGATGTGGTCTTTGACTTTGCTTCTCCACAACATGGATGAGGTTTTTCGTCAACTCAAATCGGGTGAGAAAGACAATCAAACATGCTTTCAGACCTTTCAAAAATTAAAACCAAGTTAAAATATAAAGAGGAAGACAATCGGTAACTAAAAAAATAAGGAGAAAAAAACATATCTTTGGTTCATTCTATAATCGAATTCTTCCCGGTAACTTCTTTTGAATTCGAACGATGAAGATCTCAGTTGATTAAAGTCTCGTGCTGATAACGTGTTGTGAATAAAATAACGAAGAACAATAATAAGAACAAAGAACAAGAATGAAAGAACAAAGAGATGAGAGGAAGAGGGAGATTTATATTATTCTCAATATTCAAGTGTATACAATGCCTTCATTAGATCATCTATTTATAGGCATAAGTAGGGGTGTAAACGAACCGAGCTTGAACGAACAAGGGTATGTTCATGTTCGTTTATTTATTTTTAAAGGTGTTTGAACTCGGTTCATGTTCGTTTAAGTTTTTAATAGCATGTTCGAGCTCGGTTCGTTTATATTTTGGTGCGTTCGGGCTCGGTTCGTTTAACGTTTGCGAACGTGTTCGTTTAACGTTCGCGAACGTGTTCGTTTAACGTTCGTGAACATGTTCGTCAATTTGTTCGTTTAGTGTTCGTGAACATGTCCGTTTAGCGTTCACGAACATGTTCGTTTATATATATTCGCGAACATGTCTGTTTAGCGTTCACGAACATGTTCGTTTATAATTTCTAAAATTTAACTAAACGAACAAACAAAAATTAAATAAAATAAAACCAACTTAAACTTTACATCATTAACTTATATAACCTACCACAACAACAAAATAAAAGTTTAAAAAAGTCAAATAAGGACATGGTCATTTATAACATTCACTAATATTTTCATCCTAAAACATCCACACACACAAAAAAGAAACATCCATGAGCATTTTCATCCCAGAATACTTATTACTCTATCATAATCGACTTCTTTTCATTTGCTTGGGTCTTTGTTTCTTAGGCTTCTACTCCTCCGTTTTTCTTAGGGGTGTAAATATCACAATCATCATTCACAATTTGCCAAAAGAAATCAAATGAAAAGTCCATAACAAACATCCAACATTATATACAGGTATAAAACACATGCAATATAATTCTTTCAATGTCCAGAATAGCTTTTTTTGGCAAGATAAATAAAGAATGCAATAATAGCCACTTTTGTGCTTAAGAACTAATCGATTTGTTTAAGAGTTTGCTTTCGATCCTATTTCAAATAGTAGGGTAAAAAAATAAGGCACAAGATACTTAATGTTCAATTAAATTTGTGGGGAAAAAAGACTCAAATAGAAGTGGAGACATACCTCTGCAAATGGGAGCTTCTTGCTCAGAAGTTGAATAATGGCAGCTGATCCCACAAGTTGAAATACAGTTTCTATCTGAAGATGATGGGAAAAAACTACAATATGAGTTGTTTTGATGAAAAATATCCAAACACTATATATTAAGAAGCTATTAGAAGGGACTTAAAAATTATATTGAACTCTTCATTTTTTTTGAAGTACTCATGTACAACACATTTTCAAAAATGTATATAAGGACATGTTCCTCCAAGGACCATCCAAATGCATAACAACTAGGAAAAAGTGGAGCCAAGTAACATTGCTCAAACACCATACCTCTGAAATTTTCAATAAGCCTAATCTAGTAGCGGTAGCGAGCCTCAATATAACAGACAAGCCATCCGACCCCTCCTTCATATCATCACAAAATATAAAAGAATACGAAAGAAAAGGCAGGCAGTAAAATTTTTCAACAAAGAACACTAAAATTGATGATATAAAGATAACCAAACTTGATATTAATCGACCACTTTTCTTGGCTAACCAGAAGTTCAGATTTATATGTTTATAGATGCCAAATCCTAATTTCATCTTATGCTTCCATATATCAATCTCAATGTTTGCTACTAGACAACCATTAGATACTTAAGAAGATCTATATCGAGAAATGATGAACAAGCAAAAAATAATGACTGAGAAAATGAAGAAAGTGACAATTTTTAATTCTTAAAGGAGCAAAAGTGACTTCCAAGAATTATAGAGTGGCTCAGCATAGAATCAACAAAACTTCATTACATACATGAACCCATGATCAAGTAGCTCAGCATGAGTCCAATTCAACTTTGCGGATTAAGATCCTTCACTCAAATAATAATAATGATGATGAATTGAGGAAAAATCAAAACAGACCATTCTTTCCCAGTTTCCCTTCCTCCCAATTGCACTATGACCTACCAAAAAACAGATGAATCTCACAGTTTTCACACTCCCTTTTTATTCTAGTTTTTCCTTTGCTAGCTAAGTGTTGATGAGAAGTGTAGAAAATCACATGCCCACTTTTAATAATTTATACAAACCATCAAAATCAATAGATTGAATGAACAAGCTCACAAACATTTCTTTAGTATCCAGAAAATGGATGTTATTTAACATTTTATTCTGTTGGTATTTCAAAACATGATATTAACAAATGATGTGTCTTTTAAAAGAAAGACTACTCTCTTTGCTTGATATTCCTAGAATTTTGAAGAGGTTGAGCTCCAATAAGATTACCCTAAATCATTTGGTCTCGTCAGTTACATGGCACTCAAATTGGATCACTTTTGCTCTTTTTCGTTAATTGATTAGTTGTGTTTTAATTTTAGTAGAAAGAATGTTCTAGTTGAAGGAAATATATCTCTGCCTACGTGTTTCGGTATTGCTTGCATACATATTTGGAAACTGAGGAATAAATGTGGCTTTGTGACAGAGTTTAAGTGGACACGTAATTTACTTGATCCTCACTGTAATTTGAGATTATTTACAGTGTAGGTGCTAATGCTCAATGCATGGAAATTTCCTCTGCAAAAATATATGAAGATGAATGTTGATGGGCCTACTTATACATGATTTGGCTGTTGATGGATTATGCACAGGTAATTATGGCAATTGGCTATCACTTATTAGCTTTACTAGTATAATGCGGTAAATCATACTTACCGCATTACACTGAAAAAAATAACAATGGACTACATACATACAATTAACAATACAAGTATAATGCGGTAAATCATACTTACCAGGAATGTACAGGTTAAGCCAGCAGCCAAGCAAATAGCAAATCCATAAAACCTCTAAAGCATGAGAGAAAGTAAGCAATTAGTTAAAATAAATTAGGCCCCCTTTTATCCGTACTTTCTTTACTTGTTTTTAACTTCTAAAGAGTTGCTAAAAGCAAAAGAAGAGGATTACAAACAAAACCATAATTGTTAAAAGAATGAGCAAATCACTAAAATACAAACCAGAGTTTAATATAGCTATTCTATCTAAAATGGGAGAAAAAGGAAGCTAGGCATCTCTAATCAATCTTACGCAACACCTAAACAATGAAATATTGACAAAAATGAAATCATGTTTCTAAAAGCATTACAACTACAATTGCACTGAGTATCAAAGGTTGAAAAATGAGGAACGCGCATTGAATTTTTTTCAGGCCAATTGAAGATTGACCCAGATCTCAAGTTCGAAGAAGATTATACAAATTCCAACCAATTTAAGCGAATTTCAGTGGGAAGAAGCAAGATAAAGCAATACAAAGAGAGAGGGAAAAAGGAGAAATGAACCTGTTTGGTAGTCAAAGTACACTGGCGATTGAAATCGTCCATGAAAGAGAATGAGTTTCCATCTTCTATTGCAGGCTGCAATCACCCAACATAAACATGAATCTAATACTCACCCAACACACACGAGTGGAGGAGAATTCCAAAGAAGATGAAAGGACGGCGACACAAAGATTCGAATGAAAAAGTAAGGTTTTCGATGCCTTAAACCACCAACGATGAACGAAGAGGGTGGCGGCAAACGGTGGCGCAAGGGAGAACCGAAAGGTCGGTGGTCGGAGGTTAACCGGAAGAAAAGGTGAGAAGTGTTTATTTTCAGAGGGATTTGGGGAGGGGTGCGGCTACAAATATTAGAAATTAGGGAAAATGGTGGTAGGGGTTATAACATGGTTTATATACCTTGAACTTAGGGTTATAAACGAACATAAACGAGCTTTTAAACGAACATAAATGAGCTTCTAAACGAACATAAATGAGCATATAAACGAGCTTCTAAATGAACATAAACGAGTTTGTTCGTGAACATAAACGAGCCGAACACACCTATGTTCGTGTTCGTTCGTTTATTAAACGAACATAAATTTTTTGTTCATACTCGTTTATTTAGCTTGATAAACGAACGTTATATGAACGGTTCACGAACAGTTCGTCGAACGATCTGTTCATTTACACCCCTAGGCATAAGAAGTACATAATACATTAAACTCTAATTAATGAAGATAATATTTCTAATGATAAAGTAAATCAAATCTCCTTGATAAAGTTCTTATCATGATAGACATCCACATATATAAATATTCATAACAATAAATTATTTTTTGACTGATGTAACGTTTTTTTTTTCAAGTCAATACATTTGTCTATATGATACTACCACTTCAGCGTGCACTGCCATATAAATTTGTCACATCATTTCAAGCCATGTACCGTTAATTGGCTAACAATTTTCATCCGCAGAGAGGTTATTTTGACCCAAAATAAAACGTTAAGGGTTGAATTGCTCCAAAAAAGAATAAAGACCAAAGTGACTAATCAGTCAAAAGTTTGAGACATTTTTTTTGTTGCTTTATGTCATCTTATAATGGGTAAAGTATATAAATGACACCTAATTATGATTGAAGTTCTAATATGGTCATTGATATATTAATTTTATGAACTAGGTCACTTAGTTTTTTTTAAATGATATCAATTAGGTTATATGTTGTTAAAATTTAACGGATGACATAATAGTTAACTGAAATTTGTATTTTACACATTTTATCCCTATGTGACTATAGTTAAGTGTCATATCACTTTCTCTACTATATTTTAACAGGAAATAACTTAATTAATATTATTTAGGTAGTTAAGTGATTTAATTGAAAAAATCAATAGATCAGTGGTCATGTTAGAACATCTACTTAATTTAGTCGTTCAAAAAAAATCATCTACTTAATTTAGTTGTCATTTATGTAGTATACCATCTTATAACTTGTAACAATGAATTTTTAGTTTTTTTTTTTAATTTTTTTGAATATTTTATGGTTGGTTTCTTTTGTATTTGAGATCTCTTTAAGTTTATTAGTAATATAAATTTTTATTATATTCGAAATTGAGTTGAGATGAATTACGGAAATCAAAACTCCTTCAATATTATTTTTCATTCACAAAACTCAATTTTAATATTTTATATAAGAGACATCAAGTTTCACACCACACGACTCTAAGTGTTGGTTTAACAGTTTCATTGAATAGGGTTGAACAAAAAGAATCGAGAAAATTGAAAATCAAATTGAGTCGGAGTGTTTGTATGGCGAAGATGGCGGTACGAGCTAATTTTGAAACTTGTGTTTTTAATCACTTTCCCGTTGAGGTGTTTGATCTTTTGAGGGAGGATTATCCCTAGTTTATGTATGTTTCACGTTGGTCGAGTTTAATCTCGAAATTTGTACGGATTATTTATAGGTACTCTTTTCCCTCTCTAGGTTAGGAGGGTTTTTAACGAGGCCTATGATAATCCTTCTTCCATTCTTTTATCAAAAAAAAACTTATGAATAATAAGTTTTAAAATTATTTCAAATCAGAGTGTGTTCGTTTTTTTTGTTTAGTTTATAATTATCTTCCATTTCTTTATAATGTAAAAAAGTATGGTGTGTTTATAATAAGGCTTAAGTGGTAAACAAGTGTCCAAAGTATATATTTTTTTCTCAATTAGGTGTCTAAACTATTTTTCGGGCCAAATAAGTATCTAATGTTTCATTTCGTGTCAAATAGGTGTCTACAATTAATTTTCAAATATTCCTAAAATAGTCCCCAAATCCCTAAACCTCCCAAATCCAACCACTCTCGCCATCGGCAGCCGCGTTGCCGGCGACGGAATGAAGTGCCCTCCCCTCGTCGAACAACCCACACACCATTCGTCGCCCCTCTTGTCGACGTTCGTGGCGAATCGTTCGAAAGAACAATTCGACAATTTCGTCGATTCGTGCGGCGCTGGTCAATTTCCAGTGACGGGGTGGTGGGAAAAATGGTAGAGATGGTCTAACGACCGATGTGGTAGGTAGCGGCGTGGCAATCGACAGCGGAATTGGCCCAAATCGGGATTTAGATTTTGGGGAGTTAATGATTTTGGATTTTCTGAAGATTAATTAATTTTATTTATTTTTTATATAATTTTAGATTTTTCAGAAGGTGACACATGGCATTTAACGGTAAAAGATAATGGACTTTGACGACAGACACCTATATGAGTAACGTTGAAAACGTTAGGAACTTATTTGGCCCAAAAAATAGTTTGGGCACCTAATTGAAAAAAAATGTATACTTTGGGCACTTATTTGGCACTTAAGCCTTATAATAATAAAATTAAGGTTCATATTTGATGCACAGATAGTGTTAGGGGTGGGAATTGTCGGGTACCCGGTTCATCTGGGTACCTCAAATAACGGCCCGTGTCCCAGCCTATCTTATCCGGGTACCTGAGACTCGGGTACCTGACACACCCGGGTACCCACCGTTTTTTTTAATATATACCTAAAAAAAGAAAAGTTCGAATTATATAATCCCAACATAGAGTTTAATATTCGAATTATCAAACCCAAACAACAATAAAGTCAATAATCCTAAAAAACACAACATTAAAAATCCATAATCCTAAACAAGTTTTCAAACACACAAATCTAAGTTTTTAACTTAAACGGTTAAAGTTTAAACACAATAACATGATACCAAATTCAAAGCTTCTTGGATCCTTCGAAATGCTTTCCAAGCTCCTGTAAAATAGCACAAAAGAATGAATTTTCACAAAAAATACGTAAAAGAAAAATAATATATATTCAAATAGTTGAGATCAAAATCCAACATATTGCCAACATCATATCAAGTATCAACTATTAAGTATTATTTATAACACTATTCAAATCAAAGTAAAATAACACAAATGCAACATAGTAATCTAATCATTTATTAATTATATTCAACATTTGAATTTGTCCTAAAATATAAGCATGTTTATTCTTGTCAAAACTCAAAAGAGTTCAAACAATAAACTATAGAATTTATTGCTTACCAAAGTCTAGGACACTTCGAGTGTGGTCTCTAAAACTTCAGTTGTCTCATCAATGACAATTGTTGGTTGCTCAAATGTCAAATCTTCCATCTCTGCATAACAAATTTCAAGTATACAATGTCAATGTATCATGTGTGTTTTCAAACATAAATATTTAAATATCTAAACTTGAAATCGAAAACAAACATTTTTCTATATTCTCCAATGATAACAAGTTCTTCTCTATTACAATAGGGTCATGAGAAGAACGAATCCAATCTTAAGTGCAAATAAGCGCTTCCACCAATCTAGGAGTCAAAGACGTGCAGAATGAATCAAGAACACGTCCTCCTGTGCTAAAAGCGGACTCTGAAGCAACGGTAGAAACTGAAATTGCAAGAACATCACGTGCCAATTTCATAAGAATTGGATAGTTGTTTGTTTGCATAGACCACCAAACCAAGATATCAAAATCATCACTCTCACGAGCACATTTATCCCCCAAAAATCTGTCTAGCTCAGTCATTGTTTCAAAAGTATCAGAAGATTCAATCTCGATCACATAGTCCTTTCTCAAATTTGTTCCTTTTAACTTCCTTATTCCTCCCTCACCATCTTGACCACTAGAAGTAGGATTTATAGAGCAAGGTGTCTTTTGTGTTGACGAAGGTTGCATAGAAGCATAAAAATCAAACAACGATGTCAAAACATCTTTAATCTGTTGACACAAGACATAAGAATTGCTAGGATCATAAGAACGGCGAACGATCCACTCAACATAACTTAACTTATGCCTAGGGTCAAGAACTAAAGCAATGAACATCAACACATTCAAATTGTTAACATTCGCCCAATATTAATCAAACATCAACTTCATTTGGCATGTCATGCTTCTAAGCCAATCACTCGATTGCAAGTCATCAACATAATGATTAATTGTATACCCAATATGTAACACCCGTGTTTTGGGCCTAGGAGTTAACCGGGTTTATAATTCGAGTCAATAAAACTTAATTTAATCAATTCAACCTAAATAGTGACCTAATTGAACTTTAGTAAAAAGATGAGGACTCATATTGTAATTTACCCAAATTATTTGAAAAAGGATGACAACTTTCCATATTGTCATCTTTTTCCCCCTTTTTCCGCCATAACCCACGTGAAGCTTCCCCCTCCCCTCTTTCAAAACCTCTCAAATATCAAGTCACTATTCCATTCGATTCCAACCTCGTTTTAAGGTGTTTTTCAAAGGTAAAAACGTTTTTTTAATCTCCTCTTTATCTGTAACACCCGTGTTTTGGGCCTAGGAGTTAACCGGGTTTATAGTCGAGTCAATAAAATTTAATTAGAATCAATTCAACTTAAGTTGTGGTGTAATTGAGCTTTAATAAAAGGGGAGGGACCTATGTTGCGATTTTACCCAAAACTTTTAAATAAAGTAAGATAACTTTAAATTTATAAAGAGACATCATCTTCTTCTTCCCTTCTATTATCTTCCAACGTGAAACACCATCTCTAAAACTCTCTCAAGCTATTCACTATTTGATTGATCATACTACTTGATTTCAACACCGGTTTGAAAGGTAAATTATGTTTTCCGACTCTCCTCCTTATTCTCTATCTATCTATGGTCTTAAAATTCAAAGATATAGGATTTTGAAAAATTATGGTTTTATGTTAAAGTTTGGATTTTAGGTGGTTTTCCAAATTGTTTTAATGTTTTGAGTTGGGATTTAGCTTAATCATGATGAAATACACATTATATGTCAATTTGGTTAAATTTGGATGAAAATTCGTATTATGCTCATAGGGTAAATTTTAAGGTGTTAAAATTTGGTTTTTGGTGAAGTTTATGTTGAAAACTAAGGGCTGATGGTTAGGGTATGATATGAGAGTGATTTGGGATGTGTTAGAGGTCATTTGGGTGTTTGGAAGTGGAGTTTTCAGCAAGGTGT
Source organism: Hibiscus trionum (assembly GCA_030270665.1). NCBI lineage: Eukaryota > Viridiplantae > Streptophyta > Magnoliopsida > Malvales > Malvaceae > Hibiscus > Hibiscus trionum. The sequence goes on along the minus strand of BSYR01000010.1, from coordinate 75,042,673 downwards.
TTGGGGAGTACGAAAATTTAGTTTTTTGCATGATTGTGGATTGAGAAATTGAAGAATATGGCTTATGTTTGTGAAGTGAGTTGTTAGTTGAGTTTTAACATTGAATTGTGGTGTAATAAGTGTGTTTTGTTTGGTTAGAAGCAAGAAGAAACGTTGAAGGAGCTTTGGAACCGAATACGAGTTCGTAGGAGGATTATTTCGATTGGCTAAGGAAGGGCGGTGAGTGGTTTTAAACTTGTCTTAAAGTTTGGTTCGAGTATGTGTAGTGTGCTTGTGTAAAGTGTGCTTGGTAGGCCACTTTTAGTTAATTCGAGTTGTTAGTTAGCCATTGATATCCATATATGCTATTGTGCTTAATTAACTATGCTCTTATGATCTTGGTTGTTTTGTACATGTATATTCATGAGGTGCATATATATGTGATGAGCATGAGTTATGATTGATGGAAAACGTGATGTGGTAAATGATAATTGGCACTAAATAATTACCGGTTGTAAATGATCGATCATTAGGATTAGTGTGCACACAAATTGAGTCAAAACGTACGTGGCCTTGATGGCGTTGAGTCATCAGGGAGGAGTACGGTAATGTAATATTCTACCGGAAGCTTTTATATATATTCTACGTGATGATGAGTGGAATCCCATCCGTAGGGCATGTGGCGATGAGTGGAATCCCGTCCATGCAAGGCCGGTGATGAGTGTAATCCCACCGAGGTAAAGTGTTGTTGAGTTTCAAATCCGCACAATCGGGGTAATTCAAAGTGGCCAATTAACTTGTTCATATATTGTGATATATGGTGTTGAAACATGATTATTGATATTGATGCTTGGTGCTTAGTATGAGGTAATATGCCATATTATGCCACTTGATGGACTAGCTAGGACTACTTGTGAGGTTGCCTATGCATGTTCGATATGAGGTTTAGGGAGTACATGCTTGAACCCTGCATTGTTGTTGTTTTTCGTTTTAGAGCACACTCACTAAGCTTATAGCTTACGCTCTCAATGTTCAACAATGCAGATCATTAGCGTGGCGTTAGCTCGGAGCAAGGCAAGAAGGGCTTCCAAGTTTTGTAGCTCAAGTACGGTGGTGATTTTGTACTAGTTAGCAATGTGGCAAAGGGTTGTTGTATGAGCTTTTTATAACTCTTTGTTATATATGATGTTTGGATTGTAAAGCTTGATTATGATGTATGACTTGTATGCATATATGTTTGTTCTAAGGCATGAACCTATAAGTGCTATGTATGTTATCTTTTTGGTAAATGTATGAATCCTTGAGATGCATGATACTTGTGCGTTTGAATGCCATGTGTGTTGACATCTTGGTTGTTAAAGGTTGTTTGTGTGTTGTTTGTGTCTAGGGAGGTTTTGTTATGCATCTAGAGTGTGAGTCTTAAGTGTTTTTGCTGAAAACAGAGTATTGTAAAGCAGGGCGTATCGATACACCCCTGTGTATCGATACGGTCTCAACTCCCTGAAATTCAAATCAGGCTGAGCGTATCGATACACAAGAGTGTATCGATACGGTTCCAGCACTCTGGAATTCTGTGGAGTTGTGGAGTGCAGGGCGTATCGATACTGGGTCAAGCGTATCGATACGGTTCAACCTAGTTGACCAAGTGATGTTGACCGAGAGGTGCGTATCGATACGCTCAAGGGTGTATCGATACGGTCTTCCCTGTGTTGATTGGGAGGGTTGACTTTGGTCAAGGCGTATCGATACGCCTTGTAGGTGTATCGATACGGCTTACTTAAAATGGAAAATTGGTTTGTTTAATTGCAGGTCTTGTGGGTTTTGTATCCGTGTTTGTTCGCTGCGTGTTCCCTCACATAGGATTTAATACAGGCATCTAGAAAAGAAAAAAAAATAGGGTTGCTAACCGAGGGGAAACCTTAATTGGTTTTCGCTCGGTTTTCCCCGTGTGGCCCACTTGGACCGGTCATTCGGCCAGACCGGGACGAGGGGGTTACATTTGTTGGTATCAGAGCCTGAGGTTATCGAGACCTCGGGCAGGTAAGTGAGGTAAACTTGTTATGTTGAGTAATTGTATTGTTCGATGCATGCCTTGCCATGAATCTTTGATATTTGACTGTTCACATGATGTTTTGAAGCATGAATTGATGTGTCTGGTGTAGAGTGTGTGCCCATTGCTACTATTACTTAAGTTACAAAGATTTTTGAAAAGAGGAGTACTTGAGCACTATTGGACCCTTGCTTTGACTAACGAAATCCTTATATGTTTCCTGTTGTAGTTTATACCTTGATAGCTGTACTATGAGACCACGTGGGAGGCCTAGGAGGTTTCGACCGGAACCACGGGCAGAGGCTCCAGGAGTAGAGCCAGTAGATAGAGTTGAGGCTCAAGTGGGAGAGCCTGTGATTGGAATTAGAGCACCTCCACCACCTCCACCACCACCACCTCCTCCACCAGGAGTGGGAGGCGAGGCTGAAGCCGGAGGAGAGGGACCACTAGGAGGTCAAGGTGGCCAACGTGGCCAAGGACCGGCAGGGATTGACTTAGCTCCGTTGGTTCAGGCGATAGCCGGGGCTTTTCAGGCTGCAGTAGCTGGAGGACAGGCAGCACATCATCATGGGGAGGGCATCGGATTGCCATTAGAGAGACTTCGGGGTCTTGGAGCTGAAGAGTTCAGGGGGTCTACTCCGGAGAGGTCAGAGTTGTGGTTGGAGAAAACCGTCCGTATCTTGGCTCAGATGGGGTGTACTGGTGATCGCAAGTTGGGCTGTGTTGAGTCCTTGCTTCAGGGCGATGCCTACACTTGGTGGGTCACTGTTACTTCAAGTATGGATGACGCTGAGATCACTTGGGAGTTCTTTGAGTCAGCATTCCGGAAGAAGTATCTAGGTCCACGATACATCGACGAGAGGAAGAGAGAGTTCATGGCTTTGATTCAGGGGCTTAGATCCGTGACAGACTATGAGATTAGATTTGTCAGATTAAGTCAGTATGCACCTGAACTTGTTCCTACTGAGTTGGAACGCTGTAACCGGTTCCGTTATGGATTGAATGAAGAAATCAAGACATATACACTAGCTACCGATTACACTGATTTTGATGTCTTGGTTTCAAGGGCCAAGGACTTGGAGCACAGTTTGAGTCTGACCAAGCGGTCAGGTGGATCTAGTTCGAGTAAGAGGTCCAGTAACTTTGATAGAGATGATGCCAAGAGGCATCGAGACAACAAACCTCATTATGATAATAGGCGTGGTGGCGGTAACCACGGTAAAGGCCATCAAAACCAGAGGGCTGGTGGGAAGTTGCCTACATGTGCTATTTGTGGGAGGAACCACACCGGTGAGTGTTGGGGAAATTTTCATTCTTGTTGGAATTGTGGGGCTAGAGACCACATGAGGCGTAACTGTCCACATCCAGTGGGACAGGCATCAGCACAGGCTCCTGCTAGAGCCAATGATTTTCAGAGAGGCCGTGGGCGCGGTCGTGGCTACTTCCAACCTAGGATAGATGCACCTAGGGTGGATGCTCAGAGGAATCTTGCTCATGTTGTGGCAGTGCAGCCAGAGGCAGGAGGACAAGCGAGAGTTTATGCTCAGAGAGAGGCCGGGAACGACACTGATGTGATAGCAGGTAATTTCGAGTTACGGTCTATGTCTTTGCTTTCTTTGGTTGATTCGGGTTCTACGCATTCCTACATTTTGAATGAGCATGCACAGAAGTTAGATATCCCTGTTGAGATCTTAGATGTAGGTATGCATGTCACTAGTTCTTTTGGTGAGACAGTCGTGGTTAGACGTATGTATAGGAGATGTCCACTGAAGATTCAGGGTTATGTGTTCCCAGTTGATATGATGGAACTTCCTTTTTATGGTTTCGATATAATTCTGGGTATGGATTGGTTGGTTGAGCATCGGGCTAGTATGGATTTTGAAACAAAGAGAATTTCTTTGAAACTTTCTGATGACTACGAGGTAGTAGTAGTAGGCGAGAACATTAAGTTCTTGTCTAATGTAGTGTCAGCTTTAGAGGCTCACAAGTTGATGGACTCTGGATGTGGGGCTTATTTAGCTTATGTTATGAATCCAGATATGAATGAAGCTAGACCGAAAGATATCAGAACAGTGTGTGACTTTCCGGATGTATTCCCTGAAGAGTTGCCGGGTTTACCTCCTGACAGAGATGTTGAGTTTGTGATCGAGACCATTTCAGGGTCTAATCCAGTTTCGATAGCTCCGTATCGTATGGCTCCAAAGGAGTTGAAAGAATTGAAGAACCAGTTGCAAGAATTATTAGACCGTGGATTCATCAGGCCTAGTAGTTCTCTGTGGGGTGCTCCCGTGTTATTTGTGAAAAAGAAAGATGGTAGTATGCATATGTGTATTGACTATAGACAATTGAATCAGTTGACTGTGAAGAACAAGTATCCGTTGCCTCGCATAGATGATTTGTTTGATCAGTTGAGAGGTGCTTCAGTGTTCTCGAAGATAGATTTGAGATCCGGATACTATCAGTTAAAGGTGAAAGAGTGTGATGTGCCGAAGACAGCTTTTAGGACTAGATATGGTCACTATGAGTTTCTTGTGATGCCATTTGGGCTCACGAATGCACCTGCAGCATTCATGGACATGATGAACAGAATTTTTAGAGACTATCTAGACTGTTTTGTAGTTGTTTTCATTGATGACATACTTGTGTACTCGAAGACGGAAGAAGAACATGACGAGCACTTGAGGGTTGTTTTACAGAGATTGCTGAGCAATCAGTTGTATGCGAAGCTTAGTAAATGTGAGTTCTGGATTCGAGAGGTGGTATTTCTTGGTCATGTTGTTTCGGCCGAAGGTATCCGTGTTGATCCATCGAAGATTGAGGCTATTGTCGAGTGGAAACAGCCTAAGTCCGTGACCGAGATTAGGAGTTTCCTGGGATTAGCCGGTTACTATAGAAGATTTGTTGATGGTTTCTCTAGAGTAGCTGCTCCTTTGACTAAACTGTTGCAAAAAGGAGTTAAGTTTGAATGGTCAGAGGCAAGACAAAAAGCCTTTGAGAAATTAAAAGAAGCTTTGACAAATGCCCCAGTGTTAGTACAACCTGTTTCAGGTAAGGAGTTTGTGATTTACAGTGATGCTTCCTACGTAGGTTTAGGATGTGTTTTGATGCAAGAGAGAAAAGTTGTTGCTTATGCTTCTAGACAATTGAAGGTTCATGAGAAGAATTATCCTACTCATGATATCGAGTTAGCCGTAGTTGTGTTTGCATTGAAGATTTGGCGTCATTACTTGTATGGTGAGAAGTGTATTGTTTACACCGATCACAAGAGCTTGAAGTACTTGATGGCACAGAAGGAGTTAAACTTGAGACAGAGAAGATGGCTTGAGTTGCTAAAAGATTATGATTTGACCATCGAGTACCATCCGGGTAAAGCGAATGTAGTCGCCGATGCTTTGAGTAGGAAAGTGGCCATAGAGTTGAGGGCTATGTTTGCTAAATTGAGTGTGTCCGATGATGGTGGTTTGATCACCGAGTTGCAAGTGAAGCCTTCTTTGATACAATTGATTAAAGAGAAGCAAATGCAAGATGAGAGTTTAATTCCTCATGTCCAGGACATAGCCGAAGGAAAACCGACCGATTACAGTTTCAGTGGTGAGGGCTTGTTGTGCTTTAGGGATAGAATTGTTGTACCAGGAGATGTTGAGTTGAGACGTCAGATTTTGAGTAAAGCACATTCGAGTCCCTTTTCTATGCATCCGGGTAGTACCAAAATGTATCGTGACTTGAAGAATGATTACTTCTGGGTTGGTTTGAAGAAAGATGTAGCTGAGTATGTGAGCCGTTGTATGGTTTGTCAGAGAGTGAAGGCAGAACATCAGGTTCCTTCAGGTTTGTTACAGCCTTTGAAGATTCCGGAATGGAAATGGGAGAGGATCACCATGGATTTTGTATCAGGATTACCCTTGTCTCCTTCAAAGAAGAATTCAGTTTGGGTGATTGTTGATAGGTTCACTAAGTGTGCTCACTTCTTAGCAGTGAACACTACGGATTCCTTAGACAAGTTGGCAAACTTGTACATCCGTGAGATTGTGAGACTTCATGGAGTTCCGAAGTCCATTGTTTCAGACAGAGATCCTAGGTTTACTTCGAGGTTCTGGGGTTGTTTGCATAGTGCCCTAGGTAGCCGTTTGCATTTCAGCACTTCCTATCATCCACAGTCTGAAGGGCAGTCAGAGCGAGTAATACAGATTCTAGAGGATATGCTTCGTTGTTGTGTGATTGACTTCCAGGGTTCTTGGGAGAAGCACTTACCGTTGGTTGAGTTCGCTTACAACAACAGTTATCAATCTAGTATTCAGATGGCTCCTTATGAGGCTTTATATGGTAGACGATGTAGGACTCCGATCTGTTGGGCTGAAACAGGTCAGAGATTGTTACCTATGCCAGATTTGCTTAAGGGGACTAGCGACAAGGTAAAGCTGATTTGCGACCGTTTGAAAGCAGCTTCCAATCGTCAGAAATCTTATGCAGATTTGAAGAGGAAAGAGATAGAGTATTCAGTGGGTGAGAAAGTGTTTCTGAAGGTATCTCCTTGGAAGAAAGTAATGAGATTCGGCCGAAAGGGCAAGCTGAGTCCGAGGTTCATTGGTCCGTATGAGGTAGTTGAGCGGATTGGGCCTGTAGCTTATCGTTTGAGGTTACCTTCTGAGTTAGAGAATATCCATGATGTCTTTCATGTGTCTATGCTTAGGAGATATAGATCGAATCCTTCTCATGTGATGCCCGTTGAGGAGATAGAATTAAATCCGGATTTGTCCTACACTGAAGAACCCATTGAGATACTTGCTTCTGATAGCAAGGTGTTGCGTGACAAGACCATAGAGTTGGTCAAAGTGTTGTGGAGACATAGAGGAGTAGAAGAGGCCACGTGGGAGAGGAAAACAGATATGATTGAGCAGTTTCCGTATTTGTTTCCACCAGGTAATTTCGGGGACGAAATTCCTTAAGTGGGAGAGAGTTGTAACACCCATGTTTTGGGCCTAGGAGTTAACCGGGTTTATAGTCGAGTCAATAAAATTTAATTAGAATCAATTCAACTTAAGTTGTGGTGTAATTGAGCTTTAATAAAAGGGGAGGGACCTATGTTGCGATTTTACCCAAAACTTTTAAATAAAGTAAGATAACTTTAAATTTATAAAGAGACATCATCTTCTTCTTCCCTTCTATTATCTTCCAACGTGAAACACCATCTCTAAAACTCTCTCAAGCTATTCACTATTTGATTGATCATACTACTTGATTTCAACACCGTTTTGAAAGGTAAATTATGTTTTCCGACTCTCCTCCTTATTCTCTATCTATTTATGGTCTTAAAATTCAAAGATATAGGATTTTGAAAAATTATGGTTTTATGTTAAAGTTTGGATTTTAGGTGGTTTTCCAAATTGTTTTAATGTTTTGAGTTGGGATTTAGCTTAATCATGATGAAATACACATTATATGTCAATTTGGTTAAATTTGGATGAAAATTCGTATTATGCTCATAGGGTAAATTTTAAGGTGTTAAAATTTGGTTTTTGGTGAAGTTTATGTTGAAAACTAAGGGCTGATGGTTAGGGTATGATATGAGAGTGATTTGGGATGTGTTAGAGGTCATTTGGGTGTTTGGAAGTGGAGTTTTCAGCAAGGTGTTTGGGGAGTACGAAAATTTAGTTTTTTGCATGATTGTGGATTGAGAAATTGAAGAATATGGCTTATGTTTGTGAAGTGAGTTGTTAGTTGAGTTTTAACATTGAATTGTGGTGTAATAAGTGTGTTTTGTTTGGTTAGAAGCAAGAAGAAACGTTGAAGGAGCTTTGGAACCGAATACGAGTTCGTAGGAGGATTATTTCGATTGGCTAAGGAAGGGCGGTGAGTGGTTTTAAACTTGTCTTAAAGTTTGGTTCGAGTATGTGTAGTGTGCTTGTGTAAAGTGTGCTTGGTAGGCCACTTTTAGTTAATTCGAGTTGTTAGTTAGCCATTGATATCCATATATGCTATTGTGCTTAATTAACTATGCTCTTATGATCTTGGTTGTTTTGTACATGTATATTCATGAGGTGCATATATATGTGATGAGCATGAGTTATGATTGATGGAAAACGTGATGTGGTAAATGATAATTGGCACTAAATAATTACCGGTTGTAAATGATCGATCATTAGGATTAGTGTGCACACAAATTGAGTCAAAACGTACGTGGCCTTGATGGCGTTGAGTCATCAGGGAGGAGTACGGTAATGTAATATTCTACCGGAAGCTTTTATATATATTCTACGTGATGATGAGTGGAATCCCATCCGTAGGGCATGTGGCGATGAGTGGAATCCCGTCCATGCAAGGCCGGTGATGAGTGTAATCCCACCGAGGTAAAGTGTTGTTGAGTTTCAAATCCGCACAATCGGGGTAATTCAAAGTGGCCAATTAACTTGTTCATATATTGTGATATATGGTGTTGAAACATGATTATTGATATTGATGCTTGGTGCTTAGTATGAGGTAATATGCCATATTATGCCACTTGATGGACTAGCTAGGACTACTTGTGAGGTTGCCTATGCATGTTCGATATGAGGTTTAGGGAGTACATGCTTGAACCCTGCATTGTTGTTGTTTTTCGTTTTAGAGCACACTCACTAAGCTTATAGCTTACGCTCTCAATGTTCAACAATGCAGATCATTAGCGTGGCGTTAGCTCGGAGCAAGGCAAGAAGGGCTTCCAAGTTTTGTAGCTCAAGTACGGTGGTGATTTTGTACTAGTTAGCAATGTGGCAAAGGGTTGTTGTATGAGCTTTTTATAACTCTTTGTTATATATGATGTTTGGATTGTAAAGCTTGATTATGATGTATGACTTGTATGCATATATGTTTGTTCTAAGGCATGAACCTATAAGTGCTATGTATGTTATCTTTTTGGTAAATGTATGAATCCTTGAGATGCATGATACTTGTGCGTTTGAATGCCATGTGTGTTGACATCTTGGTTGTTAAAGGTTGTTTGTGTGTTGTTTGTGTCTAGGGAGGTTTTGTTATGCATCTAGAGTGTGAGTCTTAAGTGTTTTTGCTGAAAACAGAGTATTGTAAAGCAGGGCGTATCGATACACCCCTGTGTATCGATACGGTCTCAACTCCCTGAAATTCAAATCAGGCTGAGCGTATCGATACACAAGAGTGTATCGATACGGTTCCAGCACTCTGGAATTCTGTGGAGTTGTGGAGTGCAGGGCGTATCGATACTGGGTCAAGCGTATCGATACGGTTCAACCTAGTTGACCAAGTGATGTTGACCGAGAGGTGCGTATCGATACGCTCAAGGGTGTATCGATACGGTCTTCCCTGTGTTGATTGGGAGGGTTGACTTTGGTCAAGGCGTATCGATACGCCTTGTAGGTGTATCGATACGGCTTACTTAAAATGGAAAATTGGTTTGTTTAATTGCAGGTCTTGTGGGTTTTGTATCCGTGTTTGTTCGCTGCGTGTTCCCTCACATAGGATTTAATACAGGCATCTAGAAAAGAAAAAAAAATAGGGTTGCTAACCGAGGGGAAACCTTAATTGGTTTTCGCTCGGTTTTCCGCGTGTGGCCCACTTGGACCGGTCATTCGGCCAGACCGGGACGAGGGGGTTACATTATCCCCTATCCAACCATTGTCTTAGATTTAAAAAATATGGGGTTTTGGAAATTAGAGTTTATGTTAAAGTTTGGGGTTTTAAAGGGGTTTTTCAATTTGTTTTGATACATTGAGTTGGGGTTTTAGTTAATCTTGTTAAAAGGTGTAACATATACCAATTTGGTTGAATTTGGATGAAAATTCGTAGTGGGTCCTTAGGGCAAATTTTAAGGTATTAAAATTTGGGTTTTTGGTGGGTTTAGTGTTGAAATTGGAGGGCTGATGGTCTACCTATGTTAGGAGGGTGATTTGGGATGTTTTGGAAGTCATTTGGGTGTTTGGAAATGGGTATTTCAGCCACGGGTTATTGGAGTACGAAAATTGGGTTTTTGAGATATTATGTGGTTTGGGAATTTGTGGAAATTGGGTTGTGTTTGCAAAGTAAGTTGATGGTTGAGTTTAGCATTGAATTGGGAAGTAATGTATGTGTTTTGTTTGACTAGAAGCAAGAGGAAACATTGAGGAGGCTTTGGGACCGAATCCGAGTTCGTAGGATGATTGGTTCGAATTGCTAAGGAAGGGCGGTGAGTGATTACTGTTTTTAAATTGGTTTTAAGTGGTTGGTTCAGGCATGTGAACTAGGTTGGGCTTGGTAGACCCACCTAGAGTTAGGATTAGGGTGGTAGCCTAATCCTAAGCTTTAATTAGAGACATTGGATGCACTCTTTAATTGTTGTTATGCCTCATGATGATGTTGTATATTGTGATATACACGTATGTGAAAGTATGGCTTAATGCATTGATTATATGTATGTTGGTAACAAATATAATGTGGATACATGTATGTGGACATGTGATGTGATAATTGTTTGGATGATATACATGTAGTGCTAGTTTGTGAAATGAGGTTATGAGGTAGTTGCATGATTTTGAAGAATCATGGTGAGTATGTGCTGAGCACGGAATTTATATTGAAATTGATAATGTGAAAGGTTGTGGAATTTGATTTATATTGGCACTAGTATGCTTGGGTACAATGATCGATCATTAGGATGAGTGTGCACACAAATTGAGTCAAAACGTACGTGGCCTTGGTGGCGTTAAGGCACCAAGGAGGAGTACGGTGATGTAATATTCCACCGGAAATTTATATACATTCTACGTGATGATGAGTGGAATCCCATCCGTAGGGCATGTGGTGATGAGTGGAATCCCGCCCATGCAAGGACCGGTGATGAGTGTAATCCCACTGAGGTAATGTTGTTGTTGGAAATGCGTTCCAACGGGTTATCCGCGTATTCGAGTCATAGCTAGGTGCCAATATGAGGTTGTATGTGTATACCAATATGAGATTATGCATATATGCTTATAAGATACGAAATGTGATGCTCTTAATGAATTGATATATGATGTGGTTAATGCATTGAGATATGTATCGTTGTAAGTTGAGTTTATGAGATGTTGAGCATGACATAATGTTGACTATATGTCCATGCATCATGTGCATTTTGACCCCTGCGGATCGGATGTAAGATCATGCATTTCATTTTGAAAATTGCTCGTGCTTGGACCCTGCATTGTCGAAGGTTTGTTTTGAGCTTACCCTCACTAAGCTTTTATGCTTACGCTCTCTTTTGTTCGACAATGCAGATAAATAGCTTGTGGGTGGCAAGGGCAAGGAAAGGTCCCAAGTGTTGCTTTGGTGAGCTCAATGTATGAATTGTAAATGTTAGAATGTAATAGTTAAGCAATGGGATAGGTATTGTTGATTCGAGTTTTGATGTATGTTGTTGTTGGCTCGGTTCTTGGATGCCTCGTTTGATTCGTAAATATTGCTTATGTTGCATGCCTTGAATGATTACGTGCTTTGGTTACTAAGACATGAATTCTTAAGTGCTTGTATACCCATATATGCTAAATTGCCCTTTGTTGGAATGCCATGCTTGAAAGCTTATGTTGCTTGTATGGTTTGTGTATCATCTTGTGTTGGATTGTGCCTTTGGTTCCATGTGAATGCATGCTTTTATGGTTGGTTTGCCTTAGGATTGATGATAGTGTGTTGGTTGAAGTTTTAGAGGGATTTAGGGGCCTCCTTGTGCCTTAAATCAGCTAAAACTTGTAAGTTCGTAGCAGGGGTACCGATACGGTTGGTCAAGTATCGATACCGCCTTCTTGTTTCAGGCCTCGTGTATCGATACGCGAGGGGGCGTATCGATACCATTTTGGTCACTGGAGCTACTGTCCATTTCGGTATCGATACTGGCCCCTGGTGTATCGATGTCGTCATCTTAGCCTTGACCGTGGGAAGTCAACCGTTGGGGAGGGTATCGATACACTCCTTGGGTGTATCGATACCGTCATCTTAGCGTTGACTGTGGGAAGTCAACCGTTGTGGAGGGTATCGATACACTCCTTGGGTGTATCGATACGGTCTCTACGAGTTGACTTTGACCAGTTGACCTAGTCAAGGGGGTATCGATACACCTCTTAAGGGTATTGATACCGCCTGTAGTTAAAGCTTAAAATTGGGCTGTAAGATGTTGGGCTGAGTTCGTTTGTTTGCCTCGTGAATGTTGTTCCGCTGTATGATCACATAGGATTAAATACTCGTCTAGACAAGATTTAAAATGAAAAAAATAGGGTTGCTAACCGAGGGGGAATTCCTTAGGGGGTTTTCACTCGGTTTTCCCCGTGTAGCTTACTTGGACCGGTCATCCGGCCAGACCGGGACGAGGGGGTTACACAATATCATATATTTGTTCCACAAAGGTATTAAAAGTCACATACCTTGATCCAGAGAAGCTCAATGTAGTCTCATAAAATATCTCAAGGAAAGGCAAGAATGAAAAAAATTTATCCCAATCTTCATCACCAGGAGCACCACAAAACTTTCTAAGCTCCTTTGTGTAAGGAAGGTACTTAGTTTTCAAGTTTCTAAATGCTTTCTTAAACACTAAAGCACTTTTGACCATGGAATAGGTGAAATTCTACCTTGTTTCAAAATCCAAGCAAACAAGAGCTTTGCTATCTATATTCTCCTCTTTAACACAAGATTAGAACTTTTGAAGTCTTGCAGAAGAGGACCTCACGTACTTCACAGCAGCACGAACCCTCGTAACAGAAGCATCAACATCTTTCATCCCATCTTTAACAACCAAATTCAGAATATGTGCAGCACATCTCATATACAAAAATTCACCATTCAACACACTTTCATACCAAAAGTTCAGAATCTGCTTTAAATACTTGATTGCTAGATCATTAGAACTAGCATTATCAACTGTCACCATTAAGATCTTCTTAAGATCTCACTCTTGTAAGCACTTTTCAACTGCCCTACCAATAAGCTCTCCAGAATGACCGACAATTGGGCAAAAGTTGATAATGTTCTTATGCAACTTCCAAGCATCATCTATAAAGTGGGCAGTAAGACACATATACGACAAGTTCTGAGCAGATGTCCATGCGTCTTTCGTAAGACATACCCTAGAGGATAAATTATTGAAGAAGTTCTTCAACGTTAACCTTTTTTCAATAAAAAGAGCATAGCAATCTCTTGTAATAGTACCACGTGAAGGAGGAACAAAGTTAGGAATAGCTACTTTGCAAAATATACGAAATCCTTCACGTTCAACAAAACTAAATGACAACTCATCCATAACCACCATTTTAGAGAGTGCTTGTCTAATCTGCTCTTGATCAAAACGCCAAAGTTTAAGAACACTAATTATTTCTATTGTCCCATCTGTGTTGCATTTTGTCTTGGACTCAAAATCTAAGATTGTTTGTTTTTTGTCCAAGTTAAAAGGAGCTTTCTTGCACCGGTTCGTGTGACGCTTCATGGCATTGGTTCCATTGGCAGTTGAACAAGATATCTTTGTAGCGCAATAAATGAATTCAGCCCGGTCTTTATCACCAACAATTGCTTTAAAATGATCCCAAGCAGTAGAAATTTTTTTCCTTTTACCTCCTTTAGTTGGTGAAGCTTCAACAAGCTTCTTTCCCTTCCTTTTCTTAGTTTTAGTTCCACTTGTTGGAGTCTCCTCATTCTTTTCATGTTCTTTAGGTGAGTCAGTTGAGGAAGTTAGAGTCACATCAACATTTTCTCCAGACATCGACATATCTAAAAAAGAGAAGATGAAATTATAAATTTGTACGTAACACAAAAGTGAAACAACATAACAAGTGAAACAACAGAACACAAGTTTGCCAAAATAGTCCCATATTTTACCAATTCGATCGACATCTTATTTTACAACTTTGTTCTCTTTAGAATTCTAAATCAGCCCAATAAGACTCATATTCAAGCAAAGACTCCATGGATTATGCATGAATATGCCATGCTTCATGAATCATGATGCCAAGGTGAAAAACATAACTTCCTTTACTTCGTGTAAAACTAAAGTCTTAGTGTTAATCAAATATAATTCAATAAAGTTGTAATAAACTATACAAACATAAAGTGACTAATGAAAAGGGAAATCACATTGCCTAATTGTTGTTGTAAAACTAAAGTCTTAGTGTTAAACTGTTAATCAAACATAATTCAGTAAAGTTGTAATAAACTATAAACTATATTCAAACTTCCAAAAGATGAATTACATGGTGAATTTTTAAATGTAATTGAATGCAAACTTAATTAATGAAGAGGAACATGAGTGGATGAGTTTATATAGAAAATGTGATATTCTTTACAACTATATTCAATAAAGTTGTAATAAACTATAAACTATATTCAAACTTCAAGCATGGATTATATTCCCTCTATTTCAAACTTAATATATTTAAACTTAGTGTGTGCATACGTATTCAAACTTAATCTGAAAATTTTAATAACATGAGTGTCTTAATGTTTATCTCAAGTAATTCACAAACTTAATATATACGATTATTAATCTATGTAGATTAAAATAAGTTAATATTTTAATATAAACAAAATACATGGATGTTTATCTCTGCATATGCATTCAAGCAAGAAATTTAAACTTAGTGTCACATTCAAGCATTCAAACTTAGTGTGTGCATAGTGGCAGACTGAATATATCCATTCAAGCATTCAAACTTAGTGTCACATTCAAGCATTCAAGCATTCAAACTTAGTGCCACTGGCAGTGCATACGCATTCAAACTTAATATATCCATATTCCATACGCATTCAAACAAAATATTCATTCATTGAGGATAAAAAATCAAGAAAAGCATGAGCTGCTAAACTTAAATTACTCAATCTGAATCATGCATAGACTGATAGATTTGGCGTCTGAATCAATCTAAATTACTCAACCTAAATTACCCAATCTAAATTACTCAATCTGAATCATTGAGGATAAAAAAATCAAGAAAAGCATGTGTTGTCTCGACCTTCTGCAGGCTTTTGCAAACGACGGACCGACGACGGGCGGCGGCTGCTCGACTGGAACTTTTGAACAACGATAGAGAGCGACAGCCTAGAGAGGGGACTGCTCGACTGGAAGTTTGGAACTTTCAAACAGCGAGGGCGAACGACGGGTCGAGGAGTGGGGACTGGTGGAGCCGGCGGCAATGAGACGAAGTACGCCGAAAGGGAGGTAGAGCCGTAGAGGACCGTCGCGACAGGTGGTGCTACTGCCTAGATTAGGGGTTTCGAATTGAAATTTAGGGGAAAACTAAAAAAGTCGGGATGGGTAATTGGATATCAGATTTATTACCCATTTATTTTTTAATTAAAAATAATAAATTATAATATAATAATATATATAATCGGGTCGTCGGGTACTCGACTGGGACCGATTTTTTGGCCCAGGCCCGACTAGAGTACTCGGGATAAATATAAGGCCGGGTAACTGACCTGAAAAAAAATAAATTCGGGGTATTACCCGACTAATTTGATTCGGGTCATCGGGTATTTGGGTCGGGTCAATCGGGTCGGGTAATTTTGCCTACCCCTACCACCAACCTTCCTAAGCTCATTTGTGTAAGGAAGACACTTAGTTTTCAAATTTCTAAATGCTTTCTTAAACACTAAAGCACTTTTGACCATGGAATAGGTGAAATTCCACCTTGTTTCAACATCCAAGCAAACAAGAGCTTTGCTATCTATATTTTCCTCTTTGGCACAAAATTGGAACTTTTGAAGTCTTGCAAAAGAGGACCTCACGTACTTCACAACAGCACAAACTCTCGTAACAGAAGCATCAACATCTTTCAGCCCATCTTTAACAACCAAATTCAGAATATGTGCAGCACATCTCATATACAAAAATTCACCATTCAACACACTTCCATCCCACAAGTTCAGAATCTGCTTTAAATACTTGATTGCTAGATCATTAGAACTAGCATTATCAACTGTCACCGTTAAGATCTTCTTAAGATCTCACTCTTGTAAGCACTTTTCAACTGCCCTACCAATAAGCTCTCCAGAATGACCGATGATTTGGCAAAAGTTGATAATCTTCTTATGCAACTTCCAAGCATCATTTATAAAGTGGGCAGTAAGACACATATACGATAAGTTCTGAGCAGATGTCCATGTGTCTTTCGTAAGACATGCCCTAGAGGATAAATTATTGAAGAAGTTCTTCAACGTTTTCCTTTTTTCAATAAAAAGAGAATAGCAATCTCTTGTAATAGTACCACGTGAAGGAGGAACAAAGTCAGGAATATCAACTTTGCAAAACATACGAAATCCTTCACGTTCAACAAAACTAAATGGCAACTCATCCATAACCACCATTTTAGCTAGTACTTGTCTAATATGCTCTTGATCTTAACGCCAAAGTTTAGGAAAACTAATTGTTTCTATTGTCCCATCCGTGTTGCACTTTGTCTTGGACTCAAAATCTAAGATTGTTTATTTTTTGTCCAAGTTAAAAGGAGCTTTCTTGCACCGATTCGTGTGACGCTTCATGACATTGGTTTCATTGTTAGTTGAACAAGATATCTTTGCAGCGCAATAAATGCATTCAGCCCGATCTTTATCACCAACAATTGCTTTAAAATGATCCCAAGCAGTAGAAGTTTTTTTTCCTTTTACCTCCTTTAGTTGGTGAAGCTTCAACAGGCTTCTTTCCCTTCCTTTTCTTGGTTTCAGTTCCACTTGTTGGAGTCTCCTCATTTTTTTCATGTTCTTTAGGTGACTCAGTTGAGGAAGATAAAGTCACATAAACATTTTTACAGTCATCGACATATCTGAAAAGGAGAAGATGAAATTATAAATTTGTAAGTAACACAAAAGTGAAACAACATAACAAGTGAAACAGCAGAACACAAGTTCACCAAAATAGTCCGAAATTTTACCAATTCGATCGACATCTTATTTTAACAAATTTGTTCTCTTTAGAATTCTAAATCAGCCCAATAAGACTCATATTCAAGCAAAGACTCCATGGATTATGCATGAATATGCCATGCTTCATGAATCATGATGCCAAGGTGAAAAACATAACTTCCTTTACTTCGTGTAAAACTAAAGTCTTAGTGTTAATCAAACATAATTCAATAAAGTTGTAATAAACTATACAAACATAAAGTGACTAATGAAAAGGGAAATCACATTGCCTAATTGTTATTGTAAAACTAAAGTCTTAGTGTTAAATTGTTAATCAAACATAATTCAATAAAGTTGTAATAAACTATAAACTATATTCAAACTTCCAAAAGATGAATTACATGGTGAATTTTTAGATGTAATTGAATGCAAACTTAATTAATGAAGAGGAACATGAGTAGATACGTTTATATAGAAAATGTGATATTCTTTACAACTATATTCAATAAAGTTGTAATAAACTATAAACTATATTCAAACTTCAAGCATGGATTATATTCCCTCTATTTCAAACTTAATATATTTAAACTTAGTGTGTGCATACGTATTCAAATTTAATCTGAAAATTTTAGAACATGAGTGTCTTAATGTTTATCTCAAGTAATTTACAAACTTAATATATACGATTATTAATCTATGTAGATTAAAATAAATTAATATTTTAATCTAAACAAAATACACGGATGTTTATCTCTGTATAAGCATTCAAGCAAGAAATTCAAACTTAGTGTCACATTCAAGCATTCAAACTTAGTGTGTGCATAGTGGCAGACTGAATATATCCATTCAAGCATTCAAACTTAGTGTCACATTCAAGCATTCAAGCATTCAAACTTAGTGCCACTGGCAGTGCATACGCATTCAAACTTAATATATCCATATTCCATACGCATTCAAACAAAATATCCATTCATTGAGGATAAAAAAATCAAGAAAAGCATGAGCTGCTAAATCTAAATTACTCAATCTGAATCATGCATAGACTGATAGATTTGGCGTCTGAATCAATCTAAATTACGCAATCTAAATTACTCAATTTGAATCATTGAGGATAAAAAAATCAAGAAAAGCAGGTGGTGTCTCAACCTTCTACAGGCTTCTGCAAACGACAGACCGACGGCGGGCGGTGGCTGCTCGACTGAAACTTTCGAACAACGATGGAGAGCGGCTGCTTAGAGAGGGGACTGCTCAACTGAAAGTCTGAAACTTTCGAACGGCGAGGGCGAACGACGGACTGGGGAGTGGGGACTGGTGGAGCCGGCAACGATAAGACAGTTGACGGCGAGAGGGAGGTGGAGCCGTGAAGGACCGTTGCTATAGGTGGTGCTACTGCCTAGATTAGGGATTTTAAATTGAAATTTGGGGAAAAACTGAAAAAGTCGGGATGGGTAATTGGATATCATATTTATTACCCATTTATTTTTTAATTAAAAATGATAAAATATAATATATATTATAATTATAATTAAAATATAATAGTATATATATAATCGGGTCGTCGGGTACCCGACTGGGACCGATTTTTCAGCCCAGACCCGACCCGAGTACCCGGGATAAATACCGGGTCGGGTACCCGACCCGAAAAAATAAATAAATTCGGGGTATTACCCGAATAATTTTATTCGGGTCATCGAGTATTTGGGTCGGGTCAATCGGGTCGGGTAATTTTGCCCACCCCTAGATAGTGTAGAACTTTTTCCCACAAGCATGTATATTTAAGATTTAAAACCTAAAATCTAAAACTTAACCTTAAATTCCTAAATTCTAAACTCTAAATTTAATACCCTAAAATATAAAGATCTAACATTCAAACATAAACTAAACTTCTAAACCTTAAAATAAAAATACTTGTGTAAACTAAAAAATTACAACGATATGCATTAAATATTTTTCCATAAAATTAACTTAAGAATTCTAAATAAGAATTACTAATTGTTTTTATTTATTTAGAATTTATATTTTAGAAATATAATTTATGAAAAAGACTTTGAAACTTTATCAAATAATATCATAACCATAAATAGAGTCTAATAAATCAAAACAGACATTCAATATAATAAAATGAGAATAGAACGGAATTGAATTATTGTAAATAATTAAAAAAACAAAAAAAAAAAACTGATCAAAACGAAACGATATGAACTCATTATTCATCACTTGATTTTCTAGTTATTATAACCTCCATTGAAAATTTATTGATGGGAAAATATGGTATTTGAAGATCATCTTGAGGAGGGAAAATATGGGACATGGATGAGCCATTTTGTCTCAGTAATTTTTTTCGTGCATAGTTTTGATAAACAGAATTTCCTCGTTTATAATAGAATTTAAGTATATTTGATATTATGTCTTTCTATTTAATGTACTAATAATAATTTTAATCGAGTTAAAATCGATTGGCAAGAAACAAACAATTTAGATGAAACCATTTTTTTGCATTGACTGGTTGTTAGCTTATAAGGTAGGATATGAAGCCCAAAGTATATAAAGTGCTTGAACATTTGTTAGCATTATAAAGCTTCAATCTTTGGGGGTCCAATGAAATTGAATCTTTCTCACAAAAAGCACATAAAAAGGACTAGTTATACTATATAAGATTTTTCTAAATAAATTAATGCATTTTTATGATAATTTTAAAACAATTTAATAATTTATTTAGTTTGTTTTAAATACAAGTCACTACAAAGCATGAAACAACATTTGCCTTTATGAATCGAATTGTTCATTAAATTTCTAAATTACATGTTATAAGTTCTTTTCACTATTTGTATGATGTATCAAATCTTTAAGGAATTTTTATTTTATTTTATCAAGAAATTAGTTGGACAACTAACGAGTTGGTCTAAGTGGTAAGTAATTTAGTATTGCTTAAGTAGGTTTAGAGTTTGAGATCTTATGTATGCAGAAAATTTTAACTGAGAGACTCACCCACAAAAACCAGGTGTCCGACGCGGGTCGGTCCGAATTAGTCAGGACAAAGTTCTAAATAACCGGGAGGACAACAAAAAAAATAGTTGGACAAAAGTTCTTTAAAATTTTTAAATTTTATTTGTTATTAAAATTATTGTAGCAGCAACGATATCAATCGATTTAAAACTCGTAACATATCATTTAATTTCAAACTCAAAACTACTTTCACTCATGTACACAAAATTATATTATGAACTTATTCAAAATATATATATATATATATATATATATATATATATATATATATATATATATATATATATATATTATGAATTCACATCATTACATCATGTCAATTTTTTTACTAGATTAATTTTCACTCATATTTTTCATATTATATTTTAAAAATATATATATTTGAAATCATCATTTGAGTGGATTAATGATATAAAAAATAATTTATATTAATTGAGATCATAGCTGATATAATAAAAAAAATTTAAAATAGAATTTCGCCTCATATACACACAAATTTACAATTCACAATTATGATATTCTTATAACATTTCCAAAGCAAATCATTACCTTTTTTCCCTCAATAATTATAACTTAATTTAACATAATAAGATATTAGGCACTATTTATAACGTGAATAGATCAAAATAAATTTTATATAATATTTAATTTAAATTAATTGATCAATAAATTATATAATAAAAAAAATAACAAAAAAGTGAGTGCAGCTGAATAGTAACAGCAAAAAGAAAATCTTTGTTGCGCTCTCTTAGCCCAGACCGGGTTCTTTTTGAACCCATTAAAACCCCACACTGCTACCATTTTCTCTTTCACTTTCTGGTTTTCTTTTTCAACAATCTCAAACTTTCTCAGATTACGAAAAATGGCTAATATGTTCTCCAAATTCTTCCCTCTCTGCTTCACAAACCTTAAATCAATGGATGAATCAATGGATGCCTTTAAAAACTTCAACCCACTCTGCGAACTCTCTTCTTCTTCATCGGTTTCAACCTCCAACAAGTCCTTTTTGACACCCTCCACTCGTACCACCGCCACGACCGACTACTCCGAGTCCGAGTCCGACCCCGACTCGACTCCAGATTTTGCCACCGTATTCGCTTCCCAGCGTTTTTTCTTCTCTTCGCCGGGCCGGTCCAACTCCATCATCGAGTCACCCGATACAAGGCCCGAACCCGAGACCAAAACAGCGGCGGCGGTGGATGGAGGCGTTGCGGTGAAGAAATACTCGCCGGACCCGTACAAAGATTTCCGGGTTTCGATGCAGGAAATGATCGAAGCGAGGAACTTAACTGATGTGAACAAGGACTGGGAGTTCTTGCATGAACTGCTCCTTTGTTACCTTACTTTAAACCCAGAAAACACCCATAAGTTCATCGTTACTGCTTTCGCCGACATTGTTGTTTGCTTACTGTCATCGCCATCGTCGTCGTCAGAATCCGATACACCGGAAAATCACCGCCGGTGATACTCCTCTCTTCACCCTTTTTCCCCTGTCATTTTCCTAGTACAATAGTTTGTTAATTATCACAAAAAAAAAAAAAGATAAATGAAGAAAACCGGCGGTTGTTTTAGTATTTTGGACTGTTGTTGCATGGGGATGTGGATGTCTCGAGACACTGTAATTTTGGCTGTTTTATAGCTAAGCCTAAGCGTGCAAAGGAAATGGTAATATTTTTGTTGTGAATTGTGTTCCTCCATGGTGATTTATTGGGGAAGACAAAGTTGGGTTAAAAAAACAACAAAAAAATTGTTCTTGTGTGGTCCATTGGATGGAGAAGTTCTCTTATTTTTTGGCACACAAAATCACGAGGTTTGCTGTGTTTATGGAGTTAGTATTTCGGACAAGTTAGCTGCTACATGTCGGGTCCATGTGTTGATGATTATTGTAATAATTAAACCCCCAATTCTAAGCATGTGTTGTGGGATACTCTTCTTTCAATGGTTATGGTCTTCTATCTCAAAATGAAGATATTTTTTTTGGCTACACCCAATTCTTATAACATACTTGAAGAAAATCCGATTAATTTGTTGCAATAATATAGAAGAAGGTTAAAATAAAATGTTCTTTTATTATTTGAAAT
This sequence comes from Hibiscus trionum, assembly GCA_030270665.1. NCBI lineage: Eukaryota > Viridiplantae > Streptophyta > Magnoliopsida > Malvales > Malvaceae > Hibiscus > Hibiscus trionum. The sequence continues at coordinate 75,020,719 of BSYR01000010.1, read as the reverse complement.
TGCACGAGAATTTTTAAATTCTAAAATTTAAATATTTAACCTTAAGTTCTATTATAGTTTAAATTTTAAATTATAGACTATAAACCTTACATTCTAAACCTTATAACTTAAACCGTAACAGAAATTTCTAAACCCTAAAATAATTCCGCTTGTAGAATAATTTTATTCCACTATTGATGAATAATAATAGGTTTTTTTACCTTCATATTTGTTTTATAGTATATAATCGAATTTTATGGGTCTTTTTCAATAATATTGTCTCCAAGTTTAAACATAATATCTCTCATTTGAAGCACCCACCCATATGACTAAAATATGGTTTCAATTATCTATCGCAAATAAGTCAATAGAACCCAACAAATGTTCCAGTAAAAAAGCAAATGATATGAAATCCTAAGAGACACGAGTTCAATGACAATGTCCACAAAGTGTATGTGCATGGTCAAAAGGTTTATAATATCTATAAACAGATACTACATTGTAATCACCTTTAGACTATATTAAAAAAAATCTATACGTTCAAGAGCTTGTATTTGATATAATGTTGATATATGAGTCTATTTAACTGCATTTAGACACCTCATTAAAACCCAACGTTTTAATATGTGGAATAATAGAATTTATATTATACATAAAAATTTATATACTAAAACTCGATATTATATGTTCAAGGTGTATGTGTATGCGAGGACGACTTGGTTGTCGGAGCACGTTCACCTGCTCCACTTCTTTTTCCTTAAGTTTTGGTTCAAGAACTCTTAGGAGCGTTACCTTCACCTAAATTTTCCTCTCCCCTCCAAGTAGAAATAAAATAAGTTTTCAAAAAAATATAATAATCGGTATTAAAAAAATTATTGATTGATTAGTTGAAACCAAATATTGTAGCGGTCATGCCAATTCAAATGATCTCATACACAATATTATGATTTCAGTTAACGTCGATAAAAATTAAAAAAAAAATTATGTGAAATTGAAGGACCAGGTAGCTGCTAGAGGGACTATATAAATTTTTAATGATTCCAATTCAAAGAAACATTTAGAAGCCCCAAGAATTGTATGGAGGAGAAAGAGGAAGAATATTGAGAAAATTTAGTGGGTGGTTTTCTCTTTAACATATTTTATACGTGCTTAGAAGTTAAAATGAGAGACAAACCTATAGCATCCAAAGAGAGATGCTAACAACTTCAAGAAAATAATGAATTAAACAAATCATTTTTATTATCTTTTCATTTAATTAATAATCCCTAAAGCTAGTTGGTTTAGGTAATGTTAAAACCAGACCATTTGTCCTTAAGTGTCTCTTCATCACTAAATAATTTAAGACCAATGTCAAGTTTAGGCAACTTCATTTTATATTAAGACAAATAGACATGTTTATTTGGAAAGACAACAACAATTTAATAACCAAAAAAAGATGACAAGAAAATGATTTGAGATAGTAAAGGGTTGATGGTAAGAGGCCAAGTGTAGAGTTTAGAGATGTAGGTATGAGCAAGTAATACCAATTCATAAAACAAAGTGTTGTGGAGAATCTTAACATTGTTTAGGGCTTTGGCTTAGAACAAGAAAAGTGTACAAACAAAATGCTCGGAGCTTTTGACTTCTCAAAAATAAAAGATTAACTAAATACCCAAATGGGTGATTTTGTCTATACATTGTTTTAACGAGGGGTGGGTAAGACCGAGTATCTGGTTAGTTTGCTCATAATTGGTTTCGGTCTCGATAGCCACCAGTTCTTGGAAATTAAAATTAGTCTCGGTTTCGTTCAGATCGGGTCCTATATTTTAGAAACTGGTCCCGGTACAAGTGGGAACCAATACCAGTACTGGGCACCTGATCAAGTGGTCTACTATTAAGAAAATTTGAGCAGCATGGGGGAAAATTCTGACCTCCAAATATAATATTAAATAATAAAATCGGAATATTGTAGACTTAAAGGTTGAAGTCTTAAAACAAGTCACACTCATAATATTCATACATAAAGAGAAAGAATAAACTAAAGAACTCTAAGTCTACATCCACCAAAACATCAACTAAAGTGGTCCTAACAAACCAATACCGGATACCCACCAAATATCAGATCCAAGAAATCAAGATCTAGTCTCGGTCCCGATCGCAACCAGAACCTAAGTTTTGGATCTAGTCCTGGTCCCACCGAAACCAGTTTCAAATAAAGATCTACCGAATCTGACCGGGGCCAGGTAATCGGGTTCCCCCCCCCCTCTAATTTTAACACAATGTTATAAAAATCGGTTTAGTAGTCAAACTATTCAGATTATTAATTTTCAATTCAATCGAACGGCTTAATATTAGTTAAATAAAATATAGAATATATTCCAAAAGAATTGATTGTTTGATTATGACGTGGAGCAATATATCAAATTGGTGAGAAAGAATTTTTTTCACCATGTTATCTATGATCTCAACATTAAAAATTAACTAATCTTATTTTTTTCTTTTTATGTCTCTAATCTATTCATAATTAATTTTTAAGTAGCCACTCGATCTATATTTACATATAAAATAAAAATTTATCTAAAAAATAACATAAAATAAAAATATTATTTTTACTGGTTATGACTATAGATGAAATGATAAAAAGAGTTTGGATAATAAAATTTTCAAATTGAAAGAAAGGGAGTAAAAAATAAATAAAGGTTGATAAGACATGATGAAATCAAATAATTGCAAAAAATAATAATGGAAGACAGAACTGAAACACAAGTAGGTATGAGATCATCTCTCAAACTTGATATATAGTACCATGGCATTGGTGTCCAACAGTTAAATTGGGTCTCAAAGAGGATGGAATTGAATTTTTTGTATGAGTTAATTTTTGAAAATTAAAATATTTAAAAAATAATATTAAATATCGATAAATCAATGTATATAGTATGACTAAATATATAATTAATAAAATAAAAATAAAATGGATAAATACATTAACTAAATTTCAATAACTTGTGTATTTTCACCATCGTCCATGACTTTTTTAGTGTCGATTTACATTAAATAAATGTAAGACACAAATACATAAAAGTTTTCATGAAATAAATATACTACTAGTGATTTTCTTTTTCAAAAATAAAAATTACACAAGTGCTTTTCGATGGTGCGAAACAATAATCACACAAGTGATAACAAATTCTAAATAAAAATGACAAATTTCTAATCAATAATTTAAAAATAAAAAATTATACAGGCAATCAACTTAATTTCTTCAAAGATTTATACTAATTAATCTAAATATTTTTTAATTAAATAGAGATATTACATTCTCGTATCAAAATTTGAACTTATACAAAATGAGACAAGATAGACACTATTGATCACTCGATCAATTAGTAGAACTCAAGCAATCTAAATATTATTATGTCACGAATCTCAAGCAGATCTTGAGTTTGAGACATTGTGTATGTAAAAAGTCTTTGCTGAGAGACTCACCCATTAAATACGCGACATAAGTCGATTCAAATTAATCACGATAGATATCTGGATAGGGCAACAAAAAATTCAAAAAAAGGATTGTGTGGAAATTGTTTGCATATGGGTTAAGAAATTTGCTATTTGGTTTTGGAATTTAGTTCCTCGGGAATTGGGGTATTTTGCCTTCGTTCATGCTTTGATTTTGAATGACATTTTTATCTTTGCTATCCACAATGGAATGAATGTGTAGCCATTGGCTGTCGTATTTGCAAGGTGGCACTCAACACTGCACCATTTCCCCATTGCTCTTTCTCTTCATCCTTACCTAATTCATCAACTCCACATTATATATATATATATATATATACTTTTACCTCATGTAAAACTTGAAAGCTTTATATTTCTTTTGAGCAATTGAATGAAAAAAAATGACTGAAATTAACAGTAGGAAATGAGTGGATTTATCACATAAAAAGAAAGACAATGTATAAAAGTAATTGAGTTTTATACAATAAGTAAATTCTAACCTTATATAGAGATGAATTATATAGGATATTTTCATTACGTCATCCTTGATCCTAACCAATAAAAACCATCAACTTCATTAATTTTTCTCCATGTCATTTTTTAATAAGTGAAGCTTCACTTGGTAAAAGATGATATATATACACACACGCGATATATGACTCTTACACTATGTAAAACTTAAAAATTTTACAGATTTTTAAGATCGTTGGATGAAGGTAAATGGAAGAATGAGATTAAGATGAGTCTACCATGCTCGACGAACACCGCTGAACATCGCTGAACACCATTAAATTAATTAATAAAAATTAAAGATCTCAAGAACTCAACATATAATTATAAATTATTTAAAATAAAATTTTAATTAAATTATTTTTCATATATATTATTTTTTATTTTTTAAAATAATTGGATCAAATATCAATCTTAGTCAATTAAAAAAACCTTAAATCATAAACCTCAAACCCTAAACCATCGAAAGTGAATATTATCAAATAAAAAAATTTAAAACTATTTAAGTACAATATCACCCCTATCAAAGAACCAGTAAAACTGGCTGGTTCTTTCGCAACTAACTGAGTAGCAGTGGTTGAATTCGATGATAACTTGGTAAACAATTTCTTTGCTTGCTCGACAATTTCCTCATGCTTAACAGCTCCGGAAGCAGCAAGGAAACCGATCGAATCACGACATATTCATTCGGTTAGGTGCATACCATCATGGTTTATGATTTAGGATTTAAGGTTTATAGTTTATAGTTTTATATTTTGGGTTTAAGGTTTTTATTTTTTAAATTGACTAAGGTTATTATTTGATCAAATTATTTAAAAAAAATAAAAAATATAATATAATGAAAAATAATTTTATTAAAATTTTATTTTAAATAATTTGTAATTATATGTTGAGTCCTTGAGATTTTTAATCTTTATTAATCAATTTAATATTGTTCAGCGATGTTAAGCGTTAATGATGTTCAAGGGTGTTCGTCTAACGTGGTAGAATTTTCCATGAGATTAATAGTAAAAATGCGAAGATTATGACATGAAAAAAATAAGGAAATAATCTTAACCATTTATTACCCTTATTCAACGGTCCAAAAAAGTAGAGAGATCTTCTTACACCATGTGAAACTTGAAAGTTTTACATTTTTTGACCGTTGAATAAAGGTAAATAGATGACTGAAATTAACTTAATAAATGAGAAGATTACCGCATGAAAACAAAGATAAATGAATAATTATAACTATTTATATATTTTTTATCTAACTATTCAAAAAGTATGTAAAAAATAATAAAAAAATATGTAAAATTAATTAAGTTTTACGCAATATAAATATAGGATGAGTCTACCACGTGCGACGAACACCGCTGAACACACTAATCCTGAATACCGCTGAACACCATTAAATTAATTAATAAATATTTAAAATTTTAATGACCCATTATACAATTAATATTTATTTTTAAAAATTCAATTAAATTATTTTTATATATATTTAAATTTTATTTTTTTAATAAGGATAAACTATATATTTAGTACTCACGTATTTCCGTATTTCTATTGAACCCTCATTATTTAAATATTATTTTAATTTGACCCTATTCTTTATAAAAAAATAATTTAACTGTAACACCCTAAAAATACCCTAGAAGAAATTATAAGAAAATAAAAAGAAAAGTGTAAACATTTTGGTTAAGCTTAGTGAAATTATAAGATTTAAGTATTAAAATGAATAATTATAAAGTGATAGATTAAAAAAAAGAGACATACATGTGTAATATGTATAAAGAAAATATGATTTATTATATGTATATAAGTTTAATGAAATGAACAATGTAAGTTAATACATATACATATAATATACCCGGTGGATCATTAGGATAATTATCTATGTATATATATGTATAATATAATATAATAATAATAGTAATAAAACAAAAGGTTAGGGGGAAATTTGGTGGAAATTTGGTAGAGTTAGGCAACCTAATCCTACTAACCAAATTAATCATTTCCCACCACTTTCCTTCATCTATTTCTTCCACCATCCCTCCACTGATTACTCAACCCTTCTAGCTTAGTAAACCATACATTCACACACACTTACAAACACAAAATTGAGAGGAAAACCAGAGAGCTTTAAGTGAAGAAGACAAGGGTTGCATAGCATAGAAATTGAGTTAGAAAATTCAAGGAAAAATCGAAAGTAAGTAGCTCTCTCTCTATAGTTTTCGAATATGTTAAAATCTTTAATAGATCAATGGTTTTAATGCCTTTAGAAAATCATGAAAGTGATGATACTAAAGGTTATGCTGCTGGAAAATTTTAAGAACACAAGAAACCTCAAGAAATTTTGAAGGATAAAAGCTTATGAACATGCAAGAGTAAATATGGACAGATTTAGTAGTTATAAGAACATGCAACTTTAGAAAATTGTAGAAAATTAATTAGTGGGAATTTCGTGATGAATTTTTGATATGTTCTACTTTGACATGTCTAAAGTGGTAGGAAAATTATAAATCTGAGTTTTGATCATTGTAGTGAAATCTGGAAGCTTAATACGAACATCATGTAAAACTGTCCTGCACTGTTCTTAGATGGACAGTGAACTTTAGAAAATTGTATAAAATTCACTAGTAAGAGTTTAGTGATGAAATTTGAATATGTTCTACCTTGACATGTCTAAAATGGTAGAAAAATTGTAAAAGGGATTTTTGATGACTGTGGTAAAATCTGGAAACCCATTTCGAACAGCATACAAAACTGTCCAGTAATGCTCTTAGCTGGACAGTGAACTTTGTAAAATTGTAGAAAATAATCTACTAGGAGTTTCGACCTAAATTTTTGATATGTTAAAATTGGGTATGTTAATTGAATTTAGGAACAAACGGTGTTCGATTTGGAGTTGTGTACAGAAAATAAGAAATTAATTAAATTAGGTGGTCAGAAATGTGTATAAATGAAAAGAAGAAAAATTAAAAATTTGTGAATTATTAAAGATGTAAAATTGGATTAAATGGAGTGTTAATAAATTGATTAACAATCTGTAGGATGTGAAATCCACCAATTTTAATGATCAATTTGAAAGTTTAAGTGATTAATTAAAGAAATTAGGAAAATGGAAATTAGACTTATCGAACCGTAAAAGTATAGGGACTGTTTTGAATAAAAATGCAAAATTCAGTCTCTAATTGCATAAATTAAATTCTGAAAAATTGTTATTTGCTTGGCTTGAATGCCTTAGATCCTAGAAGCGAAAGGGTAGAAGAAGAAATTGCACCGGGATCGGCTTCGGATCGAGCGAAGGGCGTTCGGATCCAAAACTAGCTCGGCGAACTGTGAGTGAAACGATTTTTAGAGTTGGGATTAGAGTCCCAACTGCCTTAATTTGATTTTTAAGTTTAATAAGCATGCAAATTGGACTAACTAATTATTCGATTTTAGTAAGGGAAGAAGGAATAATGGAATTCGGATTTTATGCTTGTGTTATGCGATTTTGTTGCATATGTGATTGAAATTAAATTGATGATTGATATGTTTGATTCCGAATCTGATTTTTGGTTAATCTTACTGTTTTGGATGAATTAATCATGCTGATTATTGGAAAATTATTGTGATATTGATTTCTTGTGGAAACAATGAAGTTGTGATATAGTATGTGAGTATGCAATGCTCTTACATGTTATAATTATGTTTGACAAGTTCAATTGAGTATTGAACTATGAAATGTGATTCTGATTTATATGATATGAATTTGGATTTGTATGAAAGTTGATCTGAAAAATGCGAATTGAGCATGTAAATTATTATATGACCATGTGTGATAACATGTTATTGGAATTGGAATTATAAGCAATTAATCGAAATGATTAATTAAGAATTTCTGAAAATTTGATTGATTATGTATCTGATTAAATTAATTATTTAAATGCAAAGCCCTTGGTGTGTACAGTCTGTTTAGATAGTACGGCTAGCCTAGAGTCTGAGCTCAATAAGAAAATCGGTACGTTAGTGTACTCGATATTGTGGTACGTAAGTGTACCTTCTTGCTTAATGTCTGCGGACATTATGATATGTTATACGTGATACGATTTGGTACGTGGTACCTATTACATGGTGAATTTTGATTCACAACCTCTTTTATACGTGACTTGATTACCTAGCATACTCTACTATCCAAGGCATTGCTAAATGAATTAAATGAACAATTTAAGGAATGAAATCTGAAAATTGAAAGTAAATTCATGAAATTGGTTGTTGGATCATTTGAATGAAATATTGAATTTCATGATTTGCTATTCTTGATATGCTATGAAACTTTAATTGTGATAATTTGATAATTGGAAGTTAATTCAGGTTTCATGACTTGTATGTGTATTCATGATATGAATGATATGTAATCACTTGCATGTATTCGAATAGAATTACTGACTCCTTGGTGTATATATTCGAATGATTTCTATGGTGCATTATTAATTGTGGATTGATTATATTGTTTAAATCATTCGAATGAGCTAATGTGCAAAGTGAAATTAAATTGTTTGATCATAATGTTTAAATTGGAAACCGAATAGAATAGGGTTTCCTCACTAAGTACGAGAAGTACTTACCACTCGAACCTTCCTTCCTTCCCCTAAATTTCAGGTTCTAGCATCGTTGACCTCTACCTGTATTCTACTCGTACGAAGCTTAAGTGTGATTTTCCCTGTCTTTGTCGTACTCATGATGGGTGGCCTAGTGTTCAGCATGTTAGTTCAATTTGGCATAATGGTTATGTTCATGAACTATTTCTTTACTATTGTATAAACTTATAAGAAGTTACCTTACATCTTGATATGTAATTAAGGGAAACTAAAACACTATGGATGATATTATAGGATATGATATATATATATATGTATATGATGAAGTATGTCCATGGGATAATCGAATGTGATAAGAAATTAAAATATATTGTATTCGCAAAAAAAAAATGTTACACGAAAAATTGTTAACCCGCTTCCGCCGCTGCCTAATACGATTCTGTCACATGTTAACATAACGCTCCTTGCCCCTAATCCGGGGTGAGGGGTGTTATATAAAGTGGTATCAGAGCTTTTTAGGTTAAGTCCTAAAAATTTAATCGAGTCTGCATACATCTGCATTGTTTAGGTTTGCCACCCATGTATTGTATGACAAGATATCTGTATTGAGCTTTCTGATCTTCTGTTGTTTGACTGAATGATAGAATATGACGAACCCAAAAGACCCAAAGAATAGGAGCTCGCACGAATCTTCAAGCGAAGGTGAAAGTGTGAGTTTGGGTGATAATTCTCCTGCTCAAACTGAAACTCCGAGAAAGGAGAGAAACAAAGAGCATGCTCAGACTTCCGAGCAAATTCCCAAAAAGCCTGTTCAAGTCACTGAACGGATCTCTACAGAGCATGTTCAGAACACAGAACAACTTCCACCTGAAAATCATATGGTTCAGTCTGCCCAAAGGGAATGTCTCCTCAGCATGAAGGAGATGTTCAATCAACTTCTAACAAATCTGAAACAAGAGCAACCTACTGTTTCTGTCCCTACTGCACCTAGCAGAGCTCCGATAGATAAGCTTTCTCAGCATCGAGCCTACACTTTTACTGTTGCTAATGAAGAAAGACCAGAAGATGCAGAGTACTGGCTTGAAAACACCACCAAGGTGGTAACCCGACAATTACAGTGCTCCGATGACCACAAATTGGAGTGTGCTGTGGCTCTGTTAGCTGATGAGGCTATGAATTGGTGGGAAACCACTACCCTTACTGTTCCGACTGAACTGGTGACGTGGGAATTCTTCCTCGAAGAGTTCAAAAAGAAGTACATCAGTGAACAGTACTTAGCTGAAAGAAGAAAGAGATTCTTGCACCTTAAACAAGCCAACCGTCCTATTGAGCAGTACGTTGCAGACTTTTGCAAGTATTGCAAATATGGTGCAGAATACATCAAAACTGAAGCTGATAAATGCCGAATGTTCATTGAAGGCATGAATGATGAACTGAGTCCAATCTTCACTGCTTTGGGAATCAATGATTTCCAGAATCTTGTTAATCGGGCTATTGCAACCGAAGCTAGAATGAAAGCTGCTGAAAAGCGAAAAGGGGGCAATAGACCTGACAAAAAGCAGAAACGAGATGACAAGTCTCAATGGCAGTTCAAGAAGCCCAAATTTCAGAAAGAATGGTCTTCTAATTTCACTTCTGCTCCGAGGAGCAATTATACTTCTAAACCAGCCACAATGATCAGATCCTCGGTACCTACTATGTCTGTTAATAGTACGGGAAATTCTGAAAAGATTCCTCCTTGCAAGTTCTGTCAGAAACCACATCGAGGTCAGTGCAGACTTCAGGCAAATCTCTGTTATGCTTGTGGTGGTGATGATCACTACATCAAAGACTGTCCTCAGAAGCATGAATTTATGCCAGCTCGTAACACTGTAGTTCCTAGTCCGACATTCTCTAATCGGAATAGGAATGCCAAGTCAGCCCAGCCGAGTTATCAGAAGAAAGGCAAGGGTACTCATTCCAATGCTACTACTCATCAGGAATCTCGAGCACCTGCTAGAGTTTACCACATTCGTGGTAGAGATGATGAAGAGTCTCCTGAAGTGATTGCAGGTACCGTTGAGCTAAACTCACATCCTGTTTATGCTTTAATAGATTCAGGATCCACTCATTCATTCATATGTCTATCTGTTGTAAAAAGGTTGAAATTAGAACCTGAAAATGTGAAAACAAGTCTGATAGTCTCAAACCCTTTAGGAGGAACTTCGAATATAAACCTAATATGTAGAAATTGTTCATTGCATATTAGTAATTTGCCATTCCTTATTGATCTCTACATATTACCCTCCTGTGAGTTCGATCTAATTCTGGGTTTAGATTGGTTAAGTAAACATGAGGCTTGGGTAGATTGTCAAAATAAAAGACTGTATCTTCAGGGTTTAGGAAAGGAATCCATACTCCTAATTGATAAAAAGCCCACTTCTATTTTTGCATCCATGGTCTTACGAGATCAAATTGAATTTGGAATGTCTGAAATACCTGTTGTTTCTGAATTCATTGATGTATTTCCCGAGGAACTACCTGGTCTCCCTCCGACTAGAGAAGTTGAATTCGGGATTGAAGTACAGCCTGGCTCAAATCCGGTGTCTATCACTCCGTATCGGATGGCACCTCTTGAGTTAAAAGAATTGCAAAAGCAACTTCAAGAGCTTCAGGACAAGGGTTTCATTCGACCCAGCACTTCTCCTTGGGGTGCACCTGTTCTATTTGTAAAGAAGAAGGATGGAACAATGCGTCTTTGCATTGACTACCGTCAATTGAACAAGATCACAATCAAGAACCGATATCCGCTCCCAAGAATAGAAGATCTGTTTGATCAACTTAGGGATGCTTCAGTATTCTCAAAGATCGACCTGCGATCTGGATACTATCAAATGAGAGTCAAAGAGGAGGATGTATCCAAAACAGCCTTCCGAACTCGTTATGGCCACTATGAATTTCTGGTAATGCCTTTCGGATTGACAAATGCTCCGGCGGCATTCATGGATCTCATGAACAGAGTATTCAAGCCCTATCTTGATAAATTTGTGGTTGTCTTCATAGATGACATTCTCATTTATTCTCGCAACAAAGAAGAACATGCTGATAATCTCCGCATTGTCTTGCAAACTCTCCGGGAACGCCAGTTATTCGCAAAATTTTCCAAGTGCGAGTTCTGGTTATCGGAAGTCTCTTTCCTTGGACATGTAATTTCTGCAGAAGGAATTAAAGTTGATCCGAAGAAAATTCAGTCAATCATGGATTGGCGACCTCCCAGAAATGTCAGTGAAATACGAAGTTTCCTTGGTCTTGCTGGTTATTACAGAAGGTTTGTCAAAGGGTTTTCCTCTATAGCCTTACCTTTGACTAAACTTCTTCGTAAAGATCAACCGTTTGAATGGTCTGACAAGCAACAGAGAAGCTTTGACCAACTCAAAGCAGCCTTGACTCATGCTCCAGTTTTGATCCAACCAGAACCTGGCAAGGATTATACTGTGTATAGTGATGCTTCACATGCGGGTCTTGGATGTGTTTTAATGCAGGGTGATAATGTGATAGCTTATGCTTCACGCCAACTGAAATCTCATGAATTGAACTATCCAACGCATGATCTCGAACTTGCTGCAATTGTATTTGCTCTCAAAATATGGAGACACTACTTGTACGGTGAGAAATGTTACCTGTTCACTGATCATAAGAGCCTAAAGTATCTCCTAACTCAGAAAGATCTGAATTTAAGACAACGCAGATGGATGGAGTTATTGAAAGACTATGATTTAGTCATTGACTATCATCCAGGAAAAGCCAATGTGGTTGCAGACGCCTTGAGTCGTAAACCGACATTGGCTCCAACTGCTATCAATGCTCATCTTCGAGTATATCAGAAGCAAGGATTTCTGTCCGAACTTCAAATTCAATCCAGTCTAATCTCAAGGATTGAAAATCTTCAGAAAGCTGATCCAGAACTTCAGGATATCGTTTCCAAGCTGGATACAAAGTCTGGTGAAGGATTTCGTATTCATACAAACGGTCTCCTTTACTTCAAAGATAGAATCTGTGTTCCAAATGATGAAAGTTTGAAAAGAGATCTTCTGGAAGAAGCACACCAGAGTTCTTTCTCGGTCCACCCTGGATCGGTTAAGATGTATAAAGATCTCAAATCTTTGTATTGGTGGTCTGGTATGAAAGCGGCTATCAATGATTTCGTATCCAAATGTCTAAACTGTCAGAAAGTCAAAGCTGAACATAGAGTTCCCACCGGACTACTCCAACCACTTGTACTACCACAGTGGAAATGGGAACGAATTACTATGGATTTCGTGACTGGTCTTCCTTGTTCTCCCAGAAAACATGATGCTATCTGGGTGATTGTTGACCGATTCACCAAATCGGCACATTTCATTCCCATTCGTATCAATTACAGTTTGGAGACTTTGGCCAATCTGTATATTCAGGAAATAATTCGGCTACATGGAATTCCTATCTCCATTGTCTCTGATCGCGATCCAAGATTTACTTCCAGATTTTGGAGAACATTACAGAGAGCTATGGGAACTAAATTGAATTTAAGTACAGCTTTCCATCCGCAAAGTGATGGTCAGTCTGAACGAGTAATTCAGATTCTTGAAGATATGCTTAGAGCTTGCATTATTGACTTTGGGAAAAATTGGGAGAAATCCCTACCCTTAGTGGAATTTGCCTACAACAATAGCTATCAGTCGTCTATTCAAATGGCACCTTTTGAAGCATTGTACGGCAGAAAATGCAGAACACCTCTGTGCTGGTCCGAACTTGGTGAAAATAAAGTTTTGGGACCACAATTGCTCAGAGAAACAGAAGAAAAAGTTCAAATCATCCATTCTCGTTTAAAGCAAGCCTTCGATAGACAGAAAGCCTATGCAGATCTGAAACGAAGAGATATCCAGCATAATGTGGGAGACAAAGTCTTTCTTAAGGTCTCTCCATGGAAGAAAGTATTTCGGTTCGGAAAGAGAGGGAAGCTTAGTCCTCGCTTTATTGGACCTTTCGAAATTACTGAAAGAATTGGCCCAGTGGCTTATCGACTTGCACTTCCTAGTGAGTTCGATAAAATCCACAATGTCTTCCATGTGTCAATGCTCAGAAAGTATAGATCCGATCCTTCTCACATCTTAGAGCCGGAAGAAGTAGAGCTGAACCCTGATTTGTCCTATGAAGAGGAACCGGTTCAGATTCTGGATAGGGAAATCAAAAGACTCAGAAACAAAAATGTTGCACTGGTTAAAGTCTTGTGGAGAAATCACAAGATGGAAGAGGCAACATGGGAACCTGAGGACACGATGAAAAAGCAATATCCTCATCTGTTCGATCCAGGTAAAATTCGAGGACGAATTTTCCTTAAGGGGGGAGGAATTGTAACACCCTAAAAATACCCTAGAAGAAATTATAAGAAAATAAAAAGAAAAGTGTAAACATTTTGGTTAAGCTTAGTGAAATTATAAGATTTAAGTATTAAAATGAATAATTATAAAGTGATAGATTAAAAAAAAGAGACATACATGTGTAATATGTATAAAGAAAATATGATTTATTATATGTATATAAGTTTAATGAAATGAACAATGTAAGTTAATACATATACATATAATATACCCGGTGGATCATTAGGATAATTATCTATGTATATATATGTATAATATAATATAATAATAATAGTAATAAAACAAAAGGTTAGGGGGAAATTTGGTGGAAATTTGGTAGAGTTAGGCAACCTAATCCTACTAACCAAATTAATCATTTCCCACCACTTTCCTTCATCTATTTCTTCCACCATCCCTCCACTGATTACTCAACCCTTCTAGCTTAGTAAACCATACATTCACACACACTTACAAACACAAAATTGAGAGGAAAACCAGAGAGCTTTAAGTGAAGAAGACAAGGGTTGCATAGCATAGAAATTGAGTTAGAAAATTCAAGGAAAAATCGAAAGTAAGTAGCTCTCTCTCTATAGTTTTCGAATATGTTAAAATCTTTAATAGATCAATGGTTTTAATGCCTTTAGAAAATCATGAAAGTGATGATACTAAAGGTTATGCTGCTGGAAAATTTTAAGAACACAAGAAACCTCAAGAAATTTTGAAGGATAAAAGCTTATGAACATGCAAGAGTAAATATGGACAGATTTAGTAGTTATAAGAACATGCAACTTTAGAAAATTGTAGAAAATTAATTAGTGGGAATTTCGTGATGAATTTTTGAAATGTTCTACTTTGACATGTCTAAAGTGGTAGGAAAATTATAAATCTGAGTTTTGATCATTGTAGTGAAATCTGGAAGCTTAATACGAACATCATGTAAAACTGTCCTGCACTGTTCTTAGATGGACAGTGAACTTTAGAAAATTGTATAAAATTCACTAGTAAGAGTTTAGTGATGAAATTTGAATATGTTCTACCTTGACATGTCTAAAATGGTAGAAAAATTGTAAAAGGGATTTTTGATGACTGTGGTAAAATCTGGAAACCCATTTCGAACAGCATACAAAACTGTCCAGTAATGCTCTTAGCTGGACAGTGAACTTTGTAAAATTGTAGAAAATAATCTACTAGGAGTTTCGACCTAAATTTTTGATATGTTAAAATTGGGTATGTTAATTGAATTTAGGAACAAACGGTGTTCGATTTGGAGTTGTGTACAGAAAATAAGAAATTAATTAAATTAGGTGGTCAGAAATGTGTATAAATGAAAAGAAGAAAAATTAAAAATTTGTGAATTATTAAAGATGTAAAATTGGATTAAATGGAGTGTTAATAAATTGATTAACAATCTGTAGGATGTGAAATCCACCAATTTTAATGATCAATTTGAAAGTTTAAGTGATTAATTAAAGAAATTAGGAAAATGGAAATTAGACTTATCGAACCGTAAAAGTATAGGGACTGTTTTGAATAAAAATGCAAAATTCAGTCTCTAATTGCATAAATTAAATTCTGAAAAATTGTTATTTGCTTGGCTTGAATGCCTTAGATCCTAGAAGCGAAAGGGTAGAAGAAGAAATTGCACCGGGATCGGCTTCGGATCGAGCGAAGGGCGTTCGGATCCAAAACTAGCTCGGCGAACTGTGAGTGAAACGATTTTTAGAGTTGGGATTAGAGTCCCAACTGCCTTAATTTGATTTTTAAGTTTAATAAGCATGCAAATTGGACTAACTAATTATTCGATTTTAGTAAGGGAAGAAGGAATAATGGAATTCGGATTTTATGCTTGTGTTATGCGATTTTGTTGCATATGTGATTGAAATTAAATTGATGATTGATATGTTTGATTCCGAATCTGATTTTTGGTTAATCTTACTGTTTTGGATGAATTAATCATGCTGATTATTGGAAAATTATTGTGATATTGATTTCTTGTGGAAACAATGAAGTTGTGATATAGTATGTGAGTATGCAATGCTCTTACATGTTATAATTATGTTTGACAAGTTCAATTGAGTATTGAACTATGAAATGTGATTCTGATTTATATGATATGAATTTGGATTTGTATGAAAGTTGATCTGAAAAATGCGAATTGAGCATGTAAATTATTATATGACCATGTGTGATAACATGTTATTGGAATTGGAATTATAAGCAATTAATCGAAATGATTAATTAAGAATTTCTGAAAATTTGATTGATTATGTATCTGATTAAATTAATTATTTAAATGCAAAGCCCTTGGTGTGTACAGTCTGTTTAGATAGTACGGCTAGCCTAGAGTCTGAGCTCAATAAGAAAATCGGTACGTTAGTGTACTCGATATTGTGGTACGTAAGTGTACCTTCTTGCTTAATGTCTGCGGACATTATGATATGTTATACGTGATACGATTTGGTACGTGGTACCTATTACATGGTGAATTTTGATTCACAACCTCTTTTATACGTGACTTGATTACCTAGCATACTCTACTATCTAAGGCATTGCTAAATGAATTAAATGAACAATTTAAGGAATGAAATCTGAAAATTGAAAGTAAATTCATGAAATTGGTTGTTGGATCATTTGAATGAAATATTGAATTTCATGATTTGCTATTCTTGATATGCTATGAAACTTTAATTGTGATAATTTGATAATTGGAAGTTAATTCAGGTTTCATGACTTGTATGTGTATTCATGATATGAATGATATGTAATCACTTGCATGTATTCGAATAGAATTACTGACTCCTTGGTGTATATATTCGAATGATTTCTATGGTGCATTATTAATTGTGGATTGATTATATTGTTTAAATCATTCGAATGAGCTAATGTGCAAAGTGAAATTAAATTGTTTGATCATAATGTTTAAATTGGAAACCGAATAGAATAGGGTTTCCTCACTAAGTACGAGAAGTACTTACCACTCGAACCTTCCTTCCTTCCCCTAAATTTCAGGTTCTAGCATCGTTGACCTCTACCTGTATTCTACTCGTACGAAGCTTAAGTGTGATTTTCCCTGTCTTTGTCGTACTCATGATGGGTGGCCTAGTGTTCAGCATGTTAGTTCAATTTGGCATAATGGTTATGTTCATGAACTATTTCTTTACTATTGTATAAACTTATAAGAAGTTACCTTACATCTTGATATGTAATTAAGGGAAACTAAAACACTATGGATGATATTATAGGATATGATATATATATATATATGTATATGATGAAGTATGTCCATGGGATAATCGAATGTGATAAGAAATTAAAATATATTGTATTCGCAAAAAAAAAATGTTACACGAAAAATTGTTAACCCGCTTCCGCCGCTGCCTAATACGATTCTGTCACATGTTAACATAACGCTCCTTGCCCCTAATCCGGGGTGAGGGGTGTTATATTAACCCTTAACCCTCAACCTAAAACCCTAAACTAGTAAACCTTAAACCCTTAAACTCTTAACCCTAAACCATATACCATTAAAAATAATTTCACCATCATCGATTCGATTCAATTCAATTCAATGAGTTGTTGAATTCTCCTAAAAAATTCAATTAAATTATTATTATTATTATTATTATTATTATTATTATTATTATTATTATTATTATTATTATTATTATTATATTAAAATTAATTAAACTTAAATCTCCTAGAATTAACATTATCATTTTATTTGAGATGAAGAGGCTATGTCACTTATCTCGTTAGGTTTTAACGGCAGGTGGTCACATTGAGTCCAGTTTAATACTTCAGTGATTTAATTACTGCAATTAGAAGTATAGTGGTCAAATCGAATCTTAAATGATAGTATAGTGGTCTTTTAAGTAGTTTACCCTAAAAATTAAAAAAAAATTACCTTAATTTTTTTATACCGTTTAAGTTAAAAATTAAAATTTAATTGATAAAATGTTTATAATTGAGGAAGTAAATTAATAATATTATAAGTTAATTCTAATTTTTGAATTATCAAAATAAATTTTAAAATTGGAAAAATTCAAGAGAAAATTAGATCGTAATGATTAATATTTATTTATATTTTTGGGCCACCATCTTCCCTTAATGAATCAGTGAATAGCCCAATCTTTTAGACTGCCAATGAATATATTTCATTACTTATCTGAAGAAATAAATAAAAAAATACAAGCATTTCCCTGAAGAAGAACAAGCCTTTTCAATCATAAACTCTGGCGAGAAATGGCGGCGTCGCTGCTATTACCAGTTGCATCTCCGACGAAAACAGCCTCCCCTTCTCCGACCTACTTGCAACCGAGACCACTCACCTCCGGTCGCCGTTTCTTGTCACTCCCTTCCAAAACCAAACATCTTCCCAAAGTCGGCGGTGACTTAAACAAACGTCGGTTGTTTCCCGTTAAGGCCGTCGAAGAAAGCAAGGAGAGCGTGGAAGATTCAGTGAGCGCAAAGGAAACAGAGGCAGAGGTGGAGGAAAGCGAGTTGAGCGCGATAGGAGCGGAGATAAAGAAGGCGATGAAGGAGAGAGAAGCGAAGAGTGATAGCCTTGCCGGCGGAGTGGCGGAGGAGATAAGGGAAATCGAGTGGCCGGCGTTTGGTAAAGTGCTGAGGACCACCGGCGTTGTCCTTGGTGTTATTGCTGGGTCCAGTGTGGTTTTACTCAGTGTTAATGCCGTTTTAGCTGAGCTTTCTGATCGGGTTTTTGCCGGTAAAGGCGTCCAAGATTTCTTTTAATCGCAGTTATCATTGTAATTTGCCGCATGCGGTTTTGGAAGGATAATGAAATTGTGTGTTTTTGGTAGAATTGATTGTTAATAAAAATTGTAGATTTAGAAGAAAAAAGCATCACCGAGGCTCCCATAATTCTCAGCAAAGCGTCGCTCAGAAGTCAGAACTAATAGCAACCTCTTACAAAGTGGTATTGGAGGGGTAGAGACAATTCTATCCAAGGGACTGACCGTTCCAACCTAAGCTCGTGAGCGGCACCGTTGGCATGCTTAGTGATGATGTTTTGGAGGAAGAGTTGCTTGCTTTGCAGTTGAAAAGAAGGCACCACTTTGGTGAGATGACAAATCCCTGAGAACACCATTGCGACATGATCCAACCTTATTGATCGGCAACACTCGCCTAGATCACCCTGTTCAAGATGGATCCTACTAGGCTACTCTATCGATTTATCTATAGTTGGATCAAAAACTATAATGTCCAATTAGGCATGCCTTTGGACTTTACTTTGCTTGAGACTCACCTAAATGTCCCAAAAACACTTTTGCATTAAAGAGATCAACAGTCCCATCTTCCATAACAACCGATATGCATGTTTTCAATGGAATCAAAGACTCATCGGATCGGATTAACAGTAGCAACATTTTTCTACATGCTAGTCTTGAGTTTACACATTGTTATGCTTAACCACAATCACCTACTACTAGAGTTTTTTCCCAAGCGGAGCAGTTCTAAATTAAACACACAGACATCGCTACCATTAAAACGGTTAGTCATATTACAAGCAAACCATTTTAGAAATATAAACTTAGACTTGGTTGGGTAGTAGTCAGCGTATCAGTGGTTACCGTCGCCAGAGTAGTCCTTGTCATTGTCTATCTGTAGTAAGCCTGCTGATATGCGGGTGCCAAACCATTACCGTAGCCCCCGTATGCCGGATAGTTCATGGGAGCTCCTGGGTATGAACCAGCAAGCGGAGGTGGGGCTGCTTCTGGTGAGTATGCATAGGGGTTGCTGGGTGGGCTCCTGCTTCCGTACATGGCAGGTGGCGGTTGGGATGGGTATCCCGGGACTGCAGCAGGGTACTGGGCGTGTGAGGGAGACCTTACAAAAGGAGGAGGTGCGGGAAAAGACGAGACATATGCATTTGTCAAACGGCCAGCTTTAGCTGGAGGCATTGGACCTCCATTACTTGCACGCGTTCTCTTGTTAGCAGGGACTATAATTGTCTTTCTCTTCTCTGTCTTGGTCTTCTCAAGCTGCTCAAGGCGTTTCTTGAGGTTTTCAGGTGGGAACTCAGCTTCGAGTTTGTACTCCTCAATGCACTTGATGACAGCTCGAAGTGCTGATTGCTCTTTGCGTGCGGCAAATTGCTGTGAAAACCATGAACAAAGATTCCCCATCACAAAAAAGATACATGATATGACAATACAATTAACCATACGAAGCATGCTTTATCATATAAAAAGCATCGTATTTTAATTTATTTCAGTTAGCAGTCAAATATATGAGTGAAATAAATCAGCTTACAGCTTACGGCAAACCCCAGGAGGAAATTCTTGCATCAAACATTCAATCAAGTAAAAAATGGATAATCAAATTATAAAGAGTAAAACAAATCATCAGTATCAGTAGGGTAAATATGGGTATACCGCAGCCCGGCCAGTATTATTGGGATCATCTAAGATAGAAGATGCAGCCTTCTTTGCATCCCTCAAGTAAGCTTTCAGCAGGGGTACAGGGGGGAACTTGTCCACAAGGCCAACTTCATAAGTAAAATGAACTGCATCAAGCTGCTGTCCCTTGCTGATCAACTCTTCAATCATGTCTATAAGCAATAATTGAAGTCGTTATAAAAACTCAACCTTAGAATTTTAACTTAATGGTACGAATCACTGCAGATTCATACAGTAGAAATCCATAGAGAGAGAATCAGCAGAAACACAACAGTCAACTGAAAACAATGTTTTTAAATGAAAAATAGACTAGATAAGGATTAAACAGTGACGTTCGAGTTATGCAGGATACATCCAACACCGTTGAATTCACATTTTCTCTCTCTAACAAACTAAAACAACTTTTGGCTTAAAAAAAAGACCTTGCTACATCTTCCATCCTATGAACATCTAGCTTCACCCATCTTAAAATGAAGTCTTAGTTCTCAACCTATTCCAACCACAACAAGTCGGTACACTTCTCACAACATGCAGCACAAAGTTTCCAAATGCTAAAATTGCATCACGATATTAGTTCCCCTAATTGGTCGCCTGAATACAGACCATATACCTTCGAATACCAAAAACTGGCAACACTCCAATCAATCAAATAACAATGAGCAAATTACAGAAGCACAAACCATATTGAAACCATGTAAAGCTACAGCGAAAGAAAAGGCACATGCTTTAACTACATGTTAAAACGAAAAAGTTAATCCACATCCTATATTATAACATACTTAACTATTGCTCAAGTCTCTTCGTACTGACATGCCTATAGACCCCTGATTCAAACCCTCCAAATACAAGGAAAAACATTCTACCAATGCAAACATACCACCCCACCATCTAGCTTACGAAACAGGAATCTGAGACTCACTCTAAATGCAACATGGCTCATGAAACGTTCTAAAAATCTTTATCTTCACAACAACTATGTTAATTCAGAAAGTTCTGCCGACAAGGGTTCGAATAAATCAGACAATAATATAACCACTATCATCGCACCATCACAAAGGGAAATCATACCAGGCATTTGATCACCGAGGCCAAGAGAAACGGCGAGTTTGGGCATTTGTTTTCTCCAAGCAGAAGCAACAACAAGCTTCCTGTAAAATTCTAGATCTTCTTTCTTAACAATCCCAAACGTAACCAGATGCTGCAAAAAGGTATGAACATCAGGGGTCTTCACATTCTCAATTCCTCCTCTCTCTTCAAGGCTCTTTTTCCACGTCTCTGAGATTTCTTTCGCCTGCTCCTTCATACTAGGCGTGACCAGCATCCTTGATTTTCCGATTACCGGATCAACCACCACCGGAATTAAGCTTTCGAGGATCAAAACACAAGCCCATGCTAAATCACTTCCTCCCTCGTTCCCTCTTTTATCCACCGGAAATACCTCCGATATGGCCTCCATAACGAACCTCGCCGGATCGACGCATTCCGACAAAGCAGCCGGAACTTTCTCTCTCAACAGATCGATTTCCTTCTTTTTGCCGGTCACGAAGTTCCAGAATTCTTTAGCTTCCATTTTCAAGCACGATGATTTCAGGTGCTCCAAAAGGCCGTCTCCGTTGTCGACCTCGCCGTCCGGATTCTCTTCGACGTCGTCGGCGAGTGTTCTCATGGCGGCTTTGGTGCAGAACTCGACTTTTCTGAGCGCGATCTTGACGCTGTCCTCGATGCTGACTTCGCGCTTCTTGAGTGAGTCGAGTGAGGCCTTGGTCTCCGAGTCAAGCGTCTCGATCTTGCGTTTCAAGGTCTCTGACTGCTTCAGCAGGTTCTGCTCGAGTGAGTTTATGTGATCGGATAGTTCCTTCCAGAGGAGAGTGCAGCTCGTCATCAGAGACGTCTGACGCTGGAACTCATCGAAACTCGGCTGTTCCAACTCGGACAACTCGCCAGGATCGGAGTTCGACCCCATGGTGGTTGGTGAAAACTCGTTCGGTGACTCAGTAAAGCCGAAAACCGAGAAAGAAAAACAAAAGAAAGAAAGAAATTAGAAACCCTAGCAATGGAGAAAAACAGGAAGTAAAAAAAAGATTAAGAGACGATGACGTGGGTGTTTGAAAGGAAGACACGTGTAATGGCGACTGAAGAGAAAAATGATGGCCAGCAATGGGTGTTCCTACCTTACACGATGGTGCGTAGTATAAGGTGGTCGAACTAAGATGCACGGGGTGGTGAGGGGTGCGTAGGATAAGGGTTAAGGGTGTGTTTGGTTGTCAGTGATAAAAAACACAAGAGAGTGGAGTGCTTTTCCCGAAAATCGAAGTGGGATGGGAAAAAGTAAAGAAAGAAACAAACAGGGAAGGAGGGAAAAAGCTGGAAAAGTAAAAGGCGGGACAAGTGATCCAGTGGGCAGTCCACGTACCCACATGGGAGGCGTCAGAAAAAAGTAAAAAACACATATTTCATGAAAAGGAAAAATAAATAGAGATGGCATATTTAGGTGAAAAACTTTTTTTTTAATAATTATATAAGTTTTTGGCTCCTTTCAAAATTATTTAAAAAATGACCTCTAAACATAACACATAGTGGAATCCCGCGTTCTTTGGGAAGCGAGACGCGAACTCGCGTTCTGCAGAGCGCGCGTTCCATCTACGTGGCATCGTTGTTTGAAATAACGGTTTTTCAGGAACTCGCGTTCTGATCCTCAAGAATTTGAAAATGTGGCTGAATATATCGCACAAAAATCGCGTTATGCAGAACGCGAGTTCTGTGCGAATTTGGGCTGAAAAACAAGGGTGAGTAGGCTTATTCGAGCCCAATTTCGGGCTTATAAATCGTATATTTTTAGCGAAGATCGAGTTTGGGTTCGTAGTACTGGAAATTCTCTATCGTATGACACCAACACGGTCAATTTCCGTCCATTCTAAACTGGCTTAAAATGGCTTCCAAAACCCTATGCTATCATTCTTTTTTGAATGAAATTGTCTTTGAAGAACAATTGATAATTTCGGTTTAATAATCGCATAAAAGTAATAAAAAACTGAAATTAAATAAACATTTAAAAGTTTAATTATAATAGATAAAGAAAATTAAAATACGGTATTTAAAAAAAATGTCTCGAATAAATATATTAGAAACATAAGTAGATATCCATTAGGAAAAAAGGCTAATGATGTCTATGTCCACCCGTTCCGCAGTCGGGTAGACGACGATCCCGATCTGGATTCCTCCGAACAAGCTGTGCTGCATCCTTCTGGTCCTCATCATCATCATCTGCGATACGCGGACCTCTGCTGGGCCCGGGCGGGAAGTAAAACAAGCTACCTGACGGCGTTTGCAAGACAATGCTATAGTCAAACTGAGATGCCAACAGTGAAATATCGATCAGTGGAGGACCACTCGTCAGCATATGGGAACGGTAGGCATCAGAAAAGCGAAGTCGGATGGAGGCCTCATCTGCTGGAAAGTCGAAGGATCGCTCAAATTCTGAAATGCTGTGGCAGAAGATGAGGCCCCTGTAGTGTCAGTTCACGGTCTCGTACCGCGCTGCCTCGACTGCAAGTCTAAGAAATTATTTTAACCTATTGTGCCAATACAACGAGTTCGGTGCATCGTCATCTGTTGTGCCAAGACATTAATGTGTAGCTAGTATCGGTTTCGACCTGAACCAACACCCAAATAATGAATTCAATACGCCAAGAAATGCAACGTACGCTCCATACAATCCGTATAGTTTTGGAGAGAAGGGAGTGTCGTCTTCTTACGTTACGCACGACCATGAAGCATTCACCCCTTCAATGATTCCTCATATGGACGACACTCAACGTATGTCCCTAGCACAGAGTACGTTCAACCATCTATGGGGAGATATTATTCTTTTGGTGCTCTTGATTTTGGTCTTGGAAATGCGGTTCGTAAGCGATCTCGTGAGAGGTCTCGCGACCGTCGACCACCATGCTCACCTCCAAGGGTAGCGATCGACGATGATGTACTATACTAGCTCCCGGGGGATGCTTCTGACGAAGAACCAATTAGAGAACCCAGGCCCGACGGCGACGAGCAGGGGCCATTCTATGAAGAACCAGAAGACTTGACCGTTCCACTAGCATATTTCGAAGAACAGCCGGCAGCAACCAACTTTTCTGTATCAGTGGCACCTATTTCTATGTACCAGCCATCATCCCACTTCACAACGGTTGATATGGATGCCATGGACGTTCTTGAAATTTTATAAGACCAAACAATTGACGGTAGACTCAACCTTCTTGATGGTGAACTGGCCATTGGTATGACGTTCTTGACAAAAGAAACAGCGATGGCCGCAATTAAGCAGTACAACATTCACCAGGCTGTTGAGACGACAGTGAACAAAACCCAACCGAAATACTACAAGGTGCACTGCACCCAAAAGGATCACGACTGTAAATGGAAATTCCGTGTATCACAATTGAAGAAGGCAAGCGACCGTTAGAGAATAACAAAACTTGTAGGGCCCTATACATGCACCGTTGGTAGCCTAAGCCGTGATCACAAGAACCTCGATACAAAGTTCCTCGCCGACATATTTATACCACTGTCAAAGCAAATCTCAAGGTGTCGGTCCCCACATGTCAGGCTGCAGTTGAAGGTGTCACCGGCCACCTTCCTAAATATTGGAAAGCATGGTATGCAAAGAAACGGGCCGTAGAACAACTGTTTGGCTGATGGGATGATTCTTACAAAGAGTTGCGCTCGTGGCTAAATATGCTGCAGAAACACATCCCCGGAACGGTTGTCAAATTTGATACGGTTTCGGCATACGAAAATGATCGTGTCGTTCGAGGTGTTTCTCAATTCCACCAGTAATTTTGGACTTTCCCGCAGTGCATCAATGCATTCAAGCACTGCAAACCGATGGTCCAAATCGATGGCACATGGTTGTATGGAAAATATACACAGACCCTACTTCTAGCTATTGCACAGGACGACAATCGAAAATGCATTCATGTTGCATTCGCAATCGTCCCGAAGGAGGATCTGGAGTCTTGGATGTCCTTGATCCTGTAATATGGGCAAGGGACGATGAGATATGTGTTATTTATGACAGAGGCACAACGCTCTTGTGAGCGCTAGAACGTTTGGGTGAGTATTGGCAGCCTCCATACATTTACCACCGTTTCTGCTTGCGGCACATAGCTGCAAACTACCTGCAGCATTTCAAGGACCGTGATGACCGTGAACTAGTGCTCAGAATGGGCAGGTTCTTTATTTCATTTTCATTTACTATATTAGTTGTTGCTCGCTTTCATTTACGATCTCTTTGCATGTGTTGTTCGCCCATAACTATTCAACTGTCATCCCTTAGGCAACTCGCACTACGTACAAAAGGTGGAGGAGGTGTTCGAGGAACTGAGAGCGAGAAACAAATTTGGCGCAGACTACCTTGAAAAAATCCTGAGGGAAAAATGGCTTTGATCGTATGACGGGGGTAAACGATATAATCACATGACAACGAACATGGCTGAGGCAGTGAACTCATCACTGAAGGGGGTGCGACAGTTGCCTATCACTTCCATTGTCAAAGCGACCTACTATCGTTTGGCTACCCTATTTCCAACCTTGGGAAGGCAAACAACTGAGTACATGGCAGTGGACACATGGTCCATCCGGATTTCCGCACAAAACTGCAAACTCAAGTGCACCAATCAAGACAGATGATTGCAACTCTCTTCTCGCGAGAAGGACACAAGTTCCGTGGTTTAGAATTTTCCAGGCGATTGGAAGGCGTTCGGCACAACGCGTACGTAATAGATCTCAGGGCAAGAACCTGCGAGTGTGGAATATTCTAAACATTCAAATGCCCGTACGCACACGTCATGCAACTGGTTGATCTGGTATACTTACTCCAAACGGTGTTTAAGGTTTACTAAAAAAGTTTGCTCCAATCAGAAATGAGGTTGATCCGAATGCCGTTGACACTGAATCGACCATACGCCCAGATCCAACACTACTGAGAGACAAAGGACGTCCACGGTCTACACAAATACACTGTGCCCAGGATATGGTCGAACATCAAGAAAAAACCGGACAAAAGAAACATTGTAGTATATATAAAAATCCTGGACACTCAAGGACCAAGTGTCCTAATCGCTCGACCCCTCGTCTTAATTAAATCATTGTAATTTGTTTACGCGAGTTCGCCTATAACTATCGATCAATAAAATCAGTCTAATTCGTTTTATAAAATAGGTCATCTTATACTTTCAATCATTCAAAAAAATATGCTAGGATAGCGTTTTCGAAACGAATTTAAGTCAGTGTAGAATAGACGGAAATTGACCGTGTTGGTGCCATATAATAGAGAATTTCCAGTACTACAAACCCACACTCGATGTTTGCTAAAATATACGATTTATACGCCTGAAATTCTGCTCGAACATGCCTATCAACCTTTGTTCAAAGGCAATTTTATTCAAAAAAAAATGATAGCATAGGGTTTTGGAAGCCATTTTAAGCCAGTTTAGAATGGACGGAAATTGACTATGTTAGTTTCATACGATAGAGAATTTCCAATACTACGAACCCAAACTCGATGTTTGCTAAAAATATACGATTTCTAAGCCCGAAATTGGGCTCGAACAGGCCTACCCACCCTTGTTTTCAACCCAAATTCGCACAGAAATCGCGTTCTGCAGAACGCGATTTCTGTGCGATATATTCAGCCGCCTTTTCGAATTCTCGGGGACCTCGCGTTCTGTAGAACGCGAGTTCCTGAAAAACCGTTATTTCAAACAACGATTCCACGTAGATGGAACGCGCACTCTGCAGAGCGCGAGTTCGCGTCTCGCTTCCCAGAGAACGCGAGGTTTAACTACGTGGCATGTTTGGGGGTCATTTTTCCAAATAATTCTGGGAGGGAGCCAAAAACCTATATAATTATTAAAAAAAATGGGTTTTCACCCAAATAAGCCAATAGAGACATTATTTTTTTATAATTTCAAATATTTAATTTATTGATTAATTAATAAGAATAAAATAATGTAGAAGTTCATTATGGGTCGAATCTCTCAAGTCTCAATATAGTCTGTTCAATTTAAAATATCATTGTATTTTAAATAAGTTAATGCCTTATTTCACTAAATAAAATTGTGGTAAATAAAAATAATTCAGATTATTATTTGAGTCTTGACTGTCTTGTAATAAAAAATTATTGAAATAATATCTTGAGTCAATGGTAAAGAATATTATTAAAGTTCCATTTCGGATCCAATTCAGTTTACTTTTAGAAGAATTGAATCTGTATTATTATCGGATATTGAAAAACATAATGTAAGAAAACTGGAAATTAAAATACAAAGTTATTTTTGAAACATATTATGGGAGAGAATTTAAATTTTTTGGTTAAGCTTTAATATTCAATAATTAGCTCGTATAAAAAATAAAATTGGTTTCCAATATATATTATTAGTATTTATTTTACAATTAAATTTAATAATATATATTGTTAAATAATAATTCAGGTCCCGTTTAATTAATTCAACTAGTTATAAATAAATATATATAGAAAAGTTCAACTGGTTGGAACCTTGTCTATGACTAGACTTCAACAGATCATGCCTACCAAATTGGACAAGTAGCATAGCTCTTAGGGCAAATCTAAAAGATAAGTGAAGTAAATGTAACAATACCGCTACAAACATATGAACATAAATATTTTAATTTTTATGATAAGAGTGTGAATTTTTAAGAATATTTGAGTAAATATATTTAGACTGTTGGTCAAGTTACTTATTTTTATTCCCTCACATTCTTTTAGGTCATGGTTTCTAGACCTACTAAAAGTATTTCTCTTCCTTTCTCTCCCCTCTAAGTAGGATTTAAGATCGGTCAAAAAAATCCTATTAAAAAATATATGTGTGGAATTATGAAAATTTTAGACGGTACAAGAATATATTATGGCTTATATTACAAATAAGTACCTAAATCTGTTAACATTTTTATTTAGGTACTTAAAGTATTTTTTGGTCAAAATAAGTATTTAAAATATACTTTTGGTCAAAATAAATACATAAAATATTTTTTGTCAAAATAGGTGCAGAAACTATTTTTTGGTCAAATTAGGTACCTAAAAGTTGTCATGTGTCATTGATTACAAAATACATTAAGTATTTTTTCTTACAAAAATATATTTTTGGTACCTACTTTTGACGAAAAAATATTCCAGGTATTTATTTTGACCAAAAATATAATTTAAGTACTTATTTTGACAATTTTAGGTACTTAGATAAAAATACTAGTATACTTTAAATACTTATTTGTGAATAAGCCTTATATTATCAATAAAAAATATAAAAATAGTTGAAAACATATAAAATTTCTTATGTTACAACTATTTCCAACACCCTTTGATTCATTCAGCTAGTATAATTGATAAAATATTAAAAAATCAGCACAAATCAACTTGTTTCAGTGGTTAAGGGAACGATTGTTCTTCTTAGAGGTCACAGGTTCGAGCACCAACAACTGCAGCAGGGTGATTGAGCATGTGCATTATCAAATGATTGATAGTATATTTAGAACATATACCTAATTGTAATCACCTTAATAACTCTAACCAGTAGTTCTAAGGCGAGGCCCCTAGGTGCCAGCTAAAATGAGGCTAGATTCCTATACAAATTCTTACCAACTTCGTAAAAATTTGTGTTTTTGAGTTATGTTAGACTCATTTTTATTTAAAAGTCGATCCACTATGTTCACAACAAGTTAACAAGTATTTATTTTTTTAAAAAATGAAAATTTCATTTTAATAAACCATACAAAACTCCTTAAATCTTTGAGCAGTTTATAATTAAAAAATCGTAAAGAAAAATCATGCAGACTTCTAAACTCTAAGTCAACTGAATTTTAGAAGATGAACTTGATCATGGATGAGAAAAGGGTAATTGTTATACTCTTTTTTTTATGTTTCCGTTGAATATCTTTTTTTATCAACACTAATATCTATTTTTGTGTCAATTAAGAGTGTAAATGAGTCGAGTCGAATACGAATAATGTGTTTGAAAATGTGAGAAATTGGAAACTTTGAGCCATATTTTCTAGTTTGTAAAGGTTGGAGGTTCGAATGATGAATTTATTAATTTATATTCTACTCTATGAGACCTTTACAACGGTATCTCATATGCTCAAAATGGTTGAGAAATGAATTAGAAATTGATGCTCAAAGTGAGGTTGTTATGAACTGTGTTAAGGAAAATATGAACCCCTTATCCCATATGGGTGGGATAACAAGCTTGGGAATGGTTTAAATACACCAACCCACTTGGAAGTCATTGAATGGCTTAAATGAACACTATGCCTCGCGCGCAGGCGCAGGGGGTGTAAATCGAAGCTCGTCGAACCCATTCGGGTTGGGGCGCGCTCGCACGTCGTGGGCGACGCGAATGTTCGGATCGGTCAGGTTCTACTTAGAACCTGCGGATATTTTGTCACATCCCAAAAACCGGTCTAGTCGGAATTAAATTCCGGTGACCGAGTATTTTATATCAATTGTATAATTTATTCGATCTTATTTAGAGTATTCGAATTAAAATATGATTTATTATTATTATTATTAAAAAAAATAAAGATACAAAAGTGGTGTAAATTAGGTAACCACTAAACAAAAGTGGTGTAAATTAGATAATCACTAAATTAGTGGTCATGCCACCAATGTTATATAATTGAAGGGAAATGAAAAAAAAAAGTGCCATCCAAATTAGTATAAATAGGGAGATATATAATTTATTCGATTTTATTTAGATTATTCGAGATAATTTATGAATCAGGGTCAAGTTCCAGCAATCGAGTATTTTACTTCGATTATAAGTTGGTTTGATCTTATTTCTAAAAATAAATAATAAGTATTATTATTATTATTATTATTAAAAAAAAAAGAAAAGAAATGGAGACCTAATTAAGTTAGGTAAAGTGATAGTAATGGAAATGGAGTGGCAAACCATTTGAAATAATGAATAAAAAAAGAAAAAAAAAGTAGGGGAATGTTGGACGACAGATTGCTATAAAAGGGGAGGGGGGGAATTGATTGAATACACGGCAATTGAAGGAAATTAGTAATCATACGATCCAATATTTGATTGGTGGTCCGATAAATTCGATATAGTAATATCGAATTTCTGCCGACGTCGGGGTAAGCTCAAATCTATAGTAAGTTTAAGTTTCGGTATCGAGTTTGATGAATATTTTTATATATATTCGATATTGTTTTATTGATTAGTTTTTATTAATTATCATAGTACACGAGGTTGATTCGGAACAACCGTCAAGCCCAAGAAGTAAAAATAAAGTACCGGTCTGTCAAGGTGAGTGAAACAAATTAGAGTTGAGATTAGAGTCTCAACTATCTTTAATTTGATGTTAGTATTTATATTAAGCATGAAATTGGATTAATTAAAGGTTGGTAAAAGATAAGGGAAGAAAGAATAAGGAAATTCGGATTTATAAACTGTCCTGTAGAAAACTGCATTTTCGAGCATGTTAGAGTCATTTCTGGAAAAAGTGTTCTTCTACAAAGTTGTAGAGAACAAAATTTTACATGAAATAGAGGTATGATTTGCTCAAAAATGTTAAGTATAGGTCTCGGAATTGTTGTTAGAAGTTACTGGACTAAAACTGAATAAATCTAGAATCTGCTATACTAAATTGTAAAATTCGAAAATTATAGGGGCTTAAATAATGCCAATAAAATTCTGGAAATTTATACTTGAAACAGGGGAGTCATGAAATGAATGAAATTAAATGGCCAAGCTTGAATTAAGTCTCAATTGATAGGTTAAATCTATTTAGATCACATATAGGATTATTAAAGAATTAAAGGGGACTGTTTTATAGAAATTGATAAATTGAGGACTTACATGTCCTATTTTTGAGGTTGCTGGATTATAGAAATAATGTTAATATGTGAAGGTAAATGTGGTTAAAATCTCAAGATTAATGGTGTAGTGAAACATAGGTTAAATGTACACTAAAGTGACAAGTTGAAAACAGTGGGCAGAATAGGTCTACGAGAAAGCCCGGTTTTCAAACAATAAACTGTATTGATAGGTACATGCTAAAAATATGTACCATACATGATTTTAAAGGTGTGTTTATAAGCTTTCTAGAATGGTAAAGAACTCTTTATTTGGAGTTGTGAGTAAAAATATATGAATTTTTGAGTAAGTAAAGGTCATAAAAACAGGGTAACAGTTTACCCCTAAATCTGCATCAACATTGACTTTAGAAATTCATTATAAATTGTATAAGAAGAATTAAAAGTTATAATTTATATGGTTTAAAAGGTTATTCAGTCTAGTTTCGTTTGAAACAAACGAAATCAGATTTTGAGTTATAGAACATTTTATATAAATATTTCTTTAAGGACAATGCAAGCTGCCTAATGTAATAAATGATATGTTTCTTTAATGTTTGGTTAGAAAAGATGTAGAAATGAAGGAAACCACAAAGTTGGAGAATAAGGAAAATGTCTCTAAGCTTGGATTGAGGTGAGTGTACATGCATTTGTCTCGGGTGACGCGGTGTCATTCCGATCATTGTTTTTATGTTCTGATATGTGAGTGTGGATGCATTTGCCTCGGGTGACGCGGTGTCATTCCGATCATTGTTTTTATGTTCTGATATGTGAGTGTGGATGCATTTGTCTCGGGTGACGTGGTGTCATTCCGATCATTGTTTTTATATGTGAGTGTGGATGCATTTGTCTCGGGTGACACAGTGTCATTCCGATATTTGTTTTATGTTATGATATGTGAGTGTAGTTGTGTCAAGGGATAGGCTCGGTGCCGTTCCGTTGCATTATTTACGATTATAATTGCATTTGTTAAGGGCTCACGTAGAGCAACTATGTTCGAATGGCAAATTTTGTAAGTGCCTTGCATTACTTTAATATGTTTGAATATGACTATGATATGCTACATGTATGTGAAAATAATATGAAATGCTATCTGATATGGAGCTACGGCTCATCTCGTTATTTAATATGATATGATCTGAAAATCATGGAACATGTAATGAATTTAATAATGATTGGTAAAATTTAAAATGATAAGGAAGAATGATTAAAGGCAAGAATATTGACCTAAATGCGTATTGCTTGTTAGATAAGCATGCTTAGCATAAAAATGATTAGTTGCTATGATGTGTTGATTGCTTGAGCTATGTGAAATGAGACTAAATGATAAGCTTTGCTACTGATTGTTGATGATTATAAAATGAAAATGATCTCATGTGCTTGCTGGAATTTTAGATTACCATGATGCTTGATTGATTATATGTGTATGCCTATTGAAGTGGTTAAATGCCTTTGAAATTATGAATGATTGGCAAGTGAATGATCTTGTTAATAAAGAAAGATAAGTAAAGTCCTTGGTATGATTAGTGTCTATAGGTAGAAGGGCATGCCTTAGAGTCGTTGAGCTCCCCTGATCTTTGTTACAGGATGGTGGTTAGTCACCTATAAACCTGATAAGGTGGTTAGTCACCTTGATAATTGAATGGTGGTAAGTCACCATTGATGCCTATGCATCCCCTGTTATATGTTGAAATGAGAAATGGATACTTTGAGTATCTAATGTTACATGTTACATGAAGACTCGATTACCTTGTTCATTAATCATCCAAGGCAAAATATTTAAAAGTTACATTACTTGAAGGATAAGTACTTAAATGATAAGTACCAATGAAATGAGATTGATATGCCTACTTGTCTTGTATATGCTAATGCTTTTAAATGATGCTTGTTGTTGTATATGATAATGTTTGATCGATACATGTTGTATAAATGAATATAAAAGTATGATGTTTATGTTGCATCAATGGTTACTTGAAATGGTTACAAGATTGGCATGACCCCTGCGCAAGAATGACACGCACAAATCAAGAAATGGTACCAATATATTATGTGTTTGATACATTATGCTATGTTATGCACATGATATGATATTATGTTTTGTTATGAATATGAAGTATGCCATGTTATTGCATAATTAGCATGACATTCATTTTTTTTGGAAGCATGTTACATGACATAATATGATCATTCATTGTTATTGGCTACCTCACTTAGACTATGTAAGTCTAATGCATTCATTGCATAACATTTCAGGTTAAAGAAAGTAACAGATCGAGATCGAGATTAGTTGGAAGGTTGGCAAGTCACTACGATTAAAGAGTAATGTGTTTTGTCCTTATGAACTCCTAGTATGGTGGCAAAGTAGTTAAAGTAATTATACTAATCTTGTGAGCCTACTATTGTGAAATCTGCCTATGTTTTATATAAGGTTTTAAAGCTATATAGACTATTGAGTTAGTAATAAAATTGACATAATTGGTAGTAAAACATTGATTAAAGGACTCTATGATTTTTGTGAGTTGTTAGGCTCATTTAAATATGTAAAGAATTTTAGTAAGATAATTCAAAAGAAATAGATTTAAATACTTTACAAAATAGTCACTAAACATTACATCGTCTAATCAGATAGGTAAATGACCTCCGTTAGTAATGAGATTTTACAAGCTAATAACTAGTAAATTTAATTTCAGTATAATATCGCGAATTTCAGATAAGGACCCCCAATTTGTAAAAATTACAAATTAGTCCCTGAGTTTGAAAAAGTTTAAAATTGATCCCAATTCAAATAAGTTGTTAATAAGTTAAGTGTTAAGTCTTAAAAGAGATTAATAAAATATGCCGAAATGATTTTTGAACTTTGGAATAAGTTCTAATCTCTAATATGTTATGTCACTAAAAGATTTATGTCTCCGATCTCCGTTATGTTTTCCGGTAGCACTCTCCGACCCGGTTCTCTACCAGGCCGGGAAGGGGGTGTTACAGTAGTGGTATCAGAGCTAGAGTTTAGTCGGTTCTGGACTAAACTTAAGTATGTTTGTATTGTGTGTTAAGTTACTTTGCCACCTAGGAGTTAATCTGTTAAGTATTGTGACTTGTCAACTGATCCGATCTCTTTTATAATATAGATATGTGTCTCGAACTAAATAACCTGTAATAATGAGTCTGTTGCTATCTCCTCGACTTATGGCGAATAGGTGCAAGGAGGAAATCCTCCGAATTCTCAGAACCCTCCTGTTCGAGGTGTAGAGCCTGAAGCTCCTACAGCTCAGGCAGAATGTTATTAGAACATGGCTGATATGTTTTAGCAATTTATGTGTTAAAGGCTAGTCAAGTCATGCAACCTACGCCACTTGTTGCGTAACCTCTTCGAGCCCCAATCGATAAGTTATTGCAATATCGATCTTACACCTTTACTGGTCGGAACGTAGATGATCCCGAAATAGCCGAGTATTGATTAGACAATAATTTAAGGATTTTTGATAAACAATTAAGATGTTCGGATGAACATAAGCTTGAATGCGCTCTTGCGTTGAAGCCTTATAGTGATGGGAGACTACTATCCTTACCGTCTCCTAGGAAACCGTAAGTTGGGAATTTTTCTTGAAAGAGTTCCATAATAAGTACATAAGTGTCAGATGTTTATCGTAGGGCTCAACGATGAGTTACAACCCATGTTTACAACATTATACATTAAAAATTTCCAAGATCTCGTAAATAGAGTCAAAGCTACAAAAGTAGCGAAGAGAGCTTAGAAAGTTAGTAAATTTAATAAGTCTGAAAAGAAATCAAGACATGAGAATTACTAAGTGCAATTTTTGTCAACGACGACATGAAGGACAATGTCGTAAAAAAAAATTAGGAAAGGAGAATTCCTCATCTCTAGAAGATTCTGATCCCGAAGAGTGCTCGGATGAACAATCCGAAGCTACAGGTAAGAATTCGAGGACGAATTCTTTTCTAAGGGGGGAGAGTTGTCACATCCCAAAAACCGGTCTAGTCGGAATTAAATTCCGGTGACCGAGTATTTTATATCAATTGTATAATTTATTCGATCTTATTTAGAGTATTCGAATTAAAATATGATTTATTATTATTATTATTAAAAAAAAATAAAGATACAAAAGTGGTGTAAATTAGGTAACCACTAAACAAAAGTGGTGTAAATTAGATAATCACTAAATTAGTGGTCATGCCACCAATGTTATATAATTGAAGGGAAATGAAAAAAAAAGTGCCATCCAAATTAGTATAAATAGGGAGATATATAATTTATTCGATTTTATTTAGATTATTCGAGATAATTTATGAATCAGGGTCAAGTTCCAGCAATCGAGTATTTTACTTCGATTATAAGTTGGTTTGATCTTATTTCTAAAAATAAATAATAAGTATTATTATTATTATTATTATTAAAAAAAAGAAAAGAAATGGAGACCTAATTAAGTTAGGTAAAGTGATAGTAATGGAAATGGAGTGGCAAACCATTTGAAATAATGAATAAAAAAAGAAAAAAAAAAGTAGGGGAATGTTGGACGACAGATTGCTATAAAAGGGGAGGGGGGGAATTGATTGAATACACGGCAATTGAAGGAAATTAGTAATCATACGATCCAATATTTGATTGGTGGTCCGATAAATTCGATA
The DNA here is from genome assembly GCA_030270665.1 of Hibiscus trionum. Taxonomy (NCBI): domain Eukaryota; kingdom Viridiplantae; phylum Streptophyta; class Magnoliopsida; order Malvales; family Malvaceae; genus Hibiscus; species Hibiscus trionum. The sequence continues at coordinate 74,984,871 of BSYR01000010.1, read as the reverse complement.
TAGTAATATCGAATTTCTGCCGACGTCGGGGTAAGCTCAAATCTATAGTAAGTTTAAGTTTCGGTATCGAGTTTGATGAATATTTTTATATATATTCGATATTGTTTTATTGATTAGTTTTTATTAATTATCATAGTACACGAGGTTGATTCGGAACAACCGTCAAGCCCAAGAAGTAAAAATAAAGTACCGGTCTGTCAAGGTGAGTGAAACAAATTAGAGTTGAGATTAGAGTCTCAACTATCTTTAATTTGATGTTAGTATTTATATTAAGCATGAAATTGGATTAATTAAAGGTTGGTAAAAGATAAGGGAAGAAAGAATAAGGAAATTCGGATTTATAAACTGTCCTGTAGAAAACTGCATTTTCGAGCATGTTAGAGTCATTTCTGGAAAAAGTGTTCTTCTACAAAGTTGTAGAGAACAAAATTTTACATGAAATAGAGGTATGATTTGCTCAAAAATGTTAAGTATAGGTCTCGGAATTGTTGTTAGAAGTTACTGGACTAAAACTGAATAAATCTAGAATCTGCTATACTAAATTGTAAAATTCGAAAATTATAGGGGCTTAAATAATGCCAATAAAATTCTGGAAATTTATACTTGAAACAGGGGAGTCATGAAATGAATGAAATTAAATGGCCAAGCTTGAATTAAGTCTCAATTGATAGGTTAAATCTATTTAGATCACATATAGGATTATTAAAGAATTAAAGGGGACTGTTTTATAGAAATTGATAAATTGAGGACTTACATGTCCTATTTTTGAGGTTGCTGGATTATAGAAATAATGTTAATATGTGAAGGTAAATGTGGTTAAAATCTCAAGATTAATGGTGTAGTGAAACATAGGTTAAATGTACACTAAAGTGACAAGTTGAAAACAGTGGGCAGAATAGGTCTACGAGAAAGCCCGGTTTTCAAACAATAAACTGTATTGATAGGTACATGCTAAAAATATGTACCATACATGATTTTAAAGGTGTGTTTATAAGCTTTCTAGAATGGTAAAGAACTCTTTATTTGGAGTTGTGAGTAAAAATATATGAATTTTTGAGTAAGTAAAGGTCATAAAAACAGGGTAACAGTTTACCCCTAAATCTGCATCAACATTGACTTTAGAAATTCATTATAAATTGTATAAGAAGAATTAAAAGTTATAATTTATATGGTTTAAAAGGTTATTCAGTCTAGTTTCGTTTGAAACAAACGAAATCAGATTTTGAGTTATAGAACATTTTATATAAATATTTCTTTAAGGACAATGCAAGCTGCCTAATGTAATAAATGATATGTTTCTTTAATGTTTGGTTAGAAAAGATGTAGAAATGAAGGAAACCACAAAGTTGGAGAATAAGGAAAATGTCTCTAAGCTTGGATTGAGGTGAGTGTACATGCATTTGTCTCGGGTGACGCGGTGTCATTCCGATCATTGTTTTTATGTTCTGATATGTGAGTGTGGATGCATTTGCCTCGGGTGACGCGGTGTCATTCCGATCATTGTTTTTATGTTCTGATATGTGAGTGTGGATGCATTTGTCTCGGGTGACGTGGTGTCATTCCGATCATTGTTTTTATATGTGAGTGTGGATGCATTTGTCTCGGGTGACACAGTGTCATTCCGATATTTGTTTTATGTTATGATATGTGAGTGTAGTTGTGTCAAGGGATAGGCTCGGTGCCGTTCCGTTGCATTATTTACGATTATAATTGCATTTGTTAAGGGCTCACGTAGAGCAACTATGTTCGAATGGCAAATTTTGTAAGTGCCTTGCATTACTTTAATATGTTTGAATATGACTATGATATGCTACATGTATGTGAAAATAATATGAAATGCTATCTAATATGGAGCTACGGCTCATCTCGTTATTTAATATGATATGATCTGAAAATCATGGAACATGTAATGAATTTAATAATGATTGGTAAAATTTAAAATGATAAGGAAGAATGATTAAAGGCAAGAATATTGACCTAAATGCGTATTGCTTGTTAGATAAGCATGCTTAGCATAAAAATGATTAGTTGCTATGATGTGTTGATTGCTTGAGCTATGTGAAATGAGACTAAATGATAAGCTTTGCTACTGATTGTTGATGATTATAAAATGAAAATGATCTCATGTGCTTGCTGGAATTTTAGATTACCATGATGCTTGATTGATTATATGTGTATGCCTATTGAAGTGGTTAAATGCCTTTGAAATTATGAATGATTGGCAAGTGAATGATCTTGTTAATAAAGAAAGATAAGTAAAGTCCTTGGTATGATTAGTGTCTATAGGTAGAAGGGCATGCCTTAGAGTCGTTGAGCTCCCCTGATCTTTGTTACAGGATGGTGGTTAGTCACCTATAAACCTGATAAGGTGGTTAGTCACCTTGATAATTGAATGGTGGTAAGTCACCATTGATGCCTATGCATCCCCTGTTATATGTTGAAATGAGAAATGGATACTTTGAGTATCTAATGTTACATGTTACATGAAGACTCGATTACCTTGTTCATTAATCATCCAAGGCAAAATATTTAAAAGTTACATTACTTGAAGGATAAGTACTTAAATGATAAGTACCAATGAAATGAGATTGATATGCCTACTTGTCTTGTATATGCTAATGCTTTTAAATGATGCTTGTTGTTGTATATGATAATGTTTGATCGATACATGTTGTATAAATGAATATAAAAGTATGATGTTTATGTTGCATCAATGGTTACTTGAAATGGTTACAAGATTGGCATGACCCCTGCGCAAGAATGACACGCACAAATCAAGAAATGGTACCAATATATTATGTGTTTGATACATTATGCTATGTTATGCACATGATATGATATTATGTTTTGTTATGAATATGAAGTATGCCATGTTATTGCATAATTAGCATGACATTCATTTTTTTTGGAAGCATGTTACATGACATAATATGATCATTCATTGTCATTGGCTACCTCACTTAGACTATGTAAGTCTAATGCATTCATTGCATAACATTTCAGGTTAAAGAAAGTAACAGATCGAGATCGAGATTAGTTGGAAGGTTGGCAAGTCACTACGATTAAAGAGTAATGTGTTTTGTCCTTATGAACTCCTAGTATGGTGGCAAAGTAGTTAAAGTAATTATACTAATCTTGTGAGCCTACTATTGTGAAATCTGCCTATGTTTTATATAAGGTTTTAAAGCTATATAGACTATTGAGTTAGTAATAAAATTGACATAATTGGTAGTAAAACATTGATTAAAGGACTCTATGATTTTTGTGAGTTGTTAGGCTCATTTAAATATGTAAAGAATTTTAGTAAGATAATTCAAAAGAAATAGATTTAAATACTTTACAAAATAGTCACTAAACATTACATCGTCTAATCAGATAGGTAAATGACCTCCGTTAGTAATGAGATTTTACAAGCTAATAACTAGTAAATTTAATTTCAGTATAATATCGCGAATTTCAGATAAGGACCCCCAATTTGTAAAAATTACAAATTAGTCCCTGAGTTTGAAAAAGTTTAAAATTGACCCCAATTCAAATAAGTTGTTAATAAGTTAAGTGTTAAGTCTTAAAAGAGATTAATAAAATATGCCGAAATGATTTTTGAACTTTGGAATAAGTTCTAATCTCTAATATGTTATGTCACTAAAAGATTTATGTCTCCGATCTCCGTTATGTTTTCCGGTAGCACTCTCCGACCCGGTTCTCTACCAGGCCGGGAAGGGGGTGTTACATATTTTACCCACTTCGAATTAAATTTTTTCCTTATATACAACATATCTTTTTGAATATTCCGAATTTAATAGAAAAATTTGTGACTTTCATTAAATCGGATATTAAAATCAATTCATATAAGAAATATATCCGCTTAAATAAGGCATTAATTGATTATTTCCGATTTTGCTCGGATACAAAGTCAATGGCTTTAATTCGGAATATTTACCTTCCATATTTTTCCTCCTCCACTCCCCTATATAAACTATGCCTCTCCTCAGTTTCAAAGCACTCCAAAAATTGTTTTCTCTCTCGTTTTCTTTTATCCCGGTGATAGGCTAAGACAAGGCTCTAGTTCGAGATCTCTTCAGTTCATGCTTCTGTCGAAGATCTTCTTGTTGTTGTATCCTGGGAGACGAACGACCAACCAAACTCAAGCAACGCGGAGTGGTCGAAATTTATCTTAAAGAAACTGTTCTTCGCATGCCTCAACTTTAATCTGGTTTTATAATTCTTCTCTTCTTATTTATTTTATTAAAGTTATTTATTTTATTTTATTTTTATTATCGTCTTGGATTGATTACTTTGTAACAATCTTAAGACAAATCTTCTTCTACCTTTCTTCTAATCTGAGACGATATTATCGTGATAGAGATAACAAATAAATTGGTTTAAGGATTTATCCTGCCGTTTTAACGGATTTGCTAAAATCTCAAAGTTGGACAAATCTGGTTACAGAAATTGTCGGTAATAAACGAGAAATTAATTTTCTGTTTATTGGAATTTATTTTAATTCCTCTTTGTTTCTTTTGAACAGAAACAATGACTAATGGAGATTCTGTCGATTCTACTGCTAAGGTCCATGTACCTGTACAGACTTCGAAACAACCGATACCGAATCTGAATGCAAAGGCAGTGGCAATGAGCCACAATGAGAAGCCGTTGAAATTTTGCAGACAGAATTTTAAGACATGGCAACATAAGATGCTATTTTATCTGACCATGCTGAATCTGGCAAAGTATTTAAAAGAAGATCCCCCAGTTGTCGCTGTAGGGGATGGAGAATGAGAGGTGGAAGATCTCACCGCCTTCAGTATCACAGAGTCTTGGAACAATGACGACTTTCTATGTCGAAACTACATCCTCAACGGACTACAAGACTCGTTGTACCCGGTATATGATGTGTACAAAACAGCAAAACAGCTGTGGGCAGCACTGGATAATAAGTACAAAGCAGAGGATGCTGGGGCTAAAAAGTTTTTAGTAGCCAAATTTTTAAACTTCACTATGGTTGATTCAAAACCAGTAGTAAGTCAAGTTGAAGAATTCCAACTAATCATTCATGGAATTTTTGCAGAAGGGATGCTTATCAGTGAATCTTTTCAAGTAGCTGCCATCACGAAAAAACTGCCTCCCAGATGGAATGACTTCAAAAATTATTTGAAGCACAAGAGAAAGAAAATGTCAGTGGAAGAACTGATTACCAGACATCAAATTGAAGAGGACAACAGAGGAAATGCCAGAAAACTTGCTTTCAAAGAGGCCAAGGCAAATGTTGTCAAAGTCAAGAAGGGTAAGCAACCTCAACATCACCAAGCCAAGCCAAATCTGAGGCCTAATGGCGGAGTCTCCAAAAAGGAGAAATTCAAAGGGTCGTGCTTCAACTGTGGCAAGGTGGGGAACAAGTCCTCTGAATGCAGACATCCGAAAAGAGCTAGAGCCAATGAGGCCAATGTTGTGGAGGATGAAGATCTATGCGCGGTGATTTCTGAAATCAACCTGGTTGACTCTAACCCGAGGGAATGGTGGCTTGACACTGGAGACACACGCCATATATGTTGTGACGAGAACTCCTTCTCTGAGTTGATACCTTGCGACAATGGGGAGAAGCTCTACGTGGGAAATGCTGCAACTTCCAAGATCAAAGGGAAGGGAACAATGGTCTTGAAGATGACTTTTGGAAAAGAACTCAAGCTGCAGAATGTATTGTACGTGCCTGACGTACGCAAAAACCTTGTTTCTGGAACACTTTTAAGTGTTCACGGTTTTAAAATGGTTTTTGAGTCCCAGAAGTTAATTCTGTCAAAAGGGGGGATGTTTGTGGGTAGGGGATATGTATTGAATGGAATGTGGAAACTCAATACTATCTTTGTAAAATCCAAAATAATGAATAAGAATGCAGCTTCTTCTTCTGTTTACATGCTCGAATCATTTAATTTATGGCATGGTAGACTTGGACATGTTAATTATGATACCTTACGTAGGTTAATTAACTTAGAACACATCCCTTCATTTCACATTAATTATAACCATAAATGTGAAACGTGTGTAAAAGCAAAATTAACAAGGTCTTCATTTCAAACAATTGAAAGAAGTACAGAACCACATGATCTAATACATAGCGATGTATGTGATTTGAAATTTGTTCAAACTAAAGGAGGAAATAAATATTTTATTACCTTCATCGATGATAGGACAAAATATTGCTATGTATATTTGCTTAAAAGCAAAGACGAAGCTATAGAGAAATTTATACTCTATAAGCAAGAAGTCGAAAACCAACTTAATAAAAAGATTAAGGTGGTAAGAAGTGTTCGTGGTGGTGAATATGTTAATCCATTTGGTGAATATTGTTCACAACATGGAATTATTCATGAAGTAACACCACCATATTCTCCCCAATTTAATGGAGTAGCCGAACGCAAAAATCAGACTCTAAAAGAAATGATGAATGCTTTGTTAGGAAGCTCTGGGTTACCACAGAACATGTGGGGGGAAGGTTCTTTCGGCTAATTACCTTTTGAATAAGGTTCCTCGAAAGGAAAAAGGATAAGACACCATATGAGTTGTGGAAAGGTCGAAAGCCTTCCTATAAACACTTGAAAATGTAGGGGTGTCTTGCCAAGGTAATGGCTCCATTACCAAAACCAATGAAAATATGTCCAAAAACTGTGGATTGTATTTTTATTGGCTATGCTGAACATGACAATGCTTATCGATTCCTTGTGTATGGATAAAAATTCATGAGATTCACAAGAACACGATAATGGAATCAAAGAATGCATCATTCTTTGAAAATGCATTCCCTTATAAACCTAGGGAACTTGATCAAAGTTCAACAGAACAAACTTTGGATGAAATGATTCCAAGTGATCAACAAGAGGCTGAAAATGAAATAGATCCAAGAAGGAGCAAACGAGAAGGGTAGAAAAATCCTTTGGATCTGATTTCTTAACCTTTATGCTGGAGGCTGAACCTCTAACGTATAGTGATGCTATACGCTCCTCTGAAGGCACCTTATGGAAAGATGTCATTAAGAGCGAAATTAGTTCCATCATGCAAAACCATACATGGGAATTAGTGGACCTTCCTTCTGGAATTAAACCACTAAATTCAAAATGAATTTTTAAAAGGAAAATAAACGCAGATGGAACAATTGATAAGTACAAGGCAAGGTTGGTAATCAAAGGATACCGACAAAAAGAAGGCCTTGATTACTTCGATACATTTTCCCCTGTATCAAGAATAACATCCATAAGGATGATACTCGCAATAGTTGCTCTGCGAAATCTAGAAGTACATCAAATGGATGTTAAAACAACTTTCCTAAATGGAGATCTTGATGAAGAAATTTACATGGAACAACCTGAGGGTTATGTAGTTTCAGGTCAAGAAAAGAAAGTATGCAGATTGGTTAAGTCCTTGTATGGACTTAAACAAGCACTAAAACAATGGCATGAGAAATTCCATAATGTCATGATGACTAACGGTTTCAAAATAAACGAGTGTGACAAATGTATATATGTCAAAACTATAGACATTGGATATGTCATCCTATGTTTATATGTTGATGACATACTTATTGTTGGAAGCAACAATGAAATGGTAAAACGTACCAAAAACATATTAAATTCGAAATTTGACATGAAAGATGTGGGACTAGTCGATACGATTCTGGGCATTCAAATCAAAAGGTCACCGGAGGGTCTCATATTAAGTCAGTCACACTATGTGGATAAGATTCTTGAAAATTTTAATAAGGAGGATTCTGGCATAGCCTTAACTCCGTTAGACCCTTGTTCACATCTATCAAAGAATCGTGGGGAAAGTATTCATCAAATGGAATATGCAAGAGTCATAGGCAGCTTAATGTATCTCATGAGCTGCACTAGACCAGATATCGCTTTTACTGTGAGTAGTTTAAGCAGATTCACAAGCAATCCAGGGAAAGATCACTGAAAAGCAATTGTGAGAATACTGAGATATCTAAGATATACTCGGGACTACGGACTACATTATTCTAGAGACCCTGCTGTCTTAGAAGGATACTTTGATGCCAGTTGGATATTTGATATTCAAGATACCAAAGGCACAAGTGGTTATGTATTCACATTGGGGGAGGAGCCGTGTCATGGAAATCCTCAAGAAAAACTATCATAACCAGATCCACAATGGAATCTGAGTTTGTTGCTCTAGACAAATCTAGAGAAGAAGCAAAATGGCTTCGTCAATTTCTTGAGGATATCCCTGAATGGTCGAAACATGTGCCCACAATATGTATACACCGTGACAATTAAGCAACAATTGCTAGGGCACAGAGTTTCATGTATAACGGTAAGTCAAGGCATATGCGTCGTCGACATAACACCGTTAGATAATTGATCTCAAATGGAGTTATCTCTATTGACTTTGTAAGATCAAAGGATAACATTGCTGATCCACTAACCAAAGGATTGAATCGAGATCAAGTTGAGAAAAAATATAAAGGAATGAGACTAAAGCCCATGAGAAGTAAAGGCACTATGTGAAGGAAAACCCTACCTAGTTGACTAGAGATCCCAAGATCTAGGTTCAAAGGGACAACCTAATTACATAGACCTGTGCGATCACTGTGGGAGATTTTTCCCCAAGTTTATTCCTATGATGCAAACAATGATAAAAAAACGTTATAGGTTAAGCAAAGCTTTTAATGACCATTGTATGCGTCGGTGAGCCGAGCAACATAAGTCACCTATGTAAGAGTGAAGTGGGGCCGCTTCAAGGAGACTATTGGGCATAGTTCTTTCAAACTCTTGCAGAACCAGACGATGTTCACGGCCACATGGACATAACCATGAGAACTAATACTCTTGTCAGAAAGGTAGTTGTGTGAAGTATATCATCGTTTACACAAACAGCTGAACAGTTCAAGGACATCACGTCTACTGATTAGCTAGTAAAGTAAATATACTTTCACAAGGGAAGGTTCAAAGGAGGAAACCTACCTATCCTATGCAACTATCAATCGTAGATCCTATCACCACATCGAGTCAAAATATTTTGATAAAATCATCAATTTCATTCATGTGGGGAATTGTTGGAAAAATGTGAGAAATTGGAAACTTTGAGCCATATTTTCTAGTGGTAAAGGTGGAGGTTCGAATGATGAACTTATTAATTTATATTCTACTCCATGAGACATTTACAACGGTATCTCATATGCTCAAAATGGTTGAGAAATTGATGCTCAAAGTGAGGTTGTTATGAATTGTGTTAAGGAAAATATGAACCCCTTATCCCACATGGGTGGGATAACAAGCTTAGGAATGGTTTAAATACACCAACCCACTTGGAAGTCATTGAATGACATGAATGAACACTATGCCTTGCGCGCAGGCGTAGGGGGGGTACAAATCGAAGCTCGTCGAACCCATTCGGGTTGGGGCGCACTCGCACGTCGTGGGCAACGCGAATGTCCGGATTGGTCGGGTTCTACTTAGGACCTGCGGATATTTTACCCACTTCGAATTAATTTTTTCCTTATATACAACATATCTTTTTGAATATTCCGAATTTAATAGAAAAATTTGTGACTTTCATAAAATCGGATATTAAAAGATATTAAAATCAATTCATAAGAAATATATCCGCTTAAACAAAGCATTAATTGATTATTTCTGATTTTGCTCGGATACAAAGTCAATGGCTTTAATTTGGAATATTTACCTTCCATATTTTTCCTCCTCCACTCCCCTATATAAACCATGCCTCTCCTCAGTTTCAAAGCACTCCAAAAATTGTTTTCTCTCTCGTTTTCTTTTATCCCGGTGATAGGCTAAGACAAGGCTCTAGATCGAGATCTCTTCAGTTCGTGCTTCTGTCGAAGATCTTCCTGTTGTTGTATCCTGGGAGACGAACGACCAACCAAACTCAAGCACCGCGGAGTGGTCGAAATTTGTCTTAAGGAAACTGCTCTTCGCAGGCCTCAACTTTAATCTGGTTTTATAATTCTTTTCTTCTTATTTATTTGATTAAAGTTATTTCTTTTATTGTATTTTTATTATTGGCTTGGGTTGATTACTTTGTAACATAATGTTGAGCTCAACTTAGTTCATTAAGAGCTCGGGCCGAATTCGAGCACAAGTCGAGTCCAATCGAGTCAGACTTGAGTAGATCGTGATATGTCTCGTCTCATTTACCACTATATTCACAACAACAACAATAATATATTTTAAAAATGAATATATTAAGTATATTTTCTAGTAGCTAGCGAGCATTTCAAGTCGGGCATCGAGTAACTCGATTTGTTAAGAACTTAAGCCGATTTTAATCTTAAGTTAAGTTTAATCGAGCCAAATGTTGATCGAATCAGATTTTAGTAGCTCACGATCAGTCTCGTTTCATTTACAGCCCTAGTGTCCACTTATCTAACAATAGAGGGATGCTACAACAATCATCAAATCCAATTTCAACAACAAAATCACCTCACTAGAGGACAAGTGAAGATAGATCTCATGATGACCCTAGAATCTCTCTGTTCCCTTCCTTGGTGTGATTAGGATTAAAGTTATAATTTATCAAAAAAATTACATTCTTCGACCCCCGCTTCCAACAGCTTTCCGTTCAAATATACAAAGATAAACGGTTAAAAATCACCATCTCTCAACCATACAACCAATAATACTCATATTATCTTAGTTCTATAGTAAAAAAAGTACCATTTTTGTGTAACAATTTCGACCTATCAACTTATACATGTTATAAGATAATTATCAAATAAATGGTGATTGGGAGATTATTTACTCATATTTCTTTACAACATGAGTTTTTGAGATTTTATTGAGGTAACCACTTTGGAACTATTTTTTGTGCATTAATTTATAGAGTAGTTTTCTTGTTTTACTTAGTCACGTGTCTTTGTACTAACTTCGATATTTTTTTCAAAAACAAAGAAAATATATAGACAAGGCAACATGAGAAATTTTCTTAAACGACTCGATTGAAATATAAGAATTAAGAATAACATTTTAAAAAATACATAATAACTAATATATTTAAACAATTTTTAATAATTAAATTTAATATATAAATACAACTAAGACCAAAATAACTCATTAGAATGTACACAGACATATGAGTCATGTTTGACAATTAGCGGATAGCTGATAGCGGATTACATTAGTTAATAGCTGATAGCTGATTGTATTAGCTGATTTGACTAGCGGTTATATTAATTATTTATATAATTATTTTTAATACAATTTAATTAATTATTAAATTCAAATACAAATATAAATGTGTGAGAATAAAAAGAAAAAACATAAAATATTACTTTACAAATGTCACAATGTAAATAGGTGAGGTTGAAGAATTAAAACAGAAATGGTTAAATTTAGGTTATTTGAATATTTTTTATAATTGTTACTGGTAAAAGAGTCTTTATAACTCTTATGTCAAAAACCTCTAATTTCAAAAAGCACGTATTAGCAACTTTTTCAAAATGAGAAGTTTCATCACAAGCCGCTATTTCAATTCGCTCTTTACCAAACATCCAAATTAGCGGATTTGACCGGTCAAACTTCCAAATTTAGCTCAAATCTCTTTTTACCAAACAAATCTATGGAGTATCGAGGAGGGCAGTTCGCCTCCGGGCTGCCAAGAGGCAGCACTAGTGCATTGGGCACTATTCAAAACCGGATGGCAATATAAGGGGAGTGGTTTTTTCATTAATTTTTTGGTACTATTCAAAGACGGTAGAAAATCCTTAGGGGAGAATTTTTCTATTTTTTTCGAACTTACTGTTTAAAGATGGGAAAAAAACTTTTATCTTACTGATTTGAACAGTAAACTACAATATTGTGGGAAATAATTTGCTTGAGAACATATATTTGGAATTAAAATATTCTACCACACTATTGGTGGAATTCCCCCGTATCATTTATATCAAGGATTATTATCCTATACACCGGCGGTGGAAATTTTTTCTTTCTACAAGCGCCTCAATTATAGGGTTTTAGATTTAGAGTTTAGGGGTTTTGGTATAGATGTTTAGAATTTAAGGCTCATGTTTAGATTTTAGGATTTATAGTAAGAATTTAGGGTTTGGGGTTAGGGTTTAAGTTTTAGGGTAATATAGGTAGGGATTTAGGTTTTAACCTATAAACCCTAAATTTTAACCATAAACCCAAAATTCTATCAACAATCCCTAAATCCAATACTACTACACACCCCTAAGCTTTAAACCCTAAATGACATCCCTAACCCCTAAAACTAAGACGCTTGTGTAAAAAAATTCCACAAGCGCTTGTGTATAGAATAATTATCCTTATATCAATATCACTTATAGATATTTTTTTTCCACTCTACTAACAGAAAAAAAATCAACCCAATGTATAAATATATAGTAGAAATGTATTATAAATGGTAAGATTTATGTTCCGAATGAAGCGTCCCCAGTTGGTGTTTACAAATTACAATCGACAATGACCATTAAAGATGACATGATATGACATGCTTGGTTCATAAATTTCTGAATTTAAGCTTTTCTTTTTCTTATTTTATTTTGTCACATGAATAGGCCTGGGGGGGAATATATCAATGATGGGTTTCGTTTTCAGTGTCTTGATATTATCATTTCATGCCCCTCCAAATTCAAAACTTACAATCCACTGTTATTAGTAGAAAGGGCAATTTCAAACTCGAATATAGATCGTAAAAAAATACATGAATAGTATAAATGATAAATGTGTTTTTTTTAACACATTTGAATTTGAAATCAATTAACTTGGGCTTAGTTTGAATGAGTTTCATCAAGCCTAATCAAACAAGCTCGAACAACTTAGTTTGAATGGAGAGCTGCCGAAGTCCGGAGGTTCGAGAAAGGGTCGGGTCAGGAAGACTTGGTAATCAAGCGGGAGAGCAAAGATTGTACAACGCTCAACTTATGCAAGTCGTATGCTGATGGAGGCGGAGGGCCAAGGCCAACGGGGTCTGAGAATGAAACGCACACTCCTTGCAAACAACCTGCTTAAACCCGAGTCTCCTAGGAGTAACACTATTCTCTTTTACACTAGGACCACTCAAAGGGTTAAGTTTATAATATATTCAACCCAGCGTAATACAAACACTTTTTTTTTTTTTTTTGTATAAACTAAATCACTATAATAAATCTATTAAATCATGAATCAAAGTGAGGGCCTAAGCCAGCATAACATCAGTTCACTGCAAAGTATCATGAGACAAAGCATAGTTGATTCGTGACATACAAATATGGGGGTTTCACATTAACATACATTGTAATTTTTAATACATATTAATGTTCGATAAAGAGAAAGAAAAAACACTTTTGAGCTATGCTGTTCGAACTCTTTATTTTTCTTGAAGTATCAGTGTTCGACACACATGTCGAGGACATGACCTCCAAATATCCTCGACATGCATGAAAAATCTCAAAAAATCTAAGCATGCCCGAGTCAGATACATACCCATACATGACACTCAGTCTCCTCTCCAAGTGACATAGCTTTTGAGCCTCCCCATCTTTTATTCTTCTAATACCCAAAGCTTCCAAAAATAACATCAAGATCTTGATAGAACACCCTTTGAACTGCATAAAACAAATGTTTCAACAATTTATAAGTATGGAAAAACACATGAAATGAGATATGAAATGATATTATTAACAAATTAAAAAGGAAAACCCAAGAAATTCAATCAACCGTGAAATTTACTTTTGAAATCAATCAAATGTTGCCCTATATGATTAGTACAACAAAATTCATGCAATTTGCTAACATAACAGCTACCTTAACTATTCAGAAACTCAACACCTACTTTAGAATGGAGAAAAAAATTGTATGATAAGCAAAAAGAAATGCATTTAGTTTGTCAAAATAGCAGAGCATCGAACCTCGGTATAGTCCCAAGACGACGTGGATCGTACTCCGTTGCCTGCCTGAGGGCCCTAGCAAAAGCCTTAAAGGTTGCCTCAATAATATGATGTGAATTCTTTCCTGCAAGCTGTAAACACGAAAAGAACGGTATCGAAAAGCTCTACAGCTCAATTACTTAAAAATTTTCTTTATAAGTACTATAAAAGGGCAGCCAATGTGCTGAAAACAACTTCTATAAGCAAGGATACGTGTATTGCTACCTGCCGTATGTGTAGTGTCATGCCTGAAGTATTGACCAAAGACTGGAAAAAATGCTCCACCAACTGTGAACATTAGATATAAGAGGCGTATTGGTGAAATTCAGCACAAATATATTTCGAAAGAAAGCTATATAAAACGATGAAACCCCGCCAACAAGTTTCCCCCATAGTCAAAAAAATAGACATAGTTAAACCAGAAGATATAAACAATGTGGATTACCTGAGTGTCATATGTCCCAACTCTTGAAGTCGGAATGTTTAAACCATAACTTAAATGTGGTCGGCCAGATAAATCCTAGGACAGAACAATATGAAATTTAGCATAGATATGAATTTGACCATTTACTCTAAAGAATTACATTGTGATAAAGTTGAATAATATTTCATAGAATCATCAGCATCATGCCACATTATAAAAGTTGAGGATTAACTTTCTCATCAAGACTTAGGGCTTTGTAAGTCCTAATTTCCGAAGTTCACTGCATAGTTTTCTTTGTAAAGCTAGAAATATCTTCTAATCAAAATACGAAATGACGATCCCAAGCTTCAAATAGTACCATAAGATCATGGTTAAGAAATAACCATTCAATGAATGTCATACCAGTGAAACATGTACTAATGCTTCATCAAGCGGAGCTGAAAAATCACCGAACCGATTAATCCCTTTCCGGTCACCAAGTGACTGAAGCAATGCCTGAGAGAAAACAGATAACTCACTTAATTCTCCAAGCAATGCAAATCAAGATCTTCATGGATAAATTCAGTCATACAATTCAAGTAAAAGAAAGAAAGCTACCGTTCCAAGAGCAAGGGCAACATCTTCATTGGTGTGATGATCATCAATGTGAATGTCTCCGGTAGCCTTGACGTGCACATCGAACAGTCCATGAGAGGCTAATTGCTAAAGATTAAACGCCATGAAAGTAAACCAATTAGCAGCACAGTAGAACAACAAATTCACACCCAAAAAAAAAAGTTAAAAAGGAAAAGAGAGAAGCATACATCCAGCATATGATCAAGAAAGGGAATACTTGTAGTAGAATTAGCAACTCCAGTGCCATCCAAGTTTATCTTGACCCACACATTCGTCTCTTTCGTTACCCTATCCACTTCTCCAATACGACCTAACCCAAGATGAAAAAAGATGAGATAAATTAAAAAGAAATGATTTTTATGGTATTTTGGGATTTGGGTTTTGTTTACCTGAGGCGGTTGAAGGGGAAGTTGGGGCAGGAGTGGCGTTGCTTTGGGGAAGGGAGGAACAAGAAAGCGTTGACTGGGAATTGTTGTTATTCATTTGTTTCAAAGTGAGGGGGGAGAGTGAGTGTTTGAGGGGAAGAAGGGGGATTGAAGTATGTCTGGGCTTGTATGTTACAAGCGATGTTGCGGCGGCGGCGGCGGCGGTGGTGTTGAGTAGGCGACACGAAATCGAAAGCTCCATTTGTGTATGGTCTGAGAGGAAATGGGAACAAAATTACAGAGAGTGATGATGCCAGGGAGAAAGCGGATACGGCGTCGTTAGTATGATTTTTGAACTTAAATTAGTAGGGTAAAATCTGAACCGTCCGATGGATTTCTAACTGATCCAATTGTTCATTCTGATTTTTTTTTATTATATGAAATTGTAATCTCACCCTTATATATACAAAAGTAAGTGAGGTACTATATATATATATATAGTTTTCTCTTATTAAAAAATAAAATTTTAATATATATAAAAATAATTTAATTAAATTTTTAAAAATAATTATTAATTGTATGATGGCTCGTTGAAATTTTAAATTTTTATTAATTAATTTAATGATGTTCAGCGGCGTTTATCCTTAGTGGTGTTCGTCGGTGTTCGTCGCACGTTGTAGAATTTTCCTATATACAATTATAATTGGTAAAATTCTAAAATAGAACTATAAAATACACGGAATATTATCTCATACACATGTGGTTGAGAATTTTTTTGTTTCTATAGGTGCTTTAATTTTAGGGGTTAGGTTTTAATTTAAGGTTTATAGTTTATGAGTTGTAGTGTATGGATTTAGATTTTAGAGTTTGTGGTTAGAAATTAGAATTTAGGATTTAAAGTTAGAATTTAGGGTTTACGTTTTAGGCTAATATGGTTAGGGATTTAGGTTTCATGGTAACATGGTTAGGGATTTAGGTTTTAACCTATAAACCCTAAATTTGAAATTTTATCAACAACCCCTAAATTCAAAACTACTATACTTAAACCTTAAAAAGAGTCTTTAAACCCTAAAACTAAGACACTTGTGTAAACAAAGTTTCCACAAACATTTGTGCAAAAATAATCACCCTAAAAAAATACACCAATGAAAAAAATATAAAAATATAATATTTTCATGTTTAATTTTTTTTGAAAGGACCAAGCATATTTAGTCGGTGGTCAAACAACTCTTATTTGTTCTCTCATATTTCCTTATGTCATGAGTTTAGAACACTAAGAACATCCCTTACTTCCACTAGAGTCTCCACCTTGTAGAATTAAGATTTATTAAAAAAATTGAAATAATTGTACTTGTATATGAACTTCGAAAGAAAGAAAATATCAGAAATAACTAAAAAAATCAAATAGAGACAAAACAGTGTACGATTTGAAAAAGAATTTTATAATTCGATCATAATTTATTGAGTCAACTAAACTCGGTGAACACTAACCCCTAATCACGTGTTGGATATAAATGTATCTAACATAGTAACATCCATGAAAATGATAAAGGTCCCACAAACTGCAATGGATTAAGTGGAAAAGGCACTGGAGATTTCAATTTTCAACCCCAAAAATTCATTTTCAGATTAAATCTCCATAGCAACAGGTCAAGTAGGTTCACAATACAAAATTCAAATGGATACTCAAAAAAAGAAAATGAGCTCAGTACTAATTTAAGTTCAATGGCAAACAACAGAAATGAAGAGGTAAATGAGTAAGGGGATGGATTGTATTGCTGCATGAAAACTAGCCCATGCATATGGGATCTCACTTCTTCTTGGCAGCATCTCCAGCCTTGGTCTGCAATGTGGGGAAAGCCGTGATTAATAGACAAAATAAATTTAGGAAAAAAGAATAGTCGAAAATGAAACACCCCGATTTACCTTCTTTACACCTCTGATCTTCTTGGCCCTGTTTTTCCTTTCCTTCATCTGCTTTCTAGACTTCTCAACCTTGGTATCGAGTCCGTTCTGTCATCAGAAGAAAAGAGCTTCAGTGTCAATGCGCAAAGCGTGTATGTGCATATTAGCACGTGCACTCGCTTGAATAAAAGTGCAAAACAGGAAAGGAGGAAATCAGAGAAGGTTGTAAAACTTTGAGAAAGACAAAGAACATCTTAGAATAAACCTTTGCAAGGGTCTTTACTTCAAACTCCTTCATTCTCGCCTCATCTTCAGCTTTGCAAAGGTTCATTTTAAGATGTTCTTTGTCTTTCTCAAGCGTGGTTACTTCAGCCGCCAGTGTCAAAAAAAATTTGAGTTGAAGGCGTTATGAACTCAACCAAAAGTAAAAATATCAGCCCATGGGATAATACCAAATAGCATAGGTAATACCATCTATGATGACTTCTTGGCCACTAGAACATCGCAACGGAAGTACGATAAACTTATTTAATCTAAGTTAGCATCGGAAAAACAACTCTTGCGAAGAATTTCAAGCTTCCCGGTTGGCATTTAATCGCTAAGAAATGAGTTACACTAAACAGCTCCTAATTTAGTAAAAAATAATTAATACCCTACATTTCTTTCATAAGCAAAATATTGCTTCCACGCTTATATTACACCATACCCTAAGATATATTTGAATGAACCAGTTCTTGCCATCCTAAAATGATTGAGAATCCAAACCAAGGTTGCCAAATACTAAAAGTTCTACAACAAATGCAGCGTTCACGTGTAATATATATAAATTTGATCTTTTGATGCCCTAAACCAATTAATCGGCAAGCTAAAACAACACCAAGTAATTGTTCAACTAGACACATCAAATGCAGCAGTAAACATAAAGAACTTCAAGTGAATGTCAAATTGACCATTAATCTAAATGATAATGCTTAAACCAAAACATAAGTAAAGAAAATGGCAGTGATTTACCCTGATCAAGCGGTACTTAGGCTCGTACTTCTTCGCATTCTCAACCGAGTCATAAATAAGCCCAAAACCAGTTGATTTCCCTCCTCCAAAGTGAGTACGGAACTTGAATACAAAAATGGAATTCGGGTCTTTTACTTCATACATCCTGGCCAATTTCTCCTTCAACTCAGCCTACATTCGAGTTCAATACTAAAACGAGTTAAAATGTACAGAAGCACACAACAACATTGGAAATCTTAAACAAAACAAACAAATCAATAAAATTACCTTTGAAACATTTGGTCTCCCGGGATGAAGAACATCAATGATCTGTATCAAAACCACAAAAAAAAGATGGCAACTTTCTAAGTTTCAACAAAAACCCAATTCTTTAAATCTCTTACTTTTCAGGTTCTTCATACATTTTCTCAGTAAACAAACAGTATAAAGCAACCTAAGGGGAAAAATCAAATGAAAGGTAAAACTTTAAAAAATAACCCACGAATTGTTTCCTTGAGAGGAGCCTATTGGTCATGAACTTCCTAGTTCTTATGGTAACAGCCTTTTCCGCCATTGTTCTGAATGTACAAAAGGAAAAACAAAGCAATGCATAAGTATGCGAAGTTATAAAGGTTGACTAAAGAGGATAGAGAGCAAAGGGCTTACTTTAGTTAGGTTTTTCTGAAGATGCTGCTTCGTTTTAGGGGCGGTGGTGGTTTTAGGGCAAGGCGCCGGCGCGGAAGCTGAAATGTAGGAGAATGTAAAAATAGGGTTTTCGGTAGATAAAGAGGAAGTATTTGAGGTCGTGTTTGGTTGATAGAATAGTTGTATCCTTTATTTGAACTGAGGTTACCCTGTAATTAGGGGTAAGCGTTCGATCGAGTCGAGTTAAAACAATTCGAGCTATTCGAGTTGACGAGTCATATTTTACAACTCAAACTTTATTTGAAATTTTTTCGATTCGAGTCGAGTTTAAAAAATTCGAGTCTAGTCGAGTTTTCGAGTTCCTATAAAAATTTAATTGTAATTATTTATCATGTTAGAGTAGGGTTTGATTCCAATTTAAACTTCTTTCTCTAATCATATAAGATATGCACACATATATTTTTTTACATGTGACAATATTTCTTCATATTTTTATATATATGTATGTATATATCATAAAAAATATAGGGACTCGTCTCGAACTTAAAAATAAATCCACTAATTATTAAAAATTTCGAGTTATTCGAATTTCTATTTTACAACTCAAACTTTATTTGAAATTTTTTCGAGTTATTCGAGTTTATGAAATTTCGAGTCGAGTCAAGACGAGTCGAGTATTTTTACCTCGAGTCGAGTCGAGTTATTCGATTTTTTCGAGTCGAGTCGAGTTTTGCTCACCCCTACATGTAATGGCTTAGATGAAGTATTTTATTAAGTATTAAAAAGGGTAAACCACTTGTATAATCACTAAACTATATGGATTATTCTATTTTGACCAATGAATTGTAAATTATATTAAATGATATCACTTAAGTCGCTAACCGTTAAAAGTTAACAGACAAGTTAACATTTGGTCTTCTATTTTTACACTTTTTATCAGTGTAGTCTTGTGATAGAGACAATGATAGAAACATAATCAAACTTATCGACCTAAAAAAAAAGAAAATTTGGTGTCCGTCCGATAACATTTTTATTAATAAACTCTAAATATGCAGTCCCAATAAGATTTATACAAAATCTTTACAACATCATAATTTAGTATGTGTAATTTTCAAATTAATATATCTATCAATTCCGAACTTAACCATGTGTGAATTCATAACCTTCATGTTTACCAACTGAACAAAAATCAATTAAAATCAGAAAGGTAAAAATATGGACGTACGCAAAATTTTATTTTACAAAGGACTAATATTATGAACGATGTAACAAGAAAAGAAATTCATAGTAGAAGAGAGAAAAAATAGACAACAGATTAAGAAACTTAAAAATTTCACATAACTTCTGATTATATGCTTTGCTTATTTACGTATTTAACCTTTAAAAACTGACAATATTAGTTTAGGTCTTAAGAGCATTTTTTCTCTCAAACTCCTACACACACTCTTAGCTTCATAGACAATTGTTGTATCCTCATTTTCATCTGCAATAGACTCAACCTTGTCCGCGACATTACCCCCTCCTGCAAGAAGGACTTTGTCCTCAAAGTTTGTAGTGGTTGTTGGCTGGAAAACATCTTCCAAATTCACCATCCAACAAAAATAACTGTGGATTCTTACATTTATGACCCGGCATAAACTTTGCGTCGTAATAGTAACATAGTCCCTTTTCGCGTCGTTCTTGAGCTTCCGTTGCAGAAATTCGATTAGACTGCATAGTAGGAACAAAATTTGTAGATTGATCTACTTGGGGAGAACATTTAAGCTGGTGTTTAGGCCCCGAAAAAAAACGCAGTAGGTGTGGGTAAAAGGGGTGGAAGCGTTAAATCTGATACTCGTCTCAATGGTCCGGGACTATCATTAAACTTTGCTTAATGAAATGAGCCAAGGCAAGAACTTCAGTTATGGACGTGGACCGCAGCCCCGACACAAAATATTGGGTGAGAAATGCATCGAACAAATTATTTGTACGCAAGGCTAGATCCTCGAAGCGTGTTTGATAATCTTCAATGGTTGTGATTTGGAGAAGTTTGAAAAGTTGATCCTCTAACGATTCTATCTCCAGTATAGCAAAATGTCGTGGAACCTCTTTAACCAAATGATTCCATCCAGCTAGTTGTCGTTGGCGCTGCATCCATCAAAACTATTTTTTTGCTGTTTCATTCGAAAGGAAGCCATGGTGACACGATTATGATCTTCCGTGCAATAGAATTTAAAGAAATCATGTGCAGAGGCAAGCCACTCCTCTGAATCTTTGCCGGTAAAAATGGGTAACTCAACTTGTACCGATTTTGGAGCAAATGAAAAAGCGTCATCTGAGTCAGTATGTACCTTAGCCTTGCCACGAAATCCCTAGCAACTGCACTGGCGCCCGTCGTTGTTGTAGAGGCTCCAAACTGGGCTGATATCATTTGTAACTGATGTGCCATATCCTGAAGGGTAGTCTGAGTGCTTGCGTTTCATATTTTCTAGTCAGCAGCGTGAGTTTGAAGAGAATTAAAAATTTGTTCGTGTCGTGCAGTGCCTTGATTAATTCTGTGTGATTTACCGTAGTGGTAAAATCAATGAAAGCACCAAATGTTATGAATGATGTAACAAGAAAGAAAATTCAGAGTAAAAAGAAGAAAAAATAGACAGTAGATTAAGAAAGTTAAAAATTTCACAGATTTCACATAACTACTTATTACATGTTTTTCTTATTTATGTATTTAACCTCTCAAAATCAGTTCAAGTCTTAGGAGCCTTTTTTTTCTCAAACTCCTATGCACACCCCTAGCTTCATAGACAATTGTTGTATCTTCGTTTTCATCTGCAGTACATTCAACCTTGTCCGTGACAAGGAACTTATAAAATTTTAAGAAAGTGTATTTATACAATTTTAGAGGGCATAAATAGATTTTCAACAAAAAAATATAAATTTTTTTTTGAAAAATTCTAAATCATATATGAATTTTAAATTTTCAGGGGACGACTCTCGAGGTCCATCTCTGGGTAGAAATACAAACTATACAAAGGCCAGCAGCCTGTTACATACTTCAATCACCCAATATCCATAACATATAGGAAATTGGTTTTTACAAGAAGGATTACCCAAAGATTGAAAGGTACATCAAGTAAGAATATGAAACAACAACTACCAGTATCACCACCAGACAGTCAGCAGAGCATTCATCGAAAAAACCCGACTGTTTTGGCAAAGGTGATGACGACGTTCCCGAGCTTATCGATCCGGGAACAAAGAAGGAAGACCCAGTGGCCTTTCGACGGCGTCTCCGCTTCGAAGCTAACATGATATTGATCAAAGCCATGACTGGAGAACCAACAAGACTTGGGGGTAAAATTAGTTTGAGAATTTAAGAAGATATATCTGTAGATGTAGGTCAAGTCGGGGTGGCTTCTATGAACTTTCTTGGAAAGTTCCATGCACTACGAAATAGACCAAAGTTTTTAATTTCTTTGAATATAATGAGGGTGAGTCGTCAGAGATGATGACAGCATATTGCTTTTCTTTGTGAAGTGAATGAAGGAAAGCTCTAGGTATCGAGAAATTATATCAATTCATAGGTCCGGCTCGCACGTCATTTATAGTCTCAACTAATAAAAAATATATATTTTATTAAATTTTTGATGTTATCTTTTTACCAAGTGAATTTATAATTGGTAAAAAATAATTTTTAATTTAATTTAAAGTAAATATGAGTAAAAATTCACCTGGTAAAAAGATAACATAAAACATTTAATAAAATAAATGTTTTTTATTGATTGAAACTTATAATATAACTTCTCGTGGGTATCCAATGAATGTTACAAATTGATTTGGATCACACAAACAACTTAAATTGCGGAATTTTGGGTTTTATTTTTATTTCTAGATATTTTGCAGGTTGATTTTACATCCGTGATCGTCTTTTTTTAATAATATTATTTTGGGATTATATTCTGATTATTTCTATTATTTGAAAATTTAGGCCCTGTTTAGCAATTAGCGGATAGCTGATAGTTGATAGCGGATTACATTAACTGATAATATTAGCTGATTTGACTAGCAGATTACATTAGCTGATTGTATAGAAGTGTTTGGTAAAATTAATTGATAGCTGATAGTTGTTTGATTCTTTGAACAAACAAAATGGCATATACGAAGGATTATGAAAATTAATTTTTTTAACATCATTACTAAACATATACGAAGGATGTATATCTTAATTTTTATTTGAGAAATTCTTTTTTAATATAGTTTTAATAATTATTAAATTTAAATGTATATATTAATCTATATATTAATTTCTTATTTTTAATAAAATCATACTTACTTGTCGATAAAAAAATAATTTTTTATTTAAGAAATTATTTTTTAATTTTATTAGTTATTCAAATTTATGTTATTTAGAAAAAAATTATAATTATCAAGGACAAAATAGTCTTTACAAGTATTTTATTCAAATCTCTAACTCAAAAAGCTCATAAAAGAAGCTTTTTCAAAATAAGAAGTTTCACCTCAATCCGCTATTACAATATGCTATTTACCAAACATCTAAATCAGTAGATTTGACTGGTCAAACCTCTAATATTAACTCAAAAAGCTGTTTACCAAACATGGCCTTAATGTGTCTTACAATTACGCCTCGACGGAATTAATAAAATTGCAGAAGAAAATTAGTAGAGTCCGTTAGAATTAGGAGTGAGTATTCGATTGAGTCGAGTCAAAAAATTTTGAGTTAGTCGAATTGTCGAGTCCTATTTTATAACTCAAACTTTATTTGAAATTTATTCCAGTCGAGTTGACGTGTCTTGTTCTTATAACTCAAACTTTATTTGAAATTTGTTAAAGTCGAGTAAAAAAATTTCGAGTTAGTTGAGTTGACGAGTCCTATTTTATAACTCAAACTTTATTTGAAATTATTCGAGTTGGGTTGACGAGTCCTATTTTATAACTCAAGTTTTACTTGAAATTTCCCCGAGTCGAGTTTATGAATTTCGAGTCAAATTATTCTAGTTTTTGTTCAAATTTAATTGCAAATATTTATAATGTTATGATATTAATTGATTCCAATTTAAACGACTTTCTATAATTACACATATATATGATGAGTCTAGAATGAGCGACGCGCACCGCTAAACACCATTTATTTTTAAATGACTTTTAAATTATTATTAAAATTCTAAGGATGCGACATGCAATTAATCATACTTCAAAACAAAATTAGAAAAAAAAATATTCCATGAACCATTCTCACTACTTCATCCATGATCATACCAAATTAAATAAAATCACATCATCTTTATTTTTCACATAGTATTTTTTTATAAATTAAAATTTACAAATTATCATCTTCTTCCTCATATATCATATATTAATTCTAATATATTAATAAATAAAACCCTTAAAATAAAAAACTTCAAAATTTTAACACACAAATCAGAAGAGATATAAATAAAATAAATAATTATAATGTGTTAAAAATCTTAAAATTAACATATTCATTTTAACCGAGAACAAATTAAGTTATGACTTAGTTTGTGGTTGCTTTTAAAAAGTGTGGTGAAAAAAGTGATTTTCAAACTAGCTGTTGAAAAGTAGTTTTTAAAAGCTGGTTAATGTTTGTGATTGATGTCAAAAAGTGATTTGATGAGATAAAATGTATATTTTAGACATGATATTGAAAAGTAAAAAAAAACTTGGGTGATGTTCAAATTAGTTAATGTTATGATATATGAAATAAATCAATTTTAATTATAATAAAAAATTTATTTTTTGAAAAAATTTAATTTGAAAATATAAAGTATATTGTAGATTATATACAGACATACCAGTTACAAATTAATAATAAATATAAAATAAATTACAAATAAAACAGTTTTATTCTCAATATAAATATTATAATAAATATATATATATATATATATTATTTTATAAGTATGTATGCATAAACGTTATTTTAATAATAAATTATAATTAAATAATAAGGGTAAAAATGTAATTTTATTTTCAAACTAACTTTTCCATCCAAAAAGCTATAAAATCTAGCTTTTTAGTTTGGATGGAAAAACTAATTTTAAAAGCAACCAAAACAACCTATTTTAACTAAAAGCACTTTTTAAATGTTTTTAGGTTGCTAAAAGCAACCAAAAACAGCCCTATATCGGCTATGATTATGAATGTCAAAACCCACCGTTTGCAATTGCATTTGCATCACGTAGAAAGGAGCCGTGCTTGGCTCCATATCCAAATGGCTCCCGGATCGTATACTAAGTTATATCGGTTGCCATGAAATCAAATTAGGGAGATATTTAATTAAAATTAATTTGTTCGCGGTTGAATTCAATATGTTAATTCTAGAGTTTTTAATATATTATAATTAATTATTTTATTTTTATCTCTTTTAATTCGTGAGTTAAGGTTTTTTTGTTTTTGTTTTTTTAACAATCTCATTTATTAAGATATTAGAATTAATATATGAGGTATGAGGAAGAAGAATGATAATTTGTAAATTTTAATTTATAAAAAATATTATGTGGAAAATAAAGATGATATGGTTTATTTAATTGGGTAGGACCATAGATGAAGTGATGAGAATGGTTCATTGAATAATTTTTTTAATTTTATTTTGAAATATGATTAATTGCATGTCGAGCCTTTGAGATTTTTAATAAGTATTTAAAAAGCAATAAAGAAAATTAATGGTATTCAACGGTGTATTCCGTTAGTAGTGTTCAATGGTGTGCGTCGCATATTTTTAGAATTTTCACACACATATATATTATCTTCATATTACCTTTCAAAAAATTTATATATATATCTTCATATTTTTTCATATGTGATATAAGTCAAATTTTTTCGTGTCAAGTCAAAAAATAGATCTAAACAACAATACCCTGCAAGGGTGAAATTGCATATTGCCCTAAAAAAGGTAAAATTAAAGTTTAATCACTTAAAAACTACACAACTAATGCAATGGTAAAATTACATTTGGACTCTGTGATATTTTATCTTTCAATTTCAACCCTTCCAAAATTAAAAAAATTCCTAGTTTCACCCAGCCTTGGCATCCTCATTTGAGAATTGACTCCCAACGCCAATCTTGAATTCATCAATCATGTAACCCCTGATGAGGTCAATCTTGTGGTGTAAAAGAATGCATCAAATTAGGTAAGGATATGGATGAATCTATGATACACAACGACTACTTAAGTTCATAATGCTTTACTCATTATATATAAATACAATATCAAAATTATATTATTTTGATTTTTTTCTCTTTATTAATAATGATTATACATAAATAGAGGTGTTCATTACCAAAAATCTTCTAATTTTTTTCTTATTTATGTTTCACATTAATAAATTATGTTTAGGGTTAAAATTTACAATTAAAGTTGAGAGAATTAGTGGTAGAATACATTTTTAGGGTCCAGGATTTAGGGTTTAAAATTTAATATTATGACTTCAAATCTATTTTTTTGTGTTGGGACATAGAAATGGCACTAAAAGGGACAAAAATCCTCTGCCTTTTTTAGTGTCCATTTCTATGTCCAACACTAAAAAATCAAATTCTAAATCATAAACATTAAACACTAAACACTAAAAAATACAACATAACCCAGATTCTCTAAACTCTACCCCTAAATCTTTACCATATACTTCAAACTTAAAATTTTAACGCGAGAACATAATAAGACACCGAAAAGAAATATGAGATTTTTATTTGCAAAAAAGGTACCGAGGATTTTTGTTCTAAAATTATACATAACAACCTAACTCCTGTTTTCTTTACACATTTGCCTGAAATATTCAATCTATTCAGCATCAATGGAATGTTAATGGATCCAATGGGTTTCAGTTTTTTAATCAGAAAAGTACATATGTGATTAAAGTATAAAATCTTATCATATTACATAAAGATTGGAGCCGACCAATGTACATGCAGAACGTGTGAATAATGTAAAATTTTATCCAATTGTTTAAGTGCAAATCAAGACATTGAAAAATCAAGTAGGTTATTACATCCATTCAAAGCATTTCCCCTGTCAACTTCATACAAGAAATCAACTGCTGGAAATTGACACAGCAACAACAAGAAGCCAAGTGAAAAAGAAAAGGAGAAGAAACAACTACTACCCTTTCCTTCATCCAAAAGCTTTCTAACTAACATTCATAAATAAGTATATTGATTTACTCGGATTTTTCATTCTGATGAGTATCTGTATCGATATTTACATCCGTTACGTATTTAGACAGAAAAAAAATTAAGCTTACTTATACAGTATGCATTTGTGTAAAACACTCACCGGAGACCGGAGACCAGAGGTAACATAGATGTTATGTACAAAAACATAGAGAAGCCAACCGAAAAAGGGTGTTTCAGTGTTTTGCAGCCGACGGGGAAGGTGCATTTGATTCCATCAGTATTGACCATAAAACATGCACATCTTCACAAGGGCAAGATTTCACATCTTCATACAGAATGTATATCCCTCTTCCTAACAAGAAAATCAATTCAACAAGTTAAAATTCCGATCGGAAGAAACAAGAAAGTGCATAGAGAAAGGACGTGAGTTAACATACTTTTCCTCTGAGCCGAGTGTAGGCGAAACCAGAGCTTCTTCACAGGGGAAAAGAGGGATTGAAGCCACCCCATTTGCAAAAGGAGTGGCTTTGGTTCATGTAGGTGACAAGAAGAGAATGAAACTAAGAGAAGCAGGATAAATAACAAGTCTATTTGTCCAACAAATTTTCAATTTGTTTCTGTTCCTTTTATTGGGAAAATTTCACTTATTACTTACTTGCCAATCATGGATTGATTTTGATGTTGGTACAATGTCATTGTCAAAACCCTGTTTTCTTTTTCCCTTGTGGAATAAGAAGCCACCCCCACCAATCAGCTAGGGTTTTAAGAGCTCAGCTTAACCCTTTTTTGCCCCATTTTTGTCTCACTCAACTTCACTTATGCTTCAAGCCACTAAATCTTTGTAGTTTCCTACATTGTGGACAGGGGAATACTCCATTTGTGGGGTTTGCTTCTTTTGTATTTTAAGTAAAATAACCCGAAAACTATTAACTTATGTCGAGTCGAATAATAAGAATTTCATTATTCTTTAAGTAAATTATCGGTTTCAGATATTGTGAATAAAAAAAACGTAAGAAGAGTTTAATTTATACCGGTAGGGAAATTAAGGCACCTATTAATGGAGGCAAAGATCTTGTTTATAGATTTCAAGTACTTCATAATTTTTTGTAATTCCACTATTTCAACACAGAACAACATTTTATGATCCACAAACAACACCATTGTAGTGGCCAGTCCACTACATGCTTTATTTAATCACATGTTCCAAGTCCATAGTAGCCCCGTGAGCTCTAAACAATGCTTCGGAACACAACTCGTGCGACTCATCAACATTCGGCAACCTTACTTCCCTAACCGGAACTACAAATTGTTCAGAACCTTCCATTCTGACCGTGACCATAGCTCTCAGAGAATTTGATGCACCGAGCTTCAGGCAGACAATCACCTTCGGAACTCCCTTAGGTGCCGGAGGAAGCCCGAGAATCTTTAGATAGCCAAGCAGATGATTATCGTCTGCCTTATTCGCTTCACCCTCGTAGGTGTTCCTAGGTGTCCCCACTACCCAAATCAACATTAATCTGTACACTTTCTTCTAAGGAGAGCTTGTGGATGGCATCCTGAGTTGCAACTCGAAGTAACCCTATTGACTCGATCTCATTAATTCCATGGCTCGAGTTGAGTTCACCATAATTCTGCAAAACATGGTTCATCATGTTCTGAAGTAAGTCTTCACCTCCGGCTAAGGCTTTCATCTGCGAAACTCCTCCCTGTGTGGCTGTTACGGCAACATCACAGTACCCTGCACCCATATTAAAGATGAGAGCCATCTTTTCACTTCTGTTGCTCATATTATCATGTATCAGATGTTTATGCTGGTGCTGTGCATAGAGTAACGCCACTGCCGTTGGTTGGGGGATTGATCCAGCAACATGAAGACCGGCAATAATACATGCTTGTTCAATTCGAGTGATTTGTATCCGACTAAGTGAAACCGGGATGGACAAAACAGCATTTCTTATAGCTGCATAATTTGAGTTTCAGCCATGACTTTAAGTTCAACCAGGAGTGTCACAAGAGCATCCAATATCAATTCCAAGTGCAATATCTGGAAAATAAAACGGAGATTCCTCCTCCCCTGTCGGATGGCATGGTGTGTGAAGGTTCAGCCATTACATCAAACTGGTAAAACAAGCAAAATATTTATTAGAAGACTTTGAAGAAATTTCGAAAAACTATTCGTAGGCATAGATAATACCTTCATTTCTTTCTTTGTTTTTACCAATTATAAAAACCCAAGTTGATAAACAGAGGAAACACAGATGGCCTCAAAAAACATTCCTAAAAAATGTAAACTATTTCAAGAACCCACAAGGCAGCCAGAAGAATACCATTTTAGCTTCCAACACTATGGAATTATACAAACAATCATTCATGTAGGCCTTTTTACAAACACTTGAAATATACTATCATTCCATGTTAACAATCAAATTCTGCAATTATGAGAATTTCTAAAGGAAAACCTCAAAACCCCACCATTGTTCATCTTAAAATGAATAAAGAACATGGAATGGCTGTATCTTTCCTAACTCGTAAGCTTAAGCATAACTACAACAATTCCTTTCAAAAGCCATTAACTTACAAAAACCCAACAAATGAAATCCCTAAAAATGGTTAACAAAACGTTAAAAAGATGATAAAACTGGAATCTTTATGCATAAAAGACAACCAAGTTCTGGAATTTCCAATACAAAGCTATAATATATAACCTGATTACAAAATCCTTGGTTGAAGAAGAACTTCGCTTTATGATCTTCAGTCGCCTTTTCTTTCTCTTTTTACTAAAAGAGTTATCTATTTACATGGGGTTTATTGTTTGGTTGCTACCGAAATATCCGAGGAATCGAATTAGTTCGTTTCAAAATCGTCATCCAAATTTTTCGAATTAAATCTTTAAAATTTAATCATTGATTTTTATTTTTTTTTACAATTCAACTATTTAATTTTAATCAATATAAACTGATGAGGGATACACTTACACTAAATTATTTTATAATTTTTTTAACAATTCAACCGTTTAATTTTTAATCCACATGGGATTAACAACCCTTCCTATATAGGATATATGGATTATCATCCGATAAAAAAAAAAGAAAATCACAAATTAAGATGATAACACATGTTACTTATTTAATTTTTGGATTTTTTGTTATGAATATTTATCTATGTAGATGTCTATCATGATAAGAACTTTATCAAGGAGATTTAATTTACTTTATTATTAAAAATATTATCTTCATTAATTAGAGTTTAATGTATTATGTACTTCTTATGCCTATAAATAGATGATTTGATGAATGTATTATACACACAATTCTATATTTGAGAATAATACAAATTTTCCTCTTTCCCTCATCTCTTTGTTCTTCTATTCTTATTATCGTTTTTCTTTATTTTATTCACTAACATTTTTAAATATATTCTAAAACATGTGTTAGTCCAACTTTGTTTATGGAATTTTTCTTTTCATTTATCACATATTTAATAATACTATAAGAATAATAGAATAAACAATATAGCATATATTAACTCGTATATGGTTGTGTGAATCCGAATTATTTTAATTCAAGTTTTTTTTGAATAATTTTAATTCGAGTTTAAGATGAAACAAATCTGCATTTAAGAATTTAATATTGTATTCTCAAAATTATAGGGATGAGACCATTGCACATAAATTTATATACTAACTGTGTATTACATGATGTCAATGTGTTTAAATTTTTTGAGACGTATTATAGTGTAGTTGTATGACTATTTAATTATTATCCTAGTAATTATATTCACGTGTTACTATTTAATTTGTTTTTAATCCATACACAGGCCTTGCCAAGCCATGATAATGAGCCCCTATCTGCCTTACAAGAGACTGAAGATACTCCTACTTAGGACCTTGCCAAGTCATGATAATGATTTGGGAGTTTGAAATTTTTTTGAAAAACTTTTAACTTATATTTCCCGTCCTTTTTTTTAAATGATCTATTTTCGTTTTAAGGACCTCCGTCCCACTTTAATATCATCCTTAGTTCTTCCGCGTTTTAAAATACCTGCCGCGATCCTTGTAACTTTCAAAATCCTCATTTTCGTCCTAATTCTGGATTTAATTGATTTTCAAATGGGTTAATGCTCCTTTCAATCTCCCAAATCATTTTTTGTTTTTAATTTGATCCCGTTTCCAGTGGCTTATTTCCCTGTTTACCCCCTGTCCTCATGCATTATTTATTTATTTTAGCCTTGCATTTTTATTTTCTTACCTTTCAGCCCCTTATTTATTGATTTAAATTTCTGTTGCTTTAATTTAGTTTTTTTTTATGTTTTTACTATCGGTTTAAATTTGAGTTTATATGGTTTGTAAATCTATATTTATTGTGTGGCATTTATAATATAATTGCATTCTTATATGTTTATTTGCATCATATATATATATATATACATTCCATAATTATTTTTGCACAACCTTTTTAATATGTATATAGGTAAAGTAATTTCGTTTTGATTTAATATTATATTCCTTATATAATATCTTTAAATATATAGTTTTCTAAAATCATATCATAATAAATGGTTTCCTTGTATTATAGGGTATATATTCGTATGTATGCGTAGCATGTAAATATTATATACATAGGTATATTTCTTTTATATGTCATGTAGGTATACATATTTTATATTACTGGGCGTATAATATGTCACAATATATGTCTTGTCGAATGTGAGTTATTATATGTATACATATTTTATATTATCTTGCTATAAAATGTTATAATATACGATATAGTATTTAGATCCTGTTTTTTTTTTTTACGTATGCTATATATTATATACTTTACCATGTCCCTTAGAATGTTCATGGTTAACCATTAAGAAAGAGTCTCTAATTTTTTTATACATTTCCCCTCTAATTGCACTAAGAAATATAACTTTTGCATTAAGAACATAATTTATAGGTTAACCGTTATATTATTATTATTATTATTGTTCATGCATAGTTAAATGTCATATTTAATCTTTTTTTTTGCATTAGTTTAGTATTCGAGTTTCCGGTATCCTAGTGGGAGTGTCGTCCCGAGTCTTCGGGCGTCATCTTCTTTAGTACCGTGGGTTGCAAGTTAGGTTGTTCGATTTGTATGTTCACGCATTCATACATTTTAGGGGTTAAAAATTAAGTTAGATTTGAATTTGAATTTTCCTTATTTAAATGTGATACGAACCCTTAGGTACAAATTTTTGGACGTGATGTGTGTGCTAACCCTTCCCCACACGTAATCAACTCTCGAACCCAATGAATTTCTGCTTTTGTTTTTCAGTGTCCGGTCTACCCTATCCAAGTGATCAATGGCAACTCTCAATTACTTTTATTTCAAAATATGAGCTTTTTCAAAATTCCCTCGATTTATTTAAAAAAACCCAAAACACTACAATAATTTTTTCAAAAACGTCGCTACAAGTCCTTCATATTTTTAATTATTATTTAAAAGTCACTAAACAATTAATAATGTTCAACGATATATTGTGTTAGTGGTGTTCAGCGGTGTGCGACGCATGTTCTAAAATTTTCCTTAATGATATGTTATTTTTAAGGGAAAATATTAAAAAAAGCGTTAAAATATAATTGTTAATTAAAGTTTGGTGGGTAGTGGGCGGGTGTGGATGTAAAAAGTCATACCCGCTGTGGGTAGTGGGTAGGTGGTGGATTTAAGACATTACCCACCCCGCCATATAAATTTGGACCATTATGAATTTAGATGTAATTTCACAAACTATTCTATAAATCTTAAAATTTTATAGGATATTGCTTGTAATTTATGTTTTGTGGTTGTTCTTGAATTTATGTTTTATGTGTATGGTTGATGCCATGTGAGTTAATAGGCGGGTACAAGCGGGTACGAGATGGGTAATGGGTATTCAATTGGATAGTGGGTGTGGGGATGGATTTGAGAATATAGTTAGACCCGCGTGGACGGGTGTGGATTTAAAAATTGTATCCGACGTGAGTAATGGGCAGGTGGTAGATATGAAAATTTTAAAAAAGTATAAGGATGGGAGGGGTATCCACACCCGCCCCGCCCGTTTGCCATCCCTAATTAAAGTAGTTAACATTGTTGTAACGGTAGAAATGATAAGGATAATATATTACAGTAAATACTACATTCTTGAAATGATACAAAATAGTCGGTTGGATTAATAATTGAATTAAATTATTTAAAATCGAATTAATTGAATTAAATTTATTAGTTCGGTATATTTTTGAATTAATTAAAATTATTTATTTTTTAATTTTGATTTAAAATAAAAAATCAAATAGCAATAAATTTAAAATGAGTTTCTTTTAATAAATCCACAACATGCCAAAAACAATAAGGTGAACAGCACGTCCAACCCACCCAAATGTATCCAATCTACAGTACACCATATTCCACGCATTCGGCCACACACCGGTAGACCTGATGTAACACTCGGGGTTTAGGGGTCGGGTGAAAATAATATTATTGGGCTTCGGGTATTCAGCACAAATGATTTTATATTGGACTTATTTCTAACAAGCCCAAATGGCCATGGATACCCATTTTTGTAAATGCTTTAATTCATTAAGGGCAAATGGGTCTTTTGGAAATTAAGTTTAAACAAGACAAAATAAGGAGACTATTGCTCATCTTCTTCCTCTTTCAACTTCAAAAAAACCCACGACATTTTACTCCCTCTTCTCAAGTTCACTATTCCATCTAATATCTTGCTTATTGTTGGGGCTTTTGCAAAGGTAAAGTCGTTTTTGACATGTCCTCATCATCCTCTTCGAGCTCATACCTTTATTTTCCATAAAACTCATGATTTTTGTATTTTGGAGTTTTGAGGTTTTTGATTAAAAATGTCATTTTTATTATCTTTAACTTAGGCTTTTGATTTATTAATGTTACATGAGTTGTTTACAATCTAAAACGTCCAATATACTTGATTTTTATAAGGTTTTGTGATGTTTTCCGAAATTGGGTTTTGGGGAAGTTTTTGGAGGGTTTTAAGTTGAGTTTTGGGGGTGTTTTATGTGAAAAATGTGATGGCTGATGGTTAGGCTATATGTAAGTGTTGTTTTGGAGACTTGTAGGAGTAATTTAAGTGTTGGAATCTTTGGATTTAGGGTGTGCTTAGGGGCTGCTCGGGAATGTGGAATTTGGTTGAAATTATGTGTTTTGTGCTTGGGTTGTGATCCGGGTTGACTACTTTGAATTGTGGACTGATTTGAGATTGTTTTGATTGTGTTGGGATGTTTAGAAGCAAGAATTTTGGTTGGTGAAGCTTCGGGGACGAATCCGGAGATTTTGGAGTCTTGAGCTTGGTCTTCGGTCTTCTCTTGGGTAGCAACGGTGAGTAGAATTGTTAACCTTTGATTTGTGCTCGAAATGGAACCTTTGGGGGGTTTGGGTGGGACCTAGATGGTTCACCTAAACCCGATAGTAAGTTACTACTCCTATACTATGTTGTGTGTGGATGAATGACTATGTGTTGTGATTATTATGTGTATTTTTGAGTTGTTTACACAGTTGTCATGGTGTAGTCGTGTGAAAGTCGAGCCTCACGTGATGGTTGTCTTAACTACGGTGATGGGTAGTCTCACCGATAGTGACTAGTAGAAAAGTACTTTGATGTGTAGTCCCATTGGAAAACTACTAGTCGAAATGGTGATGTGTAGTCCCACCGTGTGTGTATGTTGGTTGTGCATGTGCAAACCATGTGTAGTTGTTGAGAAAGTCATTCGTGCCTCCATTGATTTTATTACTGTTTATGAAAAGTGTTTTGAAAACTGCATGCTTGTTGAATTGTAGAGCTTCTCTTACTAAGCTAGATAGCTTACGCTCTCCTTGTTTCCAACATGCAGATCGTTAGAGTTGGGAGGCGAGCGGGCAAGGAAGGAACCTTTGGAGTTCTCAGTTTAGCTCAAGTATGATTTACATGTTTGTAATAATGTCTAGACGATGGAGGTATAGACTTGAAGGAATTGGTGTCAAACTTCTTAGTTGCTTTTGTTTAGATGAGCACGTTCGATTGTTGAATGTTGATATGTTATGCTTGGATTTGTAAACCATGTTATGTTGGTTGAATGCTTGTGATGTAAGGTTATGCCTTTGGATGCTGTATGTTGTTTTGGTGAGCATGAAAACCTTGTGTGTGAAGACATGTGCCTTTTTGGCTCTTTAAGCTTTTGAGTATGCCTTGTTATGCAATATCTATCTTTATGTGAATGCCATGATTGAAATGTCTCGTTGATCACCTAAATCATTCTTCATGTTAGTTCTTGGTGGCTAGTTGTTGTATGTGTGCTTGTACGTGGCTAGGGAAGTCTTAAATTGCATTTAGAGTTGAGTCTTGTGTTGTTTTGCTACAATTTGGTGTCTTGCAGAGCATGGCGTATCGATACGCCTAAGGGCCGTATCGATACGGTCCTACACTTTGGGACACAGAATTGGCTATGGGTACCGATACTCGGGGGTGTATCGATACGCCCAAAACTCACTGGAATTCTGAGATTTTCACGAGTCTTTGGCGTATCGGTACGGGCTCTAAGCGTATCGGTACGAGTTTGTCTCGTTGACCGCGAGATGTTGACCGAGAAGGGTGTATCGATACGCCCAAGGGCTGTATCGATACGGTCTTCTTGAGTTGACTGAAGGCAGTTGACTTGGTCAAGGTGTATCGATACCCTTGATAGGTGTATCAATACGGCCTGCTCTGTGTCTTTAAAATGGGTTGTTTAACATGTTGTATTGGCTTGGTTGTTTTTATTTCATGATGTTTTCCGCTGCCGTGATCACATAGGACATATAGATGCCTTTAAACAAGATTTAATTAAAAGAATTTTTCTAGGGTTGCTAACCGAGGTGGGACCCTAACGGGTTTCACATCGGTTTTCCCCGTATAGCCTACTCGGACCGGTCAACCGACCAGACTGGGACGAAGGGGTTACATTTAGTGGTATCAGAACCTGAGGTTTCCGAGACCTCGGGCAGGTAAGTGAGGTAAGTTAATGTGTTATGTGTTGTTGCATCTCGATGAGTGTTTTACCATGTATGCCTAAATTCTGTTGCTAGCACGGTGTACGAATGCATGCTATGATGACCTTGTTGATGTTTGAGAATAGGTTCAATGTCCCCATTGTTAGGCGTTTTTATAAATTAAAAAAGGAAAATTGTTTTGGTTTAACGAGCTTGAGAACTGGAGTCCTTGCCCTTTTGCTAACCTAACGTTCTCCTTGTTTGTTGTGTGTTTATTGTCTTAGATCTTGTTTGCTATGGTGAGACCAAGGGGGCGACCTAGAGCGGGTGACCAGGCACCCGGGGGTGAGCCTCCTATTCCTCATGCTCCCGGTGGTAATAGAGTGGGTGGTGAAGGCGATGTGCCTCAGGATGGTGCTCAAGTCGGAGGTGATGGTAATGGGTCTCAGGTTAATGCTAATGTGGGAGGTAACAGGGCTCAAGCGGGCCAAAGTTAGGCAGGTCCAGATGTGGCCCATTTGATTCAGACCATCGCTGAAGCTTTTCAGACAGCTTTGGCCGGTATGCAAGCTGCAGCACCATCTCAGGGTGCAGGGACAGGATTACCCCTAGAGAGGCTTCGTAACTTGGGGGCAGTTGAGTTTCGTGGGTTTTCTCCGGAGGGTTCGGAGGGGTGGCTTGAGAGTACTACTCGCATCTTGGGTCAGATGGAGTGTTCGGACACCCGTAAGTTGGGTTGTATTGTCTCCTTGCTTCAGGGGGACGCTTATACTTGGTGGACCACTGTTACTTCTGGCATGGCCGAGGCAAATATCACATGGAGTTCTTCAGAAATGCCTTCAAGAGGAAGTACCTTGGAGTTTGGTACTTGGATGAAAAGAAAAGAGAGTTTATGGCTTTGGTTCAAGGTAATAGGACCGTGTCTGAATACGAGGTTCAGTTTGTGAGGTTGAGCCACTACGCACCAGAGTTGGTCCCGAATGAGAGGGAGCGGTGTGAGTGTTTCAGATATGGGTTGATTACAGATGTGAAGACCTACATGCTAGCCTCCGACTACACTGAGTTCGATGTCTTGGTCTCTAGGGTCAAAGATATAGAGCAGAACCTAGGCTCTAGAGCACGTGCTAGTGGGTCTGACTCCAGAAAGAGACATGCGAACTGGGATAGAGATCATGCCAAGAGGCATAGGGATAGGAGGTACCAACCGGATACGAGACATAGGGGTAGTAACTATGGACAGGGCCGTCAGGGTCAAGGAGCTGTTGTTCACATTCAGGAGTGTACCAGGTTCGGGAGACGCCATCCGGGCGAGTGCATGGGTATTTACGGGGCGTATTGGAACTGTAGCTCCCGAGACCATTTGAGGCGTGACTGCCCACACCCGGTTAGGGGTGGACCGGCTCCAGCTAGAGGCTTTGAGCATCAGAGAGGCCGTGGGCGCGGTCGTGGAAACTTTCAGCCAAGGAATGAGGGTCAGAGGAACTTGGCTCATGTCGTAGCAGTCCAGCCCGAGGGAGGAGGACCGGCTAGGGTGTACGCTCAGCGAGAGGCTGGGAATGACACTGATGTCATTGCAGGTAATTTCACATTACAGTCTTTGAGTTTGCTTTCTTTGATAGATTCGGGGTCGACACATTCGTATATATTGGGTGAGCACGCAAGGTCATTAGGGTTACCATGTGATTGGTTAGAGGTAGGTATAAATGCCACTAGCTCTTTTGGTGATACAATGGTAGTTAGGAAAGTGTATAGGAGGTGTCCCTTGATGGTCCAGGGCCACATATTTCCGATCGATATGATGGAGTTACCCTTCTATGGCTTCGATGTGATTTTGGGCATGGATTGGCTTGTAGAGCATAGAGCTAGGGTTGACTTCGAGACCAAGAGAGTCTCCTTCAGGCTTACCGATGACTTTGAGGTTGTGGTATTTGGTGAGAATGTCAGGTTCTTGTCCAATGTGGTTTCGGCTTTGAAAGCTCAGAGGTTATTGAGTTCAGGGTGTCAGGCTTATTTGGCATATATGATGAACCCGGATATGAGTGAGGTGAGACCTCAGGACATCAGAACAGTGTGTGAGTTTCCGAGTGTTTTCCTGGAAGAGCTACCGGGCTTGCCTCCTGACAGAGCAGTTGAGTTTGCTATTGAGACGTATTTCGATTCTGCACCAGTGTCGATTGCTCCGTATAGAATGGCACCGAAAGAGTTGAAAGAGTTGAAGACACAACTTCAGGAGTTGACTGATAGAGGCTTCATTAGGCCTAGTGTATCTCCGTGGGGTGCTCCGGTCTTGTTTGTGAAAAAGAAGGATGGTAGCATGAGGATGTGTATAGATTATAGGCAGTTAAATAAGGTAACGGTGAAGAAAAAATATCCTTTGCCTAGGATAGATGACTTGCTAGACCAGTTGAGAGGTGCCTCTGTATTTTCGAAGATTGACTTGAGGTCCGGGTACTACCAGTTGAAGGTAAAGGATGTGGATATACCGAAGACGGCCTTTCGTACACGTTACGGGCACTATGAGTTTTTGGTGATGCCTTTTGGGTTGACTAACGCTCCAGCAGCCTTCATGGATATGATGAACCGTGTGTTCCATGAGTTCTTGGACAAGTTTGTGGTAGTGTTCATAGACGACATCTTAGTGTACTCTAGGACCGAAGAGGAACATGATGAGCATTTGCGGTTAGTACTTCAGACCTTACTAGAGAATCAGTTGTATGCCAAGCTAAGCAAATGTGAGTTTTGGATTAGGGAGATAGTCTTCCTAGGTCACGTGATCTCGGCTAGTGGGATTAGTGTAGATCCCAAGAAGATAGAGGCGATAGTGAATTGGAAACAACCGAAGTCAGTGACAGAAATCCGCAGTTTCCTAGGTTTGGCGGGGTATTATAGAAGGTTTGTTGAGGGGTTTTCTAGAATAGCGGCTCCGTTGACTAAGTTGCTACAGAAGAATGTACCGTATGAGTGGTCAGTTGCAAGACAAGAAGCATTTGAGAAATTGAAGAAAGCTTTGACCGAAGCTCCCATCTTGATTCAGCCTGAACCGGGGAGGGAGTTTGTGATTTACAATGATGCGTCCTACGTAGGGCTAGGTTGTGTGCTTATGCAAGAAGGTAAGGTGGTAGCATATGCTTCGCGACAGTTGAAAATTCATGAGAAAAATTATCCCACCCATGACATAGAGCTAGCGGCAGTGGTGTTCGCATTGAAGATTTGGAGACACCATCTTTATGGTGAGAAGTGCACCGTGTATACCGACCATAAGAGTTTGAAATATTTGATGTCTCAGAGGGAGTTGAACCTCAGGCAACGTAGGTGGTTAGAGCTTCTCAAGGATTATGACCTCACCATAGAGTACCATCCGGGTAAGGCAAACGTAGTGGCTGATGCCTTGAGTAGAAAAGTGGCAACTTGGACTGACGAGGAGTCATCCGAAGAGGAGGAGGAAGTGGCCAACCTTTGTCTCATGGCATTTGAGGAGGAACCAATGGTAAACCCTAACTCATCATCTTTTACTTACAATGAATTATATGATGTTTATGGTGAGTTACAATATGTTTATGATGAGTTGGTTGAAAAGTATAAAGAGTCTATTTTGAAAAATAAGAAAAACATTTCCAATTTGAAAAAATCAAAATGAGTCTCTTTCAAAACCAATTCGGAATTGGAAAAAAAGGTTTTATATTTGATTAATCTTTCAAATGATCTCAAAAAGAAAAATGTTGATTTAGAAAACTTTTTTTTTCTAATTTTCAAGATTATCACACCAAAGAGGTGGATTATCTCAAAACTTCTCTTACTATTGGGAAACATGTTTTTGAAAAAGAAGTTCTTCAAAAATCCAATATGTTAAGAGAAAACCATTTTACCCCCAAAAAAAAAGTTTCTCAAAAGCAATCCAAAGTTAAAAGAATTAGGAGTGTATGAGTTCCTAAGGAACTCATTGTTTCTAATAATGTGAATGATATTGCTTCTTGGATTCCTAAGGGAACCAAGCTTTTGGAAGCTAACACTCTTGGACCCAAAATGATTTGGGTACCAAAATAAAGAAACTAATCTTTGTTTGTAGGGGGCATTGCTACAAGGCCAAAACTTCAAGTCAAAACACATGGTACCTTGATAGTGGATGCTCGAGACAAATGACCGGAGACAAGAGTAGATTCTTGGAGCTTAAACCAAAAAGTGGAAGATGTGTGACATTTGGTGACAACTCCAAAGGAAAGATTGAAGGCATATGCTCCATTGGTAATCTCTCATCTACATTCATTGAAAATGTGCTATATGTCAATGGTCTAAAATATAATCTCATGAGCATTAGTCAGCTTTGTGATAAAGGCTTTAATGTTCATTTTAATAAAAATAGGTGTAAAATTGTAAACATTAAAACAAATAAACTAATGCTCATTGGCCATCGCATAGGAAATATTTATATGGTGCATTTAGATGACATACATTCATCTCATGCATGTTTAGTTGCACATGATGAAAATGATGCATGGTTGTGGCATAGGAAACTTGGGCATATGCTAGCATAAGTGTTTTAGAAAAATTAGCTTCCCAAAATCTAGTTAGATGTTTACCCAAACTAAAATTTTTATTAGATAAAATTTATGATACATGTGCTAAGGGTAAACAAAAGAGAACTTCATTTAAACCTATTAGTGATGTTTCAACTAGTAGGGTATTACAACTAATCCACATGGATTTGTTTGGGCCTATTAGAACTATGAGCTTGGGTGGTAAGTCATATGCATTTGTATTGGTAGATGACTTTTCTAGATACACTTGGGTTATATTCTTAAGTACTAAGGATGAAGCTTTAGAAAATTTTATTACTTTACAAAAATTACCCAAAATGATATTGATCATAAAATTTCACACACTAGAAGATATCATGGAGCCGAATTTCAAAATATGAGTTTTGAAGAGCCGAATTTCAAAATATGAGTTTTGAAGATTTTTTTAATGAAAATGATATTAGCCATATTTTTTTCGGCTCCTCGAACTCCTCAACAAAATGGGGTAGTTGAGAGGAAAAATAGAACTTTAGAAGAAATGGCTAGGACTATGCTTTGTGAAAACAACTTACCTAAGTATTTTTGGGCGGAAGCCACTAATACGACTTGTTATATTATTGATAGAGTAATGATTAGGCTAATTTTAAAGAAAACACCTTATGAGATTTTAAAATCCAAAAAGCCTAACATTAGCTATTTTCACCCATTAGGTTGTAAATGTTTTTTTAAACAATGGAAAAGAC
Source organism: Hibiscus trionum (assembly GCA_030270665.1). Lineage (NCBI taxonomy): Eukaryota > Viridiplantae > Streptophyta > Magnoliopsida > Malvales > Malvaceae > Hibiscus > Hibiscus trionum. The sequence continues at coordinate 74,943,667 of BSYR01000010.1, read as the reverse complement.
AACTTAGGTAAATTTGATGCAAAAAGTGATGAAGCAATATTTTTGGGTTATTCCCTAAACTCTAAAGCCTATCGTGTATTTAATAAAAGAACTTTAGTTGTTGAAGAGTCTATACATGTTGTTTTCGATGATAATCTCCTTCGAGGAAGGATTCTTGTGATGATGATAATGTAGGGATCATTGAAGCCATTGATGGAGGACAAACATCAAAGGTGGATGAGACTCCAACCAAAGAAGAAGATGCACAAGATCCACCTCTTGAAGCCTTGAAGGACTTGGCTCTTGAGGAAAAGAATGTGACATACCCAAGGGAGTTCAACTATGTCAAAGCTGGTAAAATCTTGGGTGATCCATCCAAGGGGGTAACTACTAGATCATCTCTCAAATTAATGAACAATGTTGCATTTCTTTCATGCATTGAGCCTAAAAATATCAAAGAACCATTAAAAGATGATTTTTGGATTTTGGCCATGCAAGAAGAATTAAATCAATTTGAGAGAAGTAAAGTATGGACACTAGTTGAGAGGCCTAGTAATGAATCTACTATAGGAAGTAAATGGGTCTTTAGGAATAAACTAGATGAGAGTGGTAACATAGTGAGAAACAAGGCTATGCTTGTTGTTCAAGGTTACACTCAAGAAGAGGGAATTGATTTTGATGAAACATATGCACCCGTAGCTAGAATGGAAGCTATTAGGATGCTTCTAGCATTTGCATGTTACCATGATTTCAAGCTTTTTCAAATGGATGTAAAAAGTGCTTTTCTAAATGGTTTTATAAATGAAGAAGTGTATGTTGAACAACCACCGAATTTTGAGGATTCTAAATTTCCAAATCATGTTTTTAAATTAACCAAAGCTCTTTATGGTTTAAAACAACCTCCTAAAGCTTGGTATGAAAGGCTTTCAAACTTTTTAATTGAAAAATGTTTTGAAAAGTGCAAGGTGGACACTACACTTTTCATAAAAAGATATTGTAATGACATCTTAGTAGTGCAAATTTATGTTGATGATATTATTTTTGGTTCTACTAATGAATGTTATTGCAAATAATTTTCTAAACTAATGCAAGGTGAGTTCGAGATGAGCATGATGTGGGAGCTCTCATTCTTCTTGGGGCTCCAAATCACTTAAAAAATCTGTGTACCTGTGAAGGTAGAAAGTGGGGCTTGAACAGGCGCTCATGTTGCTCCTCATATTAGATGCCATTGGGCAAGAGTATACCAAAAGATGTCCATTATCCAGTAAAAATCGAATTAACTGATTGGATCAAAATTTATTTTGATTAACGGTTAAAGAATTTGTCAAAATTCGTTCATCGATTAATTCAGTTCGAAATTGATTAATTAACTGAATTAACCAAAAATATTAAATATTTGATAATTTATATTATTATATGTTAAGCCTATACACAACTATTTTTTAACCTAAACGCATTAAGTTTCAAGACCTAAACAAATTTTAACCCAAATGAAAAAAACAATATTCAAATTAATCTAAAATAACTAAAGAAAAACAAAAACTTTAAAATTTATTACAAAATTAAGTTAATTCGAAAAATAGATTGAATTAACTAAATTTTGTTAAATTCAATAACCAGTCAAAGAAAAATTAATGAATTCAACTTCGTTTAAGTCAATTCGGTTGGTGACTAAATTAACTGAATGAAATCTCTATCAACATGTTTAGTATTGTTCTAAGCAAGTAGACAAAATTAGTAGGATAGAACCAAACGTTTTTGAGATCTGAAATCTCTCAATAAAATGGTAACTATTAAACTTATTCAAACATTATATTATGATCTTCATTTTATATATTTACTTGTGTTTGTGTTTGACAACCGTTAAAATATAGATATTAGTTGGGGTCTAGAATCCTTCAACAAAATGAAAAGTAATTATTAAACTTATTCAAACATTATATTATGGTCTGCATTTAATATATATGTTTTTTTTGTTTGTTTTGAATTACAATATATATGATTATGTTTGTGTTTGACAATTGTCGAAGTATAAATACTAGGCTTCTAAACATATAAAAAAAGTTTGAACATATTTTTATATTGCACATATCTATAGGAATAGATTGAGAGAGGTTGGACGACCCATCTTATTTTACATTCTTATATAAATATTATTTTATATTTTTTATTAATAATTTAATACGAATTCTTAAATTTCTAATATAATTTCATAAAAATTCATATTCTTAACATAAAATTCCGACTTCGTCTATATTCATAATAAGTATCGGATTTAAGCTCCGACCAGCTAATCTTTATTTTGGTTACCCTTTCGGTTTCTTAAAGTTTTTTCTGACTAATCCGGATCGACTCTCGTCGCACACCTGGTTTTGGTGGGCGAGTCTTTCAGCGAAGATTTTCTGCATACACAAAATCTTGAACTCAAGACCTATTTAAACGATACCAAGTTGCTTACCACTTGGACCAACCTATTGGTCAGGCCGGCTAATCTTTCAGAGTACAAATGAAGTGCTTAAATTGAAAGTGGCTTAATTAGCACGAGAATTGTTAATTAGGTTGCTTCAGCTTGAAGAACACCAACACTGTACACCACCAAAATTGATGTCTTCCCTTCCTCAACTTTCCCTCTAGTTTTTTAGGGATAATCTTCATTTTCTTCAATCACACAGCTTAGCAAGAGAAAGAGTATACATAATTAATGTATTTAAAAAAGATAATAGTGGGTTTCGAACATAAAAGAGTGGTGAGATAATTAACATCAATTAAGATAAAAGGAGGAGAAATAGTGAAGTTCGTGGACGGAGTCCTTTAGTGGATGGGGAAGATTGTTGTCACTCCCAATTTATTTTAGTATAATAACATTTTAATTTTTTTTAATTGGATCAAATAAATTATTTTTCCTCCTAATTTTAAATTTAAAAATTTAATAAACTATTATCTCTTTCAATGTTTGATTTTAATTCTGCTCACGGTAAAGCTTAAAAGAAAGAAAGTAAAAAGGGTATGAAAGGAAAAAAATAAAAAAGAGTGTTTAACCAGCTCTCGGGTTAAAAAAATGTCTTAAATTCAAGTCTTATAAATGAATATAGTATTGATACCAGTTTACTTTTTATTTAGAGATTTGATTCGATTTGATACTAAATATAATCAAATCCATACATATGTATTTGTAAATATAAACTTACGTTTCTTATAAGAAATAAAGAACAATGATAATCGACAGACTAATGTTCGAATGCCAGCTGTTATATGAATTTTTAATTAACACAAGAACTCAATTGATAATCTTTTTCGAGTATTATAATAGGGTTTTATTTTGATGCACAAGCTGTGTAAATTTTTTTTACACAACCCTTTTATAAAATTTAAAATTTAAATCACAAACCCTAGCAACCTAAAACCTAAACCCTAAGCCCTAAACCCTAAACTCTAAATTCTAACCATAAACCTTAAATTATATAACCTACATACTAAACCCCTAAACCCTAACCTAAAATCTTAAACCCTAAACCCTAAAATTAAAGGGCTTGTGTAAACTGAAGTTTACACAAGCTTGTGCGTATTTTCCATTATAATATATATATCCAGCAAAGCAATTTGTGGAATTTATAGAGCACAGGCTGCACCGCACGTCTTTCACTTTGCAAGATATGCATATATCTTCATTTTCACAACTAAAATCAAAGCTGTCGAATTATTCTTGCTGTAATTGCAAGTAAAGTTTCGGCAATGTGCAATGTGCATTGTCCGTTTAAAAAGGAATAATTAGTAAACTAATATAAAATAAAAGAGGTGTAGTTCTATTTCTTGTCCTTGTACTTTTCACATATTTGATACTTAGCCCTTCTACTCTCTTGATTTAATAATTGAACTCTAATTCATAGCACCGTCTAAAGGATTTCTCTTAAATCGGATTATGTTGCGTTTTAAATTTACAAATTTTCTATTATAGTCAATATTATATCTATGAGAACCAACAACCGATTGATCTAGTGGAATGATACATTAAATCACTTAAATAAGGTCAGAGGTTTGAATTCTGGTGCTGTAAATAGAGTAAATTGGGTTGAGAGACTCACCCTAAAATAGACCTCTGCAGTACTCGATCCGGATTAGTCAACCAATAAAGTGGATACATGTACTTAAACAAAAAAATATTATATCTGTGGAAGACTAAATAAGTAAATAAAAATGTAAAAACTCTAGGCTTGTAATGTTTACAGTTCTAAACCTCTGATTGTGTAGCACGACTTTAAATTAATCACGTGATTGAATTTTTATTTAAAAAGTGTTAGATAATTCAATCTAACCAAAGTTTTTTTGGTGGTGTTATCCAGGGGTGGTACCTGGTGAGGACCGATGGGGTTACGGTCCCTCAAAATATTTAAAAGTTAAAAAAAATTTAAGTCGGTGTAATGATAAAATTGTATTTTAGTCTCTTAAAAACATACAATTTATATTGTTACCTCCTTAAATTTAAATATTTTTAACTGGCTTCCTCAATGAATAATGTTGAATTCCGTCATTGGTGTTATTAGTTAGACGTTACTTATAAAACCAAAAGAGTAGAGCGGTCAAATTCATAGAACTAAAAAAGAGAAACTAAACTTCAAATATACAAAGATTACAGGGACTGGGAGGACAATTAGACCTTGAAAAAAACTAATTTTCCCCTTTTAGAATATTACACAATAATGTCATCATGCAAGGGACGTGATCAACACAATAATTATAATTAAAGTTAAAAGAAGACTTGTAAAAAGAGTAGCAAACAATCAATGGAGAATCCAAGTTTTAATTCTTAAGAGATCTACATTGAATATTCTAATTAACAATAAAATTCGGGATTCATATTGTCGATATATTTCGTATTTTTTTATGGTTAGTGTTCAGAGTTTGGAGTTCGGAATTATTGTGGAGTTGGGAATATATTATGCTTTACTGGTGAGCGAACTTCACCGTTAATTTAGCAGTTGGACCTGCTAGTTTTCTCCATTGAGCACCTGTATATAATTCGAAACAGTTAGTTGCCCTAAAACAAGACAGCTAGGTCAAATGTTTTTGTTAGGACATAAATCCATGACAGTTCCATTATTTGTCCTACCGTTTTTATTACAATGTTGCTTATGTCTTGGCCTTTATCATCATCCCTTGGACCCTCTCACCCCATCCGAACTAAACCAGATAAAGCTCATAGTCGACAGGTCTAAGATCGGTTCTCTTCCAAACTTGACATATCACATCGTGGATCTCGAAGAACCGGATAAAACCGATGTTCTTAGATGGCTGTCTTCGGAGAAACCAAACCGAAACGCTCGTCCTCGACGAGCCATGGTGGTGGTTCGAGCCGGAGGTGAGACTCGGGAACTTGTCGTAGACATAGCCGCCGGTACGATCTTATCGAACCATGTCTACACCGGTCACGGTTTCCCGGCGTTCACTTTTAACGAGTTCGTTGAGGCTAGTACTTTGCCATTTCAATACCCCAAATTCACGAAATCAATTGTGAGTAGGGGTTTAAATGTGTCCGAAGTTTCATGTGTGCCACTCACCGTCGGTTGGTACGGGGAAACAGTGACGAGAAGAGCTCTTAGGGTCACATGTTACTATCGAGGTGGCTCGGTTAATGTCTACGCGAGGCCAATCGAAGGGATTAGTATATTTGTCGATGTGGATACGATGCGAATCACGAATTACATCGATAGATTCAGAGTCCCTGTGCCTAAAGCCGAGGGAACCGATTTCCGTTCGAGGATGAACATAGACTCCGTCACATGTGATAACAATAACACGACGGGAAAAGAGTTTGAAATCGAAGGAAACAATGTGAAATGGGGTAACTGGAAATTCCATGTGGGGTTCAATGCTCGGGCAGGGACTGTAATATCAACAGCTTCGTTTTTCGACCCAAAAACGAAGAAGTATCGTCAGGTTTTATACAGGGGGCATGTGTCTGAAACTTTTGTTCCGTATATGGATCCTGAAAATGAGTGGTATTTCAGGACTTTCATGGATGTTGGTGAGTTCGGGTTCGGACGCTCGGCGAGCACTCTCCAGCCATCGATTGACTGTCCGGCGAACGCGGAATATATGGACGGATATGTTGCGGGGGCGGACGGACAGGCTATGAAAATGCAAAGGGTTATTTGTGTATTTCAAAGGACTTCAGGCGATATTGGTTGGAGACACGCTGAAATCAATAACCCTGGAACTGTGGTAAGGTACTCTAACTGTTTTCAAATCTGATAAGGCCACGTATATTTACCGATAAAATTATTCGAATCCAAACCATCTTAATAAAATATATCATCTTTTATCATTGGAGTCGTCTTTTTTAATTGTTGAGTCGAATAATAATATTTAGTGGTTGTTGAGTGCAATTGTAATAACAGTATTTGGTAGGTATGTTGGGTTAATTTTTGGTACAATGGAATTGTGATGGTGTGGTAGATAAGGAGTGGGCAAGCAGAAAGAAGTTTGGTGGTTAGAATGGTGGCTACGGTGGGGAATTATGATTACGTGCTTGACTGGGAGTTCAAGCCATGCGGCACCATTCAAATTGGGGTAACATCCCACCTTAATCCCATACACTTTTCCATTGAATTCGATCTACGAATAATAAATCAACTATGATTTTAAAATTGTCAAAAGTCCTCCAACTTTTGGGAAAAAAAATTAATTCAATTAATTATTTCATTTAACAATTATTTAAATCAGTTAGTGTCACATATCATGTTCTATTGTTATCAAATGACATCTTATAATTTTAGTGATTTTGAATAAGTCTTTAGAATTCTAAGTTTTTTATTCAGAAAATTTTCTTTAAAGATATGTAAATTCCATGTGGTATTCAATTTCTTAGTTCAAATTATTAATTGATTTAATTTCTAAACTTGAGAGTTCAATTGGATAAAAAATTAGAGGTTTCTTTGATTTTTTTTTTTCAAAATTCAAAAGTTTTATGTACTCTCAAGTTATTAATTATAAATTTATATAATTTAATTTCAATATAATGTTCTAAAATTTGAAATATTACATGTTAACCCTAATTAGTTTCTCAGGTAGATTTAACGGGGATCTTATTGCTGAAAGGCAGTCCTTACACAAATAAGCAGCAAATAACGGCGGACGTGTACGGCACGTTAGTAGCAGACAACACCCTCGCCGTTAATCACGACCATTTCCTCACATATTACTTGGATCTCGACGTTGACGGTAACGGCAACTCCTTCGTCAGAGCTAAACAAGAAACGGCAAGAGTAACGGACCTTAACGCTTCTCCGAGAAAAAGCTACTGGAGGGTCGTGAAGGAGACCGCCAAGACAGAAGCCGATGCCCGGTTTCGGCTCGGCTTAGAGCCGGCTGACTTGTTGGTCGTGAACCCGAATAAGAAAACAAAGCTTGGGAATCAAGTGGGTTACCGGCTAATACCCGGAGAGCCGCTGACTTCTCTGTTAACCGATGATGATTATCCTCAAATTAGGGCGTCTTATACCAAATACCAGGTTTGGGTGACGGCTTATAATAAGTCGGAGAGATGGGCTGGTGGGTTTTATGCTGATAGAAGCCGTGGAGATGATGGCTTAGCCATTTGGAGCAAGAGGTAACAATTTTTTATTCTCTTTTCCCTATTTTTTTTATATCTTAAAGGTGAAAATTCGATTAAATTGGCACAAGTCTTGTTTTATAATTTAATTTTTATTTAATTTTTTTTAGTCGAATTGAGTTTATGAAATTTGAATCAAATCGAATTAAATTTTTTAAAAGTTTTGTTCAAATTTTTATAACCATATATGATATACATATATGTTTTTCATATGAGATATAAATATATTAGGCAAAGCTGGGAGACTGGCTCAAACTTGAAAAGTGATTCACTAATCACTTAATTTTCGAGTTATTTGTGTCTCGATTTATAACTCAAACTTATTTGTATTTTTTGAGTCAAGTTTATGAAAGTACGTTTCAAATCAAGTCAAATAGAAAATTCAATTTTTTAAGTCGAAGTCGAAACTTACGAAGAGAAATATGGATGGCAATAGATAGCATAGATTTGAGTTTGTGGTTTAGGGTCCGTTTGATTCATTGAAAACTGTTTTCGGAAAATGAATTTTGGAAAATGAACTACAGTTTTTTGAAAACTGATTGCAGAAGCTATTTTTCGGTGTTTGGACGATGTTGTGCAATTTATTTTACATTGTCTGGTAGAGTTTTCTGAAAATTTTATGAACAGTCCACAAATAATCATCGATAATGGTTTATGGCTTAGGGTAGTGTTTAGGATTTATGGTTTATGGTAGCATTTAGTGTTTACGGTTTAGGTTAGTGTTTAAGGTTTAAGGTTTAGGATTTATTGTAGCATTTAGGGTTTAGTATTTACTATTTATGGTAGGATTAATGGTTTAGGGTTAGTATTTATGGTTTGGGGTTTAGTGTTTAGGATTTAGGGTTTATGTTAGTTTTTAGTGTTTAGGGTTTAGTGTTCATGTTAGAATTTAGGGATTATGGGTTAGTGTTTATGGTTTAGGCTTTAATGTTTTGTTAGTATTTAGGGTTTAAACTTTAGGGTTTATGGTTTAGGTTAGTGTTTAGGGTGCATGGTTCAAATTTTATGAGATTATTTAGGGTTTATGGTTTATGGGTTAGGTTAGTGTTTAGGGGTTAGTGTTTAGTTTTTAAGGTTTAGGGTTTAGGTTAATGGTTATGGTTTAGGATTTATGGTAACATTTATGGTTTAGTTTTGAGGGTTGATGGTTTAAGGTTGAGGGTTTAAGTTTTATGGGTTAGGTTGGTGTTTAGGGTTTTAGGGGTTAGTGTTTAGCTTTTAAGGTTTAGTGTTATATGTTTATGGTTTTAGAGTTTAAAGTTTAGGGCTTGGTTTTTAGGTTTTTGGGTTTATGGTTTAGAGTTTATGTTAATATTTGTGGTTTAAGTTTTAGGGTTTAGATTAGGGTTCAGCGTTTAAACTTTAGAGTTGAAGAGAATGTAGTTTGTTTTATTGAAAAAAATATGGTACAACAAACTACAAGAAAATGTAAAGGAAAAACAGTCAAATGTAATTCAAACTACTTTGATCATGTGAAATTACATGAACCAAACAGTGTAATTCCCGAAAATTGAATTTCGAAATTCAAACTACATGAAACAAACCGACCCTTAGATGATGATTAGATTCATGTATTTTTATTATTATCGGCAATGGATATGAATATTAAGTTATTAACCCAAAGTTCGAATTTATTATATTTTTTAAATAATATAAATAGATTTAAATTACATTATCTGAATCTGTTTTACTTTTACAGATAATAATTTTGGATTTAAATGTTAAATTCATTATTTCTTCTCTTTAAAAATATTTATTTATTTAGTCTTATAATTGTGCATTTTAGCAGATTTGAATATCCGATAAATAATTTAATCTATTGAGGATTATAAGTAAATTTAAAAGATAAAATAGATGTAGGGATTCAAATTTTATATAAAATTGAGAATTAAATGGGTATGTTGTTGCAGGAATAAAATGGTAGAAAACAAAGATATAGTTGTATGGTACACCGTGGGCCTCCATCACAGCCCATATCAGGAAGATTTTCCGGTGATGCCATCCGTTCACAGTGGCTTTCAGCTCCGGCCTGCGAACTTCTTCGAATCCAATCCTACATTGCTTTAATATTGTGTTGTTTCATCGGTCTGCAAGCGTAACAAATCATATAAATTGCATATTCTGGAAACCAAGTGTCGCGCTTGTTTAGTTGAAAAGAAAGAAAGAAAAAAATATTTTTTTTATTATTTTCTTTATTGTAAAATGAATAATGATAAATAAATACGCTAATCCTTTTATAATATCTAAGAATCATATTAAAGAAAATGTAACTAACATATAACTAACCCTAATTAAAAGATAAAATACAAGCGGTTGAGCAACTGTTAGTTTATTAGCCCCTTGAGTTGGAGCGTACATATTATGAGTGTCCAACTTGAAAATAGCATGAAGAAAAGATAAAGGTTGCAAAGCTTTGGTGAAATAATTTGCTAGTTGATGATGGGTGGAAACTAGAAGTAATGTGATCAATCCTTGTTGTATTTTTTTTGCGGGTAAGATAACAATCGATTTCAATACGCTTAGTCTTCTCGTGCTAGACAAGATTCTCTGCAATCTTAACAGCAGACAAATTATCACAATAGAGATTAGCATGAGAATTAACATCAAGTTTCAAATCAGAAAGAAAATAGCTTAGCCACTATATTTCGCAAGAAATAAAAGCTAAAGCCTTGTATTCTGCTTCACTTGAAGACCTTGAAATGGTTTATTGCTTTTTGGACCACCAAGAAACTAAGGCTGAGCCAAGAAGAACACAAAATCCAGTAACAGATTTTCTAGAATTATGACAAGATGTCCAGTCAGAGTCTGAGAAGGCATTAAGCTTGATGACATTGATGGCAGAAAAAAAAAAGACCCTGGCCAGGAGTACCTTTAATATATCTAAGAATCCTATGAGCAACAATCATATGAATATCAGAAGGAGAAGAAATAAACTGTGAAAGTTAATGAACAACAAATGAAACTTTTGGTCTAGTATTAGTAAGATAAAGTAATTTGCCAATAAGTCTTCGATAAAAAGTAATATCAGACAATAGAGTGTCATCTTGTTTGAAAAGTTTACTTTTAGCAAGAAGAGGATGTTAAGATATATGTTTTGATATAATAATTGAAAAATTGATTTGGACTAAAGTGAAAAAAAATTCAAGATGTTTTGTAAGTCCAAACAACTTGAAAATATTTTTAAGGGTTTTTACAAGGCTTTAGAACAACTTAAAATGTTTTTAAAGTAGTTAAACCTATGTTTTTAATGTCACCGTACCGATGCGGTATACACCGTATCGATACGCTTTAGGGTTTCGGTCACAGGGAAATTTCAGTAGCCAAAACTCGTACTAATACGCTTTTGTCGTATCAATATGAAGTGCTTTAAAACCCCCCAACAGCTAGCCGCGTACCGATACACCTTAACCGCTCCCAACGGTCATTTTAATAACGACTATTTGAAATACAGGTCGTACAGATACGCTTGTAAGCGTATCGATACGCATAAGCTGAAGCAGACTCAAGACTAGTTTCTAATAATGGAGTATCGATACCCTACTACCTATAACTACATTTATGGAGGGAAATAAAGACCTCACTGGCTCCAATTAAATCACAACGATCTACAATGGCTAGAAGCTCAATTGGGAGTATAAAAGGGACCTCCAAGCATCCATGAAAGACTAATGCTTCAATTGTCAACAACATTATGATGAAAAGATTGTCTAAGTTCTTTATTGTACATTCCTTGTATAAACAAACACTTGTGAGCTCAAATTGTCAATGTATGCTCAATTGCTCTAGGATTTGAGTGAGTGCTTTAGTGTTCAAACATCAACCCTGTAGAGGGATTTAGTTTGCTAGATTTTCTCTTGCTTAAGAGTGTGCCCAAGCTCGGATTGTGAGCTTTGGTTGCTAGACTTGGTGAGTGAGTCTAGGATTGTAACGGTTGCCTCCTTAGCCTATAAAAAAGGAAGAATTCTTAGTGAATTAGTGAAATCCTCGGTGGATAGCTAAGGTAGTGGATGAGGATTTGGTTAGAAAGCCGAACCACTCTAAATTCTTTGTGTCAAATTCTTAATTTTTGCTTCCACCACAAACACCCAAAATTACATCTTCTCCACCACTTGGTAAGCAACAGTTGAGTGATCATCGAGCCTAACAATTGGTATCAGAGCGAGGCTCAATCGAGAAGGTTTAACCACTTATTGAGGCGATTTGGGAAGCTCGATACATCAATTCAATCAACCAGTCAAATGGCGCAATCCATCGACAAGCCACATTTCTTTTACGGGACCAACTATACTTATTGGAAGACAAGAATAATGTTCTTAATTAAGGCCCAAGATTACAAGCTTTGGGACATATTTGAGGATGGTTCGTTCGTGCCACAACGAAGCAAGGCGGAATGGAGTGCGGATGATCGCAAGAAGATTGAGCTAAATTGCAAGGCTTTGCACATTCTCTTTTGTGGATTTAGCCCCAACATCTATGAGAATATGTCTTCTTGTGAAGATGCCAAAGAGGTATGGGACAAGCTTGAAGTCACATACGAAAGAACCAACGAAGTAAAGGAGACCAAGATCGGTCTTCTCAACCTCAAGTATGAGAACTTCAAGATGAAACCGGATGAAGACATCACGAAGATGTTCGATAGATTCTCCACCATCACAAATGAACTCAAAAGCTATGGAGAAATCATTTCGGAAGACAAGCTTGTCCGAAAGCTTCTTTATTCTCTTCCCGGGTCATGAAACTCAAAAAAGATCGCCATCATTAAAACCAAGAATCTCAAGACCTTAAAGCTAGATGAACTTTTGAGGTCACTTCTCACTCATGAAATCATGAAGAAAGGAAAAGAAGGGGAGAAAAAGAAGGAAGAGATAAAGAAGATGGGGAAGAAGAAAATCATGGAACTAGGCATTAACACGAATGTCGTTGCTCTCAATTTCTCTACATGCCTACATGTAGATTCATATGATGAGGAAATTGAAGAAGAAGAAGAGATGGTCTATCTCTTCGAAAAGTTTGCCCGATTCATGAAGAAAAAAATGGAAGAATTCAAACATGAATCGAGGAAGAAGAAGAAGGCAATCTATTCAATCCATAAGAAGAAGGCATATGTGGCTACTTGGAGTGATGATGACTCCACCAACAATGAACAAGCCAACATTTGCCTTATGGCCATCCAAGAAGATTCAAGGGTAACTTCTAACTCATCTTGTTCAAATTCTTATACTTTTGATGAGTTACAAGAAGCCTATGATGAATTGATTTTTGAATTCAAGGTTTTATTTTCGAAAAACAAGAAATTGATTTCAAAGTTAAAAATCGAAAATGATTTGCTTTCTAAAACCAATTTAGATTTTGAAGCAAAAATCAAAAAAATTGAACTTAAAGTTTCAAGTTTACAAGAATTGCTTCAAACAATTAAAAAAGACCAGCAAAAGGAAATTGATGATCTTAAGAAGGAAAAAGATTTGATTTCTAAAGAGCTTGAAAATAATTTTTTTTTGAAAAATCAAACTTTTTATCAAAGACAATATATTGCCCCTAGATTTTTGAATGAAAAATGCTTTAGAAGTGTTTCGGTCCCAAAAAAAACTAATCACTTCAACTAAAAATGATAAAATTGCAAAATGGATTTCTAAGGAGACTAAACTTTGTGCTACTAACGCTTATGGATCCAAAGCAATTTGGATACCAAAACTTACAAGATTGTCTTATTTTAGGTGTGATGGAGAATGATCAACAAGTCAAATATTGAGGGAGAGCTCCATACACACAAGGAAAGACACTCGAAGAAAAAAGGCTTCACATCCTCCCTTAGGTTCAAATGTGGTAAAATCTAGTTGATTTTCTTTTTTTAATTTGATTTATTTTTATTTCAACTAGATTATCATATTTGTTCGACTAACACTTATTGATGCTTGAGTAAGGGGGGCATTTTTAAAACCAAAATTCCTATTTGTGTCAGAAAAATTTAACCTCCTATTTTATTTTAAACTTAAAGTCTTTTGAATTCTTTTTAATATAAAAATTGGGAGAAATGATTTGAAAATTTGATTTTTTTTCAAGTGAGAATAAGAGGGAGCTTCAAATTTTAAAAATTATGTCTCTTATTCAAAAATTAATTTACAAAGGGGGAGAATCACAAACAATTTTTCAAATTGTTTTATTATATCAAAAAGGGGGAGACTGTTAAGATATATCTTTTAATATAATAATTGAAAAAAAATGATTTGGACTAAATTGAAAAAGATTTCAAAATGTTTTGTAAGTCCAAACAACTTGAAAATATGTTTAAGGGTTTTTACAAGGCTTTGGAACAACTTAAAATGTTTTTAAAGTAGCCAAACCTATGTATTTTAATGTCATTGTACCGTTACGGTATACATCGTATAGATACAATTTAGGGTTTCAGCTACATGGAAATTCCAGTAGCCAAAACTCGTCCCGATACGCTTTTTTCATATCGATATGCAGTGCTTTAAAACTCCCAACGGCTAGTCGCGTACCGATACGGTTGTATCACGTACTGATACGCCTTAACCCCTCCCAACGGATATTTTCCCAACAGCTATTTGAAATGCAGGTCGTACCGATAGGCTTGTAAGCGTATCGATACGCATAAGCTGAAGCAGCCTCAATAGCTAGTTTCTAAGAAGGAAGTATCGATACAATGACACGAGTATCGATACTCTACTTTCCAGAATTGCATTTATGGAGGGAAATAAAGACCCTAACGGCTCCAATTCAATCCAAACGGTCTACAACGGCTAGAAGCTCAATTAGGAGTATAAAAGGGACCTCCAAGAATCCATGAAAGACTAATGCTTCAATTGTCAACAACATTATGATTAAAAGATTGTCTTAGTGCTTTATTGTACATTCCTTGTATGGATAAACACTTGTGAGCTCAAATTGTCAATGTATGCTCAAGTGTTCTAGGATTTGGGTGAGTGCTTTAGTGTGCAAACATCAACCTTGTAGAGGGATTTAGTTTGCTAGATTTTCTCTTGCTTAAGAGTGTGCTCAAAGCTTAGATTGTGAGCTTTGGTTACTAGAGTTGGTGAGTGAGTCTAGAATTGTAATGATTGCCTCTTTAGCCTAGAAAAGGGGAAAATTCTTAGTGAATTGGTGAAATCCTTGGTGGGTAGCTAAGGTAGTAGATGTAGGTTTTAGTTAGAAAGTCGAACCACTCTAAATTCCTTGTGTCAAATTCTTAATTTTTGCTTCCATCACAAACATCCAAAATTACATATTCTCCACCACTTGGAAAGCAACGGTTAAGTGATCATTGAGCCTAACAGAGGAGTTGAAACAGGTTTATATTCCAAAAAACTAGTTTCTTGTAACAAATCTAGTGTATATTTTCTCTAACATAAGTTGATACCCTTACTAGATCTAGCAACTTCAAGAGCTAAGAAGTATTTTAAATCTCCGAGATCTTTAATTTTAAAAAAACATCATGCAGAAAATATTTGATAGTAGATATTTCACTAATATTAGGACTGGCCAAAAAATATCATCAACGTAAACAGTAAGAGCAATAAAAGTATCTCTTGAACCTTTAATAAAAAGAGACTTATCAGAAGAAGCTTGTTTAAACCCTTGATTGGTTACGGCCATAGTTAATCTTTCATTCCATTGCCCACCGGCCTGTTTTAATCTATATAAACTATTGGTTAATTTACAAGCTAATTATGATTCTTTAGGAACAAAACCAGGAGGGGATTCCATATAAACTTTCTCATCTAAGAACTCATGCGAGAATGCATTATTAATATCTAACTAATGTAATTTCCAGTTTTTAGAAGCAGCAACAACCAAAAGAGTTCTAATAGTAGTTATTTTAGCAACAGGGCTGAAAGTATCTAGGAAATCTACACGATGTTGTTGAGTATAGCCTTTTGCTACAAGTCTAACTTTATATCTTTCAAGGGTCCCATCAGATTTTAACTTTTTTTAATAAACCCACTTACAACCTATTGTCTGTTTACCATGAGGAAGAGGGGCCAATTCTCAAGTCTTATTACGTTTTAAAGCTTTTATTTCTTCAGTCATAGAATCTTTCCAACAATCATACTTAATAGCTTCTTTATATGACTTAAGTTCAGATAAAAAAAGCATTGTTAACATATGCACTATACTTAGAATATAAAGCACTGTAAGACAATACATTAGCAATATTATGAGGAGAAGACCTGAAACCAGGTAAAGAAACCTGATAATTCTTGAATTTTTGAGGTAATTGAACACTTCTGAAAGGTCTAGGAGGTCTGGAATCTGATTGAACACTACTTTCAGTTGACAAAGGCCTGGGATCTGGTTGAGCTGGATGTTGAGTTGGCAGAGGCCTTAAATCAGGTTGAGTTGTATGTTCAGTTGGCAGACCTTGAATCTGGTGGAACTGCATTTGGTTCACTTCATGGCCATTTGTACCTGCAGATTTCAGCAAAAAAGAGTCAGTAGTATTTTTATCAGAATAAAATTAAACTTGTGGAGATCCTGAAGATCTTGAAAACTGTAGAGGAGGACAATGTTCATAACCAGCAAGAGGGACAGGTGGTTGTTGCTCAAAATCATCAAAAATATATTATTATTATTATTATGGACATGCAATACAATCTTCCTAGAATTTGAACACTCCAACAGTTGAAAAGGAAAACAAGTCTTTGAAAAAAACGACATCTCTTGAAACAAAAACATTTTTAGTGTTTATGTCGAACAATCTATAACCTTTAATGTGTTTTGAAAATCCTAAGAAAATACATTTAGCGACTCGAGGTTGCATCTTAGTCTTAGGTTTAAGAAAAATAGATGCATAAGAAAGGCATCCAAAAGTTTTAAGATGAGAAAATTTAGGTTTTTGATTAAAAAACCTCAAAAGGTGTTTTATTATTTAGAACAGGAGTTGGAGTGATATTAATTAAGTATGCATAATGTATTATATAGTCAATATAGAAAATCAAAGGAAGATTAACCTTAACCTTAAAGTTCTTGCAACAGAAAGTAGATGTTGGTGTTTTCTCTCCACTATGTTATTTTGTTGAGGAGTATGAATGCAAGAATTCTGATGAACTATTCCTTTAGTTTTAAAAAAAATCCAACGTTTTAAATTCCTTAGCATTATCAATTCGAATACACTTGATTCTTTTTGAAAATTGAGTTTCTACTAGCTGATAAAATTGAACAATTAAATCTCTAACTTCAGACTTGAGTTTCATAGTAAAAATTCAAACGAATCTACTTTTATCATCTACACCAGTCAAAAAAAAAGAATGAACATATATATTGGTGAGCAAAAAAAAAGAATGAACATATATACTTTTGACAGGGAAAGGGCCCTATATATCCATATGAATTAAATCAAAAACAGAATCAAAATTTGTATTACTAATAGAAAAAGTCAAGCGTTTTTGTTTAGCAATGTGACAAATTTCACAATCAAAAGCAGAAGTAATAGGAATTTCTTTATTCATACTAAAAAAATGTTTCATTCTCTGTTGAGAGGGATGTTCTAATCTACCATGCCAAAGCTTAACAGAAATAGAATAAAAATACAAACAGTGGATTTAGAAACCTCAGATTCCAGAAGAACATCCAAATGGTACAAACCATTGACCTTTCTAGCTAAACCAATCATCGTTCAAGTGGTTATGTCCTGAATATAGTAAAAAACAGAAGAAAAAAAATAAGCAAATAGATGTATTTTTAGTTAACTAAGAAACAAAAACAAGATTAAAAGCAAAATTAGGAATGTAAAAAACATTGTGCAAAACCAAAGAAAAATTAATCTTGATAGTTCGTATATAAGCAACCCTCACAAGTTTATTATTAGGTAAGTTTACAAATTTGTTATCAACAAACGAAGTACCTATATGGTCTATTGCACCAAAATTTAATATCTAAAAAGAACTTGAATGGTGCAGATTAGAACATTTTAGAGTTATTACCTGCATCTCCAATGGAACTTTAAAAACAGAGGACAAGGCATTGATTTTGTAGTCAGTAGAAAGATTCTGGGTAATGGCAGAAGAAAGATTCTTTTCTTGCAACATACTTAATAAGCTCTTATACTGATCTTTAGTGAATATAACAGAAGAACTATTATCTGAGACTAAAGAACTATTGCTAAAAAAAGCTTTCATTATTATGAAACCCAACTTGATTGTCCTATTAAACTAATTTTTACCCTTATTCTCAAGAGAAAACTCATGTTTTCTGTAACATTTATTAACTGTGTGCCCATATAATTCACAGAAAACACACAATGGCCTTTTAGAGTTACTGACACTAGGGTATTTCTTAATAGAATACCTATTGTCTTGCTAACACTAGATTTCTCATCCTTAACGAAATGTTTATCAGCTAACAAAATGTTAGATTCAGTGCTACTATGGGTAAGAGATTTTTCATGCTGGACAACAATATCAAAAACATTGTTAATCGAAGGAATAGGTTTCATCATTAGCAATTGAGATTTAGGAACATAAAAACTCTTATTCAACCCCCTAAGAAAGCGAAGCATAAAATCTTGCTTTCGATATTTAACAACGGAACATTCACAAGCGGTAAGAGGTCAGAGATTACAAATCTCGTCTCAAAGAACTTTTAACTGGGTATGATAAGCCGTTACAGAGGAGTTACCTTGTTGCAAGGGCCAAGGAACAAAACTCTTGAAGTAAATAAAAAACACACACCAGATTCGCTTGATTGAATCGATCGAACAGATCTTGCCAAAGTTTATAAGCGGTGTCAATCCAGATGACGCTTTGTGCAATTTCTTGGTTCAACGCCCACTGCAACCAAGAAAGAACTAAGTTGTTACACTTAATCCTATCCACGCCGAAAAGTTAGGGTCGCCTTTCTTTGGCTCTTTGATTGAACCATCGACGAATCGAAATTTATTTTTAGAGATGTGAGACATGCGTATCGATCGCGCCCAACTGTGATAGTTGCTACCATCAAGCAATGCGGATGTGAAAACTAGTATCGAATTCCTATTCAGATGAATGTAATACTCACTGGAGGGATCATCGGACTTGAAGAATCGCCCTTCGTCAGAGGAGTGAGAAGTCGAGAAGTCTTTTAATACCATGTTGAAACTAAGAGTCGCTTTTGTTTAGTTGATGAGAAAGAGAAAAATAACTTTATTATTTTCTTTATTGTAAAAAGAATAATGATAAATAAATATAAAGCTGATCTTTTTATAATATCCAAGAATCAGATTAAAGAAAATGTAACTAACTTATAACTAATCCTAATTAAAAGGTAAAATACAAGCTGTTAAACAATTGTTATTCTATTACATACGTTTAAAAATTCGAATACATTTATTTTTCTCATTAAATCGGCAAACTCGTATCGACAAACATGCGTCGGCTTCTCAGACTTGTATCAGCAAACAAAGTAGCTTTCCTCCATGCTTGTGATGGAACCTTATGAGTGCTGGTGTTGTTGGGATTTTGTTTTCTAAAAGTAAATCCTAAAATCCAATCTATCTCTTGGATTGGATATTACGGTGATCAAAGTGGTGGTGCTATTGTTAAAGTTTGTTATAGAAAATGAAAGTTATTTCTTGTTTTTCATATTAGTTTCCAAGTCGCATTATTAAAAAATTTATTAGATGGATTTATCTCATCACGTCATATGTGGTCTCAACTAATAAAATATGTTCATCTCATTTTTTAAGGTAAATCTTTGCATCTTTTCTACTTGTAAATAAGGAGTGAGTAGTTATTTGGAAGATACTTTGAGATAGATGAATCTTATTAGCTGAAACCATGAATGACTTGGTGAGCCAGGTTCATTTAATAATTTATTGTATTATTAAGGCTTAAACCAAAAATAGGTGCCCAAAGTATTACTTTTTTGAACTTTAGGCGCCTAAAGTATTATTTTATAAAAATAGGTGCCTGAAGTTTCAAAAGATATAATTTTAGGTGCCTACCGTTAATGGGTGTTAAAAAAACTTTAACCAGTCAATGAGTGACATGTCACACTAATTTGATTTTTTTAAATTTTTTAAACAAAACACCCAAAAAATTCAGTTTATCATAAAATTTCGAAATTTTAAAACTTTTACAAAAAGTCCCCAAATCCCTAAAATTACCCAAACCTAAATCCTCAAATTACCGCTGCTTCCGCCTTCGATCGCCGCCCCTGAGCACACCCCTTTGGTCGCCAGAACAAGGCGGTCATTTTCCCAACACGACGTCGTCGAAAACGGCAAACTGCGTGCGAGTTGAACGTTGATTTCACGTTCGACGTTTGGTTGCACGCCGTTCACCATTTTCGGTAACACCGTGTTGGGGGAAATGACGCCTTGGTCTAGCAACCAAAGGTGTGTGCTTAGGGGTGGCGATCGGCGATGGAAACGGCGATGATTTGGGGGTTTGGGTAAGTTTAGGGATTTAGGGACTATTTTGTACAAATTGTAAACTTTTGAGATTTTATGAAAACATAAAGTTTTTTGTGTTTGATTTCAAATTTTGAAAAAAAATTAAATATACCACGTGTCAAGCATTGATTGGTTAAAGATTTTTTTAACACTCATTAACGGTAGGCGCCTAAAATTATAACTTTTAAAACTTCGGGCACCTATTTTTACAAAATAATACTTTAGGCACCTAAATTTCAGAAAAGACATACTTTGGGCACCTATTTTTGGTTTAAGCCTATTATTAATACTAAAAGTAATAAAGAAAAAACCAACAACTAGTTGGTCTAATGGGATGAGACACTAGATCCCTTATGTAACACCCGGGTTTAGCGGTTAGTAGAAAATAATATTTTAATATAAATTGGGTTCGGTCTTATGATTTAAATAATGGTTCGGGTTTAGTTCTCAAATGAATTAATTTGATGATAGGCTATGCCTTAAAAATTAAACCCCCAAATAGTCTTGGATTTTATGCCCTTGTGATTAGTTTATTTCATTAAGGGCAAAGAAGTCTTTTGAGCCTTAAATAAGTCACATGTCAAATAAACACCCACATCTATACTATTCATCTTCCTCTCCAAAAACTTATCAACGGGAAACCAAGCTCCCTTCCACATTCACTATTCCATTTCCAAAGCTCCTCCATTTCAACTCCGAATTGAAAGGTGAAGGTAATTTTGAACTCACCTCACCTCCCTCTTCTCAAAAGTACACTTTATTTTCGTTTTCATGAAGTTTTAAGGAAATAGAGGTTTTTGAATATTTGATTAAAAGTGGTGCCTTTGTGTAGCTAAACCTAATATTTTGATTTATTATGGTTAGTTATGGTATATAGGAGTCAAATGATGTCACATATGTGAATTTCAAACGATTTTAAACAATTTTCGGAATTTGGCTTTAAAGGGTTTTTGAGAGGTTTTAAAGTGTGTTTTGGGGCTGTTTAATATTGGATTTCAAGGGCTGGTGCTAGTATGTTATTTGAGGGTTGCCTTGGGTGTGTTTGATGGTGGTTTGGAGGCTTGAAATGGAAGATTTCAGTGGGTTAAGTGGGTTACTCGAAAATTCTGTTTTGAACTTGCTTGAGGTGTCGAATGCTTGTTAATGTTAATCCGGGTTGGTTCCGATGATGTGATATTGATTCGAACGTTTTGTTTGTGTTTGGGTTTGATTAGAATCGAATTTGGGCATCGGTGAAGCATCGGAAGGGAATCCAGGAAGTTGAAGGTTGTTGCTCGCTTGATCGTTGAGCTTGGGTGTTTAGGTGAGTGGTTAATTGCTTTGAATGATTTCAAAATGGTTGGTTCGAGTATATGGACTAGGTTGGGCTTGGTAGACCCACCTAGAGTTAGGATTAGGGTGGTAGCCTAATCCTAAGCTTGATCTAGAGCCCTTGGATGAACTTGAATGTATGAATGTATATGCCTCGTGTGTGTTGTGATATGAATGCTTATGTATATTGTATTGTACATGTGAGATGAGGCATGATTTGTATTGCTTAGAGCATGCATGGTGTTGGTTCATGATTGTGTTCATGGTGAGTACGTGCTAAGCACGGAAATGATTGAGATGAGTAATGTGGAATGAGTAAAATATTGGCACTAGTATACTTAAATACAAATGATCGATCATTAGGATATTAGTGTGTACACATGAGTCAAAAGTCGCGCGTGGCCTTGGTGGCGTTGAGTCACCAAGGAGGAGTACGGGTACGCCCGGAAATTGTATTTAAATATAGTCGGTGATGAGTGGAATCCCATCGACGGGGCGTGAGGATGAGTGGAATCCCCTCCGCGAGACCGGTGATGAGTGTAATCCCACCGTCAGGTAAAGGTTGTGTTGTTGGACGTGAGTTCCAACGGTTATCCGCGTATTTGAGTCATATCTAGGTGCCAATGTTGTTTGATATATGTATCCATGTGTTGAGACTAATGATCCTTGTGAGGATGTTTGATGTGGCTATTTATGTTGTGAAAGTAGAGCTTAATGATTCATGACATGTACTTGTATATATTGTTCATGCATCTTATATTGTGGCTCTTGTGGATCCTTGGTATGTTTGTGTAATGCCTTGGCTAGATCGTGCTCGGACCCTGCAATGTTGAGGTTTGTTTTTAGAGCTTACCCTCACTAAGCATCATTGCTTACGCTCTCTTTGTTCAACATTGCAGATCCTTAGCTCGTGGGTTGCTCGCGCAAGTGGAAGGCTCCAAGTGTGGTTTTTGGCTTGAGTTCATCAAGTATGGTTTTTCAATGTTAGACATGTAATAGTTTGAGCAATGGGACATGTATGGCTTTGATGAGTAGTTGTTGGTTGTTTGAGAGCATGTATGGACTCCCTTATATCTTTCTTTTGCATGGTTTGTGTTGCCATGATGAATTGTAAGTCATGCCTAATTGCTTACTTTGGATATTAGCCTATGCCTTAAGAGTTTTTACATGTGTTTGAATGTTGTTTGAATGAATGCATGTTGTGGATTGTTGCCTTAGTGTTGGACATGTCTAAATCATGTTGAAGCATGCTAGTATAGTTGTTATCCCCTAAGTTGCTTTGTTTAGCTGTTGTATGGTGTTTTGGTGGTGTTTTGGGGCACCCTTGTGCCTCAAAACAGGCCAGACGAGTCTGCAGACAGTGGGCGTTTCGGAACGGGTCCCCCTGTTCCGGAACGGTCCCTTTGTAAATGACCTGCCGTTTCGAAACGGATGAGGGCGTTTCGGAACGTTTTTGCTACTGGAATTTTGAGATATTGGCGAGATGTAGCCGTTCCGAAACGGGCCCTTGGTGTTTCGAAACGGTCAAATCTCGTTGACCACGAGATATTGATCGTCAAGGTCGTTCCGATACGGGTCACCCCTGTTTCGGAACGGTCACCTTATGGTTGACCCAGGGCCGTTGACCAAGTCAAGGCGTTTCGGAACACCCTAGGGGCGTTTCGAAACGGCCTGCTGTAATGAAGTAAAATGGACTGTTTATGCTTTGTTTGGTCGGTGAATGTTTCTCGGTTGTATCTTCCGCTGTTATGCTCCACTTAGGGATTAAATGTGCATCTAGACAAGATTAAAGTTAAAAGAAATTTTAGGGTCGTTAACCGAGGGGGAATCCTTAGGGGTTTTCACTCGGTTTTCCCCGTGTGGCCCACTTGGACCGGTCATCCGACCAGACCGGGACGAGGGGGTTACACCTTAAGCAGAGTCAATAGTTTGAATTTTAACGTTGTGAATGAAACAAATTGGGTTGTGATGGTCTTTCCCAAAATGGACTTTTTACGAGCATCGATGAACACTATTAATTAATTTATAAAGATTTAAAATCCACAGGACTTACCATATAATTTTAATATTTTGAAAAATTAAAAGGTAATTTTATTAATTTTTTTATTTTTCATATTATTTTAAAAATTATTAACTCAATTTTTCTATCCCAAAACCCTAGTTTCATCTACCACCCTGTCGCTTCCGTCGATAGTCGCCGTTGTCGGTCACTTCCTCACCGTCCCGTCGTCTCTTGTCTGTGACCGCCGTTCCCCTCTGCCTCTACTCCCCTCCTTCGTTGCAATTAGGTAATTTGTCCCCAATTTTTCATTCGAACCCTATTTTTTTAATTATGCCACTTTAGAGACCTAATTCTCAAATTGAGTATTGTAATTCTCATATTAGAACCCTATGTAACACCCGGGTTCGGGGGTCGGGTGAAAATAATATTTAAATAATGGTTTAGGTTTCAGTTTTCTAATTATCATAATAAAATAATATATTAGGTCTCGGGTTTTAAAACAAATAAATTGAGTTGGACCATTTTTCAAAACAAGCCCAAATAGCCATGGATGTCTCCTATTGTGATTTCCTTACTTCATTAAAGGTATTTTGGTCTTTGGCTTCCCAATTTTAAACAAACATAAAATAATTGTTTTTTGGCTCATCTTCTACCTCCCACCATTTCCATTTTGACGACAAGGAGTTCTCCCTTCCCCTTGACACTATTCCATCCCATATCTTGCTCATTTTGAAAGGTTTTGCAAAGGTAACCACGTTTTTTGACTTGCCCTCATTATTCTCTACAAGCTAATACCTTTAGTTTTCATTCTTATACATGTTTTTGAAGTTTGGGGTTTTGGTGTTTTTTGATTAAAAATGCAATATTTATAGTCTTTAGCTAAAGATTTTGATTTGTTATTGATGTGTGAGTTGTTTACTATCCATGAGGTCCAATATATGCAATTTTTAAAGAGTTTTGTGTAAATTCCCGGATTTGGGTTTTGAGAGGGTTTTGGAAGGGTTTTAAGGTTGGTTTTGGGGGTGTTCTATGTTGGAAATTGAGGGCCGAAGTTAGTATGATAGTTAGGGGTTGTGTTGGAGGCATTTAAGTGTGAAAATGGGGTCAAAATCAAGGGTTTTGGTATGTGAAATAGGGCTGCTCGAAAATAGAAGTCTTGTGGGTGTTCTTGGCTTGGTTTGATGCTTAATTGGTATTACGAGTTACAGCAGTGGTTTGAGGTTGTTTTGGTGATTAATAGAGTGTGTTTGATTGTTTAGAAACAAGGAATTTGGTTGGTGAAGCTTCGGGGACGAATCTGGAGATTTCGGGGTCTTGAGCTTGGTCTTCGGTCTTCTCTTGGGTAGCAACGGTGAGTAGAATTGTTAATCTTTGAATTGTGCCTGATATGGAACCTTTGGGGTTTGGGTGGAACCTTAAGGGTTCACCTAAACCCGAGTGTAAGTTTCTACTCCTATGCTTTGTTAAGAGTGGATGAATGGCTATGTGTTGTGATTTTCATGTGCATCTTGAGTTGTCTTATTCAGTTGATAGTGTGTAGTCGTGTTGATGTCGAGCCTCACGTGACGGTTGTCTTAACTACGGTGATGTGTAGTCCCACCGGTAGTGACTAGTAGGAAAGTACTTTGATGTGTAGTCCCATTGGAAATCTACTAGTCGAAACGGTGATGTGTAGTCCCATCGTGTGTGTATGTTGGTTGTGCTTGTGCAAACCATGTATAGTTGTTGAGAAAGTCATTCGTGCATCCATTGTTTTATTTCCTTTATGAAAAGTGTTTTGAAAAATTGCATGTTGGTTGAATTGTAGGGCTCTTCTCACTAAGCTGGTTAGCTTACGCTCTCTTCGTTTTAAACATGCAGATCGTTAGAGTTCTGGAGGCAAGCGGGCAAGGGATGAGCTTTTGGAGTTCTCAAGCTAGCTCAAGTATGACTTGCGTTTTGTAATAATACCTAAATGATTGGGTATAGACTTGTGGGAGTTGGTGTCAAACTCCTTAGGAGATTTGTGTTGTTTGAGTATGTTAAATTATGGATGTGTTATGTTTGAGTATTATGGATTGTGGACCATGTCTATTTTGTTGCTTGTTTATATGTGCCATTTGGCTTTTTGAGCTTACAAGCATGTCTAATTATACAATATCTATCCGCTATGTGATTGCCATGTGTGAGTGCATTAATGTTCATCTAGATTGTTCTATATGTTTGCTCTTGGCCATGAAATGTTGTATGGGTGCTTAAGTGTGGCTAGGGGAGTCTAAAAATGCATTTAGAGTTGGGTTTGGTGTGGTTTTTGCTGGTTTTGGAGACTTGCAGTGCAGGGCGTATCGATACGCCTAAGGGCCGTATCGATACGGTCTTGTCTGCAGGACTCAGTTTTGGCTTGGCGTATCGATACACCCCCGTGTATCGATACGATTTTAGCTCACTGGAATTTTGAGATTTTGGTGAGTTATTGGCGTATCGGTACGGTGTTGGGGCGTATCGGTACGATTTCATCTCGTTGACCACGAGATGTTGACCGAGAAGGGTGTATCGATACGCTCAAGGGCTGTATCGATACGGTCTACCCTGAGTTGACTGTTTGGGTGGACCTAGTCAAGGCGTATCGATACGGCCTTCCCTGTAAGTGTAAAATGGACTGTTTGAGGTGTGGATGTGGTTCGAATGTGCTTCTTTATTGATGTTTTCCGCTGACGTGATCACTTAGAAATTAACTTGCCTTTAGATAAGATTAAAAGAAAAGAAATTTTCTAGGGTCGTTAACCGAGGGAGAACCTTAACGGGTTTCGCTTCGGTTTTCCCCGTGTAGCCTACTCGGACCGGTCATCCGGCCAGACCGGGATGAGGGGGTTACACCCTAATTAGTTTACTAGTATCCTAATTTGTTTGTTAGAACACTAAATCCCATGCCCAATTTGAAATCCTCAAATCGGAGTTCGTCGGTCGTACCTGTACAGTGGTTTTAACGTACCGGTACGCGGGTTTATGCGTATCGGTGCGAGTTGCGTATCGATACTAGAAGACGTTACTGTTTTTTATTCCAGCATAGTGTATCGGTACGAAAAACCACCGTACCGGTACGGTATGCTTGATATTCAAAATTGTTGGTTTAAGTTCGATTTTCTTTCTATAATTATATTTTTGAAAATTTGAGTTAAGTTCAATTCCCTTTGCCATGTACCTTTATGATCGCTTTCTCCATCTCATTATCACTTGGTGGTTTCGGCCATCCGAAGGTAAATATTTTACCATTAGGATTGTTGATGCTTGGTGAATTCAGTGTTTCCGCACTGGCCGACGCATCAATCTTGCTAAGATAATTTTTTCCTACCTAGTTTACATCATCAACCATCGTCGCAGCTCTATGGTCACCTCTTTTTATTACAGTTACGTCCTCAGCCATATCTTTAAAAAGGATAACATAAATTGCTCCAAAGATATCTCTTTTCGTTTAGGACATAAGATTGGTGCTTCATCTTTTCGAAAGGCTCATTTTGATCTCGTCAACGGCGAATGGATTCCACGTCTTCCACGAGCAGCTCCAGCTCCTCGAGCATCTCGTCAACCAGTTGCTCCAATACCCGGAGGGGATGTCTTTTTGGCATCATTGTCAGAGTTGATCACTCAGATAGAGGGTCGCATTATGCATCGTTTTGATGCAGTTGATGAGCGTCTAGAGATCTTGGAGTATTCGGTTCAGCTTCTCAGGATGATGCCGACGATGACGATAATGTTGATGGTAGGGACGATGCACCGGAGGCTTAGGGTTCTATGAATTGGATTATGTGGGATTATATACGATACTTTATTTTGGGATTATCTTGGGATTACATATGGATTGTTTCTATATTTTATTTTATTTTGGATTATATGATACTTTATCTTGGGATTATCTTGGTTATATGATATACATGTTCATTATCTTGGATATGATAGATTATTTGCTTCATATTTTTGAATTACTAAGGATTGTTTCACATTGTATATTTTGTTATGTGTTCAAGTAACGGTTAGAAAGAACAAAGTTTTCAACTGAAATTTTTAAAGTATTTACATGAATCATAAACTCAAAGTTAAAAAAAGCAAAATGTTCAAATATCAGTACAAAAAATGTAAGTGTTCAAATAAAATTTTAAATTATTGACATAAAACAATAGAACAAACTTGAAAAAATTTAAAGATTAGTGTTGGGGTGAAACAATAGAACAATTATTTGTGTTTCGCGTGAAATAATATTTCAAAAACTGACAAAAGTTGCTAATTTGGCCAATTTAATCGTGTAATGCAATATCTATGTTTTTGTGTATATTCAACGTTGACCGAGTGGTTATACACACATTTATTAAGGGTATAAGGACTCATGTATCCATTTTTACTCATTCGTATCGAAACGGTGTACTAAGCGTATCGATACGGTACTTTAATGTTAAAATCCAGTGAGCTATAAACGAACTAATATGCATAGATGTACCAAAACGGCTTAGGTGTGCGTACCGGTACGATATTCTAATTCAGTTTATTATTTCTCCGCATTAACTCATCCCAAATAAATATATTTTTGTATAATCAAATAAATCATTCATATTCTAAATATTATTATTTTGTGGATTAATAGAGTTTAGTTTTTTATGGGTAAAGTTCACTAAACTTTTTATAAAAAACGATAATTAAACTTTCAAAAGTTTAAGCTTTTTTTTTGCTCTTAATACATGTTTTGTGCTTAATTCATTTTTTAGAATTAACACATATTATGCTGAATTAATTGCTATTTTTTTAAAGAGCTAGTATTGTTGAGTTGAGAGGTGCTCGATTCGTTCAACCGATGTTGCTCACCAAGTGGAGGAGAGGTGGATTTTTGGGTGAATTTGGTGTGGAAGCTTAAATGTAAATAACACAATGATTTTAGAGTGGTTCAACCTTCTAACCAAGGTCTACATCCACTACCTTAGCTTCCCACTAAGGATTTCCAATCAATCCACTATTGATTCGTCCTCTTTTCTAGGCTTAGGAGGAAACTCTTATACACCGATCAAGCTTTCTACCCAAAGCCTTGATCAAACCCTCTTTTACAAAGAGATAAGAAAAGTAAACACAAGTCCCTCTAATAGGTGTTTGTTTGCACAATTAAAACACTCACCCAAAACCTAAAACACTTGAGCAAATTTGACAATTTTAGCTCACTAGTGTTTGTCTATACAAGAATTGACAATTTAAGTACAAAGACACAATTTGATCATTTGTTGATTGACAATTAAAGCATTAGCCATATCTTGATGCTTGGAGGTCCCTTTTATACTCCTTGATGAGTTTATAACTGTTACTAGCCGTTGAGGTTGAATTGGAGCCGTTGAGGACTTTAATTCCCACCATAAATGCAGTTCTGCAGCTCCCCGTTTCGAAACACTCGAACCCATTTCGAAACACCCTTTAAGTAGAAAGAGCTGTTGCAGTCTGATGAGGCACCCGTATCAGAACGCCCTTGGCCGTTTCGGAACACGTATCGAAATACCTAGTCCCGTATCGAAACGCCCTGCATTTAAATGTTAGTTGGGAAATAGCCGTTGGGGTTTATGACCGTTGTGGTCGATGCCACGTAGGCGTATCGAAACGGCATAGCCCGTTTCGAAACGCTGGGCAAAATTCACATCCAGGGAAGGCTCGTTTCGATACCCGTATCGAAACACTTTTGCTACTGGAATCCCCCGTATCGAAACACCTTAGGGCGTTTTGAAACGCCTGGACGGTTTTGTGTAGTTTGGCCTTTGAAAACATGTAAAACCCTTTGAAAATGTCCCTAAACATAGTTTCAAGTTATTTGGACTTTGGAAATTGTTTTAAATACTTTTTAAATCAGTCCAAAACATTTTTTCAATTATTATATCAAAACATTAGTTCTACAAGTATTTAAACAAAAATATAAAATACAGATTATAATAACCATAATACTCGTATATATATCAAGCTCTGAAAATCTCAAGTCATCACAAATAATCACCACACGAATAAAATAAATGAAAAGTGAAAAAATATAAAAGGTTGAGAACCACCTAAAAAATGGTCAAATAGCATTTAAAATTAACAAATTCATAGTTAAAAATTATACGAATTCTATTAGTTCTCATAAATGAGTTAAGAACTTACTATATTTTGTGCAATCTTTTTACGCACTTCATATGTGCCAAGAGAGTCCAAAACGTAATTATGTCTCTCCACAACATTAACAACTAATACAAACCAATATTTGTCTTGTGCATCATGTAAAGTCACATATACCTATTAAATTATGCGAGTTAAAAATTATTGTCAAATACATACAAGCAAACAACAAATTATAAATACACATGTTCAACATTACTACTATCAATAGGCATAAAGTCTTCTATCATACTCTACGAGAAACATTAAATTTTAAATTGTCATGAAATCAAGAACTGAAAATAATATGATCTCTAGCCCATAAATTATTTTTTACCTGAAAGGATAGAGGTAGATATAACTTATTTGGCATATGCTCTTGTCTCAAGTGCAAATCGTACACATAGATATCGATAAACTATTAAATATTAAAAAATAAAAACACTTGTGTTAATAACAGACAAAACAACAAATATTGATTATAACATTTAACAAATATAGATATCAACAATACACAATCAGATAACTATTTTTCTGAAAAAACGGTACGAGCATTGGCAATGTCCAAAAAATTATTTTTGGCAATGTAAAGATTATTAGATTTATCATTCTAAATAACAATATTCGTATAAACTCAGCTTTCTTCAGGCGTTAAGCACATCAAATATTACTTGTACACATCACGTATCCTACTAGTTTCATTGCAATCTTTTGATAAGAGATCACTTGGTTCATATTTATATTGCATGATTAACTATTACAAATGATAATAACCTGAAAATTAAATGTCGATATTAAAATTCTTGTGTATAGTTTTCACCTTTCTTGTTTTCAATTTTATGTGAGTTTCTGTGAACAAATCTTTCGATCCTTGTTCAATCTCAAAATTAAAAACTTTATTCTTGTTCTCAACATGCACAATCAAAGACTAATTGATCACATATTTAATACAAATGAAATATTTGTACATAATTTTTTTAAATTTTTACCCTACAAAGAAAATTATATTACTCATCACGTTACTACCTTATTTTTTTCAGAATTTTCAACATTTGATGTTTCTCCACTATTATTGCACTTTGTGATTTTTTCCTGCATCTACGCATCATACGAAAAATATTATTTTTAGGCAAACAAATAATATCACACTATAAGATTAAATATATTCAATATAGAATGATTTATACATATCTTTGTATTCACTTTAGAAGTTCGAGGTCTTTTTTTTATGTCATATCTTTCGACTTCAGATCATCAGTCAAATTAAAACGTGCAGTCGAACATCTCACACTATTTTTTTGTTGACAGTGCTTCGGACCGTTAGATATTTTAAGCCACATTTATTTACTGATTTGAATTTTCTTCAATGTAACTAGTTGACTAGGAAATCGATATGGGGCTAAATTCAAAGTTAAAAACATCGCTAGAAATTTTTGAAAAATAATCTGTGTCAGTCTTGATTTTGTCTTCAAAGGTAACTTCAAGTTTTCTTTTACCAGTAGGTTCTAATGAGGGAGAATAATAATCCATATCATAATTAATAAATAGAGACATAATCAATTTTTAATACCAATCTCAGATTCCTCCTTCAATGATGCGACAGTTAATCCTTATTTCTTATGAGATTTTCTTATGAGATTTATTTTCCAAACCCTCATCTTTTAAAGGACCGCTATATAAATTAATCTGTTCTGATATATTCTTTAGACCATCCTTCTTTAATGATCTATTATGTATATCTTCTCCTTTTACTAAATTATCATCTTGTATTGAACTTTTAACAACACACGATGCTAATATGGTCACTAATTTTTTAAAATGAACATTTAATTTCTCAAATTGATCATTAAAATTTTCAAATTGACCATTCATTTTAACAAATTCTTTTTCAATATTTTGCACCGAATGAATGAGAGTCTCGAACTTGTAATCTCTTTGATAAGGAGTTCTTATGTTTTGATCATGTACAACTTTAGCTTTTTTCTATGTGTATAAAATAAAACTCTTAACAAAAAAATTAACACTATTATTGAATTTTTCAGGTGATTATAATGAATTTATCTCATTGTTTGTCTTCTTTGAACATATGTCGATACGACGCTTGCACTCCATCATCATAACATGTTTTGAAGGCGTTAAGTTTAGATCCATCATATACGATAAAGAGTTAAAAATTAAGTATGCATGCATCGAACTTAAACCAATAATTTTGAAGGATCGAGCATACCGTACATGTACACTATGCTGGAATAAAAAAAAACAATAACGTCTTCTAGTATCGATATGTAACTCGCACCCATACGCATAAACCCGTGTACCGGTACGCTAAAACCACTGTACTGGTACGACCGACGAACTATGATTTGGGGATTTAGTGTTCTAACAAAAAAATTAGGATACTAGTAAACTAATTGGGGTTATAATATGGGAATTACAATACTCAATTTAGGATTTAGTTCTCTAAAGTGGCATAATTTAAAAAAAATTAGGGTTCGAATGGGGAATTGGGGACAATTTACCTAATTGCAACGAAGGACGGAAACGACAGCCACAGACAGGAGACGGCGGAACGGTGAGAAAGTGACCGGCGACGGCGGCTATCGACGGCAGCAGCGGGGAGGTAGATGAAACTAGGGTTTTGAGATAGAAAATTTGAGTTAATAATTTTTAAAATAATATGAAAAATAAAAAAATAAATTTAATAAAATTACCTTTTGATTTTTCAAAATATTAAAATTATATGGTAAGTTCTTTGGATTTTAAATCTTTATAAATTAAATTAATAGTGCTCACCGTTAGTGGTGCTCATCGGTGCTCGTCGAGCGCTATAGACTCATCCTAATAATAAACACATTAACACACTACACTTTTTTCTCAACACATTTCGATAACGTTTTTCGAAAGCACTTTCAATTCAATAGGAACAAAAAATTACCCTAAACGTTTATTTCTTTCGCTTTATTATCATCCGAAGACTCTAAACCCTAAAAATCAGACGTTTATGATTTTTCACGGCTAGAAATATAATATTTTCGCTTTATTTATTTATTTATTTATTATTTTACGCTTTTTCATAAATAATTTTACAATATAATTTTCATTTTTGAATTACTAAACGCATTGTTAAAATAAAACCACTAGAAATATTAATTTAATTTTTTAAACAAATTATCAAACAGAACAATAATATAAAATTTCATGATTTAAAAAAGTTTGTAAAATATTAAATTAAATATTAAAGATAATCAAATCAAAGTTAAATTTATTTCCATTTATATGGATAGTTTTTAAAATGAAAAAAATATTCTGTTTGAATAAAATAAAATACTAACTTATTTAATTTAATAACACAAAATTAAAATAAATTCCAATTTAATATTATAATTCTAATACCTTATATTCTAGTTTGCAAACTAATCACCTTTAATTTTTTATTAAAATCTTAAATTTGATTAAAGAAAATCCAGCTCTATCAAATTATAACAAGTCAAAATTCATCGTATATACAATTTTTTTACCATCCCTAATTTTATGCCACACCAACCAAAACCAGGTAGCTATTGTTATCCACAAAAGAGAAATGTATGGCTTTTTCTTTGTACCAAAACCATCATTGCTATGCAACAAAAACTTGGACCATTTGCCCCATTCTCTGCCTTCTTGGAAACTTCATCACTCCCCACCATCTTCTTTGTCAAATTCCTCATCCACTAATAACCAAAATCGAATACAAACAAGCGGTCCCAATAAAAAAGCAGGTAATGTTTATCTTAAGAGATTCAGGTTCAATCGATTTGTCTATAAATTGTGTGTACATTATCAAAAGATTAAGAATATATATGAGTACATACTACCTTATAATCACATGTAGAATATTCAGAAAAAAAAACTAAAATCAGCTACAATTTTACTTATTTATCCTAGATTTTCTTGCATTATAACTAACTATTTCTTATTCCTAAAGATAAAATTAAAAGAATTTATATTAAATATATTTACGGTAAAAATCAAAAGTTTCTATTAATATTGTAGTTTTATAGTTTAGGGATTTAATTTATGGTTTGAAGTTTAAGGGTTTAGAATTTAGGGAATGTTGATGGAATTTAGGGTTTATTGGTTAGAATTTAGGGTTTATATGTTAGGGTTTAGGTTTTAAGGTAATGTGATTAGGGATTCAGACTTTTACCTATAAACACTAAATTATAACCCTAAACTCTAACCAACATCTTTACATTCTAAACCCATAAACCACGTACTTTAAACTAAATTCCTAAACCTTAAAACTAAGGACTTATAAAAACAATTTTTTTTGTCACCAATGTATAGAATAATTATCAAAATTAAAATATTTTGGAGAAGTTACAAGTATAATTATAGTCGATGTGCTCGAAAAATTACAATAGTTACAAACAGTTACAATGCATGATAAAACTGATGATCATAATATATTTGAACTATACATCGACAAAACTAACACATCGTAAAACTTAAACCATAGTAAATTTAGAAATAACTCACGGATAATGAAATTCAAACATGAGATTTCAAAATCCCAAAACCTCTATTGTTTTAAACCAACATCTCATTAGTATGGGATTAAAATATTAAATATATTATTATATTGATGTAATGACACACACAAACATGAACAAACTTAAGAGAACAATGGTTAAGATTATTCGTTGATATTTCAACCATCAGGATTCAAACTGCTGAAGTATTTTACATTTTTAATTTATAAATTATAATTTGACTATATGTATAAATATATATGAGTTAGGATCAACTTACACAATGTAAAACTCTTTAAATTTTATACGTTTTCTGAATCGTTAGATGGAGGGAATGGATGACTCACATTAACTTCTTACTCTTTTTTTCCCAAGTGATAACCTTCACATATTTACTGTTAATCTCATCCATTCGTTTCACTCATTTAACGGTCCAACAAACGTGTAAAACTTAAAGAATTTTACACTGTGTAAACGGATCATATCTCTCTCTATACATAGACTATAATATGCTTTTAATTTAAAATGAATTTTTCAACAAAGGGGATGAAAATATGATTAATAATTAATCTTTAAAAAGGAAAACATTTTTTATTCTTTGCCTTGCTTAATAGAATTTGTTTTGAGGTCATATGCATCATGGGTTGCACATGTATCATCAATCATCATTATCGAAATAATTGCTTTTGTTTGGCTTATTATCTTAACCTCACCATTCCATGGTAAGAAGTATATAATATAATATAATATAATATAATATAATATAATATAACCATTGTCAATTAAACATCACTTTCTATATAATTGAAAAACTACGCAAGCAATAAGGTGTGGATCCATATCTATTTGAGTTTTTTTTTTTTACAATTTTTATTTACGGGAAGAAAAGAAAAATTCTGCTCTTATTGGTCTTAAACTCATAACCTAAGAGAAGAAAAGGATGTCAACTAAAAACTTTAACTACTTATTTTGAAGATCATTGACATGTCTATTTACCTTTTATGACCATGTGATAAACATGTGACGCATTCCGTATTCTCATTAAAATTATTTTAAAAATTATTTTTTAATCAATATCATTTATACATTTAACTACTATTCCTAATAGGATGAAATATTACATTTTTAAATAAGAATAGAGTTTTAACTCATAACATTATGAATAGATAAATTAAATTAAAAGAATTGTTCCTGTAATAAATTTTTACAATACTTAATATAGCTAGATTAACTCAACTAGTAATTTTTCACTACAAAGTTAGAGTATTTATTATACCGTTTAGGAGCGTAAAATATGTCTGTAAATATTTATTTTAATCTATTCCCCCAAACGTAATATTTATTTCCATTATTTTAATTAATTAACTAAATTAAACCAAGTAATGACGTGTCACCCTAAATCTTTGTTTGCCTTAAATTTTTTAATAGAGATAATTAACGTATTTTTGTTAAATATGAATTGCATCTCACTACGACTCGACATAAGGATATTAATCACCTTTAATTGTTGACTTAATTCCAACACGACTTTACCCCTAATTATGGGGCATTTATTCTTCCAATTATCTCTCACTATCATTTTCATCCAAAATAGTATTTTTTTGTCAAAAAATAATATTCTTTAGAATAAAATATATATTTTTTTTTTTTACAGTTTATGTTGGATGTTCGCTACTACCACAATATTAAATTTAAAATG
Organism: Hibiscus trionum; assembly: GCA_030270665.1. NCBI lineage: Eukaryota > Viridiplantae > Streptophyta > Magnoliopsida > Malvales > Malvaceae > Hibiscus > Hibiscus trionum. Next base: position 74,908,033 of record BSYR01000010.1, on the reverse strand, counting down.
TTTAATGTCCAAATAAATGTCTAAACTATCATAATTTTTTAGATGTTTAATTTTTTTAGATGTTTAAAAATACTCAAACTATCTATTTTTTAGGTGCATAAATTTTTTTGTCCCTTTTAGGTGCCCAAACTATCTTTTTTGTTCATTTTAAGGTCAAACTGAGGCACATACTTTAACTAAAAAATGATAGTTTGGGCACCTAAAAGCGCAAAAAATTTAGGCACTTAAAAGAAAAAAACGAGATAATTTGAGCACCTAAAAGTAACAAAAATAATTTAGGCACCTAAAAAAAATTGTTTGAGCACTATTTTGGTATTAAACCAATTAAAAATTAGAAAGTTTTTCTTATAAATAAATGTATTTTACCACCGCACTAAATGCATATTAATTTATTCTTATAAATAACATTATTTTATCATTAACTAATTTAGATTGAATTTTATAAAGACTATTCTCTCGATCATAATGTCAGAAGTTTTAACATTATTTAAATAATTTAATCTTATCTCCTAAACCAACTAAAAATTGATATATATATATATATATATATATATATATATATATATATATATTTTTTTTGTTGACAAATATTGACCATGTTTGGTAAATAGCGGTTTGGGCAAAAATTAGAGGTTTGAGGTATAATTAGAGGTTTGACTAGTCAAATCCGCTAATATTGATGTTTGGTAAATAGCGGATTGAAAGAGCGGATTGGGGTGAAAAACTAATTTTGAAAAAGCTCCTAATATGAGTTTTTTGAGATTAGAGGTTTGATATTAGAGTTGTAATGACTCTTTTACCCTTAACAATTACCAAAAATTTCCGAATAACCTAAATTAAATAATAATATTTTTTAAAATAAATAATAACATATTAAATATTTGACTTATTTGTTGTTACTACTAATTTATAGGGTGACATTTGTAAGTTAATTCTATTTTTTTATTATCACATATTTATATGTGCATATAAAAATTTTAATAATTATATAAATAATAAATTAATACATAAATCTTTCAAATATGTTTAGGAAATTTATATTAAAAAATAATTTTTACAAATCTAATTGATATTTATTAGATACAAAATATTAATAACTGATAAATTATTCAAACAAGTATTAAATATAATCATGTCCTTATATGTCATTTTGCTTGTTTAAATAATCAAACAGCTATCAGCTATCAGTTAATTTTACCAAACACTTTTATACAATCAGCTAATAAAATCCGCTAGTCAAATCAGCTCATGCAATCAGCTATCAGCTAATGCAATCCGCTATCAGCTATCCGCTAATTGCCAAACAGGACCATTATCTAATTCTAATTCTACCTAGAGAAATGAGAAGAGGAATTTTAGAAGAAGGAAAGAAGTGCTCATAGTAAATTTAAAACATTTGACCTAAAAAAAAATGAGAAAACACATATAAACAACTTGACCAACCGACCAAATATATGATTACTCAAAAAAAATATTATCTTTTAAACTATATAAAATACAAAAAAAAATACATAGATCATATCACCCACGTATTAAAAAGTAAGCTACCTTTTATTCAAAAAAAAAGTAAGCTACCTTAAAATATTTAACGAAATTAAAAATAAAAATTAATCACAAAACTAAAATATAAAATCTTAAAAAAATAAAAACAATTAAAGTATAATCTGATCTTCCTTTAACGTTTCGGCATCTGCAAAAAAATATTTTTTTATTACGGCACGCTTAAAATAAATAATAGCAATAATAATGGTAGAAAAATCCGAGTAGGGTTCATTCTTTTTCCAATCAGAAGGAACAAAAAGCTCATAGGAGAGAAGAGATCTTCCCGCAAAAACTACTCTTTTCCGGCTCTTAATCTCTTCTTCTCTAGATCTGCTACTGTTTTTGCAGATTTAAACCAAAATCTGTTGTTATTATTAAGATTTAAACCAAGGAATGCCTGATTCCTTTACAAGTAATTCGATTATAGCCTTCTGATTCTTCTCCAGAATCACATGTATGTCAGTTTGGTGATGGATTCAAGCAAAAGCGCTGCTTCTTCTCAACAAATGGCATCGTCGATCGAAGGTCAGAGTTATTTTCCCTTTTGCTACTCTTTATTTCCCTTTATTGTTTTTGGGTTTTTCCTTAATACTAAATTTTATTTTAGGAACTTGAATCAAGTTGCCTCCCCCACTAGATGTCTCAAAATCAATAATTATTAGAAGGATCTAGTTGATGTAGGATAAGTTCTAAAGAAGTATATTTTGGGTTTGATGATGCAAAATGGAAATCTTTTATTTTTGTGGGCATGAACGTTTTAGCTGGTTTATTCTCAGAGTGTGTTAATCTGAGGTAGATTCACTTTGTTTGAAGAACGGAAGTGTTGGTTTATTGTATAACATCAGCTTTTATGAAGTAATTGAAAGTTTTCTGTTTTGTGGGGTGCTTCTGCCGGTGCAATTTGTGTGCTTTTGGGAATTTTTATGTTATATGGACTTGGGTTTTCCAGGAGAAAAAATAATAAGTAGAGGGAAAAGAAAATAGAGGAAAACTATGTGTGGATTGATGATACGTTTCGCTGCCCTCACAATATAATGGAAATATATCTACAATCCTATACCATTCCTTTTTGAGTGGATTCTATATTTATGTGTGGTAATCAAGGTTGAGAGAAATCATCCATCTTATTTATGCTGTATTTTTTATTTTTCTTTCTCCCCTTCTATAAGATTGGTTTGAAATTCTCATTCCCTCTAGTTGAAAGCATTCATAGCTCGATCCTGTCTTCTTTTCTAGTTGGGCAGGCATACTGTCAACATGATATATATTAGATCGATTGGTTGGTTATTATTGTTGAATATTTGGATTTTATCGAGAAAAAGGGGGATGGCTATCACGCTCAAGTAGGCATAGAGTTATGTGCATATTATATATGTAATTGGTACAGAACCATGTTGTCAATGATGTATAGAGTTTATGGCAAGTGGAGTGGTGGCTTTTAATCAGCTTATTTGCTTATGTGTGCATATGTTCTCAGAATGCAAAAGAACTTCTATACCTAGTAGCTAGTGCAAGAATGTTCTTTGCTTTTGTCATATAATGCCTTCTCCCCATCTATAAATGAATTATAGGTGGACATGGACGTTTCCTTTATGCTGTCATGTTGAATAATATTAGCTTTATTTTTGTGTTCCTCGAAAAGAGAAAATTTCGAGTTGTGTTCTTGTAGACTCACAGCTGATAGGCTTTTTAATTGCTGCAGATATTCATGAGAGTCATCAACAAGAATTAGAAAATTTGACATTGACAACACAGCCCTTCAAAACATTAAGGTTTTTTGTTCTGGCTATCTATCAATATTTTAAGCGATCAGCACTGTATCTTTTGGCAAAGGGTGGTTGGCTTATGCTTTCAAGCACTCTAATAGCAGTTCTTGGAATTTTGCTTGTAACCATCGAGGGTCCTCATGAAAAGGTAGGTAAATTTTTTAGGTTATCATAGCATTTCATCTGTTTTTATCATATTTTTCTGTTGATGCAAAGCATATATTTGCAATTTTGTATGTAGTTCAGAAGGATCTTACTTTTCTAGAATTAGTAATTGTTGCATACTGTCTGCCCTTTTTAGCCATGCAATTTGAGATGCAAATTGCTCATTATTAATTCATTTTTCCCTTTTTGTGAGGATTTGGATTGGAGGTTTTTGTGCTGGTTCTTTTTTGTCTCTTGATGAGCTGTACATATATTTGAACCTTTTATTTTCTATGGCACTGATTATAAATTTGCACTCATAATTTGAAATAATTTATGTTTCCTGTTTTTCTATAATTTATTGTGACCTGCTCAGTAGAAACAATAATTAACTGTGTTCTCTTCATTATATTTTTCATCAGCATGTTGAGGAAGTTTCTCAGTATGTTCGGTTTGGACTGTGGTGGATAGCACTTGGTGTTGCATCTTCAATTGGTCTTGGTAAGATAATTTATTCTTGATTTTTATGATAGTCTGGAGGAGTATGCTTGATGAATATTACATTATTAGAACTAGTTTCCGATTTTCTTGCTGTTACCAGTGTATGATTCATAGGCTAAAACTGGCTAACTATGCAATTTCGTCTACATCAAAGCAGGGGTGTAAGCTTTTACATGGATTTCTATATAATTGTTGCTGCTTTTTAGATTCTAAAGTGGCTTAGGTCATCTTGACCTGGTTTCATCAAATCTAGTCCAATAGCTAGCATACTGAAATTAGCAGTGGCACTTTAATGTTTTTTCCCAATATTGTTGTGTATCGACTGCCTGTGTTTGAAGCATTCTACTGGTATGAAAGAGTGGAAAACAATTTTTCTTGTTCTGCTATGCAGACTTTTGTGGGACTGAAAATTTCAGGAATATGATCGGATTATATGTGCATTTACACTCTGTTTTGTTTTGTTTTGTTTTTTTCTTGGATACGTGATGTGATTTGCCTTGTCACTTGTCTACTTCAAATGTCTTATTCCAGGATCCGGTCTGCATACTTTTGTTCTTTATTTGGGTCCTCATATTGCCTTGTTTACCATAAAAGCAATGCAATGTGGACGAGTAGACCTGAAAAGTGCTCCGTATGATACGATACAGTTGAAGAGAGGCCCTTCATGGTTGGATAAATCCTGTGAAGAGTTTGGGCCTCCTTTGTTTTCAACATCCCATGGTTCAAGAGTTCCTCTTAGCAGCATACTGCCGCAGGTGCAGATGGAGGCAATCTTATGGGGTATTGGGACTGCACTAGGAGAGCTTCCTCCTTACTTTATCTCAAGGGCTGGTATGTGCTCTGGCTTTTATACTTGATATATTTTATTTACAATTGCAAGATTTACCCAAAGTATTGACGAAGGCATTTCTGGAAGAGTTCCCACTTCCCACTCTGATTTTCACTGGCTTTGATGCTTGATATAATGCTTTAGCATATTTATTTTCCATAATGCGGTAGCTTTGGGTCTTATCATTGTAATGGTGGTAACCATGGAAAGGGTTTCCTTTTATTCTTTATTCAATAAAATTTAGTCTGCAGGCAAGCCATAGGCTTTGCAATTTACTTAAAATTTAAAATGTTGTACTTGTATTGTTGTTTCTTGTGCAAACTGTCTTGAGTTTGCTATGTACTTACTTTTTTCTACTTTTGGTGCTGCTTTGGTTGGTAATTAATTTTCCGTACGAAGTTCAAAAGCTTGGCTGTTCTGTGTCTGAAAGTTAGTTGTATACTAATTACTAAAAGATTGTTATATGCTTTTAAATATCTACCTTCTGTTGATCTTCTTCTTTATGCAGCTAGAGAGTCGGGCAGAAAATTTGATGCCATGGAAGAATTGGATGCTTCCTCAAGTGAGCAATCTGGAGTCATAGCTACTCACCTGAAAAAGATTGAAGTCTGGCTGTTATCTCACGCTCAACACTTGAACTTCTTTACCATTTTAGTTCTTGCCTCGGTCAGCACCTCTCTTCCGTGCAATTTTGTTCCCCTATGTCTCTATGTTTTCCCTGGTTATTGTCTAATGGCACCTAAGAAGCACTTTGCCTAAAAATATTATAATGTTTTTTATCCCCAGTAGAATTCCTACTTTAGAACGACATCCGTCCTGGTAAAATTTTCCCTAGCTATAATATAAACTTTGTGAAGATTTTCTGTCTCAATTATGAAGTTTGGTACTAAGTTGTAACTTGAATGTTGTTAAAAACCAAGTCTTGTTAATTATTTTTCTCTTTAAAGATCATATAAGTTCACTGTGGTTTGTACACAGTTTCTATCCCACAGTTGGTTGATGTTATTATGTAAACCTGCTGATCAACTTAATCGTTTTTCAGGTCCCCAATCCTTTATTTGACCTTGCTGGCATTATGTGTGGACAATTTGGAATTCCATTCTGGGAGTTCTTTCTCTCAACATTGATCGGAAAGGCATTTATTAAAACTTACATACAGGTTTGTCGTGAGGTCATTGTGTTTTACTGCACGTGGAGCCCAAGTTGCTTCTATAGCTTTCTTCTTTATCATAATGATTTCTTTCAATTCCCTGAATTGGTCTTATTATGCTTATTTCTCTATTCTTGGTACTGACGTTGGCCGGAAAATGTCTCAACTCTCGAATCATTAGATGAAGAAAAAATTCAATGTTTTTCTATCATCTTAACGAAGTATCTTACAAGTACCTGTTTTGTTCCTTTTCTGCAGATGGTTTTCATTATCTGTGTATGTAATAATCAACTCCTTGATTGGATGGAGAATGAATTGATCTGGATTCTCGGCTTCATACCTGGATTCGATACTTTCTTGCCCACCCTCACAGCAAAACTTCATGCGGCCAAAGACAAGTACTTGGCTGCCCCACGCCCTCTCCCCTCAAATATCAAGGTACTCCACTCTCTCAAACCAGTATAAACAATTCAACCCATTTTAGCCCGAGTTATGACCGGCTCGAATCTAACAAATTCATAAACTTGTGCAAAATGATTCCATAGGGGAAGTGGGATTTTTCATTCACATCGATCTGGAACACCGTCGTGTGGTTTATGCTCATAAACTTCTTTGTCAAGATTGTCAATGCAACTGCTCAGAGGCATCTTAAAAAGCAGCTGGATGAGCAGGTAGCCGATAACTTAGCTGCTTCAACAGATTCAGATTGACCGTGTTATCTCGATGAAACGGCTACATCGTATCGTGTAATTATCTCCTCTTAATCATTTTTTCTTTAAATTCACAAGTAGCATTAATGAACCTATAAGTTAATGGTCTTTTTATAAATTATTACCATTGAAGCTTTACTTGAAAAGAAATCCTCTGCACTTGGTGGCAAGTCATGTTTTACAGACAAAAAAAAAAGGAACACAGACAACAGAAGATATAGGTTCAGTTTATATCCTATTTACTGTTCTTATTGATTCTGCTAAATTTGAAATCTTATAATTCTTTGGCCCTTCAATTTTTACTGTGCTTCCATTTTCACTCATGATTATCTTTGCATACAATGAAATCAAGATCCAATTTGAAATCTTCAAAATCATTATTTTTCTTAGTATCTTTCATATCTGTTTTACGATGCATATTCAGCTCACTTGTTTAGCTAAATATGTGATGATTATAAATTTATTAAGATTTTCAAGGTAAAAAGACCTTATAGGTTCTTCAAAATTTTAAAATTGGTCTCATAAATATATAATTTAAAATTATTTCGTACACAGGTTTCTTAAGTTTTTTCTTTTACCTTTTATTATCACATTGGAAAAGAATATTGTCTCTGCTAACTCTCCAAGTTATATTAACAAAAGAATTATAATTTAATATGATGAAAACACTTTGGTTTAAACCTAACTAATTATTATTCCTGATTTTATCCATTTACCTTCTCAAGTAATCAGATAGATATTTATATTAACTATTGGATTTATAATCTCACTTGTGCTTGTAAAGAAATAAAAACAAATTAAGTCATTCCAATAAGTAATTACTTATACATTTAACATAAGTAAATAAAGTGTTCTTTTAAAATATTTTTTCTAATATATATATATATATATATATATATATATATATATATATATATTTGTTTTAGTTTTGTAGCATTTAAAATTTTTAACTATTTTAATTAAAAATAAAATTTTAAAATAGCATTTTATTATTTAAGTTTCTGTTTTACAAAAACAATTTTTCTATATTATTTCAAAATATATAAATTTTCTAATATCTCAACTCCTTTTCATTGTAATAGTGTGTTTGAGAAAATCATAAAAAAGTAGTATCAATAATTTTTAGTTTGTGTGGATATTGAACATCTAAAAAATGATATTTTTGGTAAAATCATTAATAATTAATTTAAAAAATTGATGTATGAAAACAAATCTCAAATCTGTGCAAGAAGAAGGATTAAAAGCATTTTGAAAACAACCTTGCTTCCAAAATTCAATAATATATATACATACATGCTCTTAGCCTCTTACTATATTCTATATCGGAGTATATGTCATAAAGATGATAAAAATTTCATACCTAACAGATACCGACTTGATTAGAATTGATAAAGTGCATAAAAAATACAGATCTAACTTCAAAATTAACAAAGACTTGATAGATTTTAAATTCAAAATTTTAAAAGAACAAGATTTAATTTGAAAAATATCAAACCATCAAAGATTAAATTTGTTATTAGATGAAAATTTAGAGATATGATCCCTTCCTATGTTTTTAATAGTTTTGTCTCTACTTTTTTTAGTTTCTTTTTGTAAATCCTAAAAAACCTAGTAAAATTCCAATCAAAGTTTTTTATAAGCTTGAAAATTTTGATATGAATTCGATTATGCGATCCAAGGTCTGATATGAACTTGAACATGATGACCTAAGCTTGATCTGAAACCTAAAACAAGCTTAACTGAACTAAAGCCAACCAGGATTTTAATTAGATTGCTATATATTCAAATCGATTTTCTCTCAAATCGAAAGCAACACAAATTTAGTTTACCCAAATCTGATATGAATCTAACATAGACATGATTTATCTTGTTATTTGAGTTGAAGTGAACGGATAATTTATTTTTACTATTATCTATTTGTTAGCAATTTGATACATGATAAAATAATGTATGTTTTATTCTCCTTTTGTATTATACTACTAATTAATCATTGTCTCTAGTAATAAATTAATGGTTAAAATCGTATTTCTTTCTTTAAAAGATCATCTTAATATTTGATCCGACAAATCACACGTTTTTTTTCCAACAATATATCAATAATTGTATATATACTTTATTGGACTCATACATAGTTCAATCTGAATTGACCCGAAGATCCAACTATTAGCTTAACCTGAAAACCAATTGATTTGATATTGACCTGACCTGAAAACTAACCGATATGATATTGTCCTGACCCGAAACTGATTTATTCCATTTTGACCCACCTTAAAACCCAACCAATCCTATATTAACCGTCTACTTGATTTATCATAGACTCGAATTAATTCCGAACTAGACATGATCCAACCTAAATTAAACTTAAATCGAAAATATTCCCGACCCAAAATCGATCAGAATGACCTCCGGTGTTTATCCCATTCCCTCTCCATCCAACTGCATCTGAAGATGATTCTAAGTTCTAACATAATAAAATCTCAAATGTTTAGATGTTGTGGACCAAACAAAACCCCACCAATCCAAATCCAACAACAACACAATGGTATGGGACCCATGGGCCATGCTGGCTAAGAGTACTACTACGGTCTACGTGTACTTCAAATTATGACCACAGGTGGTAAAGAATAAGATAACCCTACTGAAAAACATTGGTCCATTGGGAACAGAGTTGTCTATGAATATGATCCAGAAGATCTCTAGATCGGAGGTTGATGATTCATTGGCACATTGCAACTTGTTTTTGTTCTGCTTTCTCAGACACGACAGGGGAAACTAAACAATGCATCAAACGCCAAAAACAACACTGCCTACTGCCTAGTAGTAGTACACGCTTCTTGTTGAATCTTGTTTCGTTTCTGTTGTTTCAGAAAATCTGATTTCATTTTCTTCAAAGAATACCAAAATGAAAAACAATTTGATTTAGCGAAATGAAATATTAGATTCTTTGAACCATAATGAGCAGGATTACGAGAACCATTTCATAATGAATTTTTACGTCTGATTTGAATCAACCAACCAATAAATTAATATAACAATCAACTTGGAATATCCATGAGTCTGCAACATGCCAAAAGCTACTTGTTTATCTTTTAACACAAGTTAAAAGGTTTTTTTATATCTATTTTAATAGATACCAACTAATCAGTGAAAATATCTGTCAGATTTCTCTATTGTTTAATCTCTCTACTATCTGATAAAAATAAATTTAGTTTCGTTATTATTTAGATTTATTCAAACTAGTTTCTTTTATTCTCAAATGAATCAATTTAATCCATATTAGTAAAATGATCAATTAAATAAAATCAATTTTTTATAAACTTAACATTTACGGTTTAAAACACAACATGTCATTGATTTTAGCTCGTTGGCATGTTAATGGTGCAATATATTACATGACGTGAGATCCAACACGCTTAACTGCTTTATATCCTTCGATTTATGTCATGGAGGAACTTAAGTAGTATAGATATTATATCAAATTGTATGTTCGAAAAAAATGATATTAAAGTTATATATCTTTCATTAATAGTTAAAGTCTCAATAAAATGATCTTTATTTGATTCATTTTTATTAGTATAAAGTACCAAATTGATATAGTCTCAGTAATAGAGGTAATTGCTAGTCGACAAACTTGAACCTAACTAGGGCGAGGCAGAGGCACAGGGGCCATGACCTCCTTAAATGGTTAAGTATCAACTTTAGCCCTTCAAATTTTAATGTTATTATAAAGTTAAGGAAAAGGTGAAATTCAATTTTGCCCCCAAGATGAAATAATTACAATTTAATCTCCTTAAAAAATTATATAAATATAAGCAAAATCAACGTAAAATTTATATTCAAGCTTTAAAATTTTATAATTTCAATATTCATTTAAAAAATTCTATAACTCGTCCTCGCCTAACTAATCCAAATATTATATTGAGTTGATGCATATCTTGATTTTTCATAAAAAAATTTAATCATTGAATCCACGCACTTTTTTTTATATAAATAAGGGATTATTATTATGTGTTTCATTAAAAATTTCTTTAAATTTAGTCGGAAAAAAAGACAAGGAGTACACATAACAATAATATATGAGTCAAATCACATGGACAAAAAAACTATCAAGCAAACAAAGCCTACTTAAACAACCTGAAGGAAACCATCCTCATGTAAAAGCGCAGAAACCACTACAAAGAGCACATAACTAAAGAGCACATCCAGTTTTAATTGTTAATGGCGAAATAACTCATTGAATCCACGTACTTTGAATTGATATAATAGTAATGATAACAATTAAACTAAAACTTAATTAAGATTTAGTTTTGATGGATGTAAATTTTTTGAGATACTAATTTAAACATAAATAGATTTATGATAAATCTCTTAAATAAGATGAGAGGTTTAAACTATGGTCTATGATGTTGTGAATAAATTGAGTTGAGAGAATCGCTCTTGTAATAAATTTTTACAGTATCTAATTTAAATTAATTGACTAATGAATTAAATATAAAATCATCATAAAAATAATTATTTACAAGATGCTAAAATAAACAATTGGATTAGATGGAAGAAAAGATGGTTGGCCGACAAAATTAATTAATGATACAACTCATTGGATATGAAATACCTCAAACTTTTGCTTATTAATTATATATTTGGTTCTTGCTTACTTCATGGCTACTCAATTTCATATCGGAGGCCGCAGCTTAAGCTTCTCATCCATCACAATCACATGCATCTCTCTCTCATTCAACCAAACCACTAAAATATATTATATAAAAAACCCTATTAAATGTAATTGAACTGATGTCATGAGTTAATCCAACACTATTCAATTGTAAAATATTTTTAAAAAACTAAATCATAATAGATACGATTATCATAATATTTTTATCTTTTCAGATTGAATTTTAAAGACAATCTATTGCACAATAAAAAGGGGGAAAATCATTTTTGAGTTGAATATAAAATTAATAAACTCACGTTCAAATTATTTATCACTCCATTTTAGATTATCCATGAAATGCATTTTTGTGCTAAATTGAATTTATATTTATGTTTTTTTTTTAATTTTAGTTATAAATTGTGTCTCATTCATATTTTTATATTTTATAGTATTTTAATTACCTTTATTTATATGTTTGTATTATGTGTTACTCCCTTCGTCCTACTGAATATGTCTAGTGTTGACTTTTTGTCAATTTTTTTTTTAATTCTGACCTCTTATTGCTTTAAATTTATTATTGATAAAAATATGAAAAATATGTTTTAAAAAGTTTTAATCAAGTAGTTTAAATATATATATTATAAAATTTAATTAATTAAAATATTTAAAATAATTATGTTCAAAATTTAAAAAAATTGACTTTTAAAATATTAATATTTGATAAATTTAATCGGACAGAGAGAAGTTTATAGCATATTTTGTATAATTTATTGTAATTATTTATTTTAATATTAAATTTGCTTAATCATTGTATTTTAGCAAAGTAACTTTTAGAAATATACTTCGAATCTATTATTTCCTACCTGAAATGATAACCACGTACTAACGACACATGAAACTTTATAAATAGTTTACATCAAACCCTCTTTGGTAGAATAGAAATCTTCTGTCACCTTTGCTGATTCTATATATGTCCTCATATTAAAAATTAAGTTTAAAATTTAGAGTTAAGGTTTAAGTTTAAGGTTAGAGTTTAAAAAATTAAGGGTAAAATATTTTTTTTTAGAGTTTAGAGTGTATAGTTTAAGATTTAAAAATTAAAATTTAAGCTTAAAATTAAATTTTTAGTGTTGTGACATAAAAAGAGATATTGAAAAGTAAAAAAATTGTCCTCTTTCGTGAGGTATCTTTTCATATGCAATAGTTACATTATTTTAATTATATTTAAAATTGAGATAGATCAAAAGCTTATACAAGAAGTAACTTTTTTAGAAATATATTTTCATCCACATGATTCGAATACAAATTATATTTAATGAATATTAAAACTTTTACCGTTTCGCCCGAAAATTGTACTTATATCCAAAGTTGAGATGAGCTAGAACCCTAAACCAGAGGTTGAACTCTTTCATTATAATTGAATCTACGAGATTTTTGAATAAAAAGAAAAAGATGACGGTAAAATTAGATTTGGAAGGGTAAAAAGTAAAACCTAGGTGCTCACCACGGTTATTTTTATCCAGAGATTTCACCGTTAAATTTCGTTACTTATTACAGTGCTTTTGCTCTGAACCAAAGAATTCTTGCAATGAGCAATGGCACCTTGAATGGCACTCTGCAATTCTTCCATCGACGACTGATCCGGGTACTGCATGCCGCCGCCCACCCGACCCTTATTCATCGGAAACCCGTTTCGGGAAAGCACCCCGGAGTGGCTGGGGGAGGACCTCATCGACGACGGGCAGCTCGAAATGCAGCTTCTCCTTCTTGGGTACCTCAAGTTTCCCGAGAAAGAGTGAGAAAATCCGCCGTTGTTGCTTTCTTTGGCGGATCTCATAGGTTTGATTGAGAACGAAGCCGGGACCGACGTCGACGGCGACAAAGCTGAAAACGATTCGGCTTGTTTATGCGACAGTTTGTCGTACAATGGCTTCACTTTCTTCAAATACTTGCTTATAACTCGTTTCGCTGTTATGCTCATCTTTTTAACCGACGAAGAAGCCGCCGCCGCCGTGTTTACCACCTGCGGCTGCTCATGCTTGTTGTTGTTGAACATAGAAGAGAATCTGGACAAAGAAAAATACTTGTTCTTCTTGATTTGTTGTTGTTGTGGTTGCGGTTGATGATGAGCTGGATATATTTGGTTCCCATTGTCTTCGGAGACGGAGCTAGGCCTCGAGGAGGCGCAGTTATCGGCGGCGAGCAGGAGGAGGTCGCTGGCGAAAGACGAGTTGGAGTCGTTGGAGGAGCTGGCTGTGGAGTCGCGAGAGGCGGTGGCGGTGGAGGAGGAGGAAGAGGAGGATAAGAGGAGGGTTCGGACCATGGAGAGACGAGGGGAGAGGTGGAGAGGCAAGAGCTGGCCTTTGTAGAAGAGGTCGTCGGCGGGGCAGGTGGCGGCGCGTGGGGAAAGTGAGATGGTGAACTCGAAGTCGGAGGAGGAGGAAGAAGAGAAAGAGTGGGAAGGAGATGAGGGTAGTGTTTGAGATCTTGCACCGAGCTTCTCCCTTTTCTTCCCCATCACCATTGTCTTTCAAAAAGCTTACTAAATATACATAATGATTACATTAATAGAAGCAACAATGGAAGTGTTGGCTTAGAGCCTTAGAGAGATTTGTGTGTGCTTTTCTTTCTATTATGAAGAGTGAAAGAAAGAAGAAAAAAGAGGATGGATCTTTGCCACTTTGGGTTGTGTTTGACTTCACGCGACTGGGTGTAATATGCGTTTTACCCGCTCCACTCCAAAAGAAAGAAAAAAAAAAAACTTTTTAACTCAATTTAACATAAAAATTTGAATCTTAATCTCATAAATTTGACTCGAAATTTTTTTAAATAAAATTTAAGTTATAAAATGAGGATTTGAATAACTCGAAACTTTTAGTAATTAGTAGATTTTTAAGTTGGAGTCGAGCCTCACAATTTTGTTTAATATATGTATATCATATATAAAAATACGAAGAAATATATGTTTATAAAAAATGGTTAAAATTGGAACCAAATACCACTATAACATTATAAATATCTACGATTAAAGTTTGAGTTATAAAATAAGACTTGTAAACTCGACGAACTCAAGTTTGTTAAATTTTTTGATTTGACTAGACTAAATAGTTTGAATTGAGAGTGTTTGATTGGTTGAAATTAAATACGAACAGGGCTAGACGCGGGATGGATAACATATCTTCATGTAACGATGTATTACGTGACACTAGAGGCAGTTAGATAGTTGAGTTTGTAAAATTTATTGGTGTGTGTTTGGTTGTTAAAGTTGAATTGTGAGGAGCGTATATTGGTCTCCTTAGTGCATGGAAGGCGTGTTGTCCACAGGTAATGTTGGAGCTAGATAGTTTGGATGCTTTCCGTTTACTTGAAGCCGGTTTGAGTCACCGTGGTTATTTTACACCTAGATGCCGTGGGTAGTTCACCTTTAGCATGTGCGAATGGATGAAAATAGGATGGCAGATATTTTAGCTAAGCTCACGCCGCCGGAGAGTTTCGATGTTCTGCGGTTCGAGTCCCCTTTGGCTAGTCTTGGAATCATCTTGCAAGGTGATGGTTTTGGTTACTTGTTATGCATTTATGTCTCATGTTTATTCTGTAATTTTATTCTTCAATTATTAACCGGTGTACTCTTTTTCTTTAACGAGATTTTGATAATAATTCCATTTTCATCAAAAATATATATATAATAAAGCATTAAAAATTATAAATCAAATTTTATATTAAAGTATATCATGATTTTAAGATAATACTTTATACAGAGACGAAGCTATTAAGCTCTTAGGAAGAGCTGTTGCCCGGACTTGGGTTTTTTTTTTTACTTTTTAATCCTTTATATATATTTAAAATAATAGTATAATTATCATTTTGCCCTTTTGACCTTTCAAAATTTATGTTTTGTCCCACCCCTAAATCTTAGCTTCATCCATGACTTTATATTCTATAAATATTAACATATTAATGCTATATCATTTCTCGTACTATATTTTAGGGTTTTTTTTCCTTCTACTCGGGTCACATGATCATGGAATCAATCGTAGGGATTAGGTATCAATTGCAATTAATAACTCTTTTAAATTAGATAATATAACCCCCATTAGGTTTTTGGTGTTTTCAATGTCTGTTGTTTTGGCTATGTGATTGTATATTTTAATAATATTAATTTTAAAAATTGAATTTATATATTTTTTATTTAAAATATAATGCATTTTAATACTCCACTTAACATTTGTGGTTCATTATTCATTAATGCGTTATGAGTTTATTTGTTTTGTGTTTATAAGCAATGATTAAAATTTAATTTAAAATTATCGTCAAAAACAAGTCCATTTCGGAAAATTCTCTGCTCTTGTAGCACGTTGTCTCTCTGCTCTTATAGCACGTTTCTCTTTTCTTCTTCTTTTCTAATCTGATCTAGTATCACGATCAAATGACTGATGTGGAGACTGATCTTGCGAATCTCTCTCTTACTAGTGGTGAGGATGACGGCTTGCAGATTGAGTTGGATCCAAATGACTCCCCGTTACCTTTTGAGTTCTGTTTTGTGGGCTCGTTCCTTACATCTAGCGTGATTAATTTCCAGTCGATGCGCTCCACACTAGCGTCGGTTTGGCACCCCCTGGGGGGATCTCGATCTCAGATTTGGGTGAAGGGCAATTTCTATTTCGGTTGTACCATGTACTGGATGTGGAACGGATCTCAGCCGGAGGGCCTTGGTTTTTTAATAGCCATCTTCTGATTCTACATCGCTTGCAGAGTGGTGAAGACCCGATGTCGGTCCCTCTCCATTCCGTGGACTTCTGGATCCTAGTCCATGAAGTGCCTTTAGGTTTTATGTCGGAGAAAGTGGCACGAGTGGTTGAAAATTTTATTGGGCAGTTTTTAGAGTACGACTCAAAGGCTATTGCCTTGGGTTATAAGCGAGTGATGAAAATACGTGCTCGTGTGGATGTAAGGGAACCACTTAAGAGGAGGAAGAAGATAATTCTGTCAAACGGTGAACACCATTATATTCGGTTCCAATATGAAAAATTAACCCTCTTTTGCTTTCTTTGTGGCATCCTCGGGCATGAGGAGAGTTTTTGCCCCTTGAAGTTCACTGCAGGGGGTATGGAGTTGAGTCCAGGATGGGATGCCTCGCTTAGGGCACCGTCCTGGCGTGCGCCGCCGACGCCGAGTAGATGGTTAGTTGAAGATGGAATGGAAAGATCTCAAGTTCGCATGATTTCCGCAGAATCGAAGTTTAAGGAGAATATTTCGCCGAATTTATCGCCTATCAATACTGATCTGGTAGACGGTTCGACAGCTTCAAGGGCCCTATTAGGGGAGTTCATTTTGACTAGTGGTCAAAACTCTAGTGGATTTGGGCTTCATCTTAGCACTGGGCCTGTGATTCATGGGGGAATAGTGGGAGATTTGTCTAACCCGGTGCCTGCTACAGTTAACCAACAAAAAGAAAATTCAGTAACTGATGGGCCTGATGTAGTAATGGGCCAGGTTGATGAGGATGTTCCCCTCTCGAATTGTGATAGTGCAAAAAGGGCCGTGTTCAGACCCCCTGTTGTTTCTCCTCTTCATGATGTGCGTGGTAGTTCATCTCCTATTTTGGCAGGCTCCTCGAAAGGGGCCAGCCGTCCTCAATGAAGATTTTGAGCTGGAACGTTCGGGGCCTGGGGATGGACCGAACCGTTCGTCGTTTTCGCGCTGCTTTACGTGATTTATCCCCGCCGGTAATTTTTATTATGGAGTCAAAATTGCTGGCAATAAAGATGGAACGTGTGAGGAAGTTATGTGGCTATGTTAACGGGGTGGAGGTGAGCTCGGATGGCAAAAGCGGAGGTCTTTGTTTAGGATGGAAGGATACTGTTAGTATATCGGTGCGATCTTTCTTTGTGCACCACATCGATGCTGTGATTACAGAAGCTAATGGTGGGTATTGTTGGAGAATGACTGGATTCTATGGTGCACCTGAGGTGGGTAACATAATTCATTCTTGGAATCTCCTTCGCCTTCTGAATGATCGACCAGACTTGTCGTGGTGTGTTATCGGGGATTTCAATGAGCTGTTGTTTCAGCATGAGAAATCTGGTGGTAGTCTTCGACATGATTGGCAGATGCGAAACTTCCAGGAAGCATTGGATGATTGTGGGCTTTCGGATATGGGCTACAAAGGGACATGGTACACATAAGAGTGGGGTCGGACGGTTGACAACAACATTCGTGAACGTTTAGACCGGGGAGTGATGTCATCCGCTTGGGATGAGTTGTTTCCTAATTATCAACTCGATCATCTCCCACACTCTCTCTTAGATCATTGCCCTCTGCTACTTAATACTGCACCGAATCTGTACCAACCAGATCAAATTTGGCATTTTAAATTTGAAGCGGCTTGGCTTCTTGAAGATTCGTGTGAAGATGAAGTTCGACGACTATGGGTTAGTTCTGTGGGTAATGTACCTGAACGGTTATTGGCCATTAGCTCTGGGTTGGACAAGTGGTTTTGAAGATTGATAAAGGAGAAGAAGTTAACTGTTCGTGACCTACAAGCTCACATCATTGAGCTCTCGGACCAGGAGGTTACAGAAGAGACAATTGGTGCTTTAATTGAATCAAAGCTAGAGTTGAATTTGGAGTTAGATAAGGAGAAGGTTTTTTTGGGAACAACGAGCACGGACGAATTGATTGAGAAATGGAGACAGAAACACGAGCTTCTTCCATCGGTATGCTAGTCAGAGGAAAAGGCAGAAATTCATCAATGGACTAATTACTGATGATGGTACCTTCCATGAAGACTGTGTTGAGGTAAAACGTATTGCTGTTGACTATTTTTCAAATTTATTCACGTCTGAGTGCAATGCAGATCCGCATAATGTTTTACAAGGTATCGCTCCTTGTATTAGCTCGGATATGAACCAATCCCTTCTACGACCGTTCACTAAGGACGACGTTTTATGTGCTCTTAATTCAATGAGTCTTCTTAAAGCTTCTAGAGCGGATGGTTTAGGTGCGGTATTTTACCAAAGATTCTGGGGTATTATTGGGGCGGACATTGCCAATTTTTGTATCGGTGTTCTTGGTGGTGAATTCCAAATTGAGGAGATTAGCAAGACCCACATTGTTTTGATCCCAAAAGTTTCTGATACTCGCTCGATGAAGCAATTTCGCCCAATCGCACTTTGCAATGTGCTTTTTAAGATCATCTAAAAAATGCTGGCTAATAGGCTCAAGTTGGTCCTTGAGGTCTGTATAGACGATGCCCAAAGTGCGTTTGTACCTGGTCGATTAATTTCTGATAACATTGTAGCGGCCTATGAGATTCTAGACTCTCTAAAGAAGAGAAGATGCGGTAAGCGTGGGTCTTTTGCACTTAAGCTCGATATGAGTAAGGCATACAATCGGGTTGAGTGGGGTTTTGTTGAATGCATTATGCTCAAGATGGGGTTTGATAATATTTTTGTCAACATGATCATATAGTGCATCCGATCTGTGTCATATTCAGTCATTTTGAACAGCACTACGAGTGACTATTTCCTCCCGACAAGGGGTTTGTGCCAAGGGGACCCTATTAGTCCTTACTTGTTTCTTTTATGTAGTGAGGGTCTATCATCGCTACTACGGTCTGCTATCTCATCTGGTAGCCTCCGGGGTATTCGCATTACTCGTAGTGCTCCACTGGTAAGCCATCTGCTCTTCGCAGATGACTGCATTATTTTTGGGGAAGCATTGGCAGAAGGTGCGGGTAATCTTAAATCCCTCCTCCATGAGTATGGTGAATGTTCGGGGCAAGTGGTAAATTATGATAAGTCGAGCATCTTTTTTAGCAACAATGTTATCACAGAAAACCGTGAGGATGTTTGTCGTATTCTTAATGTTCCGGAGATTACATGCCCTGAGAGGTATCTGGGCTTACCAGCCATTGTGGGCCGTGAGAAGAAACGGGCTTTTAGCTACTTAAAGGATCGACTTGGTTGTAAGGTGGTTTCGCTAAGTGCTAAAACGCTTTCGCAGGATGGTAAAGAAGTTTTTATAAAATCGATTCTCCAAGCTATTCCTCTCTTTGCAATGTCCTGCTTCTTTCTCCCGATCATCTTCTGTAGAGAATTAGAGGCTATATTAGCTAGGTATTGGTGGCAGAAATCAGCTTCACAGAGAGGTATCCATTGGTGTTCTTGGACAGAGCTTTGTAAGCCCAAAGAAGATGGTGGTCTGGGCTTTCGTGATTTAGGGAAATTCAATATCGCTCTGTTGGCAAAGCAGGGTTGGCGTCTGTTGTCAAAGCCTAACTCCCTGGTGGCCCGGTTGCTGAAGGCTAAGTACTACCCACGCTCAACTTTTCTTAATGCTGGATTGGGCTCCTCGCCATCGTTGGTATGGATAAGCATATAGAGTTCGAGGAAGCTTCTTGAAATGGGTCTCGGCTGGACAATTGGATCTGGATCTAACGTGTCCATCTGGAACGACTATTGGCTCCCGGGATTGCCATCGGGCCGGGTTCAATCCTCTCTAGTGGATGGGTTTCATATGGTTTCGGATTTAATTCGGTGCGACACGAACAGGTGGGATCAGCACCTTATTCGTGAGATTTTTGACGATGTGGAGGCTGATATTATCCTCAAAATCAAGCTCCCTATGTACCATCAAGAAGATTATTTGTCTTGGAAGGGGGAGGGTTCAGGAGTCTACTCGGTTCGAAGTGGATATAAGCTCCTTTTAGGCTATTCTACTACGGATGATACTCAGACTACTTGTTTTAATTCTATATGGCGGGTTAAATGTCCATCGAAGATTAAGATCCTAAACTGGAGAATGGCTAGAGATTTGGTCCCTACCATGTTGAATTTAGTTTTCAAGAAGGTAACAAACAACCCACTTTGTCCTAGATGCAAGTCATACATAGAGAGCTCTTTACATGTCATTCGTGATTGTTTTTTTGCGTCTGAGGTATGGCGTCTCCTTAATGTGTTCGACAACAACTGGTTTCAGTATACAAACGTTCAAGCATGGCTACTTTATTTGTTTAACTCTACATCTCAGTCCATTCATAATATGATTTTGATTGCAATATGAGCTCTATGGCATTCGCGCAACATACTAATTTATGAGGGGAAAATACAATGCACGGAGGAGGTGTTTACCTTCGTTAAGGGATACTGTCAGGGGCTAATTGTCACCGCCTCACGCTTCGAACATCAGACTCGTCATGCAGAGGCTCATTGGACTCCACCGCCAATGGGAACATACAAAATTAATGTGGACGCAAGCTTTAGAGGTTCAGATAATATTTCTGGATCTGGTTTTATCATTCGGGATAACAACGGCTTAGTGATCGGAGCTGGCCGTCGGAGGAATTTAGGGGTTACCTCAGTTTTTGAAGCGGAGGCTTTGAGTGTCCTCCACAGTCTCCGATTTGCATGTGACTTAGGCCTCAGGAAGGTTGTGCTCGAGGGTGATAACAGATCCATTGCCCTTAAACTCAAATCACCAGAAACAGATTTGTCAAGAATTGGGCCTTTAATCCGTGATTCGAAGGAATTGAGCAAGGAATTTACCTCGTGTTATTTCGAGTTCACTGGGCGTGCCGGATATCGACCGGCACATGTATTAGCGGCGGACAGATTACGACATGCAGAGGAGCGATTTTGGATTGAGGATGCTCCGTCCCACATCCGGTATATGGTGGACGGCGATCGACGATTTGTTGATCCGCCTTAGGCCCGTCGTTTTTGAGAGGTAACCAGAGGGGTTTTTCGGCATCCACAGCTCACTGAAGTGAAGCCCCCTCTTTATTTTTTTGCTTCTACCGTCTTTCTCTCAAGTCTTATCCCCACTGGTTAGAAGAAAACTATCGGTCATCTACTTTGTGTCCTTTCATTTTATTTCTTTGCTTATTTATTATTTTGTATTTTCTTTTCGTTTCAATAAATTGACCGATTGTTATTTAAAAAAAATTGATTTAAAATTAGTTAAGCAAAGTTATTTTTATTTAATGCATTTTTATTGATTTAAGATAAAATAGTTTATTAATTGCGTATTGATGGTAAACATTAATTGACATTTTTTATATATTTCTTTTCTCTGTGAATGTGATCAAACTCAGCAAAGTGTGAGGGGAAGTCATGTGCCCGCCGAGTGTCGTGTTATTGCATGCAGATAGGTGTCACGTGCCCTGAACGTGAAAATTGGGTTTTTCATTTTTCAGATTAGGATCCCATTCGTTTTTATTTATCATCTGGTCTTAAATTAAATTGTTAATTCTTAAGAGGGACAAAAATGTAACTTTCCGCTAATTCAAGGGCAATTAGGTATTAAATTGAACTAATCAAATTTCAAAATGATTAAAAGAGAAATTTTACCATTTACTGATGTGTAGCATGGAATAAGGTGCATAGCAGTTTAGGGGAAAGTAGAAAATTTTGTGTAGGAGAACTAATTAAATATGAGGTTAAAACAACCTAAATTGATTTTTTTTTAAAAAAATTAAAGGAGTAGAGTTGAAATTGTTCCATTTAACACTCTGTTTCCCGTGATTTCGCCCCTGTTTCGGTACGCATGCATTAGTTTTGTTATATTAAAAAAGAGTTAATTACATCTTATGTCCCCAAATTATGACTCTTATTTTAAATTGGTCTTTGAACTTTTAAACATTCCAATTTTTTTATTAAACTATGGCACTCATTCTAAATTGATCCCCAAACTTTTGAATATTCTAATCTCATCCCCAAACTATGACTCTCATTTTAAAAAAAAACATTATATGCTAATCATATCCCATGTATATAAAATCGTTATCAAATTATTAATTGTCATGTAAATACTAATGTGTATTATGTAATACTATAATGTGACATTAATGAAATTAGGATATTCAAAAGCTTTGGGATCAATTTAGAATAAAAGTCTTAGTTTGAAGATGAAATCAGAATATTCAAAAGTTTAAAGACTAAATTAAAAAAAGAGAGCCATGGTTTGAGAATGAAATTAAACAATTAAAAGTTTAAGGAAAAATTTAATGAGGATCATAATTTAAAAACGTGTCATGCAATTAACTCTTACAAAAAAATATTTCATTTGATATATGAAATTTTCACTATTTCTAAACATCATATATGTGTTTTCTTGTACCAATTTGACTGTTCTATTTATCAAATGTTACACAATTATATATAAATTTGACAAATGTGATTTTAATATTTTTTACGAACTAATTTGATATATGAATTTGATGATTTATACATACTTGAATTTGACAAATTTAATATCTATCTCATTGATTATTGAAACTCCACATCTCTATAGATTGAAATCGTCAAAATTTAGGTATGAAATGTGTAAACTTTTTTTTTTTTGATAAAAGCTAGAATGATTACAAGTAGTATATGTTCTAAATATACTCTCAACTATTTGACAATGAACGCTCAATCACCCTGCTGTAGCTGCTGGTGCTCGAACCCGTGACCTCTAGGAACAACAACCGTTCCTTTAACCATTGGGGCAAGTTGGTTCATGTTGAAATGTGTAACCTTTAAAAATATATGTAATTGGTATTGATATTACAATTATTATAGTATTCCATGAAAAAACATGTGTTTGCAGTGTAACCAAAAACAAAAACAAACCAAAATTATTCAATGAAAACCCAACACGAAAACTGCAAAAGTAGCCGTTGCTAAACAAAGGTTAGTAAGACTGCCCTTGGAGGAAGCTTTCAAGGAGATGGCACCGCTCGGCGAAGGCGCAGGCCCACCGGCCGAAGGAACCGTAGCAGAAGCTGAAGCAGGGGTCATTCCCAAGGGAGTCGGAGCTGTCTCCGATTCACGAAGCACGTTGATGTCGACTTTCTGTCCGGATTGACAGTGTCCGGGAACGCCGCAGATAAAAAAGTGGTGACCCTTTGTGGTTATGTTAACGGTGTCATTGCCGGTGGTGTAGGTAGCCAAAGGGGCCGAGGCATTGCAGGCCTTGTACATTGGATGGGTTACTCGCATCACATTATGAAACTGAGCATTGTACTCAAAACCTAGGTATATAATATAAGAGATGCCAAAAATGTAATTTTTCCAATTAACCAAAGGGCTTAAAAATGACTAAATTGAATTATTAATATTAAAGAGAGAATAAAAAGAAGCGAGAACTTACGAATAATGTCACCAACTTGAAAGGTCTTAGCAGCAGCCCATTGCTTGTAATCAAGGTTGCCAATGGAGGTCCAACCACCACTGTCCCCAACCGTGTAAACAGCCGCATCGGACAACCGCAATAACGCAATCGCAACCACCACCACAGCCCGAGCCACGACGCTCTTCGAAAAACCCATGCTAAAAATGACAAAGAGAAAGGAGAGAGATCAAGTGTTTGGTCTCTTGTCTCTGGTTCTTTCTCTTAAGGTGTTTATATATAGCTCTTGAACTATTTGTATTATATTCGTATCATGTCATCGTATCGTAGGACAATGTTACTTAATAATGCTTGAATTTATTGTTGGCATCATCATTGATGTCCCTCCCTTTCCATATTGTTTTCAAGCTTTTAGAGGACAACGCTTGGAAGGAAAGAATGTTGGGTGGGTTGTACAGGACATATATTGCAGATACAGTTAAGTAATTATTTAATCAAATGTTGTTCATATTCGACAAGGAGTGTTATACTGCAATGATGCATCATTGCCACTATCTTTATATAATATATATTATTGGTACATGCGATGATAACATAACAAAGTGTTGCCAAATTCAAGTATGTACAATTTCATTCTGTTCTTCTGTCTTGTTCATAATCATTCTCTTGAAAGTATGTAGACCCTTCACCAATTTGACATTATAGATGTTCTTCCTTTGCTTCATAATCAAATTAAATAAAAAAGTAAGGTCAAGGGGTTAAATTGAAAAAATAAAAAATTTCTTGTTGAAAAGAGGAATTGAAGTTGCATAAGTATTTTATAGTGTTTTAGGAGCACATGGCTTAAATTTGATAAAAATAAAATTAGAAGGAAGGAAAAGTGAAAGAAACAAGTAAATCCTATAGAATTAAAAAATTAAATTGAAAAACTAAAAGATTTGTTAACATAATAGAAATTGAAGTTATAAAGGAGGAGTATGCGGTATAAATTTAGTAAAAAAAATGACTTAATAAAAAGGAGGAATCGAAGAAAAAAAAAGAAATCAAATCACAAAACAATCAAATTACTCAATTAAAACAACATTGTTTTAGTTTTCAGTTATTTAAAATTTGTAAATCCGAACTAAAATTGGCAAAGATTGATTTCTTTATATAACAACCATTATACATGAAATATGAAATGATATTAACTACTCATGCCACTTGTGTGTTACATATATGATATAATTATGTCTATTCTGTATTGTGATGAGATGTGCTTAGACTCATCTCAAATTTACAACTGTGAAGCTGGATCAAATCCATTAGCATGCCCATTTTTCTTTGCAAAATCACCATTTGTAACGGCTGCTCCACCATATTCATCATCCATGAACCTCTTCCAGAACCAGTGCTGCTTCCACACCCTCTCCGTCATCTCCTCGATCGGGACGTTCTTTGTCTCCGGGATTAGGAACAGCGTAAAGATCGACATGAGAAGGACCCAACCGGAGAAGAACAAGAAGATTCCAAACTTGAAATGGCAGAGCATGGAGAGGAAAGCCTGAGCTATGACAAATGTGAAGAGCAAGTTGACACAAACCGTCACACTCTGTCCCGCCGATCGTGTCTCGAGTGGGAACGTCTCACTCGGGATTAGCCAACCGAGAGGTCCCCATGACCACGCGAAGGCCGACACAAAAGTACACACCATAACAACCACGAAGATTGCGAAACCTTTGTGGAGATCATCAGAGTGATCCTTAACCTTGATACCAAGAATAATTGCTATGATGACTTGTGAGAAAAACATCTGGACACCGGCTTCGAGTAGCAGCACGCGACGGCCCACTTTGTCGACCGAGTAAATCGATACAACGGTAGATAACACATTGACTGCCCCGGTAATAACAGCAGAGTAAAGTGCAGCATCATTGCCAAATCCCAATGTGTTAAACAAAACCGGTGCATAAAACATAATTGCATTGATACCAGTACATTGTTGGAAGATCTGTTCCATGTAGACATATAAGTAAATAAAACGTTGCTCAGTTTACGACTTGAATATTAACATTACCGATCATCGTGTTTACCTGCAATGCAACGGCGATGACGAGTTGGGGTCGGTTCCTACGTTGAAGGAGATTCCTGAAAGGATGTTTCACTTGTTTAGCCAAACGACTTGCCTCAACAAGCTCCAGGAACTCGGGCTCGATGTTATCAGTGCCCCGGATCTTTCGGAGAACGGCCTTTCCTTGTTCGAGACGACCGCGCTCAATGAGACTGTTAGGACTATCGACCACCAGGAGGGCCCCGACAGTTAGGAGGAGTGCCGGAATGCCGGCCAAACCTAATGATAGCCGCCAACCCCATCCACCTTTGATTCTGTCGTTGCAAAGCAAAGCAATGAATGATTTGTGATGGCCATAATTAATCACAATTACTTACCAGTTAATTAAACATATAATTAAAGAGTAAAAAGAGAAGAAAACTGAGGCTTACTTAGAAGTGCCGTAGTTGACAAGATTAGCAAACAGAATTCCAATTGTGACATTAAGTTGGAATAATATGTTTAACCCTCCACGAATCCGTGTAGGTGCAATCTCCGACAGGAACAATGGCACCGCCTGTAATTTAATTCAAATCAAATTAACCATACATACATACATACATACATACATACATACATACATACATACATACATACAGGGGCAGAACATAAGAGGTTTAAGGGGGTTTAGTCTCCGCCAACTTTTTTTCATTAGGAATATGATAGATCTTTTTAGAAAAAAGGTAAAATTACCTCTATAATCCCTTCTAAGTTTGTAAAATCTTAGTATGACCCCTCAAAAATTTTAATATCATTTTGGCCTCCTTTATAAATTTTTAGTTTTTTTAATTTCATTTTGGACCCCTATAAATTTCTAATTCCGAACATGTATGCATGCATACATACATACGGAATAATATCTTTAAGGTTTGGAAAGTTAGTGGAAAAGACACCAATTTGGACTGTGACTAATACTTTTTTTTAATAAACCGTGACTAATACTTAAAGTAGTCAAATCAGAACTCTATTAATTGATCGAGTGGCTAAGAATATTTGTGTTATCTCATTTTATATGAGTTCGAATTTTGATACTAATTTTAAAATTTTAATGATCTCTTTACATAATAAAAATAAATAACATGATTAAACAACAAGGATTGGTTGGTTGGTTAATTAATTAAATTAATCTAATCTAATCAAATGTTAGAAATTGTGGCACTAAACGTCATGGGTGTAATATTGGGCGATAAATGTCGGTCCATTTCTTACCAAAAAAAACTATGCCAACTGACAGGTGTTGCAATGGGATTGGCTGGAATGTAAGAATTCGTGGAAAATGTAACTTGCTTAGACAACTGGAAATAGTAGTTTAGAAAGAGAACAGTTTTAAAGGGAGTAAAAAAATAATTAAATAATGTTTTCAAGACTGTCCAGCTGGGGATAACCCCATGCAGGTCAAATTTGTTGAACTGAATAATAATAAAAATTATTAATCATTAAATAAGTTAATGTTTGAATTTTCTGGATGAAAAATGTAGCAATAGTAAGGACGGATTAGGAATTGGAGGTAAAGTTGTTTAACTTCAAAATAGATAAGGATATAAGAAGTTTTTAAATCAAAAGAATTTAGGGTTAAAGTTTAATTTTAAAATTTAAATAAACACAATAAATATTTAAACAAAAATAGGGGCTAGGGTTTCATTTACTAACGCCTAACTAATAGGACCTAGTAAGTAAATAAACCAAAAAAATGAGAGGAGATAGTGTTTTATTTGACTAAATTTAAAACTGATAAAAAACCTGATAAGTTGTTAATTCAAAACTTTAGAGAACCATGAGTACATAAAATTCAATTCTAGATATAATCGAAATTATGTAATTATTTAATATCGAAAATTTTCGTTCCAAAAAAAGTTAAAAAGAGATTAAATTTAATTATTAATTCATAGAGTTTGTTTTATTCATTTAATCAATGAATATCGTATACATATACAAATATTAATATGTGTTACCTGATTAGCGAAACCGACACCGCAACCTAGCAATATCCTTCCGATGATAAGCATGATAAGGTCTTGAGCGGCGGCGTTGAGGACAACACCAACGATGAAAAAGAAACCGGCGATCAACATGGTGAGGCGGCGTCCGAGCGTCCTGGTGGTGTAGGATGCGAAGAAAGTGGCGGTTAAACCGGCCAGGTAAAGCGAGGAAGTGAACAATTGCAGGCCTTGGTTGTCGTATTTGCAGTAGTTTCCTTCACTTCCCGGGTTTCTGGTTTTCCGATAAACAACCGGGAAGAATTTTTCCAAAAAATCGGGCATAGACGTAACGCCACCTACATCAAAACAAATTAATTATTAATTCATTTCAATTCATTTTTTTACAAAATAAATCAGTTATTATTTTTCCCCATGTTTTCTGAGTAGTGACGATGAACTATTTTTTCTAATATTCTTTTTGTGTTGATTAATTTCCTGAATGGTCTAATTACATGTTTAGTCCCCCTTAAGTTTTAATATCCCATTTTAGTCCATCCTAAAATGGAATAGCTCAATTTAAGTCATTTTAACAAAAACAATATAGCTTTGGTCCTAATATTTGTTCGACTTTATCCCGTTTGTATAGTAGTTTAAGAAAAATAAAGGAAGAATATACATAGATGGATAAAAAGGTAATTTTACTGAAAATGAACATATAAAAGCCGAATAAACCACTGCCGGGTTCCGCTAAGTACAGCTAAAGACTCTTTGCTCAACGGTTTTATGACAATGAAATTCCAAAACTACCCAATAAAAAGGTTATAATAACGAATTTTCATGCAAGCATGAAAGAATGAATTTACCAGAAACACCGACGTCGTAACCGAACATGAGGCCGCCGGTGGCGGCCGTTATACAAGTAATGATGACAATCGGAGTGATCTTAGCTTCGAACTCCACCCCCGCCGGTGGCACCGATGAGAATCCCCCCGCCGGCATAGCTTCAATCTGATTATATATCACCTCAAACAGAAAACTATATATTTAAATCTCTTTGCTTTTTCTTCTTTTTCCTCTCTGAAATGAAGAGAGAGAAACTTATGGAATTGAAAATGGAATATGCAAAGAAGGAAACAATGGGGGAGTTTATATAGAAGTAGAGAGTACAGTTCGAAACACCTGCAAACTGGATGACGTGGTGGGTCACCACCATCAGGATCTTTCCACGTGTCTCTTGACTTTTCTCACTCTCTTTTTTATTGCTGGTTTTTTAATTTTCTTTTGACGGCTTGTTAGTCAACCAACGGCATTTGTCTAAGGTTCCATAGTCTGAAACGAACAATTTTTTTAAAAACTTTGGTCCAATTCCGATTTCAGTCCTTGTACTTTGGTACTTTGCTTTTAAATCAGCAAGAATTTTATGGGGAGGAGTATGAGTACAATCATACTAATTGGCAAATAAGCATAATTAATTAATGCCTTATTATCAAATAGGTACCTCTAATTGTACCCAAAAAATCAAGCAGGCCTCATGGATCAAATGAGCCTTTATTCAAAAAATTACAATCAAATAAGACCTTAGGTTGAAAAAAATAACAAGAATTTTATTAGAAATTTTCAAATAAGGACTCAGTTGATACATGATTCAAACCATGAACTTGCTTGATTTTAGGATACAATTAATAAAAATCACAAATCGAACTTAGATCATAGTAATTCTGGATGATTTACATATGGTGGGACTCAGACTTTGTCGTCAAGGTCTCAAAGCCTCAACCTTTTTCATTATAGCTATGGCCTTGTCAAAGCGACAAGATCAGAACATAAGGGGTTAAATTTCAAAAATTCGAAGAGTACAAGGATTGGTGACATAGTTAAACCTAGATATTTTTTTAACGAATTTAATAACATGCGTAACTGGAAAATTAGAGTGAATATTATAATTTTCTGCGTTCTATTTTAAAAATCTATGAATCATAGTGTTCATATAAGGTTTTTAAAAAGAAAATTTGAGTTTTTGTTATTAAATAAAGTTGAATTTTGATTTTTGAAGTGTGAAAGTGAAGAAGATTTTGGTGTGTTGGGTCAACTTGTAACAAAGCATGCATAAGCAAATTGGAAAAAAAGAAGTGATAAGATCAAATCAGAGACAAAGTTATTGACTCAACTTAAAGTATTTATTGGTGAGGAAAGAAAAATCAAAAGAAATGAAGAAAAATATGATGTTTTTTTATGGCTCATGTTTAAGTTTATCCACTGATTTGGGAAATGCAATTTCAGCATTCAACACCACACAATTTAATTTTACTTGGGTTGATGCGTTAAAGTGCTTTTACTCAGATCGGATATTTAAATTTTAGTTGAATGAAAAAAAATTAGATTAAAAAAATTGCTCTCATAATAATTTTTTATAATATTTGATCTGAATTAATTAAATAATGAATCAAATGCTGCTGGTTATATAAAAATATTTTTTCCTTCCACCCTACTATTTTATCAATAGCACAAAACATATTTTTTCTTTTCTTTATTGAGCTCTTAACCTTTTTTATGTGGTTGTGGTCCTTGTGGATATATGTAGTTGAGACTAAAACCAATCGTTAATTAAGAAGTACAAGATACTAATCTCTACTTTCAAAAAGTAATTGTTAGTAATTTAAGATCATTAATTCGGTCATTATTAACTAAGATATTTATTCATCCAACTACTAATATCTGCAAATTATATATATAGGTAACTATTTTGTTTATTCGAATAAAAACACAAGCATATTCAGGATATTGTCATGTGTTCTTATACTCTATTTAAAAATAATAATAATTCGATATATTGATAGATGCAAATGCAAGAGATGGGTAGTGGTATTGGTTCCTAAAATGAGAAAATGACATTTTTAGTCCCTTCCAAAATAGTGATTTTTTAAAATCAATACATGGTAAAACTGTAATCCCCCAAATTATAGTTCAATTCTAGTCTCCCATAAATGGATTTTATTTATTTTTACCTCTACTAGTAAAATTTAAATATAGTCACGTCTCATCAATTTATTTATAAAAAAATATTTAAAGATATGATTATTTTTAACCACACTCGTAGAAATAAAAAAATCTATAATCAATATATCAAAAATAAAGAAAACAACATGTGACATCTTCTTAAATTCGCTTGTGAAGTTTTTTTATTCTCGTAAAACAAAAAGTTAACACATGTAAACAACATGTGACATCTTCCTAAGTTTGATTGTTGATTTCGCTCACTACTCCTACTTCGATCCTAAAGAGTGTAGGTGGTTAGAGATAATGAATTTTTTTATCTGATATTTCTTGCTTCCTTTATCCAATATTTATTTTATCTCTGTCGTTGCAGCTCATTGGACGTGTGTTGGTCTAATCGTTCTCTATTTTTTTGTGTTTCCCTTTATTCTTTTATTTTTCTACTATGATTTTATTTTATTTGACATATTTTTTAATAAATTCAACCGACATATTATCAAAAAGGAGATATCAATATATATAAATATACATTTTGATTTTATGTTCAAGTATAACCCCAAAAGAAGTAAATATGAAATGAGCAAAGAGGGAAACTAGGGAATATTTTTAAAAAGATTAATATTCTCTATAAAAGGGGGAAAATCAAAAAGGGAACATTTGAATGGAAAATGTAAAAAGAAAAAGTAGGGATAAAGAAGGATATTCTGGGGTTGTTATTCTCCATTTGCCTAACACTTTAAAATTGGTCTAAGGTGGACAATTTGTTGCAAATTTTGCAACACTGAAGAAAAATATTATAGTAAAGTTGTAATAATAATTAATTGATAATAGGGATGGCAAAATTATCCGATTCCGACCAGACTCGATGTGCCTCGACTAACCCGATCGAGTTTTTCTTCTTGAATTTCGGAGATGGGAGCGGGGAGGGTATTAAAATGCATTGAGTAGGGGCTGGACGGGTTCGAGTATGAGGTGAAAATTTCTTGTCTCGCCCTGCCCCATATATTTTAAATTATATATATATATATATAATATTTATGAAAATACCATTATATGTAAATACTTTTAGGGGTTTTAAGCTATTTTTTTAGTTTGTGTTTATCGTACATTTTTGTTAGATGTTGTTCGAGTTTTAAAATATCTAATTCAGACGGTCAATGGTTACAGTTTATTATTTTAAATATGTATTTTTATGTGAATAATTTAATTGAGTTTTATTTTATTTTTTATATAGGTCTCTTGAAACCTATTTTTATAATTGTGATGGTGGTTTGGTCGAATCTAACATTTATTGTCGACGAAGATTAATATTTTTTTAAATTTTTGGGTAGAGTCGGTGTCAGGTTTTTCAGGTGATGTATTGGGTGAAGCGGGTAAATTAATATTTTAGTCCGGGGCGGGCCGAGTTTAGAAGTTCATAGATCGGGCGAGTTCAGGGCGACCAAAAAATCTGCCCCGCCCCGTTGTCATCCCTAATAGATAGAATTTGTTGACACTGTGTAAACTACTTAGTTTTATAATTTTTAAGATCATTATATGAGTGAAAATGAACTATCAAGGTTAATAATCTTAAATCAGTGTACAACTCTTCAAATGTGTTTATTTCTTCTGGTCAATTATAAACAAATTTCTAATTAAAAAAAAGAGTAAAAGTGCTTTCACAAGAATAACAAGGAATTAACAAATATAGAATTTTGAGATTTATTAATTGATTAAGTCACCAAACATATTTATTATGTTATCTAATTTTATATGAGTTCGAATCTTGATATTTACCTTAAAAATGTAATTGTCTATCTACTTAATAGAAAAACATATATATAATTTTAAGTCTTTCTTGGGCATTCTAGTAGAAATGTTGACAAGTAATTTGAAGAAAAGTACAAGTCTACTATTGCACTAAAAATATCTGATCTCACTATCAGCTCTGAATTATTATTGTTTTTGAACCCCAAAACCGCTAGACCATGAGTTTGATGGAGTGGGAAAATGAACACAAAAACAAGGGATTTCAGACCACTCGATGTCTGAAAACATATACTACATCACATTCATATATGGTAGCAGCCCACTAAAGAAAACATGTGCTTCGTGTGGACCATTCTTTGTTGCAATTTGGCAAAATCGTGTGTTGAAACTATGAGCATGCAACCACGCTGGAAAAAGTTATAATTAATATAATCATTATAAACATTAGATTGTATAATCAATGTTATTTGATAGGAGCGATGATCACAATCAGAATCAATCATTACAAGTATTGAATTATATAATTAATTCTAAACTAATTCTAAACTCAAAACTTTAATATTTATTAATTGTGTCGAAACATCATAAATACGATTATAAAATGTTATCCATAGAAGAAAACTCGATAGTTAGAGTATCATTTGTTCTCTCTTTGTTTTGATGACGGTAGTAAAGATTGTTCAAATTGGATTGTAGTAAATGAACCGTTGTTCAGAGTGTCTGGTCTTTAACACCGCAAAACAAGGAAAAAGAGTTCACATATATAATAGGTTAATAGTGGCGTATAGCCCTATGCTAGTAAGATTTCGGGTTGCTCCTCCCTAATTTAACATAGCCCTTTAAATAGGGAAAGTGCACGATTAAGTGGGATATGGTTGACTTATAAGATCAAGTTTAAGTCGAAACTCGTTAGATTCAGAAAAAGTTGTTGACGAATCCTTAATATAATCTCATTTTAGTATCTATAATACGAACATTTGAAGTATTTATCAAATGTTCCATTGATATTTGTAGGTTTTTAGTTATTTCATATTTTGTGGTTTGTATTTTAAATATGTTGCGATTTTAGTACTTTTACTATGTGTTGTGTGTAAAATAGTCTATCGCAATGTAGTGCAAGTGTACACGTCGCAAGTAATAAAGTGATACGGAGTATCGGATATCGTCTCGACAGGGATTGAGACAACTTCAGAATTAATTTTCCTGCACAAGGGAAAAGATAAATTTAATAAAGAGTTGTGGAAATTCTCGAATATAAACTAAAATAGGTAAAGGAATCAGATTGAGAAAATAGGCTGGTATTGAATTGCTCAGTAGTGCAGGTGTTGCACTGTTCAAAGGTCTTCTGTTGTCTGTCACCGTTCCTATCGCGGCAGCGATCAACAACTCTGTACTTCAAGCTTGGCAAGAATCCCTGTTATGACTTGTCCTATCCCTAGGCCCAAGTTCTGTTGATGAACACTTCTTGGATGATACCTCCCGGCGTGAATCAAAGGGTGAACACCAAAGTTGTTGAATTCTTCTTTAGCCACTTAACCTTGTACTTATCCCTAAGCCAAGATGGTTTAACCATAAACTAGAAAAATCGTATCTACTCTTTTCGTATGCTTGACTCTCCCGATAGCAAACAAATGGATAACCTCACAATGCTCTCCCGATGCTCTTATGAGATATGAAAAACCAGAGTAAATAAACTTGAAGTGCTTTTATTACTTGAACAGAAAATTCCTAAAACAATACAATCCTTGCAACTACTTTATAGAATCAACCCTTACCCCTAGGGGGAGTTTAGAACATGATGGAGAAGGGGGAAGCTAGGGTTTGTGATGGAAAACGGCTAGGAACAAGGTTATATCTCTATAGGTCGAATTACAAGCATATATATAGGCCTTGGGTACAAGTTTTTTTAATGGCCAAGAATACTAGTTCGAATTAAAGTACAATTCATTAAAGACTAAATCTATGAATAAACGTCCTTTAGTTCGCCCTATCTTCTTGCTTTGACTTTCTCCTCAAACTTTGGGAAAGGACTTCCTTATGCTTCTGAGATCCAAAAATTATGCGAGTGGTCTCTAAAATTAGGCTTGAAATCCTCTATCAGTCGTACTCCACTTCGCATTTTTCATCTCTTCTTCTTCACTGTCGCCACCTCTGTCACGGCAGCGAGTTATAAGGCAGTTTGCTTCAACACTGTCGCCATTTCTGTCACGGCATCTGTCACGACAGTGATGTATGAGGCAGTTTTCTTCACTCCAACTCTTTTGTTCCTCTGCTGCCCTGGATGCTGCCACGGCAGTTAGCTTCTGTTCCTCTGTTGCCCTGGATTCTGCCACGACAGTTATCTTCTGTTCCTCTACTGCCACGACAGTTATCTTATGTTCCTCTGCTGCCCTAGATTCTGCCACGACAGTTATCTTCTGTTCCTCTGCTGCCCTGGATTCTGCCACGACAGTTATCTACAAGAATTGACCGAAGTCAGCAGCATCTGTGCAAAATTATCCATATGTGATGTTTATGCAAATTCTATCCTAAAATACAACTAAACATGCTTGAGTGCATCAATAATATGGATAAATGAGTGCTAAAATATAGAACATTTATTCACTCAACACTATGCTTTTAACTATTTTTAATAAAGTGTATTTTATGTTAGTTGCAAGTTTAGATATGTTGATTTTGGTGATTGCATTTATGAAACAAATGAAGGTGAATCCAAAAATGATCTGAGGTGAAAGGAATTAGGAAAATGCATAAATTAAGAATGTAGACTCAATAAATTCGTACTAAATTTCTTCACTCAATATGTTACACGGTTTTGACTATAACTTGAGCTCAAGAACTTGAAATTTGGCCCATGAGATACTGTTGTAAAGCTTATTGAGTCTACTTCATTTTCAAAGTGATTGGGAAGCCAAAACAAATGTAGAAATGCCAAGAAAAATGCTAAAATCGAAATCTTACAAGTGGTGACAATATGTTATCAACTTTTGATATTTTAAGGATACCATCATACATATAAAAAAGACTTTTTAATTGAAGAAGAGCGATTGAAAATTCACTCTCCATTGTCATCTAGCATCACAAATTTTCTGTAAATAGGCTTTAATTTTGCCTTATAAATCATCTTGGTAGTTTTGTTGTAACTTTGTATTCGAAGGAAATTAAGATCACTTTTCTTTCTTTCATCTTTATATTTTCTTTCTCATGTTTGGTTTTTGTAAACCAATTTTTTTTATGGTTATGATGTTTTTCTAAGTCAAGTTGCTGAGGTAAAAGGATGAAGCTCTTGGTATATATTAAAGGTTAGTTTAAAATTCTCATCGTATAACTAAATCATGTTAAATTAGTATATGATGCTAAATTCACTTGGCCAATATTCATATCGGTAAATTAAGAACCTTGATTCATTATAGACAAGTAATTTGGCACAATAAATGATTGGTTTAATTAACTTGATTTATTGTAGACAAAACAAATTGGCATAGTGAATACTTGGACTTGTTTATTAATTTTGATTGCACCTATCCATATAACACCATATGCTATGCCTTTGCGTTTTTGGACATTGTTTATTGCACTTTGGACTTTGATTAAAGACATGAAACATTGGACAATGGACTTTGGACTTTCATTGCAGGACTTTTCGATTAAATTTCTCTTCATCATGTGGACTTCAGTTGAGTAATAAAATGAATAAAAAAATAATCTTAGTATAATACCAAGAGTGGATTCTCATAACCTCGACATCTTTCTTCTATATCGTTGTTTATATATTTTTAATCAATTATCCTCTTTGTAGAAATTTTTATTTGAACACATAATCTTGTAATTTTTAAACAAACTCTCTTGTGGATTCGACCTCGGACTCCCGAGAATTATTACTTGACAGTAACTTGTACTTAGGTATACGACTAAAAAGAGTTGATCAGTTGTCATCCCTAATAATCTTTAATCATAGTCTCGATCAATGGTGAACAATTTGGCATGATGTTATTATATTCGTAGATTTTGATATGAATTCAAAAACTTAATCAAATTTATTCTAATATCATAAAAAGTCTACGATTTGGCTGATTGGTCAAAATGATCATCTTTGTTCTCTTATTTTCTTTAGGTCATGGGTTCGAGACCCACTAGGAACACCTCCTTCCTTTTCTTAGAGACTCTCTTTCTCCTCCCCTCTGGGTAAGATTAAAATTAGAAATGCGATGATTGAATCATTCACAATTTGAGGTCAAAATACAATCTTTTCATTCTATTAACTTATAATTTTACGACATATTGAGGACCAAAACTACAGTTTTATCGGTTTTTGGAGGGTCAAAAGCCCATGCTTGTGTCATGCTTGAGAGAGGTGTAGTGGGAGAACATGCTAGAGACATGTGTGGGCATGATCCCCTCAAATTCTAAAAATTCAAAATCTAACCCCTTAAATTTTTAAAAATCTTAATTTGGTCCCACAAAATTTTTAAAATTTCTTATTAAGCCTCTCAAAGTTTTCAAAAATTCTAGTTAGACTCAAATTTTTGAAAAAATATAAATTAAATCATTTAATTTTTTTTTGAAAAAAATAAATTTAAACTTGAAAAAGGAAAGCAAAAAAAAGAGAGATTGATAATGGAGTTCTCTCGAAGAAGCTCAAAGGTCTCGCTTCCAGAGCAACAATCAGAGGGGGTTTCAACGGTGGACAAGCAGCATCAATCTGAGGAGCCAACATCGTCGGTATTGTACTATCAACCTGAGGAAGCATGAAGTAGTTTCGAGGCAGGGGTATGCAGTGTTTGTCAATCACGTAAGCAAAAGAATCCACGTTTCAACACTCAAAGAAGCCTTTTCTACGTACGGGAAAATAATCAATGTTTACATTGCCTATAACAACCCCAAGAGGATTAGTAGAAAGGATACTTTTGCGTTTGCCAGGTTCTTATCAAAGGAGGATGCATTGAGGGCTGTTGAGAAAGGCAATAAAAGGAAAATGGATGGTTTCACAATCAGTTTGTTCTTGGCCAATAGTTCATTCAATGCCCAGACGAAAAAAGAGGTTCGGAGGGTCACTCAGCAACCAACAAATTCAAGAGTGTATAAGAGTCATCTACAGACGACAAACGGAAGATCATATAAGGAGGTGCTACTATCAGACCCTGTTTTAATTGAAAAGATAGGAAGTAACGGCTGCGTCAAAGCTCCAGCTATCGACAAAAGTCTTGAGGATTTCCAGGCGAATGTTGTTTTCGATCCGTATCACTTTAGTGTGCAACAAAAGGAAACTCAATGGATAAAAAAAGCATTATCGGACAAGTAAAAGGGATGTACGACGCAAACTTTGCACAACAAGCACTCCGTTCGGAAGGTTTTAATGTTAAAGTAAGCGCATGGTCTGGGTTCTACGTTGTAATTCAATTTCAAGAGGAGGAACGGATTCCAATATTTTGGAACCTCAAACAATCGATGCTCCTAAACTGGTTTGATGATCTTGACACTTTGGAGCATTTTGAGTCAAGTTACAAACACAAGGTTTGGATAATCCTTAAAAACGTCCCCTTGACTGCATGGAATGACGGCATTTTCAAAACTATCGTAAATAGACGGGCTTCTGTTGTAAGGATTGATGATGAAACTTCCAACAGAAATCGGTTTGATTATGGTAGGATCCTCGCTGGTGTTAAACAAAGATTAGATGTTTCGTCGTTCATTAGTATCTTCATTAATGGTTATAGCCACCAAATAAGCATATCAATCGAAGACTATGAAGATGAGAAAGCATGGATTTGTAGTGATGTTAAGGAATCATTTTTCGATGAGAAGGTAGTCGATCAAAGGGAAGAAGAAGACAGCTGTCAGCTGGACGATATGGTTTTTGAGTATAAAGGTGATGCAGCTATTAAATAATCCGAGAACATTGGGGATGGTAATATGGTTCATGTTCCTGATGCGGGTCTAACAAATGGCGGTTCGACATGCATCATTAATAATGTTTGTTGGGAAGTTTATCAAGGACCTTGTGATCAGCCATCAGGCTCAGTTGGTCAGGCCACGTGTAATAAGATCAACCAAGAGGGTTTATTTGATGTACCCATTTGTTGCGCATCCTTGGCATCCAAAACTTCATCTGAATCAAGTGATATCAAGGCCCTTATATTGGAGAAGGAAATGGGTCTTTTCAGTATCAAGCCCAAGTATGTAAAGTATGATAAAAACGTGAGCCTAACGTCTTTTAAATCCAGGCTGGATAAAGTCCAAAGATGCTCTACATTTGGCATCCCAAGTATTGAAAGCAATTTGGGGAGCTCTAAAAGGAAAGCAATTGTTTCCAGAAAACTCTATGGAGATTCTATTAAAATCGTGAATGACAAAGTAGCATCATCCCTCTTTGTGCATCAAATAATGGGAGAAGTGCCAGTGGAATCCGGAGAATCTACACTTAGGGTCGAAGCTAAAAATACTTTACAGCTTGCACACAAACTTGGGGCTAAATTTGCTGAATCGGACACGATATTGATGACTCATTTCGAGAAATTGGAGGCTGAGGAGTAATCCCCATCACTCTAGTATGTGAACTTATATGTCATGTTTATCATTTTTAAATGAATTGTACCTTCTTGTCTTGGAATGTGAGTGGATTGGGTAAACCCGAAAAAATTCACGCAGTGTTAACAATAATGGCAAAAAGCAAGGCTTCTGTAGTGTTTATCCAAGAATCTAAAGTTCAAAAAATTAATCCCCAGCAAGCTAAGCGTCTGATGGGATCAAGTTTCAAACTGGTTTATTCTTCCTCCAATGGAGCCTCAGGAGGACTGTTAACAATTTAAAATCCAAGTGCATTTCGGGAGGAGAACTCAATGATTTCGGATCGTTTTATAGCTTCCACAGGCATCCTGATGCAAGTAAAGGAAAGAATCGCTCTTATAAAAGTATACACACCAAACAATATGCAAGAAAGAAAAAACTTTTTGGAGTCAATTTCAGGTATCATTTCATCCCTGAAACTGCCAGTGTTTCTTGCGGGAGACTTCAATATAGTAATGGCAAGCGAGGAAAGATTGAGAGTTGATGTTGATCTCAGATCCTTGGTGAATTTTTTTGAATTTATCCAGCACAACAGGTTAATTGACTTGCCATTAAAAGGCTGCCCATTCACTTGGGATAGAAGTGGAATCAGAAGTGTTGGGAGCAGGTTAGACAGATTTTTAGTATCACCGGAAGTTTTGGCGTGGATGCCAAACATCATTCAGAAATCCCTACCCAGAAGCTTGTCCGATCATCATCCGATTATTCTCCAAGAGAGCAAAAATGTTACAACTGGTAGGTAGTTCAAGTGGTTTAGTTATTTGGCAGACAATCTTAATTATGTGGAAATGGTAAAGCAGACAACTAACGAGGCTCAAAATCGAGGTGTGGGTAATTGTTTGAAACAAATCAAAGTGGCAACTAAAGATTGGGTATCCGAGGAGAAATCAAGGAGCAGTAGTAGCATAAATGAGATTGAGGAAAAGATCGCAAGTTTGGAAGGTATGCTTTTGAATGATAGGGATAATCAAGACATCCTAAGGGAAATCAGAGTGTTGCAAGGTGAGCTATGGAGTAGATACAGAATTGAAGAAAAGGGAATGGATCCAAAAGTCGCGGTTAAGATGGTTTAAAGAATGAGATAAGAACACTAAGTTCTTCTATATTTCAGCTTCCATTAGAAACAAAGTGAACCACATTGAAGTGATTAAGGTTGGAGACATAACATTTGAAAGACAAGAGGATATTGCCGAGGCTATCTTTAATCACTTTGGGGGTACTTATAACAAAAAGACCACCATTCCTTTAGCTTCACTAGACATTCCTTTCAAGCAGATTAGTACGGGATTAGCAACCATGCTTGAAGCTCCATTTTCATATGAGGAAGTGTGGAGTGCTATCGATTCTGCAAATGGTTCACGTGCTTCTAAACCGGACGGGTTCAATTTAGACTTCTTCAAGAAGTTCTGGTTGGTGTTGAAATATGAAATTATGAGATTCTTCGATGAATTTCATGATGGAAGAATTTCAGACAGATCTTTTAATCAGTCATTCATTACTTTGATCCCCAAGAATGGTGCTCTTACGGGTTTAGATGATTTTAGACCTATTTCTCTAGTGGGGAGTTTATATAAAATCTTGGTGAGAGTACTATCGAGGCGAATGTCAGCGTGTATCAGTGAGGTTGTAGGCGACAACCAATTTGCGTTCACTCTCAGGAAACAAATCTCAGATTGTGTCCTTATAGCCAACGAAATACTAGATGACTTAAAGCAACGGAATAAGCAAGCTATTGTATTTAAAGCTGACTTCTCGAAGGCATATAATACTGTCAATTGGTCCTTTCTTGATCTTATTATGCAGAAAATGGGTTTTGGATCTAAGTGGAGAGAGTGGATTATGTTATGTTTGTCAACATCTTCAATCTCAGTACTTGTCAACAGTAAACCGACAAAATCGTTTAAAATAAGCATGAGCTTAAGACAAGGCTGTCCGCTATCCCCTCTTTTATTCAACATAATTGGCGAAGCACTCAGCTCTCTAATGTATAAAGCGGCCGATTTTGGGTTCATTAATGGTGTTCGAGTAGGGCAGAGCAATTGGAGAATCACTCATCTTCAATTCGCTGACGACCTTATACTATTTTCAGAGCCCAAGGAAGACTATACAGTAAATATCAAGAGGATTCTCAG
Source organism: Hibiscus trionum (assembly GCA_030270665.1). Taxonomy (NCBI): domain Eukaryota; kingdom Viridiplantae; phylum Streptophyta; class Magnoliopsida; order Malvales; family Malvaceae; genus Hibiscus; species Hibiscus trionum. Next base: position 74,867,179 of record BSYR01000010.1, on the reverse strand, counting down.
AATTTTCGAATTAATGTCCGATCTTAAATTGAATATGAAAAAGATAAAGTTGTACGGGGTGCATGTTGATAGCTCCAAGGTGAAGAAGTGGGCTAGAAAAATCAAGTGCCAGGAGGATCACCTTCCAACCACTTATTTGGGCCTTCCGCTTGGTCATTCGCGCAACTCTCTGATATTATGGAAGCCAATCATAGACAAGGTATTCTCTAGGCTCGAATCTTGGAAAGGACTAATGCTACCCTTTGGTGGACGCATCACGTTGGTAAGGTTAGTTCTTGTCAATTTTCCAATTTATTATATGTCCATGTTTCTAATGCCTAATGCAGTTGCGGAGTCCATTAATAAAAAGATTGCAAAGTTCATTTGGGTCCAAGTTCTCCAAGACCCATCCATTGGATCAAATGGGATAAAGTTTGCAAATCGAAACAACTTGGAGGCTTAGGTATCATTGATTTAAAAATGAAAAATAGAGCAATGTTGAATAAATTGTTGTAGAGATATGTATCGGAAGCTGAGTTTTTGTGGAAGAGGGCGATTGACGCGAAATATGGCTATGACTCTAGATGTTTGCTGCCAAAGAAGGTAAATAGTATAACCATGTCAAGGGTGTGGAGAAACATCATTCGACCTCTCTCCGATCCAGATGACAGTTTCATTAAGAAGATCAGATTCGTTGTTGGAGATGGAAATTCCATGGATTTTTAGGAAGATCCTTGGACAGAAATATCTCCTCTCAGAATATCATTCCCAAGAATTTATGCTCTGTCTCTGAAGAAGAGAGGTAAAATTAGTGAATTTGGATCATTATCGAATGATGTTTGGCATTGGCACTTTGATCTGAGAAGGCCTTTGTTTGGATGGGAAGTTGAAATTTGGAACAATTTTATGGTTGCGATAAACATATCTTGTGTGAGTGCTTATCAAAATGATAGAATGGTGTGGGATGGATCAACATCGTGTTGCTACAATGTTAAAAACTACTGTGAACAGTCACTCCTTTCGGGCTCGAAAGAGAGTAATTTTTGGAGGCGGGTTTGGTCGAAGCATGTGCCTATAAAAGTCAGTGCTTTTGTTTGGAAAATTATGCATGGTAGAATTCCCACAATGGATGAATTATATAAGAGAGGCGTCTCGGTTTCGGCCTCTAGGATGTGTGTGCTTTGCAACGAAGAAGTAGAAACATTAAATCCATTTTTTGCCATTGCAAAATTTCATGGTGTTTATAGCAAAAATGGTGGAGTAAGTTCAATTTTAATTTAGTTATGCCTAGGGATGTTATATCCTTCTTCACAGTGTAGGTTTCCCAGCCGATTAAGACAAGGAAAAGGCCCATCTGGTGCATTGCTTTTTACGAGTTCATTTGGACAGTACGGACAACTAGGAATGAACGAATATTCCAGAATAAAGGTGTTTCTGTCTTGCATATGTTTGAGAGCGGTTTGCTAAGGATTGGTTTTTGGGTGAAGGGGAATTGGCCGCAATCGATTCCCTCTCTTATTGACTTCACACGCGTTCCGGAAGAAGCTATGGTTCACCTGATACAACTCATAGAACAGTACAGTGCAATTGGGTTCCCCCTAGTCAAGGTTTCCTAAAGTTCAATGTTGATGCTGCAGTAAGGGGCAGTAATGAGAATGTTGGTATTGGGGGAATACTGAGAGATGAGTCTGGTGGTTGCATCGCTAGATTTTCCTAGTCAGTTGGCCATTCTGATCTTACGTTTGCAGAGTTGAAAAGTATATTGGAAGCGTGACATATTTTCGAATCTTCGTGCTGGACTGGTTCTCATAAATTAATTCTGGAATCTGACAGCCAACTTGCTGTTAAATGGATTCATAATCCCCATCTAACTCCTACATTTTTTTCTCATATTGTTTTGCAATGTTACTCCATGATTTCTTCTCTTGGATGGCAGATTCAATTTGCTTATCGCGAAGCTAATTGTGAAGCACATGCGATGGCAAAGCAGGGAATTGATAGAGCTAATGATATGCTGGAAATTCAGTCTGTATTCTAGTCCAACTGTCCATGACAAGAATTCATTCGCGTAAATCCCAAGCTAGCGAAAGAAGGGATCGTATTGCATCGATCTCAGCAAGGTTGCATGGAGGTAGAGGTGTAGTGAGTTGGATGTTGGTCAACTGGGGAAGGGGGCTGAGCAATTCATTGAAGTATTGAAGGCAAGTGCGAGAAAATGAAACCCTCATTTGTGTGGTTGAGCCGAAGCTATGTGATGGTTCACACGGAAGTCTGCAATTCTAGTGCAACCAGATTAGGCTCCCAGGCAGTGGTCCACAGGTGTGTCTTTTGCATTTTATTAAGCGAGTTGCTAGGGTGTTTGGTGTAATATATCGTGCATGAGCTTTGGAGTTATTGAACATTTGTTAGCTTATTGTCCGTGTGATGGTTTTTGTACTGTGTCCAAGTGTTGTAAATGATGATGTTATGTTGTTGATGGTCTGTAGTCAACGGAGACGAAATTGTTTGGGTTTGTAAGTGTTTTACGAATTAGCCTTGTACGTCTCTGATTCGATGCACTCTTTTTCCTCCATCTAGGTTTAGGGAGGTTTTTTAACGAGGCTCGAATCAGGGCTATCCAAATAAATAAAAGACCGATTCTACTTTTCAAAAAAAAACTTTTAATTCTTTTAAAAAATTAATTTCACCTCTCAAACTCTTTTACCAAGTTCCGTCATTGGAGTGTAGATATTAGTCCAACATTTAAAAAAAGATATTATAATACAAGAGTGATGACACCTGCACATCTTATTAAACATATATGGTTGGGAGGAGGATAATGGCTAATAATAGTAAGAGTTAAAGTTGTATGGAAGAGCTTAAAGCAGCATCATGCTAAGTGGATTGATAGACATTCACATAATTTTTTGTGGGGAGGCACTGTTGATTAGGTAATGTAATATATTGACAACGTACCAAATTTATAAGTGAAAAGACAAAGGAAATGTAACACGACAATCATTGAAACTGAAAGGATACCTCAAATGTGGTCGAAATGCAGCCAAAGAAAAATTCCAAGTCTCATCATCCATTGATGCTGATTGCTGATTATGAAACAACCATAATGCCTAAAGTATATTTTACAATCGATTGTCCCAATTGATTTTAAAGATTGCGATTGTACTTCGATATGGTTCGATTTTTTTCGAGTTTTAATTACAATCAATATATTCGTATGACTATTATTACAAAAGTTCAAATTTTAATATTACTATTATTACAAAACTGAAGAGTGTAATTATGCCCAATTCTAAGTTTTCAGAAACTCCCTAAATCTTTGAATCAAAAAAACAATTTCTCTTTTTCTTACAAATCATCATATGCTAAGAGAAATCCCCCAAATGCTAAAGTATATTTTACAATCGATTGTTCTAATTGATTTTAAAATAGTGGTATTACTTCAGGAACCATATTTCTTTAAAATCATGATTATATATATTAATATATAATTACAACCACAATTAATCCATATAATATAAAATAAAATTATAATTTTTAATGATTTTATTTGAGTCGAAAACGATACATTATAATTACTAATATGTGTTTTTTTAAACCTTTTAAAATTTAAAAGAGAAGAAAATAGTACATAATAATAATAATAATAATAATCTAAACCGAGAAATTATACAATATTTACATATAAAATTCGGATATGAACGATCAAAATCACATGACCTCAATCTTGCCAACACAGCTAAAGCCTCGTTGACTTGCATTTTTTTAATTAATTTAAAAAGTTCATTTTATATTCTCATTTTTCCTATTCCTACCTAAAAATGTAGTAATTACGAAAACATTGAAATTATTTTAATCCTAAAATTCTAATAAACTATAAAACTTGTAAACGTGCAACACGTGGAATAAAGTATACAATTCTTTAGCAATGATTGATCTCAACAAACCCTAAAATAATTCTTTTAAATTAATTATATTTTTTTCATAACAAAAGAATTTCAAGTTGCAATTAGAATAATTGTAGAATTTTTTTAAAAAACAATTTCGTCCTTAATTTCTTATTTGGCCATGTGATGAATCAGCTAACACATGTGACGACAAAGTTGTTTAGACTGGGTGGAATCCTGGATGTGACAGAAAATATTTAAATAAAATTATATAAAAATCAAAGGAAGATAGAGGTGGAGGCACCAAATTTGACCAATTGCTATTCTTTAGTGGTTTTCCAAAGCAATGGAAATGTCGAGGTTTTAACTGTTTGAACTTTGACGGTGTAACTGTTCATAGTTTCAAACTATTCAGAAAAAACAACTTTGCTTATCTATTCCGTAATGTTATTTTACTATATATATGGATCTGATGCATTCAATTAATTAAATTAAGAGTTTAATATTCTATCAAAAAACCATATGATTATTGGTGTCTATTAATATTTTAAGATTATAAATGGGTTAGTTCAGAAAATCATTAGTGGTTACAATTGTAAATGGTGAAATGGTTTTTTTAGTAGTTTGAGTTCAGCTGTTCAGGCAATATAGTTTGCAAAGTGTATATAAATTTATTTATATTAGAATCAGACTAAAATACGACTTATAATGAGATTAGAATGCTAAAAAATGTGTTAGTTCAAAAATCCAACATTTTTAGGAGGAAAAAAATTAATTATTGGATATTTAAAAAATATATTTTTAGGATATGCACATGTCCACTCTAAACTTTTTAAACTTCATACATTTAACTTTAATTTTTTTAATTTTTATGAATTAATCCTTAATTTTTTTTAATATGTATGAGATGTGCCCACTCTGAGATTTTATGTGTGCTCACCTTAAAAAGTAGTTCTAAATCTGCCATTGAGTATAATCATTTTTATATGACTTATTTGACTAATCTTAATTAGAAAATGTAGAGCTAAATTATGAAAGTGATCCTCTCAATCTAGTTTGCACCATTTACAATATTATAATTTAATTTTCTAATCTTATTTAAAGAACCTAATAGCTATTACGAGATTGACGTTTTTAATCAAATATTTTAGGTGAATTTTTGCTTTGTATTCCAACTAAAAAACAACACTAACTACAAATGAATGTTATGTACCCCATAAATATTTAAAATTATCATAAATGCGGGGTTATGATTACTTGATAGTCACAAATCCATTTGCAATAGCATAGAATCTTCCATGCTTACCCTAAAGTTTATTGAGATTGGATTAGTTAAGATTTAATTACTTTTTTCGATAACTAAAAATGTTCTTCACTCAAAATCACAACCACTTACCTCCGCCATCATTCTTTATGGACTTTTTTCAGTAAATAATGATTGAAAATGTTTTTTCTTTAAAATAAGGAAAATACTTTGATGCACAAGCTGTGTAACCTAAAGTTTACACAAGCCCTTTAATTTTAGGGTTTAGGGTTTAGGGTTTTATGTTAGGGTTTAGGGGTTTAGTATGTAGGGTATATAATTTAAGGTTTATGGTTAGAATTTAGAGTTTAGGGCTTAGGGTTTAGGGTTTAGGTTGCTAGGGTTTGTGATTTAGATTTTAAATTTTATAAAAGGATTGTGTAAAAAAAATTTACACAGCTTGTGCATCAAAATAAAACCCTTAAAATAAAACATTATATATGCCATTCCTATAAATTTTATAATCATAAATTAATTATATTATTTAATTTCCATTATGCAAGTTGCAGTTACGTATTAATTGTTTTTGTGACAAATTATTTTTTAAAAATGTTATTTTTCTTTCATGTTGGTTCTATGTGTTTCAATGCGACGATAATAAATTTGTAAATAATTAGAGTTAAGATTTGTTGCATAAAGTATTGCTTAATAATAATGCTAAATAACAAGCAAAGGCCCATAAATCAAGAAATCTACATCATATAGTTCATATGGACCAAACAAACAAGAAAGTATCACATACTAATATCAAGTTTTTATATTCGTTTTATAATTAAATTTAAAATGTTCTTTCTAACTTTTTTTTTTATTTTTTTTCTGATAAAATTCTAGGTTCACTTCGTTGCATCCACCGTCGCCAATATAGTCGTCATTTCCTCCGACAAAGACTTTTATGATTTCATTCTTAAGAAAAATGTTTAAACTCACAAAAAAATCCATTTCAATTCTAGATTGACATGTTCTAATTTTTAGTCTCATTTCCTAATTTATTGGAGGTAGTTTCTTTTTTCTTCTCATTTTATCTAAACAATTTAATGTGGAAACGCAAAATATTAATTGAATAAAATTTGTGCATTTGATTTTCGGAAATTTGATATATATTATAAATTTATCTCACTCCTCGTTTCATCCAATACAAATTTATTTAGGCATAAAACCAAAAAATTTCCCGAACATTTGATTGAATAGTCATTTTGGCTCATTTTTAAGCAATATAATTATCAATGTTTTATTTTAGGTCAAAATGACCCTTATGTGGATGAAAATTGTTAGTCAACTAATGGTGATGGTTTCAATTAAATGACGTGACAAACATACATGGTAGTACACGCTGACATGTTAGTGTCATATAGTCAAATGTATTATTTGAAAGAATGTCACATAGGGATGTGCACGGGTCGAGTTTTTGGCCCACCCGAACCTGACCCGAAAATAAATACACTAAACCCGAACCCGGCCCGAACACACTTTTTAAAAAATCCAACTCGGCCCGAAAATAAAAACCCTAAACTTGAACCCAACCCTACCTGACCTATAGAAAAAATAATTTTAGGGACCTAATTATAAAAAAATAATTTTAAGGGACTCAATCATAAAAACTAATATTTTTAAGGACTAAATTGTAAATAAAAATTAAATTTTTTGGACCTAAGTATAAAAATATATAAAGAGGGGGTATTATTATATATATATATCTAAAATTTAGGAGAAAATTACAAAATTAGTCATGGGTCAAGTAGTTTCCACCCTAAACTCGGCCCGACTTCATCCTTAATAAAAATCCGACCCGACCGGACCAACTTAATTTTTTAATTAAAAAAATCCAACCCGGTCGGGCTGGGTAGGGTCGGGTAAATGCTCATCCCTAATGTCACATCTGTCAAACATAATTTTATAAAATTATATAGAATATAAAATTATTTTTTATGCTAATGTGTCATTTTATAAAGTCATTTAATGTTATATAAAATATAAAATTATTTTTTATGCTAACATGTCATTTTATTAAGTCATTTCAAATTATTTACCGTAAGTTAGTCTAATAATTTTTATTTGCAAAAAAAATAATTTAAGCTAATATAAAATATTAAGAATTAAATTACCTCACAAAATACAGATCAAATTAACTATTCAACGAAACGTTAAAAAGCACTCCTTGACATTATGCCATTTATTTAATGATTACGTTATTGGTCCAAATCTGAAGATTCAACTAAAATCTAAAACGATTTGAAAAAAAAAGAAAGAAAAAAAAACAAGGCCCGAAGAATAAGCATAAGCTGGGAATTGGGTTAGGCCTTGACTAGAGTTTTCTGACTCAAGCCTAACCCAGCCTAGTTCTATATATATATATATATAAATTCTGATGTATAATATTTTATTTTAAAATAAAAATTCCTAGTTAATAATAAAGTTGTGAATGTTTATGTTTTTTTCTATCTTCTGAATTATTTATATATTTATTTAATATGTAAAATTTGTGTTCAATTTAAGTTATAAGAATATTTAATAAATTAATTTGGTCTGAAATGTTGTATTTAAATATGAGTAAATTACACAGATCATCACTCAACTATCTTTTCACTCTTATTTTACTAACTCAACTTTAAAAAAAATTAATTTAATATCTGAACTTTATATATTAATTTTTTTGTCTCTTTAAATTATTTTATTATTATTTTGGTATGACATAGCATATTATATTATTATTAAATATAAAAATAATTTAAAATTTTAAAAAACAAAACTCCCAAATGGTATATAATCCTCAATCCACAAACCCTAAACCACTTCTGACGCCTTCATTGATCACCCTCCATGCAACAAATAACATTTGTGAAATTAGATCTCAAATACTCAGCTTCATAAAGGAGAAAAATGGGTCATTTTTTGTCACTGTGAATTCTTTCACATTCGTCAACAAAACCAGATCTTGTGAAGGTAAAGGAAAGATATTTTGGGTTTGTGAATTGGGAATTGGATATGATTCGGGTAAATTACAAATTTTCATATTTTTTATTTTAAATTATTTTGTATTTAATAATAATAAAATATAATTTTATTTTAAATTATTTTTATATTTAATAATAATAAAATATGACATGTCATACCATAATAATAATAAAATAATTTAGAGTGAGCAAAACAAATTGATATATAAAATTTAGTTATTAAATTAAAAATCTTTAAAGTTGAGTGAGTAAAATAGGAGTGAGAATATAGTTGAGTGATGACATATGTAATTTACCCTTTAAATATAGGCCATGCTCAGGTAGGATATTCAGTCCATATTTCAGGTCCTTTTGGGCTTGGAAAACATCTTGTTACTCGGCCCATCTCATAAATAGGTCTAATTCAATATTATAATTTTGAGAATGAGAACTCCGAACGACCAACTTGAAATTGTAATAATTTCGAGTGTCTTCTATTAAATGTCCTCTTCTATTATTAATAAAAGAGTTAATTTGCGTCACATGATTTCAAATTATAACTTGGTTCTTATGCTTTTTAAACATTTTAATTTTATTTATTGGCTATAAGCTTCATTCTAAATTGGTCCTTAAAATTTTAAATATTTCAATATCATTATAAAACTATGACTCTCATTCTAAATTTTCCCCTAAAAATTTTACATATTTTGATTTTATCCTCAAATTACCAGTGCATGCTAACCATATCCCATGTTAATAATATCAATATAAAAATATTAATTGTCATGCAAACACATTATGTAATGATATGATGTGACATAAATGATAATTTGAAAAAGGAATTGGAATGTTCAAAAGTTTGGGGGACCAATTTAGAATGTGGGTCATAGTTTGGGATCAAACTAGCACATTCAAAAGTTTGGAGATCAATTTAGAATAGGAATCATAGTTCGGGGTGAAATTTAAATATCTAAAAGTTTAGAGATCAATTTAAATGAGAGTTATAGTTTAAAGATGTGCAATGTAATTAACTCTTTACAAAAAGACGAGGTTATTATACATGCAAAGAGTTACTAAGAGAACAAGAGGGCTCTGTTCCCAAATTTATTTAACTAATAGTAATTTTAGTCACTGTTAGTTTGAATACTTATTAAATTAAATTTTATCTTTCTCAAATTTTGAATGAAATACATATTAAGTACATGTTAGTTTTAAAGTTAAACAACTTTATAGCTTTTTTTTTGTCTAATCTTGGCTCCCTTCCTAATGTTAAACCATGGGAAAAGAAGGGGGAAATCGTGACAGCATATGAGCTGTTGGAAATGGTAGAAGCAAAGGCTCTATGATTATGCTGAATGTTTTCCCTTACTCTACCAAATTTCTATCAATTTCCCTACAGAAAGTGCAATTCTCTTGGTAGAATTCTAATTCATGGACATTAGGCACCTATAACTTTCAAACTATATAAAGAAAGAGTTAGTATATATCTACACTATGTAAAATTTTGTAACTTTTACATATTTTTTAAACCGTTGAGTAAGTGTAACACCCGGGTTTGAGGGTCGGGTAAAAATAATATTAAAATAATAGTTCGGGTTTCGGTTTTATAAATAAAATAATAAAATATTATTTTGGGCTTTACATATTCAAAGCAAACATTTTATGTTGGACCAAATTTGACTTGAAACTCATTTTCCCATGGATTTTAGAATTGATCTCATTAATGGCAAGAGGGTAAATAAGTAGACTTTTAATTTAAATCTCTTTTTTATTAAAAGTCCCTTTTGTCATCTTCTTCACTCTCCATTTCCCATTTTCAACGACAACAGAGCTCTCTCCTCTCCAAGTTACTATTCCATCATTTTGCATCTTCATCTTATGTGCTTTTCGAAAGGTAATCTCGTTTTTGAGTTGGTCTTGTCTTCCTCTACATTATGGTACCATTAGTTTTCATTAAAGCTATGTATTTCATATTTTGGGTTTTTCAAGGTTTTTGCTAAAGGTTGTAACTTTATGAGATTTTAACAAAGCTTGTGATTTATTGTTGATAGATAAGTTGTTTATGAACCATGAGGTCCAACATATGTGAATTTTAAGGTGTTTTATAAAGATTTCCGGATTTGGGTTTTAATGGGGTTTTTGAAAGGTTTAAATGATAGTTTTGGGTGTGTTTAATGTTGGAATTTGAGGGCTGAGGTTAGTATGATAGTTGGGGGTCGTTTTGGAAGCATTTGAGTGTGTTAAAGAGGTTGGAATCATGAGTTTTGGATTGGGTTTGAGGGCTGATCGGGTTTGAAGTTTTGAGAGTTGTTCATGGCTTGAATTCATGTGTTTTATGCTTGAGTAGTGTTCCGAGTTTGCTACATTGTTGTGTGAACTGATTTGAGGTTGTTTTGATTGTGTTGAGTTGTTTAGAAGCAAGAGTTTGTGTTGGTGAAGCATCGGGAACAAATCCGGAATCGTTGGAAGCTTGATCGGCTAGTGGGTTGAGCTTGGAATAGTCGGTGAGTGGTTAAATGTTTTTAAATTGTTTTCGAGTATTTGGTTCAAGCATGTGGACTAGGTTGGGCTTGGTAGACCCACCTAGAGTTGGGATTAGAGTGGTAGCCTAATCTCAAACTTTAGTTAGAGACTTTGGTTGAACTCAAATGGTTGTTTATGTCTCATGTTGAATTGTAATTATGGTGTTATGTATAATGTGTTATACATGTTGTTGAGGCATGGTTTGATGCATTAGTATATGCATGTGGTTTGGTTTATGGATTGTGCATGATGTTAATCATGGTGAGTATGTGCTAAGCACGGAAGTGGTTATGAAATGATGTTGAGAATTGTGTTTAATATTGGCACTAGTATGCTTGGGTACAAATGATCGATCAATAAGATGTTAGTGTGCACACGTGAGTCAAATGTGCGCGTGGTCTTGGTGATGGTAGTCATCAAGATGGAGTACGGGTTCACCCGAAAAACCTTCTTATATATATATATGTTAGTCGATGATGAGTGTAATCCCATCGACGGGGCGTGAGGATGAGTGGAACCCCCTCCGCGTGAACGATGATGAGTGTAATCCCACCGTAAGGTAATGGTTGTGTTGGATGTGAGTTCCAACGTGTTATCCGCGTATTCGAGTCATAGCTAGGTGCCAAAATGAGATGATATGTGTACCAATATGTGGTACTATGTGTTGCCAATATGGATTGATATATGTGTTTGCATATGATGTGGTTTGGACTTGTTGAGCATGGCATAATATTAAATATATGTTCATGCATCATGTGTATTTTGGCTCATGTGGATCGAAGGTAAGATCATGCATCCTACCTTGGTTGTGCTCGTGCTTGGACCCTGCATTGTCGAGGTTTGTTTTAATGAGCTTACACTCACTAAGCTTTATGCTTACGCTCTCTTTTGTTCGACAATGCAGATCTGTAGTTCGTGGGTTGCTAGTGCAAGAGGAGGGCCTCCAAGTGTGCTTGTTGGCTTTTGAGTTTATCAAGTATGGATTTTAAGTTATGAACATGTAATAGTCAAGCAATGGGATTTGTGCTTTTGATGTATGTTGTTGGTTGCTTAGGAGCATGTTAGACTCCTTATTATGTTAATGTTGGTGTGGCTTGTTGATGCCAGGTTGGTTTGTAAACCATGTTTAAATTGCTTGCCATGAATGTTTTGTGTATGGATGTTTAAGGCTTGAAACTCATATATGCTATGTATGTCTCCTTTTGAGTAAATGCATGAATCCTTTGTATGATTGTTCCTTGTTCATGTTGGTTGTCTCGTATGCTGAGATCTGGGTTGTTAAATGTTATATGAATGTTTATATGTGGCTAAGGGAGTCTTAAAATGCATCTAGAGTCGTGCTTTAGAGTCTTAGGCTGCAAAATTGAGTGTTGCAGTGCAGGGCGTATCGATACGCCCAAGGGCCGTATCGATACGGTCCTACGCTTTGGGACTCAAGTTTGACCTAGCGTACTGATACACGAGGGCGTATCGATACGCCAAATCCTCACTGGAAATCTGAGATTAAGACGAGATTTTGGCGTATCGGTACGGGCTCTAGGCGTATCGGTACGGTTTTGTATCGTTGACCGCGAGATGTTGACCGAGGAGAGTGTATCGATACGCCCAAGGGCCGTATCGATACGATTTCCCCTGGGTTGACTTGAGGCATTTGACTTGGTCAAGGCGTATCGATACCCTTGTCTGGTGTATCGATACGGCCTGCTGTGTAAGTTTAAAATGGGTTGTTTTGTGTCTTATGTTTGTGTGTTCGCCTTGCTTGTTACTTCCGCTGTCGTTTAATCACATAGGATATATATTAAAGCATCTAGAGAAGATAATTAATGAAAAAGTTTTCCTTGGGTCGGTAACCGAAGTGGAGCCCTAACGGGTTTCGCCTCGGTTATCCCCGTGTAGCCCACTCGGATCGGTCAAGCGTCCGAACCGGGACGAGGGGGTTACAGTAAGCGTACATATGGTTAAGATTATTTCTTTATTTTTTTTCATATTATAATCTTCTTATTTGCTACTGTTAATCTCAACCATACATTTACTTTCATCCAACAGTCTAAAAAAGATGTAAAACTTTCAAGTTTTACATTATGGATAATTATTTAATACACTGGCGGTAGAAACTAAAAATTTCTACAATCGCCTTAATTTTAGGGTTTATGGACTCAATTTAGGGTGTATGATTTAGGGGTTTAGGTTTAGTAATTTAGAATTTAGGGATTGTTAATAGAATTTAGAGTTTAGGATTAGAATTTAGGATTTATAGGTTAAAACTTAAATCCTCAACATATTATCTTAAACCATAACCTCTAAATCCTGGCAACTAAATTCTAACCATTGCCCCTAAACTCTAAACCTTACACCCTAAATTAAGTCCCTAAACTCTAAAACTAAGGCGCTTGTAAAAACTAAAAATTTCCACTGCTAGTGTGTAAAACTCATTTAGTTTTACACTAATCCATGGTCATTGGATGAGTGAAATGGGTGAATGAGATTAACAGTTGAAAATGTGAAGATTATCACTTGGAAAAAAAATAAAGAAATAACCTTAGCCATTTATTATCATCATCTAACGGTCAAAAAGTGTAAAACATTGAGTTTTACACAATTTAAGTGGATCATAACCCTATATATATATATATATATATATATATATATATATTGAACCCAACAAGTAGTCCCAGTAAAAAATGGATGGTGTTCATCTTAGGAGACCTAAATTCAATCGATTTGTCTGTAAGTTGTGTGCATTGTCAAAAAGATTAAAAATATGTATAAACAAATACTACCTTTTAATCACCTTTAGATTAAAAATATGTAACTGTAAGGACATGCTCAAAAATTGTAGCAAAGCAAATAATTGTGTCTAAGACTTGTGGTGACACACCTCTACAATATAATCTGTTGTAATCATTTATACTGTTGCTTGCTTCAATCCAGCACTGAACGTGGCTTGATAGTCAAAGTGGGTTCCCTCCACAATCCTAAATCTCTACACATTTTACGTATAAACAACACGCTAATGGATTTAGATTTAAATATTCAAATCCTTAAATTTTAATTCTTAAAGCGAATTACTATCCGTAGACGCAGTAATTGTGTAGCCAATGGTGCAGTGGAAGTGGACCAATTGAGGTTGGCATTGGCTGCTTGGTGCAGTGGAAGTGGACCAATTGAGGTTGGCATTGGCTGCTTAGGCCACTCGATGTGTGCCTTCTTATCCTTTTGGGTGGCTCAACACCAACACTTTTAGCTTCACTTGGAAGCTTGTCAACCCAATATCCACAAAGGAATGATTCAAATCAACCAAAGTTTACCATTTCCAAACCAAAAGAATTCTACAAAATAAACTTTATATTTATATTCAGAACACATCATTCACTCAATCAATATAGAACAATCCTCTAAAAAATACAGTCAATTTAAATTTAAACAAGAAATTATCCGAACCACGGACGAAATTACATATTGGCTGGGAGGAGGAGTTGTCCCTTCCAAAATTTTTATAACATTTTAGGTCTTTTTTAATTTAAATATTAGTCAAATATTCGTTTAAAAAATTAGTCAATTAAAATTTTTATTCCTCCGAATTTTTAAATTTAAAAACTTACTTTTATTCCTTTCGATGTTTGATTCTAATTTCGTCCCTAATTGGACAAAATCTTTTGGTGACACTGTGACCAGGCTGTTTCATGAGCCGACTGACAAATCGTATTAAGGCAAAGCTTCCATTAATGAGCATAATGAATGATATTTTGGTCAAAGTTAGTTAAAGAAATGGATTTGAGTCAAAACTCATTGGGGTCCTATCTCTTTCTGCCTGCCACTCAGTTATCGACACACCCTGAGGCCTGAGCTAAATTATTTAATACTTGCATTGCCATTCCTGCATATTCACAGCTAAGCTTTGTGATGAAACCAATCTACCATGGTCAATCATTTTAGTTTCTAAAATATATTCGGTTGTCAGTTAGTCTAGTAGGATAAGACGTTAGATTCTTTAAATAATATTTTGAGTTTGGATTTTAATGTTGGTGAATAGAGCAAGCTGAATTAGGAGTGTTGTCTCTATAATAAATCTATATGGTATTCGATCCAGATTAATTGATCAATAAATCAAATATCAATAATCATTTATCAGTTAATCTAATAAAATAAGATACTAAATTTTTTAAATAATACTCAGAATTTAAATTTTAATACCGTAAATAAAGCAAACTGAATTTAGAGTATCGTTCTTAAAATGAATCTGTGCAATAATAATTAATGGTCCCCAAAACTTTGAAGTGTTTAGGCACATTGGGTTTCATGCATGAGGGGTTGGAGTGTATTCCGGATCAATTGAATATCCCCAAAAACCACCAAAAAAGTTGATGGTCCCCATCATCTTCTTCATCACCCTCCCTAACTCTATTTTTTTTCTCTTTCAAATGGGGCTTTGAAGATGCTACTAAATTCTTGTCTTTTGACCCTTTTCCTCTTTGTCCCTAACTCCAATAATTAACTTTGCCATACTCATCCACACTATTCAATCAAATATCATCTATATCACATAATAAAAATTTATATAATATGAATTATTAGCTCAAGTGGTATCATACTCTCCCCTAATGACATATGTTTGATGTTATGGTGTCAACTCAAATTTCTCGTACTTGAATGTTTTATTATCATCTGTTTAGGCATTTCGAGATGTTTTAGTACTCTTTAAAAATAAAAGATAAAATTTAAATTTAGACTGAGAATGAAATATTTGATGTTAATGTATCGACTTTGTAAGCCTGCACTACGACTCGCAATGGATGACATGCAGCAAACTTCTTACAATGAGGATCATCAACAATTTTGATTTAATTGTTTTGGAGGGGGAGAAGAGGGAAATGAAAGGGTTTGGATTATTAATGAACCACTAAAGATCAAGCACCAAGAAAAGTTGCAAAAAGGATCAAATAATTAATCTTAATTTAGACTACAAATCACATGGTAAGTATAGGTTGTTTGTTTCAAGGTGTATTGTCTCCCTCTTTATATTATAGAATATGATTAACAATGTTAATTATTAGTTGTCAGGATTTAATTAAGAGATGTGCAAATCTTGGAACAAGCTTTTCAGGAGCTGGACATGATCATTTAACACTTGTCAACTATTTTTTCAATGACGAAAATACCCTTCGACGAGATGGATTTTAACTTGATATACCATATGAGTCAAGCAATTTCAAGGGGTACAATGGTCAATGGGAGAATCATATATATTTTGATTCAGATGTCACATGGATTCAAATTTACTGTCATGTGAGCACATGCTTAAGATGAGTAAGAGGATACTAAGCTTTTTCTTTATATTTCCTTCACTTATCCAAATAATTAATTAAAATTCTCGCAATAAATAAAATTTAAAAGATAATTTAGTGGAATGAGATGTATATCTCTTAAATAAGATTACAATTTTAAATTTTAGTGTTATAAATAGAGTTAATTAGGTTAAAAGTATAATATTCAATTTAGATTAATAAACTAATAGGCCAAATACCAATAATTATATAAGAAAAGTAAACATTTATCTGTCAAAATAAATGATAAGCATATAACCTTAAAAATTTTCAAAATGTTCAAGTAGATTTGGATTTCAAAGAGTGTAAATTGAGTAATAAATGCTTAAGATTGTTATATTCATGATTATTTTTCGAATCTATTGATTTGATAGATGTATATTTAGCGGAGATTTTAAAATTCCTAATATAAATTTGGATTTATAAATCCATGTTTTTATGTTTTACAATTATATTTTGTTTCGAATTTTAATTATATATTCATAACATGTGCATTTTAGTATCGTTTACATAATATCCTATACACTGGCGGTAGAAATCGAAAGTTTCCACAAGCGCCTTAGTTTTAAGTGATAGGGAGTTAGTTTAGGGGTTTATGTGTAGGGGGTTAGAATTTAGGGATAATTGTTTTAATTTAAGGTTTATGGTTATAATTTAGGGTTTAGTTTTTAGGGTAATGTGGTGGGGATTTAGGTTTTAACCTATAAACCCTAAATTATAACCCTAAACCTTAAATTGAAACAATTATCCCTAAATTTTAACACCATACACCTAAACCCTTAAATCTTGTACCCTAAACTAACTTCATATACCCTAAAACTAAGGCGCTTGTGGAAACTTTCAGTTTCCACCGTCTGTGTATAGAATATTTATCCTTTAATATCGTTTACATAATAGATACAATCTAAATTCAAACCCTAAAATTCAAGTTTTCAAACGGAGCATAAAATCATAACAAAAAATTCATGTCTTTGAAATTGAATAAGAAAAGGAAAACAGTGTGGTGTTGTTATTGTGTTTCAAATTTCAAATATTTTAGACAGCATCTTCTTAAATGATTATATAAATTAATGAAATTAAGTAATTGTCTATCGTTTTTCTATTATGTAATTTATTTACCACGACCGAAATAGTGTTGAGAATATTTTATCACCTTGTTTGAAGGTTTAATTTAACTCGACTTTAAATATAATCGAGATTCATTGACTATAAAACATTTAAGTATCTAAAAAAAGTTATAATGCAATTCTTGATTTGTTTTTTTTCTTCTTGTCAAATCTAATAATACCAACGTAAAGCTAAATAATGAGATTTTATTGTAATTAAATAATCATTAATATTTCTAAATACCAGAATATGGACTTTTAGCATTTAAGCCTTTGTGCACGAACCAACTTGACTCAGTGGTTAAGGGAACGGTTGTTGTTCCTAGAGGTCACGGGTTCGAGCACCAGCAGCTGCAGCAAGGTGATTGAGCGTTCATTGTCAAATGGTTGATTTTATATTTAGAACAGATACTACTTGTAATCACTTTAGCTTTCATAAAAAAAAGCATTTAAGCCTTTCTAGTGGAAAATAGAAAATCATTTAAAATATAATTACATCTAAGATATTGGAAAATATCCAAACTAAAACCATGGAGAATTTGGATAGAATATTTCCAACATTTACTAATAATCATCTAATATTCGAATTTAAACAATATCCTAACCTTGAAAAAAAATTTAAAAAATGTATATACACACCTGTATTTGAGTGTTCTTAAAGATAAAATTAACACTTTCCAAAAACAATCAATACATTAATTATTTTTCTTCTTATAAATCTCAGATTCATCAATGCTTATAATTAATACGTTATAATATTTTCCATTATCGGAACTATAAAAATAAAATTTTAATAAAAAAGAAATTCAAATTATATATCCCCAAGTTCATAGAAGATCTCACCGTTACATTTAATGAAAGAATGTTATTATAACAAAACATATAATTTTAAAAATATTTTAAACACTCTGCTAAAATCAATTGCAATTGGCTTAACAAATACACTTAAATATCTATAAACGCAGATTATTATTTTTATTCATCACCTGTTTCCAAGTTTAGTTACACAAGAATCGAGAAAACTTGGAGTAAAATTTGGTAAATTATTTTATTTAATGATAAAAATTTACCAAAAATATATTTTAAATATATTAGTTAATAATGATCGATCAATCAGTTTTTAAAAAATAAGTTAGCATAACTTTTAATCAAAGAAAGATATAAAAAATCAACAACTAATTGATTTAATGAGATGAAATATTAGGTTAGGTCACTTAAGTAAATGTCAGATATTTGAGTTTTGATATTTAAGACCGTTTTAAATATTTTTGGGACACTGTGCGAAAATTAAGAAATAAACTCTTATAGAACGAAATCATGTTCCGTTATTTTGAACAATTAATTTAATATTTTATTAATAAACCATAAAAACATAATTAAATTTTGTCGAATATATTATTTGCATTATTTTGTTAAGAAAATTTAAAGGAATTAAATTGTGGGTAAATGAGTGTGATATGAGGTTTGATTTTGACAATAAGAAAAAAAATCTGAAAAATATTGCATCATTTTTACGTTAGATTGGAGAAGAGTATAGAGATAATAAAATTTTGGAAAAAATAAATTTTGAGATTTAAAAAAAGAGAATTATTTTTATTTTGTTTTTGTTTAACCACCGGTATCGAGTATCCAACCCAATGATTGGTTAATCAAGATTGGGTACTGTAGAGACCATTATAAGGGCGACCCTCCCAACTCAATTTGTTCATTCACAACGTCAGGATTCGAACATTAACTTTGCTTAAGGGATCTAGTACCTCATCTCACTAGACCAATTGATTGTTGGTCATTATTTTTTATTGTTAGATTAATTAATTAATTTAATAAATTAAAAAATAAAATGATTATTTTTAGGGTCCTTAGAATAATTGGGGGCCCTGAGCGGTCGCTCACTCTGGTCCCCTCATTAGCCAACCGTGCTGATATTGTGAATAAAAAAAACATAGGTTAGAAAGGACGAGGTCCTCTGTAAAACTCAGTCCAGATTAGTCAATCAATAAATTAGATACCAATTTTTAAAATACAATAAATAAATAGAAAATTACCAACAAGGAAAAGTTTATTTTTTATATAAAATAAACATTTTATTATATTTTATAAAAAAGGGAAAAGAAATGATGGTTTATGATTTTGCATGCAAAACGCAAAAGAAATATCCGTTTTGTCCCTCCGGTAAACGTAGAGTGTAGTGTCCATGTGACGCTTTCAATATACTAAACAGTAAACACCTCATTAGCTCACTTGTTTCGGCTTCGCCAGACCACATCACCTTTTATAATCTCACCGTCCACTCAATTAATTCACTTAATTCTATCATACGTCCCTCAAACTAAAGTATCTTTTCATTTAGGTCCTTCTATTATTTTGGCTACCACGTAACATCAAAGCTGGCTGCATTTTAAGTTTTTAACTCCAAAGCCAACGTCTAGATTGAGGATTCAATTGTAACATTTTGAAGTTTAGGGACTAAATTAGAATTTACCCTAAAGTTTTGGTACATCTGGTGTAGTTAACCAGCAAATGAACTCTAAAAAAGCATTTCCTTCCACCTCCCCCCTTTATAAATCACAAATCCCATGCATATCTCATAAGACACAGCTCCAAGCCTCCAACCTTTAAAAAAAAAAGAGGGAAAAATACATATATATTGTTTGTATCTATCTGTTTTCTCCTCTCATTGTACTCTGGATCTTAAAGAATGGCCATGGAAGCTGTTCAAGCAAGCTCTAGAAACGGCATAGAGTCAAATTCGAGTCCCAGGATTTCATTCTCAGCTGATTTTCTTGATGAAACTGACTTCATATCCATCAACCCACATTCTCAAAACGAAGAGATGGATGCAGAGAAGGAGAAAGATAAAGCAAGGGTTGCCGACTTCGAGTTCCTTTCGAGCAAAGTGAGCAGCCATGCCATGTTGACAGCCGACGAGCTTTTCTTCGAAGGAAAGCTGCTCCCCTTTTGGCAAATGCAGCATTCCGAGAAGCTCAAACAAATCAGCCTTAGAAAAACCAAAGATGTCGAAGAGGAAGACGAGGACGACAATGGTGGGGTAGTAGTGGTGGAAGAGGTTATAAACAAGGATGAGAGCAGTAGGGTGTGTTGGTTCGTCGATGACGACCCGTCCCCGAGGCCACCGAAATGTACCGTGCTGTGGAAGGAGTTGCTGAGGCTGAAGAAACAACGCGCTTCGTCACTGTCGCCGTCATCTTCCTCGTCGTCGACGTCTTCGTCCTCGAGCTCATTGGCCGACATAGCTGCATCTGAAGAAGGGAAACAAGGGTCTGGGAATAGAGAAAACAAGCATGTGAAGAGGATAAAGAAAGGGTTGGAAAGAACAAGATCAGCAAGCATTAGAATCAGGCCAATGATCAATGTCCCTATCTGCACACAAGTCAAAAGCAGTACATTGCCTCCTCTGTTTCCTCTTAAGAAAGGAAGATTAGAGAGGTGAAGCAAAAACAAAAAAACAAAGCCATAGCTGAGTTGAGTTGAGTTTGATCTGAAATCTAGGCTTCTTCACTATGTTACATTTGTTTCTAATTTTTAGTTTTCAAATTTTTTCTGCTCTTTTTTCCCCCTGATGTTTAGATAAAATCTTTGAATATGATGGATGGATGTTCAGTTCAGTTCAGACTTGAGATGCATTGCAATGTAAATGTTGACTGGTATTTTCCAACTTGGTTTCACTTTCACCGGGCACTAATGTAATATCAGAGCTAGAAAAATGAGCAGTCATTTACAGAACACCACATGCAAAGATGCAGAGATTTATGAATTTTCATGGTCCCACTATGAAACATCAGCCAAGGGAAAAGCCTGATGAATGGGTCTAAACAGAAATGAATTATTTCTGGGAAAGAAGGAAAGGATCTGAAAAGGTAAAACGGTTCCTGATTCATCATTTATGTAATACATTTAAATATATGGTGTATTTTAGTGCATCTCATCTAAGGCAAGTATATGTATCATTCACTATTTCAAAAATATAAATTTAAATTTGTTCTGATGCTGTTTCCAATGGGTTTCACAAGTACAGCAAAAATGTATATGTTAAAAGCAAATGAACCTTCACTATCGATGCTTCTGACAAGTAAATGCCATCTAAAAGAACCAGACAGAAAGGACTCTTTTTACCAACACCAATACATCCTGAATGGTAATTCTTAAATGGTGTTTACCCTAGACCTGGTAATTTTTACACACGAACTGATGCAAATACAGGAATGTGTTCAAACTTATATAACGCGAATTATTAACATGATCACAACACACAAGAAAATACTAATAATACACGGATTTTCAGTCTATTTTTCAATATTTATCTTTGTACCAGTAAACTGGTGTTATTTTTCACCACTTACAGAAGCATTCACAACTATATATTACAGGTAAAGTAAATAAATACACCTCTTAAAAAATATAATGGAATGAGTGAAGTATGGCTATGATTTACAGACTGACTGAATATGGACAAGTATTTCTAGTATAAATAGAACTGCGGATGCTCCAACATGCAAAATATGAGAACTTTACAATCAAACAGGCAGCATTGGTGAAACTTCCAGCAAAGTTTCAGAACAAGATGATTTTTTTTATACAGAATAAACATAGACACAGAATTTGGTGAGATCGAGTATTTTGACCATTCCAATTGTGTGATGTTACCTCTGAATGCATGTACAATCTACTTAAGACGGTGCTGGGGATAAAAACTGATTTCCAGAAGTCCTAAAACAAATTAAAACTTTAGATTAATCCAACAGTTTATAATTCAGAAGATTTAAAGCTTGAAGTTTATAAGCTAAGAATGGCATGACTGGTGTAAATTTATACTTACCTAAAGTCCAGTCCTGGTTTTCCAACAAGGCTATCCGGTATGAGCCCAGTCAGATTGTTGTTTTGCAAGAATCTAGAAGACACAAAAAACTAAGTAAATACAATCTAGACAGAAAGAAATAATTGAAGGTAATAATATATATGTGTTGTCATAGATAGCATTTTTTCACGATATTATGAGACTGGAATCGTATCCAACCAATGTATTTTCTTTTTCTTTAGGCCTCGGCACTTCACTTTCGTAAGTCTAACAGTTTTATAAAAGCGAAGGATGGTGAGTTTATAATTTTTAAGCTACTAAATCGTATACCTATCATAAAGTTTTCATGTGTTATTACATTGGCTGGTTGATGTATTTGGAAAGCTATTGGAGACCAGAGACATGCTTCAGTTCTTTTTTTATTTTGCAAAGTTATATTGCAAAATCTCAAGTTCAGGAAAAAAATGAAAAGAGAAAAAAGAAAGAGGTAGTAGAGTGTACCTTCGGAACCACTACTAACAACAAAAATTAAGTTAAAACAATGAAAATATGACTGAAAAATTAAAGGACAGAAAGTTGATACAGATCTAAATTTCATAACCGAACTCAACCTTTAACCACCTATGTTTGGCAAAGAAGTGAAGGACCACAAACATATATGAAATAATAGCTGTTCCCTCAAATATATAGGACATCACATGCCAATCCTACAGAACTCATGTTTTAGCTCAAAGGAGATAGATAAACCAAGATGGGTGAATTCTGGTTGATTAGAAATTTTAAGCTATATTAAACCAAAATGAGTTTCTATACAAAACTAAAAGGATAGAGCAATTCTAAATGACATTAAAGATCAAACACAAGATTTACTCACATTCAGTCCTTTCCAAAGACACCTATGTTTTCTCCCTTGTCTTCCTAACCAAGAAGTTCAATCCACTAATTCTTCAATATTACAATTTCATTATCAAGGTTAAGATGTAACCTTCACAAATTCAACTAACAAACTTGGCTTTACCCAAATCTCAGAAATTCACTCCAGGGTTTCACTTCCCTTAAATTTACAAACTCAAGATAGTATACATAGATTTTTTTACCTCACATTGGCTGATTTTTGCAAGTTTTTGGTACAATGAGAGGTAAGATAATAACAAACAAGGACTGAGTGCAAGAGACGAAGAATTTAAAGCTTTAACAATTGAATGCTTGAAGAATTGAATCTACCACTCTTGTACTTGTAGTGTTGGAAAGGCCCTATCTATGGTGAAGACAATTAACAGCCGTTAGGTCTTCATTTATTGTAAAAAGAACTGTTGGTTTTGATCCAAATTCAACCCTTGGTTTGCTGTCAAGGGACAAGGGATGGATCTGTTCCTTTAAGGTTTCGATCATTTTTGCTTTCAAGTCAAGGAGATTCTATTTGAATAAAGATCGATCGTTCTTAATCCTTCTGCTTCTCAAGCCAAAAGAATTATTCTGTTCAAACAAGGATCAATCCCTTATACTTGTTGAGCCAATTTTTCCATTCGAAGTACCAAAGAACCGACTCCTATGAATAGAGGCTTGGTCTCTTCAGGTTTGGCAACCAAAGTGATCATTCTGTGAGAAAAAGGATCGAGCATTTTCATTTTCAACAATGGAATCAATCCTTTCCTCAAAAATAAAATTCTGAACATTTTGTTTTGAAAAATGTCGATTTTGTAACTCAAAAAACATTTGACGAAATATTATATTGAAATATTTTCAATTATTTTCGAAGTAAATAGCACGAATCATATACCATAAAAGATAACTAAAAACTTTTCAAAATGCTCAATCAAGCTATTTGGCTTAATGTTTTGTCATTTCAAAATAAGGATCAACTCAAAGATAACATCATGCAACTTATGGCTCTATTACAAGGATATTTTTCAGGTCATGTCATTCTCCATTAATATAGGAAAGAAACCATGTGCAATATACCAGGTACATGGGTCCAATAATAATAAGTTCAAGGGTCAGATAATGAAATTCATCAAAAAGGTCGATCGGAAACAACCTTTTAAGTCTACCACATTCATCCCCCACCATTTTATGATGCAATCTAAAAATTTATCTAGTGCAAGAAAGTATCAATCTGATTACTTCAATGACACATCTAGTATCAAACATATCATAACAAAATTTCTTTAATCCGAGTTCAATTAGTTTAGCATCTAACGTAATTTACAGATTGCACTTGTCACACTAAAGTGTTTTTTATTATTTATAACTTTATCAAAACAAATTGTATTGTAGAAATAGGAAAAATTAACTCCTAAAACAGCCGTTGCACTAGTATGCTTTTGTTAACTAAGCCGCTATGCTTTTGTGGTACCCAAATAAGCCATATATTTCTATTTGTATTTAAATTAGCCCTTATTCCAAATGAAATATTGATTTCTGTTTTTGTTTTAGACGGAAATTAAAGATAGTTTAGTGGCTTATTTGGATACAAATTAAAGGTTAAGGACTTATTTAGAAACAAGTTAAAGATTAAGGGCTTATTGGGATACAAGTTAAAGATTAGGGGCTTACTAGGATGCCAATTAAAGTTTAGGTTTTATTTAGGTGTAAAAAAAGAGATGGCTTATATAAATAAAGTGACAAAGTTCAAGGGCTTATATATTAGCCAAATAAGAATGACTTACAGTTCACGCAATCTTCCAAGGTCTCCAAGTGATGATGGAATACCTCCATTGAATTGATTGTCTTCCAAATGCCTTTTAACAAAAAAAAATGGTAGCATATTAAATGTAGTTTTCATATAAAGCCGTTAGACAATTCTACATGAATGCCAACGTACCAACTGTTTAGGTAACCAAATGACTCAAAGAGCAAAAAGCACAAGAGAAAAATACGCTTACAATATTTCTAGTAGCTTTAATGAACTGAGATCAGGTATTCCTCCTGATAAACTGTTATTACCAAGCCAACTGTTGAGAGAACAGAAAATTCAATTAGAATGTGTTATTATCTCTGAATTTCATCACTTGAACTTTACTTTCAATACCATACATGCCGCTTAGTGCAGTTAAATTAGCAATGCTAGATGACAACGATCCCGAAAGACCCATACCAGTCAAGTTCCTGAAAAAAAAACCAAAAACACAAGTTGAGTTGTTTGAGCAACAATAGATGATGCATAGACAGCAAAAAAACTTAATCTTAACTCACAAAGTAATCACACGAATCCGTTCACCCTCGGAACATGTAATTCCAGTCCATGCATAATTAGGAGGCAGGCAAGGATCACCGTTCCACTCAAGTGGAGGGTTCCACAAACTGTTTTTGAAGTCTTCTAAAGCTCTAACTGCAACAAGAAATTGAAATCCTTTTCAAATAAACAGGAAAGTGAATGAAAAATTCAAACAGCAACAGACAATCACACAAAATCAGTAGGAGCATTTTCCAAGGAAAAAAGATTCAACTTGCATTCACACAAGAAATCATAACCATACCATCCCTTGTATGAGTTCTTCCTCCTAGGGGAAGAACTTCAAAAATCTCTCCAGCATTGATTAAAGGACTAGTATTTGAATTGGCAGCAGGACTCAAAGTAATCTTTGTTGAACCAACAAGTGGCCATTTGGTTGCGAAAACTGCAGCTCCTGCCGAAGTCACTCCCAAATTGCTACAATACATTACATCATTTAAGTGTATGTCAAGCAGTCTTCTTGACGGGATTGAATCACTATTATCCGCAAAATACAAAGCAATGTAATAAGTAGAGTTTGGAAGTGACAAAGGCGGCCATCTCAACTCCAGGGCCTCTAATCGATCCGTTGAAAGTGCTCCTTCGAATACTTTTGAAGGGGGTATATTCCAGAACCCAGAAACAGGTGGAGTATTGTTGCTTGCTATAACATAAAAATTTTCATCATACGGCTCCCAATATCGATCAAATTGGTCATCAGGGTATCTGGTCATAGCACAAAGCATTTACATTCAGCAATATCAAAGAATACATCTAAAAAAGCAGAAACTCCAACTTCACACTTCAGAAATTTTCAAAGTGAGAAAAGATATAACTCACTATTTTCACAAATTATAACAAGAATGGATAGATTCTAGATATGATATTGCTTGCATTATTTAGCAGTTTTTATTCGAATTTTTGCTATACAAAAACTACGAAAAAACATAACAATAAAATGAGCCTGCAAAAAAATTGTTTGAGACTTACCTAATAGTGGATCCGTTGTGTCCAAAACTGTGCCTGGCAATCAAACTCAAAGCATTAGAAGTAAAATTCGTAGTATTATAAAGCGAATCCCCCAAAATAAGCATCTCCAAACTCGAAACAAACGGGTCGGACTCCGTATACGTATTCGGAGCAACACAAACACTCATGGTACTCCCTCTAGCTTCAAACACCGCTTCGTAGAACGACGGCGATCCCTTCTGGTAATCCTCCGTCGTGTTCACCACCCCCCAGAACGTGCCGTCCACTATCTGATCGAAAACGGGAGGCAAAGGAAAACTCAATCCGTTGACTCCGCCGTAGTAGTAAGCCGTCCTGATCAGGTACCTCGCACCTCTGTAAACGCGTGCAGCGTAGCAGAACTTACGGCGCAGATTGTTCCGAAGAGGGAAGGATCGGACGGTGGAGAAAGCGGGGGAGAAGTCCGGGGCCGTTATGTTCTTTGATGTACCGGTGGAAATGAATTCCCCGTCGGGAAGCCATCTTCGGCCGTCGATTACTGTTCTCGCCGCCGCGCCGCAATCAATAAAATATCCTACAAAAAAATTGTTAGAAGATGATAGAAATGGAAACAATTGAAATTCTAAGCACCGTATGATGAAATAAACATATGAATTACCTTTGGGGGGACGTTGGGAGAGGGAAAGGGAGAGAAAGGTGAGGAGAAGGAGGGAAAGTAAGAGCGAAAGAGAAGACATTGGGAACATGACATGGAAGATGGAAGAGGGATTTGTCGGTGGTTTAAGGTGTCCGAGTGAAGAGTGAGCCGGAGAATGAGTCAGACCGGGTGTTGAACGAGTCAAAGTGGAGGGCAAGGGTGAGTCGTGGAAGAGAAGGAATCGGTGATGGTTGAAGTTTGTTTGGACAAGATGAAAGGAAAAGGCTTTTACTTGACGCGGGAAAAAGACTGAACAAGGTCAGGTCAAAAGGCGGCTCTTTCTCTTCTCTTCATTTCATTGGCTGCTTAAATTTTTTAGTGGTTATTTGCCAGTTCAAAACAAAAGAAATTAGTCAAGTATAATAAAACATAGAGTTAACTATTGAATGGTCACTTATGTTTCACCTCAGTACAGAGTTGGTCATCGATTTTAAAAAACGATCAATAAAATCACTTACGTTTTCGATGTGTAAACTTTTCCTCAGCTGTTTGTTACCGTTAAACATTAACGGAAGGTTGATTTAACACAATAAAAAGAAGGATAAATTACCTAAATAGTCTCTAAACTATTACTTCAATCTTATTTTGACCACCGAAATAAAAATAATTTGTATAATTACACATTTAATCCTCCATATTTATAATTTTTTTTCTCCCATCCACCATCTTCCATTGTTCTTCATCTGACCCAATCCCTAATTTTCTATTATATTAATCTTCAATTCACACATAAAAGTTAGATTTATCTTTCTTTTTACCGTTTAACTAAATAAGAAAGTTTAATTTTCGAATCGAGTATTTTAACATAGAGTCAAGTCAAATAATTCGATTTTTAATGATTGTTTAGTTTGACAGAAAATTAAAAGAAAAAAAATAGAGGGGGGGGGGGACTTTTCTTCACTAAGCATAAAATATTTTCGGCCCAATTTTGGACGGAAGAACAAACAGAAAAGAGAGGACAGACTAATTTTATTATAAAAGTACAAGACTACCCCTATTAAATTTTAAAATTTCATCTCCTACCGTTTAAAATCACGTCTCATATTCTGAAATCAAAAGCTTTTATTATGTACTTCAAAAAATCTATAAAAAATCAAATTCAAAACCCAAATCTCAAACTCATGCCATTATATCATCCCCTACCCAAAAAAATTTCGGCTCCTCGCTCATCGTAATCTTTGAAGAAGAACCTAAAACCAATGGTTTTGAGATGCAAAAAGTGATCGATTTCGAAGCTTTTTCAACATGAGACTTACGGTGAAAACCTAATTATCCGAGACATGATTTTCTCTCTTTTCCATCCTTTTCAATTGCTTTTTTATTGAAATATTGAAATGGGTTTTTACATTTTGGTAAAATTTTAGTTGAAGATGAAGCATACGAAGATATTGAAAAAGAAAAGAGAAAATGTGAGACAAAGATCTAAATAATTTAATTTCTTTAAAAGTCAGTAATTCTAAACTTTAGATTTCACGTTGTTTGATGGATACTTTACTTTTAAAAGGATTTATATTGTTGTCTTTATTGAACCATCTGAATCTTATTGAAATATTTAACTCACTTTTGATTAAAATTTTATAGTCTTGGATACTAATTTCTCATTTTTTTGCATAAAGTTGCAAATATTTTGTTAATACATTATTATGAAAGATTATGGCTACAGATTGAATTTAGAGAAGTAGATAGTTAATGACTTTACTAATTATATTGCTTATTTCTGTCTGTTTGTGATAATTATGCAAATTCTTATCAGCTGTGCAAAATGGGTGGTCTAAAATGCTACTCGTGTGTGTTGTGTTTGTGTATAATTGTTGGATACATGTATGTTTGGACACTGCTACCCTTTTGTATGATTGCTGGATACGATACTGTTATAGTAGAGTATATTGTTGGATACATGTATTTTTTCGATCACGGGTGTGCAAAACTTGACTCTATGTTAAAATATTTGATTCAAAAAATAATTTTTTTATTTGGTTAAATGGTGAAAAGAGAGGTAAATTCAACTTTGAAGTGTGAATTGAGGATTAATATAGTAGAAAATTAGGGATTGGGTTAGATGAAGAAGAATATGGGAGACGGTGAAGTGGAGAAGAAATAAAAAGATTATAAATATGGAGAATTAAATGTGTAATTATACAAATTGCTTTTATTTTGGTGGTCAAAATAGGATTGAAGTAATAGTTTAGGAACTATTTAGGTAATTTATCCTTCTTTTTATTACGTTAGATCAACCTCCCGTTAATGTTTAACGGCAACAAATGGCTGAGTGACCAAAAGTTTACACCCGAAAACGTAAGTGACCTTACTGGTCGTTTTTTAAAATCGATGACTAACTTTGTATTGAAAGAAAACATAAGTGACCATTTCAGTAGTTAACCCAAAAACATACTACCTCTGTAACAAAACGAGTAAACATATATTTTGATATCTAATTTTGATTTAGAGTTCACTTTGGCACCTAAAATATTTTGTCAATTAGGTATATAAAATTGACTTTAAAGTCTAATTAGGTACTTAAGTTTATTTGAACCAATTAGACACGTGAACTTAATTTTTGGTTTAAAATATTTAAATACAGTCGCGGATTTTGAAATCCTATAGTTATAAAATAAAAACGATTTAACTGTTAAATAAGTACTCAAACTATAATTTTTTTTATAGATAGATGCTCAAACTATATTTTTGGTCAAATAGATGTCTAACTTTTTATTCCGTGACCCATTTAAGGTTTAGCCGTGATGGGCGTTAAATTTTTCCGTTATCCAATCAAATCGAACACGTGACAATAATAAATATTTTTTGAATTTTATTATAAAAAAATAAATCAGAATTTTTTTAAATATCCTAAAATTTTCATATAATCCCAAAATAATTGTCAAATCCCTAAACCCCAAATTCGGCCACTCCCACCAGCGTTGGTCATGTTTCCGGCAACGAAATGAAGCACTCTCTCCTCGCCAAACGACCAGCACATCGTTTATTGTCCGTTATGTCGCCGTTCATCGCGAATTATTCAAATGAATCATTCGACGATTTCGACGTTTTGCACAGCGACGATCGATTTTCGACCACGAAGTGATGTGATAAATGATTGTGATGGTCTGACGGCGTGGCAATCGGCATCGAAATCAATTCAAATCGAGATTCGGGCTTTGGGGTGTTAGGGATTTCAACATTTTGGACTATTTTGTGAAGTTTGAGGTTATTTTGTTTTATTAATGTTTATTTATTTTTTAATATAATTTCAGAAATTTAAGAAGATGAACGTGTCAGATAACGGAAGTTAACGATTAAAATTAACGGACAGTAACAGCGGACACTTATTTGAATAACGTTAAAAACGTTAGGCACATATTTGACAAAAAATAAAATTTAAGTACCTAACTAAAAAAATATAATTTGAATACTTATTTAACTGTTAAGCCAATAAAAAAAAGAATTTGAGAGCCTTTAAAATAATTTTTTTATTTTTTTAGGAGAGATTACATATGTAAAGAGAATATATTAAATTTTTTAAAGTTCATAAAACAATTTTTTCAAAGTTTCACTAATTCCATAGAGAACCCGTGTTTGCTTGAACACATACATTCTAATATATAAAAAATGCATTAAATATGGTATTACACTACCATTGTAGATTAAAATATTAAAGTATATTTAGCATAAATATTTCTAGTTATTTTTTGCCGCATAAAATAATTTTTTTTTTGAAACTATATTATATTTAATAGTGAAAGAATTATAAATGAATCACACCGTAAACAATAAAAGTTCACTGCAAAATAAACAATGCAAAAAAATCTAACAGTGTGAAAGACGTTAAAAAATCAAACCTAACACTTTCAGAAAAAACTTCTGAAATGAAATCTAGAAAGCTATTACTTTGCCTTGGGTGCTCTTTGAAGACAACATAATTCTTTCGCTATTCTTTCTTGGCATATCGGCACAGCCACAAAAAGGGAATCATAAGATGAAGTGTTCGGCCTTCTTTCGGTGTGTAACCCCCTTGTCCTGGCCTAGCCAACAGACCGAACTGAACGGGTTACACAGGGAAAACCGAAGCGAAACCCACTAAGGCCTCACTCCGATTAGCAACCCTATTTTTTTTTATCTTGTCTAGATATCACAATTTACCCTAGGTGAGGAGACAACAGCGGAAGGACGGTTACAGATACGGTCGAGCAAGGGCATACAATAATTTAAAACTCACTATATAGTTTGTTAGTTAAATTACATGCATACATGGCAAAACCATTATAAAGGATGCATATAAACTCAATTAGGAAGCATACAAGCCATGAGGACTAAAATGCAACATTCGGAAACCTTAGAAGGTGTCATTTAACCGTTTTGACTGCATGCGTTTCGAAACAGGTTTGCCCGTTCCGAAACGCGGGCTCCATTCAAAAGTAAAAGCCAAGTCGTTCCGAAACGATCCCACCTTGTTTCGGAACGGGGGCTTCCAAAGACAAAACTTATCGGAACGAGTTCCGAAATGGGGGCTCACAGTGGCAAATCGTACCGAAACGACCCTACATGGTTCCGAAACAGGAGCCTCCAGTAGCAAAACGTACCGAAACGGCACCACCCCCGTTCCGATACGGGTACCCCTGGAGCATCGACCGTTCCAAAACCATATCGAGCGTTTCGAAACCCCTGCACACAGTTTGGCCCGAAATCATACTTTGACACCCCCAAACGTCCTCAAACTTGTCCCGAACCATAAAAAACCACATAGCAACATCTTTTACGTACATTCTAGATGCAAAGTATCCTAATCACATCATTAGACATGCATTCAAGCAACAAATTGGATTTCAAGCCCTAAGCTCACATGAACACTTAGATTCAAAAACACTAACATGTCAAATCACAAAGCAATTCATACATGGCCACATTAAACCTCAACATAACATAGTACCATCATTTAAATCATGCTAGCAACATACACAAGCCATAGTATAGGAGTTTGATCACCAACTCCTTAACATACAATCTAGCAATCCCATTGTCTAAGTGCTATTACAAAACATAAACCATACTTTGAGCTAGTAAGAAACTCCAAGAAACTCCTCCCTTGCCCACTTGCCTCCTAATCCTTTAACGATCTGTATTGATGGAAAAGGAGAGGGCGTAAGCTTAAAAGCTTAGTGAGCGGAGCTCTAAAACACAACAATAATGCAGTTTTTAAAGATAAATCTTAGATTTAGAGCAAAACCATTTAAGGAAAGATGTAATGAAACACAATCATCAACAATACATGGTATGCACATGCATAACCAAAACCCGGTAGGACTACACATCACCATTCACAACAACTAGTAGTTTTCCTATGGGACTACACATCACCGTACTCTTCTACTAGTCACTACCGGTGGGACTACACATCACCGTAGTAACGACAACCATCACGTGAGGCTCGACACCAACAACGACTACACAACAACATTAAACGGAGAGTGAAAACAATCTAAAGCACACCACAACACAAGTAAACGAGAATGCCCATACTCAACCAAACAAGCGAGGGTAGATAAACTTACACTCGAGTCTAGGTTAGTCTCCAAGACTCCACCCAAACCCCAAAAACCTTCATTGAACGCATTTAAAGTCTCAAAACAGTTTCCACTCACCGATTAAGCACAACTAAAAGTCGAAACGCCGATCTCAAGCCTCCGTACCACCTGGTATCGCACCTGAAGTACCCGAATCAATATCCGCTGCTTCAAGACAACCCAAAACAAACTATTAGGATGCTAATACACTTATAAACCAACAACAACCCGGAAATCTACTCCTTGCAACCAAAACACATTGATTCAAACCCAAATTTCATCCAAACTTACCATTTTCGTTCTAGACAAACCCCACACTGAAACTAGCCATTTCAACCATCAAAACACAACCATAAACATCTAGAAACATCCCCAAACATCGAAGGAACCACCAACCATATTTTCGAACCAAAAACTCAACCTTTTTAACCTAAAAATCCCATTTTTATACCCATTTTGGGTTTCCCATCATTTGCCACCATTTTAACATTTTAAGACAACAAAACATGATTAAAAACACCCTTTAACATGACCTTAAATTACCCATACGAAAAACCCATAGAAATACCCATTTCTCAAACCCAACATCAAATTAAAAATGCATTTTAATGGGTTTTAAAAGAAGATTTTAAAAGAGAATAGCTCAAATAAGTAAAAATCATAATGAGGAAGAAATTACCTTGAGAAATCTTGCTTGGATGAAGTAGAATAATAGTGAAGATAGGGTTTTAGGAGAGGGTTTTGGTGAAAAAGGGGTTTTTGAAGAAGATGACACTTTTTTTTGTTTTTCTTTTCAAACTTTTCCTTTTCTTTCTATATTCTTTGTAGTCAAATCCCCATCTTCAATTTTCATTAGTGACATTTTCGTAAATAAAGGCATTTTTTTTATAAAATCACCATTTTAAATCTAATTTTAACTCGAACTAATCCTAGATCAACACCGATAAACTCCTGGGCCTTAAACCGGGGCGTTACAACTCTCCCCCACTTAAGGAATTTCGTCCCCGAAATTACCTGACGTAAAAAGATATGGAAATTGTTTCTCAATGTCTTCTTTCCTCTCCCAAGTAGCCTCTTCCACACCTCGGTGTCTCCACAAAATTTTGACTAACTCGATAGACCTCCCACACAACACCTTCCTATCCGTAGCAAGAATCTCAACCGGCTCTTCGTCAAACGACATGTCGGGATTCAACTCAATCTTTTCCACTGGCATTACGTGAGACGGATCCGATCTATACTTCCGAAGCATAGAAACGTGGAACACATCATGAATCTTCTCTAACTCGGTCGAGAGTCTCAATCTATACGTAACGGGACCGATCCTCTCAACTTCCTCGTAAGGTCCAATGAATCTCGGACTCAACTTACCCTTCCTACCAAACCTCATCACCTTCTTCCAAGGTGAGACTTTCATAAACACTTTTTCGCCCACGGCATACTCTATCTCATTTCTCTTCAAATCGGCATACGATTTCTAACGGTCTGAAGCTGCCTTCAAGTGATCACAGATCAATTTTACCTTCTTAGTAGTGCCCTTAAGCAAATCTGGCATCGGTACAAGCTTCTGTCCGGCCTCGGCCCAACAAATAGGTGTTCTACACTTTCTACCATACAGAGCTTCATACGGTGCCACCTGAATACTAGCCTGATAACTGTTGTTATATGCGAACTCTACCAACAGTAAGTGTTTCTCCCAAGAACCCTAAAAGTCGATGATACAACACCTCAACATGTCCTCCAACACCTGAATCACTCTCTCTGACTGACCATCTGACTGCGGATGATACGAAGTACTGAAGTTCAACCAAGTGCCCAAGGCACGATGCAAACACTCCCAAAATCTAGTTGTAAACCTCAGATCTTGGTATGTTACAATCGATTTCGATACCCTATGCAATCTCACTATCTTACTAATGTACAGATCGACCAACTTATCTAAGGTGTAGGTAGTATGAACAGGTAAGAAATGAGCACACTTAGTAAATCTATCGACTATCACCCACACTGAATTCTTCTTCGAATGAGTCAACGGTAAACCCGACACAAAGTCCATGGTGATATGTTCCTACTTCCATTCTGGAATCTTCAACGGCTGTAACAAACCTGAAGGAAACTGATGCTCAGTCTTAACTCACTAACATACCATACACTTACTCACAAACTCGGCCACATCTTTCTTCAACCCAACCTAGTAGTTCTCTTCTTTTAGTCTACGGTACATCTTCGTACTACCCGAATGCAGAGCAAAAGGACTGTTATTGGCTTCATTCAAGATAGTACACCTTAACTCGGCGTCTTCCAAAACTACTATCTTATCCTTGAAACATAGGATCCCATTCTCACCAAAGCAAAAATCTGTAGGCCTACCCTCAGCTATATCTTGCACGTGAGGTGCCAAAGACTTATCTTGCAACTGTTTCTCTCGAATCAACTGAGCCAACGAAGGTTTAACTTGTAACTCGACTATCAAACCGCCATCACTTGACACACTCAATCTCGCAAACATGGCTCGCAACTCAACTGCCACTTTCCTACTCAAAGTATCGGCCACTACGTTTGCCTTACCCAGATGGTACTCTATCGTAAGGTCATAGTCCTTAAGGAGTTCTATCCACCTACGATGTCTAAGATTCAACTTCCTCTGAGTCATTAAGTACTTCAAACTATTGTAGTCGGTATAAACCGTGCACTTCTCACCATAAAGGTGATGTCTCCAAATCTTCAAAGCAAACACTACTGCGGCTAACTCTATATCATGAGTGGGGTAGTTCTTCTCGTGAACCTTCAACTGCCTCGAAGCATAAGCTACAACCTTACCTTCTTGCATAAGCACACAACTTAAACCTACATACGAGGCATCACTGTAAATCACAAACTTTTTCTCTAGTTAAGGCTGAATCAAAATAGGAGCTTCGGTCAAAACTTTCTTCAACTTCTCAAACGCTTGTTGTCTTGCATCCGACCACTCATACAGAACATTCTTCTGAAGCAATTTAGTTAAAGGTGCCGCTATCTTTGAAAATCCTTCGACAAATCTTCTAGGAAACTACGAATTTCTGTCACTGACTTCGGATGCTTCTAATTCACTATGGCTTCTATCTTCTTGGGATTCATACTAATCCCATTGGCCGAGATCATGTGACCCAGGAAGACTACCTCCCTAATCCAAAACTCACACTTACTCAACTTGGCATACAACTGATTCTTAAGCAAGGTTTGAAGCACTAGCCGCAAATGCTCATCATGCTCTTCCTCGGTCCTAGAGTACAATAAGATATCATCTATGAACACTACCACAAACCTATCCAAAAACTCGTGGAATACTCGCTTCATCATATCCATAAATGCAGCTGGAGCATTAGTTAATTTGAAAGGCATTACCAAGAACTCATAGTGCCCATAACATGTACGAAAAGCGGTCTTCAGTATGTCCACATCTTTCACCTTCAACTGATAGTAATCGGACCTCAAATCAATCTTTGAAACACTGAATCACCTCTCAACTGATCAAGCAAGTCATCTATCTGAGGCAAAAGATACTTGTTCTTCACTGTTACTTTGTTCAACTGCATATAGTCTATACACATCCTCATAATGCCGTCCTTTTTCTTCACAAACAAAACCGGAGCACCCAACGGAGAAATACTAGGCCTAATGAAACCTCTATCTGACAACTCCTGAAGTTGTGTCTTCAACTCTTTCAACTCTTTCGGTGCCATTCTATACGGAGCAATAGACACGGGTGCAGAATTAGAATACGTCTCAATAGCAAACTCAACTTTCCTATTTGGAGGCAAACCCGACAACTCTTCCAGAAAAACACTCAAAAACTCACAAACTATTCTGATGTCTTGCGGGCTAACCTCACTCATATTTGGATTCATTACATAAGCTAAGTACGCCTGACAACCTGAGTCCATCAATCTCTGAGCTTCTAAAGTAGATACAACATTGGACAAGAACTTAATGTTCTCGCCCACCACTACAACTTCAAAATCATCCGTAAGCCTCAAGGAGACTCTTTTGGTCTCAAAGTCTACCCTAGCTCTATGTTCTACGAGCCAATCCATGTCCAAAATCACATCAAAACCATAGAACGATGTTGCATGTAAAAGTGTCTATCACAATGTAGTGCAAGTGTACACGACGCAAGTAGTAAAGTGATACGTAAGTATCGGATATCGTCTCCACAGGGACTGGGCTAATAGCTTCACCTTGGATTACTGCACGAGAGAGGAAAATAAAGAGTTTAAATGTTTGTCACGAAAATATAAAGAATAATGAATATAAAGAGTATTGAAATCAAGATAGAGAGAATGGGCCGATATTGAATTGCTCAGTAGTGTAGGTGTTGCAAAGTCTAGGAAACTCTGTTCTGTCGTCGCGCCTGCTGCGGCAGCACCTGTCGCAGCAGCGATTACTCAACTCAGTACTTCAAGCTTGGAAAGAATCCCTGCTGTGCCTTGGCCTATCCCTAGGTCCAAGTCTGTCGATGAACACGTCTTTGATGATACCTCCCGGCGTGAATCGAAGGATGAACACAGATGTTGTTGAATTCTTCCTTAGCCACTTAACCTCGTCCTATCCCTAGGTCCAAGATAGTTCAACTATAAACTAGAGAACCCGCACTTATTCCTTTCGTATACTTAACTCTCCTGATATTAAGTAAATGAGTAATCTCACAATGCTCTCCCGATACTCTTGCAAGATGTTGAAAACTAGAATAAGCTAACTTTAAATAATTTTATTGAACAAAGAAAATCCTAAAACAATGCAATCCTTGCAACTACTTTACAAAGCAACCCTTAGCCCTAGGGGAAGTTTAGAACATGGTGAAGAAGGGAAAACAGCTAGGGTTTTGGGAAGAAGGCTAGAGAATGGTGATGTCCTCTCCTAGGTCGAATTACATGCCTTTATATAGGCCTTGGGTTCAAGTTTTCTAATATGGCAAGAATACAAGTTTAAATTAAAGTACAACTCTAATAAAGACTAAATCTTCAGAGCAACAGTCTTTAATTCATCCTTGCTTCTTGCTTGGGATTTCTTCCTTGAACCTTGGGCTTGGCCTTCATTCTGATCTAGGGCTCGAAAAAAATATAAGGGTACTCCACGACAAATGGGCTTAATTTTCTCTTTCTGTCGAGGTCCACTTCACTTTCTTCCCTTCACTATCGCTGTCGTCCTTGGCTGCTACGGCAGCGGCCATGGCATCATTTTCCTTCACGTCTGCACATCCAGTTTCAGCTATGCTTCTTCACTGCCCAGCGTCTGCTTCTCTACTACCCTCCATCTGCTACATCAGCTACCTACAAAAGCAACCAATTTCAGTAGAAACTGTGTCATTTAATATATTTGTGATGCAAAACTGAAATCTAACCTAAATGCAATGAATTATGCTTGAATGCAGCAGAAATATAGGTTAAATAGGGGGTAAAATATAGAACTTTTACACACTCAACACACCCCCAAATTCAAGTTCTTGCTTGCCCTCAAGCAGTTCAAACCTAAAAAAGAAATACAAAAAAAATTTGTTTGGCTTAAAACAATGAACTTTCCCTTACCTACCATTTCATTTCCTATTGTAAGCAACACCTTGTCGGATAATTTAGGATTCATTCGGAACCATGCTATAATTCTCGTGTAGTGTGTGCATTCTTTGTGAACAATTATATGCCTAGACTCACTTAGCTTACTAGAATAGCTGAAACTTCTAACTTGAATTTTTATGCCAATTTTCATCTTTTTGGAGGCAATTCTTAGGCTCCTTTAGTTTTTATGCAGACTCAATTCTATTTTTCAAGCTTAAGTTTGACTAGAGCTGGTTTCGGGCACCTCTAGCTAACTTCCTAGAGCCGGTTTCGGGCACCTCTAGGTGTAAGAGTCTATTTTTTCTTAACTTCTTTTCTTAGAGCTTGTGTTAGGCACCTCTAGGGGCTATTCAAGTACTAAGCTTTTCCCTATTCTAGTTTACCAGTAAAGTTCTAGACAGTATAAGAGTTACAAATGGTGTTTAAGTTTCAGAATTATAGCAAGGCTCCAAACTGTTCCTAAAACTATCCTAAAAGCACTGCCACGACAGAGGATGTCACGACAGGTAAGTTCAGTTCAAAAGACTTAAGCCAAAATTTTCATCATTTTTTTCAAAAATAAACTAAGTAAAAGACATGAATTTTAAACTAAAACAAGACTCCATTAATGGAGGGATGCCACCCCTAAACTCGAGGGTTGCATTGCCCTCAATGCAGATGACAGGTAAAAGAAAAAGAAAAGTACATCACAAATATCAAAAGAGGCAGACATCAATAAAGATAAGAAACTTAAAATTTTTAGGCGCTGTCGTCACCGCTGTTGCTGAGCTAGATCTACCGACGGGCAGGGGCCTTCTTGGCTGGTGCTGGCTGGCAGATGGGAGAGGCAGAGGTATTTTTCATTTTAGCCTCATTTGGAGGTTGAATGCGGGTAGGGGAGATATGGGGAGGTTTCTCCACTACCTGAACCTCGGAGCTGCTGCTGCTCTCATTTCCACTGTCGCTGCCACTGCCACTGCCGCTATCTATCTTGTTCTTATATGCCACTGTTTTCTGCCGCTTGACTGGTGTGAATTCTTTGGACAAATTCCTCTTTACGGAGGGTTCGCCATCAGATTCTGCCAAGACTGAAGAAGAGAAGAAGCCTGCTATGTATGCATCGAGTTCGTCGGACGACATTCTTCTCTTGGTTCCCCTGGCAGAAGTGTTGGTTGTGCGGTTGTCGCCTGCAGGGGTTGGTGTGGACGCCGCAGTTGGCGTTGTGGGCGTGGCAGCAGGTGTAGGGGTATGGGCAGGGGTGGTAGCAGCAAAATACTGGTTTGGGAAGACGGGAAATACAACATTAGGGAAATTAAGAGAGGTTTGAATAAATTGTACCGTGGCTGTGGTGAAATCCCTGATGAAGCTCATGAGGCCGAGCTGTCGTTCCTCTATCTTTTGTAGGGCAGCAAGGATCTGGGAGGAGGTATCGGCCGGAGGTGCTGCTGCTATTGGCTGCCTGGGTTCTGTGGCAGCAGGTTCAATGTCGGTTGGTTCTGTCGGCTCTACTACTGTGGCAGTAGGGTCGAAAGACGACAACAGGGTGGCAGCAGTGAGTTCCATCAGGCTGAGTAGATTTCTTTCTGTCCAGCCCTTCCATTGGACTCGTAGATTGGTGGCAGCTTCTGGTACTGGTGGCTGCTATAGAGAGCGGTGATGAGATAGGGGAAGAAACGTGGTCCTGTCGGCCGATGTGCGCATTCCAATATACTCTCCCGGATGTATCTTCCAACATTAATCGACCTCTCATTTAATATAGAATGAATGAGGGCTAATCTGGGTTGGTTCACGGTTGTGTTGTGCGAGGAGGGCATAATTCTCTTTTTGATGAAGGCGTTCCACAGCTTGGCCTCCGAGGTGAGTTGGACTCTCTTCACCGTCCTTGGGTTTTTCAGATCCATGTTCCACTGTGTTCCTTCTTCCGTGAGCTCTGCCATGACAGCGTCGTAGGCAGCAGGGTCTAGGCTCTCGAGAAATTGCTGGTGGCCATCTTCATTTATGCCCACATATAAGCCATAGAGAGTGTTGATATATTCTGGCTCGAAGGGCACCTCTCTTCCTCTCACCGTGACTGCTGTCGCGTTTCTGCTGCCGATGGCAGCATAAAAATCTCGGACCAGAGACACATTCATCTCCTCTGGCTGTTCTGCGAATAGCTGCCACTGAAGGGCTCTGATTTTCTTAGCTATGAATGGCTGCAGTCCCAGGTTCCCCTCCTTGGAAGTGTAAATAAAGCCCTTTTCCTTCCACATGTCACGAATCTGGAAGGATGGTGGGGTGGATGCTGCCGGGGCAGAGCCTGAAGCAGCACTTCTGCAGGTGTTTCTAGAAGACATGGTTGCAAGGATTGTATAAGAAAATGAAAATGAAAGCAAGTAAAAACTTTAGAGAAAGCAAGTAGAAAGAGTAGAAGTGAGTGAAAAATGAAAAGTAAAACGGGGTTTATATAGGGAAGAGTTTGCTGCCCGTTGGAGCTGTAACGGCAGGCGCGAATAACGGGGCCAGATGTTACGCGATTTCTGACTCGTTTGTCACGCGTTTCCGTGTCTACTACGCGTCTGTTACGCGTTTGCGTGTCTGTCGCAACAGCGTGTCGACATGCTGTATTTTCCGCGTCTGTCGCGGCATCTGTAACGGCAGGCTCCAAAAGTTGGGCTTTTTGGGCTGATGGAAAATGGTGGGCTGGATTCACATCTCCTCTTCTCCTTGTCTCATTTATTTCCTGAAAATAATAAAATTAAAAACTTTAATTCCTAAAAAATAAAATAACTCTAATTACCTAATAAATATATAAAAAATAATAAAAATAAAATTAGGTTAAATTAGGGATGCCGGGAGGGGCATCTCCTAAGGTAACCACTTTCTGCATTCTTGAGGCTTCAGTAATCTGATAGTGCTTCAATCGTTGTCCATTCACTTTGAATTGGTGCCCGTCTTTTAAAGATCTGATCGAGATGACACCATGGGAAAAAACCTGTATCACTTGGAATGGGCCAGACCATCTAGATTTCAGCTTCCCTGGGAAGAGTTTCAACCTAGAGTTAAATAGCAACACAAGCTGCCCTGGGCAAAACTGTCGTGGCAGCAACTTCTTTTCATGCCACTTTTTGGTTTTGTCCTTGTATATTCTTGCGTTGTCATAGGCCATTGCTCGAATTTCTTCAATTACGTTCAAGTCAAGTAGCCTTTTCTGCCCTGCTTTTTCCAAGTCCATATTAACTGCCTTTATGGCCCAGTATGCTCTATGCTCAATCTCGACAGGTAAATGACACGTTTTCCTGTAAATCAGCCGATAGGGGGACATTCCCAATGGAGTTTTGAACGCTGTCCTGTAGGCCCACAATGCATCATTGAGGTGTAGAGACCAGTCCTTCCTAGTTGACTTAACCATCTTTTCCAAAATGTTCTTAACCTCTCTGTTGGATATTTCAGCCTGTTCATTGGTCTGAGGGTGATATGCTGTTGCGATCCGATGTTTAACACCATACTTTTTCAAGGCAGCAGCTATAACCCTATTGTCAAAATGTCTCCCTTCATCACTGATGATCGCCTTAGGGATGCCGAATCTAGAAAAAATGTTTTTATGCAAAAACCTTTGAACCGTATTGGCATCGTTTTTCTGAGTGGCGACTGCTTCAACCCATTTGGACACATAATCCACTGCCGGGAGGATGTATAAATTCCCACATGAAGATGGGAATGGCCCCATAAAGTCTATCCCCCAAACGTCGAAGATCTCGACTTCAAGAATATTTTGCAGCGGCATCTCGTGTCTCATTGAGATGTTTCCCGTCCTTTGACACTTGTCACAGTTTTTTGTAGAATGTTTGAGCATCCTTGAATAGTGACGGCCAATAGAATCCCGACTGCAAAACCTTGGCAGCAGTTTTGTTGCCTCCTAAGTGTCCTCTATACTGTGAAGCATGACAGTGATGTAGTATAGTTTCCTGTTCATCCTGTGGTACGCATCTCCTTATAACCTGACCTGCACAAATTTTGAAAAGAAGAAGTTCGTCCCAATAATAATGCTTAACATCATTTTGGAACCTCTTCCTAGCTTGATAATTAAGGTCAGGAGGAGTTATTACGCTAACTAAGAAATTAACGAAATCAACATACCAGGGGAGTTCAGAAAACTTACCTGCCGCCATAGCTGTCGCGGCAGTGATTGTGGCAGCAAACAGCTGCTAATCAGGGAAGGTCTCCAGTATGTGTGTCTCGTCTGCTGGGAGACTCTTTCCCTTCTCTAACCTTGACAAGTGATCTGCAACTTGATTCTCTGTCCCCTTTTTGTCCTTGATTTCAAGGTCGAACACTTGCAATAGCAGAATCCAACGTATCAGTCTAGGCTTTGCATCATTTTTGGTGAACAGGTACTTCAATGCAGAGTGGTCTGTGTGGACTATGACCTTCGTTCCAAGTATATAAGAACGGAACTTGTCAATAGAGAATACCACAGCTAATAGTTCCTTCTCTGTGGTGGTGTAATTCACTTGGGCGTCGTTCAGTGTTTTGCTGGCATAGTATATGACGTGAAAGAGCTTATCTTTTCTCTGCCCAAGTGCTGCCCCGACAGCATAGTCACTAGCATCACACATGATCTCAAACGACAGTTTCCAATCTGGTGGCTGTACTATTGGGGCTGTTACCAGCTTTTTTTTCAGAACCTTGAATGCTTCAGTACATTCAGCGTTGAAGTCAAAGGGACGGTTCTGCTCCAGAAGATGAAATAAAGGTTTGGTGATCTTCGAAAAATTCGCAATGAACCTTCGATAAAAACTAGCATGCCCTAAGAAACTTCTGATTCCCTTGACTGTGGTGGGTGGCGGCAGTTTTTTGATTACCTCGATCTTGGCTCTGTCAACTTCTATGCCACGACAGCTAATTTTATGGCCAAGGACTATCCCTTCATCCACCATGAAGTGACACTTTTCCCAGTTTAATACCAAGTTTGCCTTTTCACATCTCTCGAGCACTTTCTATAGGTTGCCTAGGCAACTTTCAAAGTTGTCTCCAAAGACTAAAAAATCATCCATAAATATTTCTAGGAAATCCTCCACCATATCAGAGAATATTGCCATCATGCACCTTTGAAAAGTAGCCGGTGCGTTGCATAATCCAAATGGCATCCTCCGAAAAGCATAAGTACCGTATGGGCATGTGAATGTCTTATTTTCTTGATCTTCTGGTGCGATGGCTATTTGATTATAACATGAGTAACCATCAAGAAAACAATAGTAAGGTTTACCTGCTAATCTATCAAGCATTTGATCAATAAAAGGTAAGGGGAAGTGGTCCTTCCGGGTAGCTTTGTTAAGCTTCCGGTAGTCCATACAAACCCTCCAACCGGTCACAGTCCTGTTTGGGATTAGCTCGTTGTCTTCGTTGGTTACCACGGTTATTCCTCCTTTCTTGGGAACGCACTGCACCGGGCTCACCCACTTACTATCCGAGATGGCATAGATTATTCCAGCATCTAG
Source organism: Hibiscus trionum (assembly GCA_030270665.1). Taxonomy (NCBI): domain Eukaryota; kingdom Viridiplantae; phylum Streptophyta; class Magnoliopsida; order Malvales; family Malvaceae; genus Hibiscus; species Hibiscus trionum. The sequence continues at coordinate 74,823,826 of BSYR01000010.1, read as the reverse complement.
CCATTTTATGATCTCCTTACGCACCACCTCTCGTATAGCATCATTCAGACGTCTCTGTGCATCAATGGTCGGCTTATGATCATCCTCTAGGAGGATTTTATGCATGCATAGTGCCGGACTGATGCCTTGGATATCAGCTATCGTCCATCCAATCGCCTTTTTGTGCTGCTGCAGCATCCCTATCAGCTGCTGTTCCTGCATCAACTTGGAAGAGATGATTACGTGCAACGTATCATTTAAACCAAGGAAAGCATATTTTAAATGCCCTGGCAGGGGCTTAAGATCTAGAACAGGGTGCTCAACAGTTGATGGCTTTTGAATTATATGGTTATCCGAGGTATAATTTAAGGGCTCGAACAACTTACCTGGACGATTGCCTATCCAGTTTACCTCCTCTTGATCTTCAGTATCAGATGTATTAGATTCTGAGGAGCTGCTGTCGTCGGTGCTGTCGTGACAGTCTTCTAAATGGCTGCCGAGGCAGTGACCAATTTTGATGTCGTGGCAGCCCGACCTGATGTAGGGTTGGTCAAAGGTAATTACAGTGATGGCCTTGCACTCTTCTTCTACATCAGCATGTTTCATTGCTTGGAGAACGTTCAGCTTGATCTCTTGATCGTTCACTCTCATAGTGAGTTCTCCTTTTTCCACATCAATCAGTGATCTTCCTGTGGCTAAGAAGGGTCGCCTCAGGATGATTGGTGCATTCTCATCTGCTTCACAATCGAAGACAAGAAAATCAGTAGGAAAAATAAACTTATCCACTCTTACCAGAATATCTTCAAATTTTCCTTCTGGATGAACGTAAGAGCGGTCTGCCAGCTGCAGTACTACTGTTGTGGGCCGAGCTTTTCCAATACCTAATTTCTGAAAAACAGATTTGGGCATTAAATTTATGCTAGCACCAAGATCACAAAGTGCCTTACCCACAAATTTGTCTCCGATTATGCACAGTATGAGGAAGCTCCCAGGATCCTTCTTCTTCTGGGGTGGATACTTGTGCAGAATACTCATGCATCCATGTGTCATTTTAACCGTTTCAAATTCCCCAAGTCTGGATTTCTTCGACATGGCATCCTTGAGAAATTTGGCATAACCAGGTATTTCCCTCACAGCATCTAATAATGGAATATTGATATGAACCTACTTAAAAATATCATAAATCTTCTTAAGCTGTGATTCATGTTTCAATTTTTGTAAACGCTAAGGGAAAGGTGGTGGGGGACGATAATCAGCAATGCGTCCTTCCCACTGAATTAGGATCTGGGGAGGTTTAGGTTCTTCATCTTTCTCCTCTGTCCCTTATGCTGTCGTGACAGGTTCATCGGCAGCAGGCTGCTTGTCGTCTGCCGGGGCAGCTTCCTCGGCAGGTGACTCCAAGGCTGGTTTCTTAACTGTTTCAGCTTCCTTCTCTGGCCCTGGTAATTTCTTCCCACTCCTAGTAGTGATGGCTTAACACTGCTCATGTGTGGGATGTCTAGCATTTTCAGTATTGCTAGGAAATCTGCCATTCTGCCTTGGTTTAACATGCTGGGAAATCTGACCCATCTATGTCTCTAGTGATTTCAGAGTAGCTTCATGGTTAGTCATCCATGAATGTCTTAGTCTTTTTGACGAAGTGATTCATATTCTCATTGTAGGTTCCTGTTTGAGACATAAACTTAGCCAGGGTCTGCTCCAGTATACTAGTCGTGGCAGGTGGTGGCTGTTGCTGCTGCTGCTGCTGCTGCGGTTGCTGCCGAGTCAATAATCTAGGTCCTCCCTGGTTCTGAGTATTCTGTGCTTGAGGATTCAGGGCATTATTAGGATTGCTCCAAGAGAACTTGGGATCCTTTCTCCAATTGGGATTGTAGTTGTTGGAGTTATAATTCTGCTTATTGTAGTTCCCAACATACATCCCTTCTTCTAACTGTAACGGGCACTCCTCTGAACTGTGATTTCCATCGCAAGTTTCGCATATCTCTTCAGCAGAATAGACAGGCTGTGAATCTTCTTTTAAGAGCTTTTTCATTGCCTTAGTGAGGTATGCCACCTGTGATTTTAATGAATTGTCGGCCTCATAATCCTTTACAGCTAGAACTCGTTTACCCCCTCTTCTTGCCGTAGGAAACTGTTCCTCATTCTTCGCCAGATTTTTCAATACTACCATTGCCTCATCCGGATCTTTGTCCAGCAGTAATCCATTTGCTGCCGAATCAATTCTGATACGAGTTTGTAAATTGGCAGCATTATAGAATTTAGTTACCTGGTTACAAACGGGGAATCCATGCATCAGGCAGTTCCTCAAGAGAGTGGTAAATCTGTCCCAGGCCTTGTGCATCGGCTCGTCTTCTTCCTGTTGAAAAGTAGCAATTTCATTACGTAATCGCTCAGATAAGTGTGAAGGATTAAAACGAGATAAAAATTCACGAGTTAAATCTGCCCAAGTTCGTATTGAACCCGGCGTTAGTTTATTCCACCAAGTTTTCGCCCTATACCTCAATGAATGAGGAAATAACCAAAGCCTCAGTATCTCCGGATTAACTCCTGGTAGTCTAAACGAACCACAGATTTCCTGGAACGTTTTCAGATGCTCCCTAGCATCCTCTGTAGCAGCACCACTAAATTGGCCAGCGTTGTTGATCATGCTGAACATAACAGGTTTCAGCTCAAAGTTGTCAACATCTACGTCCGGAAGGGTTGTTTCCAGTTCTACATGATCGTTGAGCATGTAGTCTCGGCATGACCGGCGTGCGGCAGCGACAAGAGGATCGGCAGGTTGGCCGTTCACTCCATCTCCGGCATGATTGTTATTATCCTGGAGATTATCTTGGTTGTTCCTTCTTTCTTCACGTCTTTCGTTTACCATTGCGTCTAACTGTCCTTCTAAGTATTCGTTTCTCTCTACGAGGTATCGAACTCTTTTTCTAAGATTGTACGTACGTTCAATTTCAGGATCTAACTGGTGTTCAGGTTCTTTTCCTCGTTGAGATCTGCGCATAAGCAAACAAAAGACCTTGTGAAAGGTATAGGTTGAACGATCCAAGTAAAAACAGAAAAGTAAGGGAAGTGTAGTAAAAGATAGGGTAAAGATATGTTGCCAGTCCCCGGCAACGGCGCCAAAAACTTGTTGCGTGTAAAAGTGTCTATCGCAATGTAGTGAAAATGTACACGACACAAGTAGTAAAGTGATACGTAAGTATCGGATATCGTCTCCACAGGGACTGGGCTAATAGCTTCACCTTGGATTACTGCACGAGAGAGCAAAATAAAGAGTTTAAATGTTTGTCACGAAAATATAAAGAATGATGAAAATAAAGAGTATTGAAATCAAGATAGAGAGAATGAGCCGGTATTGAATTGCTCAGTAGTGTAGGTGTTGCAAAGTCTAGGAAACTCTGTTCTGTCGTCGTGTCTGCTGCGGCAGCACCTGTCGCGGCAGCGGTCTGTTGGTTATCGCGGCAGCGATTACTCAACTCAGTACTTCAAGCTTGGCAAGAATCTATGTTGTGCCTTGGCCTATCCCTAGGTCCAAGTCTGTCGATGAACACGTCTTTGATGATACCTCCCGACGTGAATCGAAGGATGAACATCGATGTTGTTGAATTCTTCCTTAGCCACTTAACCTCGTCCTATCCCTAGGTCCGAGATAGTTCAACTATAAAATAGAGAACCCGCACTTATTCCTTTCGTATACTTAACTCTCCCGATATTAGGTAAATGAGTAATCTCACAATGCTCTCCCGATACTCTTGCAAGATGTTGAAAACCAGAATAAGCAAACTTGAAGTAATTTTTTTGAACAAAGAAAATCCTAAAACAATGCAACCCTTGCAACTACTTTACAAAGCAACCCTTAGCCCTAGGGGAAGTTTAGAACATGGTGAAGAAGGGAAAACGTCTAGGGTTTTGGGAAGAAGGCTAGAGAATGGTGATGTCCTCTCCTAGGTCGAATTACATGCCTTTATATAGGCCTTGGGTTCAAATTTTCTAATATGGCAAGAATACAAGTTTAAATTAAAGTACAACTCTAATAAAGACTAAATCTTCAGAGCAGCAGTCTTTAATTCGTCCTTGCTTCTTGCTTGGGATTTCTTCCTTGAACCTTGGGCTTGGCCTTCATTCTGATCTAGGGGTCAGAAAAATATAAGGGTACTCCATGACAGATGGGCTTAATTTTCTCTTTCTGTCGAGGTCCACTTCACTTTCTTCCCTTCACTATCGCTGTCGTCCTTGGCTGCCACGGCAGCGGCCATGGCAGCATTGTCTTCACGTCTGCACATCCAGTTCCAGCTCTGCTTCTTCACTGCCCAGCGTCTGATTCTCTACTACCCTCCATCTGCTACAGCAGCTACCTACAAAAGCAACCAATTTCAGTAGAAACTGTGCCATTTAATATATTTGTGATGCAAAACTGAAATCTAACCTAAATGCAATGAATTATGCTTGAATGCAACAGAAATATGGAATAGGGGGTAAAATATAGAACTTTTACACACTCAACAAACGACAATTCCATCATGTCGACTGGAAACACGTGGCCCTGAACCATCAAGGGACACCTCCTATACATCTTCCTAACTACCACTGTATCACCGAAAGAACTAGTAACATTTACACCTACTTCTAACCACTCATACACTAGACCTAGGGACCTTGCATGTTTACCCAAAATGTATGAATGTATCGAACCCGAATCTATCAAAGAAAGCAAAGTCAAAGACTGTATCGAGAAATTACCTGCGATGACATCCGTGTCATTCCCAGCCTCTCGCTGTGCTTACACCCTAGCCAGTCCTCCACCCTCGGGCTGAACTGCCACCATGTGAGCCAAGTTCCTCTGACCATCGTTCCTTGGCTGAAAATTACCACGACCGCGCCTACGACCTCTCTGATGCTCAAAACTCCTACCTGGAGCCGGTCCGGCCCTAGCCGGGTGTGGACAGTTACGCCTCAAATGATCTTAGGAACCACAGTTCCTACATACCCCAAAGGTACCCATACACTCTCCCGCATCTAGTGCACTCAGGAGTGTGAACAACGGCTCCTTGGCCCTGATGGCCCCGCCCATGGTTACCACCCCTATGTCTCGAATCGGGCTGATACCTTTTATCTCTATGCCTCTTGGCATGATCTCTGTCCCAATCTGCATGTCTCTTTCCGGAATCAGACCCACTAGCACGGGTACTCGAGCCCAAGTTCTGCTCAATATCCTTGGCCCTAGAGACAAAAACATCAAACTCGGTGTAATCAGAGGCAAGCATATAAGTCTTCACATCTCTAGTCAACCCATAACAGAAGCGCTCACACTGTTCCCTCTCACTGGGAACCAACTCGGGAGCTTACTAGCTCAACCTCACAAACTGAACCTCATACTCCGACACCGTCTTGCTACCCTGAACCAAGGCCATAAATTCTCTCTTCTTTTCATCCTGATATCAGACTCCGAGATACTTCTTCTTAAAGGCATTTCTGAAGAACTCTCAAGTGACATCCGCCTCTGATATACCCGAATGTCCACTAAGCATACGCATCTCCCGAAAGCAAGGAGACAACACAACCCAACTTACGAGTGTTTGAGCACTCCATCTGACCCAAGATGCGTGCAGTACTCTCGAGCCAAGCCTCTGAACCCTCGGGAGCCAAACCACGGAACTCAACTCCGCCCAAACTACGGATTCTCTCAAGGGGTAAACATGTCCCCGCACCCTGAGGTGGCGCTGCAGCTTGCATATCAGCGAAAGCTGTCTGAAAAGCTCTGGCTATAGTCTGAATCAATTGAGTCATGTCCTCACCTGCCGGACCCTGACCTGCCTGAGCTCCGTTACCCCCAACATTTGCACCAGCCTGAGGTCCATTACCATCACCTCTAGCATATGCACCGGCCTGAGGCACATTTCCTTTGCCACCCACTCCATTACCATCGGGAGCAGGAGGAACATGAGGCACATCCCTGGGTGCCTGGTCACCCGCTCTAGGCTATCCTCTCGGTCTTACCATAATGAGATAGAATCTAAACAATAAACACATCACACACAAGAAAACATAAGGTTAGCAAGGGCAAGGATCCAATTTCTCAGCTCTTTAAACCAAAAATCTTTTTTTTCCAATAACAACACCTAGCAATGGGAACACTTGACTAAACTCCAACTAACAAAAAGAACAATAAAGCATGCTTCCATACATCGTGCAATAGCAACCAACCCAAACAAGCCAACTTATCTGACTTACCTTCCTAGGAGACCTCGTAACCGAGGCTCTGATACTACCAAATGTAACCCACTCGTCCCGAACTAGCCAACAGACCGGATCGAATGGGTTACAGGGGAAAACCGAAGCGAAACCCGCTAAGGCCTCACTCCGATTAGCAACCCTAATTTTTTATTATCTTGTCTAGATATCACAATTTATCCTAGGTGAGAAGACAAATGCAGAAGAACGATCACATATACGGTCGAGCAAGGGCATACAATAATTTAAAACTTACCATATAGTTTGTTAGTCAAATTACATGCATACGGGGCAAAACCATTATAAAGGATGCATATAAACTCAATTAGGAAGCATACAAGCCACGAGGACTAAAATGCAACATTCGGAAACCTTAGAAGGTGCCATTTAACCGTTTTGACTGCCTGCGTTTCGAAACAAGCTTGCCCGTTTCGAAACACGGGCTCCATTCAAAAGTAAAAGCCAAGACGTTCCGAAACGATCCTACCTTGTTCCGAAACGGGGGCTTCCAGAGACAAAACGTATCGGAACGGGTTCTGAAACACGGGCTCACAGTGGCAAATCGTAACGAAACGACCCTACATGGTTCCGAAACAGGAGCCTCTAGTGGCAAAACGTACCGAAACGGCACCACCCCCGTTCCGATACGGGTACCTCTGGAGCATCGACCATTCCGAAACCATATCGAGCATTTCGAAACGCCTGTAGACAGTTTGGCCCGAAATTATACTTTGACACCCCCAAACGTCCCCAAACTTGTCTCGAATCATCAAAAACCACATAGCAACATCTTTTACATGCATTCTAGATGTAAAGTATCCTGATCACATCATTAGACATTCATTCAAGCAACAAATTGGATTTCAAGCTCTAAGCTCACATGAACACTTAGATTCAAAAACACTAAAATGCCAAATCACAAAGCAATTCATACATGGCCACATTAAACCTCAATATAACATAGTACCATCATTTAAATCATGCTAGCAACATATACAAGCCATAATATAGGAGTTTGATCTCCAACTCCTTAACATACAATCTAGCAATCTCATTGTCTAAGTGCTATTACAAAACATAAACCATACTTTAAGCTAGTAAGAATCTTCAAGAAACTCCTTCCTTGCCCACTTGCCTCTTAAGCCTCTAATGATCTGCATTGTTGGAAAAGAAGAGGGCGTAAGCTTAAAAGCTTAGTGAGCGGAGCTCTAAAACATAACAACAATGCAGTTTTTAAACATAAATCTTAGATTTAGAGAAAAACCATTTAAGGAAAGATGTAATAAAACACAATCATCAACAATACATGGTATGCACATGCATAACCAAAACCCGGTGGGACTACACATCACCGTTCACAACAACTAGTAGTTTTTCGATGGGACTACACATCTTCGTACTCTTCTACTAGTCATTACCGGTGGGACTACACATCATCGTAGTAACGACAACCATCACGTGAGGCTCGACACCAACAACGACTACATAACAACATTAAACGGAGAGTGAAAACAATCTAAAGCACACCACAACACAAGTAAACGAGAATGCCCATACTCAACCAAACAAGCGAGGGTAGATAAACTTATACTCGAGTCTAGGTTAGTCTCTAAGACTCCACCCAAACCCCAAAAACCTTCATTGAACACATTTAAAGTCTCAAAACAGTTTCCACTCACCGATTAAGCCCAACCAAAAGCCGAAACACCGATCTCAAGCCTCTGTACCACCCGGTATCGCACCCGAAGTACCCGAATCTATATCCGTTGCTTCAAGACAACCCAAAACAAACTATTAGGATACTAATACACTTATAAACCAGCAACAACCCGGAAATCTACTCCTTACAACAAAAACACATTGATTCAAACCCAAATTTCATCCAAACTTACCATTTTCGTTCTAGACAAACCCCACACTGAAACCAGCCATTTCAACCATCAAAACACAGCCATAAACATCTAGAAACATCCCCAACATCGAAGGAACCACCAGCCACGTTTTTGACCCAAAAACTCAACCTTTTAAACCTAAAAATCCCATTTTTATACCCATTTCGGGTTTCCCACAATTTACCACCATTTTAACATTTTTAAGACAACAAAACATGATTAAAACACCCTTAAACATGACCTTAAATTACCCATACGAAAAACCCATAGAAATTTCCATTTCTCAAACCCAACAACAAATTAAAAATGCATTTTAATGGGTTTTAAAAGAAGGTTTTCAAAGAGAATAGCTCAAATAAGTAAAAATCATGATGAGGAAGAAATTACCTTGAGAAATTTTGCTTGGATGAAGTAGAATATCAATGGAATAGTGAAGATAGGGTTTTGACACTTTTTTTGTTTTTCTTTTCAAACTTTTCCTTATCTTTCTTTATTCTTTTTACTTAAATCATCATCTTCAATTTTCATTAATGACATTTTCGTAAATAAATGCAATTTTTATAAAATCACCATTTTAAATCTAATTTTTAACCCGGACTAATTCTAGATCAACACCGATAAACCCTCGGGCCCTAAATCGGGGCGTTACACGGTGACCAAAAAGTTCATTGATACTCGTCACTCAAAATCTAAACTATCAAAAGATAGACTGAAACTGCCATAAAAGAAGACAAAGGAACTGGCATACAAGTAGACAAAAAAACTGATGTTGAGTGTGTAAAAGTTCTATATTTTACCCCTTATTTAACCCATATTTCTGCTGCATTCAAGCATAAGTCACTGTATTTAGGTAAAGTTTCACAAATACATCACATTTAGATAAAATGACACAATTGCTACTGATTTTGGCTACTTTTGCAGGTATCTGCTGTGGCAGACTCAGGACAGCGAAGGAGCAGAGCTGGAACACATGACTGGAGCCGAGAAGGAGGACGCTGCCGTGGCCACTACCGTGGAAGCTATGACGACAACAATGGTGAAGGGAAAAGTGAAGTGGAGCTCGACAGATAGAGGAATTCAAGCCGGTCTGTCGTGGACCACTCCTATATTTTTCTGAGCCCTAGATCAGAATGAAGGCCAAGCCCAAAGTTCAAGGAAGAAACCCAAAGCAAGAAAAGAGGACGAATTAAAGACATCTACTCTGTAGATTTAGTCTTAAATAGAGTTGTAATTTAATTTAAACTTGTACTCTTACCTTATTAGAAAACTTGAACCCAAGGCCTATATAAAGGCATGTAATTCGACCTAGGGAAGAATATCTCATTCTCTAGCCGTCTTCTCCAAAACCCTTGTCGTTTTCCCCCTCTCATCATGTTCTAAACTTCCCCTAAGGCTAAGGGTTGATTCTGTAAAGTAGTTGCAAGGATTGTACTGTTTTTAGGAATTTTTCTGTTCATTGAATAAAACTTCAAGTTTGCTTATTCTGGTTTTCAAACATCTTGCAAGAGTATTGGGAGAGCATTGTGAGATTATCTATTTACTTAATATCGGGAGAGTTAAGTATACGAAAGGAATAAGTGCGGGTTCTCCAGTTTATGATTGAACTATCTCGGACCTAGGGATAGGACGAGGTTAAGTGGCTAAGGAAGAATTCAACAACATCGATGTTCATCCTTCGATTCACGCCGGGAGGTATCATCCAAGACGTGTTCATCGACAGTACTTGGACCTAGGGATAGGACAAGTCATAGCAGGGATTCTTGCCAAGCTTGAAGTACAAAGTTGTGTGATCGATGTCGCGACAACAACAGACTGTTGCCGCGACAGGTGCTGCCGCGACAGGGACGACGACAGAACAAGAATTTATATACAGTGCAACACATGCACTACCGAGCAGACCGACCTATTTCTTAACCCTGAATCTTTTATCTCTTAATATTCAGTATTCTCCAATATTATTTCCCAGCAATTTAAACTCTCTTCTTTCTCTCTTGTGCAGCAATTCGAGGATAAAGCTATTTCCAGTCCCTATGGACTCGACATCCGATACTTCGTGTATCACTTTACTACTTGCGTCGTGTACACTTGCACTCTATTGCGATAGACTATTTTACACGCAACAAGTTTTTGGCCCCGTTGCCGGGGACTGGCAACATATCTTTACCCTTACTTTTACTGCACTTTTCTTCTTTTTAATTTTTTTGTTTTTATTGGTATTATTTACCTTGTGCTTTTCACAAGGTTTTCTGTTTGCTTATGCGCAGATCTAGACGGGGCAAAGAACCTGAGTACGAATTAGACCCTGAAATTGAATGTACGTGCAATGTCAGGAACCGAGTCCACCTCTTGATAGAAAGAAACGACTATCTTGAGGGACAGCTAGAAGCAATGGTAAACGAAAGACAGAACAACGGGGTAGATGATAACCAAGGGGTTATTGGCGACCAACCCCAAGATGCCCGTAATGGACGGCCCGCCGCTGCCGAGGCCGCACGACGGTCCTGCCGTGAGTACATGATCAACGATCATTTGGAACTAGAGACCACCTTGCCAGACGTGGAAGCTGAAAATTTCGAGCTGAAACCTGTTATGTTCAGCATGATCAATTCCGCTGGCCAATTTAGTGGTGCTGCAACAGAGGAAGCCTGAGAACATCTGAAAACGTTCCAAGAAATCTGTGGATCGTTTAGATTACCAGGAGTAAATCCGGAGATAATAAGGCTTCGGTTATTTCCCCATTCACTGAGGGACAGAGCGAAAACTTGGTGGAATAAACTAACGCCGGGTTCAATACGAACTTGGGCGGATCTCACTCGTGAATTTTTATCTCGTTTTAATCCTTCCCATTTATCTGAGCGATTACGTAATGAAATTGCTACTTTTCAACAGGAAGATGACGAGCCAATGTACGAGGCATGGGACAGGTTTACAACTCTGCTAAGTAATTGCCCGATGCACGGATTCCCCATGTGGAATCAAGTCATCAAATTCTACAACGCTGCCAACACACACACTCATATGAGAATAGATTCAGCAGCAAATGGACTGTTGTTGGATAAAGATCCTGACGAAGCCATGATAGTGTTGAAAAATTTGGCAAAGAATGACAAGAAATTTTTTACAGCGAGGAAAGGTAAACGAGTGTTAGCTGTAAAAGATTATGAGGCCGACAATTCCCTAAAGACACAAGTTGCGTACCTCACAAAGGTAGTAGAAAATTTGCTAAAGAAAGACTCAAAACCTGTCTACTCTGCAGAAGAGGTATGTGAAACTTGTAGTGGGAATCACAATTCGGAAGACTGCACGTTACAGCTAGAGGAAGGGATGTATGTTGGAAACTTCAATAAACCGAGAAATTAGGACTCTAACAATTACAACCCCAACTGGAGGAAGGATCCCAAGTTCTCCTGGAGCAACCCAAATAACGCACTCAATCCTCAGGTGCAGAACAACCAAAACCAAGAAGTACCCATAATTCTGACACGGCAGCAACCAAAACAGCAGCCGCCAGTCGCACCTAGTATACTAGAGCAGACTTTGGCTACATTCATGTCACAAACATGAGCTTACATGGAAAACATGGATCACTTTGTCAAGAAGACTGAGTCATTCATGGATAAAACAGAAATGAGAATGACTAACCATGAGGCTACACTGAAATCACTGGAGACACAGATGGGCCAGGTTTCCCAGCATATTAAGCCAAGGCAGAACGGAGGATTCCCTAGTGATACTGAAGTCGCTAGACAACCCACACATGAGCAGTTTAAAGCAATTACAACTAGGAGTGGGAAACAACTGCAAGGGCCGGAGATGAAAATCATACCGATTAAGGAACCAACCCTAGAAACACCTGTCACGAACACTGCCCCGGCAGAAGAAGAGAAACTTGCTGCCGACATACCTATCACGACAGCAGACAAGACAGAGGAGCAAGAAAAAGATGCTGAAGAACTTAAGCCTCCTCAGATCCGAATACCATGTGAGGGACAAATTGAATATTATCGTCCTCCACCTCCTTTCCCACAGTGGTTACAAAAGCAGAAACAGGAGTACCAGCTCAAAAAGATTTACGATATTTTTTAAGCAGGTGCACATTAATATACCGCTGTTAGAGGCCATCAAGTAGATGCCCGATTATGCAAAATTTCTCAAGGATGCTATGTCGAAAAGATCCAGACTTGCGGAATTTGAAACGGTAAAAATAACAGAGGGATACATGACTATCTTGCACAGGCATCCACCCCAGAAGAAGAAGGATCCTGGGAGCTTTATAATACCGTGCATAATTGGTGACAAATTCGTGGGTAAGGCACTTTGTGATCTAGGTGCTAGCATAAATTTAATGCCAAAATCTGTGTTTCAAAAATTAGGTATTGGACGAGCACGTCCCACGACAGTCATGCTGCAGCTGGCGGACCGCTCCTACGTACAACCAGAAGGGAAGATTGAAGATATTCTGGTAATAGTGGATAAGTTTATTTTCCCTGCTGACTTTCTTGTTTTAGACTGTGAAGCAGATGAAAATGCACTAATCATCCTGGGGCGACCCTTCCTAGCCACATGCAGATCTTTGATTGATGTAGAAAAGGGAGAACTGACCATGAGGGTAAATGATCAAGAGATCAAACTCAACGTTCTCCAAGCAATCAAACATGCTGAAGCAAAAGAAGAACGCAAGGCCATCACTGAAGTAATTCTTGACCAACCATGCATCAGGTCGAGCTGCCATGACATTAAATTTGGTCAATGCCACGACAGTCATCTGGAAGACTGTCACGACAGCCACGGCGACAGTGACTCCTCCGAATCAGACAAATCTGACACTGAAGGTCATGAGGAGGTAAATTGGATAGGCAATCGTCCAGGTAAGTTATTCGAGCCCTTAAATTATACCTCGAATGAACACATAATCCAAAAGCCTTCAACTGTAGAACCACCTGTTTTAGATCTTAAGCCTCTGCCAGGGTAGCTTAAATATGTTTTTTTGTTTAAATGATATGTTGCCCGTAATCATCTCTTCCAAGTTAATGCAGGAACAGAAACATCAGTTAATTGGGATGCTGCAGCAGCACAAAAAGGCTATTGGATGGACGATAGCTGACATTCAAGGCATCAGTCCGGCATTATGTATGCACAAAATTCTCCTAGAGGATGATCATAAGCCAACCATTGATGTTCAGAGACGTTTAAACGATGCTATGCGAGAAGTGGTGAGAAAGGAGATCATCAAATGGCTCGATGCTGGAATAATTTATGCCATCTCGGATAGTAAGTGGGTGAGCCCGGTGTAGTGTGTCCCCAAAAAGGGATGAATAACCGTGGTGACCAATGAAGAGAACGAACTAATCCCAACCAGGACTGTGACCGATTGGAGGGTTTGTATGGTACCAGAAGCTTAACAAAGCTATCCGGAAAGACCATTTTACCCTTCCTTTTATTGATCAAATGCTTGATAGATTAGCGGGGAAACCCTATTATTGTTTTCTTGATGGTTGTTCAAGGTACAACCAGATAGCGATTGCATCGGAAGATCAAGAGAAAACAACCTTCACTTGCCCATATGGCACTTATGCCTTTCGGAGAATGCCATTTGGAATATGCAACGCACCCGCAACCTTCCAAAGGTGCATGATGGCGATATTCTCTGACATGGTAGAGGACTTCTATTGCGTGTAAAAGAGTCTATCACAATTGAGTGCAAGTGTACACGTCGCAAGTAATAAAGTGATACTAGAGTATCGGATATCGTCTCCACAGGGACTGGGCTAACCCTTTCCTTCGCTATCTGCACAAGGGGAAAAGAAGAGATTTAATAGATTGATTAAGTTGTCACGAAAATAATCAAGTAAAAGAGGAGAATCATGATGATAAAATAGGCAGGAATTGAATTGCTTAGTAGTGCAGGTATTGCACTGTTCAAGGACTTCTGTTATGTGTCTGGCTTCTGTCACGGCAGCACCTATCGTGGCAGCAGTCTGTTGCTATCGCGGCAGCGATAAGCAACTCAATTTCTTCAAGTTCGGCAAGAATCCCTGGATTGACTTGTCCTATCCCTAGGTCCAAGTTCTGTCGATGAACACGTCTTGGATGATACCTCCCGGCGTGAATCGAAGTATGAACACCGATGTTTATGAATTCTTCCTTAGCTGCTTAACCTCGTCCTATCCCTAGGTCCGAGATAGTTCAACCATAAACTGGAGAACCCGCTCTTATTCCTTTCGTATACTTAAATCTCCCGATATTAAGTAAATGAATAATCTCACAATGCTCTCCCGATACTCTTGCAAGATGTTGAAAACCAGAATAAGCAAACTTGAAGTTTTATTTCATTGAACAGAAAAATCCTAAGAACATAACAACCCTTACAACTACTTTACAATATCAACCCTTTGCCCTATGGGAGATTTAGAACATGGTGAAGAAAGAGAAACAGCTAGGGTTTTTAGATGAGAGGTATGGGATGTGATGGTGTTTCTCTAGGTCGAATTACAAGCATATATATAGGCCTTGGGTACAAGTTTTCTTAATGGCTAAGAATACTAGTTCGAATTAAAGTACAATACATTAAAGACTAAATCTCTGAATAAACGTCCTTTAGTTCGCCCTATCTTCTTGCTTTGACTTTCTCCTTAAACTTTGGGCAAGGCCTTTCTTGTGCTTCTGGGCTCCAAAAATTATGCAAGTGGACTCTAAAAATTAGGCTTGAAATCCTCCATCAGTCGAACTCCACTTCGCATTTTCCATCTCTTCTTCTTCACTGTCGCCACCTCTGTCACGACATATGTCACGGTAGCGAGTTATAAGGTAGTTTGCTTCAACACTGTCGCCACTTCTGTCACGACAACTGTCTCGAAAACTGTCACGACAACTGTCACGGCATCACTGTCACAGCATCACTATCACGACATCACTGTTACGACATCTGCCACGACAGTGATGTATGAGGCAGTTTTCTTCACTCCAGCTCTTCTGTTCCTCTGCTGCCCTGGATGCTGCCACGACTGCTGCCCTGGATGCTGCCACAACAGATACCTGCAAAAGTAACCAAATTTAGCAGTATCTGCGCAGTTTTATCTAAATGTGATGTTGATGCAAAACTTAACCTAAAATGCAGTTAAACATGCTTGAGTGCAGCAAAAATAAGGATAAATGATGGGTAAAATATAGAACTTTTATGCACTGATCACACCCCAAACTCGAATCTTTGCTTGTCCTCAAGCAAATGCAACCTAACTAACATGCATGCACACATACATATATATTTTTATTATTTTTTTCTTGGCTTAAGTCAGTGAACAATCCTTACCCACAACACCATCCCTATCATGTTTAGCACCTGTTCAAATATTTAAGTATCTACTTAGAGCAAGAGTATAGTTCTCGTGCATGTGTGTGCATTTATTGTGAACATACATGAATATAGACTTCCCTAGCAACTAGAATATTATACTTAGCTTGTTTAGAGTTTTCCTTCGAGACTTAATTCTTTTTTTTACTAGAGCCAGTATCGGGCACCTCTAGTTGTTTTCCTTCTTTTTCTGAATTTTTCAGTTTTTTTTACTAGAGCCAGTATTTCAGGCACCTCTAGTTAACTATCTAGAGCCGGTGATAGGCACCTCTAGAAGTTTTTCTCTGGTTATTTTCCTAGAGCCAGTGTTAGGCACCTCTAGGTTTCCTGAGTTTCTAGTATCTTTCTACTCTAAGTTCTAAGTTTTCTATTCTAAGTATGCTAGAGAAAGTCTGTTATCAAGTAAGTCACAAAGTGTTTCAGTTTTTCAGAACTATACTAAGGCTCTACTTACTTCCTAAAATATTTTTAAGGGGCTGTCACGATAGAGATGGCAGCGGCAAATAATAAAAGTTCAATAAATTAAGCCAATTTTTATTATTATTATTATTATTATTATTATTATTTTGCATAAAAATAAATGCGACACAATTAAAACTAAATGCAATATTATATTAATAATTAGGAGGACTGCCTACCCCCAAACTCAAGGGTTGCATTGTCCTCAATGCATGACACAAGACATAAAATTGAAAAATAGAAAATAAAAATGACAGAAAAGTGAAACATCACAAAAAGATAATATATACAACATGCGGTAGAGAAAAGGAAAAAGAAAACTTAAGTTGTGCGGCTGTCGTCGCTGCTGCTGGAGCTTTAGATGAGGAGCTGTTGGCGGGCAGTCTCCTTGAACTTTGTCGGAGGAGCTGTGGGTGCTGCCCTGAGAGTATGAGTGCTGCCGCGGCAGGGGTGTAGGCAGAGCTTCCTCGGGTTGCTTGTATCGTCATTGCAAGGGTTTACTCTGTTTACCTAATAACACAAACAAACTAAAAACTAATATCAAATTTCTAATTCCTAAAAAAATAAAGATAAAATAAAAATACAATAAAATAAAATAAGTTAAGTTAAATTATGAGTGCCTTGAGGGGCATCTCCTAAAGTAACTGCACCCTGTTCTATTGATGTTTGAGGGGTCGTTTCTGGTACTTCTTGAAGTCCATCCGTACCCTCCATTTGGTGATTATTCTCATGGTGGGGGCTCCTTTCTTTCTCTTCCCTTTGTAGTCCATGAAGTCCTCCATTTTTGTTAAAGTTTCTGAGGGCATGAATATATGATTAGTAAAAATTAAATTGACATTCGACCACAAACTTACCTTGTTTTCGTTGAATGTTGTTGTGGTTGAATGTAGCCCTTGCTGTCGTGTCTGCTGCTGTGGCAGCCAGTTATTTTGACAGTCCTTTATCAGGTTACTTTGCAGGTCAAGGGGACATTGGAAAGTACCATAACTCTCCATATCAAATTCTATTGGCCACTCAAAGGTCTCCATCAGTAGAGATCTCGATGTTTCTAAATCCACCGGCGTTGGTTCCTCAAATACCTGCAATGGAATTGGTGAGTTTTCAAAGAATTCAAAAGGTTCGTTGATTACCTGCTCATATTCCATTAGCGAGTCATTGTCATCGGGTTGCTCTTCTAGGTGGTCGTGCGAGTGCCATGACAGGGATGGATGTGTGCAATCTTGGTCGGGTATAACCGGGGTAGTGGGTTGAGAGTTTACCTCGAATGTGGTTGTCGCAATGCCATTCTCTTGAATTTCACTCAACGTTGTTGCGATGTTGCTCCATTCCGGCTCCTCGATTATTGCCATGGCAAGTTGTTGCTCAGACTCATCATGTGTTGGGTATTCCTTCACATGGGCATCCTCGTCATCTTGCCCCAGGATTTCAGGTTCATCCGTGGCATGAATGAGGACCGGTCTACTCAAGAGTTCATCCATCTTGGCGATACTTGCGTCCATAGAAATCGAGACTTTTTGCATGAGTGCCGTGAAGGCTTGAAGTGTACCTTCTAAGGAATTCGTTTGCTCTTGAGGAGGACTACTTTCCCATGGCATGTCAGTTTCTTCACGGTAATTGCGAGAATTCTCCCACATCAGTTCTCGAATAGTTTTTCCTGACATGTTGATGCTCCTTAAACCTGTATTTCACCTGAGTTTTGATAGAAATAGAAAAAGAAAAAGAAAAAGAAAAATAAAAATAAAAATAACAATAAAAATAAAAATAAAGAGAAAAGAAAAGTGCAGAAGTTAAAGGTAAGAGTATGTTGCCAGTCCCCGACAACGGCGCAAAAAACTTGTTGCGTGTAAAAGAGTCTATCGCAATTGAGTGCAAGTGTACACGTCACAAGTAATAAAGTGATACTAGAGTATCGGATATCGTCTCCACAGGGACTGGGCTAACCCTTTCCTTCGCTATCTACACAAGGGGAAAAGAAGAGATTTAATAGATTGATTAAGTTGTCACGAAAATAATCAAGTAAAAGAGGAGAATCAGGATGATAAAATAGGCAGGAATTGAATTGCTCAGTAGTGCAGGTATTGCACTGTTCAAGGATTTCTGTTCTGTGTCTGGCTTCTGTCACGGCAGCACCTGTCGTGGCAGCAGTCTATTGCTATCGCGGCAGCGATAAGCAACTCAGTTTCTTCAAGTTCGGCAAGAATCCCCTAATTGACTTGTCCTATCCCTAGGTCCAAGTTCTGTCGATGAACACGTCTTGGATGATACCTCCCGACGTGAATCGAAGTATGAACACCGATGTTTATGAATTCTTCCTTAGCCGCTTAACCTCGTCCTATCCCTAGGTCCGAGATAGTTCAACCATAAACTAGAGAACCCGCACTTATTCCTTTCGTATACTTAACTCTCCCGATATTAAGTAAATGAATAATCTCACAATGCTCTCCCGATACTCTTGCAAGATGTTGAAAACCAGAATAAGCAAACTTGAAGTTTTATTTCATTGAACAGAAAAATTCTAAGAACAGAACAACCCTTACAACTACTTTACAATATCAACCCTTTGCCCTAGGGGAGGTTTAGAACATGGTGAAGAAAGAGAAACGGCTAGGGTTTTTAGATGAGAGGTATGGGATGTGATGGTGTTTCTCTAGGTCGAATTACAAGCATATATATAGGCATTGGGTACAAGTTTTCTTAATGGCTAAGAATACTAGTTCGAATTAAAGTACAATTCATTAAAGACTAAATCTCTGAATAAACGTCCTTTAGTTCGCCCTATCTTCTTGCTTTGACTTTCTCCTCAAACTTTGGGCAAGGCCTTTCTTGTGCTTCTGGGCTCCAAAAATTATGCAAGTGGTCTCTAAAAATTAGGCTTGAAATCCTCTATCAGTCGAACTCCACTTCGCATTTTCCATTTCTTCTTCTTCACTGTCGCCACCTCTGTCACGGAATATATCACGGTAGCGAGTTATAAGGCAGTTTGCTTCAACACTGTCGCCACTTCTGTCACAACAATTGTCACGAAAACTGTCACGGCATCACTGTCACAGCATCACTGTCACGGCATCTGCCACGATAGTGATGTATGAGGCAGTTTTCTTCACTCCAGCTCTTCTGTTCCTCTGCTGCCCTGGATGCTGCCACGACTGCTGCCCTGGATGCTGCCACGACAGTTATCTTCTATTCCTTTGCTGCCCTGGATGCTGCCACAGTAGATACCTGCAAAAGTAACCAAATTTAGCAGTATCTGCGCAGTTTTATTTAAATGTGATGTTGATGCAAAACTTAACCTAAAATGCAGTTAAACATGCTTGAGTGCAGCAAAAATAATGATAAATGATGGGTAAAATATAGAACTTTTATGCACTGATCAACTTCCTGGAAATATTCATGGACGATTTTTCCGTCTTTGGAGACAGTTTTGAAGGCTGTTTAGGCAACCTACAGAAGGTGCTCGAAAGATGCGAGAAAGCGAACCTGGTCTTAAACTGGGAAAAATGTCACTTCATGGTGGATGAAGGGATAGTCTTAGGCCACAAGGTAAGCTGTCGCGGCATAGAGATAGACAGAGCAAAGATAGAAGTCATTGAAAAGCTGCCGCCACCTACCGCAGTCAAGGGAATTTAGAGTTTTTTAGGGCATGCTGGGTTTTATCGAAGATTCATTGCGAATTTCTCAAAGATTACCAAGCCCTTGTGCCACTTATTAGAGCAGAATCGTCCCTTTGACTTCAATGCTGAATGTACTGAGGCATTCAGAATCCTGAAAGAGAAGCTGGTAATAGCCCCGATTGTACAGCCACCAGACTGGAGACTGCCATTTGAAATAATGTGTGATGCCAGTGACTATGCTGTAGGGGCAGCACTTAGGTAGAGGAAGGACAAACTCTTCCACGTAATCTACTACGCCAGCAAAACACTAAACGATGCCCAAGTAAACTACACCACAACAGAGAAGGAACTATTGGCAGTGGTGTTCTCGATTGACAAGTTTCGTTCATACATACTTGGAACGAAGGTGGTGGTCCATACAAACCATTCAGCACTGAAGTATATGTTCGCTAAAAAAGATGCAAAACCTAGACTGATACGCTGGATTCTGCTGCTGCAAGAATTCGACATTGAAATCAGGGATAAAAAGGGACAAAAAACCAAGTAGCAGACCACTTGTCAAGATTAGAGATGGGAAAGAGTCTACCAACATACAAGACCAACATATTGGATACCTTTCCGGACGAGCAGGTGTTTGCTGCCACAAGCACTGCCGCGACAGCCATGGCGGCAGATAAGTTTTCTGAACTTCCTTGGTACGCTAATTTTGTTAATTACATTGTTAGCGGAGTACTCCCTCCTGAACTTAATTACCAAGCAAAGAAGAGGTTCCAAAATGATGCAAAACATTATTATTGGGACGGACCTCTTCTTTTCAAACATTGTGCAGATCAAATTATCAGGAGATGTGTACCACAGGATGAGCAGGAAGTTGTGCTTCACCACTGCCATGCTTCTCCATATGGAGGACACTTAGGTGGAAACAAAACCGCTGCCAAGGTTTTGCAATCTGGTCTTTATTGGCTCACACTGTTCAAGGATGTCCAAGCCTTCTACAAGAACTGTGACAAATGCCAACGGACTGGGAACATCTCAAGAAAACATGAGATGCCATTGCAAAACATCCTAGAAGTCGAAATTTTCGATGTATGAGAAATCAATTTCATGGGACCATTCCCAACATCTTGTGGGAACCTCTACATCCTACAAGCAGTGGATTATGCGTCCAAGTGGGTTGAAGTGATCGCCACACAGAAAAATGATGCCAAGACTGTTCAGAGATTTTTGCACAAAAACATTTTCTCTTGGTTTGGCATACCTAAGGCGATCATCAGTGATGAAGGAAGACATTTCGACAATAGGGTAATCGCTGCTGCCTTAAGAAAATACGGAGTAAAACACCGGATTGCAACAGCATATCACCCTCAAACCAATGGACAGGCCGAAATATCCAACCGGGAAGTAAAGAACATTCTTGAAAAGATGGTTAAACCCACTCGAAAAGACTGGTCTTTACACCTCAATGATGCACTCTGGGCCTATAGAACAGCATTCAAAACACCATTGGGAATGTTACCCTACATGCTTATCTATGGGAAAACATGCCACTTACCTGTCGAGATAGAGCATAGAGCTTACTGGGCTATCAAGGCAGTAAAGATGGACTTAGATAAGGCAGGACAGAAGAGGCTACTTGACTTGAACGAAATTGAAGAAATTCGAGCAATGGCCTACGACAACGCAAAGATCTACAAGAATAAAACCAAAAGGTGGCACGACAAGAAGTTGCTGCCACGACAGTTCTGCCCAGGGCAGTTTGTGTTGTTGTTTAATTCTAGGTTAAAACTTTTTCCCAGGAAAGCTTAATTCTAGATGGTCCAGCCCCTTCCAAGTTGTGCAGGTTTTTCCCCATGGTGCCATCACGATCAAATCCTTAAAGGATGAGCACCAGTTCAAAGTCAACGGAGAGAGACTAAAGCATTATCAGGGGAATGAAGCCCCAAGAATACATGAAGTAGTTACTTTAGGAGATGCCCCTCAAGGCATCCCTAATTTAACTTAGTTTTTATTTTATTTCATTTTATTTATTTATTTATTTATTTATTAGGAATTAAGAATTATTTTATTTTAGGAACTAAGATTTTATTTTAATTATTTTTAGGAAATATAGGAAACAAGGAGAGGAGAAGAAGTGAACCAGCCCACCATATCAACAGCAGCCCAAAAAGCCCAACGGATGAGTCTGTCGTCACAGCCTGTCATCAGCTGTCGCGACAGACGCGGAAAATACAGCCTGTCACCAAGCTGTCGCGACAGACACGCAAACGCTCAACAGACACGAAAACGCGTGACAGACGCGTCAGAAACCGCGTAACAGCTGGCCCCATTATTCGCGTCTACCGTTACAGCTCCAACGGGCAGAAAATCATTCACTATTCATTTTTCACCTCACTTTTAATCTCTCAACTTGTTTTCTCTAGATCTCAAATTTCTCTTTATTTTCCACAGACCTTGCAACTATGACTACCAGACAGACTCGTAGAAGTGCTACCTCCAGCTCTGCTGCAGCAGTCAGCACACCCAGCCACAGTGCCATCCCAAACTGCTTCGCTTCCACTGACTCCGCCGAAAGATACTACCGCTTCTTCCAGAAGAGGGAGATGTGGGAAGAATGGGGGTTTCTTTACACAAAACGCACGGAAGACCTCAGGCTCGAACCTTTCATTGCAAGAAAAATCAAGGCCCTCAAATGGCAGATGTTTGCTGCCCAGCCAGAAGAGATGAACGTCACATTGGTCCGGGAATTTTATGTTGCCGTCGACAGCAAGGATACCATGACTGTAACAGTGCGAGGTAAAGAACTTACTTTTGAGCATGCCTACATCAACACCCTCTATGGCATCTATGTTAGCAAAAAGGAGAACGAACACAAGAGATTCGTCAACAGTCTGTCGCCGGCAGATTATGACGCGGTGATGGCAGAGTTAACAGAGGAGGGAACAGAATGGAACACCGACCCAAAGCATCGATGGACGGTGAAAAGAAATCAACTAACTCCCGAGGCCAAACTATGGAATCACTTCGTGAAGAAGAGAATCATGTCATCCTCCCATAATAGTACGGTCGACCGACCCAGGTTAGCACTTGTCCATTCAATTTTGAATGAAAGGCCCATTAACGTCAGCAGATACATAAGGGAGGGAATTTTGGAATGTGCTCTCCGACCATCGGGACCTCTTGTTTTCCCGTACCTCATCACCGAAATCTGCCGAGGCTACAACGTTCCAGAAATTGCCGAAGACTTCAAAGTCTGAGGGAAAGGGTGGACAGAGCGTAACATCTTCAGCCTTATGGAGCTGAAAGCAGCCACCTCACTGTCCTTCTTCAACCCATCTGCCACGGCAGAGCAGACGGCAGACCCCAACCACGCAGAACCGACCGCAGCAGCCAACGGCAGCAACCCCTCCACATGACACCTCCACCCAGATTCTGTCAACTCTCAACAGGATCGAGAAAAGACAGCTCGGTCTAATGAGCTTCGTAAGGGACTTCACGGCAACCACGATACATTTTATTCATAATGATTTAAATTTTGCAAATGTACCGTTCCCTACCTTTCCAGAACAATATTTTGCTGCTCCTACACCTACTCCTACTCCTGCTGCCACACCAAAGACCCCATCTACTGCATCCACTCCTACTCCGGCCGCGACAGCTGAAGGCAGCAGCCAACCTACCAGTACCAGGGGTGAGAAAAGAAAGGAGCCCATGCCAGAACTCAACGATGAATACTTCGAAGGGTTCTCCTCTTCATCCGTCTGGCAAGACTCTGACGAGGAGCCCTCTGTTGCTCGAAACCTCTCTAAGGAGTTCACTCCGATGAAGAGGCAGAAGACCAACACAGCTGGTGAAGGACCCTCCGGCCAGGCCAAGTCTGCCAGCAGCAGCAGCAGCAGCTCCGAAGATGAGGTGCAAGTGCTGGACAAGCTACCCCAAATCTCACCTACCCGTATCCAGCCGCCAAGGGAAGCCAAAAAAAAGACAACCTTTGCCTCTCCAAATCCTCTGTCGGCACCTGCCATGAAATTCTCTGCCTGCCGACAACTACAGATCATCAACAACAGCGATGACAGCTCCTCAAATTAAGTTTCTATCTTATTTTTATTGTCTTGCTGTTTTATTTATCTTGTTATGTATTCTTCTTTTTTTATCATCCATGTTATCATGCATTGAGGGCAGTGCAAGCCTCGATTTTGGGGGTGGCATCCCTGCAGTAATGAAGTGTCTTTTGTGTCTTAAAACTGTGTCTAAGTATTAGTTATTATTCAGTTTATTTTTGTCAAAAAAATTTTTTTGGCTTAAGTCTTTGAACTGAACTTACCTTCCGCGACATATTCTGTCATGGCAGTGCCTTTAGGACATTTTTAGGAACAGTTTAGAGCCTTGCTATAGTTCTGACCTTTAAACACCCTTTGTGACTCTTATGCTGTCTAGACTTCTACTGGTAAACTAGAGTAGGAAAGCTTAACATTTGAAGCTGCCCCTAGAGGTGCCTAACACTGGCTCTAGGAAAAGAAAATAAGAAAATTTAGACTCAATACCCCTAGAGGTGCCTAAAACCGGCTCTAGGAAGTTAGCTAGAGGTTCCCGAAAACAGGCTCTAGTCAACTTGAAATAAGGAAAGAACACCGAGTCTAATTCAGAAAAACTAAAGGAGCCTAAGAATTGCCTCCAAGAAAAGAAAAATTGGCATAAAAATTCTAGTAAACTAAAAGAGTCTAGGCACATATTTGTTCACAAAACATGCACACACTACACGAGACCTATAGCATGGTTCCGAATAAATCCAGAATTGTTCGACAAGGTGTTGTTCGTGATAGGGCATGTGAGGTAGGTAATGAAAAGTTCACTGAATTAAGCCAAACAAAAAATTTTATTTTAGTTAGGTCATATTTGCTTGAGGGCAAGCAAGAACTTGAGTTTGGGGGTGTGTTAAGTGTGTAAAAGTTCTATATTTGACCACTTATTTAACCCATATTTCTGATGTATTTAAGCATAATTCATTGCATTTAGGTAAAGTTTCACACATACATCACATTTAGATAAAATGGCACAATTGCTACTGATTTTGGCTACTTTTGCAGGTATCTGCTGTGGCAGACTCAGGACAGCGAAGGAGCAGAGCTGGAACACATGACTGGAGCCGAGAAGGAGGACGCTACCGTGGCCACTACCGTGGCAGCTATGACGACAACAATGGTGAAGGGAAAAGTGAAGTGGAGCTCGACAGATAGAGGAATTCAAGCCGGTCTGTCGTGGACCACTCCTATATTTTTCTGAGCCCTAGATCAGAATGAAGGCCAAGCCCAAAGTTCAAGGAAGAAACCCAAAGCAAGAAAAGAGGACGAATTAAAGACATCTACTCTGAAGATTTAGTCTTAAATAAAGTTGTACTTTAATTTAAACTTGTACTCTTACCTTATTAGAAAACTTGAACCCAAGGCCTATATAAAGGCATGTAATTCGACCTAGGGAATGATATCTCATTCTCTAGTCGTCTTCCCCAAAACCCTTATCGTTTTCCCCCTCTCATCATGTTCTAAACTTCCCCTAAGGCTAAGGGTTGATTCTGTAAAGTCGTTGCAAGGATTGTACTATTTTAGGAATTTTTCTGTTCATTGAATAAAACTTCAAGTTTGCTTATTCTAGTTTTCAAACATCTTGCAAGAGTATCGGGAGAGCATTGTGAGATTATCTATTTACTTAATATCGGGAGAGTTAAGTATACGAAAGGAATAAGTGCGGGTTCTCCAGTTTATGGTTGAACTATCTCGGACCTAGGTATAGGACGAGGTTAAGTGGCTAAGGAAGAATTCAACAACATCGGTGTTCATCCTTCGATTCACGTCGGGAGGTATCATCCAAGACGTGTTCATCGACAGTACTTGGACCTAGGGATAGGACAAGTCATAGCAGGGATTCTTGCCAAGCTTGAAGTGCAAAGTTGTGTGATCGTTGTCGCGACAACAACAGACTACTGCCGCGACAGGTGCTGCCGCGACAGGGACGACGACAGAACATGAATTTCTATACAGTGCAACACATGCACTACCGAGCAGATCAATATCGGCCTATTTCTTAACCCTGAATCTTTTATCTTTTTATATTCAGTATTCTCTAATATTATTTCCCAACAATTTAAACTCTCTTCTTTCTCTCTTGTGCAGCAATTCGAGGATAAAGCTATTTCCAGTCCCTGTGGATTTGACATCTGATACTTCGTGTATCAGTTTACTACTTGCGTCGTGTACACTTGCACTCTATTGCGATAGACTATTTTACACGCAACAACTGCCATAGAGGCAGACAGAAGAAATGCCAAAGAAACAAATATGATAGAAATCTGGCAAAGTAAAAAAGAAAACAAAAAAACATGAAACTAAAAAATTCATCGGCAACGATAAAACTTATTTATATACATAACCATCAGAACATCCAACAGCCGCCGTCGGCAAAAGAAGAAAAGAACAAAGATAAACTTGAAAACTTAGAAAATTAATTAAATAAATAAAAATGATTGAACACATAATTACATTATGCTACACATATGATAAAAAGAAATTTGTTACTCCTTCTGTCCCACTTATTTGGACACGTGTTGATTTTTTATAGAGTCTTAAGAAAAAAATTGTGTGGTATAAAATAATTTAAATGACAAATTTTCAATTAGAAAGTTAACTTTTGTTTTTGTTTGGAAACTTAAAAAGAATAGAAAAGTAAATTTTCTTATAAAAGTTGGTTAAATTTTCTAAGGTGACAATTTAAGTGGGATAATTTTAAAACACAAAACTGATAATTTTATTGAGACAGAAAAAATACGAAATATAACAATATAATAACAATAAAAATCACATATAAAAAACAAATAACATATATTTTACATAGAAAATCTATAAAAAAAAAGCATCGACAAAAAAATAATACAGTAAATGTAAAAGAAATACAAGACAATTGAGAATCAGACTTCTTGACATAAGGATTTAATCTCCTTATATATTTATATGATCTATTACTTTATTACAAAGTAAATTCGAATAACCAAAAATATTCTTTAATAAGTTTTTTTCCACTTAATACCTATAACATGAAGTATAGATATATACGTACACTAAACGAATTTGTGAAATTTTAAGCTGGAATAAAACGAAATTTGAATCACGATATTAACAAAAATTAATTATAAAATGATTAGTGTATAAATTTTAATACACAGTAGTTAAATATGCTTAGACATATGTAATTGGTTATTATAATTTAATAAAACTAAGGTGCAAGAAAGTGGGCCTAACGTTACCAACAATTGGTTGGTCTAATGGGATAATGTATTAAATCCTTTAATTAAGCTTAGTGGTTAGAATCATGATATTGGCTATGTTTGGTAAATAGCGGTTTGAGTCAAAATTAGATGTTTGAGCCAAATTAGAGGTTTGAGCGATCAAATCTGTTAATTTAGATGTTTGGTGAACAACAGATTAGAGTGAAACATATAGTTTTGAAAAAGATGCTAATAGGAACTTTTTGAAATTAGAAATTTTGACATAAGAGCTATAAAGATTTTTTTATCTCTAACAATTAAAAAAAATTTAAATGACATAAATTTAACACTTTCTATTTTAATTCACTCTCACGTATTTACCTTGTGACATTTGTAAACTAATACTTTTTATTTTTTATTGTCACATTTATATATGTATTTAAATTTAATAATCAATTAAATTATATTAAAAATAATTATACAAATAATAAATTAATACATAGATCCTTCAAATATGCTTAGTAATGTTATATTAAAAAAATATTTTTCATAATCTAAATAATATAAATAGATACAAAATATTGATAACTAACAAACTATTCAAACAAATATAGAATATAATCATGTCCTTATATATCATTTTGTTTTTTAAATAATCAAACAACTATCGGCTATCAGTTAATTTTACCAAACATTTTTATACAATCAACTAATATAATTCGCTAGTCAAATCAGCTAATGCAATTAGCGATCAACTATCAGCTAATGTAATCCGCTATCAGCTATCCGTTAATTGCCAAATAGAGCCATTATAAATAAAAAAGATTGGGCTAAAAATATTACTCTTATATTGAATCTATGTATAACTCGATTTGAATTAATCGATCATTGAATCCACTATCGATGTTAAAAAAAATGAGCCTAACATTGTTGAGGCCCACTGACCAAATATGTGAGGGTAGTTCTAGGAAACAACGAGTATTTTAAGGTTAAATACCGGCGAACCTAATGACTGGGTAAACATTTTGTATAAAGTTTATTATAAATCATGTACATAGTTTGTTACCACTTTGTAAGAGAAAAGGTTTGTACTGAATTTCTTACCCGAAGTTACCAAAGACCAACAAGGCTCATAGTCTTGTAAGAAATTTTGTACATACCTTATTTGGTACAAATGTACATAATTTCTTACAAGTTATGTAAGGATTTTTGTATGTACCGAACTTACTACAAAATGTACATAGTTTGTTACCACTTTGTAATAAAGTAAGGTTTGTACCGAATTTCTTACCAAAGGTTGCCAAAGACCAAAAGGGCTCATGGTCTTGTAAGGGTTTTTGTACCTACCCTATTTGTTACAATAAAATATAATTTCTTATAAGGATTTTTGTATGTATCAAACTTATTACCAAAATGTACACAATTTGTTACCACTTTGTAATAAAATAAGATTTGTACCGAATTTCTTACCAAAGGTTTCCAAAGACCAAAAGGGCTCATGATCTTGAAACGAATTTTGTACATACCGCATTTGTTACAATAAAACATAATTTCTTACAACTTATGTAAGGATTTTTGTATGTAGCAAACTTATTACCAAAATGTACACAATTTGTTACCACTTTGTAATAAAATAAGGTTTGTACCGAATTTCTTACCAAAGGTTTCCAAAGACCAAAAAGACTCATGGTCTTGTAAGGAATTTTGTACATACCCTATTTCTTACAATAAAACGTACTTTCTTACAAGTTATGTAAGGATTTTTGTATGTACCGAACTTATTACCAAAATGTACACAGTTTGTTACCATTTTGTAATAGAATAAAGTTTATACCGAATTTCTTACCAAAGGTTTTCAAAGACCTAAAGGGTTGATGGTCTTGTAAGGATTTTTGTACATACCATATTTGTTACAGTAAAACATAATTTCTTACAAGTTATGTAAGCATTTTTGTATGTACCGAACTTATTACCAAAATGTACACCGTTTACCACTTTGTAATAAAATAAGGTTTGTACCGAATTTCTTACCAAAGGTTTCCAAAGACCAAAAGGGCTCATGGTCTTGTAACGAATTTTGTACATATCGTATTTGTTACAATAAAACATAATTTTTTACAACTTATGTAAGGATTTTGTATGTACCGAACTTATTACTAAAATGTACACAGTTTGTTACCACTTTGTAATAAAATAAGATTTGTACCAAATTTCTTACCAAAGGTTTCCAAAGACCAAAAGGGCTAATGGTCTTGTAAGGAATTTTGTACATACTATATTTGTTAAAATAAAACATAATTCCTTACAACTTATGTAAGTATTTTTGTATGTACCGAACTTGTTACCAAAATGTACACAGTTTGTTACCACTTTGTAATAAAATAAGGTTTGTACCGAATTTCTTACTAAAGGTTTCCAAAGACCAAAAGGGCTCATGGTCTTGTAATGATTTTTGTACATGCCCCATTTGTTACAATATAACATAATTTTTTACAACATTTATAAGGATTTTTGTATGTACCGAACTTATTTTCAAAATGTACACAATTTGTTACCACTTTGTACCAAAATAAAGTTTGTACCGAATTTCTTACTAAAGGTTTCCAAAGACCAAAAGGGTTGATGGTCTTGCAAGGATTTTTGTACATACCGTATTTGTTACAGTAAGACATAATTTTTTACTTAAATGTGATTTTGATGCATTCTGCCAAAGTGGTTCCGAAATCACAAAGGGGTTTCGAAACCTCGTGCGTTAATGTAATTTTTGAGCCATTCTGCCATACTGGTTCCAAAACCACCAAGGGGGTTTCGAAACCTCATGCCTTAATCTAATTTTGAGGAATAAACCAATTATCCAACTACATTCATAAGTTACTCTTGTCATTGATAGTGCTTCAATTTAGCAAGTCTAAAATACAATAGCAAAGAAGTAAATTAAGAAAATAAAGGCATAAACACTTTATCCAACTTATTACGAATTCATCAAGAAAACAAAGGCATAAATCAATTATCTAACTACATTCATAAAGCAAAGAAGTAAATCAAGACAAGTCCAAAATACAATAGCATGAATCCTTATTTGCAGCTCAAATCCAAGGTCAAACATTCGATCAACCTCATCAAGTACCAAATAAGTTGCTCTTGTCATTGATAGTGCTTCATTTTTAGAAAGTCTATCAATCGACCATGTGTAGTGTAGAGCGTTTGGGTGTACTCTATTTATGAGCGCAAATGCACACTCTTGTCAAGTTATAATATAAAAGATATTGTCTCCTACAGGGATTGGAGCAGCTACTATGAGTGTTTTCTTGCACAAGGAAATAGTAAATTGCACAATTAAATTTCGTAATATTAAAAAGCATAAAGATAAAAACACAAGTAATTTAAGATAGAGAGAGATCATGGTGATAGATTGGGTCAAGAAGTTGTAGCTCAGTAGTGTGTAGATTGCATTGTAAAGATTAAGTGTGTTTTGCGCTGCCACGTTCTGCTGCCTTGACGGGTAATGGCGGATTGAGGCGATGGCAACTTTCGAATGCCGCAGCGGAACTCTGATCTTGCAAATTTCGCTGTCTCGGCAGGTGGGATGGAGAGAGGTCCTGGTGGCAAGTCTGGCAGATACTCCAAGTTCGGCGAAGCAATTGTGAAGTGATCATACCTATGTCTAGGCTAGGATTTTGTCACTGAGTGATGTAGGCAATACCTAGCAATCTCAGCGTAAACCTAACACAGGCAGTCAAAGTTTGGTTGCTCCTTTTAGCCGCTGAAATTCTAACTTATGTCTAAGCCGAATTAGTCAACACCTCGTCATGATGAGACCGTGCTTAATTCTTTCGTGAGTTTGACACTCTCGTGCCCGACTAATGGATTTCTTCAAATGGACTTTTGGAACTAATTGAAGAAGTGAAGCTCATAAATTAAGCAAACTTGAGTGTATTTTATTGCAAAACAACTTAAACTATTACAACCGTTTCTCACAACTACTTTACATACAAAAACCTAAACCCTATGGTGTACTAGACGACAACTTTCTCTATGCACGCCCCTATACCCTCACATACATAGGTATATATAGGGCTCATGGCCTTAAGTTCGAGTCCTTCTTGGGGTAGAAGTCCTTAAAGTAATTTTACATTAAATGTTGACTCCATTTTGACTTGAATGTGGACTCTTTGGACGTTGCCTTCTCTAGCAAGTAAAGATAAGTCACTTTACTTATCCCTCTTCAATCAGCTCTTCAGGCTGCTACATGCTTTAGAAAACTGCAAGACTAGGCTCATTAGACTCAGGAAATTGTCCTCTTTCAATCGCAACCCATCTTGACTAAGTCGGTTTAACTCCTGCCCGGGCGGCAGTCGGCGGCAATGTTGCGGCGGCGGCGTCCTTGGCGGCACTTTGGAACTGCTTCAGTACAGCTCCTTTTACTCCATGCTTTCCCGTCATATCCTACTCTACACAAATACAACACCTGAAAATGAAAACTAAGCTAAAGCAGTATCTTATCTTAACAAAATATAGAATATTCAATAAAAGCATGGTAAACGAGCAAATATTGTTATTATACATGCAATGCACCTAAATATGCCTAAATGAACTTAAGAACAACAATAATAAGGGCAAGAATATGTACAAAATATAGAACTTGTGGACACTCTACACACCTCCAAACTCGAATTATTGCTTGTCCTCAAGCAATGCAACCTAACTAGTAAACCTGCCCCTTGCACAAAATTTAACAAAAGCTTAGCCTTTAACTTGATTTATTACCTCAAGGTTGTGGCACCTATTTTATGTTAGTGATAGGGAATGACATGAAATAAGTTAGAATTTAATTTTTTAGTGCCAGTGCAGTGTGTGCAGGTCTGTTTCCATGCTAAGTATGCTGAGTATACTAAGTAAACAAAGAATGCTAAAAATAATTAAATTTGAAAAAGGATATGAGTTGTTGTCATGGCAGCACAGTTAAGCACTTCTTATTTTTTTTCTGATCATGAACTTAAGGGCTTCAGCTCATCACAACTATTCTCCAGGTCTGAAGCTAAGATAGGTGCACACTAGCAGGGATGGACCGAGGGAGGTGCTGGTGGGGGCAACCGCCCCCCTAAAATTTTGAAAATCATATATGATTTAGAAAAGTTTTAGAATTTTTCTATGTATTTTCTATTAAAAATCTATTTTCGCCCCTAAACTTTTATAAGTTCACCCCCTAGAAATTTATAGGTTTTCCCCCCTTAACCTAAAGTCCTGGGTCCGTCCCTGCACATTACGAAACTCCGAACCCTTTGAATAGAGTCATCCCGTGAAGGCTTTCATTCACTCTTGCTAATTTGTCCGTCACTTATTTTAGATACTTGTACTTTGATAGCAGTGGAGTGTCTTTGCTCATGATCCTTCCTAGAGCCTGTTTCGGGCACCTCTAGGGTATTAAACATCTTTGTGATGCTACCTTGTGCTGCCGCAGCGGCAATCCTGCATCCAATTAAGAAATTTTCATTAAATAAAGCCGACAATGTTAAACTTAGAACTCAAGCAAAACTCAACACTTAACAGACATTGTAAGAATAATTGGTAAAAAAGAAAAAAAAATTCTAAGTATTTTTCATGCTTCTTCCCATGATTAGGTTAAATTTTAAGTATGATGCGAAAATAAGTAATCGACTAACTATCATAGGCACAAGTTTTTAAGCTAAGACTTTCTATTTCATTATGTGCTAGGGAAGAATTTACATATGCTATTGCATGCGGCTAAATGCAACTAAAGAAAACAAAGAGAACTAACCCCCTCAAACTCAAGTTTTTCATGCTTCTTCCCATGGTTAGGTTATATTTTAAGTATGGTGCGAAAATAAGTAATCGGCTAACTATCATAGGCACAAGTTTTTAAGCTAAGACTTTCTATTTCATTATGTGCTAGGGCAGAATTTACATATGCTACTGCATGCGGCTAAATGCAACTAAAGGAAACAAAGAGAACTAACCCCCCCAAACTCAAGTTTAGCATTGTCCTCAATACCTTACACCAAATATAAAATAAAAGTAGAAAAAAATAAAACATAAAAAGAAACAGAAAATTAAAATTAAAATTAAAATTAAAAGAAAACATAAAAATAAAGAAAAATAAAGAAAATGTGCTATAAACTAGGGGAGTTCCCCTCCGTTTCTGTTGCTGCATCGGAGGAAGATTTTGAGGAGGCGGGGAGGACGAGGCGGCGTGTGGCGGGAGACTTGGCGGCTGGGCTCTTTTTCTGGCCGCGTGGTGGCTGGATGCGGCTGGGGTGGGTCTTTTAGGTGGTGCTTATGGTTTGATTTCAGACTTTTTACCTTGAGGTTCAGTCGCACAGCGGGCTGCTTCCTTTTCCTCGCTGCTTCAGCCTGTTCGTCGTCGGAGGAGTCAGATATCTCCATGGCCAATGAATCCGAGGCCTCAGTTTCCTTTTTGGCAGCTGCCTCCTTGGCTAATGGGGAGGTGATGGTAGTCTCCCCCTCTTTGTCAGAATTAGATGAGGATGTGATGTTGTATGGCTGGATGGGAGTGGGCGAGGTCCTTCGTTTGGGGCGGATGTGCAGCCCTTCGCTGTCTACGGCGACTTGAGTGGCAGCTGGTCTAGGTGTGATCTGGGTTGGTTTAGAAGCTGTTAACTCCAATGGGAAGGCTGGCAACTTTGGGCCGATATCGTGATATTTGTATAGCAAGTAGGCCACAAAGGCCTCTTACACCTCCGCGATGTATCTTGTAAAGATTACCTACTACTGCTCAATTCTCTGACAATTCTCTACAAGGCTTCGAAGCAGAGGAATCACGGCAGAAGAAAGGGCATCATCAGTATTGCCCGTCGCAGCCTGGGTGGCGGCAGGGTTGGACGGTGGCTGGACGGTTGTTGGCGTTTCAGGCTCTGATTCTTGCATCATCTAGAGGTGTGCCTTCCTTGTCCACCCTTCCTTTGGCGGCTATGATAGTATCTTTGGGGTGCGGTGGCACACGAAAGTTGGCGTAGAGGCCTGTGATGAGTGAAGGGAAAACGAGGGGTCCCTTGAAGTTGGGTTTGGATGCATACGCATAGATTTCTTCAAGAATAACTTCCCCATAGTTGATTGGCTGCCCCTTCATTATGCTATGGATTAGAGCCAGCCGTGGCCTGTTGACTGTGGAGCCATGCGAAGTGGGCATTAGGCGGCGCTGGACAAAGTTACTCCAAATAATGGCCTCTGGCAGCATGTCGCGGCGGTTGATTGAGCCGTTATTTTTGCCGGTGAGCCACTTGGTGTTGGGCTGGCATATTTCTCTTTTTATCTTTTCGTAGCCTGCTGCCATTAAACCCAAACTCCATTCTTCGTGCGGATTCCCTTTGATTTCTATGCCGTAGAAGCTATTTATTGTTGCCACCGTGAGCTTGACACCCTCGCCACGAATGTAGACAAAGGGGTTTCCTGGGGTTGGTTTGTGGGCATAAAATTCTCTAACCATGTTGGTGTTTATCTCTTCTAGCTGGCGTGCAAAAATATGCCAACCCAGTGTGTGAACCCTTTTGAATACGTTTGGCTCAAGGCCAAGATCCCCGTCTTGCCTTGTGTATTGGAAGCCTATCTCTTCCCAAATTTGCCACTCAATGAAGTACTGCTGATAGGTTTCCGCTGCGTCAGCATTCAAGAACCTCTGGAAAGTTGGCTTGGAAGATGAAACAGTAGGTTTTGATGTTGTCATAGTTGTGAGAACAACTGTGTTTCCTAAAGAAAGGAAAAAAATTGCAAGAAAGTAACGCAGATGAGATCTTGAAAGCAAAGAAGACAAAAAGAATTGAGAGAAAAAGAGAGAGAAAAGTGAAGAATGAGGAGAGAATAGTTGGCCTTATATAGCCGCTTCTCTCTGCTGCCTTGGCGGGCACGCTGTCAACGGGAGGCAATGATTGCGGCGTGTTTTACGGGATTCTAGCCTTTACACGGATAGTCGTTTCCGCCAGCTATTACGACTAGTCGTTATAAAGCCGCTAGCCGCTATACTAATCTGCCTTGGGCCGCCTTGGCCGCTGGGTTGGGCCTCTCCTTTATTCTTTTTCTTCTTGGTCTTGCCTTCATTCCTAACCTGAAATAAAATAAATTTCAAAAATTAAATAAAAATAACTGAAAATTAAATAAGTTTCAAGAAAAATAAAAATGTGGAAATTAATAAAAAAATTAAATCTGATCCTAATGCATAAAAATAAATTAAAAATAAGGTTATTTTGGGTTGCACATCTCCCAAACATAACCACTTCCTGAGGGTTTTGTGTTTGTCTTTTCGTTCAGGTATGTCCTTCTTCTCCTCAGGTGGGTGTTGTTTGCCGTCTTTGCCGCCCTGGCGGCTAAGTGCTGGTCTTGTGTTCGCCCTGGTCATACCAAAGACAAACAAGAGGCGTATATATATATACGAAAAGAAATAAAATAAACAAAAATTTAAATGCATAAACTAAAAGTAAAAGTGCATGAATTCAAACGCAGTTGCTGTTTCCAATCCCCGGCAACAGCGCCAAAAATTTGTAGAGCGTTTGGGTGTACTCTATTTATGAGCGCAAGTGCACACGCTTGTCAAGTTATAGTATAAAAGATATTGTCTCCCACAGGGATTGGAGCAGCTACTATAAGTGTTTTCCTGCACAAGAAAATAGTAAATTGCACAATTAAATTTCTGAATATTAAAAAGCATAAAGATAAAAACACAAGTAATTTAAGATAGAGAGAGATCAGGGTGATAGATTTGGTCCGGAAGTTGTAGCTCAGTAGTGTGTAGACTGTGTTGTAAAGATTAAGTGTATTGTGCGCTGCCACGATCTGCTGCCTTGGCGGGTAATAGCGGATTGAGGCGGCGGCAAATTTCGAATGCCACAGCGGAACCTACTCTTGCAACTTTCGTTGTCTCGACAGGTGGGATGGAGAGAGGTCCCGGCGGCAAGTCTGGAAGATACTCCAAGTTCGGCGAAGCAATTCTGAAGTGATCCTACCTATGTCTAGGCTAAGATTCTGTCACTGCGTGATGTAGGCAATACCTAGCAATCTCAGCGTAAACCTAACACAGGCAGTCGACGTTTGGTTGCTCTTTTTAGCCACTGAAATTCTAACTTATGTCTGAGCCGAATTAGTCAACACCTCGTCATGATGAGACCGTGCTTAATTCTTTCGTGAGTTTGACACTCTCGTGCCCGACAAATGGATTTCTTCAACTGAAATTTTGGAACTAATTGAAGAAGTGAAGCTCATGAATTAAGCAAACTTGAGAGTATTTGTAGAGTGTACGCATGTTCTATATTTTGTACACATTTATGCTCTTATTATTGATGTTCTTAAGCTCATTTAGGCATATTTTGGTGCATTGCATGCATAATAACAGTATTTGCTCTTTTACCATGCTTCTATTGAATATTCTTTGTTTGGTTAAGAAAAGATACTGTTTTAGTTTAGTTTTCATTTTCAGGTATTGTAGCTATGTAGAGGAGGAGAGGACATGAAAGCAGGGAGTAAAAAGAAGCTATACTGAAGCAGTTCCAGTTGCCGCCGAGGATGCCGCAGTAGCATTGCTGCCAACTGCCGCCCAGGCAGGAGTTAAACCGACCTAGTCAAGATGGGTTGCGATTGAAAGAGGACAATTTCCTGAGTCCAACGAGCCTAGCCTTGCAATTATTTGAAGCCTATAGCGGCCTGGAGAGCTGATTGAAGATTGATAAGTAAGAGTACTTATCTTTACTTGCTGAAGAAGGCAACGTCCAATGAGTCCACATTCAAGTAAAAAAGGAGTCAATATTTAATGTAAAGTTAATTTAAGGACTTTTACTCCAAGGAGGACTTAAACTTGGGCCAAACCCTATATATACCCAATGTTTGTGAGGGTATAGGGGCATAGCAGAGATGGAGATAGATAGATTTAGTGGGGGTATTGGAGGTCGCAACCCAATTCTCTCTTAGGCTTTAGGTTTTTGTATGTAAAGTAGTTGTGAGAAACAGTTGTCATAGTTTAAGTTTGTTTTCAATAATATACTTTCAAGTTTGCTTAATTCATGTTCTTCACTTCTTCAATTAGATCCAAAAGTCCAGTTGAGGAAATCCATTTGTCGGGCACGAGAGTGTCAAACTCACGAAAGAATTAAGTACGGTCTCATCATGTCGAGGAGTTGACTAATTCGGCTTAGACATAAGTTAGAATTTTAGCGGCTAAAAGGAGCAACCAAACTTCGACTGCTTGTGTTAGGTTTACGCTGAGATTGCTAGATATTGCCTACATCACGCGGTGACAGAATCCTTGCCTAGACATAGGAAGGATCACTTCAGAATTGCTCTGCCGAACTTGGAGTATCTGCCAGACTTGCCGCCGGGACTTCCCTCCATCTCACCTACCGAGACAGCGAAAGTTGTTGTCGCCTCAATCCGCCAATACCCGCCGAGGTAGCAGATCGTGGCAGCGCAAAACACACTTAGGCTTTACAACGCAGTCTACACACTATTGAGCTACAACTACCTGACCTACTCTATCAACCTTATCTCTCCCTATCACTATCTTTAATTATTTGTGTTTTTACTTTTATGTTTTTCTTTATTCAGAAATTTAATTGTGCAAACTATTATTTCCTTGTGCAGGAAAACACTCATAGTAGCTGCTACAATCCCTGTGGGAGACGATATCTTTTATACTATAACTTGACAAGAGTATGCACTTGCGCTCATAAATAGAGAACACCAAAACGCTCTACAAGTTTTTGGGGCCTTTGCCGGGGATTGGCAACATCAACTGTGTTTGAATTTCTGCACTTCTACTTTAGTTTTGCATTTAAATTTCTGTTTATTTTATTTTTCAAAAAAAAATTATGCCTCTTGTTTGTCTTTGGTGTATGTCCAGCCAGGGCGGCAAAGATGGATCTACTTTTTATTTTGGGTAAACTACTGCAGAAGTCACTTATGTTTATACTAAGTACAGAGTTAGTCCCCAAATTTGAAAAATGACCAGTAAGGTCCCAAACGTTTTCAGGACGTAAACTTCTAGTCGCTCAGCCGTTAAATCTAAACGGAAGGGTGATCTAACACAATAAAAGAAATGATAAATTACTTAAATAGTCCCTAAACCATTACTTAACTTGTATTTTAACCACTAAAATAAAAATAATTTATATAATTTCACATTTAATCCTCTATATTTACAATTTTTTTTATTTCTTTCCCCTCCACTACTCCCTACCGCTATGAGACCTTCGATCTTTTCACTAACAGGTTCACTTTTCATGCTTTCAGAAGACGATGTATAATTTTATAGATCCAACACCTTAATTACTTACCCAAATTTTCCTGGTCTCTTTTACTATTTTCATTTCCTCTTCATTATATCAATTCTCAAGAACATGGGCATTATGTGAGAACAAATTAAAAGCATACTGCAAAGTAAAAGAAATAATCATAAGAAACCTAGTGAGATGTAAAGATATTCACAAATTAATTACTAGATATTGTCGAACAAATAGACATACTTGCTGCTTAAAGATATTACAAGTAGGCGGTTTCCCTTCCAAGACCTAAAATAAAATGTAGCAAGGAATCAATTTAGAAGGAAATCTCATATAAAAAGTAAACAACAATACCAAAAAAGGGGAAAACAAAACTTAATCAAACAACCTCACGGGTGTGTAGCTCGAGCTCGTGCATGGCAGCAACACCAGCACCACTAGCTGCCTGGTATGTACTAACCACCATTCGTGTCACCTGCAACACACCACATGCAAGAATCAAATGTTTTAAGCTGCTTAATGCAGTATAGTCACACCTTAACCATTGAAAACCAACAAAAGCTTTGAACAAGATCAATCAATATCCTACACCAAAGTTTTTTTCTCAATATCTCATGAAAATCAAGCCACTATAAAATTAAAACCATTCAAATTATTAAATCACACTAATTTAAACTACAATTATTCATTACCTAGTAGCTTCAAGCAGTCATTTATTCATCATACTTCATTCAAACTCAATATGCCTTCAACTTCTTGCCTAGTTTATCTTATATTGACCTTTTACAACAAAATAATCATCGATCTAATTTAGCAACAAACAAGCAATGAAAAACCAAATTTTATATCAATCAAAATGTATAAATATCTATGAAACACTAAGAAAATGATTGTATAATAAAAATTGACATTGTTTCCACCGTCTTCTAAAAACATGAAAACATGTTAGTGAAAAGATCGAAGGCATCATAGCGGTAGGGAGTAGTGGAGGGAAAAGAAATAAAAAAATTGTAAATATAGAGGATTAAATGTGAAATTATATAAATTATTTTTATTTCAGTGGTTAAAATACAAGTTAAGTAATGGTTTAGGGAC
Source organism: Hibiscus trionum (assembly GCA_030270665.1). Taxonomy (NCBI): domain Eukaryota; kingdom Viridiplantae; phylum Streptophyta; class Magnoliopsida; order Malvales; family Malvaceae; genus Hibiscus; species Hibiscus trionum. The sequence continues at coordinate 74,784,713 of BSYR01000010.1, read as the reverse complement.
TATTTAAGTAATTTATCATTTTTTTATTGTGTCAGATCACCCTTCCGTTTAGATTTAATGGCTGAGTGACTAGAAGTTTACGTCCCGAAAACGTTTGGGACCTTACTGGTCATTTTTCAAATTTGGGGACTAACTCTGTACTTAGTATAAACATAAGTGACTTCTGCAGTAGTGTACCCTTTTATTTTTAATTTATTTTTATTAGGATTAGATTTAATTTTCAGATATTTTTATTTAATTTTTTGCATTTAATTTATTTCAGGTTAGGAATGAAGGCAAGACCAAGAAGAATAAAGAATAAAGGAGAGGCCCAACCCAGCAGCCAAGGCAGCCCTAGGCAGATTAGCATAACGGCCAGCGGCTTCATAACGGCTAGCCGCAATGGCTACATTTGCAACAGCTGACGGAACGGCTATCTGCGTAACGACTAGAATCACGTAAAACACGCCGCAATCATTGCTGCCCGTTGGCAGCGTGGCCGCCAAGGCAGTGGAGAAACGCGGCTATATAATTCAACTATTCTCTCCTCGTTCTTCACTTTGCTCTCTCTTTTACTCTCAATTCTTCTTGTCATCTTTGCTTTCAAGATTTCATTTGCTTTACTTTCTTGCATTTTCTTTCTTTACCTTAGGAAACACAACCTTTCTCACAACAATGGCAACATTAAAACAAACCGCCTCAACATCTAAGCCAACCTTCTAGAGGTTCTTGAATGGTGATGTAGTGGCAACCTATCGGCAATACTACGCTGAACGACAACTATGGGAATAAATAAGCTTCCATTACACCAGGCAAGATAGGGATCTTGGCCTCGAGCCCACCGTATTCGAAATGGTCTACACCCTAGGATGGCACATTTTCGCACGGCAGCCAGAAGAGATAAACAACAATCTAGTGCGATATTTTTATGCTCACAAGCCTACCCTGGGAAATCCTTTTGTTTACGTCCGCGACGAGGGTGTCAAGCTCACAGCGGCAACAATAAACAACTTTTATGGGCTAGAAATCAAAGGGAATCTGCACGAAGAATGGAGGTCGTATTTAACGGCAGCAGACTACGAAAAGATAAAAAAAGAAATTTGCCAGCTCAACGCCAAATGGCTAACCAGAAAGAACAACAGTTCAGTCAACTGCCGCGATCTACTGTCAGAGGCAATTCTTTGGAGTAACTTCGTCCAGCGCCGCCTAATGCCCACTTCGCACGGATCTACAGTTGACAGGCCGCGGCTGGCCCTCATCCATAGCATAATGAAGGGGCGGCCGATCAACGTTGGAGAGGTTTTTGTTGAAGAAATTTATGCCCACATAGACAAGCCTAACTTCAAGGGACCCCTCGTCTTCCACGCACTCATCACAGGCCTCTGCGCCAACTTTCGTGTGCCATCGCACCCAAAAGACACTATCATTGCCGCCAAGAAAAGGGTGGACAAGGAAGGCGCGCCTTCATATGATGCAGGAACTAGAGTCGGAAATGCCAACAACTGCCCAGTCGCCGTCACAACCTGTCGCCACCCCAGCCGCAGCGGGCAGTATTGATGCTGCCCTTCCCTCCGCCGTGATTCCCCTGGGCTTCGCAGCCTCGTAGAAAGCTGCCAGAAAATTGAACACAAGCATGTAATATTTACAAAATACATCGCGGAGGTGCAAGAGGACTTTGTGGCCTACTTGCTAAACAAATACCACGACGAAGGCCCAAAGTTGCCCGCCTTCCCATCGGAGTTAGCAGCCTCTAAACTAACCCAGATTACACCCAGACCAACTGCCACTCCAGCCGCCCCAGCCAGCGAAGGGCCGCACATCCGCCCCAAGAGAAGGACCTCGCCCACTCCCATCCAGTCGTACAACCTCACCTCCTCGTTAGATTCTGAGAAAGAAGAGGAGACTACCGCCACCTCCCCAGTAGCTAAGGAGACAACTGACAAAGAAGCCGAGGACTCAGAGATGGAGATATCTGATTCCTCCGACGACAAACCGGTCGAGGTAGCAAGGAAAAGAAAGCGGCCCAGTGGTGCGACCGAGCCTCAAGGTGGAGGCTCTGAACCTGAGCTAAAAGCACCCTCAAAACGACCCACTCCCAGCCACATCAAGATGCCATGTGGCAAGAAGAAGAGCCCAGCCGCCAAACCTTCCGCCACACGCCGCCTCGTCCTCCCAGCCTCCTCAGAATCCTCCTTCGATGAAGCAACAGAAACAGAAGGGTACTCCCCTAGTCTATAACACCTTTTTCTTATTTTTATTTCTTTTTATGTTTTCTTTTAATTTTCTGTTTTTCTTTTTCTTTTTATGTTTTTTATTTTATAATTTGTGTAAGGCATTGAGGACAATGCCAAACTTGAGTTTGGGGTGAACAGTCCTCTTTGTTTTCTTTAGTCGCATTTAGCAGCATATAGGAGCATATGTAAATTCTGCCTTAGCACTTAATGAAATAGAAATTCTTAGCTTAAAAACTTATGCCAATGATAGTTAGCCGATTACTTATTTTCGCACTATACTTAAAATTTTAACTTAACCATGAGAAGAAGCATGAAAAGTACTTAGAAATTTTTTCTTTTTGCCAATTATTCTTACATTGTCTGTTAAATGCTGAGTTTTGCTTGAGTTCTAAGTTTGACACTGCCTGATTTATTTAATGAAATTTTCTTAATTGGATACATGTTTTCCGTCGCGACAGCACAGGGCAGCAGCACAAAGATGGTTAATACCCTAGAGGTGCCCGAAACAGGCTCTAGGAAGGATCATGAGCAAGGACACTTCATTGCTATCAAAGTCCAAGTATCTGAAATTATTTGAAGTGACGGAAAAATTAGCGAGAGTGAATGAAAGCCTTCACGGGATGAATCTATTCAAAGGGTTCGGAGTTTCGTAGAGTGCACCTATCTTAGCTTTAGACCCGGAGAATAGTTGTGATGAGCTAAAGCCCTTAAAGCTATGACCAGAGAAAAAGAGCAAAAAAAAACGTGCTTAATTGTGCTGCCAAGGCAGCAACTCATATCCTTTTTCGTAATTTAATTATTTTTAGCATTCTTTGTTTACTTGGTATACTCAGAATGTTTAGCATGGACACAGACCTGCACACACTGCACTGGCACTAAGAAAATTAAATTTTAAGTTATTTCATGCCATTCTATAACACCCCTCACCCCTAATTAGGAGTAAAGAGTGTTAAACTGGTTCGTATTATCCTATTACAAGTAAGCAGCGGAAATGGACAACAATTTTTTTTATATTCGAATACCCTCTTATGGCCATTCTAAATTCATTTAAGTCTATTCAATTCATCCACGATTAAACTCAGATTTATCTTAATTTTTAATGAGCCAAATCGAAACATACATACAACTTAACCCCTATTATGCTATTTCGCACAATGTAACATTTGGTATAGAAGATCATATTTAGGAACATACCATCTAATAATTACATCCTTTAAGATCAACATCATACCATTATATATATATGCATCAATCATTCAACGTTTTTGTTTCCCTTATACAAAAAGACTTCCCGGGGTAACCAACATAAATGCTATAACCTAAAGGTTGCCTATAAAAAATATGACAAAAAGAAATCAAGCCCCCAAACAATATACCAAAGGGTTAATCTATACCCCATACTTACATAACAAAATGAGTGAAACACATTTTAAGAGTTTAGATGTTCTTCGTATAGTAGTTCATAAACATGACCATGGGTGCAAACTGGACTAACATGTTGACAATTAGGCCACCCATCATAAGTACAACAAAGATAACAAAAGGCATACTTCTAATCTTCAACGGCTAACAAGATCAAGGTGAAGTCTGATAATTCAACTTCCTGTGGTTTTGGGAAGAAAGAAAGCAAGAGTGATAAGTACTTATATTACTTAGTGAGGAAACCTTATTCTAATCATCTTTGAATTTTCGATTTAATTAGCAACCCAATCATTCAATCTCAATTATCATAGTAAGCTAAATTCAAAATTTAAATTTCGATTCAAGTGTAATATCAACATACAAATTCACAACAAGAAGCAATTTTGTAACCCCCTAAACCCGGCCTAGAAGAAATAGTCGAATTTAGGAAGTCACGTTTGAAAACTTTACCCTCAAGAAAACTAATTTTTAAAAGTTATACTTTAATTTAAAATAAAATAACATAAATTTAGTAATAAATAAAAACATAAATATCATAATAAATATTCGAATGTTTAAATAAAATCTATGAAATAAAATCATAATAAAAGAATGTTAAACCATCCGAAAAACATAAATAGTCCAAAAGTATGAAAGTACATCGATGTATCAAAGTTATAAATAATAATCTGAATAACCAAAAATAATTTCAAACTAAATAGTAAAATATCCGAATTAAAAGGGGTGAGATCCTCCAAGTACCACGCGCCTAAAGTCTAGAGATATCTGTAAGAGGAAACTATGTGGGAATAAGCTAAAGAGCTTAGTGTGTCTCTAAAGTGCAAGAAAAACCATAATTATAAAATATAATATTATTTTGAATGAAATCTTTTAAACCATAACACAAATCACAAGCGCAGTGCAATGCACCCAACTACATCGTCGTCCGAAGAGTAAGGTTTCCCAGAATCACTCTCTATATCGTCACCAATCTGAAGTGGAACTCAACCCGAAGGGTGGAACCACTGATCCGAAGTGGATTTCAGCCCGAAGGATGAAACCACTGAACTTCCTCCGTACAAATCCCAACCCATGCTCATACATATATGATGTTTAAAAATCAAATTCCATAAACACAGTTCCATAAATCCGATATTCCGTAAACATACTTCATAAACCATAGTCCATAAATTCATAAATCATAGTTCCGAAAATTCGATGTTTCATAAATCAAATATTCCATAAATCATAATTAAAACACATTTTGAATTCGTATGCACATGATGTCAATCATACAATCTATAATACATATAATAATCACACAATGTGTAAAACACCAACACATAGAAAAATAATATATACTTTATTTTTAGCACCAGAAGAAAACACACCTTAAGCGGCAATAGCTCTAACGATGAACAAAGGGAGGTTGCGACTTCGATGTAAGGTGATGACAACGTCAATTCGAGAAGAATTCATAAAATATGGGAATAACTAAGAGCGACAACACTTTAAAACTTAAGGCTTAGGTTTATTTCTGTACGTAATAACTATGACTATATATAGAGAGAGTTGAGAGTTGGTAATCAAAACAAATTAGGTTTATAATAATAATAATAATAATAATAATAATAATAATAATAATAATAATAATAATAATAAAATTTTAGTTGAAAAAGGAGAGTCAATTTAATCATTAAAAAAAGAATTTGAATTCAATTTGAATTAAAAAGGTTTAAAAAATAAAGTAAACAATTAAGAAAAAAAGAGACGATTGGAGCAAAGTTAAAGAGAATTGGAATTCAATTTGATAAAAGGGTTATTTATGGATTCAGTCCTTAAACTTTCAAGAAATTTCATATTAACTTCCAAGTTGGATAAAAATTCTTATTTAGTCCCTCATAAAAATTAGGGTTCTGAATTAGATATTCTCAATTGTTAGGGTTTTCAATTAGGGATTTCAAAATTTAGGGTTTTTGAATTAGGGATTTTGTAAATCTAGGGTTTACAATTTGGGCGTAATTTTTGGGGTGTTAAAAATTTAATCAAATTTATGAACCTATAACACCCGGGTTTAGGGGTCGGGTGAAAATAATATTTTAATATTATTTCGGGTTCGATTTTATAATTAAAATAAACTTTTGGGCCCCGTATTCTCAAAACAGATGATGTTATGTTGGACTTATTTTAAATCAAGCCCAAAAGCCATGGATTTCATACTATTGATACTTTCCCTATTCATTAAGGGTAAATGGGTCTTTTGATTTTAAAAATAAAACAAAACAACTAAAATACCAAAATTTCACTCATCTTCTCCCTCTCTCAACAAAAACCCACGACAAACTTCCCCATCCATTGTAGTTCACTATTCCATCACATTGCTTATTCATTTCAACTCGGTTTTGAAAGGTAATTACGTTTTTGACTTGTCCTCATCTTCCTCTCTTCAAAAGTACAAGTAGATTTCATTTTCATCCATATTTTAGAAATTGTGTTTTTGGAAGATTTGAATAAAAATGGTAGCTTTATTGTGTTTAACTTAAAGTTTTGATTTAATAATGCTAGATATGATATTTGTGAATCAAATGGTCCAACATATATGATTTTTACATGGTTTTGTAAACATTCCCGGATTTTGGTTTTGTGGGGGTTTTTGAAAGGTTTCGGAGTGGATTTTGGGTGTGTTCTATGTTGGAATTTGAGGGCTAATGTTAGTATGTTAGTTGAGGGTTGTTTTGGAACCATTTGGGGGTGTTAAAAGTGTTGAAAACAAAGGTTTTGGACTATGCTATAGGGCTGCTCGGGTTTAATGATTTTGAGGGTTGTTCATGGCTTGTAATCTTGTGTTTGATGCTTGATTTGTGTTCCGGGTTAACTACATTGATGTTTGAGCTGATTTGAGGTTGTTTGGATTGTTTAAAGATAAGGATTTGTGTTGGTGAAGCATCGGGAGTGAATCCGGAAACTCGAAGGGTTGATTGCTTGGTTGTTGAGCTTAGAAGTGAAGGTGAGTGGCTAATGTTTTTAAAATGGTTTTTAAGGGTTTGGTTCAAGCAATGTGGACTAGGTTGGGCTTGGTAGACCCACCTAGAGTTGGGATTAGAGTGGTAGCCTAATCCCAAACTTTGGATAGAGACTATGGTTGCTCTTGAATGTGTTTATGCCTCATGTTTGATTGTAATTATGTTGGTTATGTATATGTTGTTATACATGTATGTTGAGACATGGTTTGATGCATTGTTATATGCACGTTGATGATAAAAATGATGGGGATATACATATGTATGAAATATGATGTGATATTTGTATTAATGATATACATGTAGTGTGGACATGTGAAATGATAATATGAAGTGGTTGCATGATCCGAGAATCATGGTGAGTACATGCTAGGCATGAGAATGAGGTTTGTGCACGACGGTGAGTCATGGTGAGTACGTGCTAAGCACGGAAGTTGATATGAATTGATTTTGTGAAAGTTTAATGAAATGTGTAGTGTTGGCACTAGTATGCTTGAGTACAAATGATCGATCATTAGGATGTTAGTGTGCACACGAGAGTCAAATTCGCGCGTGGTCTTCGTGACAGTGGTCATCAAGATGGAGTACGGGTTCGCTCGGAAATCTTTATGTTATTCGGTGATGAGTGGAATCCTATCGACGGGGCGTGAGGATGAGTGGAATCCCCTCCACGTGAAACGGGCGCGAGGATGAGTGGAATCCCCTCCGCGTGAAGTGTAATGAGTGTAATCCCACCGTGAGGTAAAGTTGTTGTTGGATGTGAGTTCCAACGTGTTATCCGCGTATTCGAGTCATAACTAGGTGCCAATATGTGATGGTATGAGTACCAATATGTGTTTATATGTGAGCCAATATGATATGAGATGTGATTTTGATATGGTTGAATATATGTGCTTACATGTGATGTGGTTTGAGCTTGTTGAGCATGGCATAATATTGATTATATGTTCATGCATCATGTGTATTTTGGCTCTTGTGGATTGAAGGTATGATCATGCATTCTACCTTGGTTGTGCTCGTGCTTGGACCCTGCATTGTCGAGGTTTGTTTTTAATGAGCTTACCCTCACTAAGCTTATTGCTTACGCTCTCTTTTGTTCGACAATGCAGATCCGTAGTTCGTGGGTTGCTAGTGCAAGAAGGGGCTTCCAAGTGCGCCTTGTGGTGCTAGCTTAGCTATCAAGTATGGGTATTTTGGTTATGATGTAATGGTCGAGCAATGGGACATGTATTTGTGGCTTTGATGTATGTTAATGTTGGCCTTGTTTAAGAGCATGTTAGACTCCTTTTATATGCTTGTTGGTTTGGCTTTGGATGTCACGTTGCTTGTAAGCCATGTCTATTTTTGCTAACTTGTGTGCCTAGGTTTATAACCTTGTGAAGCATGTTATCTTAAATGCTTAAGTTTATGCCTTGTGTGATCTTTGGATTGGATGTTCAATCTTGTACCCTTGTGTTAATCTAAGGTTGTTTGCAATAGGGTGCATGCCTTTAGAGTGTGTTGGTATGTTACGTATGTTTCATGGAGTCGTTTAAGGCGTTTGGGATCATTTGGGGATGCTTAAAACTGATTTTGGAAAACTACAGACTGTAGGTGTTTCGAAACGACTTGAGCTGTTTCGAAACGGGTGTGGTTCCAGGGCTCCCCGTATCGAAACGAGTTTCAGTATGGTTTGGCCACTATGAGCCCCTATTTCGAAACAAGTATCGAAACACTTTGGCTACTGTAAATGCCTGTTTCGAAACGGGTATCGAAACGGTAAGGAAAAATGAGACCCTGTTCCGAAACGGGGTGGAGGCGTTTCGAAACGGGTGTCTGACTTTTTAAAGTGGAGCTCGTGTTTCGAAACGGGCTTTGACCGTTTCGAAACACAGGCCTGTAATTAGGCTTTTTGACATCTCCAAAGGGTTTCAAGGGTTGGGCTTAGGCCCTGTTTGTTGTTGGGCTTCTGTTTAGGTTAATCGAATGCATCTAGATAAGTTGTTAAATGAAGAAAAAAAATTAGGGTCGCTAACCGAGGTGGGACCTTAACGGGTTTCACATCAGTTTTCCCCGTGTAGCCCACTCGGACCGGTCAGTCGGCCAGACCGGGACGAGGGGGTTACATTTGTTGGTATCAGAGCCTAAGGTTTCCGAGACCTTGGGCAGGTGAGTGAGGTAAGTTAAGTTTTTGTGTTGAAATGCACGATGTTTGCTTGCCATGTAAGCATGTTTGCTTGTTGATCTAGTATGTTTGATGAATGCTTGTTTGAGCGTGTATGTATGTGTGCTGTTTTGTTTGAAGCATGTTGTGAGGAGTCCCATTGCTACTATTACATCGAAAAAAGGATTTTAAAGTGAGAGAACATACTTGAGCCACTTGGAACCCTTGCCTTGCTAACCCTATCTTTTGTGCTTTCTTGTTGTTGTAGTAGTTGTTGTTTGTGAGCAAGTATGTCGAGGCCGAGAGATAGGCATAGGGTGGTTCGTCAGGAACCTAGGGATGCGGCTCATGTTATCGAGCCGGTAGCTGGTGTAGAGGCTCATGTGGAAGAGTCTGCTGCTGCTGGGGTTGGAGCTCCACCACCACCTCCCCATCCTAAAGCGGGAGGCGAGGCTGGAGGAGAGGGACCTCAGGGTGGCCAAGGTCCAGTTGGAATAGATATGGCTCCGCTTGTGTAAGCTATAGCGGGAGCATTTCAGGCCGCAGTTGCCGGAGCACAGGCTGCAGCTCAGCCTAGAGGTGATGACATTAGTTTACCGCTTGAGAGGCTTCGGAGCCTAGGGGCTGATGAGTTCAGAGGGTCTACACCTGAGAGATCCGAGTTATGGTTGGAGAAGACTGTCCGTATCTTAGCTCAGATGGGTTGCGTTGGTGCCTGTAAGTTGGGCTGCATGGTTTCTTTGCTACAGGGTGATGCCTACACTTGGTGGGTCACCATTACTACTGGGGTTCCGGAGACTGAGATTGGATGGGATTTCTTTAAGTCTGCCTTTCAGAAGAGATACTTGGGGCCGAGATATATTGATGAGAAGAAACGAGAGTTATGGCTCTAGTTCAGGGAAATGCTCCTGTGACTGACTATGAGGTTCGTTTTGTTCGTTTGAGTCAGTATGCTCCAGAGTTGGTTTCGACTGAGAGGGACCGTTGTAACCGTTTCAGATATAGGCTACATGAAGAGGTTAAGAGGTATACCTTAGCTTCAGATTATTCAGATTTTGATGTCTTGGTTGCTAGAGCCAAGGACATTGAGCACAGCTTGAGGCTGACCAGGCGTTCTAGAGGATCTAGTTCTGGTAAGAGGAATAGCAACTTTAACCGTGGAGATGCCAGGAGGCATAGAGGCGGTGGACAACAGTTTGACCATAGGCGTAGCGGTGGCCACCATGGTAGAGGCCATCAGGGCCATAGAGCTAGAGGGCGGTTGCCGGAGTGCACGCGTTGTGGGAGGCAGCATGCTGGAGAGTGCTGGGGTAACTTACATGCTTGTTGGAACTGTGGTTCGAGGGACCACCTTAGGAGAGAGTGTCCGCATCAGGCGGCATAGGCACCGAATATAGCTCAGGCTCCTGCGAGAGCGACTGATCATCAGAGAGGCCGGGAACGTCACTGATGTGATAGCAGGTAAATTTTGAGTTACAGTCTATGTCATTGCTTTCTTGATTGATTTGGGTTGTACGCATTCCTACATTTTGAGTGAGCATGCACAAAGGTTAGATTTACTTGTTGAGATTTTAGATGTAGGTATGCATGTGACTAGCTCCTTTGGTGAGACAGTAGTAGTTAGACGTATGTATAGAAGGTGTCCGTTGAAGATTCGGGGTCATGTGTTTCCTGTTGATATGATGGAACTTTCGTTTTATGGTTTTGATATTATTTTGGGTATGGACTGGTTAGTTGAGCACCGAGCTAATGTGGATTTTGAGTCGAAGAGGATTTCTTCGAAGCTTTCTGATGATTGCGAGGCTTGTGGTAGTAGGCGAGAACATTAAGTCCTTGTCTAATGTGGTGTCAGCTTTAGAAGCCCATAGGTTGATGGATTCTGGTTGTAGTGCTTACCTAGCTTATGTGACGAACCCTAATATGAGTGAGGCTAGACTGAAGGACATTAGAGCAGTTTATGATTTTCCCGGATGTGTTTTCCTGAGAAGTTACCAGGTTTGCCTCTTAATAGAGATGTAGAGTTTGTAATTGAGACTGTTTCAGGGTTTACTCCAGTTTCTATAGCTCCGTATCGTATGGCTCCGAAAGAGTTGAAATAGTTGAAGAGTCGGTTTCAGGAAGTGTCAGACCGTGGTTTCATTTGGCCTAGTAAGTTCGCCTTGGGGTGCTTCTGTGTGGTTGTAAAGAAGAAAGATGGCAGTATGCGTATGTGTTTTGACTACAGACCGTTGAATCAATTGACAGTAAAAAATGAGTAACCGTTGCCGAGAATTGATGATTCATTTGATCAATTGAGGGGTGCTTCGGTGTTCTCGAAGATAGAGCTGAGATCGGGGTACTATAAGTTGAGAGTTAAAGAGTGCGATGTTCCAAAAACAACTTTTAGGACTAAATATGGTCACTAGGAGTTCCTTGTGATGTCGTTTGGGCTCGCGAACGCACCTGTCGCGTTCATGGATATGATGGACAGAATTTTTAGAGATTACCTAGACCAGTTTGTAGTTGTCTTCATAGATGATATCCTTGGGTACTCGAGATCAGAAGAAGAGCATGATGAGCACTTGAGACTTGTCCTACAGAGATTGTTGAGCAAGCAGTTGTATGCCAAGCTTAGTAAATGTGGGTTCTGGATTCAAGAGGTTGTATTCCTTGGTCATGATGTTTTGGCCGAGGGTATTCGTGTTGACCCGTCGAAGATTGAGGCTATTGTTGAGTGGAAACAACCTAAGTCTGTGACCGAGATTAGGAGTTTCCTAGGATTAGCCGGTTACTATGGGAGATTTGTTGATGGTTTCTCTAGGGTAGCTGCTCCTTTGACCAAATTGTTGCAACAAGGAGTTAAGTTTGAGTGGTCAGATGCAAGACAAAAAGGGCCTTTGAGAAATTGAAAGAAGCTTTGACGAATGCTCCAGTGTTGGTACAACCTGTTTCAGGTAAAGAATTTATGATTTACAATGGTGCTTCCTACATAGGTTTAGGTTGTGTTTTGATGCAAGAAAGAAAAGTTGTTACTTATGCTTCTAGGAAGTTGAAGGTTCATGAGAAGAACTATCCTGCTCATGATATAGAGTTAGCCGCGGTCGTATTTGCATTGAAGATTTGGCGTCACTACTTGTATGGTGAGAAGTGTATAGTGTACACCGATCATAAGAGCTTGAAATATTTGATAACACAGAGAGAGTTGAACTTGAGACAGAGAAGATGTCTTGAGTTGTTAAAAGACTAAGATTTGACCATTGAGTACCATCCGGGTAAGGCAAAGGTAGCAGCCGATGCTTTGAGTAGAAAAGTTGCAGTTGAGTTGAGAACTATGTTTGCTAGATTGAGTGTATCCGATGATGGTGGTTCGATCACAGAGTTGCAAGTGAAGCCTTCCTTGATACAGTTGATTAGAGAAAAGCAGTTGCAAGATGTGTCTTTAGTCCCTCTTGTTCAGGACATAACCGAAGGTAGACCGATCGAGTATAGTTTCAGTGGGGAGAATGTGATATGCTTAAGAGACAGAGTTCTTGAACCGGAAGATGTTGAGTTGAGACGTCTGATTTCGAGTGAAGCCCATTCGAGTCCTTTTCTATGCATCCGGGTAGTACCAAGATGTACCGTCACTTGAAGAATGATTATTTCTGGGTTGGGTTGAAGAAGGATGTAGCCGAGTATGTGAGCCGTTGTATGGGTTTTCAGAGAGTGAAGGCAGAACATCGGGTTCCTTCAGGTTTGTTACAGCCTTTGAAGATTTCGGAACGGATATGGGAGAGGAAAGCTGTTATGTTTGAGCGGTTTCCGTATCTGCTTCCGTCGGGTAATTTCGGGGATGAAATTCCTTAAGTGGGGGAAAGTTGTAACACCCGGGTTTAGGGGTCGGGTGAAAATAATATTTTAATATTATTTCGGGTTCGGTTTTATAATTAAAATAATCTTTTGGGCCACGTATTCTCAAAACAGATGATGTTATGTTGGACTTATTTTAAATCAAGCCCAAAAGCCATGGATTTCATACTATTGATACTTTCCCTATTCATTAAGGGTAAATGGGTCTTTTGATTTTAAAAATAAAACAAAACAACTAAAATACCAAAATTTCACTCATCTTCTCCCTCTCTCAACAAAAACCCACGACAAACTTCCCCCTCCATTGTAGTTCACTATTCCATCACATTGCTTCTTCATTTCAACTCGGTTTTGAAAGGTAATTACGTTTTTGACTTGTCCTCATCTTCCTCTCTTCAAAAGTACAAGTAGATTTCATTTTCATCCATGTTTTAGAAATTGTGTTTTTGGAAGATTTGAATAAAAATGGTAGCTTTATTGTGTTTAACTTAAAGTTTTGATTTAATAATGCTAGTTATGATATTTGTGAATCAAATGGTCCAACATATCCAATCTCACAACATAATTACTTCTAATTTAAACTCATTCGAATACAAGGCTGCCGAAATTTAACAAATTCCGATTTCAATTTTATAGCAATTAGAACAATCATGCTTCACCAAAATATCATACAATTAAGCATTTTACATTCGAATAAAAAACAGCCCCAAAATCAGCATTTGCATATTTATCCATGCCACATTCGAACCAACATGCTTCATAACATAGATTGCAATCGAATATGTATTAGATATACAAGCAGCAGCAAACTGTAGAAGATTAATATTTATAATTTAATTTATCAATTCATGCTCATATCAACTTAGTCACTTTGCCTTGGTTCATATAGTTAGCTAGGTATTCGAGTCACGTATTACATAATTGTGAATCATTTCACCATATCATAGGTACATAAGTACCACATTCGTATTATCGTATTACATGTCATCTTAGTGCTAATTACACTAAGCGAATAGGTACACTTACGTACCATAACATCAGTACACTCGCATACCGTATTAAAAGAAAGAGCTCTAGACTCTAGGCATGCCGTACTACCTATCTGACCATATGACCAAGGACTTTATACCTATAACAATTTCTTTACTTCACAAAAATTACAATTATAATTCATCATATATCAATTTGTTAGTTTGACTAATTCACAAGACAAACTCTATTACCATCATACTCGTTTAAATTTCGATTTCAAGCATCTCATGCAGTCACATATCCTATAATCCCAATCATAAAATATATACCATTTATCACACAACATGGCATACATGTATCACATACAATTTTGCATATTTCGACCATCACATAAATTTTCAGCACTCAAATTGCATCATACTCAACTCAATTTCTATCATATTATTTCAACCATACCCTAATCGAACATAGCGATTTTTAAATTTCAATCAATGACATTCATATATTCGAACACATACATAAACACAAAACTAATTTTCTTTTATTCTTCCTTTTACCAAGCCATTGTTAAGTCCAATTTCATGCATAGCATATATAAAAATCAAATTAAAGGATAGTTGAGACTCTAATCTCAACTCTAAGTTCATTTCACTCACAGTCGTCGTGCAATTCTTGAACTCGGATGCTCTTTCCACGATCCTTTGATGATCCAACTATCGGATTCTCTTCAATATCTTCTCCTTTAGGTTCTATTGCATAATATACACACAACATGAGACAAAATTCAAAATCAATCTAACACCCATTATTTAATTTTAATAAATTTCATTTCAACCCTTGAACTAATTCACATTTTCGGGCAGATTCAAATTAACCTCCTATCCTAAATATTTTTCTTGATCCGCAACTCGAATTTACCAATTCTCTTCTGTTAATTTACAATTTATGACCCTCCCTTAATGCTAATTAATCTTCTTGTTTTAATTCTTGTCAATTACATTAAAATTTTACATCAAATCTATTATTTCTTTAAATCGGACAGTTTTGACTACCTTTACAGATTTAGCTCTAGATTTCATTTTATTACTCGAAATTGAGCTCTATTTGATTCCAAGTTCAATTAACATATCCAATTAACTTATATCAAAATTTTGGACATAAATTCCAAGTATTTTATTCTTTATGAATTTCCAAAGTTTGCTGCCAAGACTAATTCAACACTAGCAGTTTTGAGTGCCTTAGCCATTTTCGTTCCAGAATTTTCTAGGATGTTCGAAACTCAATACCGTTTGTCCCCTATTAAAATAGACATATCAAAGTATGTTGTGTTAAATTTTCAGACCACAACTCCAAATATTTTATTTTCTATGAATTTTCAAAGATAGTTGTCTAACTTAAGAAGATGATGGGCATATTTGAAATTCTTAGCTTAAGGTAAACTTTGAATTTAGAAACCTTGTTACACATATCACATTTCCAATTTCTTCTCATCTTGTCTGTGAAATTCTTTTCCAGCATCTTATTAGTAGAATTTCAACATTTAATTAGCTAAATTTTCCATGAATAATCGAAATTCAAAACACAATAATTCTCTAAAATTTTTATACATTCGAATAGAGGAGGAGAAATTAAGCTTACTTTTGATTTCTGATTTGTTATTTTAGACCAAAACCATTGACATGCAAAGCTTTTCTTCTTCCTTCTCCCCTTAACAATGGCCGAACTAGCTTCTACCACTCTAACAATTTTCTTATTTTGTTTCACTTTGTCTATTTATTTCCCACTAAGGGAGCCGGTCATGGAGACACCATAATGAGGTGACAATATGGCCACCTAATTATCCTCATAATTGTCTAATTCACCCTTAGTTTTTCCATTAATTAGTCTTACTAATAAGGGTAGATTTGGTAATCCGCTAAATATTGCATGCAACCCTTCCTAGTTCTTTCTTTATTCGGTTTAGTCCCTTCCATTAGCTATTGAATTCTTTTAAGTTTTCAATTTAGTCTCTAATGTTATTAATCCAATTTAATTACTTCAATTTTTTTCCTAACCTAATCGAGTCACTAATTATTCACTTAACTCATAACATTTAGGCTAGGTTTTAGGATGTTACACATTCCTTGTCACTGACATAAAATAGGTGCCACGGCCTTGAGGTAAGAAATCAAGTTAAAGGCTAAGTTGTTGTTAAATTGTGCAAGGGGCATGTTTACTAGTTAGGTTGCATTGCTTGAGAAAAAAATAATAGTTCGAGTTTGATAGTGTGTAGAGTGTCCGCAAGTTCTATATTTTGTACACATTCATGCCCTTATTATTGTTGTTCTTAAGCTCATTTAGGCATATTTAGGTGCATTGCATGCATAATAACATTATTTGCTCTTTTACCATGCTTCTATTGAATATTCTTTGTTTGGTTAAGAAAAGATATTGTTTTAGTTTAGTTTTCATTTTTAGGTGTTGTAGCTATGTAGAGGAGGAGAGGACAAGAAAACAGGGAGCAAAAAAGAGCTGTACTGAAGCAGTTTTAGTTGCCGCCGAGGATGCCGCCGCAGCAGCATTGTCGCCAACTACCGCCCAGGCAGGAGTTAAACCGACCTAGTCAAGATGGGTTGCGATTGAAAGAGGACAATTTCCTAAGTCCAACGAGCCCAGCCTTGCAATTATCTGATGCCTGTAGCGGCCCGAAGAGCTGATTGAAGATTGATAAGTATGAGAACTTATCTTTACTTGCTGAAGAAGGCAACGTCCAAAGAGTCTACATTCAAGTCAAAAAGGAGTCAACGTTTAATGTAAAGTTACTTTAAGGACTTTTACTCCAAGGAGGACTCAAACTTAGGCCAAACCCTATATATACCCAATGTTTTGTGAGGGTATAGGGGCATAGTGGAGAGGGAGATAGATAGATTTAGTGGGGGTATTGGAGGTCGCGACACAATTCTCTCTTAAGGTTTAGGTTTTTGTATGTAAAGTAGTTGTGAGAAATGGTTGTAATAGTTTAAGTGTGTTTTAAAAAAAATACTCTCAAGTTTGCTTAATTCATGTTCTTCACTTCTTCAATTAGTTCCAAAAGTCCAGTTGAGAAAATCCATTTTTCGGGCACGAGAGTGTCAAACTCACGAAAAAATTAAGTACGGTCTCATCATGTCGAGGTGTTGACTAATTCGGCATAGACATAAGTTAGAATTTCAGCGGCTAAAAGGAACAACCAAATGTCGACTGCCTGTGTTAGGTTTACGCTGAGATAGCTAGGTATTGCCTACATCACACGGTGACAGAATCCTTGCCTAGACATAGGAAGGATCACTTCAGAATTACTCTGCCGAACTTGGAGTATCTGCTAGATTTGCCGCCGCCTCAATCCGCCATTACCCGCTGAGGCAGCAGATCGTGGCAGCACAAAACACACTTAGGCTTTACAACGCAGTCTACACACTATTGAGCTACAACTACCTAACCCACTCTATCAACCTTATCTCTCCCTATCACTATCTTTAATTATTTGTGTTTTTACTTTTATGTTTTTCTTTATTCAGAAATTTAATTGTGCAAACTACTATTTCCTTGTTAAGGAAAACACTCATAGTAGCTGCTCCAATCCCCGTGGAAGACGATATCTTTTATACTATAACTTGACAAGAGTGTGCACTTGTACACATAAATAGAGAACACCAAAATGCTCTACAATATTTTATTGCAAAACAACTTAAACTATTACAACTATTTCTCACAACTACTTTACATACAAAAACCTAAACACTATGGTGTACTAGACGACAGCTCTCTCTCTGCACGCCCCTATACCCTCACATACATAGGTATATATAGGGCTCATGGCCTTAAGTTCGAGTCCTTCTTGGAGTAGAAGTCCTTAAAGTAACTTTACATTAAATGTTGACTTCTTTTTGACTTGATTGTGGACTCTTTGGACGTTGCCTTCTCCAGCAAGTAAAGATAAGTCATTTTACTTATCCCTCTTCATTCAGCTCTTCAAGCTGCTACATGCTTCAGAAAACTACAAGATTGGGCTTATTAGACTCAGGAAATTGCCATCTTTCAATCGCAACCCATCTTGACTAAGTCGGTTTAACTCTTGCCAGGGCGGCAGTCGGCGGAAATGCTGCGGCGGCAGCGTCCTTGGCGGCACTTTGGAACTGCTTAAGTACAACTCCTTTTGCTCCCTGCTTTCCCGTCCTCTCCTCCTCTACACAGCTACAGCACTTGAAAATTAAAACTAAGCTAAATAGTATCTTTTCTTAACCAAATATATAATATTCAATAAAAGCATGGTAAACGAGCAAATATTGTTATTATGCATGCAATACACCTAAATATGCCTAAATGAACTTAAGAACAACAATAACAAGGGCATGAATGTGTACAAAATATAGAACTTGTGGACACTCTACATGTAGCAACAACTATCTCACATCCTGCCTTGAGTTCCTTGAACTGGTCAAGTTTGGACTTTCCACTATACACAACAGAGGTGCGTATCCCATAGGCTTTTGAAAATTTCTTTGTTTCCAAGTATATTTGGTGTGCTAGTTCTCGGGTAGGTGCACATATCACTCTGATTGGACCCTCCTCCTTTTGAAGTTCAAGCTGATCCATAATTTCTTTTTTCAGATTTCAACTCATTCGTTAACCTATATTTTTAGGTATGCTTAATGTTATGCAAATAAATTACCTAATATTTTTGAATGGTAAGAATCGTCAACCAGCAAAACTCTATAACTGTCTTTACTGCCAATACCTTTTATCTCCATCGAGCCCCCAATATCACCACATGTGATTGTCAGAATAAACATGGTAAGTGAGTCATCTATCGCAGGTCTCAACACCGAAAAATGAGTTTTCTATTTTATTGTAGCTATAAACACTCGTTTTTTAGCTCGAGCTAAGAAATTTCAGATGAGTTAGGCCATTAATCGTAGAAAAAAATGTATAAGCATTTGATCCAAAGAATACAAACATAAGAAGAAGAAAAAACCGTAGCCATACACATATATAGAAGCATTCATGCACATCATATAAGTCCTATTTACTTAGATATAACCAAACACTCAATCTCTGTAGGCTTTAACCAAGCTAGATTATCTAAGCCCTTCATTTAATTATTAATCTGTAGGAATGATCATCCAAAAAATGGTTTAATTTTGCTCAACAATAATCTATTTTTAAAGTTCTAAACACAAGTAACTGATAAACAAGGCATGAGAATTGTACATGTTTCACCAAATATAAAACATAGAAAAAAAGGTAGACATCTATCCTAAAATCAGAAAATAAATTCTATAAAAATTGAAACAAGGGACAGAAATGGAAACTTGTAATCTTTCTTCCATCTCTTTCTTGTCAATCTTTTGATTTCTTTTTTAACCCCCTAGTTTTCTATTCAAGAAAAAAACGAAAAATCACATGAAAGAAGAGTAAAGGAAAAAAAAACATGTCGAAATTTCACATTTCATAGCTTCATTTAACCCAAAAAATCAAGAACAAAACTGTAAAAGCTGAAAAGTAAGAAATACAAGAAATCGAACCCGACCTTCAAGAACTTGAGTAGAAGGGTCGAACTGCGATTGATCGAAAATGGGTCGTTCCAAAACACCAGCACCACTAGTCTTGAAAGAACCAAACCTCTCTTTCACTCCCATAACCTCCGTACCCATTTTCGCTGCTCTGTGGATTTCCTTCGCACCCAAGAGGTTCTCGGTAGTATGAGCCGCTGGGCTGTGCTGAAACTTCACCAGAGCAAACGGCGACGTCGTTACGAATCCTGGAACAACCGCCATTAGCGAAAATGTTGCTTTCCTTCTCTCAACCTTTTCCTTTTTCCTTTTTCCTTTTCGCTAAACAACAGTTACCGGTTCACCGGATAAACGTTTATTTTTTTTCAATCCTACGGTTGTTATTTAACCGACTTGATCCAACGGGTGAGATTTATGGGCCGATTTTTAGTTGGTATTTAAGCGGTTGATATTTAAAATTTCCCAACATGTGAAACGCCTTCTCTTTTCGCTATTTCAACGTCACAAAATTAAAGTCAGCACTTTAACTAATCTAAGGGTTCTTCTCGGCAGGACAAATGTAAGGTTTAATATACCAATTGCCCCCTAAGTTTGGTATTTTTCTTCTCAAAGTGGTATATAAACTTGACAATTGTTCTCAAAGTGACACCTACTACTATCCTTGTTTATTTTTGAATCACTTTGGTACCTGAATTTGTCAATCATTCTCAAAGCAGCTCCAGAACTCGATATTATTTATAGAGAAAATCTTTTAAACATTTCTAAATTTAGGGGCTAAGAATGAATTTATATTTTTGAGAAGTTAAAACAAAAATCTACTATAACACTTTATATTTTTATGGGGACATAACACCGCTAGTCTCCATTTAATTCCGCCATTATCTCAAAGTGATACTCAAGCCTTTTTCAAACTAATTTGATACTTGAACTTTTGAATCGATATCAATTTATTATGTTAAACAGTTGTGAAGATAATAGGGGTTGACAGGGCCCTTGGCTCCCTCTAAATGGTAAACTTTAGTCCCTAGATTTTAAAGCTAAGTAGAGGTAAATTTGTCTTTAGGCCCCTAAAATGATAAATTTCAGTTTAATCCTATTAAAAATTATATAATCTTAAGCTAAACAATGATGAAATTAATTTTTGGTCTTTTAAATTTTTTAAAATCTTTCTCAATCTTCCCTAAAAAAAATCTATGGCTTCACTCCTGATGTTAAGCCTTTAATAAATAAACGACATTAGTCATAGGTGCCAATTTGAGATCGATTGTCTGATTTAGGTACTAAAGTGGTCCAAGAAAAATCTAAGTACCACTTTGAGAAAAAAGTTATTAAGTTTAGGGGTTAATTAGTATATTAAGCCACAATAAACATTAAGATTAGAAAATTACATGGTTGATGGCTTTAAACCAGACCTGTCCCATTAGATATGGCATGATTCGATTTGTGCGAACTTCTTATTTTGATTAAATTGGTCCAGTGTAGTTCAAATCATTATTATCAATAATAATCATTTATTAAAAAGGGTAAAATATAAATTTCATCACTTAATTTTTTTCTACTGAAGTTTAAAATTTCAATTTAATCACTGAACTTTAATTTTGTTCCTATTTTATAAATCTATCATTAGATAATTAGACATTATGATTGACATCTATCTTTTAAAATTATAAAATAACCCAAAATTTCATTCAATAAAAAAACCTTTACTTTGAATTCTCGACGACGAAGTATCTATTTCTAAATTCTAATGGCGGGAAGGTGGAGAAAAAGGAAGCGAGTTGTATATTTTAATTTCACACTTATCAAATGGTGCATATTGTTTATTAAAGTGTTTTGGGATTTTGCAAATTTTGAATCAGTTTAACAAATTTTAAAATGATTTGAAAAAAAAATCTAAATTGATATATGATTTTATTGGTGTTTTGAGTGGCCGGAGAAAGCAATTTAAAAGTATAATTTAAAACTTGATATGTGCCAATTATAAAATGTTATTTGAGTACATTCGAAAAATATTTAACTCTATTAAATAATTTTAAAAAATTTAACCAGTATTTAAACAGATTTGACGGTTATGTGAACATTTTAAAAAGTTGTTTCTTGTATATAAGTAATTTTTGAAAGATTTGACCTAATCTAAATGTTCAATATTTAAATTTAAATTTTAACTCGCATCTAAAAAAATTGATGAAAAAATAAAACATCCTTATAAACATATATTCTTTTATAAATTATAATTTCAATGATTGATTTAAATATATTTTATTTTAACCCATAATACTAAGTTAACTCTATGAGACAAAATTTGTTAAAAATTTACGGACTTTTCAATGTGTTTTTGTTACTTTCAATAAAATAAAGTTCGTGTTAATATAAATTTAACCAAAAACAAAGACCTAATAAAAACACTTAAATATTTAGTTTAATACACAGATAGGTCCTTAAATTTGATAACTTTTGTTAAATTAGTCTTGTATTTTTTCAGAGTCAAATTGATCCCTCGTATTGTCAAACAGTATGCAAGTTAATCACTAAGGTCGTTAAATTTGGAATTGTTTGACGGAATGGACCACTATTTATGGTAACGTGTGTCATATTAAATAATTCTATAACATTAGAAATTAAATTATTATCATTTTAAATTGACTAAGGTTGATATTTGATTCAATTATTTAAAAAAATAAAAATATTATGTATATGAAAAATAATTTAATTAATATTTTATTTTAAATAATTTATAATTATATGTTAAATTTTTTTCGATTTTTAATCTTTATAAATTAATTTAATAATACTCATCAGTACTCATAGTTAGTGGTGCTCAACGGTACTCGTTGAGCATTATAGAATGTTCCTTTTAAAAAAATTTAAAATTATGTATAATTTTATTTAAAAAATAGAGACTATTTTTTATAAAAGTTATCAAATTTAAGAATTAATTTGTGTATTTAAAAATGGATGAAGGGATTAAGTTGTCTATTGCTTTTCAACTTAAAGGATAATTTGACTAAAAAATTTATAAATTTTGTTAGTTTAAATATTTGTAAATTTTTTTTATTATCGTTTTTAATTTTTAGATTAAATATTAATTTAAAATCAAATAATCTTGTTTTTCTCATTATTTAATTCTGATTCTGTCCGGATAATTAAAACCCCAAAATACCCTTGATCAAGTCTCTCCCTTTCTCTGTCAAATCACGATTCTCATTTCTGATAAAACCTTTTCTCTCTCTGTTTCTCAAGTCCTTTCCTTTCTACTATTCCTTCTTTGATATGGAGCTTCAGCGCCCGGAAGAACAAGGCCTCCCAGAACGGAAGGGGCAAAAGCGGAAACTGGAGGAAGAGATCCAAGAGGGCCGTGAAATCTCCCTCCCCACCGCCGACGCCCGCCGTGCCCTCTTGGCCGAAGTAACCGCTCAGGTTACCGTGCTCGATTCAGCCTTCTCTTGGCGCGAATCAGATCGTGCTGCTGCCAAGCGTGCCACACACGTGCTCGCCGAGCTTGCCAAAAACGGTAATTATTTTGAACATTTCCACTTTCCGAATTCCGATCTCATTCTAATTTGAATTTTCTTGCCTTTCTCTGTGTTTTGTTTTCACTGTTTTTTTAAATTTCATGATTAACGGCAATGATCTTCTTTGTGTTTTTATTTATTTTTATTTTTGCAGAGGAAGTTGTTAATGTGATCGTTGAAGGAGGAGCGGTTCCGGCTTTAGTGAAGCATCTGCAAGCGCCTCCGTGTGAGGATGACGACCGAGGCCCGAAGCCATTCGAGCACGAAGTTGAGAAAGGAAGTGCTTTTGCACTGGGGCTTCTCGCCGTAAAGGTGATTTTATTGAATATTTCTCCTTTCATAACAAAAAATAGTAAAGATAGTTATCACTTTTTATATATATATAATTTTGCTAGTATTTACTGTAGTTTACGTTTTGAAATTTGAATTATACATTAGTTCACTTGTTTCGTGATAAGGATCATTTTTTTATTTTTGAATTTGCTTTTAGTACCTTTAGTAAATATTTGGAGTTCTATATAAGTTTTTATTCGTTAAAATTATGTTTGATGGTACCACAAGTTAAACTTTGGGAAAGTTTGAGTTATGCTAATCTGTTAATATAGGCTGCTATATTCAGGGGAAAAATAAGAAAGATTTTAGACATAAGGATGAATTCAAACCACTAAATTGGTTATGTATTGAGTCTGGTATTTTTCTTGGTTTGCGATTTTGCATGGTTTATGTTCCTCGTATTAATGGAGATATTTTTGTTATCCACTCTGCTTAATCATTGAATCTGCTAAATTATTTATTGTCTTTGCTGATTAACAGCCAGAACATCAGCAACTTATAGTGGATTTGGGGGCCTTGTCACATCTTGTGAATTTGTTGCACCGGCACAAGGATAGTTCTATCACTCGTGCTTTGATCAGTGTCATTAGAAGAGCAGCTGATGCTGTCACCAACCTTGCTCATGAGAATAGCAGCATTAAATCCCGTGTCAGGTTTGCTAAAAGTGTGCAGTTTTAACAGAAGTTATTTTTAGTAACTCCTTATTTATTCTAATAATTATCTTGATTGGTTTGACAGGATGGAAGGTGGGATTCCACCACTTGTTGCGTTGCTTGAATTTTCTGACACAAAGGTGCAAAGAGCAGCTGCTGGTGCATTACGAACCCTAGCATTCAAAAATGATGAAAACAAGAATCAGGTAATGGATCTGCCTTCAGAAGTTGGATTGGATAAAACTGCCTTCAATGCTGGTTAACGGACTGAATACTATGTCTTTGCAGATTGTTGAATGCAATGCTCTTCCTACTCTCATCTTAATGCTAAGATCAGAGGATGCAGCTATACACTATGAAGCGGTAGGATTCTTGTTTTTTATGTTACTTAGACTCGGGTGTGAGGTGTCAGACATGAGTATACGTCCTCACGGATGCTATTTTTTTTCTTCAATATTTCCATGCATTTGGAGAGACCTTTAATGATTATATCCTTGTACCCTTGTCTGGATATGTGTAGGACACGGGTACTTCAAGACAAATAATGAGTAGGAGCAACATAACTTAGATGATTTTTAGGAAAATTCCATTGTTTTTTAATATCTTTTTTATCAGCTGGTGCATCAAAAGTTTTTCCAAATGGCTTGTAGGTTGGTGTGATTGGCAATCTGGTGCACTCATCACCAAACATAAAAAAAGAAGTTCTTGCTGCTGGAGCTCTGCAACCTGTCATTGGTTTGCTTAAGTATGTTTAATTTGGTTTCATGTTTCTTTAACTTGTTTTACTTTTTAAATGGGTATGATTCATTACTTTTTGGGCTGTTCTTTTGATATGCAGTTTATCCAGGTTTCTCATTTTTTATTAATTATGTTTTTTTATTGGAAACAGCTCCTGCTGCTCGGAGAGCCAAAGGGAGGCAGCTTTATTGCTTGGACAATTTGCCGCAACTGATTCTGATTGCAAGGTGATTATTGCCCATCCTCTTCATACTTAACTAGGCTTAAGATGCTTCTTGGCTCTATTTGTCAATTTAGGGGACACATGATGAAAAAGAAGATTATTGGCTCTGGAATTACTCCCCAACTATTTGAATGAAATTATCTTTTCATGTGGTTGCCTTTGTTCTCGAAGTGATTAGGACAAGCACTGGTCTCTATGCTTTACTTATAAAGTGCATTCCCTTCACCTTAAATTTTCATCATTGCTCCTTTGTGACACATGCTACTTTGGATATTGCAGGTTCATATTGTACAAAGGGGTGCTGTCCGACCCTTGATTGAAATGCTTCACTCTCCTGATGTGCAGCTGAAAGAGATGTCAGCCTTTGCTTTGGGGAGGTTGGCACAGGTTATTATTGCTATTTCTTTGTTGTACAATTTCAAGCATTCATTAGTGCTGTGAAAGATGCTTAATGGCTTTTGTCTTCAAATCTTGCTAATGCTTGTCCTTTTTTCTGAGATAATAATGTGATCGCTTATCTCTACCTAAAATATTTGTTTCTAAATAAAACTTGAAGTTAATTTAGTTTATGAATTCATGCCAGTTTCTAACACAAAATTTATTCTATAATGCATCAATCCAATTGCTTGTTCTTTTGATTCCACGATTGTCGTAAGTATCCTGCCTCTCAAAATTGTCAGCATGCTTTTTTGCATATCAATTTTTTTTGCATGACATCTTAAGAAAACTTTGCTCCTCCTCATCGAACGGAAACTGCTCATTCTATTTGTGTTTCTCTTTGATTTTTCTTGTTCGTGAGGTTTCCATTTACTTGATGAGGTCTTTATAGTAGTTGCTTCTGAGAAACTTAATACTCTGCGAAATTTCCTTTCTTCATAAGCTGGAACTAGTAGATAACTCTGTGTCACTAAAATGTAATTTTGATTGCAGGACACACACAATCAAGCTGGTATTGCGCATAGTGGTGGTTTGGTTCCTTTGTTGAAGCTTCTAGATTCAAAAAATGGATCTTTGCAACACAATGCTGCGTTTGCTCTTTATGGTCTTGCAGATAATGAGGTGTGGTAGTTGTCACCCTTTAAAAAGTGCTCGGACTTATATTTTGAGGTCATTGTACACATTGTTAATATATTCTTCTCTCCTGTAGGATAATGTATCTGACTTTATTAGGGTGGGGGGTGTCCAACAGCTGCAAGATGGAGAATTTATAGTACAAGTATGTCAATCCTTTTAGATGTTTTCTTTTTACTCTCCTCTTAGTTTCCATGCTACTAGTTTTTTAGTTGTTGCATGATATCCGTAAGAAATCAGAAATTTCACTAGCTCATTGCTTTGTTTTTAGTTCCTTGCTGGTTTAATATTATTGGTTTATGGTACTTTCAGGCAACAAAAGATTGTGTAGCAAAGACATTGAAAAGACTAGAGGAGAAGATTCATGGGCGAGTAAGCATTTTCATTCCTAATACTATCCTTTGTCTTTATATCTTTATATATTTGGACTAAAGAAATGTCTGGCTGTGCAATGCTCTTTATGTTTTAGGTCTCATTTGGTTTATTTATCTTTTGTAGGTTTTGAACCATTTGCTGTATCTCATGCGTGTAGCAGAGAAGGCAGTCCAAAGACGAGTGGCGTTAGCTTTAGCTCATCTTTGTTCCCCTGATGACCATAGAACTATATTCATCGATAATACTGGTCATTTTCTTTGCCCCCTCCTCCTATGTACAATTTAAAGTAGCATACTGCATAAATGTAGTGCAAATGTTTTATCACTTTGAGAGGCTGATTGTGCTCTGTTTTCATGCAGGACTTGAACTCCTTCTTGGGCTTCTTGGTTCTACAAGCTCTAAGCAGCAACTTGATGGTGCTGTAGCTCTGTACAAGTTGTCCAACAAAACTATGACACTTTCTCCTATGGATGCAGCTCCCCTTTCTCCAACACCACAAGTGAGTTTGTAAAATTGGTTAGTCTAGTGTCATGCATTATGATTGCCTGAATGAACATCATTCCGAGAAATTGATGTTATGTATAGCCATATATTCCATAATTATTGCAAGGGTAGATCTACAACATTCTCATAATTGGTTTTATAAGGAAGAGAATAGTTCATACTTAAGGAAATTCTATGCAAATTCCTGTTATAACATACAACTTCAATGCAGGTCTATTTGGGGGAGCAATATGTGAACAACGCTACGTTATCTGATGTTACCTTCCTAGTTGAAGGTTATACGATTTGCTTGCCTAAGGCTCTGATACTTGCCATGGAAAAAACAGTTGGTTACATATCAAAACATACCTTTTGTTGCAACTAAGATCCTTTATTTCTTTTCTCTTGCAGGTAGACGATTCTATGCTCACAGAATCTGCCTGCTTGCTTCTTCAGATGCATTTCGTGCTATGTTTGATGGTGGTTATCGGGTGAGTTCCCTTTTGCCTCCTTAATTTTCCAGTTGTACGTCCCGTCTCTCCTCTTCTCGAAAGAGCCCCAGGGCTATATTTTATTCAAGTACCTCTCCAACAACTGGTAGAGTCCATGCTGTATTGCTTTATCTTGCAGCTGATCTTAGATAAAGTCCTTTACTTCTGATGATTCTGGATGTGCTCTATACTCATTTTTTTTTCGAACTTGGGCTTTTTCACTTGTTACGGTAGCCTTATATTAGTCTTTTTGAAAATACGAGATTAATAGTACAATAATTATCACTTTAGCTTTAAACTTAAACCTATAGCACTTTCTACAGGACATGACTGATGTTGTCATGCTACAAGATGATGATCTTTTATTTTTAATTCCTCATGGCCTCTGTTGCAGGAAAAAGATGCGAGGGATATTGAAATACCGAACATTAAATGGGAGGTTTTTGAGTTGATGATGAGGTATTACGAATTCTTGGATCCAGATGTATATACATTGGATTTATATCTTTCGTTCCTTTTTAGCATCGTTTTATTTACTTGGATTTTATTCTTTGTACAGATTTATTTATACCGGATCAGTAGATGTTACATTGGAGATCGCACAAGATCTGCTCAGAGCGGCTGATCAATATCTTTTGGAGGGACTTAAGCGACTTTGTGAGTATACCATTGCACAGGTGAGCCAGAAAGGTTGTCCGTAGATATTTCTAATCCTTTCGTTGCCTTAAAATGGCATCTGATTATTTCAATGTTCTCATTGAAGGATATCTCGCTTGATAATGTTTCGAGCATGTATGAGCTGTCTGAAGCTTTTCATGCCATGTCGTTGAGGCACACTTGCATTTTATTTATCCTGGAGCATTTTGATAAATTGAGCGCAAGACCCAGGTATGTACTTAAAGTCAACTTTGCGATGTCCCTGCCCTTCTTTAGGAATTTAACCGTGTACTTAAATCGAGTATTGCAATTTTGTATTGTCATGCTGAATAATTTGCAGGCACTTGCATCTAATCCAGCGGATAGTTCCCGAGATCCGCGATTACTTCTCCAAAGCACTCACAAGGCCTAACCCACATAAACTGCGGCTATAGAAATCTTGGTCTTTTCTTTAACTCCTGATCTCTGACTAGGTATGTTGTACAGAAAGTAGCAGGTCTTCTCGATTCGGAGCCCGATTGATTATTCGTAGCGCGGTTGCACGTAGAGCAAAAAGTATTGATTTCTTCTTTGATTCATTGTCTTAGTTGTTCATGGATTGTGTTCGTTATTAGATTTATAAATGTATCGAAAGTGTTATCGGAGTCGGTCCTCGTTGAAAATGCTTGTTAAATCGGAGCACTTTGCAAGCTTGACCTTACAAGTAGTTGCCTAATGTTACCTTATTTCTTGTTACAAACTAAAAACCGATACACACATGCAAGGTAGTTGTATAGATATTTAAAAAAAATAAAACCATACACAAATCGATTCAACAAAGTAAAGTTCGGTGAAGTGAAAACTAATTTCAAACGATCGAGACATTTAGAAAATAGTTTAAGATGTTTATTATATGTAAGGCGGGTAAAATTTGACTTAGAAACATTATTACTTTTGACTGGGTGTGGATTTTTTTAAAAAATTTGAATAACTAAAGAATTTTAATAATTATTTGATCGATTTTTATGTTTGAGTGGAATCTTTTAGCATGCATAAATATATAAAAAGTTGTTTAAATTAGAATTATAATATTATAAATTTAACTTGATCGAAATGAGGTACACGACTTTCTTGAAAATAATAAAAATATAAGGAAAATGATTTTTTTAATTAAATGTGATGTATGGTAGCGGGCAGGTATTTTCGCGGGGACCATGAAGAAGACAACTGGAATAATTTATCATATAAGTACAAAACATACAATCATTTAATATGGTCAAGAGGGAAGAAAATGATAGCATGTTTATTGTTTTGGAGTTACATTTTGGAGCCCAATTGAAGTGCTTTTCTCCCGTTTCCTGCACATGGAAGCAGGAAAGACGCGAGGCGTTGGATGAGTTTCTTAGCGTTCTCAGACTGATGAAGCAAGATATGAAAGGAATGATCTTCACCTTCAACATCCACTAACTCTAATTCCCCTTTCCACCCACTTTCCTTCACTGCATTGTAATACGAAATCCCTCTGTCTCTCACCCAATCCTTTTCAGCAACACTAACAAGCAGCCTCGAACATCCAAGTCCGCCCAAGCTCCCACCTCCTTCAACCACCGGATTCAACATCGGATTATCAATACCACCGGGCGCCTCCGGATACACCAACTGCCACATGGTAGACATTACCAGCTTCTCCCGTCGTTTAACATCCTTAGTCTCCGACCCAATCGGGTTGGAGCCCCAGAAATAAGGGTGTGTCAGGAAAGCTCCTTTGATTTCAACACCGTTATTCAAACCCTCCGATCCAGCTCTCAATAGTATGTTATTAGCAATGTTGGCACCGGCGCTGTCGCCGCCGACGTAAACTCGATCGAAGTCAACATAAGTAGAAACCCAAGGGTCCTTGTTGGAAACGGTATCAGCGTTAGAATGAGAAACAACCCATTGAAGAGCAGCCCAGCAATCTTGATAAGCAATGGGGAGAGGGTGTTCAGGGGCCAGCCTATACTCGATCGATATAGCAACAACGTTGGCTAAAGAAGCCAAGCGGTTCATGAACTTGGTTTCGACGAAAGAGAAAGCTGACTCGGAGCAGAAGGCTCCACCGTGGAAGTAAACCAGAATGGGAAGTTTGTGGTTTTGGTGTTTCGGAAGGTAGATTCGAGCTGAGATTGGTGGGTTTTGTGAGACGATGATGTCTTTGGAGGAGACGCCGGTTTCAGGGTCGGAGGGAGAAGGTGGAACGATGGGGGACTCGACCAATCGTTGGACGGAGCCATCTTTGTAAAGGCGGATGTAAGGGAGGATCTGAGTGGCTACTTCCTTGCCATCGGAACCCATACTCAAGGACTTGGACTTGGTCGTTGGAACTTGGAATGCGTATGCTACACAATTTATAAAACGCCACCCTTTCGGCCCAACTTTATCGGTTCCAATATTTTAACTAATCTAATGCCACGAGAATCAAGATCTTTTAAATGAATACAAATTTTCTATTTTTATGTATGCTTTAATATTAAAAAAATAAAATTTGGGATTTAAGTTTAAGGTTTAGAGTTTAATTTTTAAAATTTAGTGTTAGAGCATACATAAGAATATCTAAAAGGGCAAACGAGTTTTATTCTTTTTTAAAAAAATAAAAAAAATTTAATCAACAAGTGTTAGGTGCATTGGTAATGCATATTACACTCTTAAGGAGAGGATGCGAGTTTAAATATTAGAGACAATATTGTTAAAAAGGGCAGCCACGCACCAAACTTTTACAACTTAGGTAAACAAACATGATCCAAATATATTCTTAAGAACACGAAAACGGACCATACAAAGAAAAGATAAAAATCCTAAATCAACTGCAAACAATAGCGGTGATTGTGAACTCGTATTTAAATTCAGTTCGAGGGTCCAAAATAGAGAGATCAACATGATAATCAAAAGAGCGTCATCTTGATCAGTTGTGGCGACGCCAAATCTAACCCTGATAGAGAATCAAATGAGATAAGAAACGGTCAAACGACCGATGAAGAGAAGAAGATAGTGCCAAAAAACAAAGAATACATACTAAAAGATAAAAAAAAATGTCATAAAAATATAATTATAAACAAATAAAAAAATTATCAATAGTCGACAACTAATCGTCTGCCACATAAAAATAAAAACGAAGAAAACATACTATCTAGAGAGAAAGTGGACGGTCGTAAGGGTTACTTGAGATTGACAATTAAAAAAAGACAATTGACTTAAATTAGAAAGGTTGTCTCTATGATGAATTTATATAAATAAATTAGGAAAATAAATAAATTAAATGAATTAGTCAACTTCCTTTATTATAATCAGATAAGCTTGAAGCCAGACAATTGAAATAGAACCTACACCTATGTTCTTAATTTTTACTTCCATTTACTTCTCAAAAACCTAATTGCAGGGTTTTACATCTCCTTTTGCGTGGCCGATGATAGCATCGACTTTATGTTTTTTTTAGTTTCCTCAATTTTAATAAAAAAATCTGTTATTATAGTTTTTTTTTCCTGTTTTTATAGTATGTTTTCTTTTATTTTTTAGTACATTTTTTGGTCGTTTGACACGATTTTTACATAATTTAATGGTCATTTGGTGTTTATACAAAGATCTTCACGAATTTAGTTTTTTGATTTGGGTTGTCGGTGATCATAGAAATTTCAATTATCTTTGATGGTTGTTTGCCTATATACAGTGGCGGAACATCACGGGGGCCACAGGGGATGTGGCCCCCGCCAACTTCTAATTTTTTTCAGGAAAAAAAGAGATAAAATTAGTGTATTAATCCTTCAATTTTTATAAAATTTTATTTTAGCCCCCTCAAAACTTTTAGTCTCATTTTGGTCCCCTCCTTTACAAATTTCTAGTTCTGCCCCTGCCTATATAATCATATTTGTGTAGCAGAGCAATCTGTTTGATAGTTTGGTTCGCTCACCACTCATTTTTCACTTCGTAAAGTATCTTTTTCACGAATGTTTTTGAGTTATTTGACGATCTATCACTACAACAAAACAGGGTTTTAGCGACACCTTTAGCGGCTGTTGGCGTTTTTAGAGAAACGCCACTACAGACACGTATTTTTGTGGCGTTTTGTCGAAAAAATGCCGCAATAGGTTTCATTTAGTGGCCTTTTAAAACCAAACGCCACAACAAATTTATTTTAGTGACGTTTTAAAATCAAACGCCACAATAAATTTAAACTATACGTTTATAATCTATTTTCCCCATGCCTTCAGCCGCTTCACACCACTTCATTCTCTCAAATTAAAATCTCAAACCCTACCTTATTCCCTTCTCCCATCAACGACACCCTTATAAATGAAATTCTTTTCAGTCTCTAAACTCGCCACCAGATCTTTTCCGTTCAAGTGAGATAAGAATTCAGTGCAACATATGCGAGGCGGCGGAGGCCAAGGTGTTGTACTATGCGGACGAGGTTGCGCTGTGTTGTACGTGCGACAAGAAAGTCCACGCTGCGAACAAGTTGGCTAGTAAGCACAAGCGTGTGTTCCGCTATCTTCTTTTCTTCTTTTCAGGTATTTCTTCTTCTCATATTTTTATTTTAAAAATCAAAATTTTTAGTTGTAAAATGAGTTGGAATTTGGATTTGATTTTAAAATTTTGATTAGAGTTTCTTTAATTAGCTTGCCTGAGAGAAATGAGATACTAAATTTAGGGAAACCTTTTGTAGTTCATATTTTAGGATCTTAACTTTGATCAAACTTTTGCTAAAGTTTGATTTTTGACTGAAAAATAGGCTTTGAAAGCACGGTTGAGGTTCAGTTCAGTCACAGAAATTTGTAACTTTTTACATTATTTTGTTATTTGAGTCGTTGTGTGTGAGTATCCTGGTCGTTACTGCATGTTTCCATAACAATCTTTGCTGTGTTTTTTTATCAAAAATAATCTTTGCTGTGTTAGCCAATATGATCAGTCTTGATCGTTTTTCCAGCTTTCTCTAGGAGATTCGATTGTTTCCTCTAAGTGCTTCGATGGTCCTTCTTGTTTTCTCTAGGAGTTTCTCTTAACAGAATTTGTTAGCTGTTAATAGTTTGTTAGATAGTTTTACAGCTGGCCCAATTTTTGTTATGTGTAATGGGCAGTTTATTATAAATAGATCACATTGGGTTAAAGCCCAAAACGATGTAACCCATTAATCTTTCTATTATGATTAATAAAATAATCAGATTTTTCCCCAAATCTTCTCTCAAATCCCTAAATGTTGTTTGGCTGTATTCTTCCCTTCGTCGTTCTACTTCGATTACTTGTTTTTTGAACGCCGTCAGTTGCTTCAATTGGAGCTATTTCCACATGGTATCAGAGCTACGGTGGTAGATCAGAGTGCAGCTCTTCTGTTGCGGCGAAGCTTCGTTCGATTGTGACGGTGTTCTCTTTCCTTGCTCTCCGGTTTTTTGTTTCGTCTTCTTCGTTTCTTCTCCCTGTTCTTTTGATTTCGTGTTCTTGTCTTGTTGTTCGGTGTTTTGATTGTGTTATAATCATGGTTACTGTTGAGTTGATCGAACACTTGCAAATGGCCAAGAGGGGGGTGAATTGGCAATTAAAATTTTGGTGAAGAGAAAGATTGAAAATAAAAATGACACAAAGGGTTATAGTGGTTCAAGTTCTCCAAATGAACTCTACATCCACTACCTTAGCTCCCACTAAGGATTTTCAAACAATTCACTAATTGAATTCGTCCCCTTTTCTTGGATGAGGAGGAAACCTTACAATTTCGATTAAGCTTTCTACCCAAAGCTTAATCCACTCAAATACAAAGAAAGAATTTGGTAAACTCAAATGTTTCCTCTCAAAGGATAATTGTCTACCCAATTACAATTTCAATCACCCCAAACTCAGAATACAAAATGACAATTTGAATACAATAGAGTTGGGTACAAGAATATGACTTTGAAGAGCACTAGGGTTTGGATTTTTGCTTTGATGATGCTTTTGGGTTCAATAGTTGTTGCTGATGCTTTAGGATGTCTCTTTTATACCTCTTCATTGATTTCTAGCCGTTTGGGTGGTTGGGGACATAAATGGAGCCGTTGGAACCCTCTCTTACCACCATAAATGCACTTCTGCAGCTATGCGTATCGGTACGCGGGAATGGGTATCGATACCTGTCTCAGAAAAGAAAGAGCTGTTGTGTGCAATAAATAGGGCGTATCGATACACTCGTAAGCGTATCGGTACGGGGTATCGAAACGGCAAAGGCCGTATCGATACTATTTTCTCAACTTAGCTTACTGTCGAAACTAGTATCGGTACGGGGGTTAGGCGTATCGATACGGGTCAACGACCTTTTAAAGATTGGTTACCAACCAACTGACACCAACGGTCATATTTTTAAACCGACTTAAATACTTTAAAAATTATAAAGCCCGTATCGATACGGAGGTTTGCCGTATCGGTACGCTATTCAAACTCTTTGAAATTTAACACAGGGGCGTATCGATACGAGGGTTTGCCGTATCGATACGTGTTCCTCCAGTAGCCAAGTTTTGCAAAATGGTATCGATACACCTGGAAGGGTATCGATACTCTTTGACGTTTTTCAATAGTTTTGGCTAAGAACACTTAGAAAATATTTTGAGTTTGAGTTTTACAAATCAGTTTTAAAGTGTTGGTGTTTTAAAACTTGTTAAGGGATTTATAAAAACAATTTTAAGTTTTTCAAATTGATCCTTAAAGATCTAGTTATATCAAAATCAAACATAGGTTTTACAATCTCCCCCTTTTTGATATAACAAAACCAAAACTTAAAATTTTTGACACTTTTGAAAAACTTTACAAAGTTAACTCCCCCTTAATATAAGCTTGGTAACCTTTGAGTTAAAATCAAAATATTTGAAGTTGAGCTAGTTTCTTCTCCCCCTTTTTGTTAGATCAAAAATTCATTGAGACAATTAAGTGCATAAAGAAATCAAAGGTATAATAATAATAAGCAACATAATTTTATTCATCATAGCATTAAACTGGAAATCCAAACAAAAACAAACAAGAAATCAAAGCATAGGTTTTAATCCTAAATCAAACTTAATCCTAAGAACATAAGACATAGGTGCATAAAATAGGAAATTCTAAATGATATGAATGATATGCAAGAAGAGACGTCTAGGCATTGTCGTCGTCGTCTTCATCATCTTCATCATCATCTCCCATAGGCTCATTACCCCACATGCTATTACGCCATTCATCATGGAAAGCGGCAATGGAAATATTCAAGGAATTTTGCCCGCTCTCAAGGGATGTAAGGCGATTCTCCATACCCGTCAACCTTGTATCAAAGGTAGTTTCCATGGAAGTAAGACGAGTATTCATGTCCGTGCGCAACCCGATAAATTGCTCATTGAGATAGTTCATGAGAGCATCCAAATTGGGCTGTGGGACTTGAGGAGCTTGAGGAGCTTGAGCCTCTTCAAACATGGCGGCGGCTTCCGGTGGTAACTCGGCAAGACGTATCCATTCACCATTAAGATAATGAAATTTAGCCCGAGCAAGAGATCGCTCATCAATGGGATCGGTGAGATGAGTTGGATAGTCATAAGAGCAATCAATATCCTTTTTAATAAAGAAATAACTCAAAGCCAAACCGTATGTGAAGGAGGTGACGTGAGGAGTGTTACGATTTTGAACGAGGTAGACGATCTCCGCGAACATGAGTCGAGCTAGATTTGGCCGCTTGGCTTCACGGAAGCATCGAATCCAAAAATCATCCACTTGACGGATGGTGGAATATTTTTCTTCGGAAGGACGAAACCACCACGACACCATCAAATGTAGGATCCGGTCGTGAGCATTGAGGGCGGTGACGGATCCACTAAGAACATGCCCCATACTATGCTCATCATCAAGGCCTTCATCATCCAACTTAAAAACCTCACAATTAGACTTGACATCAAGGATTATTTTCTTTCCCATAAGATAAGAGCTAATTGCAACAACTTCCCCATTACGACTAATACATCTTGCATTAGCATAGAAAATCAAAACCAAGAGGCGATAGAAAATACCGGGAATAGAGATAAACTCCATGAAATTCCAACGATGAAGCAAGGGGAGGTATTCAAACTTGAAACGCTCCAAATTGAGAAAAGGGATGGATATTACCCTTTCGGCGCGAATCTTATAATTCTCATATTGACGAAAGTGATTTAGACCCGAATTGCCTTCAAAGGATTGCTCATAGATGGTTGAGTAGTTAGGACGAGCAATCGCTCCAAGGGTGGAAGATTCACCGGCTTGATTAACCCTTGATCGCTTCCTCGATGGTTCTTTTGGTGCCATGATCTAAAAGAGAAGTTAAGCAAAAGTAATTTCTTCAAAATTTTTGGTAAAAATCAAGGTAAAACAAAATTGGAAAAGAAAAAAAATTTAAAAGAAATTGAAAAAGACAAAGGAAGATTACCTTGATAGAAACTTGGGATATTGAAGAAAAACTAGAGAGAGCACAAAGCCTTGCTTGATTCAAAAACTCTTTTAGAATTGAGTTGAGATGTGAAAAATATGAAGGAGGAAAGGCCTTTTTATAGGCAAAAACGGCTAGGGTTAATTAGGTTTTGAAAAGTTTGAATTTGGGTAAAAGTTGAACTCATTAAAAGCTAATTTAATGCTATCAGCGCAGTCGAGTATCGATACGCCCGAAGGTGTATCGATACGGGGATATAATTGTCTTTGTGCAAAAATGCTCGTTGGAAAGTCGTATCGAAACGGAGGGGTCCGTATCGAAACGACTCGTATCGATACGAGATGAATCGTATCGATACGCGTGAAGCGAAGAAAATTCTGGGAAACTGAATGAAGAACGAGTATCGATACGCGTAGAGCTGTATCGATACTGGATGCCCAGAATTACATATTTGGTTCAAAGAACAACCAAAGGCTCGAACCTAACATCTCCTATGAGTATGCAAATGATGTATGAGCAGTTCTAAGCATATTTTAACAGAAACATACTCCCCCTAACTATAGGCATGGATGAAATTGGGAGTCTAAGCATACAAACATGGCATTTCACAAGATCAAGCATATTTAAGCACAAAAGAGGTCCTAAAAGGTCAAGATAGGCTAGCTAGACCTAACTCTCTCCTAAGGGACCAAAAACGCACTTTGTCTAAGGGTTTTGTAAATATGTCCGCTAATTGATTCAAGGTGTCTACATACTCTATAACCACATCATCCTTAAGGACATGATCTCTAATGAAATGATGCCTTATTTCTATATGTTTGGTTCTAGAGTGTTGGATGGGATTTTTTGTTAGACATATTGCACTAGTGTTGTCACATTTTAGGGGTATGGTTTCAACTTTAATTCCATAATCTAAAAGTTGTTGCTTCATCCAAAGGACTTGAGCACAACAACTCCCTAAGGATATGTACTCGGCTTCGGTGGTAGATAAGGCTACACTATTTTGTTTCTTAGAGAACCAAGATATGAGCATACTACCTAAGAATTGACAAGTTCCCGAAGTACTTTTCCTATCGATTTTGCAACCCCCATAATCCGCATCCGAGTAAGCATGAAGGTTGAAGGTAGAGTCTCTAGGGTACCAAAGACCTAAACAAGGAGTGTCTCTAAGATACCTAAAGATCCTCTTAACGGCTATAAGGTGAGACTCTCTAGGACTAGCTTGAAACCTAGCACACAAGCAAACGCTAAACAAGATATCCGGTCTACTTGCGGTAAGGTAAAGCAATGATCCAATCATAGATCGATAAAGCTTAGAGTCAACACACTTACCTCCTTCATCTTTGTCAAGCTTTGTAGATGAGCTCATAGGAGTGGCTTGAGGCCTTGCATTCTCCAAGCCAAACTTCTTGAGCATATCCTTTATGTATTTTGCTTGGTTGATGAAGGTGCCATCCTTCTTTTGCTTGATTTGGAGTCCCAAAAAGAATGAGAGCTCCCCCATCATGCTCATCTCAAATTCACCTTGCATTAGCTTAGCAAACTCTTGACAATGACATTCATTAGTAGAACCAAAAATAATATCATCAACATAAATTTGAACTACTAAGATGTCATTTTTATACATTTTTATAAAGAGTGTAGTGTCCACCTTACCTTTTTCAAATCCTTTTTCAATCAAAAAATTTGAAAGCCTTTTATACCAAGCTCTAGGAGCTTGCTTTAAACCATAAAGAGCTTTGGTAAGTTTAAAAACATGATTTGGAAATTTTGAATCTTCAAAACCCGGTGGTTGTTCCACATACACTTCTTCATTTATAAAACCATTTAAAAATGCGCTTTTAACTTCCATTTGAAAAAGCTTGAAAATATGATAACATGCATATGCAAGCAACATCCTAATGGCTTCCATTCTAGCTACGGGTGCATAGGTTTCATCAAAATCTATTCCCTCTTCTTGAGTGTAACCTTGTGCTACAAGTCTAGCTTTATTTCTCACAATGTTACCACTCTCATCTAGTTTGTTCCTAAAGACCCATTTAGTTCCTATTGTAGATTGATTACTAGGCCTATCAACTAATGTCCATACATTACTCCTCTCAAATTGATTTAACTCTTCTTGCATAGCCATAATCCAAAAGTCATCTTTCAATGCTTCTTTTATATTTTTAGGCTCTATGCATGAGATAAATGCAACATCGTTCATTAATCTAAGAGAAGAACGAGTGGTTACCCCCTTGGATGGATCACCCAAGATTTCACCATCTTTGACATAGTTCAACTCCCTTGGGTAGCTCACTTCCTTTTCCTCAATAGCCAAGTCCTTCAAGGCTTCAAGAGGTGGATCTTGTGATTCCTCTTCCTTTGTTGGAATCTCATCCTCCTTTGAAGTTTGACCTC
Organism: Hibiscus trionum; assembly: GCA_030270665.1. Lineage (NCBI taxonomy): Eukaryota > Viridiplantae > Streptophyta > Magnoliopsida > Malvales > Malvaceae > Hibiscus > Hibiscus trionum. The sequence goes on along the minus strand of BSYR01000010.1, from coordinate 74,746,271 downwards.
CATCAAAGGCATTTATGATCCCTACATCATCATCATCACAAGAATCCTTCCTAGGAAGGAGGTTATCATCGAATACAACATGAATAGATTCTTCTACTACTAAAGTTCTTTTGTTAAATACTCGATAGGCTTTAGAGGTTAGAGAGTAACCTATAAAAATGGCTTCATCACTTTTTGCATCAAATTTACCTAAGTTGTTTTTTCCATTATTTAAAACAAAACACTTGCAACCAAAAGGGTGAAAATAGCTAATGTTAGGCTTTTTAGATTTTAAAATCTCATAAGGTGTTTTCTTTAAAATTGGCCTAACCATTACTCGATTTACAATGTAGCAAGCGGTGTTTGTGGCTTCCGCCCAAAAATATTTAGGTAAATTGTTTTCACAAAGCATAGTCCTAGCCATTTCTTGCAAAGTTCTATTTTTCCTCTCAACTACCCCATTTTGTTGAGGAGTTCGAGGAGCCGAAAAATTATGACTAATACCATTTTCATTTAAAAAATCTTCAAACCCCAAATTTTGAAACTCGGTTCCATGATCACTTCTAATATATGAAATTCTAAGTTCAAGATCATTTTGGGTTAGTTTTGAAAATGTGATGAATTTTTCCAAAGCCTCATCTTTGGTACTTAAAAATAAAACCCAAGTATATCTAGAAAAATCATCGACAAGTACAAAAGCATAAGATTTACCGCCCAAGCTCATAGTCCTAATTGGCCCAAATAAATCCATATGGATAAGTTGTAAACATCTACTAGTAGAAACATCATTAATGGACTTAAAGGAAGACCTATATTGTTTACCCATTGAGCATGCATCACAAATTTTATCATTTGAAAATTTTATCTTGGGTAAACCTCTATAACTAGGTTAAGAGAGACTAGTTTTTCCAAAACACTTATGCTAGCATGTCCTAGTTTCCTATGCCACAACCATGCATCATTTTCATTATGAGCAACTAAGCATGCATGAGATGTATGTATGTCATCTAGATGCACCATGTATATATTCCCTATGCGATGACCAATGAGCATAATGTTATTAGATTTAATGTCTACAATTTTGCATCCATTTTTATCAAATAAAACATTAAATCCTTTATCACACAATTGACTTATGCTCAACAAATTGTGTTTAAGACCATCGACATATAAGACATTTTCAATAAGAATAGTAGAGAGATTACCTATGGAGCCAATACCTTTAATGTGACCTTTGGAGTTGTCACCAAATGTTACTACTCCTCCACTTTTTGGCTTTAGATCCATGAATCTACTCTTGTCTCCGGTCATGTGTCTCGAGCATCCACTATCAAGGTACCATGAGTTTTGACTTTGTGATTTGGCCTTGTAGCAATGCTCCCCCTACAAACAAAGAAATTAGGCCTTGATTTTTGGTACCCAAATCATTTTAGGTCCATGAGTGTTAGCCTTCAACATTTTGGTTCCCTTAGGAATCCAAGAAGCAATAGCATTCATATCATTAGAAATAATGAGTTCCTTAGGAACCCAAACACTCCTAACTCTTTGACCTCTAGATTGCTTATTAAAATTTCTTTGCTTAGGCACAAAAGGCTTTCTTTTTACATATTGGGATTTAGAGTGATTTCCTTTTTCAAAATTATTCTTCCCAATAGCAATAGATGTTTTAAGATTATCCACTTCCTTTGTGTGATAATCTTGAAAATCGGAAAGAAGTTTTTCAAGTTCAAGATTTTTAGCTTTAAGATCATTTGAAAGATTAACTAAAAACAAAACCTTCTTTTCCAATTCGGAGTTAGCTTTTGAAAATGTCTCATTTTGAATTTTTAAATTGGAAATTGTTTTCTTGTTTTTCAAAATGGACTCTTTGTATTTTCCTACTAACTCATCATACACTTTTTGCAATTCATCATAAGCATCTTGAAGTTCCTCAATAGAAAAATCGAAATTGGATGAATTAGAGTTTACCTTAGGTTCATCATTGATGGCCATGAGACATAGGTTGGCCACTTCCTCCTCTTCCTCGGAAGACTCATCGTCACTCCAAGTAGCTATTTGTGCTTTGAGCTTGTTCTTCTTCCCAAAGTTTTTCTTTTTCAATTGAGGACACTCGGAACGGATGTGACCCGGTTTCTTGCATTCATAACAAGTAATTGGGTCCTTCTCCTCTTCCTTGCTTTTACTCTTGAAGTCTCCCTTTCTAATGAATTTTCTTCCACGATTTGACTTCATGAACCGAGTTAAACGTTTGGCCAACATGGCCATCTCCTCATCTTCATCCTCACTAGAATCGCTTTCTTGATATGAAGCTTTTAGTGCAATTCCCACTTTCTTCTTCTCAACTTTCTTCTTCTCCACTATCTTCTTCTCTTCTTCTCTTCCTTTCCTCATGATCTCATGGGCGAGTAGAGATCCAACAAGAGCATCAAGCTTAAGAGTCTTCAAATCTGTAGCTTCAATAATGGCCGTTCTCTTGCCATCCCATGACTCCGGAAGAGAGTACAACAACTTTCTCACTAGCTTGTCTTCGGGAATGATTTCGCCGAAACCCTTCAAACCGTTGACAATGACCGAAAACCGATCAAACATCTTGGAGACACTTTCTTCGGGATCTATCTTGAAGTTCTCATAGCTTAGATTGAGTAGCCCAATCTTTGTCTCCTTGACATCACTAGTTCCCTCATATGTTGTCTCGAGGGTGTCCCAAACCTCCTTGGCACTTTCGATTGAAGACACCTTGGAGTAGATATCCAGACCAAGTGCACAAAATATTACATGTAGAGCTTTGTCATTCACTTGCATCCTTCTTCTCTCATCATCCGTCATCTCGGCTTTGACTTTTGGGACAAGTCTTTCTCCATCTCTCTTCATGGGAATGTATGGACCTTCTTCAACCACATCCCACACCATGTAGTCTGTAGACTTGATGAAAAGCTTCATCCTATTCTTCCAATAAGGATAGTTATCCCCATTGAAGAATGGTGGCTTGGTGGTGGATTGGGACTCATAGTTGGAGGTGGATGCCATTGCTTGACTTGTTGTTGATCAAACTCTCCTAGAATCGACTCAAGAGGGTTGTAATCCTTCCAATGAGTGTAGCTCTGATACCAATTGTTGAGTTGATCGAACACTTGCAAATGGCCAAGAGGGGGGTGAATTGGCAATTAAAATTTTGGTGAAGAGAAAGATTGAAAATAAAAATGACACAAAGGGTTATAGTGGTTCAAGTTCTCCAAATAAACTCTACATCCACTACCTTAGCTCCCACTAAGGATTTTCAAACAATTCACTAATTGAATTCGTCCCCTTTTCTTGGATGAGGAGGAAACCTTACAATTTCGATTAAGCTTTCTACCCAAAGCTTAATCCACTCAAATACAAAGAAAGAATTTGGTAAACTCAAATGTTTCCTCTCAAAGGATAATTGTCTACCCAATTACAATTTCAATCACCCCAAACTCAGAATACAAAATGACAATTTGAATACAATAGAGTTGGGTACAAGAATATGACTTTGAAGAGCACTAGGGTTTGGATTTTTGCTTTGATGATGCTTTTGGGTTCAATAGTTGTTGCTGATGCTTTAGGATGTCTCCTTTATACCTCTTCATTGATTTCTAGCCGTTTAGGTGGTTGGGGACATAAATGGAGCCGTTGGAACCCTCTCTTACCACCATAAATGCACTTCTGCAGCTATGCGTATCGGTACGCGGGAATGGGTATCGATACCTGTCTCAGAAAAGAAAGAGCCGTTGTGTGCAATAAATAGGGCGTATCGATACACTCGTAAGCGTATCGGTACGGGGTATCGAAACGGCAAAGGCCGTATCAGTACGGGGTATCGAAACGGCAAAGGTCGTATCGATACTATTTTCTCAACTTAGCTTACTGTCGAAACTCGTATCGATACGGGGGTTAGGCGTATCGATACGGGTCAACGACCTTTTAAAGATTGGTTACCAACCAACTGACACCAACGGTCATATTTTTAAACCGACTTAAATACTTTAAAAATTATAAAGCCCGTATCGATACGGAGGTTTGCCGTATCGGTATGCTATTCAAACTCTTTGAAATTTAACACAGGGGCATATCGATACGAGGGTTTTCCGTATCGATACGTGTTCCTCCAGTAGCCAAGTTTTGCAAAATGGTATCGATACACCTGGAAGGGTATCGATACTCTTTGACGTTTTTCAATAGTTTTGGCTAAGAACACTTAGAAAATATTTTGAGTTTGAGTTTTACAAATCAGTTTTAAAGTGTTGGTGTTTTAAAACTTGTTAAGGGATTTATAAAAACAATTTTAAGTTTTTCAAATTGATCCTTAAAGATCTAGTTATATCAAAATCAAACATAGGTTTTACAGTTACTCATTCTCCCTTGACCGACGGTGATTCGACGGCAGCTCGTGGCAGTGATGACTCTCCGGCACAAATGTTCTCGAACAAACGCATCAACGTTTGTCTCGATGATTCGAACTTCATGCTGTGGAAACATCAGGTCATATTGACAATTCGAGGTCTTGGTTTGGAAAGCTTCTTGGATCCTGAAGTACCAAAACCAGCAAAGGTCCTTGAGCGTTCGACTGGTGACAGAGTTGTGAATCCAGAGTATGTCCAATTTGTAAAGTAGGATAGCTCACTTGCTTCCTGGTTGCTGTCGACAGTAAGTCCTGATATACTCCCTCAACTAGTCGGTGCTGATACTTCGACTGATATCTGGAGCGTCATTACTCATTTGTACTCAAAGCTTTCGACAACTAAAGTAATGCACCTTCATTGCAAGCTTCGATCTATGAAGAAGGGCCTTCTAAGTATGCGAGAGTATACTGTAAAAATAAAAGAAATTTGCGATCTATTGGCACTGTCTGGACACAAAGTAGCTGATGTGGAGCATATAGCAACTATATTAAACGGTTTACCTCCAGAGTATGCTCCTTTTATTGATGTCATTACTGCAAGTCGAGATCCATTTTCCTTGGACGATGTGGTATCCATTTTAGTTGATGCCGAATCAAGACTCTCCAATCCCGTTGAAGCTCCTATTGGAATTCATTTTTCTCAATATCAGCAGGATTCGTCTTATAACAAATCCGATTACATTCATCCTCCTTCCAATCGAGGTCGAGGTTTTCGCGGAGGTTTTAATTGCGGCGGTGGACGTTCTAGAGGCAGATCCAGGCCGCAATGCCAAGTTTGTGGAAAATTGGGGCATATGGCTGATACATGTTGGTATCGCTTCTATCAAAATTACAAAGGAGTGTCGTTTCAGCAGCAACAGCCACGGCAAGCTGATCAACCACAAGCTAATGCTTGTCATTATAAAACTGATGATTTTGATCAATTTTATGAACCATTTGTTGCTGAGTCTGTAGGTGCCACTGGTGTTCATGAAACTTGTCCTCCTGATGATTGTACACAAGTGAATTCGATTATGGTCACTGGTTCTGTCCCTGACTTGGTTCGATGGTACCCAGACTCGGGAGCCACTCACCACGTCACCAACAACAAGTCTGTTATGACTTCTGCAACTTCTTACAATGGTCAGGGTAAGGTGCACTTAGGTGATAACACTGCCATTTGCATAAGTCATGTTGGTTATTCAAATACTCATACTTCTCGTAGACAGTTAATAGTCGATAAGTTACTTCATGTGCCACAAATTTCTCGAAGTTTGCTGTCAGTATCTAAATTTGCCTCTGACAATAAAGTTTATTTTGAGTTTCACGAGAATGATTGTTGTGTGAAGGATGAAAGCACAGGCAAGGTTTTGTTGCGTGGCAGTCAAAATGGTGGTTTATACAGTTTTCCTATTCGAGCAGTTGAGCAGCAGCCTTCAGTTCATCATGTCTCTGTAGTTAAAAGTTTTTCCTTATATTGGCTTTGGCATAAAAGACTCGGGCACCCCTCCCTGATGTGTTAAGTTCTGCTTTGTGCAAGGATATTCTTGTTGATAGGACAACTCTGTGTGAGGCATGTCAGCTTGGGAAGTCTCATGCCCTGCCATTTCATTTGTCCACTACGGAGTATAAGACACCGTTTGAACTTGTTGAGATAGATGTATGGGGACCTGCGTCTATAACTTCTTCTGGTTTTTACTATTATGTTTCTTTTGTGGATATGTACAGTCGAAATTGCTGGACTTATTTGCTTCGTAATAAGAATGAGGTTGATGTTGTCTTTGATGTTTTTATTGCTTTAGTAAAAACAGAATATTCTGCTAATGTTAAGGCCATTCAAACTGATGGGGGAGGGGAATTTCAAGCCTTAGTTGGGAAGTTAAGTGTTTTGGGCATACAACACCAAGTCACGTGTCCTCATACGTCTCAACAAAATGGAGTTGTTGAGCGTAAACATCGTCAGATAATAGATAATGCTTTATGCTTGCTTGCTCATGCCTCCCTTCCTTTTAAATATTGGTCATATGCCATATTAAGTGCAACGTATTTAATCAACAGGCTGCCCTCACGAGTTTTGGAAAATATATCTCCTTACGAGAAACTTACATGGCGCAAACCAGATTATGATTTCCTTCGGGTCTTTGGTTGTGCGAGCTACCCTTGTTTGCGTCCTTACAATCGACATAAGTTCAGTTTTCGGTCTTCTCGGTGCACCTTTCTAGGATATTCACCTAAGTATCAAGGGTATCAATGTCTTGGTCCTCGTGGACGTATTTTCATCAGTCGTCATGTGAAGTTTGATGGAACTTCTTTTCCTTTTGCAGCATCGTCTCCTACTGTAGAGCAGCCTGTCAGTTTCACATCAGAATCAGTTCCTCTTAGCCGTCGTGCTGGGGTAGTTGCTGATGCTGGTCATCCTAGTGATCAAGTGCCCAGGTTGTCTAGACATGAGGGTGCAGCTACTGTCTCTGCAGAACCTTCTCCTAGCAGTGTTGGTCTCACACTCGATGACAATAATCTCAGTGCCCATACTGTTTCACCATATGAAGAAGCTAATGCTTCCACACCTGAAGAAACTAATGTTTCATCACATGAAGAGGTTCCAGCTTCCTTTGAAGAAGCCAATACTTCCATATGTGACGAAATACATGCTTCAACACGTGAAGAAGCAACTGCTTTCGCACATGAAGGAACACATGCTTCCACATTTGAAGAAGCTGATCATATTGTTTCCCCTCCTGCAGACTCGTTTGTTTCAGTACCATCACAACCGGAAGTCAGCACGAATACTCATGCTATGGTGACCCGAATCAAGTTAGGAATTTTTAAACCTAAATCCTATTTACTAAGTTGTGATGAGGTTCCACAATCTGTTCATGATGCCATGGAGGTTGCTGAATGGCGTACTGCAGTTCTTGAAGAGTACTCAGCTTTGATGGCTAATGGAACTTGGGAGCTCGTTGATTTACCAGCAGATCGCAAGGCTATCGGATGTAAGTGGATCTTTAAAATTAAACGTAATGCTGATGGTTTTGTGAATCATTACAAAGCTCGCTTAGTGGCGAAAGGTTTTTCTCAAGTGTCGGGTCATGATTTCAATGATACGTTCAGTCCGGTTGTTAAATCTCTTACGATCAATGTTTTAATCTCTTTGGCTGTCACAAATGGTTGGATTGTGCATCAAGTAGACGTAAATAATGCGTTTTTGAAGGGTGATCTTCGTGAAGAGGTTTTCATGGTTCAACCGCCCGGTTTCGAACAAACAAGTGCTACTGGTACCCCCTTAGTTTGCAAGCTTGTTAAAGCTCTTTACGGATTACGTCAAGCACCACGAAGTTGGTTCTTGAAGCTCAAAACTTTTCTTCTCTCGCTGCACTTTCAGTGTTCTCTTGCTGATATTTCGTTGTTCATTTATCAATCTGCATCTGTGATTACTTATGTCATCGTATACGTTGATGACATTTTAATTTCTGGTAGTTCAGAAGTTCATGTGGCTAAAGTTAAGCGCAAATTACATGATCAATTCTCTTTGAAAGACCTTGGAGTCTTGGACTATTTTCTGGGCATATAAGCTCTCAAGACTGAGGATGGCTTCTTTCTTAATCAAAAGAAATTTGTGACAGAATTATTGCAACGTTTGAACATGCATGATGCACGCCCCGTTGATACACCTATGGTGATCTCTCCTAAGCTTCACAAACATGATGGTGAGTTATTCTCCGATGTTACTAAATATCGAAGTATTGTAGGAGCTTTGTTATATGTCTGCCATACACGCCCCGACATAGCTTTTGCTATGGGAAAGGTGGCTCAATATATGCAGCAACCTACTGTTATACATTGGAGTGCTGTAAAACGCATTTTACGATATCTTAAAGGGACAGTTGATTATGGATTAACTTTCTCTAAACAACATCGATTTCCTCATCTTGTTGTGTTTTCCGATGCTGATTAGGGAAGCGATGCGGATGATAAGCGGTCTATATCCGGGCATTGTGTTTTTTATGGCTCTCATTTACTTTCGTGGAGTTCTAAGAAGCAGCGGTCGGTTTCTCGTTCAACAGCCGAGGCGGAATATCGAAGTCTTGCGAATGCTACATCGGAAGTTATGTGGATCCAAAATGTGTTACGAGATATGAGAATTGAGTTACAAGCTTCACCAAAGGTTTGGTGCGATAACATGAGTACCATAGCAATGGCTGCAAATCCAGTCATGCATGCCAAAACTAAACATGTTGATCTGGATTTGCATTTCGTCCGAGAACGAGTCTTAAATAATGCGTTGCAAGTCAGTTATGTCCCTGCTGGGTCTCAGATCGCCGATGTCTTGACTAAACCACTTGCCGTGCAACTCTTCACTGATTTTCGAAAGAAGCTGAATGTTTTACCTGCACCTTTTTACAAGGAAAAAAAAGAAAACAGGATGAATGTTAGCCAATATGATCAGTCTTGATCGTTTTTCCAGCTTTCTCTAGGAGATTCGATTGTTTCCTCTAGGTGCTTCGATGGTCCTTCTTGTTTTCTCTAGGAGTTTCTCTTAACAGAATTTGTTAGCTGTTAATAGTTTGTTAGATAGTTTTACAGCTGGCCCAATTTTTGTTATGTGTAATGGGCAGCTTATTATAAATAAATCACATTGGGTTAAAGCCCAAGACGATGTAACCCATTAATCTTTCTGTTATGATTAATAAAATAATCAGATTTTTCCCCAAATCTTCTCTCAAATCCATAAATGTTGTTTGGCTGTCTTCTTCCCTTCGCCGTTCTACTTCGATTACTTGTTTTTTGAACGCCGTCAGTTGCTTCAATCGGAGCTATTTCCACATGCTGTGTTATATTATTTGTGACTCATCATGTCTAATTCAAAACGTGATTAACTAATGGGTTCATAAGAATGTTTTGTTCATTTTCACCGCATAGTTGGTCTTTTGATGTCTATATTTCATTCAAGCTCATAGCCTTTTTTGTCCCTATTTTGATGCAGCTCTTACATAGCGAGAATCCTTATATATTGGTGTATAAAAGTATTTTTTTTGTTTAAAAGGATGAATTCATATCAAAACAAAAAATTACACAGATGAGAGAAAAGACGGGGAGGAGTCGGGTCCCCACAGCTTTTGACCCCGATAACTCTTAGCAAACTTGGCTAGCCGATCGGCAGCCTGGTTACAAGATCGAGGAACAAAGGAAAAACTACAAGAGTTGAAGGAACTAGATAAAGATCTGATATCCTCTTCCACGGCCGCGGTGGTCCAATCGGAAAGAGATCCTACCTCAAGCCTACATATCACTGCTTTGCAATCAGCTTCGATGATGATGTTTCCGAAACCTTTCGTAATGGCCAGAGAAATACCCAATCTGATGGCCAAAGCTTCTGCCACTGCAGCAGATGAAGCAGAGAAGGATTCCGAAATTCCTTGAACAAAAGAACCCGAGCTATTCCGTGCAATAGCCGCAGCTGACACCATCCCTGAATGTGGATCGAAAGCAGCGTCACAATTGATCTTGATTAATCTCGGAGGGGGTGGTGTCCATTTCCTCGGTTCTAGACAGGGAAGAGAATCCCCTGGATGGCAGGTTACTGAATTTTGATGGAATTCCATGAATGCTTGTTCCGCCCGCAGCCAAACATCCCAAGGAAGGTCCTTCACACTCTCAAAAACCAACGCGTTTCTTGACTTCCATAGGGCCCAAAGAAGGAAAGCGATAAGAGCACATCTGTCGTAAAAGTTACCCAGTTGGCGAAAGTCATTTATTTTGCACCACCATTTCGGGAACCCAGGAAAACCAAGAGAGGACGGAGAGTAACTGAATCCTGATGCCTTCCAAGCTGCCTGTGCAAACGGATAAAAAAACAAGAGGTTTTCGATCGTTTCTCCTTTTTCCCCGCACCGAGGACAGCAGTCTGAGTCTTGAAAGTTACCGTGGAAGCGTGATGCCAGAATACCTTTTGTTGGAACGATATTATGGCACAACTTCCATAGGAAGGATCGAACTTTGAGAGGAACGCCTAGACTCCAAATAGAATTCCAAAATCCCTTTTTTGCAAACGGATCCTCAGTAGAAGAGGGATAACAACGGTCCTTGGAGGAGGCTTCTATAAATTTGTAACCTAATCGGGCTGAGTACTCTCCATTCTTCGTACCTGTTCATATAAAAGAGTCCTTTATCTGAGGCCCGCCAATCGGAATGGTAAGAATTGCCTTCGCTTCAGCCGGATCGAAAAGAACCTTAACTTAGCTTCATTCCAAGAGCGACCATCGGAAATCATGAGAGAGCTGACAGATGGAGAAGGGGAGTCCTGAGGCATTGGAGTGGAGATTCAAAACTTAGGTAGTCCCGGAACCCAGTTATCTTTCCAAGTTGAGATGAACCTGTCATTCCCAACTCTCCAGAGGGCTCTATCTTTAATAGTCTTCACTCCTTCTCTAATTCCTACCCATGCCCAAGAGGGATTAGAATGCTTGGGGGCATCGAAGATATTTCCGTTAGGATAGTAGATTCCTCGTAGGATCTGAGCCAGAAGAGAATCCGGGTTTTTAATCACTTTCCAAGCAACTTTTGTAATGAGAGCTTTGTTGAAGATTCTCAGGTTCCGGAAACCCATACCTCCTTGGTCCTTTGGTCTACAAAGATCCTTCCAATTCATCCAATGAATGTTTCTGTCCTTGTCGGTGCAATTGTTCCACCAGAATTTTGCCACCATCGAACAGAGCTCATCACAGAAGGTGACCGGAAGAAGAAAACATTGCATGACATATGTGGGAATAGTCTGTGCCACCGCCTTGATGAGGACTTCCTTACCTGCCATATTCAGAAACTTAGCTCTCCGGCCCTTCAGCCTATTCTGAACTCGCTCCTTGATGAAACCCAACGCTTCTTTCTTGCTTCTCCCTAAAAAGATGGAAGACCGAGATATCTAGCGTCCTCCTCCATAGGTTTAAAGCCCAGCACATTAGAAAGATGGTCTATTAGGTTGCAACTGACATTTAGGTTGCAACTGACATTTGGAGAGAAAAACACAGATGATTTCTGAAAATTAACGGTTTAACCTGTGGAAATTTGGAACAGCTGGAGGATTCGGAGAGCAACCGCACAATTTTCTTCATTTGCTTCTGAAAACAAGAGGCAATCGTCAGCGAACAGCAAATGGCTCAAGACTGGGCACCGTATTTTAATTCTCAGACCCATGAACTGGTTCATCTTGGTTTCCTTAGCAATGATCCAAGTCAGAATGCTAGATATGAAGGTGAAAAGAAAGGGTGATAGAGGATCGCCCTGTCTCAACCCCCTGCCAGCTTGGACATCCCCAAAGCGCTCCCTATTGAACACTAGGGAGAAAGAGACCGTCGTAACGCATTTCATGAATCTATGGATCCACCAGTCCTCGAAACCCATTCTGCTCATAACGAATTGAAGCAAGCCCCAGTCGACCTTGTCATAGGCTTTCTCAAGATCAATCTTAAGGGCCATGAAGCCCTTTCTACCTTTTTTTAGCCCGTTTGATTGCACGGAAGGCCTCATTGGCGATAATAATGTTGTCGTGGATTGATCGACCATGCACAAAGGCTGACTGAGAATCAGAAATGATCTCTTGGAGGATAACCTTCAGCCTCGTAGAAAGGATCTTGGTGATGACTTTGAGAGAGAAGTTGCAGAGGCTGATCGGTCTGAAGTGTGAAACTTCTGTTGGGTTTGTTTTTTTGGAATGAGCACAATGTTTGTCTTGTTTAGCCCCGCACACATGTCTCCATCCCTAAAGAAGGATGAAATCATCCCGATAAGGTTATCTTTCACCGTTTCCCAGTATGTTTGGTAGAAACATCCTGGAAAGCCATCGGGACCAGGAGATTTTGTGGCACCCATATTGAAAACCGCGTCTTTAATCTCTTCTTCCGTCACTTCTTTCCTAAGCTCATGGTTCATTGCCTCGGTAACCACACTCGGTATAAAGTCCCTGAGTCTTAGAAAATCGACCGATAGGTCTTTCGTGAACACCTTCTGAAAATGATGATGCAGGTAAGGGGCTATATGTTCAGTTTCCTCAAGCCAGATTCCACCTTCCCCTTTTAATTTGACGATGGTATTTACTCTGCGGTGATGAATGGTCGTGGCAAGGAAAAACTTCGTATTTATATCCCCCAATTTCAATCAGTTAACCCTGGACCGCTGATGCCAATATCTCTCCTCGCTCTCCCATTCAGCATGTAATTCCTTATTCAGCTTCATGTACTCTGTCAGCTCCGATTCTGTAAGCTTCCTGCCTTGGAATTGTTTGATCATGGTCGTTAGCTTATGTTTTTTTCTCATTTTTCTGCTTCATTCTTTCCTTACTCTATTTTGCAAGGACCAATTTAGTGTTGCAAATCTTCCTTCCAAACCTAGAGACCACTCTTTCCCCAGGCGAGATATTCCACCCCTCGGAAACTATCTGGGAACAGTCCTCGTCCAAGAGCCATTTCGTTTCGAATTTGAAATCCTTTTTATATTTCCTGGTGAAGCCCTTGGTGAACAGAACAATCGGAGCATGATCTGAGGCGACATCTATCTCTATCAATCCCAAAGCTTTAGGAAAACTTAGACTCCAATCAGTGGAACATAGAATAAGGTCGAGTTTTTCAAGTATAGAATTCTCTCTGCTTCTCTGGTTGAACCAGGTAAAGATGCCCCCTTAATAGGCAATTCGATGAGACTCGCGGAATTAATAAAATAGTTTAAAACCCTTACATCCTCTGGATTCACTGGGTTTCCACCCTCCTTCTCCTCTTGTCGTAAAACCATATTGGAGTCCCCTATAATGAGCCACTTGGTATTAAAGGAGTGCCTAAGGCTAGACAGGCTCCTCCAAAACTCTTGTCTTTCGTCTCTGTAAGGAGGGCCATATATAAAGGTTCCAAACCATTCATCTCCATTATGAAAAACCACATTTGTGTCGATAAAATTCTTGGTATAATTGATGACAGTAATGGTCACTTCTTCGTTCCACCAGAGGGTAAGCCCACCCGCTAAGCCGTTCGGCTCCACATAGAACAAGAATTTTAATTTCATCTTCATCCTGATTTTCTCCAGGTATCTCTTCTTTTTCTTCATCTCAATGAGAAAAATGATATCTGGTTTATGCTTGTTAATGGACTCACGGAGAGCTCTAACTGTTTCTCGGTTCCCCAAGCCTCGGACGTTCCATGCAAGGGTAGTCATTACACAGGACCAGAAGAAAATCTTGCAACCAAAAGCACAGACTCAAAGCACCGAAAGCAGTCGATATCAATGGAGAAAATGGAGGTCATAGGACAACCACACCACCCGAACTGACCCAGAGCCAACAGTACAAACACGCTTCCAGGTAGAAACCAAAAAGATCTTGAAAGCAATACACGATTAGCCCCAAAACATACACCCAAACTCTAAACGAAATTCAGCTACAGGTTCTAGAAAAACAGAACCAACAAGCGCAGACGGCAATCCGCCCAAATCATCAGATTTCAGTTCCAAAACTTTGACCAAAACGCACTAAAAAACAAAACAGCAGCACCAACTAAAGAACAATTTGCTTACCACATAAAGTCATCCGGTTCTAACACGATTGAAAATCAGCACAAAGAACATCCGGCAAAGAACCAATGATAAAAGTGTGACAGTAAACCATCTGAGATGATGGACCATAAGCAACAGAAAAAAGAAGGAAAACAACGACCAGATACCAGTCACTGGACCATTCACTTCGTTGGGTCAACTATGGAACAAGAAAACCAGAAAACCAACCATACAAAGCAATGGTGAAAGCCGCCGAAAAAATAGAGCATCGGAAAAAAACTAGAACAATACCATAAAGAAGGTGATCAAGCCACAAGGAGTAGGGGAAACAGCGAGGGAATGTGGACTAGCAACCAGAAATGGGGGAAAGCCACATGGGGAATAAAACAAAACAACCAGAAAACATACCAGGCCCTGGTAACAATTCCGACTGACGGAAAACCGCTTCCGGTGCAATATCGAGAAACCAACGCCCACTGGTGAACTCCAACCAGACGTTAATAGTTGTTCGCTGAAATGCACGCCCTCGAAATCCCTACCGACTGAGCCCCTTTGAGCAAACCACCAAGCGGCGTCGTCACCTTAAATTCTGGCGATCTGATGACCCTCTGACGACGGTAGAGTCGCTCGTACTGAGGCCAACCAAAAAGGCTGAAACCAGTGAACAAATTGATCGCCTGAGGCTCGGGAAGCTTTGGTTGGGAGAGAAATTTGGGGGCGCATGATAAACACGCGTTACACTTTGGGAAGAAATTATATAGTCATGAGAGTTGGTGTATAAAAGTATTGATGCTTTTGGCTTCTAGAGTTGTAATATGTAGCTTGTATGAATGGTTAAGATATTGGAATACTAAACATATAGATTTATTGATAGCTTTCCATTACTAATCATTTGTCGGTACCTGCGCCTCTTGGGTGTCCTTTAAACTAGTATATTAGGATAAGCCATTCTTGTCATTATTGACCTCATTTCATTTTCTTTGTATGCCACCTGGACCTTCAAGCTTCGGGCAGTTCTGCTGTGAGGCGGTTAATATACGGCGTGACCGGTTAAATATGTGACAGGTTAAAAGCGCAAAATAGGTAAATTACTTATTTTGTTGATAATATTATCAACATATTAGGTAGCGCCTATTATGTTATTAAAGTTTAGCTGATGGGGCCTTGAAAATCCGACGATAACAAAATAGGTAAATTACTTATTTTCTTGATACTTTTGAGTAAATTACTTATTTTGTTAATACTTTCGAAAGTATCTATACTTTTTTTTAAAAGTATCGATACTTTTTAAAAAAGCAATGTAACCGGTTGCAATGTGGCTCGAAAGTATCTATACTTTTTTAAAAAGCATTGTAACCGGTTGCATAGGATCAAGATCAAATAAACATTCATTATCTTTCTGCCGAACAAAGATATATTGCTAGATTCTCAGTGAATAGTGATCAAGCGAGACACAACTTATTTAGTTCGGATTTTTCTGATAAAAAGAAGATTGGATTTACGATTATTCAGAATTTAATCGAATCGTAGGTACTGGGCATTGCGGTTTCATATATTCTGCTATTCTCCACGAGAATGCTGATTTATTAGCAAAAAGACGAAGAAATAGATTTATTATTCCATTTCAATTGATTCAAGACCAAGAGAAAGAGAAAGAACTAATGCTGCATTCACATTCAGGTATCTCGATGGAAATACCCATAAATGGTATTTTCCGTAGAAAAAGTATTCTGGCTTTTTTGATGATCCTCGATACTTTCGAGCCACATTGCAACCGGTTACATTACTTTTTAAAAAAGTATCGATACTTTCGAGCCACATTGCAACCAATTACATTACTTTTTAAAAAAGTATCGATAATTTTAAAAAAGTATAGATACTTTCGAAAGTATCAACAAAATAAGTAATTTACTCAAAAGTATCAACAAAATAAGTAATTTACCTATTTTGTTATCGTCGAATTTCCAAGGCCCCATCAGCTTAAACTTTAATAACATAATAGACGCTACCTAATATGTTGATACTCTTATCAACAAAATAAGTAATTTACCTATTTTGTTATCGTCGGATTTCCAAGGCCCCATCAGCTTAAACTTTAATAACATAATAGGTGCTACCTAATATGTTGATACTCTTATCAACAAAATAAGTAATTTTACCTATTTTGTTATGTTTGTATCGATAACTACAAATAACTTAAGTTTGCCGGTTACCAATTTTTTTTTAATATTTCTTCATGTTTTCTACCGGATACATTATATTATGTCAATATATTCGGTAGCGCTTTATCGACTTTATTACTTATCTTATAATATTTCCACTAACGTCGTTTCTTAGCCGTATATTAGTCCGCCTTTCCTTAGAATTTCCCTCAAACTTCAATAGAGGTTTAGTGTGATTGTGTGAACCTTGTACTACTGGAGAATGTAATAAATGGGGACTATAGTGTTTTTAAATATGTTCACTTGTAACACCCCTTCCCGGCCTGGTCGAGAACCGGGTCAGAAGGTGATACCGATGAACAGTATGATGATCGGTGCAATAAAATTTCAACTTATAATCGATAATTGAACAATGTTATGAAATAATACATTACCAAAAATGCATCTTAGTCCAATTAATCCATTATGAAACAATAACTAATCATTTAGGACCAATTCTTAACTATTACAAGTTTTAGGGACTACACTGTAAATCTGATAGATTATAGGTCCTTCAATGCAATTGATTAAAACATAATGAAATTTAATACAATGATAACAAGTCTGTAAAATTTCATACAATTTGGAATTCATTTACGCATCCAATTTAATCATCCTAATTTCAGTGACTAATTTGTGAACAATGTAAACATTCAATTTCTGCCTTTTAACCAACTTAACTAACCATGTATCGAAACACCCTTAGGTTGTTTCGATACGGGTGCACATTGGTTAAACTTGGTTAACTTTGCCCATTACCTGTTTCGATACGGGTTGACTTTCATTGACTTTGACTTTGACTCGTTCCGATACAGGCTAGGCTCGTATCGAAACAGAGAATTCTAGTAGCAAAACGTTTCGATATAGTCCCAAACCGTATCGGTACGCCCTGTTTCTATGGTTCAATTATTCTTAACCGTATCGATACGCCATTACCCCGTATTAATACGGCCTGACCTGTAATGACAATTTTTTGCTGGGTTTTAATCGAATTGACCTATCAAACGATGTTCAAATGCAATGAAACTTTACACATAATATTTCAATACTATAAACTATTGGCATGCCAAATTTCATGATCATATGAATACATTTACTAGATTTTCACCTATGTGAGCCATATATGTCATCTTTACCAAGTTTTAGCCTTACCAAAAGTCATTTTAGGGCTTTTAATAACCTTACAACTTATACACATTACTAGCATACCAAAATGGGCACAAAAGACTAGCTCAAATACTCTGCCACCTTCCTAGGAGTTCATAAGGTCAATATACATTATTTTGGCTTGTAGTGACTTGTCTTGCTGTTACTTATCTGGTCTTCTACGATGATCGATTCCTTAACCTGAAATGCATGAGATGAGACACCTTAGGCATACTTTGCCTAGTGAGGTAGTCATAAACAATATAAATATTAGCGAGTAATGTATGTACATATTCTCATGCTTATCAATATCAATGTCATGTTTTAATATACAATTTTACACATCAAATTCATTATCAACCCTTGGATTGAATCAAGATAGCGGATACGCAAATTCTACGCCTCGCCAAATCAATAAATGGTCTAGTCCCTTCGCCTCGCCATATGACCAATACCAAAACACATTCCTCCGCCTCGCCAAATCAATATATGCCGTAGCCTTAGAACCATAGTCCACTCGTACACTGAGCTCATGAATTCTATGGCATGCCAATTGTAATGTCCATTCAAATCCAAGGTTTCAATGACAATATCCATATTCAATATTCAATGGGGATTTCAATGATCAATATCTTCAATGTTATTACTAGAGAACATGATTCAATATCAATAATTCATTATGTCGATGTCAATGTTCAATATTCGATGATTCATTTGCAATTTTTCAATAACAATGCACAATGACGGTATCAATATCTATGTCCGATGCTCATTACCAAACTTACCGATACTTACCAATAGATTCGTTTAACAATCCGATGCAACTTCTTTAAGGGAAATGTTAGCTATAAGATCGAAATCAACAATAATGGATTCGGGAAGGCTCCTCATCTAATCCCGAGACTCCGACTACACTCACCTTGATAATCCAAAGCTTTCAAGGCTCTCGGATGATAACTCCCTTGTTCCTAGCCTTCGGTGAATTTGATGGATGCTCCTTTTCGTTATCTTGAGTTAGGAAATCAATAGAGAGATTATTAGGATCGATATTACGATATCAAAATCAATATAACGATATCAAAATCGATATCCGACTTCAATATAGACAACAACGATGGATTATCCATGGGTGGTCAAAACCCTAGATTAAGATTAAGCTCGATACGTCAATGGAATCCAATGATTGTTTGAGGAATATAGGTTACTCGATTAATGGCAATAATTCGATATCAATAAAACGAAGAACAATGAAGCTTGAAGCTAGCTCCAATGGAGGTGCTTGCTTAGGTAGGAGACGATGAAGATGAAGAATGGAGAGGTACTTGCTTAATTTGGAATCGGGTGAGTTTTCTATCACTTTACAATTCCTTTCTTTTTATTATTAATGCTCACTTATTAGGCTTTCCTTAAGGTGAAGCAACTTCACCAGATTATCCCATGTTTGGGAGATTAAAATTGAGGAGGGGCTAATCGCAAGGTTAGTCCCTCAACTCTCAATTCTCTATGGTTTTGACCCCCAAAATTTCTGATTTCTACAATCTAGCCACTAAACGATTTTCGATACTATTCAATAAAGTTCATGTTCAATAAATTGACTCAATTAGAGCCCAATATCAAATTATTAACAAGATAATACAATATTTAAACCTTATCGATGTGAGATTTCCGATCACTGGAACCCAATTCCAACTAGACCAGATTTTGGGGTGTTACAACTCTCTCCCCCTTACGAAAAATTCGTCCTTGAATTTTTACATGAACCAAAGACTTGTGGATATTGTTGTTTCATGGTCTCTTCAGGTTCCTAAGCAGCTTCTTCAATAGTGTGGCTCTTCCAGAGCACTTTAACTAATGGTACAGTTTTGTTGCGAAGCCACTTGACTTCTCTTGCATGAATCTGAACCGGTTCTTCCTTGTAGGACAAACTTGGTTAAGTTTCTACAGATTCAAGTTCGACAATGTGCGAAGAATCAGAACGATACTTCCGGAGCATTGATACATGAAAAAAATCGTGGATTTTACTCAATTCATAGGGTAACAATAGTCGATATGCTACGAGGCCAACTTTTTCAACGACTTCAAAGGGTCCAATGAATCGGGGACTCAATTTTCCCTTCTTGCCAAACCTCAGAACTTTCTTTCACGGTGATACTTTAAGAAATGCTTTTTCACCAACTTCATACTCAATGTCTCTTCTCTTGAGATCAGCATAGGCCTTTTGTCGGTCGAAAGCAACTTTCAAGCGATCGTGGATGATGGTAACTCATTCTTTAGTTTCCCAAAGTAAGTCAGGGCCCAACATCTTGCCTTCACCAAGTTCAAACCAACACAATGGAGTCTGACATCGTCTGCCATACAATGCTTCATACGGAGCCATTTGGATTGAAGCCTGGCAGCTATTATTATAGGCAAATTCAACAAGGGGCAGGGATTTCTTCCAAGTTCCACCAAAGTCAATGATACATGCTCGAAGCATATCTTCCAAAATCTGTATAGAAAGCTTGATGGTATTCTTTGAGTCTCCTTGAAAATATATTATCCATTACATTGAGGCTTCAATTTAAGCTAGACTGTAGAGAATTGACCGAATTTTTAAGATACATAAGTCAATGTAATGACTGGTTAATGCTGTTATTGTCTATTGCAGATGTAAAATGTACATGATAGGGTTCAAAATGTACACAAAGGTGAAAAATACTTTTAACAAGTCATTTTCATGTTAACTACATCAATGCACGCGCAACTTCTACCCTTACTGGTGACCTAGCAATAATGCTAGATGATATCTAATAGCATGATATATATATATTCATTCTTTTTTCTTTTCTGTAAATTTAAATTGCAGGGTTTCACCAATGTTGACAAACATTTTTTAAAGCGCTTTCAAAGAGCTCAAATGAGGAAGTAAGGCTTTGTAACATTTCCTTTGTAAAAATGGATTTAGCTTGGTCCATTGTTCTTCCTTTGTACATTTGTTTGGAAATATGCTAAACATGTCACTTGCTTTGTTGATCAAGAGGAATGAGCATCTTTTGACAAGGAAACCACTGCAACATAAAAGGAAGTAGAAGAAGTATTAGATGATTATTTGTCAGTGGCACCGGCATGACTTGTGTTTTCTTGAGTCCCCGGGAATCTATTATTCTTGTTTTGTGGGGGTATTGTAAAGTTTTGAATTTCTTTACGAGCTAATTAAATTCTATTAGGTTTCTAAATGTGTCATCTCTCTTTTCCATTCAAGTTATTTTGTCTTCTTTGATATGTGAATATGCTGAAAGAGTAAAGCTCACAACTTTAAGGCTAGTTATTTCGGTAAAAACCTGAATGACTACTTGTATTCTTCCTATCTTACTACCTTTTGGACTAGTGCATTAGCTGTTGGAAGAACAAAGCAAGACCTTGGAACAAGATTAATGGATATAATTAGTGGCGTTTATGGTTCAAAATGCCACTAAAAATTGTAACATATAGTGGCGTTTGTAGAAAAACGCCACTAAAACAGTTATTTGCAGCGTTTGTAAGCAAAAACACACTAAAAATTGCAACATATAGTGGCGTTTGTAGGAAAAATGCCACTATATCTCATAACCTTTAGCGGCGTTTGAAATTCAAAGCGCCACTAAAGAACAGTCATTTGCGGCGTTTGAAATACAAAACGCCGCTATATACCTCAACCTTTTGCGGCGTTTGTGGGTCACAAACGCCATGAACTTTTGCGGCGCTTTTCTTTGCGCCGGGAGAGTTTTTAGCGACGCTAAAAAACGCCGTTATAGGGATAAAAAAACGCCGCTAAAGAATTTCAAGGGAATAGTTTTTTTTCTTTACAACTTTGGGTTTTATGTTTATTTTTGTATGAGTTTTTTGGTGGAGATAGTTCTATTTTCTTAAAAAAATATTATGTTCGTGATATCTTCCATTACTTTTCAATAAAATCCAGTTATTATCGTTAAAAAAAGTACAACATTTACCTGCTAAGCACTTTCAAATCAGTTTCAAAATGTAAGTTGTATTCCAACTTTTTTTTAAATTCCTTTAAAACTAATTCACATTCATATTTAAGATATTACGTGTTTCTGGTCAATTATAGCTTCTATGTTTTCTTCTTAGTCCTTTGATTATTTTTTAATAGTCTGAAGGTAATTATAAGGTAATATATGTTCATAGATATTTTTAATTATTTGACAATACACTCACACCTTACTGACATTGCGATTGAATTTGAGTCTCCTAAGATGAATATCATCTGTTTTTCTACTAAGAGCACTTGTTGAATTCTTTAGTCCTTGAATTATTAAATTAAAGTGTATATATAAATATTAAATGTTACATGTTATATGTCATATATTATTTTCAGTATATATAATAACAATAGTCATTTCATGCATGATAGTGAAAAAAATATTCTACAAATATATTTACTTTAATTATAAAAGTTAAAATTTAAAGTCCTAAGATCTAAATTTAGTCATAAACTCTAAGTTATAAAACATAAAACTTAACTTAACTCAAAACATAAATCATAAACTAATTCTTTAAGCCCCTAAATTTTTTATTAAAGAATGAATCATACAAGCCTTAAACCTGCATTGTGTGTCTCATTAAAAATCTTTCTATTTCTAAATGAAGAAAGATAGTATAAAACAACTCAGAATGAAACTAAACTAAAAGCCAACAAGCCCTACCGGCCTTAAACCTGTTTTTGTTGGATAAAAATCTTTTGCCCTTTTTCGGTGCCTCTTTCTATGCTCCAACACTAAAAAACACACAAAAAATTAAATTTTAAGCCCTAAACCTAAATTCTAAATCCTAAACCCTACACCTTATACCCTAAAAAATACACTCTACCCCAAATTTTCTAAACCCTAACTTTAAACCTTAAACTTAATTTTTAATGTGAGAGCATAAATAAATGCACCGAAAAGTAGCAGATAATTTTCTATTCGTTTCTGCTATGCTTCTTTTTAGAATTGTAAAGATAAAGGAAACTAAGATTATTACATCAGGCCATGCCTATCAAATTCCAAATGTTGAAGCAGATGATTGGGCGGATCATGGAAAATGAACATTGTCTGGTGAAGCAAATTTCCAAGTTTTGCGATAGCATCAGCGGTCTTATTTGCTTCTTGGGGAATCCACTGAAGTTCAGTTACCCATCCTGCACCTCGCAGACCAGTAATAGAACGAATAAGGGCATTTGGATCAATTCTCGCCGTCGGTGAGTTTAAGCGTTTGATTGCTTCCAAACTATCAGATTGGACCAAAAGACGCTCAAACCCATTATCCTATGCAACTTTCAGACCTGAGTAGAGCGCCCATAGCTCAGCTTGCAAAGGTTGTGTAATCCCAATTGTCTTACTGAAACCAAGAATCCAATTTCCATCATCTGTACGAAAGACCCCGCCAACGGATCCAATCCCTGTCGATGTAGATACTGCACCATCTGTATTGAGACAGACCTAACCAGGATTCGGACACTTCCAACGAGCTGGTGTTGCCGAGCATTGATGTGTCGTAGCTACAAAAAGTCGAGACTCAACATAATATTTTTTTCCATGTTAGACTTCAATGGAAAACATAATTCATGGATGAATTACATCCATTAAAAACTAGATCATTACGATTTTTCCAGATTTGCCAGATCACAGAAGCAAACAACGATGGCCACGGAAAGTCCAAAGCAGAATGTATATATGTAGATTGCAAGTTAGACTGCAACCAATCATGGAGATTGAAGTGAAAGAAATCTGCGACAATGTGAGTTGGTAACAGCTTCATCCAAATCTCACTAGCCACTAGACAATCGCGGAGAGCATGAATAACAGTTTCCTCACTAGTATGACAGCAAGGGAAAATGGATGTTGGCCAATGGAACGACGACAACGTTCCACATTGGTCATTAACCTTTCCTTAAATGAAAGCCATAAAAAGTAACGTAGGCGTTGTGGTACCGGCAACTCCCAAAACACCTTCCAGCAGGGTGATTTGGTTTCCCAAGTGGAGTTCACCAACAAATCATAAGCATATTTTATGTCAAAATATTGATTTTGAGTGAATGGCCAGATGGACATATCGGCAATATCCGATTGAGCAGGGCATTTAATAGACAATATATGAGGAAGAACAGTAGCAGTAAAGATTGATGAGAGTGCATCAATATTCCAGTTTTCATTGTCATCTATGAAATCTGAGAAAGAGAGCTTAGATGAAGCAGCAAAATCCTCTAGAAGATGAGGACGTAAATGACCTAAAGTCGGAATCCAAATGTCATCAAGAAAACTTACATTCAAGCCATTGCCAATGGACTAAGCTATGTTGGATCGAAAATCACTCCAAGTTTTCGATATTGCCCTCCACAAAGGCGTGCAAATAGGATGATGCACCGATACAGGACAAGTCTCTACCATCTTATACTTTTGGCGTAGCAAGTTAACCCATAGGGCGTCGGTCTTGGATACTAGAGCAAAACAGATTTTTAAGACAAAAGCTACGTTAAAATCATATATCCTCTTGAATCCAAGCCCTCCACGGTCTAGTGGTTGACATAGAGACTCCCAATTTACAAGGGATAGCTTGGAGACAGTAGCCGATGAACCCCAAATGAATTTTCTTATAATTGCCTCAATTGCATTGCAAACCCGCTTAGGCGTGCAAATAGGATGATGTCCCGCTAATGAGAGCGTGCGACCAACCCACTCATTCAGGCGTTCACGGATTTTGTCCAATATAAAATCATAATCTAAACATTTCACACGTTCATGCAAGACAAGACTCCCAAATATTTCCCTAATGATTCCACATGTTGAGAGCCAAAGAATGAGCATATCATTTCTTGAACAGTAAGAGCAGTATTCAGTGAGAAATAAACTTGCGTCTTCCGCTGATTAACACGATGTCCCGAGAAATTACCAAACATTTTAAGGATGTTCTGAATAATCTCAGCTTGATTTAAGTCAGCTTTAGCATATAGGATGAGATCATCCGCAAAGAATAAATGCGAAAGCGGAGTACCATCCTTTATGAAACGAAATGGATGCCAAGTTTCATTGGATACAACATGTTTGATCAGATGACCCAAGCGTTCCATGACGAGGACAAAAAGATAAGGTGATAGTGGGTCCCCCTGCCTAATGCTTCGTGACGGAAAGAACGGTTGCAAAAGTCCCCCATTCCATTGTATTTGAAAACTGGATGAGGTGACAGAATGCATAATGATACGACGGATCATTGGAGGGAAACCCGCTTCAGTCAGAGAATCAAAAATAAAGTCCCAACGCACTTTGTCAAAAGGCTTTCTCAAGGTCTACCTTGATTGCCATCCATCCATCCTTGCGTTTAGACTGTTTCATTGAATGCACCGCTTCTTGATTAATAATAATATTTTCTGTGATGTTCCTTCCAGAGAAGAAACTTGTTTGATTTTGATCAATAAGCTGCGGGAAAAAAGGTTTTAATCGCCTCACCACCAACTTGGACGAGAGTTTATATAAGATCGTACATAAGCTGATAGGCCTGAAATCAGCAAATGTAGTCGGACTATCACACTTCGAAAGAAGCACAAGAATAGTCTTGTTGAGATCATGTTCAATTTGATCTCCGCGGAAAATACCTTGAATCATATGTATTATCGAGTTCCCTATTGTTTCCCATTGTTTCTGAAAAAACTCAACATGCAAACCATCCCATCCAGGTGATTTTAGAGGATGCATTTCCATTAAGGCGGCATGAATTTCTTCACCGGTAGGGGGCGAGTCAAGGGAGCTGAGAACATCACTTGATAAGATCGGGAAGACACCAGTTAACAGAAACTTCCCTAGTGAAGGGCTATCGTCCGTGAAGAGATTTTGGAAAAAAAGTGCAGCTTCATCTTTTAGAACAGTTTCATTCTGACACAGTGATCCGTTCGACAGCATGAGCGAATTGATATTGCCCCTTTGCCTACGACATATCGCACGCCGATGGAAGTACCATGTATTATGGTCACCTTGTGGAATCTAATCGGAAAGTGATTTTTGTTTCCAGAGAAGCTCCTTTTGGTCCAAAAGGTGTTCAACTTCAATCAATAGCTCAGATTCTAAATTACTCAAGAAACGAGAAGGGTGACGACAAAGAGATTTCTGCATGCCTCGTAATCTAGCCATTAACATCCGTTTTTTAGTGCCCACGTAGCCAAAGACTGTCTTATTCCAATTGTCCGCAGCCATTATGAAACGTCATAGAGTTACAGACATGGAATCATCCACAACCCAATTATCGGTAACCATGCGTGAAAAATCATCATGTGTTTGCCATCCTGAAAAATACTTGAATGGTGCCGAACGTGTATTCCGAATAGAACTTCCAATGCTTAAGAGTATAGGTCGATGATCCGAACGCATTCGAAGTAGATGCTGGACTGCAGACTCCGAATAGGCCTCGTCATAATAGCTATTACATATGAACATGTCCAACCTAACAGATGCGTTACCCCTAGTCCATGTATAAGCTGGTCCTTGATAACCCATTTCACGCAAACCATAGTCAATGGGAAGATTTTGGAAAGCATCACTCGGCTTGGAAGATTGCGCACAACCCAATCTATCCGCAGTTGTGAGAGTCGCATTGAAGTCCCCAAACAAAATCCACGGGGATCTGATGGACGATGCAATACGGCGTAAATGAGGCCATAATAGTTTCCTACCGGAAGCTGAGGGACTCGTATAAATAGTCGTAGCAAGCATAGAGGAACCAATTCTCTTATTCATGACACGCATGTGTAGAAACTGAAAATGAGTAATGATAATATCCACAGTTACTGTATCATACCAAGCCACCCAAATTCCACCGGAAAAGCCAATTGCCTCAATTCGATAAGAATGTGGAAAACTTAAAGCAAAAATTACTGAATTCGCTCGTCGACCGCTAATTCTCGGCTCAACAAACACAACCAGATCAGGCTTACAATCACGCAAGAATTGTTTAGCTGCAGGTAAGAATCGTAAGTCCCCACAGCCTTGTACATTCCAACAGATTATTTTTAAATCCATAAAGTAAGGAGAAGAAGAAATACACTTATCACTCCATCATGGCCACTGTCTAGTCTCCACCAAAGATGTGACTATTATCATCCCCAATTTGTTCAATTGGTCTGGAGCAGACTTGAGTTGATATATGTTTGCTATCCGCATTGCTATGCTACTGTTGAGTTGTATCAGGGGGATCACCCATGGGATGCATTGAGGAAGGTACTACATTAGTGACATCAGGTACTTGGGAATGCTCCACAAAATTTGGATCAACATTCTCCTTCATTATCGTTGTCGAATGTTTGGCCTTATCGAGTTGAATGTTGCAGTTATCTATTGTGGGTGATCGTGATGTGGACACTTTTTGAGACTGCCGGGATAAAACTGGAAAATCAGAGAAATTGACGGTTAAAGGTTTACGGACGGATGTAGCTTTTGGATTTTTGCCTGAAACGGTCACATTCTTCTATGAAACTGACTTTGCTGCCAACGAGTTTGTAAGCATGCGAGGTTGAGGAATAGCTGGTGTGTGATCTGTGGCCCAAGGTTGTTGGACAGTAGCATCATCAGAGATATGTTCAAATATAGGGTTAAATCAAGAGGCCTGTCCATAGATGGTTGGACGGGAAGGCTTTGAGGCATTCTAGTTTCTTAAGGGTTTACGTGTGCGTCGTTCGGCAACCATCCAGGGACCGAAAGAGGTTGTGTCAACAGGGTCAGTGGCTACGACTGTGTCAACGGAATCAACGGTTGTTTCATCTGGCACGGACGCAGCTCTTAGATCAGGATAATCATCTTGTGTGTGACCATATTTCCCACAATGAAAACAAATCACTGGCAACGATGCATACACAACCAATTGGATATTGCCATTAACCATTAGTTTTGGAATAAGAGGCTTCGATAGGTCAAATGAGATTTCCATTCTAGCGAAGCAACCCCTCCATCCCGATTCAATCTGATAATCCAATTTAATGACAGGTCCAATGGATTCACCAATCTCATCTATAATGCTTCTTTTGTACATTGTAACAGGTAAACCGGGAAGTCTGACCCATACCGTGACATTGGACGGATACGGGGTGCTCGTGGTAAAATCCAGAGTCCATTGTTGAACCATGAGATAGTGGCCAAAGATAGTCCAAGGTCCACCGGCTAGAGCGTCGAGATAATCTGATCTGGATCGGAAAGACATAAGGAAGTAATCATTCTCTATGTCCATTAGCCTAATTGCTTGCTTAGGCTTCCAAAGCTCGTGGAGTTTAGAGCTTAGGGTTGCATACCCAATTTTGCGATCGAGCAATTTAAGAACAAGAGTTTGATCGAGGCTTTTCTCGGCAATAGATTGAACGCGATCTGAAAAATCAATTGAGATTAACCCATCCACAAGGGTACGGGTGACATCCCCTTCCTGAAGTTCTATATCATCATCATCAAAAAAATCCATCGCCTCATGATCACCATTGGGATTATCTTTCATTAAGACTCTTTATAGGAAGGGACAGACTTGGCCGCTGACGCAGAAGGATCAATGTTGGGTGTGTGATTGGCACCACCACCATCAGGGGGATCATCATCTAAACGCCGATGTTTCCTAGGCTTACGGGGAGTATCCACTTCGAAGGCATAAGATTCTTTCATGGAGGCAGATCATGTTGTTTCTGCTATGCTTTAAACAATTTTTATTCCCTTGTCACATACAAAAACCGGCATAAAACAAAAATAGCTAACACCACGCTTTCACATTTGCTTTTTTTTTGTTGATAAAAATAGCTAGTTTTATTAAAAATAGAAAATATTCAAATTGCAATAAAAATTTGCAATTAGTAACGTAAACTAAACACATAATTTAGATATTTTTCTAGAACCATTCTCATAAGCAACTAGCCACTTGAGATTATACAGGTCCATACAAATTTTTTTAAAAAACCTAATCAAAATACTCGAACAAAAGATAGATACGAACAAATTTGACTGTATCGGTAAACGAACTACAAAAGGGGATCCAACTACTGAAAGATCATCGACAACCGCAAATCAGAGCCGAGCGTCGTGACAAAACCATCCACGAACGCAAATCATGTATCCAAATTCAATATGAGGGTCCAAACAGGGTAGATCAGCAGGATAACTAAATAAGTGTCATCTTAATCAGTCGAGGCGGTGTCAAATCTAACCCTAAGAATAATAAAAAAAATAAAAAATGTGCCAAAAGACAGAAAAATACGTGAGCAAAGGAATACATGCCACAAGAGTGGAGTTATTTTTATTAAAAATTAAAAAAAAAATTATAATAACGTAAAAGTAAAAAAAATTACAAGTGACCGACAACTGATATCGAAATTGGTGACGCCGCTAACCACCAAAGCAAAAAAAAGAGAGCAAAGTTTTGCGGAAAACAAAATTATATATATGTGTGTCGCTTTCACATTTGCTACCTGTGCAAAACTGCCTACACCAGATAGTCAGACAAACCTTTCCGAACTCTTGAAACATACATAAAACGCAACAGCTCTAATTGTGGATGCAAAATATTACCATAATAAAAGTTTAATAATATTATTGTTTCAAATTTTATAAGTTCGACGAGCAAAATATAAACTTTAAAAATTCGATGACTTTGTTTACTCTATTAATTATTATCAAATAGATTTTTTTTAAATAATGTAAAAGTAATTATAAGGTAATATCTATTCACAAATATTTTTAACCTTTGACGATATATATGTTTTGCGGACATTATAATTGAACCTAAAATTTTCAAGATGAATATTATCTGCTTTTGTATTAATACATTTGTTGGGTTTGAATCAAAGAGTTTGGTTATCTACACATGTCCTAAAGATTGGTGAGTAAGTGAGACTTGTGTGTCACATGGACGAAACATAGGTTGTTTCCGAGGCTTGTATAATTACCTATTTTGTTCGGGGTGTCACCCCATTTATATTTTTAACTAATGGACTTTGTTAATATATATATCGAATAATTAAAAATAAAAATTAAAAAAAAATAAAAAAACAAAAAACGGTATATATATATTATTGATGTTGAATACATATTTTTATATTATTATTACTATTAGAGTTATCAATATTACTATTATTAATGTTATTACTATATTATTAATATATTGTTATCTATCATTATCATTATTACCTATTATCCATTATCATTATTATTACTATTTGTTATTATGTTATTATCGTATATTATTATTACATACTATTATTATTATTATTGTTATCTATTATTATTACTATCTATTATAATTATTATAAGTGTTATTTAATATTATTATTATTATTATTATTATTATTATTATTATTATTATTATTATTAAACAGATCTGAAAATCCAAAAGAAAAAAAACTAATACATATACATAAATAAAGCCTGATGTTAATAAAAATTAAGCCCAAAGTTCATTAATATTAGAAAGTCCATTTACAATTAAAAACCAAAAAAATATTACAAGGCTTGTTGGCCCAATTGACTAAAAACCCTAATCTAATCTGTCCATCTTTGTCTTGCAGTCGCCCAACCCCAGCCGTCAGATCCGGATGGAGATTTGACGGTCCAGATCCACTCTCAGCGAAAACCCTAGAAGCCTCTCCCTTCTACTGGCGCCGCAACGTATCAGTCGTTGGATCGTGCTTGGGACATCGAACGGCCAAGATTGGATCCGCCAAGCGCGTGTGATCCACGCGCGACTCCCCAATGCCCAGACGCGCGCGTGCAATTCACCGCGTGCCTTTTCGAATGCCGCATGACCGTCCAGATCCCCATCGACGGCACAGAGCGACCGTCCACATCCCAGCCTTCTCTAGTCCCCTCCCCATCGTACGAGCCTCACATGCAACAAAAAACCAAAATGCCAGAAGATGCAACGCGCAACAAATTCAGGAGAAAACAACAAAACCACAAAGAGGAAAAAAAATCAACAAATTCAGCAGACGAATACCAAAAAAATCAAAGGGTAACTGATAGCAGATTTTACGAGAATTATATGTAATGAAAAATGCAATATTTTGGGCTATATAAAGCCGAAATCAACTTTGTAACAAGAAAAAAAGGGAGAACATGTTGTAATCGAGAAAAAAATTCAGAGAAATCAATACAAGCCACCTCAAGTTTACAGAGGTATATCATCTTCTTTATTTCGTTATCGTTTCAAAGCATAAGAAAATAAAAAGGTTAGGGTTTTCTGTTTTCTTTTTTACCTTTGCGTCGCTCCATCTTTCTCCGTTCTGTGTTCCTCTTTACCGTCGATAAGCCTCCTAGCCCCTTTGGGGCCTTGCATGGTGAGTCGGTGAAGGAGAACACAAAAAAGGGGAATCGTTTTTGGGGTTTTTCGGTTTTTGAAAGTTAAAAAAAGAGGTTTCTTTTTGGGTTTACAAAACGGCAAAAGAGATTTTCTAGTTTGTAGGGTTTCGAAGAGTAAAAAAAGGGTTTTTTTAGGGGTTCCGACGCCGGCAACGGCGACCGAAATGATGACGGCGCCGGGAAATCAGAGGAAAAGGGGTGAGGCTCTCTGTAGGTTTAGGGTTAATGAAATAAAAAAGGGCTGAGAGTGTTTTGTAACACCCGGGTTTGGGGGTCGGATGGAAATAATATTAAAATATTGTTTCGGGTTTCGGTTTTAAAATTTAAAATAATAAAAAAATATTATTGTAGGCCTCGGGTTTTCAAAACAAATAATTTGTGTTGGAAATGTTTTGATTTTTAAAGTCCAATCCCATGGAATTTGGAAATTGAGATAGCTATCCTCATTAATGGCAAAAATGTAATTAAATGGACTTTCAATAAAAACCCCATTTTTGTTTAAAATATCCCTTGTCATCTTCTTCCCTCTCTCTCCCATCTCATTTCTCACGACAAAGAGAGCATCCCTCTCCATTTCACTCTTCCACCACCATACACCTTCATCTTTGGTGCATTTTGAAAGGTAATTTCGTTTTCGACTTCTCCTCAACTCCCTCTCTTCAAAAGTACACTTAGTTTTCATTTTCGTTAAGATTTTTAGAAAATGGAGTTTTGAAGATTTTGATTAAAAATAGAAACTTTATGTTGTTAAGCTCAATGCTTTGATTTAATATGGTTAGTTATGAAGTCTAGGAACTAAATGGTACCACATATGTGAATTTTGAATGGTTTTGAGCAATTCCCGAATTTGGGTATAAATGGGGTTTTTGGAAGGGTTTGGGTGAGTTTTGGGGGTTGTTTTAGGTGGGAATTGATGGTCCAATGTTAGTACTATGGATAGGGGTTGATTTGGGATCATTTGTGGGTACAATGGGTGTTGGAAACATGGATTTTGGATGTGGTTTTGGGGCTGCCCGAGTTTGAAAAATATGGTGTTGTTCATGGCTTGAAACATTGAAAATTGTATTTGAATTTGAATTTGTGTTTCGGGTTGGTGTTTTGATGTTGGGCTGATTAGAGGTCATTTGAATTGTGATTGAGGTTGTTTGGAAGCGGGAACTTGTGTCGGAGAAGCTTCGGGAAGAGATCCAGAAACTTGAGGGTGGTTGCTTGCTTGGCTTTGAGCTTGAAAGCTTAGGTGAGTGGTTAAATGTTTTTGAAATGGTTTTGAGTATTTGGTTCAAGCATGTGAACCTAGGATGGGCTTGGTAAACCCACCTAGAGTTGGGATTAGAGTGGCAGCCTAATCCCAAGCTTTGATTAGAGACTTTGGTTGCACTCTTTAATGATTGTATATGCCTCGTGTTAAATTGTGATGGTGTTGATTATGTATATGTTGTATACATGTATGTTGAGGCATGCTGGATGCATTGTTATATGCATGTTGATGATAGATATGATATGTTTATACACATGTGCAAAATATGATGTGATATGGTTGTTAATGATGTACATGTGGTGTTGTCATGTGAAATGAGATTATGAGGTGATTGCTTGATCCGAGGATCACGGTGAGTACATTCTAGGCATGGAAATGTGGTTTGTGCATGACGGTGAGTCATGGTGAGTACGTGCTAAGCACGGAAGCTATTATAAAATGATATTGTGAAAGATTATTGAAATGTGTAGTATTGGCACTAGTATACTTGGGTACAAATGATCGATCATTAGGATGTTAGTGTGCACACATGAGTCTAAATTCGCGCGTGGCCTTGGTGGCGTTGAGTCACCAAGGAGGAGTACGGGTACGCCCGGAAATTGTATTTATATTAGTCGATGATGAGTGGAATCCCATCGACGGGGCGTGAGGATGAGTGGAATCCCCTCCGCGTGAAATGAGGCGTGAGGATGAGTGGAATCCCCTCCGCGTGAACGGTGATGAGTGTAATCCCACCGTCAGGTAATGGTTGTGTCGTTGGATGTGAGTTCCAACGGTTATCCGCGTATTCGAGTCATAGCTAGGTGCCAATACGGATTGTAGTTACGTTGCCAATATGTGGTTAATTGTGAACCGAAGTGATTTGGGATGTGTTGCTAGCACGGTTTAATATGTGTGAATTCATATGTTGTGGATTTAAACATGTTGAGCATGACATGATATTGAATATATGCTCATGCATCATTAATAATTATGGCTCCTGTGGATCAGAGGTAAGATCATGCATTTAATCTTGGTTGTAGCTCGTGCTTGGACCCTGTATTGTCGAAGGTTTGTTTTACGAGCTTACCCTCACTAAGCTTTTATGCTTACGCTCTCTTTTGTTCGACAATGCAGATCAATGGCTTGTGGGTGGCAAGGGCAAGGAAAGGCCTCCAAGTGTTGCTTACGGTTAGCTCAAGTATGATAGTTAAATATAAAGATTGTAATAGTAAAGCAATGGGATAGGTTTCGTGTTATGATGCTTTGAAATATATTGTTGTTGTTGTTTAGGAGCATGTTAGACTCCTCGTATGTGTTTGTTAATTTCGCTTTTGGGATGTATGCCTTGCTTGAAACCATGTTAGTATCTTTACTATATAGAATTGCCTAAGTGTTGGATATGTTGAAGCTTAATATCTTTAATGGCATGTATGGATGTGTGGCTTGAGATTTTATGCCTTGGTGATTAGTTTCGTTTTGTTGATGTTAAAGCATGCTTGTAAGTTGGTTGCCTTAGGATTAATTGCTAGTTTGTTGTTGGAGGTTTCGGAGGTGTTTTGGGGCACCCTTGTGCCTTAAAACAGCCAAAATGAATCTGCAGACAGGGGGCGTTTCGGAACGGGCCATCCTGTTTCGGAACGGTCCCTTTGCATTTGGCCTGCCGTTTCAAAACGGATGGGGGTCGTTTCGGAACATTTTTGCTACTGGAATTTTGAGAAATTGGCGAGATGAAGGCGTTCCGAAACGGGCCTTTGATGTTTCGAAACGGTCAAATCTCGTTGACCGCGAGAAGTTGACCGTTAGGGTCGTTTCGATACGGGTCACCCCTGTTTCGAAACGGTCACCCCATGGTTGACCTTGGCCTGTTGACTAAGTCAAGGCGTTTCGGAACACCCTAAGGGTGTTTCGAAACGGCCTGCTGTAAAGGACTAAAATGAGCTGTTTAATGTTTTGGTTTGTCGGAGTATGTTGCATTGTTTGTATCTTCCGCTGCTATGCTTCACATAGGATTTAATTATGCCTATAGACAAGGTAAAATAAAAAGGAAATTTTCTGGGTCGTTAACCGAGGGGAAGCCTTCACGGGTTTCGCTTCGGTTTTCCCCGTGTGGCCCACTCGGACCGGTCAAGCGTCCGGACCGGGACGAGGGGGTTACATGTTTTAATTTGGATTTTATAGCGTCTTAAAACGTTTAAATCGATTTAATCATCATTTTAATCCCTCCGTCTCATTTTTATTACGCAAGGGAGGGCTTCCGTTTTTTAAAACCACGCCCGTAGCCCTTACATGTTTTTAAATGTTTGCAATTTCATCCATTCTAATTGATTTTCGGGTGGTCAAATCACCTTTTTGGTCCTTAGGGCTTTCCGCGTCCATTTAATTTGGTCCCATTTCGTGTTTTAATTAGTTTTTTAATGGGTTTATTACCATTGTGGTCCTTACCAGTTTGTATTTTAATTATTTACTTAGCCTTTTATTTTTGTGATATTATGCTTTATTATTCAAGATTTTCCATATTATTTGTGTTCGTTTAATGTGCATATGATATGTGGTTTTTAATATGTTTTTAGCTAGTTTTATATCATTCGAGTATGTTTTTCGTAGCATGCATTTTAATGTCATTACATGTGACTTTTGATACTTTGATTTGCATAATAATTAATTTAAATTATAAAAAGGAGGTACTTATTAATTCGCATATTCTGGTAGAAATATCCTAGCTTATTGGATATTCCTCGAATATTCGGATTAATTCGAATCGTCTAAAGGTAAATTCATAATTAAAACGAACAAGACCATAACACCATATTTTATTTGCTTGCATCATGCATAAAGGTGGCGTACGGGATCCGAACCCTAAACTAACACGACAGTCAGACTTATATGATGTCGGTTTAGTCTTTGGTTCGGTGTACCGTCATCCTTTTTAATTAAATGTCAGATTAATTCGAAACCGCCAATTTGATAAAGCTCGCATAATTAAAGTTTAATTTTCAATTAAGAACCCCTAATTAAACTCATTTTAAATTTCGGATAATTTCCATCAATTAAAAGCAACAATTGTCTTGGTACTGATTTCCGGGCGTGATGGGGGTGCTAACCCTTCCCCACACTTAACCAACTCCCGAACCCTTTCAAATGAATCTCTGGTTTTGGTTTTTACGGTGTCCGGCCTACCTCAGTGGCCGGTGGCGACTCCAACCAAAAAAAAATTTAAAGGTTTTTTTCTAAAGCTCGAATTTTAAAAATCCCCTTTTAATTAAATGTTCCAAAAAGTGGAACTTAGAAAAAAAAACGTTATCACAGCGTGGCGTCTCCGCTGGGGACCAATTTTGTTTTGCAAAACAAAAAGAGAGTTAAGCCACAAAAAAAATTGTTGCTTTTAATGATGGACATTTTTGAAATTTAATTTGACTTTAGCGAGGTGGTTCTTCCTTGAAAATGGGACTTAAATTATACGAGCTTCGATAATTGGTGCTCTTTGAATTAATTTTTCATTTAATTTCAAAGGAATCACCGACATGTGTTGCATCACGATCATTAAGCTCTATACTCGAGCTTCGTCCCCTAAGTGGGAGTGAAACGCCTATACCCACATGAGCATCCCTCTACGGGTCGGTAATTTACTTCCGTAATCCACGCCTTTGACACGTGAGCAGCCCTCCACATCACTAGGTCGTACTTTCCCCCGAACCGAAACCAATTCGCAAGCTTGTAATGGGCCAGAATTGGGGTTCTTGTTGTCTTAGTAGGTGATAAGATAGGTTCTTGTACCATTGTTAGAACCGAACCCACGTGAGTGAGAATTTAAGAAGCCCACCCCGATTAGAGCCATGCGGATAACCGTAGAATTAGAATTCATGCTTGTAGGTCTTGCATTGTTAATCTACTTTGGTGTGTTTTCATTTGTTTGTTTTATTCAGTTCATTATTGTTGTTACTAATCCAGATGCCTTTTTTGTCTTGTTTTGCTTATTTTTGCATATTCATCGCATTTTCACACGAAGTGTTGATTCAAGAACATTCTAAAGTTGAAAACTTTCACAATGGGAGAAAAGAGTCCGTAGCAATGGAGTTTTCGGAACGTGTTAAGGGGACGAGCGATTTATTGAAAAGTGTACCCTATGTATTTATTTTCTCGCCTCGTTGCAATAAGACTTGATCTCCGTTATGAAAGTTGTTTAATGAGGATGTTTGTCGAATCAACATTTCCTTGCATTCGATTGTTTTTTTTTTAAATTATTGCCTTTAATCATCTGTTTCTGTTATGCATACGACATATCATGCATTACATCATTAAAGTCACGGAATTAATTGTTCGATGTCATGGCAGCATTCGTGACTATCGAAGATTTCGCATCCACACTTTACTCGCCACCAAAGGAAGCAAATGGATGAGAGTTTTGCTAAGTTGGAAGCCGATTTGAGAGGTCAATTGGAGCGAGCTCAGCAAGATTTGAGGGACACTATCATCAAGTCCCAACAAGATATGATGAAAGAGATATCTTAGTTGCTACAAGCCAATCTAAGAGGAAAGGGTGCTGTTAGAAACCCTGGTCAGGAGAAGGACCCCTCGTATTCCCCTGGTTTTGTCATCGATACCCCTAAGGCCTCGCAAGGAGCGGCTACTCAAGGAGATGGGGCAACATCACATCAAGCGGGCGCCTCTAACCATGCTCCATCAGGTCTGGTCTTTGATCATGTGCAAAATGTCGGGGATAGTGTCCCAGACTTGGATGAGATTGAGAATTTGAACAAGGTCAAGGCAGAATTCTCGAAGCAGCTAGAAGAGACCCAAAAAGACCTCGAGGAGAAATTCCGAACAAAAGAGGGAGAAGATGGGGCATATGGGATGAATGCTAGAGATCTCAGTTTGGTTCCAGATCTGATAATCCTGCCCAAATTCAAGACTCCGGAGTTTGAAAAGTTTGACGGGATGACTTGCCCTACTGCCCACATAACCATGTTCTGTAGAAAGATGACGGGTTTCATCAACAACGAGAGGTTGTTAATTCATTGCTTTCAAGATAGCTTAGCGGGACCCGCAGTGAGGTGGTACAATTAGTTGACTCGTGCTCAGATTAGGTCATGGAAGGATTTGGCCAAGGCTTTCACAGATCAGTATAGGCACATAACCGATATGGTCCCAAACCAACTCATGCTACAAGGTTTGGAGCAAAGGCACAATGAGAGCCTCCGTGAATACGCCCAGCGTTGGCGAGATGTGGCAGCACAAGTCCAACCTCCACTCCGTGAGAATGAGATCTCTCTTATGTTCGTCGATACTTTGAAGGGAACTCTCTATGACCGCATGATAAGCAACCCTATCAGTAATTTCTCAAATATGGTTATGACCGGTGAATGTATCGAGGCAGCTATCAAGAGTGGTAGAATTGATGGAGGAGAGAATGCTCGGAAGCAGTTCAAGAAGAAAGATCACGAGGTGAACAACACTAGCACCTTCAAGCCTTCCAAGCACCTCACAATCTCACCGCCTCGAGCCGCAATCGGGAATGCGCAAAGTTCAAACAGAAGAGAGAATAGGGCTCCCAAGAGGGAACAAGAGAAGATGTCCTTCACCCCTCTACCCATGTCATACAAGGAAGTATACAAACACTTATACGAGGCTGATCTGGTTCGCCCATATCATGTTACTCCCTTCCAGCCACCTTACCCTTCATGGTATGACGAGAAGGCGCATTGTGAGTACCACGGTGGAATACCGGGGCACACGATAGAAAATTGCACAACATTCAAGAAGCTCGTGCAAAACATGATCAACACCGGGATCCTCGCGTTAGAGAGGCCCAACGTGGCGACCAATCTGCTTCTAAACCATGGAGGACGAGGTGTGAATGCCCTCGAAGAGGTAGATGCAAAGAAGGTGAGGATGGAGGTGTCAGAAATCAAGTCCCCTCTGAGTTGGGTGTACGAACAGTTGTGCGCAGCGGGCTTAATTGAGAAGGGTCCGAATGGGGCATGTGACAGCCATGAGTCATTTTGCGAGTACCATCAGACTGCGGGGCATCAGATTCAGAGTTGTCCAGAATTTAAGCAGTTGGTTCAGGAACTGATGGACAATAAGGAGATCAAGTTCCTCGAGGAAGCTTAAGGGGTGGGATGGATGGCCAGCCAAGTAGTAGTCAAGGGTTTTATGCATCCAAGTTTGCTTGTTTTTATTTTATTGCATTTTAATATTTTCTTTGAAGTAATGTGTGGAATCAACTTTGCTACCCTTTTGCCCGAAGGTAGCAAAGATCTTTTTGTAAGGGCCTAAGACTGCATGTTTTTGAATTTCAATGAAAGGATGCATTATATTATTTTGTTTCAATCATCCCTTCATTTCGTGTATATATTTGTCTATTGAGTCCATGTATATCAATTGCACAAGGGACATTGACCTTGACCCTAAAGGTTGATTTCGAGCAACATGTGTCTATTGGAAATCGAAACTGTGAAGATAATGAATATGTGGCTTACACTCCGAGTTAATTTGGTCGTCTATTGAGTACACATAGCATTAGGGCCTTCGGGAGAACAAACCGGAAATCGTCCGTGCTAAAAAAAAGAAAAAAGAAAGAGAGAGAGAGAGAAAAAGAAAAAGAAAAAGAGAAAGAGAAAAGAAAGAAAAAGAAGAAAAAGAAGAAAAAGAAAAGACAAAAGAGGGAGAATACTAAAAGCGTAAAAAAACACTCCAATGTTCGAAACCTGGTAATAGGCATTTTCGGATACGAGTGTGGAATTTTTGGGGCACTCCTCTGTAGCAAAAAGACCAATAAGGTTGCTACGCACCATTCGAATCAAAAACTTTAGCTACATGAGTGATGGTAATATTTTTAAATCATGACAATGCCGAGTAGCTCAGAGTTTTGTTGTTTGCTCCATCATTCATTTCGAGCCAAAGGGATGTGATGAGTTGACTTCCCCAAAATCATAAAGAATTGAGACAAAGTAATAATGATATGAGCGAAGCCTATAGAAGATAAGTCTAATTGATTAAAAAGATGAAATAGCTCGGAGAGTATGTCACGTCTTCAGACATCGGCTCAGTTTTTGAGGTCTCATAGACACATGTTGCTTAAGACAATCCTTGGTAAGCCATAATAGTGTCGTTCGTGCACTTGATATTCGGGGTATTTAATCTAGTCGGATATAGCCATGATTTAAAAAAAAAGTATAGTTTTCAAAAATACATCTCATTTTGAAGTCAGAAGATGCAATCTAAATTTTTAGTGGAAACCAAAATATTCCCATTGCTTCAGGGATAAAGTTTAGAATGCAATGTCATGAATACAAATAACAGCTCACCAGTGGCCATGGTGAGGATAGTAGTAAGATTTCACATGCTACAGTTCAGGGACTCGAGGCAAGTTTCTGTCAAAGTGCCTTGATCGGTTCAGAAGATGAAAAACGGACCTTGATGAACTTAAGAGGAAAGCTCAGGGGATTGGGGGCATGTGCTTCCCCTAATGTCGAGAAAAGAGAAAAGTCGTCATATTGAGTTAAGACGAAGAGAAAGTTGAGCACCCAGCTTGAATAGGGGACATTGTTTTGGGAACGAGCACTACGAGAAGTGTTGTGTCTTTTATGACTAGTGGAAGTCAGCAGTTATCTTTCGAGAAGAGACCGGGAATGGAGATTTGGCAAAGATGAGAAAGCTAAAAGAGACTAAGAAGAAGAAGAAGGTTGAAGAGTGAAAGCGTCCAAGCAATTTTGATGTCATAATTCATGCATCATTTGTAGTTAGGCATCCCTAGGATTAGGGGCATGCTAACTCACATCATCATATCATTTTTACCTATTTTTTACAGGTATATCAAAGCTGTTA
Source organism: Hibiscus trionum (assembly GCA_030270665.1). Classification (NCBI taxonomy): domain Eukaryota; kingdom Viridiplantae; phylum Streptophyta; class Magnoliopsida; order Malvales; family Malvaceae; genus Hibiscus; species Hibiscus trionum. The sequence goes on along the minus strand of BSYR01000010.1, from coordinate 74,706,617 downwards.
TCGTAAAAAGGAACCCACTTATCCGTTCATGTTTTTGGAGAATGGAACTCGCCTATCCGTTCGGGCTTTTGGAGAATGGAACCGCCTATTCGTTTGGGCTTTTAGAGAATGGAACCCGCCTATCCATTCGGGCTTTTGGAGAATGGAACCCGCCTATCCATTCGGGCTTTTGTAGAATGGAACTCGCCTATCTGTTCAGGCTTTTGGAGAATGAAACCCGCCTATCCGTTCGGGCTTTTAGAGAATGGAACCCGCCTATCCGTTCGGGCTTTTGGAGAATGGAACCCGCCTATCTGTTCGGGCTTTTGGAGAATAGAACCCGCCTATCCTTTCAGGCATGAGGAGAATGGAACCCGCCTATCCGTTCGGGCTTTTGGAGAATGGAATCCGCCTATCCTTTCAGGCATTTAGAGAATGGAACCCGCCTATCCGTTCGGGCACGAGGAGAATAGAATCCGCCTATTCGTTCGGGCACTTTAAGAACAGAACTTTTATTCGGACCTCGAAATGTTGAAGAATGTTAAAATGAGAAGGACAGCTTCAAGCCTCCACGACCGTTGCATTTTCCCGTACCGACTTCCGAACCGCCAGTAGTTCAAGCACATGGTGACTCGGGATCCAAACAGGGAAGTTGGACAAAAACGGTGCTTATGGCCTTCGCTTTATTCCTATTCCACAAGTATAAGCAAATGGGGGCTACTGTAATCACCTATTTTGTCTGGGGTGTCACCCCATTTTAAATTTTAACTAATGGGCTTTGTTAATATGTATATCGAATAATTAAAAATAAAAACTAAAAAAAACAAAAAAAAAGTATATATTTATTATTGATGTTGAATACATATTTTTATATTATTATTACTATTAGAGTTATCAATATTACTATTATAAATGTTATTACTATATTATTAATATATTGTTATCTATCATTATCATTATTACCTATTCTCCATTATTATTATTATTATTACTATTTGTTATTATCGTATATTATTATTACCTACTATTATTATTGTTGTTGTTATCTATTATTATTACTATCTATTATAATTATTATAAGTGTTATTTATTATTATTATTATTATAAATAATATTATGTTGAGTTGATCAAACAATTGCAAATGGCCAAGAGGGGGGTGAATTGGCAATTAAAATTTTTGTGAAGAGAATATTGAAAATAAAATGACACAAGGGGTTATAGTGGTTCAAGTTCAACAACCGAACTCTACATCCACTACCTTAGCTCCCACTAAGGATTTTCCAAAACAATTCACTACTTGAATTCGTCCCCTTTTCTTGGATGAGGAGGAAACCTTACAATATCGATTAAGCTTTTCAACCCCAAGCTTAATCCACTCAAATACAAAGAAGATTTTTGGTAAACTCAAGTATTTCCTCTCAAAGGATGATTGTCTACCCACTTACAATTACAGCAACCCAAAAACTCTCAATAATATGACAAAATGAAATACAAAGAGTTGGGCACAAGAATATAGCTTTGAATAGCTCTAGGATTTGGATTTTTGCTTTGATGATGCTTGAATGTGTATTGTTGATCTTCCTGGTGAAATGAAGCTTGTATTTATACCCTTGAATCAGTTTCTAGCCGTTTGGATCTTTTGACTTATTGAATGAGCCGTTGGGAACATTTTTCCAGCTATTAAGGCAGCTCCCCAGCACTGCGTATCAATACACGACAAGGCTGTATCGATACGCTAGTTTAAATTCAAACTAGCCGTTGTGCGTAAAAACAGGGCGTATCGATACACTAGGCGTATCGATACGGTCCAAACTCTCTGTTAAGTTTGTTGCATCAAAGCGTATCGATATGGGGGTCGTATCGATACGGTCCAAACTCTCTGTTAAAACCATTTAATTTGTTGCATCAAAGTGTATCGATACTGTGACCAAGAGTATCGATACGTCATAACGGTCAAAACAAATTTTCAAATAATTATGCTTGGCGTATCGATACGGTTATTAAGCGTATCGGTACGGTTGCCCAGATGAACACTGTATCGATACGTATGAAGTGAGTATCGATACGCTCTGTTCATTCAGAATTACAGTAAGTTTCAAGTGTATCGATACAGTGAGTGTATCGATACGCAAGGCCATTTTTGCATAATTTGGTTTTGAAAATCATGAAAAAGGTTTGAGAAACTTAATGTTTTGAGATCCAATCTTCAAACAATATTTTATACAAAACATTTTGTTAATATTTGAACCTTTAAAGAGTTCTTAAAAATTTATTTATTTTGCAATTTGGTCCTTAAATTTTTATGTTATATCAAAATCAATTTTAGTTTTACAATCTCCCCCTTTTTGATATAACAAAACCATAATAAATTTTTAAGTTTTTGAAAACTTTGAAAAAGGCTTTTCTCCCCCTTGCTTTAAGATAAATGTTTAAAAACAAATTTGTTTCTCCCCCTTACTTAAAGATAGAGATTTTTGAAAAAATTTGACCTTTACACAATGAATCCTTCTCCCCCTTTTTGTTAGATCAAAAAGAAACACAAGGATTAGAATAATCAAGCATAGGAATATCAATCATAAGAATAAACATAAAGCTCCAAATTCATAAACCAAGCAAGCAAGCATAATAATCCAAACCTTTTAAAAATCCTAAAACATAGAAAATAGGCATAATTCAAGTTCTAATAAAAATGCAATGAAATCCTAAAAAATCCTAATATGAGATGCATCTACGCGTCTCCACCATCATCATGGTCATCCTCATCATCTTCTTCCTCGTCTTCGTCTTCTCGAGGTGTTTGGTTCCTTTGGTTTTGGTTGATCCAAGCACCATGGAAAGCTGTAAGAGAAAGATCCATTGAGTCTTGGCGAGCACTCAAGGTATCTATTTTCTTGTCCATGCCTTGGAGTCGTTCTTCTATTGATGTAAACCGATTATCTATAGCGGTGAAGCGACCGTCCATAGCATTGAACTTCTCATTGAGGAAAGTCATGAGATTTGCCATGGAGGAGGAGTCATGAGAAGCACGGCTAGAGGATGCGCGAGAGGCATTTACCGGGGCAGCGGGAGGATCAGCTTGAGGGTTGCGAACCCATTCATTACCGACAAAAGAGAAACCAGAGCGAGAAAGGGAATGCTCATCAATGGGTTGGCCAAGTTTTTCGGGAAGGTCATGTGTGCAGTCAACACCAAGGGAATGAAATAGACAACTCAAGGCCGAAGTGTAGTAAAAAGATTGAACAAGTTTGGTGTAACGGTTTTGAACCAAAAACACAAGATCGGCAAACATGATTTGACAAAGATTTGGTCGTTTACCCTCCCTAAAGCATGTAAGCCAAAAATCATCAATTTAACGAATGGTAGAATATCTACCACCCGAGGGACGAATAAACCAAGAGATAATAAGATGAAGTATACGATCATGAGCATCTAAAACTTTTGCCGGACCTATGTAACCCGAACCTAAAGAGTGTTCATCATCAATCCCGACATCCTCAAAACCAAAAACAGTGCATAAGACTTTTTGATCAATTCGAATAGGAGTTCCCATAACCGAGGATTCAATGGCAATAACATGCTCATTGGCGTCATCATTGACACAATAAGCATTTGAAAAGAAGACAATGACAAGATTCCTATATAAAATAGGAGGAATGTTTAAAAAGGTTAAAAGTTTCCATTGCCTAATTAAAGGGAGATATTTAAATTTAAATTTAGCAGAGTTTAAAAACGGAATAGACACGATTCGTTCTTCCCTAAGATTGATTCCCATACAAAGCTTATAGGCTTCTCTAGCTAGGGCTGTGGGAAAACTAGTTTGGATAATATGAGGAAGGTTAGGAGTAGGATTACCCTCATCCTCATTAGAAACGGAAGCGGTGCGATGTCTCTTATTCCCCTTTTTAGGTGCCATAATCCTGAAAATACATCAAAAAGATTCGAATATGTATGCAATTAACATCCAATTTAATCCAATAGATTCTAATAATTCAAGGTAATTTTGTTTTTTAAAAAAATGTTTTAAAGAATATTTACAACAAATTTTAGTTTTCGAAAAAATTTTATCGAATATAAAATATATTCGAACCAAAAAAAATTTATTTTTGAAAAATTTTATGAACAATATGAAACCCATAGTAAGTTAATCATAATGTATATAAAAATCAGTTGAAATAATAATTGAAAATTGACGAAAATTAAAAAAAAATTAAAAAAAAATTTACCTTGATTTCTTAGAGTGGATGAAAGAGGGTGTGTTAGTGCACAAGATTGATGCCCAAGGATAGCCTTGATGTATGAAGTAAAATCCCTCAAGAAATTTTGAAGATTTGTGTAAAATTTTGAAGAATTTAGAGGGTTTTTATAGGGGTTTTCGGTTAGGGTTTTTGAAGAGGAGAAGAGGAGTTTTAAAATTGTGGGATTTTGATTAAAACAGCCCTAAATAGGCTCTCCGTCCGTCGAGTATCGATACGCTATGCATGCGTATCGATACGCTATAACCTAATTTTATCTTTGTCGTTTTATGTGTATCGATACAGTTGACGTATCGATACGCACCGGTGTTGACTTTTTCCCTTGACTCTTGTCGTATCGATACACTATGCTGTATCGATACGCATTCATCTGCAAAAATCCCAGATTTGAATACCGTATCGATACGCTGATACGCAGTATCGATACACGCTTGCCTGTTTCTGCAATTTTGGTATTTTTATGTGCAAAAATCCAATTTGAAACGCCCCTAAATGCATGTATGTGTTATATGAACAAATTTTAATGACTTAACATGATTCATACTCCCTTAGCAATATGTGTAGAAGCAAAAAGAACAATATCAACATAAACATGAATTACAAACAATCTCAAGCAAATTTTTGTCATTTTGGGACCAAAAAAAATAAATTAAGAGAGACAAGTTAGACCTAACTCTCTTCTAAGTGTCCAAAAGCGCTCTTTATCTAAAGGTTTAGTAAATATGTCCGCTAATTGGTTCAAGGTGTCAACAAATTCTATAACAACATCATTTTTCGAAACATGATCTCTAATAAAATGATGTCTAATTTCTATGTGTTTAGTTCGAGAGTGTTGAATGGGATTCTTAGTGAGACAAATGGCACTAGTGTTGTCACACCTAAGGGGTATGGTTTCCATTTTAACACCATAGTCTAAGAGTTGTTGCTTCATCCAAAGGACTTGAGCACAACAACTCCCTAAGGATATATACTCCGCTTCGGTGGTAGATAAGGCTACGCTATTTTGTTTCTTAGAGAACCAAGATACGAGCATACTACCTAAGAATTGACATGTACCGGAAGTACTTTTCCTATCTATCTTACATCCCCCATAATCCGCATCCGAAAAAGCATGAAGGCTAAAAGTTGAATCCTTAGGATACCAAAGACCTAAGGTCGGTGTGTCTATTAGGTATCTAAAAATTCTTTTAATGGCAACAAGGTGTGATTCTTTAGGACTAGCTTGAAACCTTGCACACAAGCAAACACTAAACATAATATCCGGTCTACTTGCGGTAAGATAAAGCAAAGAACCTATCATGGATCTATAAAGCTTAGAATCAACACATTTACCTCCTTCATCTTTGTCAAGCTTTATGGAAGAACTCATAGGTGTGGCTTGAGGTTTTGCATTCTCTAAGCCAAACTTCTTGAGCATATCACTTACATATTTAGCTTGATTTATGAAGGTGCCATCACTCATTTGTTTGATTTGGAGTCCCAAAAAGAATGAGAGCTCCCCCATCATGCTCATCTCGAACTCACCTTGCATTAGCTTAGAAAAATCCTTACAATAACACTCATTAGTAGAACCAAAAATAATATCATCAACATAAATTTGAACTACTAAGATGTCATTGTTATATCTTTTTATGAAGAGTGTTGTATCCACCTTTCCTTTTTCAAAACCCTTTTCAATTAAGAAAGTTGAAAGTCTCTCATACCAAGCTCTTGGAGCTTGTTTTAAACCATAGAGAGCTTTTGTAAGTTTAAACACATGGTTTGGAAATTTTGAATCCTCAAAACCTGGTGGTTGTTCAACATATACCTCTTCATTTATAAAACCATTTAAAAAGGCACTTTTTACATCCATTTGAAAAAGCTTGAAATCATGATAACATGCAAATGCAAGTAACATTCTAATAGCTTCCATTCTTGCTACGGGTGCATAAGTCTCATCAAAATCAATTCCCTCTTCTTGAGTATAGCCTTGAGCAACAAGCCTAGCCTTGTTTCTCACTATATTACCGTTTTCATCTAATTTATTCCTAAAAACCCATTTTGTACCTATAGTAGATTGATTATTAGGCCTTTCTACTAATGTCCAAACTTTACTTCTCTCAAATTGGTTTAATTCCTCTTGCATGGCCAAAATCCAAAAATCATCTTTTAAAGCTTCTTTAATGTTTTTAGGCTCAATGCATGAAAGAAACGCAACATGATTCATTAATTTGAGAGAGGATCTAGTGGTTACCCCCTTGGATGGATCACCCAAGATTTCACCATCTTTGACATAGTTTAACTCCCTTGGGTAAGATACCTCTTTTTCTTCATGAGCTAAGTCTTTTAAGCCTTCAAGAGGAGGTTCTTGTGAGTCTTCTTCTTTAGTTGGAATCTTATCCTCTTTTGATGTTTGTCCTCCATCAATAGTATCAATGATTCCTACATCATCATCATCACAAGATTCCTTTCTCGAAAGGAGGTTATCATCGAAAACAACATGTATTGACTCTTCAACAACTAGAGTTCTTTTATTAAATACACGGTAGGCTTTAGAGTTTGAAGAATACCCTAAGAAAATGGCTTCATCACTTTTAGCATCAAATTTACCTAAGTTTTCTTTACCATTATTTAAAACAAAACACTTGCATCCAAAAGGATGAAAATAGCTAATGTTAGGCTTTTTGGACTTTAAAATCTCATAAGATGTCTTCTTTAAGATTGGCCTAATCATTACTCGATTTATTATATAGCAAGCGGTATTTGTAGCTTCTGCCCAAAAATATTTAGGTAAATTATTTTCGCAAAGCATGGTTCTAGCCATTTCTTCTAAAGTTCGATTTTTCCTCTCAACTACCCCATTTTGTTGAGGAGTGCGAGGTGCAGAAAAATTATGGCTAATCCCATTTTCATTTAAAAATTCATCAAAACCCAAATTTTGAAATTCAGTTCCATGATCACTTCTAATATGAGAAATTTTAAGTTCAAGATCATTTTGAGTTATTTTAGAAAATGTGATGAATTTTTCTAAAGCCTCATCTTTTGTACTTAAGAATAGAACCCAAGTATATCTAGAATAGTCATCTACAAGCACAAATGCATATGATTTTCCACCCAAGCTCATTGTCCTAATTGGCCCAAAAAGATCCATATGAATCAATTGTAAACATCTACTAGTAGAGACATCATTTATGGATTTAAAAGAACTCCTATGTTGTTTACCTTTTGAACATGCATCACAAATTTTATCATTTGAAAAATTAAGTTTGGGTAAACCTCTAACTAGATTAAGGGAATTTAATTTTTCTAGAACACTCATGCTTGCATGTCCTAACTTTCTATGCCATAGCCATGAGTCATGTTCATCATGTGCAACTAAACATGCATGGGATGAATGGATGTCTTCTAAATGCACCATGTAAATATTGCCTATTCTATGTCCTATGAGCATTGTTTGATTTGTTTTAATGTTTACAATTTTACAACCACTTTTATCAAATAAAACATTAAAACCTTTATCACATAACTGACTAATGCTCAACAAATTATGTTTAAGACCGTTGACATACAAAACATCTTTAATGTAGATAGAAGAGTGATTACCAATAGAGCCTATTCCTTCAATGAGTCCTTTTGAGTTATCACCGAAGGTTACTACTCCACCACTCTTAGGCTTTATTTCCACAAATCTACTTTTGTCACCGGTCATATGTCTTGAGCATCCACTATCAAGGTACCAAGAATTTTTGCTTGAAGCTTTAGCCTTGAAGCAATGCTCCCCCTACAAACAAAGAATTTAGGCCTTGGTTTTTGGTACCCAAATCATCTTGGGTCCATGAGTGTTAGCCTTTAACAATTTGGTTCCCTTGGGAATCCAAGAAGCAATAGCATTTAAGTTATTAGAAGTGATAAGTTCTTTAGGAACCCAAACATTTCTAATTTTATGACTTTTAGTTTGCTTATAAAAACTTCTTTGTTTAGGTAAAAAATATTTTCTTTTTGTATATTGGGGTTTAAAATAATTTTCTTTCTCAAAATTCTTTTTCCCAATATCAAAAGATGTTTTAAGATTATCTACTTCCTTTGTGTGATAATCTTGAAAATCGGAAAGAAGTTTTTCAAGTTCAAGATTTTTAGTTTTAAGATCATTTGAAAAATTAACTAAAGATAAAACTTTCTTTTCCAATTCGGAGTTATTTTTTAAAAATGTCTCATTTTGAATTTTTAAATCAGAAATTATTTTCTTGTTTTTCAAAATGGACTCCTTGTATTTTTCTACCAACTCATCATACACTTCTTGAAGTTCATCATAAGCATCTTGAAGTTCTTCAATAGAAAAATCTAAATTGTATGAATTAGAGGTTACCTTTGATTCATCATCGATGGCCATGAGACATAGGTTGGCCACTTCTTCCTCTTCCTCGGAAGACTCATCATCACTCCAAGTTGCAATTTGTTCTTTGAGCTTGTTCTTCCTCCCAAAGCTTTTCTTTTTCAATTGAGGACACTCGGAACGAATGTGGCCCGGTTTGTTACATTCATAGCAAGTAATTGGGTCTATTTCCTCTTCCTTGTTTTTACTCTTGAAGTCCCTTCTTCTCATGAATTTTCTTCCACGATTTGACTTCATAAACTGAGTAAATCGTTTGGCCAACATAGCCATTTCCTCTTCTTCATCCTCACTAGAATCGTTTTCTAATTGTGAAGCCTTTAATGCGATTCCAACTTTCTTTTTCTCAGCTTCCTTCTTTTCTACTATCTTCTTCTCTTGTTCTCTTCCCTTTCTCATAATCTCATGTGTGAGTAGAGATCCAACAAGAGCATCTAATTTAAGAGTCTTCAAATCTTTGGCTTCAATTATGGCCGTTCTCTTGCTATCCCATGATTCCGGAAGAGAGTATAACAACTTTCTCACTAGCTTGTCTTCGGGAATGATTTCTCCGAAACCCTTTAAACCGTTGACAATGACCGAGAATCGATCAAACATTTGGGAAACACTTTCATCGGGATCCATCTTGAAGTTCTCATAGTTTAGATTGAGTAGTCCAATCTTTGTCTCCTTTACATCGCTAGTCCCTTCATATGTTGTCTCGAGAGTGTCCCAAACCTCCTTGGCATTTTCGATTGAAGACACCTTAGAGTAGATATCCGGACCAAGTGCACAAAATATTACATGAAGAGCTTTGTCGTTCACTTGCATCCTTCTTCTTTCATCATCGGTCATTTCGGCTTTGATTTTTGGAACAAGCCTTTCTCCATCTCTCCTCATGGGAATGTATGGACCTTCCTCAACTACATCCCACACCATAAAGTCGGTAGATTTAATGAAGAGCCTCATCCTATTCTTCCAATAAAGATAGTTATCCCCATTGAAGAATGGTGGCTTGGTGGTGGATTGAGATTCATAGTTGGAGGTGGATGCCATTGCTTGACTTGTTGTTGATCAAACTTTCAACTTTCCAAGGATCGACTCAAGAGGGTTGTAATCCTTCTAATGAGTGTAGCTCTGATGCCAATTGTTGAGTTGATCAAACAATTGCAAATGGCCAAGAGGGGGGTGAATTGGCAATTAAAATTTTTGTGAAGAGAATATTGAAAATAAAATGACACAAGGGGTTATAGTGGTTCAAGTTCAACAACCGAACTCTACATCCACTACCTTAGCTCCCACTAAGGATTTTCCAAAACAATTCACTACTTGAATTCGTCCCCTTTTCTTGGATGAGGAGGAAACCTTACAATATCGATTAAGCTTTTCAACCCCAAGCTTAATCCACTCAAATACAAAGAAGATTTTTGGTAAACTCAAGTATTTCCTCTCAAAGGATGATTGTCTACCCACTTACAATTACAGCAACCCAAAAACTCTCAATAATATGACAAAATGAAATACAAAGAGTTGGGCACAAGAATATAGCTTTGAATAGCTCTAGGATTTGGATTTTTGCTTTGATGATGCTTGAATGTGTATTGTTGATCTTCCTGGTGAAATGAAACTTGTATTTATACCCTTGAATCAGTTTCTAGCCGTTTGGATCTTTTGACTTATTGAAGGAGCCGTTGGGAACATTTTTCCAGCTATTAAGGCAGCTCCCCAGCACTGCGTATCGATACACGACAAGGCTGTATCGATACGCTAGTTTAAATTCAAACTAGCCGTTGTGCGTAAAAACAGGGCGTATCGATACACTAGGCGTATCGATACGGTCCAAACTCTCTATTAAGTTTGTTGCATCAAAGCGTATCGATACGGGGGTCGTATCGATACGGTCCAAACTCTCTGTTAAAACCATTTAATTTGTTGCATCAAAGTGTATCGATACTGTGACCAAGAGTATCGATACGTCATAACGGTCAAAACAAATTTTCAAATAATTATGCTTGGCGTATCGATACGGTTATTAAGCGTATCGGTACGGTTGCCCAGATGAACACTGTATCGATACGTATGAAGTGAGTATCGATACGCTCTGTTCATTCAGAATTACAGTAAGTTTCAAGTGTATCGATACGCAAGGCCATTTTTGCATAATTTGGTTTTGAAAATCATGAAAAAGGTTTGAGAAACTTAATGTTTTGAGATCCAATCTTCAAACAATATTTTATACAAAACATTTTGTTAATATTTGAACCTTTAAAGAGTTCTTAAAAATTTATTTATTTTGCAATTTGGTCCTTAAATTTTTATGTTATATCAAAATCAATTTTAGTTTTACATATTATTATTATGAAACATGTCTGAAAATTTAAAAGAAAAAAAACTAATACATATACATAAATAAAGCCCGATGTTAATAAAAATTATGCCCAAAGCTCATTAATATTAGAAAGTCCATTTACAATTAAAAACTAAAAAAATATTACAAGGCTTGTTGGCCCAATTGACTAAAAACCATAATATAATCTGCCCATCTTTGTCTTGCAGCCGCCTAACCCCAGCCGTCAGATCTGGATGGAGATTTGACGGTCCAGATCCAATCTCAACGGAAACCCTAGAAGCCTCTCCCCTTCTACGGGCGTCGCAACGTATAAACCGTTGGATCGGGCTTGGGACATCGAACGATCAAGATTGGATCCGCCAAGCGCGTGTGATCCACACGCAACTCCCCAATGCCCAGACGCGCGCGTGCAATCCACCGCGTGCCTTTTCGAATGCCGCATGACCGTCCAGATCCCCATCGACGTCACAGAGCGACCGTCCACGTCCCAGTCTTCTCTGGTCCCCTCCCCCTCGTACGAGCCTCACATGCAACAAAAAACCAAAATGTCAGAAAATGCAACGCACAACAAATTCAGAAGAAAACAACAGAATCACAGAGAGGCAAAAAAATCAACAAATTCAGCAGACGAATACCAACAAAATCAAAGGGCAACCAATAGCAGATTTTACGAGAATTATATGTAATGAAAAAATGAAATATTTCGGGCTATATAAAGTCGAAATCAACTTTGTAACAAGAAAAAAAAGGAGAACAAGTTGTAATTGAGAAAACAAATTCAAAGAAATCAATACAAGCCGCCTTAAGTTTACAGAGGTATATCATCGTCTTTATTTCGTTATCGTTTCAAAGCATAAAAAATAAAAAGGTTAGGGTTTTCTGTTTTCTTTTTTACCTTTGCGTCGCTCCATCTTCCCCCGTTATGTGTTCCTCGTTTCTGTCGATAAGCCTCTTGGCCCCTTTGGGGCCTTGCATGGTGAGTCGGTGAAGGAGAACACAAAAAAGGGGATCGTTCTTGGGGTTTTCGATTTTCGAAAGTTAAAAAAAAGGTTTCTTTTTGGGTTTACAAAACGGCAAAAGAGATTTTTTGGTTTGTAGGGTTTCGAAGAGTAAAAAAAGGTTTTTTAAGGGTTCCGGTGCCGACAACGACGACCGAAACGATAACGGCGTCGGGAAATCAGAGGAAAATGGGTGAGGCTCTATGTAAGTTTAGGGTTAATGAAATAAAAAAAGGCTGAGAGTGTTTTAATTTGGGTTTTATAGCGTCTTAAAACTTTTAAATCGGTTTAATCACCATTTTAATCCCTCCATCTCATTTTTATTACGCAAGGGAGAGCTTCCGTTTTTTAAAACCACGCCTGTAGCCCTTACATGTTTTTAAATGTTTGCAATTTCATCCATGTTTTCATTTTAATTGATTTTTGGATGGTCAAATCACCTTTTTGGTCCTTAGGGTTTTTCGCGTCCATTTAATTTGGTCCCATTTCGTGTTCTAATTACTTTTTTAATGGGTTTATTACCATTGTGGTTCATGCCAGTTTGCATTTTAATTATTTACTTAGCCTTTTATTTTTGTGATATTATGCTTTATTATGCAAGATTTTGCAATATTATTTGTGTTCGTTTAATGTGCATATGATATGTGGTTTTTAATATGTGCATGTGGTATGTGTTTTTAGCTAGTTTTATGTCATTCAAGTATGTTTTTCATGGCATGCATTTTAATGTCATTACATGTGACTTTTGATACTTTGATTTGCATAATAATTAATTTAAATTATAAAAAGGAGGTACTTATTTTTTTTTTTATCAGCAACATGATTTTATTTTATTGATAAATCATGTAAAAACCAATGCACCGGCCTCATTAAAAACCCCCCTAATCCTAAATGGGGGAAAAGAGTACTCGTGCATGTGGTACAACGAAGGATTCCAATAGGCTAAAGAACCGAATAAACTCAGTACATCCATATCCAATTAGCGCGTATTGCGCCATTCTTAGCGAGGGCATCCGCAATAGAATTGGCCTCCCGAAAAATCTTATTAAAACAAATACAAGGCATCGCCTCCCAAGCATCATCAATTTGATGAAGCCAATTATCCAATCTCCACGGCCTGCGCTCAATTCCTAAGACCCAAGAAATTGCAACGGCTGAATCCGATTCGATCACAATCGAAGACACTCCCTCACAATCAACCTCCCGCACCATTCTCATAGCATACGCAATCGCTTGCACTTCAGCCATATTGGAATCCTCAATCCCGATAGGCCCTGCAAAGAACGCAACAATCTTGCTGTTCCCATCTCGAAGGACGCCCCCGCACCCTGCTGCGCCAGGCTTTCCCCGCGATGACCCGTCGACATTGAACTTCCATGCCCCCTGTGGAGGCGGCATCCACACAATGCCTTGTCTCAGCTCCCGTTTCTGCATCCTTGACGGCCGACATAAGATGGGGCATGACCACCAGGCTGCCTCCCCCGCGTGGAGTAGCTCAAATCGAGCACAAGTCCAGTGGTAAGACCGGAGTTGAACCAAGAAGAAAATCGAATGGCATGACTCCCTCTTCTCCTTGAACATCAATTCATTACGGGCCAGCCACAACGACCACAACACACTTGCGCAGCCAATAATCCACCAATATCGTACCTCCCCCTCAAAATAGCTCGTGCAACACTGATTAATAAACTCGCTGATATGCCAAGGACGGACCGTCAAAACAGACCACCATTTGAAAAACATATCCCACACCTCCCTTGCCATCTCACAATGCCCGAAAATATGATCAACAGAATCTTCCCCATCCTCACACCATCGGCAATTAATATTATTTACTCCCAACGGCATTCCACGATCCATCAACATGCGTAAAGTAGGCAGTCGGTTCAGCATTAAAAACCAAATAAAGCATTGTATTTTCGGTATCAACGGCAATTTCCAGATCATGCTAATATCGGATGTGTCATGTAATCCAAAAGATGCCATTAATTTATGTAGAGTGCTTACCGAAAACTGTCCCGCCACATCATGGATCCAAACCAGCTTGTCCATAGCCCTCGCACGAAGGGAAAAGCCACTAGTGCACGCTACCAATTCCCTTAATTGTGCATGTTCGAACACTCGCAATGGTCGCCGAAAGCATCCAGCCCATTCCTCACTCGGTAAGCACAAGTAATCACATACCCTTGCCATGTTATTGCACGCCAAACTAAACAACCGGGGAAAAATAATTTTCAAAGGATCCGTAAGGCACCAACAATCCCTCCAAAAAAGAATACTCTTCCCATCACCCAATGTCCAAGTGAATTGTGCCGCATTCATGAATTTTTCCACATACTCGTCACTTTGTATCGCAACTATTTGTTTCCACATCGATGACATACTCATCACGCCCCTCGAATTGAGACGCCATGCAAGGACATCGCTGCCGTATTTCGCCACAATAATCGCTTTCCAAAGCGCCCACTTAGCTAACATAGCTAAATTTCGGATGTGGAGATTCACCACTCCTAATCCACCAAAACGCTTCGGTTGGCAAGCTACCCTCCAATTTACCCTGCTGAGTTTCGCCTTTTCTTCCTTGCCCCCCCACAAAAAATTCCTCCGGATACGGTCTATCTTTAAAATTATCTTCTTCGGAATCAAGAAGACTCCCATGTAGTACACTGGTAGAGCTGACAAAACTGAGTTCACCAGGAGTAATCTTCCAGCAAACGACAAAGAATCACGTTTCCATCCCGGCAATTTTTGACGGAACCGCTGCACTAACGGATTCCAAATCTCTATACCTCTCGGATTCACCCCTAATGGAATTCCCAAGTATTTCATAGGAAACGATCCTAACTGACAGCCCAATATTTTCACAATTGAATTCATATCCTCCTCCTCCACACCAATCCCATATACACAAGATTTATCGTAATTTATTTGTAACCCCGTCACATACTCAAAACAAGTAAGGATGCGTTTGAGCTGCCGTGCATTGTCGCACTCACCTTTTATAAACAACACTGTGTCATCCGCGAATTGTAAATGCGAAACGGTCACTTCTCTTGCTACTTTGATTCCCCTGATCAAACCTCGCTGTTCCGCATTGAATAAAAATTGATGCAGTATCTCGGCCACTAGTACAAACAGCAACGGGGACAGAGGGTCCCCTTGCCGCAAACCCCTATGCATAGCAAATTCTTTCGTCGGGCTGCCGTTAACCAACACTGATAGTCTTGCCGTTTCAACACATGTTTGGATCCAAGTCTCCCATGTCTTTCCAAAACCCATCCGCTGCATCACACAAATCAAACAAGACCAGCTAATACAATCGTACGCCTTGGCGAAGTCCAATTTCAGCATAATTCCTCCCTTCCCCGCTCGATCTTTCTTCATTGAATGAATAACCTCATTAGCTAGAAGTATGCCATCCAAAATCTGACGACCACGTACAAACGCAGCTTGTACATCATTCACAAGCAGCGGCAACACCGTTTGTAACCTCTGTGCAAGACATTTTGCTAGGATTTTATATATGGAATTGAGCAAACAAGGAGGTACTTATTAATTCGCGTATTCGGGTCGAAATATCCTAGCTTATTGGATATTCCTCGAATATTCGAATCGTCTAAAGGTAAATTCATAATTAAAACAAACAAGACCATAACACCATATTTTATTTGCTTGCATCATGCATAAAGGTGGCGTACGGGATCCGAACCCTAAACTAACACGTCAGTCAAACTTATATGATGTCAGTTTAGTCTTTGGTCTGGTGTACCGTCATCCTTTTTAATTAAATGTCAAATTAATTCGAAACCGCCAATTTGATAATGCTCACATAATTAAAATTTAATTTTCATTTAAGAACCCCTAATTAAACTCATTTTAAATTTCGGATAATTTCCATCAATTAAAAGCAACAATTGTCTTGGTACCGATTTCCGGGCGTGATAGGGGTGCTAACCCTTCCCCACACGTAACCAACTCCCAAACCCTTTCAAATGAATCTCTGGTTTTGGTTTTTACGGTGTCCGGCCTACCTTAGTGGCCGGTGACGACTCTAACCAAAAAAAATTTTTAAAGATTTTTTTAAAGCTCGAATTTTAAAAATTTCCTTTTAATTAAATGTTCCAAAAAGTGGGACTTAGAAAAAAAATTATCACAGCTTGGTGTCGGCATTAAGGACTTACGTGGCTTTATGGAGGGCAGGTGTCGGCCGCCATGCTTTGGTCTCCTTGCATGCGTAACTTACACTATTAAAATATATTTAATATTATTGGGAATAATGTCAAAAATATCTCTAATATTTGATTCTCAACATTTATTTTAACTTATATTAGAATCTGTTCGTACATATTTTTAAGGCTTAAATATACATTTGGTACTTGAATTATACTTTTTCTCCCAAGTTGGTACTTAAAGAATTTTTACTCCCAAACTGGTACTTGAACTAAACAATTTCTCCCAAATTGACACCTAAAGAATTTTCCCTCACATTCTGATACACAAACTTTTAATTCCATCAACTATTCTAATACTTTTATTAACATACTTAGTCCCAAAACTTATACATTCTATCAATTTAGTCCTAATTTGAAATAATTCAATAAATTTAACCATGTGTATTTAAAAATAACATCAATTTAGTCATTTTTTACGATACTTTCAAATTAAACAAGTCTAACAGATCAGAACAACAATGAGATAATTCCATTCTACTATAAAGTAACATCAAGTTACTCTTAAAAAAAATTATACTAGGAAAGTGATATAAACATTTACAGGAGAAAAACAAACAATTTAAGAACATAACAAAGAGTAAATTGATAAGATTTCTAAATATAAAGGGTTGAATTTATTGAATTATTTTGAATTAGGACCAAATTGATAGAATGTATAAGTTTGGTATCAACTTGGGAGAAATTGCCTAGTTCAAGTACCAACTTGAGAGTAAAAATTCTTTAAGTACCAATTTGGGAGAAAATGCTTAATTCAAGTACCAACTTGGGAGCAAAATTTCTTTAGGTACCAACTTGGGAGAAGGTGTATAGTTCGAGTACCAAATGTATATTTAAGCTTATTTTTAACTTTTTGACAATGCGTATACACGTTATAGACAGAGTGATATCAACCCGTGTCTCCTAAAATAAATATTATTCGTTTTTCCATTGAAACACTTGTTGGATTAAAAAATTATTAATCAACAAACAATACTTGACAAAATAAAATGCAATAGAGAAATAATTTAAAATACTTTATGACTATGTATCATTCTATTAAATCAATATCTTTATTCATATGACACTACTATGTCAACGTGTGCTGTTAATTAATTAATTATTTTTATTCATTAAAAATATGTTAGTTGATTAATAATTTTCTTTCATTAAAATTTATTTTAACTTAAAATAAAACATTAAAACTAAAGTGTGTGAAAAAATAAGAACTAAATTAATTATTCAATTAAACATTAGAATGTATTTTTTGTCATTAAACTTATAATCATTAACATCTAGTCTTTTAATTAACTAACTTGAATTGATTAGTAAAAAAATATTATGAATACAATCTCTGGAAATTTATTATATATCACTAAATTAATTAATAGTTCAGTTCATAGGCAGAGCACACCCAACCCAAATTTTATATTTTTCTATATAATTCATAGATAAAAAATTAATATATATATATAATTAACACCTCTTTATAAATAATGACAGCTTTTATAAATAATTAATTTCTCTTAAATATTATTAAATAAATGACACCTTTGTTTATACCCTAATTAAATTAACAGATTTTGATCTAAAAATTCAACCTAAACGAATCAAGCCCAAACTCAATACTTGATCGTATATTATTTATGATTAGAGTTTGTGGAATTGAATTTGAATGGATCTAAATCATAAGAGCATCCGATTCCTTCTTCGAAAAAAAAGATTTTTTTTATTAAAACATGAATTTCATTAAACAAAGAACTGGTACAAACGGAAGGGACCCAAAGATCCCATAAAAGAAGAAAACAAGCAGCTAAAAGTTAAAACCCAACAAAGAGTCATGCAAGGCCTTACATCAAATTGAAAGAACGTAATTAAAAACCAAACAGCCAACAACCATTGCACAAACAGCAGCATCAAACAACGGACAATAGCAGACCACTCGGAAATTCAACCAAGCCAGAGCGAGAAATAATCTGGATTACCTAGATAGACACTTTTATCGGTCAAACCGTGGATCGTGTTTCTTAAAACGATAAAACCAGAACGATACTGGAAAAAGCGATAAAACCATAAACTCTTCCTGAGATGAAAGACAGTAGTCGTGCCTGAGAGCTCTATCTAGAGGCAGGCTTCCAACGCAAATTCGTTGACCCTTGTCAAGGCATCACCTATTGTATCTCAGATATGAGAAAAATATGAGTTCACCGAGCCTTTTTCCAATCCTGGTTCATCGAAATTGTTGTTACCACACAGAACAAAGAAGGAAATTCGAAATGGTTTAGGCCACTGATCCTCCATTGGCAGCAATAAAACTGAGATCCGAAAGGTCAATGAAAAAAAAAATAACAAAAAGAAAAGAAAGATTAAAATACGCAGAATTATATTAAGGTGACATAGGAGCGCAATTGAAATTGTTTATTTCCCCATCCCCATGTCCTACGCATTAAACAATGAAAGAAGCTAGCCGTTGGATGAATTTCTTAGCATTCTCAGAATCATAAACCAAGATATGAAACGCATGATCTTCGCCGTCTACATCCACCAACTCCGATTCCCCTTCCCACCCACTCTCCTTCACTGCATTATAATACATAATCCCTCTGTCCCTCAACTCATCCTTTCCGGCAACACCAACAAGCAGCCTCGAACATCCAAGTCCGGCCAAGCTCGGAGCTCCAGGAATCACCGGATTCACCATCGGATTATCGATACCCCCAGCCACCTCTGGATACACCAAGTGCCACAAGGTGTACGTTGCCAGCTTCTTCCGTTGTTCAACATCCTTAGTCTCCGACCCAACTGGTTCAGAACCCCAGAAATAAGGGTGTGTCAGAAAAGCTCCTTTGATTTTAACACCATTATTTAAACCCTCTGATCCAGCTCTCATCAGTATGTTATGAGCAAGGTTGGCACCGGCACTGTCACCGCCGACATAAACTCGATCGAAATCAACATAAGTAGAAACCCAAGGCTCCTTGTCGGAACCACAACCACCATTAGAATGAGAAACAACCCATTGAAGAGCAGCCCAGCAATCGTCGTAACCGATGGGGAGAGGGTGTTCAGGGGCCAGCCTATACTCGATCGATATAACGACAACGTTGGCTAAAGAAGCCAAGCGGTTCATGAACTTGGTTTCGACGAAAGAGAAAGCTGACTCGAAGCTGAAGCCTCCGCCGTGGAAGTAAACTACAACGGGAACCCTTGGGTGTTGGTGTTTCGGGAGGTAGATTCGAGCTGAGATTGGTGGGTTTTGTGAGACGACGATGTCTTTGGAGGAGACGCCGGTTTCAGGGTCGGAGGCAGAAGGTGGGACAATGGGAGAGCCGACCAATCGCTCCACAGAACCATCTTTGTAAACCCGAATGAAAGGGAGGATCTCGGTGGCTACTTCCTTGCAATTGGAACCCATATTCTTCAAGTGTGTACAGGAAAGTGGAAGTTGTGAACACAAGGGGCATATACGCAATTTATACAACGCTTGCCTCTTTAAGCAAGCCGGCCAACCTTTTAATAAATAATTGGGAAAATATCTTTTTGGTCCAGGTTTACTAGTTCAGTTTTTTTTAACCCTTAATCTTTTTTTTGAAAATGTTAGTTTCATTGTGGTAAATTATAAATCTCATCATTTAATTTTGACCTCATTCTTGATTTGGTCATTGAAGTTGGAAAAAAAAAACTAAAACTTTTATAAATAAAAAGTGAAAGAATGATATGGTACTCACGTCTGATAACATAGACTTCTTTTTGTTTTTTTTGTTTTGATCAAGACAGACTTCTTTTTGTTGGCGGTGCAATTATGCTTCATTCACATACATATTTTTCTATTTTATTTTTCTAAAATATATATTTTAGAGTTTCATTTATGTGCTAGAATCACGGTTTTGTGACGTCTTTTCTAACCACTCATAAAATAAATATATTTTTCGGTTTGTAAAAGAAAAAAAAACTAAAGGTTAGAGCACCCCACGACGCCTAAAGTTTAGGACCTAAAAAGATTACATGTTGTCTCGAAAAAAGTTGTTAATAAAATAAATAAAAATAAGGTAATGGATATAATAATGAATTGAAGTATTAAAAATGAAATACACATACACGTTACTAATAATAATACTAGTAAAAAGAATAAAAAAAATTGGCCAATCTTATTTCACATCTCAGGAAATAAGAACTTTAAAAATTCACATCAGATTTAAGAGACGCGTGTTCCCGTTGCACCTTCTCTTAAACTTGTATTGCATTCCCTTCAAATTTGAATATAGGCATATGAAGGTTGCCATCTCTTGTTTACTGTCAGATCTCTTAGGCGATTGCTTTGTGCTTTTCTTGCCATCGTGGAGGATGTCACTGTGACGAGCACGTAAGCTGTGTTTCTGCACATTTTTTTTTATGTTTATGATCCCCGGATGTGACGAGTACGTTATGTGTTGCGCTGGCATTGAATGGTCTAAAACATGAATTTGAATTTCGTGGTTCTAACATGCAAATTCAGAATAAATTATTAAAAATTATGTTTAAAAGGATAAACTATCTGGGTTTTCACCTAACTATTGAGTCTTACCTATTTTGATCACCGAACTACGAAAACGTAAAATTTGACCATTCAACTATTTAATTGGTTCTATTTTGACTACCAGTCGTCAAAATCTAACGGAGGGATGATGTAGTTGTTAATAAAAATTTGTATAACTACACATTTGGTCCCTGTTAGTTATCTATTCTATCCTTTATGCATTGAATAATAACATCCTTTTTCCCACTCAATCGAAGTTCATTTTTCCTCGGATAAACCTTAAAATCATCTACTTTAAGCTTCTCTAGCCTCCCATCTGACAAGAAATGTAACAAGGAACTTAGATTTCCAAAATAAAACAACCAGAAATCTATATAATTTCAGTGAAAATTGATCACAAGTACCAAACTTTTATAAAATTTTGAACATTATCGTAAATTTGATCATCAACATGTGAAAAATCAATCCCCAAATCTGGGTCTTTCTCATTACCCAAATCAAAACCCTTAGCACAACTGCAAATGTAAACAAAAACAAAAATAAAAATTTAGCAGTACCCAACATGTTTAAACTAATACAAATGGGGATATGAGAATTATCTGACCTTAATTTTTTTCTTGATAGACGATTTTTGAAATCTAGTGCTGGTGTCTTTTCGTTGGTGTAACTTGGGTATGTACCCGAATGGTAATCTGGGCCCAACCCATAGTTACTAATGCAATCTTCGTCTTCATCTTTTTCAAATCTTTTATTATAATCTTCAGAATTTTTGGGGCAGAGTCGAAAATTGGCATTGTAATCTTTGGTTTCTTGTTTCAATTGCAAGGTATGAAGGTTTATATGGAGAGAATTTAAAATTCAAAGGTTACTTTACCGTTGGGTGTTTAATGGAGATTTTAATTTAAGATCAAATTGATATAATAGGTAACTGATAGGGACTAAATGTGTAGTTATACAAATTTTCATTAACAACCACGTCACCCCTCCGTTAGATTTTAACGGCTCGTGGTCAAAATAAGACCAATTAAATAATTGAATGGTCGAATTTTACATTTTGTAGTTCGGTGGTCAAAATAGGTTAGACTCAATAGTTGAGTGGTCACCCATGTACTTTACCCTATTTAAAAAACATAAAAAAATTAATTTACAAATTATTAGTTCATAGTAATGACTGCAAATTTTTTTAATAATAATAATAATAATAATAAAATAGTAGTAATAGAAAAAGTAATATATATGGTAATAAAAATAATGAAAGTGATAATGATAAAAATAATCATAATAAATATAATAAAATAGAGGGGTAAATATATTACACAATAATTAAATAATAATAATAATAAATATTACCTACCGGAAAATAAGAGTGGTGTTCTAAAATAAAAAAAATAAAAAAACTAATAATAATAAATATACAAAAAAATAAAATAATAAATAATGAAAATAAAAATAAAAACGATGTGAGATGAAATAAAAAGAAAATAAAATTTAAAAGAGCCAACATATTAAATGATTTTTTCATTTTTTTAATGGCGTATGCATGTAGATATGTCCCTGGTATAAAACCGAGTGTGGTCTTTTTGTTGGTCAATCCGTCCGTGTTAGGCGAAGGAGGTTGGCGTGTGATGGTGCTCCTAGTATCCTATGAATTTTGAAGCTATAGGGTATGGGAGGACTTCAGCTTTGGTTCGATAATTGCGGTTAAAAACGAATAAAACGTGCAAATAATGCATAAAAGATTTGGGAAAAAATCTCATGACCCCTAACCATGCCTCTTTTTATGCCCCTGTCTAAAAATACTTAAAAATTAAATCTTGCCCATAACCTTAATTTTTATATCCTAAACCCCAAACCTTAAACCCTAAAAAATACACCCTACCCCTAATTTTCTACACCCTAACCCTAAGCCCCAACCTTAAACCCCAAACTCTAAACCTTAAACTCACTATTTTAAAGTATGGCACAAATGAGGGCATACTTTAGAGGCAGATGATTTCTATCCAAAAGATTTTGTATAAATTGCGTGCCATAGGGTGGGGGTGTACAACAAAACATTTAGCAACATTGGCCAAAGCTTTTGTTCCCAATCGCCCCTCTCCCTTACTCACTTCAACAATATGGGTTCCATCGGCAAAGAAGTAGCCACCGAGATCCTCCCTTACATCCGGGTTTACAAAGATGGTTCAGTCGAGCGATTGGGCGGCTCTCCCATTGTTCCACCTTCTGCCTCCGACCCTGAAACCGGCGTCTCCTCCAAAGACATCGTCGTCTCACAAAACCCACCAATCTCAGCTCGAATCTACCTTCCAAAACACCTTCATGACCAACACCAACACCCAAAGGTTCCCATTTTAGTTTACTTCCATGGTGGAGGCTTCTGCTTCGAGTCAGCTTTCTCTTTATTCGAAACCAGGTTCATGAACCGCTTGGCTTGTTTTGCCAACGCTGTTGTTATATCGATAGAGTACAGGTTGGCCCCTGAACACCCTCTCCCCATTGCTTATCACGATTGTTGGGCCGCTCTTCAATGGGTTGTTTCTCATTCTAATGCTGATACTGATTCCAACAAAGAGCCTTGGGTTTCTACTTATGTTGATTTCGATCGGGTTTACATCGGTGGTGACAGCGCCGGTGCCAACCTTGCTCATAATATACTGTTGAGAGCTGGATCAGAGGGTTTAAATAATGGTGTTAAAATCAAAGGAGCTTTTCTAACACACCCTTGTTTCTGGGGTTCGGAGCCAGTTGGGTCGGAGATGAAGGATGTGGAAGAACGGGAGAAGCTGCCACTGCACACCATGTGGCACTTGGTGTACCCGGAGGTGCCCGGGGGTGTCGATAATCCGATGATGAATCCGGTGGTTCCCGGAGGTCCGAGCTTGGCCGGCCTTGGATGTTCGAGGCTGCTTGTTAGTGTTGCCGGGAAGGATTTGTTGAGGGAAAGAGTGATTAAGTATTACAATACAGTGAAGGAAAGTGGGTGGAAAGGGGAATTGGAGCTGGTTGATGTTGAAGATGAAGTCCATGCGTTTCATATTGTGGTTTCTGAGTCTGAGAATGCTGAGAAATTGATCAAACGAGTGGCTTCTTTCCTTGCTTAATGTCTTGCAACATGGGAAATAAACTAATTAGACTATGTTTCTATTACAACATCATAGGTTTGATGCCTAAGATATGATTCAGCATATTTGCCCTACTATTCTCATGTTTTTCCCTATAAGGAATTTAATATATTGCTATCTAATTTCTAAGAATATGAATCTCCTATTTCGGATCATGTTGACACATTGTTTCAATTTTTTATTAAGTAGAAAAATATCCTATTTACAAGATTGAATGTCAAAATTTAAACTCAAAAAATAGGGTAATATAAACATTCGTGACCACTCATATAATTGGTGTATCTCTTATTGCTTCAATTTTTTTAGTTTGAATTAGACTTCTAAATTGGATAGGTTGAATTGGTTAATCTTTTTATGTTTAGATCGTTTGATTTTAAGGATCCAAATTTTCAGATTTAAATTATTTAAAGTTCAAAGCATTTAAGTTTGATAGGTTAAATTAGATAGTTGACTTATGGAAATCAGTTTAATCAAATTTGGATTTGAACTTTTAAATAAAATCAATTTAGGTGGTACCAAAACTGTTAATTAGTTAAACTCTTAAATTAGAAATAATTACGTTGAATTCATTCGAATTCATAACCTTTAAGAGAAATGAATTAAACTAAAAATTATGATGCACATCACAAAAACCGATGGGTTCAAATTATTCCAAAATGGTATCACTAATCTTTATCCATCTGTATATCAAAACTTTAATGTCCCTACCCATCACATGGTTTAACAACTTAGTGGACAGTCCTTTTTTCATATTAAATGATATCTTTATTATTTAAATCGTGAATTGATTCAGTTGTCTTCCTCATGGTCTCCACCAAAAGTAAATATAACCCACCCGATCACTTTCAATTAAATTTTATTTATATTAAACCTTCATATGTTTACTATTTTTCATTAAAAAACCGGGGGAGGGGGGGGGGGGTTAGAATTTTATGCATAGAAATTCGTGTTCATCCAACTAATCGATAGAAAATTTGATAAGTCAAATCAAGTTAAGTTTAAATCAAAATTATATAAGTTATTATTTTATAAAATTTCTATAAAACATGTTATATATAATGATTTATATTTCATTTAACATCATAATCATGAAAAATTTAACATATCCTATATTATCATATGAATTTATACTTATCCTTGTTTCATATAAATTATATGATAGATAAGTATACTAAATAATATAACTAAAAAGTGTGGGTCAACGATCAACAACTAGTTGATTTAATTAAGGATGAGATGTTAGATTCTTTAATTAACGTCCAGAGTTATAAATTTTGGAACTATAAATAGAATAAATTAGGTTAGAAGGTCATCTATATAATAAATCTTTTATAATATATGATATAAATTAATCAATTAATAAATTGAATACTAATGTTTATAAAAAAAAGTTATAGTAGATTGACTAATCGAGTTTATTTCTCTCAAATTTACTGGAGTCTCATACTCCTATCTCAAATTTTCTAAATCATGTTACAAATAATGTTTCAATTATTTAGTTTGAGTTAGACTGTTGAAACACCAATACCAATGTATTAATTAAAGTCTAATTAAGCTTAATTAATGTTTATTTAAGTTTAACCTAAGTTTATGTTAGAGCTTAATAAATAGTTCATTAATATTATAAAGACAAATTAATGAGTGCATGTAGTTATTTGCCTATATAAAGAACTGCAGGCTTATCCTTTAAAACACACTGAGAAATAAAAATCAGGTGTGATTCTTCCATTTGGTTCTCTTTCTTTTCTTTGCGTTCTGAGCTGTGGGGAGTTCAATATAGACTTATAAATTGTACACAATGAATGAGTCGAGTTAATTTGGATCTTTAAAATTTTAAATTGTTTTAGATTCAAGTCATTCAGACTTTAGACTTTGGTTTTTAGAATCGAGTCATTACAAGCTTGAATCATAATGGCTCGATTCACTTCAAGTTTTGGTCATTTTAATTATTTGTTCAGGTTATTCCGTATTTAATTAATTAGATTTGAACTAATTTAGGTCTGATATTTCAAATCAAATTCGAGTTGAATCAAATTCAAATTTAAATTTATTGTATAAGTTTTCAAATTTAAATTACAATTTAGAGTTTTAGTTTGAAAATTTTATATAAAATATATAAATTAAGACCAAAATTATCATAAAAATAAAATTATAATATTGTATTAACGTAAAATTTTAGGATTTTTGAAGGGATTAAATTATAAATTCTCATTAAAATTTTAAGGATACCCAAAATTAATTTAACCATTATACTTATTTAAAATGTTATGCTTTTTAAAAGGATTTAAAGAAGAATTTTACCATTTAGGAGGGTCACTACCGACAAAAATATAATTTAGTAGGAAGTTTTTTCGTGTTAAATTGGATTTTTTAGCATTTCTAGGATGAATTGTTTTAGTTGTGGTCTACATTGTTTCCAACCTCGGGCATACCCTTCATTACAGGGGAAAAAAACCTTGGCCATACCCTACCTTACATCACAGTCAATTTTATGTTTAAAAATTAAATAAATTATTAAACCTTAACTCCATTATTATTTATTAATTTTTTTTTACTATAGACAACTTTAAGGGCTGTCAACAAGAGTAGCAAGATTCTTGTAATTAATGCTTATTTGATTTTTTAATAAAATTTAATAAATATAATAATTATATTCTTAAAAAGTTGTGTTCCATTAATTCAATCAAAGCTAATAAATATAATTAATTACAATCATAAACCCTAAACCTTAAACTATAAACCTTAAACTATAGAAACCTAAATTTTAGATCATAAATTATAAACCTCAATCTCTAAACCTAAAATCATAATCTCTAAACCATAAACCATGTTAATCAATAATCCAAAGCCGATAGAAATTTTGACAAGTCAAATGAGATTGAGTTTATATCAAAATTATATATGTTATTGACATTTTTTTAAAAGAAATGTATGATTTTATTGAAGAAAATCATACATACGTTAATATTTTGAAAAAATTATTGAAGAAAATTATATATGTTAATCCAAAGTCGATAGAAATTATATGTTATTGGCATATTATATATATATATATATATATATATATATATATATATATATATATATATATATATATATATATATATATTAATATACATATATATTGGAGTGCAACTTGACATAAAATATTAACATCACATTTTACGTTGATTTATTCGTGTTTATAGATGTTTTATCTAAATTATTTATATAAGTTATTATTTTGGAAAATTTCGCCACGCTCGACGAGCACCGATGACACCACTAAAACGAGTATCGATGAGCACTATTAATTTAATTTATAAAGATTAAAAATTTAAATGACTCATTGTATAATTATAAATTATTTAAAAATCAAAAGATAAATTAATTAAAATTTATTATTTTATTTTAAATTTTTTTAAACATAAATCAAAATATATATCTATCCTTAAATTATGAAGTTTAATTTTTGTTCATTTAAAATTTAAGCCGCCGCGGCCACTGTTATCGCCACTCTAACCATAATTGGAGTAAAAATATTTTTTAACTCTAAAAATGTATTTTTGTACTCACGTAAAAAAGAATTTAAAAACCCAAACTTTCATGCATGGGTATTGATCCAGTGACCCACAAGCCTTTCTCTCTCCTCATGGCTGAGATAGCCACCACGCAGGCACCACCACAGGTGGCTCATCTAGCGGAAGCGGCGCTCGAGTATTTCAAGGATGAAATGCTCCACCTGCTTACAAAGAAACGCATCGTTTTCCAGCTTCAACAATTAAATCCGACGGAAGGGAATAATACACGGCGGCAGCGGAGGCTACGACAGCAACGACGACGATTTAAATTTTAAATGAACAAAAATTAGAATTTTATAATTTAGTGGTAAATAGGTATTTTAATTTATGTTTAAAGGAAAATTAAAAATAATATATTTTAATTAATTTACATTTTATTTTTTAAATAATTTATAATTATATGGTGAGTCCTTTAAATTTTTAATATTTATAAATTAAATTAATGGTACTTATCGGTGCTCGTCGTTAGTAATGATCATCGGTGCTCGTCGAGCGTGGCAAATTCATCCTATTATTTTTATAGATTTTTCTATAAAACATGTTATAATTGTTTTAGATAATTGATGTGTTATTACCCAAAAAACAGTTAACTGCTACAAAAAAAATAAGAAATTTTTAGAAGGCAATTAGTAAATAATTCCCTAATATGTACAAAGTTGCTTATTTACAACATTTATATCATCTATGTGACGTCTGTGTAATTGGATTCGAATCATATCTTTTATAAACTCAAGAATTGTATCCGCAATACGAGTTATTCCTCTGAATTGTTGGAGATTCCTTATAGTCCAAATAACATAGATGTGGGTACTCCAAGCAATTCTAAATATACGAACAATCATGGACTTACCCTTTAGATTTTCAATAGCCCGACGTAGTTCGTCATCCCAGGTGGTAGCCACCATGTGTACTCCACATAACAAGACAAAGAACATTCGAAAAATAAGTAGTTACGTGACTCAGAACTAGCTCCACACATTCGACATAGCTCATCAATAATAATTTTTATTCGATGTAGTCTGACTTTGGTGGGTAGCCGATCGAGTATTGCCATCCAAATGATGATAACGTGCTTCGGGATATGAAAGGAAAACCATACAATCTTGTGCCAATCAACTTTAGTCTTTTTGGTCTCTAATTTCATTCTAAATCCACAATATTTTTACTAGTCTCAAATTGGTAATATTAGTAAATAGAACCGCAATCTCATCTTTGATTTTGAGTAATTTTTTTAAACAAATTAGCTATAATGGGACTTGTAGGGAAGGTGCCAAAAATTCAAACTTTTTAAGACATGCCGATTTATCCAAGCCATCTACAACGAGCCTTCAGCTTTGAGGATATCTTTTAGGAGTTACAACATGCAAGCACGATTCCAACTACTTAGATACCTCAAACTCAAGCCACCCTCAGATTTTAAGGTAAAAATTTGTTGCTAACTAATCTTTGCTCCTTTCGCCGAAGCATCACAGCCTTTCCAGAAAAAACCTGGAGCATAAATGTTCAATTTTGAGAATCACAATTTCAACAAGATTAGTTGTCTGCACCAATAATTGGTAATATTGTATATAATAGAACGTATCACCTGTAGTTAACCTTCGTAGCTTAGTTTTTTATTTGACCAATAACTCATTTTTTTCTTAATATTATCAATCAAGGCAGCACAGTCCTCCTATGTCGGTTTTCTAGTCATAAGTAGAATTCCAAGATACTTTACAGTCCTTAAATTTTAGAGTTATAAATAGAATAAATTAATTTGGAGGGTCGTCTATATCTAAATCTTTATAATAGATGACTTAAATTAGTCAATTAATAAATTAATTACTAATAATTACAAAAATTTATAGTTTAAAGCTTAACTAATCGAGTTTATTTCTCTCTAATTTACTAGAATCTCATACTCTATTTCAAAATTTTCTAAACCATGTTGCACGTAATATTTCAATTATTTAGTTTGAATTAGACTGTTAAAACATCAATAACCAACTTATTAATTAAAGTATTATTAAGCTTAATTATTGTTTACTTTAGTTTAACCTAAGTTTATGTTATAGTTTAATAAATAGTTCATTAATATTATAAAGACATGTGAATTGTGTAGGCTTATCTTTTAAAACATATTGAGAAATGAAAATCAGGTGGGATTCTTCCCTTTGATTCTCTTTATCATCTCTTCTTAGTGTTTTAAGCTGGGGATGAGTTTGTAGCGCTCGACGAGTACCGATGAGCACCATTAACGACGAGTAACAATGAGCACTATTAATTTAATTTATAAAGATTTAAAATCCAAAGGACTTACCATATAATTTTATTTTTTTGAAAAATCAAAAGGTAATTTTATTAATTTTCTTTTTTTTCTTTTTCATATTATTTTAAAAATTATTAAATCAAAATTTCTATCCCCAAATTCCTAAAACCCTAGTTTTGGTCGTCTACCACTACGTCGCTGTCGCCGCTGGTCACATCCTCACAGTCCTTCTGTCTCCTGTCCGTGGCCGCCGTCGTTCCCCTCCTTCGTTGCAATTAGGTAATTTATCCCCAATTCCCCATTCGATTCCTAAATATATTTTTAAAATTATGTCACTTTAGAACCCTAATTCCCAAATTGAGTATTCTAATTGCCATATTAGAACCCCAATTACTTTACACGTATCCTAATTTGTTTGTTAGAAACCTAAATCCCATGTCCGATTCGAAATACCCAAATCGCAGCTCATCAGTTGTACCGGTAAGGTGGTTTTAGCGTATCAGTACGCGGGTTTATGCGTATCGATGTTGGTTGCGTATTGATACTAGAAGATGTTACTGAAATTTATTCCAGCATAGTGTACTGTTACGAAAAAATTATCGTACCGGTATGGTCTGCTCGATCCTTCAAAATTGTTGGTTTAAGTTCGATGCATGCATGCTTAGTTTTTAACTCTTTAACATAGATGATGGATCTAAACTTACCTCCTTCAATACAAGTTATGATGATGGAGTGCAAGCGTCGTATTGACATGTGTTCGAAGAATACAAAGAACGAGGTACGTTCATTATAATTACCTGAAATTTCAATACTATTGTTAAATTTTATTTGTTAAGAGTATTATTTTATACACATATAGGAAAAATATGAAGTTGTACATGCGGAAAACATAAGAACTCCTTATCAGAGTAACCACAAGTTCGAGACTCTCATTCATTCGGTGTAAAATATTAAAAAGGATTTGTTAAAATGAATGGTCAATTTAAAAAATTTAATGGTCAATTTGAAAAATTAAATGGCTAGTTTAAAAAATTAGTGACCATATTAGCATCGAGTAATGTTAAAAATTCAATACAAGATGATGATTTAGTAAAAGGAGAATATATACATAATAGATTATTAAAGGAAGATGGTCTAAAAAATAGATCATAACAGATTAATTTATATAGCGGTCCTTCGAAGGATGAGGGTTTAAAAAATAAATCTCACAAGAAAAAACGATTAACTGTCGCATCATTAAAGGAGAAATCCGAGATTGGTATTAAAAACCGATTTATGTCTCCATTTATTAATTGTGATATGGATTATTATTCTTCCTCATCAAAGCCTATTGGTAAAAGAAAACTTGAAGTTACCTCTGAAGACAAAATCAAGATTGACACACATGATTTCCCAAAATTTCCTAGCGAGGTTTTTAACTTTGAATTTAGTCCTCATCGATTTTCTAGTCAACTAGTTACGTTGAATGAAACTCCAATAAGTAAAAAATGTGCCCTAAAATGTCTAAAAGTCTGAAGCCATCGTCAAAGAGTAAAGATTGTCAACAGAAAAAGAGTGTGAGATGTTCGACTGTACGTTCTGATTTGACTGATGATTTGAAATCGAAAGATATGACATAAAAAAAAAGACCACGAACTTCTAAAGAGAATACAAAGGTATGTATAAATCATTCTTTATTGGTTATATTTCATTTTATAGTGTGATATTATTTGTTTGCTTAAAAATAATATTTGTCGTATGATGTGTAGATGCAGAAAAAAATCACAAAGTGCAATGATACTGGAGAAACATCAAATGTTGAAAATTCTAAAAAAATAAGGTAGTAATATGATGAAAAATATAATTCTCTTTGTAGGGTGAAAATTTAAAAGAAATTATGTACATATATTTCATTTGTATTACATATGTGATTAATTACTCTTTGATTGTGCTGGTTGAGAACAAGAATAAAGTTTTTAATTTTGAGATTGAACAAGGATCGAAAGATTTATTCGCAGACGTTCACATTAAATTGAAAACAAGAAAGGTGAAAATTATACATAGTTTTTAATAGCGACATTTAATTTTCAGGTTATTATTATTTGTAAGAGTTAATTGTATGTCATACAGTATAAATATGAACTAGATGATCTCTTATCAAAAGATTGCAATGAAACTAGTAGGATAAGTGATGTGTGCAATTAATATTTAAAATACTTAATGCCTAAAGAAAGAAGAGTTTGTAGGAATGTTGTTACTTGGAATGATAAAAATTCAGCACTCTTTACATGGCCAAAAATAATTATTTGGACGTTGCCAATGCTCGTATTGTTTTTCCAGAAAAATAATTATCTAATTGGGTATTGTAGATATCTATATTTGTTAAATGTTATAATTAATATTTATTATTTTGTCTGTTATTAACACAAATGTTATTATTATTTTTAATATTTAATAGTTTATCGATATTTATGTGTATGATTTGCACTTGAGACAAGAGCTTATGCCAAAGAAGTTATATATGCCTATGTCCTTTCAGGTAAAAATAATTTATAGGCTAGAGATCATATTATTTTCAATTCACAATTTCATGACAATTTCAAATTTATTGTTTCTCGCAGAGTTTGATAGAAGATTTCACACATGCTAAGAAGTCGGGAATACAACTAAGCTTGTTCAAATTTCATACCCGATGGTTGTTTGCTTGTATGTAGTTGACTGTGATTTTTACCTCACGTGATTTAACATGTATATGTGCTAAGGCAAACATTAGTTTGTATTAATTGTTCAACTTTCATACCTAATGGTTGTTTGCTTGTATGTAGTTGACTGTGATTTTTAACTCACGTGACTTAACATGTATATGTGCCAATGCAAACATTAGTTTGTATTAATTGTTAATATTGCGAAGAGACATAATTACGTTTTGGACTCTCTTGACGCCAATGAAGCGCGTAAAAAGATTGCACAAAATATAGTAAGTTCTTTATTCATTTATGAGAACTAATAGAATTCGTATAATTTATTTGAACACTTACCTCTTTTTTGTACTAATATTTGAACACTTTACTTTTTTTCAACTTTGAGTTTTTGATTCATGTCAATACTTTAAAAATTCTAGTTGAAAACTTTACTCTTCCTAACTGTTACTTGAACACGTAGCAAAATATACAATGAGAAATATTACATAGTAATCCAAAAATATAAAGCAAATAATCTATTATATTCAAGATAATCAACATATATAATCAACTATCATATATAACCAAGATAATTCCAAAATAAAGTATCATATATAATCTACATATATAATCCAAAAATAAATATAGGAACAATCCATATATAGTATCTGAAGTAATGCCACATAATCCAAAGTAATCCATAGAATAAAGCTAAGCCTCCAGTGCATCGTCCCCGCCATCAACATCATCGTCGGCATCATCCTAAAGAAGTTGAACTGAATACTCCAAGATCTCTAGACGCTCATTAACTGAATCAAAACGATGTATAGTGCAACCCTCCATCTGAGTGATCAACTCCGACAGTGATGCCAATTAGACATCCCATTCGGGTACTGAAGCAACTGGCTGACGAGCCGCTCGAGGAGCTGGAGCTGCCCGTAGAAGACGAGAAATCTATTCACCGTTGACGTGATCGAAATGAGACCTTCGAAGAGAAGAAACGTCAATCTTATGTCCTATATGAAAGGGAATACTTATGGAGCAATTTATGCCCTCCTTCTCAAAGATATGGCTGTGGGTGCAACTGTAATAAAAAGAGTTGACCATAGAGCTGCGATGGTGGTTGATGATGTAAACTAAGTCGGCAAAAATTATCTGAGCAAGATTGATGCGTCGACTAGTGCGGAAGTACTGAATCCACCAATCATCGACAGTTCTAATGGTAGAATATTTACCTCCGGATGGCCGAAACTATCAAGTGACAATGAGATGGAGAAAACGATCATAAGCATCTAGAGAAGTAACGGAGCCGGTGAATGGAGAACCAAGAATATATCCATCCTCATTATCAAGATCAGTGTTTTGTAGACCTAGATAATCGACAATTATTTCGGTGTCTAGTACAAAGGTCTTCCCCATAAAGTAAGACTCTATGACAATAACAATGTTACTAATTTCATCAACAACACACTGAACATTGGGAAAAAATTTAGGTTAAAGTGGGATAATATTCGGGATTAAGCTGAAGCATGGTACAAAATTTTCACCGCCTCATAAGACTAAGGTAAGGAAACTTAAAACTAGGATCAGACATAAATTCAAAATCTACAACACGTTCATCTAGAATAATAAAAGTTTTAAACATTTTAAAGTTAGCCCTTTAGTTTTGTACTCTGGGTTCATCAAAACCTGTATCAAATGAGGTAGATAAAATAGGTTGAGATTCATGATTGACTACGGGCTGACTCGCAGAAGCTGCATTCGTGTGACAACGTTTTGTCACAAGTTTAGATTTTGATGCCATTTCGAATAAGAAAAAAAAGGATTTACGGTTCTAGACACATTAAGGAAAATTTAAACTCCTGCAAAATAATGTGCACAATGTATACAAAATTCATCAATTTCAGTCTATAATGTAAAAATACCTACAAAGTAAGATGGATTACATTAAGTTCTATAAACTAATATGAATATATCAAATAAAAATAAAATTTTACACCAATAACTTAGATACATTACATTTTAAGGTTATACACCATTTAAGGGTACATTATATGAACAAAACACTAATAAATGTATGTTCAAACACAATAAATCATGGGTTTTACACTAAGGAGTTTTGAAATTTTACTCAAACTCTAGCAACCAATATAATCAAACTATTTAATAAAATCAACAACACACCAAAACCCTAACAAATCATAAGAATCAAAATAAAAACACACTAAAACCTTAAAAAATCCTAAAATTCAAAATAATCTAAATTAAAGGGTGAAAATTTGAAATATCTCTAAACACTCGTGAAATAGACGGAATAAGTGATGAGTATGAACGATCGTTGATGGGAAATGAAATCCTTACAATAGTCGGGATGATTGGGTGAAAATGGGTAAATTTTAGAGAGGAAATGGTGGTTTTGGGGGGCTATGGTTTGTTTGTATTGGGGAAATCAGATAACATGATATTTATACCCCAGTCAAAACGCATATCGGTACGCACATTAAAGTTGTATTGGTACGGGCGTACCAGTACGTGTGTACAATGTACTAATACGGTATGTTCAAAAATAAATTCCAGTAGCCTTATCTAGTATCGATATGAATACCGTATCGGTACGCAAATAACACTTGTACTGATACGATCTATTTTACCGTATCGATAAGCCTTAAAACCTATATTGAGAAATTGACGATAATATGGTTATGGTTTGAAAAAATTTCATGAAAAACAAAAAAAAAATTGTAATTATAATCCCATTTTATTTGTACCATTTGATCATTAAACGTTTCATCAAATTTTACCCCAAATCATTCGTGTATATATATATATGGTTTTTTAATGTAAGTACACAAATAACATTTATAAAAAGTAAGTCTAAAATCAACTTCACACGATCCAAAATATTAAAACAGAACATTATTTCTTGCATGTAACTAGTATTTTCTGTTAGGGGTGGGCAAAAATACCCGACGACCCGAACCTAAAACGTCGAGTAATTCTCGAAAAAAAATTACCTGACCGGGCCGGGTACCCGACCCAAAAAATTTTCCGAGACATGGGCCGAAAGTTTCCCCTTACCGGGTACCCGCCCGACCCGATAAAAATTAATATATATTTTTTTATATTTAAAATTATATTTTTATTTTATGTTTCTTAATATTTTCACTCTAAAATTAAGTTTAAATCCCTACATTTTTTCTATGTTTGTATTATATTCTTTTAAGCTTTAGTTTTAATTTTTTTAAATATTTTTGTGTTTAACATGTGATTTTTTTTTTAATTTTTAGAATTAAAAAATTAAAAAAAAAGAATCGGGTACCCGAATTTTACGGGTACTCGAATCTTGAGTACCTGAATATAATTGGCCGGGACATGGCCGCTTAATGAGGTACCCGGATGAACCGAGTACCCGGCAATGCCCACCCCTATTTTCTGTATGTATAACTAGAATAACATAACTAAACTAAATATTCCAATGAAAACATAATATAAAGAAAATTGCGACCCTCATCCACCATGCGGTAGTTACTTTGAATGTTGATATGTTATCGAGGCACACTCAGACGTAGTCCTGTTTATCATGAGAGGAGAAAACCGTATAAATTAACATTAGCAACCACAAAAAAACATATTTTTTAAAATCAATGAATGCTTAACTTACAAAAAAAAAGTATAATTTTTAGACGAGCCTGCATACTATCAATTCTTCTGTGGTTGTCAGTCCAAAATAGTTAGATCTTTTTTCATATTTTTCAATACATTACTATATGCAGGCTTCGTAAAAACTATATTATCAATATACATAACAAACCATAATTATTATTATATTTCATATTTAATTGCCTCATAGATGTTGTTTTTTTATGTGTTGGGCATGTATCCAGATGATTTTAATTTCTGAAGTAGATCAGTATGTCTCGTATCCTGATCAAAAGGCTTGTTCGGAGAAGGTTCATCTATTGCTTTGTACGAGTCTAATGTAACATCTTCATCATATGAAACTCGTGTCGGGTTGGACGATGAAGCTTGATGCTTAGTTCTTTTGGGTTCTCCTCTTCTTATTTCAATAACTATAGGATCGCCAATTCGAATAGTCTCTTCGCCTTTAGTGGTTCTTTTTTACATCCCATTTTAACCGTTTGCAATTTAAGACTTAATTTTGTAAATTGATCTTTAACCTCATTGAAAGTCTTATATGTTTGTGATGCACAGTGACATATAGTCATACAATAAGAGGCTAGAGTGAAATATCTGACTTGAACTGTTGCTGGATTATTATCTTCGACATCTGCATTTTTTTTCAAATCCAACATCTTTCTTCGCATAAATAGTCCACTGTTTCATTATACATCATTGGGGTATTTCCTTTGCCTTTTTATACTTCAACACCGCAAACATATAGCGACATGGAAATCTAACAGACTTCAACTTCATACAACAACAATACATGTTATGCTTTGTGGCGTCTTTAACTACAATATATCATGTATCCTTTTCAACACGCTCTAACCAATAACACATGCACACATTGTGCACTTCACTTTTTTTGACCAAATAATAGCCCTCATAGGACATTTCTTTGCACAATGTACCAAAAAAATTTCTCATATATACATGAGCTGCATTACGTTTAATGCTCTCAACACACCGTCATAGTGCGGTTGTTCATCCATTGTTTTGTAGTTTTGATGACCTTCCTCCCATCTTAAAGATTAAGGTTGTTTATGATAGTTCTCAACAAATCGGTACAACATCACCTTTTTATCCATCAAGTTTTTAATGTTTATTCATTGACTCGCACTGTTAAATAGTCCACGTTGCTGCACACCAAAAATGTTTAACAGTTTAGTTTAATATAATAAATATATATAATATTATATACAAATAAAGTTTACGTATTGTTACTTGTATAAAAATATTCTTACAAATATGTTTTTGCCAATTTTTATTTATCTTTGTACAATTCTTTTACCCATCTATTTCTTTTAAATTTGTGCTTGTTCACTAATTCTTTTCAATCCTTTTTAAAATCTGATGGTGTTCTACACATGCCAGCGCATCTCATAAATCCATCAAAAAAAATGTGTTCAGCATGAGAATGCACGTTCCTCATGATATGCCATAAACACAATCTATGTTTTACCTCGGGTAGTACTTGAGAAATGATATTTTCCACTGCATTATCTCTATTAGTAATAATAGTAAGTTGTTTGTAGTCATCTTCTACTTCAAGCAATTGTTGTAATACCCATACATAGGTATCATCTTTCTCGTTTACTAACAATGCACATTCAAATGGCACAGTGTTTCGATGATATTGACACCAACTGAAACAACAAACAACTTATTGTATACGTTGCACTTGTAAGTCGTATCAAATGCGAGTACATGACCGAATTCTTTATATTCGGCGCGTGATATGTCATTGCACCAGAACAACTTTTTCAAGTGTCCGAATTCATCCCTTGTGTGCCTCACAAAAAAAAGATCATATTCTTGCTTTTCATATAAATACGCCAACATCGTTTCAGCATCACCATCTTCCACTTCTTCTCGTTTAATTCTATATAAATAATTGTACAAAACTTTCTGTAGATAATCAACATTCTCAATTGAATCAGCTCCGTTCACGAAATTATGCATCATCTTACTTGGAGTAATTTCAGAGTGGCGCATGCTTTGAATTTTAATTTTGTCTAACTGACTAATTTTCCAAAATGACCTACAAAATAAACAATTAAAAACATTAAATATATATATATATATATATATATATATATATATATATATATATATATATATATATATAAGCTAGAAGTTAGTATGTACCAATTTACTTATCGATGAATTACATACCTGATATAAGTAACTTGCGTTGCCTGAACCATGTCATGGTTATGTTCTGCTTGGAATTTGACAACTTTCTAATATTGATATCGTTCATCCAATTTGAATCTAATAAATGCTCCACATTTAACTATGTTGGTTGGTCATTCTTCACGTTTTCTGTTTGGTAAATTAATCTACTTTTCTGCTCTATATCCCTCTTTACGACACACACGTTCTTTTACAATTATTTGATCACCAATTTGACTTTTCATTGTTTGATCATCTCGAACGTCAAAACCTTTCACTTTGGAATAGGTATGATAAAATTTAATGCAATCATCTAAAATCTTCCACTTCAGCATACTCATAACATTCACATCGTAATCTTCCAATTGTTTCCCAATCTTGTCCCATATGCTATCGCCAATGAAGTAGTCAAGGGTCTTCTCATCATTTATATGTTTGTCATCATCAAAAGGATAATCAGCTTGTTCTTCTTTGGTATCAATTTCACAATCTGGTTCACTATTGTAACGATCCTTATCCTGATTATGCTCATCTTCATCCTCATTATAAAGTGCTAACGTTATAGTTTGAATTTTGGTATCTTCGTTATCAACCATATCAAAAAAATTTGTAATTTAACAAAATTAAAGAAAAGAAACATGATTATAATAGTACATAGCAAGGGAATTGAATTGAACTCAAAATTTCAAAAATATAATTACAGAAATAAAATCGAACTTAAACCAACAATTTTGAAGGATCGAGCAGACTGTACTGGTACGATCATTTTTCTGTATTTGTACACTATTCTGGAATAAAATTTCAGTAACATCTTCTAGTATCGATACGCAACAATTTTATGATACGCATAAACTCGCGTAATTTCGAATGTAATTTGAGGATTTCGAATCGGACATAAGATTTAGGGTTCTAACAAACAAATTAAGATACTTGTAAAGTAATTGGGGTTCTAATGTGAGAATCAAAATACTTAATTTGGGAATTAGGGTTCTAAAGTGGCGTAATTTCAAAAATATATGTAGGGATTGAATGAAGAATTGGGGATAAATTACCTAATTGCAACGAAGGAGGAGAATGACGGCAGAGTTCAACGGCAGCCACGGACAAGAGACGACAGTACGGTGAGGATGTGACCGGTGGCGACGTTGTGGTAGACGACCAAAACTAGGGTTTTGGGGATAAAAATTTTGATTTAATAATTTTTAAAATAATATGAAAAATAAAAAAAGAAATTTAATAAAATCACCTTTGGGTTTTCAAAAAATTTAAATTATATGGTAAGTCCTTTAGATTTTAAATCTTTATAAATTAGATTAATGGTACTCATCAGTATTTATCTTTAGTGGTGCTCATCGGTATCGACGAGTACTGTAGAATTTTTCTTTACGCTGTGGAATTAGTCGGGTTAATTTGAATTTTTTTTAATATTTAAATTGTTTTAAATTCAAGTCATTAAGATTTGAGACTTTGGTTTTTAGAATCGAGTCATTATAAGCTTGAATCATAATGACTTGATTCACCTCAAGTTTTGGTCATTTTAATTACTTGTTCGGGTTATTTCATATTTAAATTAATTAGATTTGGACTAATTTAGGTTTGATATTTCAAATTAAAATCGAGTTGGATTAAATTTAAAATTTAGATTTATTCAATAAAAATTTCAAATTCAATTTAGAATTTAGAGATTTAGTTTAAAAATTTTATATAAAATATATAAACTAAGACCAAAATTATCATAAAAATGAAAATCTAATATTGTATTAACTTAAAAATTTTGAAGGGATTAAATTATAAATTATCATTAAAATTTTAAGGAGACCCTAAACATAATTTAACTATTATACTTATTTAAAATGATATAACTTTTAAAAGGATTTAAAGAACAATTTTACCATTTAAGAGGGCCACTACCGACACCAAAGCACGTCACTACCGACCAAAATTAATTTAGTATGCAGTTTTTTCATGTTAAATGATAATTTTTAGCATTTCTAGGATGAATTATTTTTGTTGTGGTCTACATTGTTTCCACCCTTGGGCGTACCCTACCTTACATCACAATCAATTAAATGTTTTCAAATTAAATAAATTACTGAACCTTAACTCGATTATTATTTATTAAATTATTATAAGATACCAACAAGTGTTAGGTACATTGGCAAGACACATTGCACTTTTAAGGAGAGAACACGAATTTTAACCTTAGAAATGACATTGCTGGGAGGGTCAGCCTCGCACCCTGAACATGAACTATAAAACTGACATGTATATTATATAAAAAAGATTATAAGATGGGTAGGACAATTTAGATGGATCGAAGGGCATTATTTGAAATATTTTCATAATTGTTTTTTTTTTTTGTGTAAAATTATGTTTATGAGAGTGTTTTTCTTTATCAAATGTATATACTATAAATATTTTATTCGAATTCGGATAATCTGCCAGAAAATGTCAAATCTATAACCTGGACCACAATTAGAGTTCCATGAGAGTCACGGACTATTTTGAAAAAAAAATGCTTGGATGGCATAATATGGAAGGGAGATGATTGGTAGGTGACGTTTATGGAAGGGGAATAAATAAAAATTTACTGTATCTTTTCGGTCTTTCTATTTATGTCCAATACTAAAAAATACTACAAAATTAAATTTCAAGCTCTAACCCTAAATTTTAAATCTTAAACCCTACACCTTAACCTTAAAAAATACACCATACTCTAAATTCTTTAAATCCTAACCATAACCCATAACCTAAAACCATAAACCTAATTTTAAGCGTGTGACATAAATAAGACACCAAAAAGAGGCAAATGATTTCTATCAATTAATTATAGAGTGCTCTTTCCCCATTTATTTATTTATTTCCATGAGAATTTTCATTTTTATCTTCGTTTTCTGATTTGGTGTGAGTATAGAATTTAAAATTATTTTCGATTTGTGATTTATAAGACTTAAATTATCTATGCTCTATTATTCTCGTGGATTCCGAGACTCACTTGATTTCTATTATACTCGTCTCGCTATTTATTTCATATAATATATTTACAAGTATCAATTAAATAAATATGAACTATTTCTTTATGAAATGCTTATTCTTTAGACTCTCGTCACATTGTGACATTATTTCAACAATCACCATTTAAAAAAATTATTATGACCATCTAATTGGTAAATTTAAATATAACTTTAACGCGAGTTAAAATTGAGAAACTACTCTGGTGATGTTTAAGAGCATGTTAAAATTAAGTAAAAATTGAGAAATTGTGACTTAATGAGTTTTCTCTTTAAAAAAACATTAGTGGATTTGCAGTAGTTCTACTAAATAGAAATTCACTGTCTCTTTTTGGATGCATCTATGTATGCCTCACATTAAAATTTTATGTTTAGAGTTTAGGGTTAAGGTTTAGGATTATAGTTTAAGAAATTTGGGGTAGGGTGTATTTTTAGGGTTTATGATTTAAGGTTTAAGATTTAGAATTTAGGATTATAGCTTATAATTTAATTTTTTAGTGTTGGGTATAGAAAGCCACACTAAAAAGGGGCAAAGAATTTTTGTCCACTTCTGGTCTGCAACAGTCTAACCTAAGGTTAATTTGCGGCGGATTTTAACC
This sequence comes from Hibiscus trionum, assembly GCA_030270665.1. Taxonomy (NCBI): domain Eukaryota; kingdom Viridiplantae; phylum Streptophyta; class Magnoliopsida; order Malvales; family Malvaceae; genus Hibiscus; species Hibiscus trionum. The sequence goes on along the minus strand of BSYR01000010.1, from coordinate 74,664,908 downwards.
TAAAATATTACATGTCTACCTTAAAAAGTTATACAATTGGTAATGATTTCGATTACAACAGAAAATGTTATATTGTGGCGGACTTTAACCTAAAATGTTGTCAACTCTAAAAAGCTATACAATTGGTAATAATTTCGGTTACAACCGAGAATGTTACATTAGTAACTATTTATGTTGAAACTAGAATAGTTATGCAATTTAAATGATTTGTTATGGAGAACATAAGGGTAGGGGTGGCATCTAGGCGGATCGGGGACAGTTTTTCATTCCCCACTCTGTCTCCAACAATTGCGGGTACAGTTTCGAGGAATCCTTATTAAACCTTTCAGGGATTTTTTCGTCCTCGTACCCATTCCTTACAGATCCCCGCGGTTTTCAGTTAATCTCACATACAAAAAAAATCTAACTTAATACATTAAAACAAATACCCAACATTAAATCTCCAAAATTATAAACATAAAAGATAAATTTAGTTTTACCAAACAACAAACAAATCATTTCAAAACTATAAAACATGACTTAAATATTAACTGTTGAAACATGACAGCCTGCACTACTTTAAAAAATATGTAACTAATAATCTATAGTTCCAAATCATGATATGTTTGTTCTAAAAGGAACTAGATTCGATAACCTTTCCAACCATATAAATTACCTCTTCTAATTTTACTCGTACGATTTATGATAAATTTCTGAAGTCACTGTTATTGTTGTTTTTAGAAACAGTTTGTTGTCATTTCTTCTGACCTTTGCTCATTCAAAAATTAATAATTCTTGATATATAACTCAAAATTGAGAACCATTTATTTTAAACGAATATAGACTTTCGTATGATTCTAGAAATATAAGGCTCAGTTCCTAATTTATCTTTCAGAATTTTTGGTGGTTTTTTAAAGTCATTGCTAAAAATTTTTTTAAGAAATCGGCTGTCATATTTTTATGACCTTTCAACATTCAAATGTTCATATCATTTAGAATACATATAGAATCGACCATTGTGTATTTTTAAACAAAACTAGACTAATCACTTTTACAACAATGTATAGACCACATTCTAATTATTTTTATAAAATTTACGAAGAATCTTCAAACTTACTTCAACCGACCATACTCAGGTGAGATTAGATTTTTGATGAAAAATAGGTAACTTACCCTTATGGCCATCAAACTTTGCAAAACATCGGGATCCATACGGATATTTTTTTATGATCCCCATGGTGATTTATACGAGTACAGTTTGATTACCCCGCGGTTCTGATATAGCAATCGTTGTCTCCATCCCCATTTGAGCTTCAATGATAAAACTTCCCCCGTCTCCGTCCCCGTGGGTGAAGATTTCAGTTGTTCCTATACCCATCGGTACGGATCCCCACGATATTCGGTTATTCCCCTCCCGATTGCCACCCATACATAAGGGCCCGTTTTATTATAAATAATGAAGTCCGTTTTCATTTTCATTTTTTTGGAAAATGAAAAACGATGAAGAAAACGTGTTTGGTTGAAAAATTAGAAAATGAAAACAAAAATAAGAGAAAATTTGAAAACATAAAAAAAATGTTTCCATTGTTTTCATTGAAAATGTTTTGGAAAAATAGAAAATATGATAACAATGTTTTTTTTTTATTTTTAACTTCAGTTTAACCCGATTTCGAATCCTTCTAATGTCATTTTTAAAACTTTGATTTATTTACTCATATTTTATTTATTATTATAATAATATTTTTAACTATATTTTATTTTAATTATTTAATAATTATTTTTTTATTTCTATTTTAGAAAGTTAGATACTAAACACATTTTCAATATTTTCATTTTTGAAAACAAGTTTTCATCCCTATTAACCAAGCATGTTTTCTAAATGTTAGAAAACTTAAAATGAAAATTATTTTATGAAAATAAAAGACAAAAATAAAAAAATATTTTCTAAAACCAAACGGACCCTAATATTTTTAATTTCAACTTAAAATGTTACCTAATTTACTCTAAAAAATTAGGCACTCGATAAATTTATCTGTTATAACTGATTTTTGTCAAATTTTAGTCTTACCTTAACCGGTTGTATTTTAGAGTTAAGTGTTATCAAAATTATTATTATTTAAATAAACAAGTTTGTTATGTATATGGACGGATAGAAATAGGCAGAGCAGATGAGAATAAAACGGGTACACTGTCATATTCACGTCTACAGAAATAATTGTTTTTCCATTTTGACCCCACCACCTGCAAAACGTGTATCCATACATCTCCACCATCTGCACTACGAAACCTCCTTAATTTTAAGATACTATCAGTGGAATTTGAAAATGAATGGGAGCCACACATGTATCCTATCAATATCAATATTTTAATATTCTGAAATGGATTTTTTCTGATATAACTATCGTTTTTTATCTATTAGTTAATTAATTTAATTCAAATACTGTAAAAATTTATTACTGAGAACAATATTTTTAATTTGATTTATTTCAATTTTAAATTTAAATTTAAATTTTGTTTGAGAGACATAACTATCCCTCTAACATGTCTTGAAATGTATAGTTTAGAAATTAGACCTACGACAACGCCAAGCCTCATTTTTTTTTGCCCAAATACCGGCACTTGATTCAATTTATTTGATGCAGAACAAAAATATTTTTTTGTTGTTGGAAAGAATAGTCACAAACCTTGCGAACATAAAATACACAAAAATAAATGTGTTTCTACGTTTTTTTTCTTGAATGAAGTTTCGCCACAGATGCATAGGTCCATTATTAAATCCAACAAATGTGAAGAAACATTTTCTTTTGGTTTCTAGCAGTATAGCTTGGGACAACCTCTGGTATTCATAAGCTCACCAAACTTTTGTGCTGCAGCATTCAATGTGGCATCACTTTTGCAAAATGCAACCCTAATATATCTCTTTTCATGTCTGCAACTTCCATCCGAACCGGACTTCCCATGGAAAAACCCGCGTCCCGGTACAACCACTACCCCGGCTTTTTTGATCAGTTCCTTCACATATTCCACCTGACAAATACTGGAATTTAACATTTATTCCACAATGACAAATAATTAAGCACCATGTTTGTCCATACAAGTAAAGCATTTGCATATACTTACATCAGATAGCATGCAATCCTTTGGAAGCTCTGCAAACAAAAAGAAGGAACCCTGGGGCTTAAACTGAATTTGAAAACCGACCGAATCAAGCAACTTCATACACAAATCTCTTTTCAATTGATATTCCTGTTAATCAACATGGTGAATGATGAATCAAAGTGACCAATTTCGTTATATACTAATGTCTAAACTGCATTAAACTTACTATTCTAATCGTTTCGAAGTATTTGGTGGGGCTGCTCAAAGCAGTCAAGGCAGCTTCCTGGAAAGGAGCTGGAGCTGAATCGGTTAATTTGACATGAATGTTTCGGACTGCAGATGCAGCAGCAGCAGGAGCAATAGCCCATCCAATTCTCCATCCTGAATAAACATAACTGCAAAACTCTAAATCCGAAATAACAACCAAATGAACAATCATGAATACCAAGCAATATTTAGCAATTTTGGAGTTAAAATACTATGGTTAGCTTTGTCTTTGGACCTGTAATGCTAAAAGTTTTAGACAACGACGATGTTATAATTGTCCGCTCCTGCATTCCCCGAAGTGAGGCGATGGTCTCATGCTTTTGGTCATCAAATGTTATGTATTCATATACCTGCAAAACAAACAAACAAGGAAGAACAAAATAGATATATAAACTCGTTGCTCTTGACTTCATTAATGCATCACAAGTATATGCAAGTGACGCCATACTTCATCTGTTATAGCGACGCAATCCCATCGGCGACAGCATTCGGCAATGACTTCAAGCTCTTCTCTGGAGAAAACTTTGCCAGTTGGGTTGTGAGGACTGTGCCCTTCATATCAGAACACTTTTAGAACATGCTAAGTTGTTTTTGCCAAATGATAGATTACCAGCATTAACATAAGATTACAAGCATAAAAACATAAATGTGAGTGTTACAACAACTTTATAGTATCAAAATGTGACTTAAAACATGAAAATTATCTATGACCTGTTTAATACTACAGCCTTTGTTCTGCATGTGAAAGAACTCATCAATTTGTCAGGGTCCAAGGTCCATTGAGGCGGATCGAGCTGCACATAAACCTGCAATAATGAACAGAATTGGCTTGGGTTTTACACATAACATATGGATAAATCTAATAATCTAAAAATCTAAGCTCTCATTAATTGATAGTAATAAAATGCATACTGGAATTCCTCCAGCCATGGTTATGCATCCTTCATAAGTTTCATAACAAGGGTCAAACAACAATACTTCATCTCCTTTGTCTATAACTACACATATAAACAAAACCATGATTCAAAACCATACACAAAATGCACAAACTAAAGGAGAAATTCAACAATTGCAACATAAGAAGAAAACCTACTGGAAAAAATTGCAGCAGCAAATGCCTCAGTTTGTCCACAGCAAATAGCTATATCAGTCAAAGGGTCAATGTTTAAACCATGCATTTTCTTCATTTTAAGAGCCAACTTATCACAAATTCCTTGCACATGCCTTGCATTACCAAAAGTTGCTAAAAATTAGCACCCCCACTTTTTTTCTTTGAAAGAAAAAAGATGAAAAAAAGGGAACTAAACCTATACTGGTTGAAGTCATTATGAATGGCTGAAACGGCAGCTTCTTTGATAGGAGGAGGGGCAGGGAAATCCGGGAAGCCCTCGGCTAAGTTAATGGCATTGCATCTCTGAGCAAGGTGTGAGAGTTCTTGTATTGGGGAAGGACTAAAAGTTTTAGCAACCGAAGATAGCTTCTCTTCCATGGCTCTTTCTCGTCTGTTTTTGCCACTGCGTTCGCCTTATCCTTTGATTTCGAGTATTTTTTTCTTTTGGGGGTAAATACATGAATGCTCACTAAATTAAGCAAAATTGATCTTTTGGCCACTGAAGTTGCCAAGTTACAAAATATTATTAAATTTGTCGAATTGTTACGAAAATGATCACTAGACGTTATAAAATGATAATAAATTTCAATAATTTAAGGGTCATTTTGCAAAATTTTAAAAGTTCTAATGATTGTTTTGTAACAATTTGATAAAGTTTAGTGAGATTTTATATTTTCAAAACTTTAATGACACTCAATTTAGTACCATAGATGTATTTTACCCTCTCTTTTTTTCTAATCTCTTTGTATTTTTGGCCTCAGAATATATTTAATTGTTTTAACAGCTTAAAGTTTTTTGTTTTTGACAAAGTAAATGTCTAATATTTCTTTTAATTACGTTTTTATAGATGTGTAATGTTTTATTTAGTTAATATTTTAAGATGAATTCGTTTAAAAAAAATATCAACCATTATAGATTGACAGGCAACTTAATTTATAATTTAAAAAATGAAAGATTTAACTCTAAATTAAGCAAAATTGATCTTTTGACTACTAAAATTTGGAAGTTACAAAAACTATTAAATTTGTCGAGCTGTTACAAAAATGATCACTAGAAGTTATAAAATAGTGATAAATTTTAATAAATTTAAGGGTTGTTTTGTAAAAACCCAAAAGTTTTAATGATCAATTTATAATAATTTGATAAAATTTAGTGATTATTTTATATTTTAAAAACTTTAATGACCAAAAAATATTACTTTTACTCAATTTAGTAACCATTTATGTATTTTTACCCTTTATTTTTCTAATGCTATTGTATTTTGGGACTTTTTTTATTATTTTGCATTAGGTTTTATTATAAAATAAGGACTTTTTCATTATTTTGGATTAGGTTTTATTATAAGATAAGTGTTCGAAATATATTTTATTGTTTTAATAGCTTAATTTTTTTAGAAAATAAATGTTTAACGTTATATTTTATTACGTTTTTAAGTGTATAACGTTTCATTTAGTTAACAATTTAAGATCAATCTGTTAAAAATTATTAAGTATCGTCGATTATTGCTTGACATGCACCTTAATTTTTTTATTTAAAAAAACTAAAAAAATCAATTTCTTATAAAATCAAAATTTTGTTTTTGAAAAATCTAAACCCCAAATTTCATCTACTGCCTACAAATATATCTTATATTTTTTTTGATTATTTAGAGAGATATTATATCCTAAACTAAATGTTATAATTTGAACTCACACAAAATGAGATAACATGAGCATTTTTTATCACTCGACAATTTAGTGGATGTCAGTGTATCTATAATTTATCCATTTGTTTTACTATAGGCCCACATTAGGCCGTAATTGAGTTGTTTAAAATAGGCCTACATGTTCATTAGTTATTTGGGCTTATTTGTTACTTGGATTAGTTTATTGAAGTTAGCCTGGATCCATTAATGTTAGAAAAACCTTATTATAATAATATGTGTTTCTTCTTATTGTAGGGGAGGATTTCAGCTGGTAAAAGCATAGGCTAATACATCAAATAAGTATCAACTTATAACATTTAATCATTTTTTTATAATTATCAGTATTTAATCTCTAGTTGACTAATTCGGATCGGGCATTATACATGTTTAAAATTTTTATATTTATTATCTTAAGGCGTCTGAATTCGAATTCTAAATATAACATCATCTCCTTTAATTTGTAATGCATTATATATATACTCAAATCACCTCTAAACATTAATTCTTAAACTTTAAATTTTAACACATAGCTTAAACTCGTAAACTCTAAACCACAACATAAACTATAATCCCTAAAATTGAAAGGCTTGTGTATTAACTTCTTACTTTTTTTCCCATGTGATAATCCTCACATATCCTACTTCTAATCTCATTCAATGCTCATGAATTAGTGTAAAACTAGTTAAGTTTTATAAAGTGTAACTGGATCACATCCATATATATATATATATATGATCAACTTACACTGTGTAAAACTCAATTACTTTTACACAGTTTTTGGACCGTTGGATGATGGTAATTAATGGCTTAGATTATTTCTTTATCTTTTTTCCCAAGTGATAATCTTTACATTTTTTATTGTTAATCTCATCCATCCATTTCACTCATCCAATGGTCTTAGATTAGTGTAAAACTAAATGAGTTTTACACCATGTAACTTGATCCATTCCATCCGTGTAAAACTCATTTAGTTTTACACTAATCTAGGACCATTGGATAAGGGAAATGGATGGATGAGATTAACAGTAAAAAATGTGAAGATTATCACTTGGGAAAAAAGGATAAGGAAATAATCTGAGCCATTAATTACCATAAACCAATGGTCCAAAAACTATGTAAAAGTAATGGTCCAAAAACTATGTAAAAGTAATTGAGTTTTACACAATGTAGGTTGATCCTAACCCATATATATATATATATATTGAGAATTTCTCCACTTTGTTGTTTATTAAACTTGCAATTGAATGGAGTGTAGGAACTTATATTGGTTCGAGTTTGACATAAAAAAAAGAAAGGGTAAAATGGAGTCAACAATTCCTTTTTATTTCGAATTTGATTCCTAGAAATGTGAGAAAATTCCAATTTCTTTGAATAAAGGGTCATGTACTTATATATATTTTTTCTAATTACTTATGATTTATGAAACATAGATTTAGTATTGTCATGTCCTGCAGTTGGGCATATTTCTGAAAACGGCATGTCAACTAATTAGCGTAAAGGCACCCAATGTTTGTATAAAATAGAAAATTCAAGGGCTGTGGACTGAAACACTGTTAATAAAGGATTTGTTTTTAAACTTTAATTTATATTAATTTAGGGTTCAACTGAATTACTAGAGTTGGTTGGGATTGAATCTCTAAACGATTGGTAAAATATTTTTAATTTATAAAATTCGAATATAAAATTTTATTTAAAAAAAATTAAACTCTTTAACAGTGGATTGAACGAGATCATAATATATATTATAGTTGTTAAATATTAATGCATGCAGGTTGAGAAATATACCCCCGAAGGTTTTTTGTCACGGTCTGTAAAGCTAACATTGGAATGTAGTGTTTATAATGTTCATATTTTTGTAAAACGTTGTTTCATGGTCTCAGTGCAATAGTTAGGATGACTAAAACTTGATTCCGCTCGATTCAAAAAAATAATTTTTTAAAATAAAATTTGAATAATAAAATAAAACTCGAATAACTAAAATAATTATGTGACTTTAATAGAAAACAAATTCTCTTTTTACGATTTAATCTCTCAAGTTTGTATTTTATACAATTTAGTTATATGATTGCAACTCGTTGCAATTTCTTTCTTCCCATCATTCTTCGATTCATTTATACTCTCATCAATTTTTCCCCTTAAAATCCATTCTTTTAAAAAATAATATTATAAATATATTATATAATTTTATATAGTATTTGATTTATTAAATAACATTATAAATCTAACACTTTATGAAAAATATGAAGAAATATATGTGTATATCATATATAGTTATAGAAAGTCGTTTAAACTAGAATAAATCAATATCATAACATTAAACTATACACTCGACTCCACTCATAAAAAAATTCAAATAAAATATGACTCGTCAATGTAACTAACTTTAAATTTATTGACTCGACTCGATCAAATATCAGCCCATAACAATAATTTATTAGCAGTTGGAGATGAATGGATCGTTGGCTTTATAACATGTTTGCGTGGATTAACTACGTCGTATCTGCCTTGTCTTGTTCATATATGTCCCATTTGTTTTATGACTTCTGCACTCAATGGGATTTGAACCTAGAACTTTAAGCATAAAAAATAAACTTCTAAACACCAAGCCGACCTAATATTTTTAAATTATTTCTAGCACAAATAATATATATTCTAAACTGTAGTTTGTCATATAAATAATACTATTTTATATGAATAATATAAATATATTATTTCTAATATGAAAATATTCAAATATCGGTATACATATATTAATACATAAATAATTGTTGAGTTGTGAGGGGCTCGATTCGATCAACCAATGTTGCTCAGCAAGTGGTGGAGAGGTGGATATTTGGGTGGAAGGGTTGTGGAAGCTAGAATAGAAATGGAGACAAAGATTTATAGTGGTTCAACCTTCTAACCAAGGTCTACATCAACTACCTTAGCTCCCCACTAAGGATTTCTCAATCAATCCACTATTGATTCGTCCCCTTTTCTAGGCTTAGGAGGTAACCCTTATACACAATCAAGCTTTCTACCCAAAGCCTTGATTGAAACCCTCTCTTACAAAGAGAAACAAGAAGCAAACTTAAACCCTCTAATAGGTGTTTGTTTGCACAATTAAGCACTCACCCAAAACCTAAAACACTTGAGCAAATTTGACAATTTTGGCTCACTAGTGTTTGTCTATACAATAAATGACAATTTAAGCTCTAAGACAATTCTTGATCATTTGTTGATTGACAATTGAAGCATTAGCCTTCTCTTGATGCTTGGAGGTCCCTTTTATACTCCCAAATGAGTTTGTAGCTGTTACTAGCCGTTGGGATCATATTGGAGTCGTTGAGAACTTTAATTCCCACCATAAATGCAGTTCTGCAGCTCTCCGTTTCGAAACGCTCGAAGCCGTTTCGAAACACTCTCTATGTAGAAAGAGCCGTTGTAGTCTGTCAGGGCACCCGTTTCGGAACACCCCCTTACCGTTTCGAAACCCGTATCGAAACGCTATAGGCCTGTATCGAAACGCCTGCATTTAAAAGTTAGTTGGGAAAATAGTTGTTGGGTTTTATAGCCGTTGTGGTCAATGCCACGTAGGCGTATCAAAACGGCAGAGCCCGTTTCGAAACGCTGGGCAAAAATCCTATCCAGGGAAAGCCTGTTTCGAAACAAATTTCGAAACGTTTTTGCTACTGGAATCCCCTGTTTCGAAATGCCCTAAGGTGTTTCGAAACACCTGGACAGTTTTGTGAAGTTTGGCTTTGAAAAACATGAAAAACCCTTTTAAAAACTTCCCTAAACATAATTTCAAGTTGTTTGGACTTTGAAAATGTTTTAAATACTTTTTAAATCAGTCCAAAACATTTTTCAATTATTATATCAAAACATTAGTTCTACAATCTCCCACTTTTTGATATAATAAAACTCACTTGAAAAATTGTTTGGGATTCTCCCCCTTAATCTTTAAAAAAGTGAATAAGAGATTAAAAATATTAATTCAAATAAAGCTCCCCCTTATTCATTTGAAAATTCAATTTTTTCAATTTTTCAAACCATTTCTCCCCCTTTTTGTTATATCAAAAAGAATTTAAAACATTAAGTTCAAAATAACAATAGAGGTAAAAACTTTGACAGAAATAAGAATTTGGTTTTAAAATGGCTTCCCCTTACTCAAAGCATCATTAAAAATGTTAGTCCAACATTTATGATCATCTAGTTGAATAAACTAAAATAAAACAAATAAACGCTAAAACAACTAGATTTTTACCAACACTTGAACTCAAGGTAGGATGCGAAGCCTTCCTTCTTCAAGTGTTCTTCCTTGTGTGCATGGAGCTCCCCTTCAATGTTTGACTTGTTGAACATCTCCATCACACCTAGCAATAGACAATCAAGTAATTTTTTGTATCCAAATTTCTTTGGATCCATGAACATTAGTAGCACAAATTTTAGTCCCCTTAGGAATCCATTTTTCAATGTCATCCCTTTTAATTGAAGTGGTTAGTCTTTTTGGGACCCAAACACTTCTAAAACATTTACCTTTTATAAATCTAGGGGCACTAGATTGTCTAACATCAAAGTTTGATTTTCCAAAATTGTTTTTCTTTTCAAGTTCTTTGGAAATCAAATCTTTTTCTTCTTGAACTTTTTGAAGCAATTTTTGTAAATCAAAACATTTTAATTCAAACTCTTCAAGTTTTGCTTCAAGTTCAAGTTTGGTTTTAGAGAGCAAATCATTTTAAATTTTTAACTTTGAAATCAATTTATTGTTTTTCAAAATGTGGCTTTTAAAATCTAAAACCAAATCGTCATAGGCATCTTGTAATTCATCAAAAGAGTAAGAACATGAAGTAGATGAATTAGAAGTTACCCTTGAATCTTCTTCGATGGCCGTAAGGCAAAGGTTGGCTTGTTCATCGTCGGTGGAGTCCTCATCACTCCAAGTAGCCACATGTGCCTTCTTCTTATGGCTTGAAGTGCTTGCCCTCTCCTTTCTCTTAGGTTCTCGTTCAAGCTCTCTCAAGGCTTTCTTCATGAACGGGGCACACTTCTTGAAGAGATGAACTATCTCTTCATCTTCATCCTCCTCTTCACTTGAGTAGACATGATGACAAGTGGAGGATTTGAGAGCCATGGCACTTGCATTGATGCCTAGCCCTTTGATTTTCTTCTCTCCCATAGCTCTAATTTCTTCCCTCTTCTTCTCATCCTCTTTGTTCTTCTTCATGATTTGATGAGTAAGGAGTGACCCCATGAGTTCATCAAGCTTCAAATTTTTCAAATTTTTGGCTTCGATGATGGCGGTCCTCTTTGAGTCCCAAGACTAGGGAAGTGAGTAGATGAGCTTTCGGACAAGCTTCTCTTCCGGGATGCCTTCTCCATAACCTTTAAGACCATTGATGATGGTGGAGAACCTATCAAACATCTTCTCGATGTTCTCTTCCGGATCCATTTTGAAGTTCTCATACTCTAAGGTTAGGAGCCCAATTTTGGTCTCCTTGACTTCATCGGTTCCCTCGTATGTGACTTCAAGCTTGTCCCATACCTCCTTGGCACTCTCACAAGAAGACATCTTCTCATAGATGGTTGGGCCAAAAGTATAAAACAAGATGTGCAAGGCTTTGCAATTAAGCTCCATCTTCTTGCGATCGTCGGCACTCCACTCCGCTTTGCTTCTTTGAGGCACGAACGGATCATCTTCAACTATATCTCATAGCTTGTAATCTCTAGATTTGATGAAGAACTTCATTTTTGTCTTCCAATGGGCATAGTGGGTTCCGTCAAAGAAAGGTGGTTTGTCGATAGATTGTGCCATTTGAGCCGGTTGATGAAATAGTATTCAAGCTTGCCGGATCTTCTCAATAGGATGTGAATCCCCTTCGATTGAGCCAAGCTCTGATACCAATTATTGAGTTGTGAGGGGCTCGATTCGATCAACCAATGTTGCTCACCAAGTGGTGGAGAGGTGGATATTTGGGTGGAAGGGTTGTGGAAGCTAGAATAGAAATGGACACAAAGATTTATAGTGGTTCAACCTTCTAACCAAGGTCTACATCAACTACCTTAGCTCCCCACTAAGGATTTCTCAATCAATCCACTATTGATTCGTCCCCTTTTCTAGGCTTAGGAGGTAACCCTTATTCACAATCAAGCTTTCTACCCAAAGCCTTGATTGAAACCCTCTCTTACAAAGAGAAACAAGAAGCAAACTTAAAACCCTCTAATAGGTGTTTGTTTACACAATTAAGCACTCACCCAAAACCTAAAACACTTGAGCAAATTTGACAATTTTGGCTCACTAGTGTTTGTCTATACAATAAATGACAATTTAAGCTTTAAGACAAATCTTGATCATTTGTTGATTGACAATTGAAGCATTAGCCTTCTCTTGATGCTTGGAGGTCCCTTTTATACTCCCAAATGAGTTTGTAGCCGTTACTAGCCGTTGGGATCATATTAGAGCTGTTGAGGACTTTAATTCCCACCATAAATGTAGTTCTGCAGCTCTCCGTTTCGAAACGCTCGAAGCCGTTTCGAAACACTCTCTATGTAGAAAGAGTTGTTGCAGTCTGTCAGGGCACCCGTTTCGGAACACCCCCTTGCCGTTTCGAAACCCGTATCGAAACGCTATAGGCCCGTATCGAAACGCCTGCATTTAAAAGTTAGTTGGGAAAATAGCCGTTGGGTTTTATAGCCGTTGTGGTCAATGCCACGTAGGCGTATCGAAATGGCAGAGCCCGTTTTGAAACGCTGGGCAAAAATCTTATCCAGGGAAAGCCCGTTTCGAAACAAATTTCGAAACGTTTTTGCTACTGGAATCCCTTGTTTTGAAACGCCCTAAGGTGTTTCGAAACACCTGGACAGTTTTGTGAAGTTTGGCTTTGAAAAACATGAAAAACCCTTTTAAAAACTTCCCTAAACATAATTTCAAGTTGTTTGGACTTTGGAAATGTTTTAAATACTTTTTAAATCAGTCCAAAACATTTTTCAATTATTATATCAAAGCATTAGTTCTACAATAATAAATAAAATAAAAACATATAAATATTTTTATATTATAAATAGTATTAAATATATAAATAGATAAATATATTATTATAAAAACTAAAAAGACTAATTTTCAAAACAAAATTTGTTTAAAAAATTTAAAATTCGACAAAACCTTAACCCCTAAACTCATAAACCCTAACCCTAAACTATAAACATTAAACCCTAATTTTTTTTCATAAACAAGTAATATTAAAATATATAAACAAATAATATATTAATATAAAAACTAAAAAATTGATTTAAAAAATATAAAATTTCCAAAATTTACGAAAAGACCCAAAAATTCACCAGAATCTTAAAGCTTAGACTCCAAATCCATCTATTTTGGTTGCTAATGCGTTTATGGTTTTAGGGTTTAGTGGTTAAGAATAAATTAGAGATATTAGGTTGGCTTAGTGGTTAGGAGGTTGATTTTAATGCTTAAGGTCACAGGTCCAAATCTCATTGAGTGCACAAAATAAATATATTATTTTGGTCGTTTTGGGCCATTTAGTATCAAAATAGCGACACCAAAACGACGTCGTTTTAGTGTAGCGTCCATGTCATCACAGAGTTAACGATTTAACGGCAGGATGGTATAAACGAGTCGAAAAATAAAGTTTAACGATAAATTTAGACCAATTGAAAGGTTAATAATAAATACAGATCACTCCTATAGTTTAGTGGTTCCTAACATAGTTTACCCTAAAATTAATTAAAACAAGTGGGAATGGTTGTAATGAAGGTGCTTTGTATGTGTGCTTACTTCAGCTGTGAATTGGATTCTCGTCTTTCTTAAAAGACACTAATTACTATAATTAATTAGGTTATGGCAACTATAATATTCATATAATCAACTTTAAGCTCCCACTTAATCCCAAGGAGACATGACGTACTCTTGGTTAATGCTCTACATTACTTATTAAAATTAAAAAAAAATCAAATAAATATATTATTAAAATAATAAAAACTTTATCAGCGGGATTGGTTCAAATAGTAAACAGCTTGGTATGCAATGCGAGTCTATCCAAATTAGTCAGAGTAAAACTTTGAGAAACCGGGACGACAACAAAAATAATAAAAATAAACTTTTTTTTTTGAATTGACGTCGTTATATTTTAATCATACAAATTCAAAATAAGTTCTTTATTTTAATTTGTATCCAGTAAATTTCTAATTACTAATCTATTTAGGGATAACAATCGAGTAAAATAATGACGAACAATGGCAGATCTAAATAAGACTTTTTAGTATTTTAGTGAACAAAAATATATGAACGTTGATGCAACAAATTCCATTCCCTCTCTCTGTGACAAGGAGCATAGGATTTTTTTTTTTTAAAAATCAGATAGATTCTGATGTACCGCATTCACAGTTTTGAAAATTCTAATCAGATCTCTATATATTTTTAAATTATAATTAAGCCCCTATAGTTTTTTCAAAAATTATAATTAAATCCCAAAATCTTTTTACCAATACCCATCACTGGAAAGTTTGCCTTTCCAAATGTCTTTTTATATTTTATTTTCACAAATGAATACCTTTATTTTTCCTTTTGGTGAGAAATGTTAGGTTGCTTGGGGAATTGATGTTATGAGGACAACTTTACAAGTGTGTAAAGTTAAGGTCTATAATGATGTTCATCTACTTGACTAAATGGAGTAAATATCTTTGTGTTGTATCCACTCTTTACTTACTTTATTACATAATTTCTTTGCTTAATGAAGAAACCTTAATATTTATATATCCACAATGCTTGCAACCAGCCTTGTTTAAATGATGCATATTTATAGGTTAGGATAAACTTACACTGTGTAAAACATTTTTAAGTTTTACACGTTTTTTGGATCGTTGGATGGGGGAAATAGATGGTTGAGATTAACTCTGTGGATTTAATTCTCAAGTGATAATCTTCACATATTTTATTGTTAGTCTCATCCATCCGTTTTACTCATCCAACGATCAAAAAACGTGTAAAACTTAAAGAATTTTACACAGTATAATTTGATCATATCCATATATATTGCCCTACAATGGATTCCATAATCATCAACCAAAAGGAGATGCAGATGAGTTGGGACATCTAAATTTTAGACCTAGTAAATTTAAGGCAAAATGACAAAAGATGCCCCCAACGTTTGCATGTTTTGTCATTTGGCCCCCTATTCTTTTTTTTGGTCCAAAGATGCCCCCAACGTTTGCTTATTTTGTCATTTGGCCCCCTATTCTTTCTTTGGGTCCAAATATGCCCCCAACGTTTCATTCATAGTCCAAATATGCCCCTGCTGGATGTAAACTGTCAATCAACTAACGGTCAACAACTTATAAAAAAATTTTGACGTGGCATCAGCAGATCTTAATACGCGGCAAGTCCAGTCAGCATCAGCTGTTGAACGTCAGTTGACTGACAGTTTCCATCTAACGGGGGCATATTTGGACCAAATTGAAAGGTTGGGGGCATATTTGGACTACGAATGAAACGTTGGGGGTATATTTGGACCCAAAAAAAGAATAGGGGGCCAAATGACAAAACAAGCAAACGTTGGGGACATCTTTAGACCAAAAAAAGAAATAGGGGGCCAAATGACAAAACATGCAAACATTGGGGGCATCTTTTGTCATTTTGCCTAAATTTAATCATAAATAATTTCACTCTTAACATTTTTATGTTTGTTTTATGAGTTTAGGTCCGGGTTTTGGCCAGCGGCAAATGGTAATAGGGTCATAGGAGGTCCTTACCTTAATTTTTTTAAAAAAAAAATAACATTTAACTCCTTAATTTATTTTAGAAATTTTAATTTATCTCCTCAAAATTTATAAATATTCTGTTTAAATTTTAAATTTTTAAAATTTTTAAAATTAAATTCCCTCCCGAATATTTATAATTTAGACCTTTTTTTGAAAATTTTAAAGTAAATCTTTTAATTTTTTTTAACAATTTTAGTTTTGGACTCCTAAAATTTTGAAAAATTTAAATAAGCTCCAAACTATTTGGAAAATTTACCCAAATATTACTTTGGGATTTTTTATTCCAAAAATAGGGATCCCCTCTCATTATGGACAAAAATAGGGATGATTATCGTTGAAAGTCAGAACACATGTAGTGCACAACCCGAGTTTAAACAATGTTATTGGGGTTGTTTCACTGTTCAAAAACGGGGTGCTTTCCTCCCCTTTTTTGTTTTGCGCGACGCCACATGCCACGCAGTGAGCAGCCCAGACACCATTATTCGGTGCACTGTTCAAAGACGGGGGTGGGTAGTCCGACTTTGAACAGTGCTCGGAACGCCCACAGTGCGCCACGTGGCAGTGTGGCATTTTAAAAGGGTGGTGGTTCACCATTCGATTTTGCACAGTGATACCCCTTGAAAATTACTGTTCAAACTCGAGTTGTGGTCTATAAGTTTCCTGATTTTGAACAGTAATCATTCCTATATCCGGAAATAATCTGTGAGGATCTCTATTTTTGGAATAAAAAAATCCCAAAATAATATTTGGGTCAATATTCCAAACTATTTTCTCAATATCCACCATCAGATTTTGGGTTGTTTCCAGTTTCCACTTCCAGTGGCCATGTCTCCCTTAAATATGGTAAAACCTCCTCTTTAGTCCTTTTAAAATTTTTAAGTTTTAAAATTAAGATAATTATAAAATTACCTTTCTACCCGCTAGAAATGATAGATTTTAATTCAATCGTATTAAAAAAATTATGTAATGTGAATTTAAAATAATTATAAAATTATATTTTAATTTTAAAAAAATTATAACTCAACTTTAACGGTCTAAAAAGAAAAGCGGGATGAGACGTTAGGTTCCTTATGCAAAATCAAGGGTTCTGAATTTGGCGTTGTGAATGAAGAAAATTGAATTCAGATGACAACCGCATATTAAGCCAATGTAAAACTTAATCCGAATTAGTCGATCAATAAGTTAGACACATGCGTTTAAAAAACCAATAAAAAAGAGAGCAAATAAGTTAGAAAACGTCGGCTGTTGTTGCTTTAATTTATAGGTATTATCCCATCTGCTATATAACACATAGAAAACGATAGAATTCAACCCACCCTGCCTTGCTTGACAATCGCCATAATATTTGTTTGAAATTTCGTATAAAAAATCTTCTGATTTTCAAATCAAAGCATCTGCCATAATACATGTTTTGGGCAGACGGACACATAATTTTTTGTCATGAATGTAAATTATTAGTAAATTATATTAGAAATGTAAAGGGTGTGAAATCATATCATCATTAGAAAATACAAAAGAAATTTTTTAACTATATAAGAATTTAAAATTTTTAGAAGATGCAAGAGTCCCCTCAACACCCTCTGCCCATCCCTAGTTATAGGGTTATTCTTTATTTTCCATTTGTGGTGCAAAACGTGTGCCTGTTCATGCATATGTAATCACAAAAAGGCAACATGTGAAATGTATTATACATTAGAGGCAGGTACATAATGGTGATGATGTTCACAAACCAGCTAGTTAAGTTTCCTTTGTTTTGCTGTAAATGGTGAGGTGTTGCTAGGAACCCACAACCCTCCAATGGCAAAGACCCTTAAAAGTTAAAACACCAGCTTTTCTTGTAAGCTTATGAAACCCCCCTTTTGCCATTTGTTTAACCATTTTAGGGTAGGTCATTTGTTGTCCACTCACATGGCCTACTCTCTCCCTCATTAATATTTTCTTATATAACGATCGATATTCGATTTATTAACCAATTAATTCGGATTGAGTATTGTAGAGATTAATTATAGAGTGGCATTTTTTATTTAATTTACTTTATTCACAAAGACAACAATCGAACTTTTAACTTTATTTAAATGGTTTTAGTATGTCATCTCACTAAACCAATTAATAATCATTTTCGTTTTTTCAATAATTTTATGAATTTTATATATCTAGACTTAGAGAGAGATTCTATATTTAGCAATCATAGGTAAGCGCCTAGCCGACAAAACTAAAGGGGTAAGTTAGTGGAGAATCATGTCACATATGGCCGGATGTGGTTCAATGAAAACCATAGCCAGAGACCACACAGAAGAATGATGCTAACCAAAACCAAATTCAACCAACTTCGACTGAAGTTAAGACAACTATTGTCGGTTGGGTCGAGTGGATAATAGCATAGAAAACAGTATCTCTTAAATGAGATCTTGAATTCGAGTATTGTAAATATAAAAGTAACAACATTAACTTATCTTCGGAAGTGGAGTATAACCTAATTCGATTTTAAATTTAATTAGAATTCTTATCATTATCGAACATCATTAACCAAAGATTCAATTACAGGAGAGAAACAACTGTATATTCTTTGAACGTATACTCCTGTGAAAAAATGTGGAGTAACATGACCTATATTTGAATAACTTGGTGTTTGTGGGACTCACACATGGATTTGTCATTTGTTTAAATTCCCATGGTGGGGTCGGAGGCTGTCGGTCCAAACACCATTCAAGGATCTTAAACTTTGATATTTTGACAAATTTGCCCTTCATTGTGTGGGTATGCTGGAGCCAGGGGGTACTGTTTCAAACTTTAAGTATAAAGAACGTGTTGTTTTTGGTCAATTCCCAGAAATTGGTCCGATAGAATCCATGTCCATTTCTGTAACTTTAGTCGCTGGGAAATTCAAAGTCTGTGGGCTGATGGTACGTATTATTATTCCTCTTTTTGAATGCAATCAACTTAGGTGTTTGACTCATAAAACATATGAATCATACCCGAAACAATGGATTCGTTGTGCTTTCGGTTTCCAATAAATTCTTATATTTAATTTATCATCTAGGCATAAATTTGTACATTTGATTATCGGTATAATGTCAAAAAAAATATCCCTAATGTATGACTGAATAGTCATTTTGGCCCTTATTTTTTAAGTAATTTAGACTTTAATGTTTTATTTTGGGTCAAAATAGTCACCCGTGAATGAAAATTGTTAGTTAATTGACGATAACTTGAAATGACTTGTCAGAATGACACGTCATAAAAAATATTTTATATTTTATACAAAATTTTTAAATTAAATTTTTATTTGTGTCATTTTGTAAAGTCTGCATATTTGCCTATATGATACTGCTATCGCGGTGTGCACTGACATGTAGGTTTGTCATGTCATTTCACATCATTTATCATTGGTTGACTAATTATTTTCATCCGCAGAGTGACCATTTAACCCAAAATGAAACATTAAGGGCTAAATTACTTTAAAAAAAATATGTGCCAAAATAACAATTCAGTCAAACGTTAGATGCATTTTTTGGCATTATGCCTTGATTATATGTTGATACCTTGTTTTTTTCTATTAAATAGTATATATGATTATGAAAAATGTTTGATTTCAAACCTACACAAAAATGTAGCAAACGAGCTATGATCACTAGGTTAATTAGTAGATATTTTGTTTAAAATTTTTAAAATCAAATATAGATAATTCGATTATATAGATTCGAATTTTCACGTTATCAATAAAATAAATTAGGTTGAAAATGTTGTTTCTCTAATAAATTTCTATAATATTTTATTTAGATTAGTTAATTAATGAATCGTGTATATCAATAATTTAACCCCCCACCCCCCAAAAATAATTGACCAATACTCGTTAGGTCGAGTTTACGTCCTAACTAGAGGGCTGGTAGGACCTTGGTCCCTTGGATTGATACAATTGTTCTTTTAATCCCCAAAGTTTCATAATTGTTTTTGTCTTAAAATAGAAGAGTTTTAGCTAATAAAATGGTAAAATTTCCATTGGCCTCCAAGTTTCATAATTGTTTTTGTCTAAAAATAGTAGAGTTTTAGTTAATAAAAGAGTTAATTACATACGTTATAAAAAACGACTTTTATTTTAAATTAGTTTCTAATCTCATCCTCAAAACTATGGCTCCCATTTTAAATTGGTCTCTCAAACTTTTGAATGCTTCAATTTCACCTTCAAACTATGATTCTCATTCTAAGTTGGTTGTAACCCCCTCGTCCCGGTCTGGTCGGATGACCGGTCCGAGTGGGACACACGGGGAAAACCGAAGCGAAACCCGTTAAGGCTTCCCCTCGGTTAACGACCCAGAAAATTTCTTTTTATTTTATCTTGTCTACATGCTTAATTAAGACCTAAGTGTGGCACAGCAGCGGAAGATACAATCATGACATCAAACATCGACCAACCAACATTTAAATTAGCTCACTTTAACATTCTGCAGCAGGCCGTTTCGAAACACCTATAGGGTGTTCCGAAACGCCTTGACTAAGTCAACAGGCCAAGCTGGCCGTTTCGAAACGCCCCTAGGGTGTTCCGAAACGGCTTGACTAAGTCAACAGGCCAGGGCCAACCAAAGGGTGACCGTTCCGAAACAGGGAAGACCCGTATTGGAACGACCTTGACGGTCAATATCTCGTGGTCAACGAGATTTGACCGTTTCGGAACCTCAAAGGCCCGTTTCGGAACGACTTCATCTCGCCAATTTCTCAAAATTCCAGTAGCGAAATCGTTTCGGAACGACCCTCATCCGTTTCGAAACGGCAGGCCTATTACGCAGGGACCGTTCCGGAACAGGGGGACCCGTTCCGAAACACCCCCTGTCTGCAGACTTTCCTGGACTGTTTTGGGGCACAAGGATGCCCCCAAACACCTCCAAAACACCATACAACAGCATACAAATTGCACACAAGGTATACCAATCATGCTAGCATGCTTCAACAATATTTAGACATGTCCTACACTAGAGCAACGATCCACACATGCATTCATTCAAACATTATCCAAGCACATATGTAAACTCTTAAGGCATAAGGCCAACATTCAAGCAAGCAACGATAGACATGAGTTAACATTCGTCATGGCAACACAACCATGCAAACGCAATATACTTAAAGGAGTCTACACATGCTCCCCAAAAACCAACAACAATCCAACAAATTCATACGTGCCCCATTGCTCAAACCATTACATGTTTAAATTCTAAATTCCATACTTGGTGCACTCAAATCAAAATCACACTTGGAGGCCCTCCTCTTGCCCGAGCAACCCACGAACTAAGAATCTGCAATGTTGAACAAAGATAGCGTAAGCAATGATGCTTAGTGAGGGTAAGCTCTAAAAAAACAAACCTCAACATTGCAGGGTCCGAGCACGATCTAACCAAGGTCATTTACATATACCAAGAGTCCGCAAGGTATAAATGCATGAGCAATATATCACATGTATGCCACAATTATGAGCTCAATACTACCATACATGTAACCACATATAAACATCCCAACAGTTCATATATCTCAACACATTGATACACATATCAACAACATTGGCACCTAGTTAAGACTCAAATACACGGATAACCGTTGGACTCACATCCAACAACACAACCATTACCTGACGGTGGGATTTCACTCATCACCGGTCTCGCGGAGGGGATTCCACTCATCCTCACGCCCCGTCGATGGGATTCCACTCATCACCGACAATATTTAAATACCATTTCCGGGCGTACCCGTACTCCTCCTTGGTGACTCAACGCCACCAAGGCCACGCGCGACTTTTGACTCATGTGTACACACTAACATCCTAATGATCGATCATTTGTATTTAAGTTTACTAGTGCCAATATTTTACTCGTTCCACATTACTCATTTCAATCATTTCCGTGCTTAGCACGTACTCACCATGAATACAATCATGAACCAACACCATGCATGCATTAAGTAATACAAATCATGCCTCATCTCACATGCATAATACAATGTATATAAGCATTCATATCACAACACGTACGAGGCACATACATTCATACATTTAAGTTCATCCAAGGGCTCTAGATCAAGCTTAGGATTAGGCTACCACCCTAATCCTAACTCTAGGTGGGTCTACCAAGCCCAACCTAGTCCATTTACTCGAACCAACCAATTTAAAACCATTTAAGACAATTAACCACTCACCTAAACTTCTAAGCACAAGACCAAGCAAGCGACCGTTCTTCAAATTCCCGGATTCTCTTTCAAAGCTTCACCGACGCCCAAACTCGGTTCTAATCAACCTCAAGCACAAACAAAACATTCATAATCAATATCTCATCAATGGAAACAACCCGGATCAACACTTCAAGCACCCAATACCCAAAACAAGTCCCAAAAACAGAATTTCCGAGCTGCCCTTAAAGCTCACCAATACCTCCCAATTCAAGCATCCAAATAACCATCAAACACACCCAAAACAGCCCTCATATATAACACTAACATCAGCCCTCTAAAACCAACATTGAAACACCCGAGAAACCATTTTAAAACCCTCCCAAAACCCCCTTGGTACCCAACTCCGAAAATTGATTAAAATTACTTGGAATTCACATATATCATACCATTTGACCTCTACATAACTTATCTAAACATATTAAATCAACACATTTACTTTAACAACATAAAGCTTTCATTTTTAATCCCAACTCCCAAAAATTCCATTTTCTAAAACTCCCACGAAAATGAAAATAGAGAGTACTTTTAAAGAGGGGAGGATGAGGGGAAGTCAAAAACATTCTTACCTTTCGATTTGGAGCTGAAATGAAGAAGAGAGGTGATGGAATAGTAGATTGGGGAGGGGGAGCTTTACTCACGTTGGGAAGTCTGGAAGAGGAAGACAATGAATAGTAAATGGGTAGGGGTTTTTGTTTTGTTTTAAATTTAAAAGTCCAATGATCCATTTGCCCTTAATGAAATGGAGCATTTACAAGGGAGGTAAATTCATGGTTGAATGTGGTTTAAATCTTAAAACGTGTTTAACCCGAATTGATTAATTTTGAAAACAACTCGAAATATTATTTAGAGTATAAAACCGAGCCCAAAATAATATTAAAGTATTACTTTCACCTAACCCCTAAACCCGGGTGTTACATTGGTCGTCAAACTTTTGAATGTACCAATTTCATCATTAAATTATCATTTATGCCACATCATATTATTACATAATACACATCATTTTTTACATGACAATCAATAGTTTTTATAACGAATTTATTAACATAAGATATGATTAGAATATATTGATAGTTTGAGAATGAAATTAGAATGTTCAAAACTTTGGGATCAATTTAGAATGTGAGTTAACATTTAGGGATGAAATTGGAACATTAAAAATTTTGAGGATTAATTTAGGATAGGAGCCATAGTTTAAAAATTAAATTGGAATGTTCAAAAGTTTAAAGATTAATTTAAAATGAGGGTTATAATTTTAAGAACGTGTGGTGTAGTTAAAGCTTAATGAAATGACAATATTTCTTTTTTTCCTCCCTAAAAACTTACAATTTAATCTCAACCTCCTGATATTTTTTTTTAAGTTTTATCATCGGTTGAGTTGTAACGAGCTTATGGCCATCAAATAAGGTTTTAAGTTTAATCTTGTGGATGAAAAAATACAATTCAATACGACTCTAACTTTTAAATGTAATCGAGATTGAACTCAATGAGTAGTTTTAGTAGAAAAAACAATATTTATTTTAAAAGACTTAGTTTAAACAATTTTTAACTTTGTCTGTAAAATGTTCATACCTTATCAAATAATTAAAAGAATGTATGCAAATATTACATTTAACCCTTTTAAGAATTAAAATAAATAATCGAGATTTGTAAGACTAAGTAATATTGTACCACAATAAAGAAAAGAAATAATAGAATTTGTATGCTCTTTTTTATGCTCATTTGCATGGAATAGAATTTTTTTTTGTCTTTTTCGGTGCTCCTATTTATTTTCCCACACTAAAAGTTAAGTTTAAAGTTTATGGTTTAATGTTAAAGATTAGGGTTAGGATTTAGTGAATTTTGGGTATGATGTACTTTTTATGATATATGGTGTAGGATTTAGGATTTAGGATTAGGGCTTGAAATATAATTTTTTAGTGTTGCGGCATAGAAAGAGCACCGAAAAGGAGCAGATGATTTTATCCGTTTATATGCCCCGCCAATATTTTTATGTAACATGTATTATCAATAAAACGGAAATAATAAATAAAGCAATGAAAAATAATCATTAATACACTT
Organism: Hibiscus trionum; assembly: GCA_030270665.1. Taxonomy (NCBI): domain Eukaryota; kingdom Viridiplantae; phylum Streptophyta; class Magnoliopsida; order Malvales; family Malvaceae; genus Hibiscus; species Hibiscus trionum. Next base: position 74,640,741 of record BSYR01000010.1, on the reverse strand, counting down.
GCACAAAATTATTGATGAGACATAAATAGGCATATGAATTTTGTTCGAAAAAAAAAACAATCACAATCAAAGTAACAAGAACTATTCTGAACAATTTTTAAAACATATGATTAAAATGTTTTAGTTAAGATTTTTTTCCCTAAGTTAACGATTATACTCATTAGGACAAAAAATTTTCCCCTCCTCCTCTAAACGGTAATTATTAAAAAAAAAGTAACCGGAAATATTTGTTAGAATCGTCCAGGTCCTACCAATTTTTAGGCTTTTTTGGAAAGGAAAGAATAAAGGGAAGGTGGGTAAATTGGGAGCAATGTATTCACACCCCAGATAATTTTGGTGAAGTAAATTCATTGCTGACATTCAAATTCCACTCATTTAGATTAGACAGAAAAGAAATAATATACCAAATTAAAATGCTTCATTTTTTACCATTTTCTTTTGTTTGTGTGTGGCAGATTCAAGATTTGTATAATCCAAGTGGTGTGCACTTTTTGAGTACTACAAATTCACATCCCCATTCACTCCTCTTTGCCTCATCTCTCAACTCTCAAACCTTGTTTTCTCCTTTGTATTATTCATGGCCACGATCGTTTACCACCACCAAGGCCTACAGTCGTGTCTGGAGTTGCAGTCGGTCGAACCCAGAACATTGAGGCTAACTTTATCTTCGTCGAGACCCCATTCTGCCCCGCCGCCTCATGAGTTGGTCACTGAGTCATCTCCCCATCATTCGAATCCTGAACCGGGTGGCTGGACTTTACTCCAAGCTCTGTTCGATGGTCCTCGGTTGTCGAATGAAACTACTTATGTTCTTCCTTTATTCAAACCTTCTTTTTCTGCTCTTAGTGATAAAAGCCTGGAGTTGTGCACTGAGAATTTGGGTAGTGAGACGGGCAGTGACGATTTCCTCAACGACGACGATGACATTTTCTCATTGTCGTCGTCTTCGAATCCTCAAAGCCGGGATCCTCCAACATGGAAACAACATAAATCACTGCGAGTATCGGACGGTAAGAAAGCAATTGGCGGCGATTTCCCGCCCCCGCTGACGACGATAAGTGGAACTGAATCTGTTCGCCTTCTTCCCTACCGCGAAAACGGAAGGTTGGTAATAACAGCGGAGAAGGGGCTGTATAACAACTCTATCTTCCAAACCGAACGGAGCAATGGCCGCCTTCGACTATGCATTTTGAAAGAAGAAGACGAGGAAAATGGCAATAATGAAGAAGAAGCATTTGAAGATGATAGCAGCACCATCGCCGAAGAAGAAGAAATGGGGACGACAAAGTTGGAAATGAGAGGAAGCAGAGGCGGCGGAGGGAGGTGCAAAGGAGGTGAACATGAAGAACAAAGGATGGTTAAATCGGGTGGTTTTCTGAGTGGCTACATCCATAGTTTTGTTCTGGGTTTACCGGTTTGATATAATTTATATTGCATCACAATTTTTAGGTTGTCTTTCTTCTTTTTTATTTTTATTTTTTGGGGTATATTGAATTGCTCTGTTTCATCTTCTAAGGCATGTTGTTTGTGACAGGTAGATAATAGGCAGTTATTATCGTTATTCGAGTTCTGTCTCTGTCTCTTATCTTACATATAAAACACAAACTTCTTTACTTGTTCTCCTCTTGTCCTCAATGGTTAGGTATTTGTTGGTGGTGGTGATCATTTCTTTGGAATGATTTAAAATTGAATATAATAATAGAATTCGAGGAAGGTTATAACATTTTTGTGAACCAAATATTTCTTTATATGTTTAAAATAGCTAAAAAAAGTTGCAATTACATTCGAATTATTTAAAAGAGTTTGATTGGTACCAAAGCATTTATGATTAGGCTGTACATTGTTAAATTAAAATTAAATTAATCGAATAAATTAAAATTTAGTTCGGTAAATTAGGTGTTTAATCGGTTAATGGTTAAAAAAATTTTCTTCAAAATTTAGTTATCCATCAATTCGGTTTGAAACTGCTTAATTAATAGAATTTATTGAAAATATTAAATATCAAACATATTCTATATTGGATAAGTCTAGACTGGGCGACACACACCGCTATATATCATTAATTTTTATTGACTTTTAAACAAATATTAAAATTCTTAGAGAGTCGATATTCAATTAATCATATTTCAAAATAAATCTAGTATTTTTTTAATCTTTCGTTTAAAATATTAATATTAAATTCTCCATCCACACAAACCCTACTCATTCCTACTTTAGGAGACATTATATAACGGATTATTCCCGCCACGTCACCCATGAGACCAACCAATAAAAGTCACTCATCTCATTATTTTTCCATGTCATAAAATATACGACTAAATTTACGGACCTTTCGTTTAAGAGCTTTATATTGGTAATCTTTTATATTTATTTTTTATTATTACATTTCATTTATCTTAATCAAACATTTTTTTATCAATAATCTTAATAAACATTTTTATTTTTTATTTTTGTATGGAAATAAATATTTTTTTGAAGACGAGAGGTTCAATTGTAAAGACAAAAAGGTTAAATGAAAAGACAAACCAAACCAAAAGGAACAAATAACTGTGCAAGGGAGATTCGCGTCCGTACGGTACCCTCTGACAATATCCACGTAAAGCATATTTTGTTGTTTTTTTAGTTTGTATCATGAATAAATATTTAAAATATACTAACTTTTTTATTTAGGTATTTAAATTATTTTTTGTTTAAAATAAATGTCTAAAATATATTTTTTAAAATAAATACATAAAATATTTTTTTTGTTAAAATAAGTACTTGAAATATATTTTTGGTCAAAATAAGTACTTAATATATTTTTTTAATCAATGTCACACGTCAACTTTTAAAATCTTAAATGATAAAATATATTTTAAGTACCTATTTTGACAAAAAAAATATTATAAGTACCTATTTTGACCAAAAAATATACTCTAAATACTTATTTTAACTAAAAAACAACTTAGATATCTAAATGAAAAAATTAATATACTTCAAGTATTTATTTGTAATATAATTATTAGTTTTATTTTATTATTATTTGTTAAGTATTTAATTAAAGAGGACTGGCCCCTAACAAGCAGAAAAGAGTCTTCCCTACTGGCCCAAGTTGAAAGCTGACAGAGGACCTCTGACAAGTTTTTTTTTTTGAAAAGTAAGGCCTCGCGGAGCTCTGACAAGTTGACGTACTTTCTCTGCATAATATATAACTGCACATTTGCGGTATACAATTCTAACCCTTTTTTTAATGCTTAATTGGTAAATAAGTTCCTAAATTATATTTTTTAGATAGGTGTTTAAATTTTATTTTGGGTCAAATAAGAGACTAACGTTGTAACACCCGGGTTTGGGGGTCGGATGGAAATAATATTAAAATATTGTTTCGGGTTTCGGTTTTAAAATTTAAAACAATAAAATATTATTTTGGGCCTCGGGTTTTCAAAATAAATAATTTGTGTTTGACATGCTTTGATTTTAAAGTCCAATCCCATGGAATTTGGAAATTGAGATAGCTATCCTCATTAATGGCAAAAATGTAATTAAATGGACTTTCAATTAAAACCCCATTTTGTTTAAAATATCCCTTGTCATCTTATTCCCTCTCTCTCCCATCTCATTTCTCACGACAAAGAGAGCATCCCTCTCCATTTCACTCTTCCACCACCATACACCTTCATCTTTGGTGTGTTTTGAAAGGTAATTTCGTTTTCGACTTCTCCTCAACTCCCTCTCTTCAAAAGTACACTTAGTTTTCATTTTCGTTAAGATTTTTAGAAAATGGAGTTTTGAAGATTTTGATTAAAAATGGTAACTTTATGTTGTTAAGCTTAATGTTTTGATTCAATGTTGTTAGTTATGAAGTCTAGGAGCTAAATGGTACCACATATGTGAATTTTGAATGGTTTTAAGAAAATTCCCGAAATTGGGTAAAAATGGGTTTTTAGGAGGGTTTTTAGTTGAGTTTTGGGTGTGGTTTGTGTTGGAAATTGAGGTTTGATGTTAGGGTAATGGTTAGGGGTTGATTTGGGATTGTTTGTGGGTGCTATGGATGTTGGAGACATGGTTTTTGGACATGGTTTAGGGGCTGCCCGAAATTGCAAAGTGTGGGGTTTGGTCATGGCTTGCAACGTTGTAAATTTGATTTGAATTGTTTTCCGGGTTGGTATTTTGATGTTGGGCTGATTTGAAATTGTTTGAATTGTATTGAGGTTGTTTAGAAGCAAGAATTTGGGTCGGCGAAGCATCGGAAAGAAATCCGGAAACTTGGAGGTGATGGTTACTTGGTATTTGAGCTTGGAGATAGAGGTGAGTGGTTAAATGTTTTTGAAATGGTTTTGAGTATTTGGTTCAAGCATGTGAACCTAGGATGGGCTTGGTAAACCCACCTAGAGTTGGGATTAGAGTGGTAGCCTAATCCCAAGCTTTGATTAGAGACTTTGGTTGCACTCTTTAATGATTGTATATGCCTCGTGTTAAATTGTGATGATGTTGATTATGTATATGTTGTATACATGTATGTTGAGGCATGTTGGATGCGTTGTTATATGCATGTTAATGATAGATATGATATGTTTATACACATGTGCAAAATATGATGTGATATGGTTGTTAATGATATACATGAGGTGTTGTCATGTGAAATGAGATTATGAGGTGATTGCTTGATCCGAGGATCATGGTGAATACATGCTAGGCATGGAAATGTGGTTTGTGCATGATAGTAAGTCATGGTGAGTACGTGCTAAGCACGGAAGTTGTTAATAAATGGTATTGTGGAATGTATTAGTATTGGCACTAGTATGCTTGGGTACAAATGATCGATCATTAGGATGTTAGTGTGTACACATGAGTCAAAAGTCGCGCGTGGCCTTGGTGGCGTTGAGTCACCAAGGAGGAGTACGGGTACACCCGGAAATTGTATTTACATTAGTCGGTGATGAGTGGAATCCCATCGACGGGCGTGAGGATGAGTGGAATCCCCTCCGCGTGAGATGAGGCGTGAGGATGAGTGGAATCCCCTCCGCGTGAACGGTGATGAGTGGAATCCCACCGTCAGGTAATGGTTGTGTTCTTGGATGTGAGTTCCAACGGTTATCCGTGTATTCGAGTCATAGCTAGGTGCCAATACGGATTGTAGTTTATGTTGCCATTATGTGGTTAATTGTGAGCCAATGTGATTTGGGATGTGTTGCTAACATGGTTTAGTATATGTGATTTCATGTATTGTGGTTTTGAACATGTTGAGCATGACATGATATTGATTATATGTTCATGCATCATTTAGAATTATGGCTCGTGTGGACCGGAGGTAAGAACATGCATTTTATCTTGGTTGTAGCTCGTGCTTGGACCCTGCATTGTCGAGGTTTGTTTTTAAAGAGCTCACCCTCACTAAGCTTTTATGCTTACGCTCTCGTTTGTTCGACAATGCAGATATATAGCTTGTGGGTGGCAAAGGCAAGGGAAGGTCTCCAAGTGTTGCTTTTGGTGAGCTCAATGTATGGATTTCAAGTAATAGAATGTAATAGTTAAGCAATGGGATAGGAATTGTTGATTCGAGTCTTGACGTATGTCTATGGTTGACTTGATTTGTAAGCATGTTATATCTTGCCAAATGCTAGTACGATGGATGTCTTATGAGTGCTTAGGTTGCTTGAATGGCATGTGGACTCACTTGATATGTGTGATGCTTATTGGTTCTTTTTAAATGTCTTCAAGCATGCTTGTATGAAAGGCTCTTAATGTGTAAATTGCCATGTTAGAAAGATTGCCCAAATCCATGCTTGTATGTGTTTGAGTATGTTAAATCTAGGATGTATGCCTCTAGACCTTGTTTGATGGTTTTGTGTGCCTTTAGGGGGTCCTATGGGACCTTTAGACTTGTCAAAACACCCCTAAATCTGTATTTCAAAGGTTACAGACTGCCGGCGTTTCGAAACGGGAGGGATCATTTCGGAACGGGTAGGCTTCAGGGACCCCGTATCGGAACGCGTTTCGATACGGTATGGCCTTTGGAACCCCTGTTCCGAAACGCGTATCGGAACGTTTTGGCTACTGGAATTCTGAGAAATTCACGAGATGAGAGTGTTTCGAAACGGGTGTGAAGGTTTCGAAACGGTCAAAATCTCGTTGACCACGAGATATTGACCGTCGTGGGCGTTTCGAAACGGTTGACCCCCGTTTCGATACGGCCCCTTGTGAAGGCTCTGGGTCAGTTGACCTGGTCAAGGCGTTTCGATACGCCTCAAGGGCGTTTCGAAACGGCCTGTTTAAAAGATTAAAAGTGGGCTGTTTAATTGCTGTTTTGGGTTCGAATGCTTGTCTCATGTAATCTTGTTCCGCTGTTTGACAACATAGGGTTTAATATCCAATTAGACAAGATTTTAAAATGAAAAAAATAGGGTTGCTAACCGAGGGGAAACTTTAACGGGTTTCGCTTCGGTTTTCCCCGTGTGGCCCACTCGGACCGGTCAACCGGCCAGACCGGGACGAGGGGGTTACAAACGTTTTTAATGTTACTCAAATAGGTACTCCGCTGTTACTATCCGTTAATTTATGTTATCTACCACGTCTCATCTTCTTAAAATTTTGAAATTATATTTAAAAATAAATAAATAAAAATAAAACAAAATATTCTAAAATTTCATAAAATAGCTCCAAAATTTAAAATCTCTAACACCCCAAATCCTGATTTCGCCGCAGATTGCCACGCCGCTACTCATCATATTCGTCGTCGGACCATCACGATCATTTGCCTACCACCTCGTCGTCGGAAATCGACTGACGTTGTGTGAAACGCCAAAAATCGTTGAATGATTCATGACGAACGACGACATAACGAACGATGAACGATGTGTGGGTCGTTCAATGAGAGGAGGGCGCTTCATTTCGTCGCCGAAAATGCGACCAACGCCAGTGAGAGTGGCTGGATTTGGGAGTTTAGGGATTTGGACTATTTTAAGATTATTCAAAAATTTCAAAAAATATATAAAAAATTATTTATTTTAAAAAAATAAAATTCAGGAATTGTTTAATACTACCACTTGTCATGTTTTTATTGGCTAACAGAATTTTTAACGGCTGCTAACGGCAAGGCACCTAAATGAAAACTTTAAAAACGTTAGACACCTATTTGGCCCAAACAAATATTTTGGGCACCTATATAGAAAAAAAGGTATAGTTTGGGCACTTATTTACCACTTAAGCCTTTTTTTTTATTTTTTTATTTTTTGGTTTGAGCCATCCTGGGCTAGCAGCCGAACTGCCTTGATGTAAGTGACCTTCTCCTAAGCTCGAGTGAGGCCTAGGTGTGTGGGTATTGGGGCCAAGAGGATGGCACAATGTCTCTCTAGGAGGACTTCCTAGGGACGGTTTGGGGCCAGAGGGCCCATTCCTTTATAAATTATTAATTAATGTTAGATAATAAGATGTGTAAATGAATTAGATTTGAACAAATAAGGTTATGCTCGCGTTCGTTTGTTTATTTTTAAAAGTGTTTATATTTGGTTCGTGTTTGTTTAAATTTTGATGTCGTGTTTGTTTGTTTGTGTTCGGTTCGTTTGTGCACATGTTCATTTAACATATAACATTCATTTGCAAAGAAAATTGGTGAAATTATGTCACTAGTCCTTAAGCTCATCATGTTTTTACAGTTTGAACTCAAAAGTTCACCATGTGTTCAATTTAGTTCATACATTCACCAATATTTAAAATGTAAAAAAATAAAAGAAAAAGGAGAACCGGGTAAATAAGCCAATAAACGACTTGTTTGTGAACATAAACGAGTCAAACTCACATTCGTGTTTGTTCGTTTATTAAATGAACATAAACATTTTTGTTCATACTCGTTTATTTAACTCAATTAACGAACGTTATACGAACGGTTTACAAACAATTCATCGATAGTGATATAAGTTCCAATTATTTTTCAAATTGAATTGGATTAAATTTTAAACGAGACCTAAAAATTAAAAAAATATATATAAAACTCAAAGAAGATATTTAATATTATCAAATTCTTTACTGTTCAACTTAAATGACATCGATAAATTACATTCCTTTCACTAGGCATTATAAATTTCCATTAAACTTGGCATTAGATTCTCTTTTTTTTTTTGGGATTTCCATTCATATGAATAATACGATAGCCACCCTAATAATAAATAAAACAATTTTCTTTTATCAAGTTAATTTAGGTTTCAACTTTATTCAAAGAAAGGGTTTCAACTAGTATTCAAGTTGAATTGCATTAAATCTTAAATAAAATTTAAAGTTCTTTTAGTTATGTTTTCATCTACGAAACTCGAATTGTTAGACATTTAATATTATAAGGAGAGAAACTTGAATGTTGGATTAAAATCTTCAATTGTGAGCACATATGTAAAATGTATGATGTTATTATAAAGTATGACACAAAATTAAGTGACCAATTATGTTAGGCGTGTCATAGTTATTGAAGTGTCATGAAAATAAAAGTGTAGATACCATAAGAGGTAGTGGTCCCCAAGAAATAGGTTAACTTGTATTACTCTTGTCCCCGTCAGAGAGTTTTTACGGCAAGAGCTAACCTATCTTCTTGGAAGATTAATACCAAACATTTAGGATTTCAACATGAAGATTCAAGGTTTTCAATCTATCGATTAATTCAGGTACGCTTCCGCATTTAGTTTATTCAATTTATTGTTCTAGATGATTTGACATGATAGATCTGGGTATTAGATTTCATATTAAATTATGATTTGATTCTAACATTGAATTCTAGGCAAATTTATAAATAGGACCAACATAGTAAATAGTAATCTATGTATAGAATGAAATTTTATATAAATACTTTTATTTATATGTGTTGTATGTTTTTAACGTAAAAGTTTACCGATTCTTGAATAAAAAATTACATATTGTTAGTACCAACAAACTATAACTATGCTGACACTGAGTCACTAGATTACCTGCAAACATATTAGCAGACTATAATCGTGCGAACAATCGATTATGATCCACGATGAACTCGACATGCGAACGTTACCCTAAATCACGTGAGAATGTACGTGATCCGCACTAACACCTAAATTATAACAAACTTATCTCACTAAGATACATGTTCACCTCGATCCATGCTACCCCAAATCATGCACCTCCAAACAGGGGAGGGGGCTGGCTTTCTCTCCCTCTCTTCAAAAACACTTGACCAAAGTTCCTCCTCTTCATCCCAAAAGCAGTCCAACACCACCGTTCGAAGGTGTTGCTCACTTACGTGATCAACATATATTTATCAAAATTTATCTTCATTTCGATATTTAAAAATATTTAAAAAGGTTCGAATAAAATAATTACAGCATGGAACCGTTATAAAATTGTCAAAATCTATATAAACATAAGTTTTTTTTCCTGAGAGAACGAAAAGAAAAAGAAATAGAAATAGGAAATTTGCACATGTCCTTTACTTTTTCAGAAAAATACATAAGCAAACACTAAACTAAGTTCCAAACATGATACGAGTTGAAAAGTGATGCATGCAAGAGATTTAACAACTCCATGAACAATGTATTCTTCTTTTTTGAAAAAACAGAACACAATCTATTTTTTTTTATTTCCTTTTTCACTAAGTAATTGAATTATTTTGCACAATGCAATCCAACAAACCATTCTCGATCTGATCCATAACAAAGAGTGGTAACCAATCATGACATGCCACTTATCAACTATTAGGCAACTTCAACGATATTTCTTATTTAAGAAAATTACAAAGGAAAAAAAGTTGAATTATATGAAAGTTATTTGATACATATATCGTGTAAAATTTAGACTACATAATCTTACTTATTTCAAAACTATCCTTATGGTTGAAATCTACAAGATGAAAAATATTTTAATACATAAACTGTGTAAACATCAGTTTGCACAAATCCTGTTAATTTTAGGGTCTAAGAATTTAGTTCAAGCTCCATAGTTAGGAGTTTAACGATTAAAAGTTTAGACTTTAAATATATACTATAATTATTAGACAAAATTATTTCATATTTATCCATTAAATATCAAAATATAACTAGACAAAATTATATACTCTAATTTTTATTTCATATTTATCCATTAAATTTTAGCATTCTTAGTTGCTAAGGAGTTCGCCTCCATGTCCAATAAAAGAAAGTTGCCACTATCTTTCCCACATTGTAAAGCCAATTCAATTGTCTTAATCCTTCATTTTAATAAGAAAAAAAACATGAATGTGTGGGTTGGGGGAGTTTGTCTCAATCCTTTATGCATGTACTTTTTTCAAAATTGACAATCCAATAAATATATATTATGTAATTTTATTTTATGAGAATCCTTTTTTAACACGTATAAATGTTATTGTAACTGATACATAAAATGATAAAAAAAAATGAACTAAATCAGAGAGATAGAGTGATAAAAAAAATTGTTCAGTTTTTAATTTATTTCTCTATCTTTCCCTTTGTCAGATTTAAAAAAAAAATCTTGAACTAATGGGATATTCAAATTGAAAATGAAAGAACAATGAAAAGCATAAAATCATGCAAATTTAAAAGCAAATAATTAGGAATTAAAAGTTTAAATTTGTGGGTCAACTTGGTTGGTGGCGTAAGCAACAAAAGTATGATCCACAATGATGGAAAAGCTATCCATTAGACGCCATTACCACCAATATATATATGACCACGACGCCCATTTTTGCATACAAAAATGAGATGAAAAGACTTGTGGTCTCAAAGTGATTATCAAAATCGACTCATTGTGGATAACATCATTCACCCTTTCTTAATAAATAGAAGTGTTCATTCGAGTAGTTCAGTCATCGACTAAATCGAATTCAATAAAATCAAGTTAACTATTTATTTAACCGTTAATTGAATCAAAATTTGTTTAAAAATTATTAACTAAATCAAATAAAATTTGATTAATTCAGTCGGTTTTCGAATTAGTCGAACTTTGTTATAAGTTTTAGAGTTTTTGTTTTTCTTTAGTTATATTAGATTAATTTCAGTAATTTTTCATTTAAGTTGAAAATCGACTCATTGTGGATGACATCATTGACCCATTCTTAATGAATAGAAGTGTCCATTCGATTAGTTCAAGCATCGACCAAACCGAATTCAATAAATCAAATTAACTATTTGTTTTAACCGTTAATTGAATCAAAATTTGTTTGAAAATTATTAACTAAACTGAACAAAGTTTAGTTAGTTCGGTCGGTTTTCGAATTAATCAAACTTTGTTATGAGTTTTAGTGTTTTTGTTTTTCTTTAGTTATATTAGATTAATTTCCGTAGTTTTTCATTTAAGTTGAAAATTAGTTAGGTATTGAAATCTTAATTGGTCTAGAGTTAAAAATTAGTTGGGTCTCTTTACATCTTAACGAGTCTAGACTTATAATATATATGTAAATAATTATATAAATTATCAAATATTTAATATTTTTTGTCAATTCAATTAATTAACTAGTTTCAAATTTTGAATTTTTTTAACCTTTAACCAATTGAACAACTAATTAACCGATCAATTAAACAAAATAAATTCCGATTTAGTCAACTAATTCAATTTTAAACGAACTATAAACACCCCTTCTACTGAATAAAATATGTTTCATTTCTTAAGTTGGTTTATGCTATAACCTTCCAAAAAAGTTCGTATATATATACCCACACATAAGTATTTTCCATTTACTCAAATTTTGATATGTATAATCTATTCGAATAAAACATAATATTCAACGACCTATTATTAAAATATTAATTGTAAGAAATATGAAAATATACAAAATTTACTTAATTTTATCCAAACTCAAACTGAATCTGCCAAAAAGATAAAAACAGTGGTGAATAGGTTTAGATAGCATCTATTTATCAAAAAAAAAAAAAAAATTGGTATAACTATTGGTATTCAACTTATTAGTTGAGTAGTCCAAATCGGGTATTGCGTAGGTCCATTATAGGGGACGATCTTCTCAACTCAATTATTTATTAATTTTTTAGTATAACCATTGGTATTCAACTTATTGGTTGAGTAATCCAAATCTGGTACTGCGTAGGTCCATTATAGGGGGACGACCCTCTCAACTCAATTATTTCATTCACAACGTTAGGACTTGTACCTTTGATTTTGTTTAAAGAATCTAGTGTCTTATCCGATTAAAATTTTAATATAATAGAAATGGTAGGTATTATTTGTTGACTATTACTTATTTTTATAAATTATTAAATTTGAAAATGCATATGACAATCCCACCAACAAAGTAAATAATTTGTCGGGTAAAAGCGTTCATGCGTGTACGTGTGTATATGAACATTTAGGCCCATCCTCAACCAGCTCTCCGCCGATGTTTGCCGATTAGAACTGTCTAAAGACTAGGTGGCCCACCTTAATAGTTTGTTCCAGGCCAATTTGGGTCAGGTATAAGTAAGGATTTTAGCCCACGGCCAGTCGGTCCAGTCTGGCCTAACTATAATTTGAATAGTTTAAAATTTACTTTATTTGAATTAAATTATAAAATATATAAATAATAATATAAAATTATATATTAGAATATTTTATTATTTAAAAAAAAACTAATAATTTGGACAAGTCGATAACGCCTTCACTTACGTGATGTTTGATAAATTGAAAAATGAAGCGAATAAAACTTAAATGCTAAAATTAAGTTATAAATTTGTTTGTGTTGTGAATAAAATAACGAAGAACAACGAACAAAAATAAAAGAATAAAGAGATGGAAGAAAAAAAAGAAAATTTTATTATTCTCAAATATAGACTTGCGTACAATGCCATCAGTAAATCATCTATTTATAGCCATAAGAAGTACATAATACATTAAACTCTAATTAATGTAGATAATATTCCTAATAATAAAGTAAGTCAAATCTTCTTGATAAAGTTCTTATCATGATAGACATCCACATAGATAAATATTCATAACACTCCCCCTTGGATGTCTATGAAGATATTGTGCCTCGTTAAAACCTTACTAAGATAAAAATTCTTTAGTGAAGGAAAAAGAGTACACACATCTTTGATACGCATAACATGTTGTCTCATTAAAAACCTTACCAGAAAAACTCATTGGGACAAAACCTCGGTCAAGGGAAAAAGAGTGCAACGCGTATTTAACCCCCTCATTAAAACACCACAAAAGATCTTTGAATCTTCATAATTCAATCTTCAATACTTTTTTCTAAAGATCGTGAGGGATGAAACTTTAGAGTAATATGTCCCATGATGTATCCACCTTTCAATTGAGATATACATCTTGCATTATCTCTATACAAGATAGCTTTGTATCATATATTGTGAAAGTAAATCCACATATCTTTTGGATATGTTGGGTAAATGGTCTTAGACAAAAATATTTTTGGCTTACCTCGTGCATAACAATTATTTCTACAAGATTTGAGAAGGCATCGACGAATGTTTGAAGATCTAAAGGTAATGATCTTTGTATATCTGTAGATATTTCTTGACCAACTAATGTATGTAGCTTCCAAACGAATTATTTATTTATCTTTCTTTCAAAGATAAATTTATTCACACCCAATAATCTTGCAATCATAAGGATACTCAATAGATATACTTTATCCATATTGAATCTTCTTTAAGATTCTTTCAGTTGATGTCCATTCATAGACAAAGAGATATTTAAATGCTCGATCTCCAGGTCGAGATAAAACTTGATGTCAACATTCTTTTTCTCAAATAATTTCATTAAATGCATTGAAAGCACTTCATGAGTTTCTAATTTGAAGCTCTTTAGGAGTTCTAATGAAATTCAAATTATCATAACGGATCTTGATCCAAAACTCCTTTATAAAAATACATAAGGAAATCTTATCATTCTTACAATATTTCTTCAATTAGTACTCACTAAGGCGATTATACCAAATGCGCCAAAATATTTAATGAGACATGTCTAAATAAATTTCTTTTTAAATTTTCAAATGCTTATAGCATTTTCAATCCATCAAGGATAACTTTCCTTTTATAGGGATCCACAAAATGATTAAACACATATAAATTATTTTATAACTGCCAAAGTGATTTTATCCACCATGAAGTAATTAAAACTCTTCATAAATCATAATTCAAGTCGTATTTATGACTACTTATTTGTGCCTCACTTGCATTACACCTTTAGGTGTTTAGACTACTGGTCCAAATACTTATCTTTTAGAAGTTCAAAGCATCTTTCTACATTGCCAATCAATATCTATACTTCTGGATGATTTTCATATAAGATCCTCACTTTCTTTCTTTACTTCTATAGAAGTATTCTATGTAAAATTGTTTGCAAAATCGTTGTCGACAACTTTTTTAATTTTCTAGTTCCATTCTCATAGTGACATAACTCATCGAGATCTCTTCAAGATTTCTATCTTTATTTCAGGTACCCGAAACTCTTCAAGAGTTTTATAATTAGTTATGTCTTGTGTCTCTTCAGGAGCACCCGCCTCCAATATATGACCATCTCATACTACTTTCTATTTACGAGAATTTAGATCATTGGAACCAATTTTAACTATCATGCTTCAGGCATGATTTACATCCATTCGCTCTAAAATGTAATTTAAACTTAGAGCATTTCAGCTGGTATATGAGACTTGATTACTCTCATTAGGTCAGCAAATGTGTCTGGCAGTTGACATACAATAACTTGAATTATCTTATGAACTTTTAGTTCATATTCGAGGATCTAGGTAATGATAATTTATTTTCCTTCTTTATCTAGCTGATTATTCTCTCCCTCTAATGTTGAGAAAAATCATTTCATAAATGATTCTCTAATTAATGTTTAAGAGTTTAAGCATAAAAGGAGACTCGTACTCAATATATTCTCAACCCTTTTTATTTACCTATTTTGTGTGTTGTGGTGGAGTAATTTATATCGCACATTCAAAAATTCTAAAATGGGAAATATATGGCTTCTGACCAAAAACCAATAATAACGAAGAGTTTATTATAACTCGTTGGCTTGACACGTATAAGTGTTGCTATATGTGAAATACCATATAGATAACTTTGTTATCATAGTTTAGCTATTAAAGAGAAGGCATCCAATTAAAATTTTGCTAAACAGTTTTGTTCATAATCAATAGGCTTGTAATAGTTATTTCAACTAATATAGCCTAAAATATAAACCCACAAGCTTTTGCAAGACGAATAGTCTAATAGTATAATTTGAATCATTTTAGAATTAATCTCACAAACTTCTGGTTGTAAGTTGATAAAACAATTTAGATGTATCTACTAAATTCATATAAAACTTTCCACATTTGTGGATATATGAGCCCATATTTTATTCAGATATGCAAGATATTCAGTCTCAACTTTAGTACAAGAACTTCAAGTTCTTTTGGTAAGTAGGATCTTAATCATTTCCTTTGAGAACAAGCAACACAAGAACTCCGTGTTCTTTCAATAAGTAGAATTTAGTTAATTCCTTTGAGAACAAGCACCACAAGAACTTGAGGTTCTTTTAATAGATGTGCATATAAATCTCAATAGCTTTCGCATCATTATTGATCAGGATGGTCTAACTGATCATGCCAACTATATACAAGTGTGTATATACATTTTGAATTTAGTAAATTTCTGGTTTACCATAACACGTGATTCAATCTCACTCGTACAAGTCTAGTATGACCATCAAAATTGTTCCTTTGAATAGGAATATATTTAGCTCTTTTGGACCTTTCAATGAAAATTATCTTTTTGGTAGCAATATATAGCTCTT
Organism: Hibiscus trionum; assembly: GCA_030270665.1. Taxonomy (NCBI): domain Eukaryota; kingdom Viridiplantae; phylum Streptophyta; class Magnoliopsida; order Malvales; family Malvaceae; genus Hibiscus; species Hibiscus trionum. The sequence goes on along the minus strand of BSYR01000010.1, from coordinate 74,625,021 downwards.
CTAGAGCTTTCAACTGACTTTTCGCTACCAGAACTTATATCTACATTGACGTATTTCAAATGCCAATTGATAACATATGTTATCTATAATTCCTAAAGGAATATTTTACGAACTCATATTGCTATCTTAAAATTTCGACTTCTAGTGGTGACGATATTATTACCATCAACAGTAATTATTACAATATTCGCAATTCTGCACTTTTCATAATGTGCTTTCTCTCAATAACTTATTGCTCTTTTGGAGCATCAATATTTTTAGTACTTTGAGATATAGTACTCACATTTTCCCTTGCATTTATATGAGAAAATATATCTTATGCTTATGCTAAGCATAAATCGTCACCATAAATTGTGTTTGATAAGTAATCATGTTAAACAAAATAAATAAATATCAATATATAAAAACATAAATATAAAACATAAATAATTAACGTGTAAAGTAAATAAACATAAAGAAAAATAAATAAAAAGATAAATAATTCTCTTTAAAGTTATGAAAATAATTAGAAGATGATTTATGCCCTCCGAGAGTTATAAGGAAATCAACAACGTCCAAATGAGTTGGACCAATATCATCTTCTTCATTTTTCGTAAACAAAATTTGCTTTTATTTTCTTTCCTTTATCATTCAATGATTGTTGATTTTTTCAGCATACGATAAGTACGAGACTAATGGTTTATAACATCGCATTGGTAATATAAAGAATTTTACTTCCTTAGAATAATCTTTTATCACTCTTGTTATCCTTATAACTCCAATTCTAATGGATATAAACATTCTTGAAATGATCATATTATCCATGTCTATGTTCATGGTCTCGACCACGACCACAACTTCTAATGTGGCTTTTATTCTTTCCATAATATAATCTCATTCACTTCAGAGAATGGAGTAGAGCCAGTGGACTTTTGAAACCTTTTTCACGATATTGCGTCTGAGGACAACATTATTTGTCGTGAAAAATGGACTATGTTTTTATTAACATATCCTCATCACAGAGAACAAAGATTTAATCCTCGTACGCGACATTGTTAAACCAGTTCACAAGGTCATTTAAAAATCTCCTTTAAGACCAGTAGCCTCGTAGAACGGGATGTTCAGTCAATATACTTGGATCATATCGAAGTTATGTCTCTAATTGAATAATGATTTACCATATTTGCATCCACTTCAGGGAATGCAATAAATCCAACAATCGCATGGAATAAACATCATGCTTGCATTCACTTCAGGGAATACCTCCCATAAATTTTTTTGGATCAAGATGAATTTTCGTAACTTGAACTTGGGAGAAATAGTTGAGTTTTCCGACACATAAAAATTATTGCTTTCGAGCAAAATCACCATGATTTATGACACTTTAAAATCATAATTTAAAGAATAAAATTAAAATTAAAGTTTATCAATATTAATTTTCTTCTCGAGGACAATGGAGGCATAACAAATGACCAAGATAACTTCTCATGATAATCTTGCCTCTTTTCAAGCTATTATATCATGCAAAATTCAAAACATGGTTAAAAATATCAACTATCATTAATGACAAATATTGATAAGAAAATCTCAATAAATTTACACCGATAATCTTTACTTATGGCCAAACCTTATTCTTAATTGTAAATGCAAAAAGTTTCATGTTACATGCCCACACTCATAGCAAATAAAAGCAATAATTTTAGTAAAAAAAAAGAGTTAATAGCCTTAAAAAAATAATTAAGAATGCACGTTAGCTGATACAAGGGAACAATTGCTACCAAAGTCTTCTAAAGGTTTCGCTGAAGACTCATTATATGAATTTAGTGCAATGAGTATTAGATAATAATTAAATAATAGGTTAAAGTATATTTACCTTGATGTAAGAGTGGTTAACCAACTGTTATATCAAATATATAAATAAACAAAATATACTAGACTTTCCAAGTTAACTTCATTATATGGTAGATGTAGTCACTGATGTCATATTGAAATCTTTTTCGAAAATCACCAACAAGAACAACGGTAATTGAGCGAGATCGTGTTGATAACGTGTTGTGAATAAAATAACGAAGAAAAACGAACAAAAATAAAAGAACAAAGAGATGAGAGAAAAAGGAGAATTTTATTATTCTCAAATATAGATTTGTGTACAATGCCTTTAGTAAATCATCTATTTATAGGCATAAGAAGTACATAATACATTAACCTCTAATTAATGTAGATAATATTCTTAATGATAAAGTAAGTCAAATCTTCTCGATAAAGTTCTTATCATGATAGACATCTACATATATAAATATTCATAACAGTTTGGTATTTTGTTTAAAATTCAATATTAAATATGGTAAGAGAGTAAATGGTAAAAAAATATTATTTCATTTCACCAATGATAATTACAATCTATCTATCAACTTATATATATAAAAAATACCCAGCTAACCAACTAACTGCTAAAAATAATTGCAATTAATTATTTATAACTGTGTAACAAATTAACTATTTACTTTTAACACTCCAAAATATTTTTAACTCCCAACTTAGAAACTAGGTACTTATGTTGTTGCGAGCCAATAGCCTTGGACATTATGTCAGCCAGTTGGTTTGTTGAAGTCACATGTTCTATCTTTATAATTCATTTCTTTATTATTTTCTCGTAAAAAATAGCAATTAATTTTAATATGTTGTGTACGTTCATGATATACTGGATTGGCTGCAATATGAAGGGTTGCTTTATTATCACAGTATAGTCTCATAGGCTTTAACTCATTCAATCCCGGACACTAACTCTGATGTTGTCATTACCATATTTCTGTACTCTACCTCAGCAAAAGATCTGGCTATTGTATTTTACCTTTTTGATTTCCAAAAAATCAAAAAAAATTTATTTTTATACAGAAACCAGTGATAAATTTCTTTGACATTGAACATGATGCCCAATCAGCATCATAAAAGGCTTGTATTTGACAACCTGTGGATGATGAAAACAAGAAACCTCTACCTGGATCTTTCTTTACATATCCTATTATTTTTAAGGCTGCATCCATGTTAAATTTTTTGCGCTGATGCATAAACTGACTAAGATAATGCACATAACAAGTAATATTTGGCCTTGTATGTGTTAGATAAATCAATCTTACAATCAACCTTTGAAAAATTGACTTATCTTTAAGTATATTGTCTTCATCTTATTGTTGAATCCCTTTATCATACTCAGAAGTAGTTAACTTCATGTTCTGCTCTAAAGGAGTCAAAGTACATTTTGCACCTCTAAGTCCAGTGTCCATGATGATTTCAACAACATATTTACGCTGATTAAGAATATATCTTTTTTTTTATTTTAGCACTTCCATGCCAAGAAAATACTTAATTTCACCAAGATCTTTCATCTTGAAGTTTCGATGCAGACTTGCTTTCAAATCATCTATCAAACATTCATTACTTCTAGTTATGTGAAGATCATCCACATAAATAAGTGAAATCATTATATCACCCCCCGCTTCTTAGTAAACAAAGAATAATCATGTTTGCTTTGTATAAAGCCAACATATAGTAAAGCCTCAGTCAGTCTTATATTTCACTGTCTCGAGGCCTGTTTCTAGCCATACAAAATTTTTTTAGTCGACAAATCATTCCCTTTCCATGACTACAAAGTCCTTCAGGAAGATGCATATAAGCCTCTCCATCTAAATGTCCTTGAAGAAAAGTCAAAAAGTATTTTTGAGAGCCTCTGAATACGAGGTAGGCTCAGAATTAGTGGCAATAGAAGAAAGAAAGGAATGAGTGTGAAGAAAAAAATGATTATAAGCAATGATGAAATTACTGGAAGGATTGAGTGTGGAATGATAAGTACAAGTGTAATTTTTAAGCCAACCTGGAGGTCTAGAAATTTTGGAATACCTTTTAGGGACAACAGAAACAACAAAATTAATAAGAATACTTGTTAAAGCATTAGTATCAAAAATGTAAATCATAAGTAGGAGAACCAGAGGGTGATATGACATGTGAAGAAACAAGAAAAAAAGACTCAGTATGAAACTCAACAGGGGATGCAACATGTGATTCAATAGGGACATCATTTGAAAAAGAGAAATCAAGATGAAGAAAATCAAAATTTGAAACAGTATAATACAAAAAAAATAAAGGAAGAATTCAGAGGAAGCTTAAAAGAAAAAATGTTCTCATAAAAATAACATCCCTATTAATAAAGAATGTTTTGTTACTAAGATTAAACAAAACATAACCCTTTTTGATAGTAGAATAACAAAAAAAATAGCTCGAGCAAAAACCTTATCAGAAGAATTAGTAATGGTTGCATAACACAAATAACAAAATACTCTAAAATGAGCAACATTAGGAGGTTTTTTATATAACATCTCATAAGGAGATTTCCAATCAAGGGTAGTAGAAGGTAGCCTATTGATAATATAGCAAGCGGTAAGGACACATTTCTCTCAAAATTTAATAGGGACATTAGAATAAAACCGAATGGCTCTAGCAATCTCTAAGAGATGGCTATGCTTACGCTCAACAACACTATTTTGTAGTGGTTTATTTAATAGGGACACATTTCTCTCAAAATTTAATAGGGACATTAGAATAAAATCTTAAGGATTGCAACACTTTTAACTGGAAGGAGGATAGCAGCGGTAGCGGGGAAGGGTTTTTCGGAGAACTCATCGGAGAAGAAAAAATGTTTGTAGGCAGGGAAATCGGAAGCATGGTCCATTTTTGTGGATAACCTGAGCAAGAGGATATCAAGATCGGCACTAAGGGGTTTATTTAACTACCACAGGAAAGTGGTTCGTATTTTTATTCCGGTGGTGAACAGAAAGAAAAGTATAGAAACTCTACGTTTGCTTTCGTATCGATGTCAAGTAAACTAAAGATGGATGGGGCGATATTGAATCTAGATAGGACTTTAGTGGATGGAAAAGTCATCAGAGTCTCCAGAGCAAAGTACCCCAGAGAGCATATCCCCAGCAGTGGTGCCAAGACGAATCCCAAAAAACCTGGTGGGTTGTCGAACAAAGACAGAGTAATTTCTGGTGAGAGGGACGGTTCGGACGCAAGAAGGGTAGCAGGGAAATCATATAGAGATGCTCTGTTGGGCAGTATGGCGCAAGGTGAAGGTAGTCACAGTGTCATGAATCTCCCGATTATATTGCTAAATGGAAAGCAGGTGGGGGGATTATGGTACTGACAGCATCCCTCCAAAAGGAGTTGAATGGATGGACAGGTGTCTAGTTGGCATAGTTAAAAAAGATTTCGAGATTGAGTTGGTACAGAAGGGTTTGCTTAGCGATGGTATCCCAGCAAAATCGGCTCGTTGGGGGAAGTGATAGTAAATCGGTTATTGTGTCCTTTGATTCTCCAGGTAAGCTGAAAAGGTTGTAGGAGTCTAAGAAAGAAGAAATGGGGTTTTGGTTTGAATTCATCGACTTTCTACTGCTTAATGGGATCCCATATCTATATTGCTATGTTAGTCTGACTGGAGTTCCTTTGACGTGCTGGTTCGAAGATTTTTTCCAGTGGTTAGGCAATAGTTGGGGCAGGTACGTTGGCCTATCTAAAAGCACCGCGAACAAAGATCGTTTGGATAGAGCTAGTCTGGTACTTCGAGTGGCCAATCCACTGGACATTCCAAAGTTGGTGTGGGTTCGTACGATGGGTTCGAACTTTAGGTTAGGTGTAGAGGTTGGTTTTCCTGTTATGGAGGAGGATACATGTGGTAGTGAAGATTTTAGGGATAATAGAGATGTAGACTGGTCTGGAGATCACATGTTTTCTGGGCCGAAGTTTCCTCAAGAGAAGGGGCCGGAGTTTATCGGTTGTCCGGTTACTTCGAAGACGTTGGACGAAGCAGGAGGAGATTGTGGCTCTTCGAATTCTACGGCCAGAGAGGTTAATGCTGGCACCTGTCCCGGGGTTTGGGAGGATCCCAAGAGAATGTCAGAGGTTGATGCGTTTGAGGAGAATGGCGGCTGTCAACCTGTTTTGCACGTTTCTGAGATGGGTGGTATTCATGGGATGACACCAATTGGGCCGGTGGTGGAAAAAGGGCTTATCCGGGGTGAGCGGGCCGTTGGAGGATGTAGACCCAAAATATTGTAACCCACCAGTGCAGTTGGAGTCGGTTGAGAATAATTGTGCAACTGATGCAGATCAGGCCCAAGGTGCTGAAAACAGGGGAAATCTCGTGTCTCACTCGATTTCGACAATTAGAGAGATGGTGTCTTCAGTGGATTTTGTTCCGGACAGTTTTGAAGGGAGAGGCATATCAGATAATGTAAGGGATGTTTTCGACAGATGTATTGTAGATCATCAGATTGAAATCAACCATGGCATCGATAAAGGATTTTTCAGAGCCAGTGTGAGAAGATCGATACGCAGACAGATCAGAGAGTCTTTGGAGGAGCCGTCAGATAGGTTTGAGAATGTAGTGATTCGGTTGGGGTCGTCTTCTAATGTATCGGTGGAAGAGGAAGAGGCGGAATCTGTTTTCGAGGTTAGTGATTTACTCGGAATCGCATTCACAGGAGGGAAGGATGGGGGTGGTGAAGAGGGTGTGTGAACTTGAAAGAGAGCTAAAGCAAAATTGATAACTGGTGAGGGCTTTTGGGTTTTGTTAAAATTTAGTGTTTATGCATCTGTCAGCAATTACTTGGAATGTGAAGAGTATTAGGCGGGCGGAAAAGCGTCGAGCGATAAGGAAGTTAATTGACAAGAACAAACCGAGAGTAGTGTTTATACAGGAAACCAAATTGGAAGTTTGCGATAGTAGTCTGGTCCGTAGCTTATGGAGAACGGATAGTGTGAGTTTCGTTTTCTCTCATTCATTGGGTTCGGCAGGGGGTATACTGAGTATGTGGGATGGTGAAGTTTTCAAGGTGGAGGAGAAAGTAGTCTCAACTAACTTCATAAGTTTGGTTGGGACCATTCCTTCAAGGAATTTGAAGTGTGGTTTGGTGAATGTGTACGGGCCTTCTTCATATTCGGATAAGGATGCCTTCTTGAGTGTTTTGTCGGATTATTTAAAAAACAAGAGGATAGCTTGGTGTCTAGGAGGAGATTTCAACTTGTTCCTGAAAAGTGAAGAGAAGGTGGGTTTCACTTACAAAACCTCATTGATGAACATGTTTGCCTCTTTTGTTTTTGAAGTGGGTGTGAAGGATCTTCCTTTGCTAGGGGGCAGATTCACATGGTGCAACAACCGTACTCCCCCGACTTTTGTTCGTCTGGATCGCTTCCTTGTTTCGGCCGAGTTCGAGATTGAATTTCTAGAGATTGAACAGAAATTGTTGGGGAGATATATTTCTGACCATAATGCTATATGGTTGGTGGATTCCAAGGTGAATTGGGGCCCTAGGCCGTTTAGGTGCTATAATTTTTGGTTGAAGGATGCCGAATTGTATGAAACAGTGGTCGATGCTTTGGATAGTGTCAAATTGAAGCAGTCTCATTTTAGGATTGGAAAACTATTGAGAGAATCAAAAGCAGTGATCAAAGCATGGTCGGGTAAGGCGGAGAATATGCTGGGTAAGAAGATCAAAAGACTTGAAAATGAAATAGGATTGGTTGAACGTGAACTGCATGATGGCCAGTTTAATGAAGCTGCGTCGAGGATGTTGGCTAGCTTGAGGTCGAGGCTTTGGGAGGAATTTCGCAAGGAAGAAAGTAAATGGTTACAAATATCTCGGTTGAAATGGTTTAAGGAGGGGGATAGGAACACTCGATTTTTCCACCTTATGGCTTCAAAGAGAAGGAGGATGAATTCTTTAAGTAACTTGAAGATTAACGAAATGTTGGTTACTGATTCAGAATTGGTGAAAAGAGGGGTATATGATCATTTTGCAGAATTATATAACAAGAAGAGTGCGTTGGAAGTGGCCGAGATGGATTTGAACTTCAAAAGGATTTCGAATTTGCAGTCGAGTCTCCTTGAAAATAAATTCACTGTAGGGGAAGTGTGGGACGCATTGGTTTCGGCCGACAGCAACAAGGCCCCGGGGCCCGATGGTTTCAACCTTGGCTTCTTCAAGAGATTCTGGGCGCAACTCAAAGAGGGAATTATGTTGTTTTTTGAGGATTTCTATAAGGGTCAAGAATGGGAGAATGACACGAATCATTCATTCATTACTTTAATTCCAAAAGTAGTGAACCCGGATTCTTTGGATGATTATCGACCTATAATTCTGGTTGGAGGCTTGTATAAAATTCTGTCGAAGGTGCTGGCTAAGAGGCTTCGATCGTGTATTGGGGATGTGATTAGCGAATCCCAATTTGCATTCATTCAGGGGCAACACTTGTAGGATTGTTCGTTGGTGGCCAACGAAATGGTGGACTACATGTCCAGATCCGGCAAACAAGGTGTTGTGTTTAAAATTGATTTCTATAAAGCGTATGACTTTGTTTGTTGGGAGTTTCTGTTGTTAATCCTCAAAGCTTGCGGATTTGGAGATAAGTGGTGTAGTTGGATGTCAAAGTGTATCTCCTCGGCAAACATTTCAGTGTTGGTGAATGGTGCTCCAACTAAAGCCTTCGAGATTTCTCGCGGGCTGAGACAAGGGTGTGCCTTGTCTCCTTTCCTTTTCAATTTTGTTGGAGAGGCGTTAAATCTGATGCTATCCAAAGCAGTTGATTTGGGATTGTTTCAGGGGTTCACGGTTGGTTCAAAGGATGATATGGTGAGTGTATCGCATCTACAATATGCCGATGACCTGATTATATTTTGTGGAGACTCTGTGACTCAGGTAAAGAACGTAAAAAGAGTGTTACGCGTTTTTGAGCTAGCATCGGGTTTAAAGCTAAACTTGAAGAAAAGTAAACTAATGGGTATAAATATCGAGGACTCGTTAATCCATAGTTGGGCTAAGAAGGTTGGATGCACTTATGAACAGCTCCCTTCCAAATACCTCGGACTACCATTGGGAGCAAGAAAGAACTCAGAGGCGTTGTGGGAACCGGTCATTGCTAAGTTCACGGAACGTTTGGAGGGATGGAAACCAAAGTTTCTTTCTCTTGGGGGCAGGTTAACGCTTATCAAATCGGTTCTAACTAGCTTACCAGTTTTCTTTTTGTCAATGTTCAAAATGCCAGCGTCCGTGTCTATTAGATTGAACAAGCTGATGTCAAGATTTTTCTGGGGTGGGGACTCGGATAAGAATAAATTACATTGGATTAAATGGGAAGTTTTGTGTAAAGCAGTGAATGAAGGAGGGCTGGGAATAGTTAATCTAAGTGTCATGAACAACGCTCTTATATGTAAATGGGTGTGAAGGTTCAGTAATGAAAGGTAAAATTTGTGGAGAAGGGTGATAGCTCATAAGGCGTACGACAATAAGGTTGGTTTATTACCTAAGGAGAAAGTTACGAACAAGCCATCGTGGTGGTGGAAGGGGATTGCGAACTCCTTTCAAAGGTTGGATAATTCTTGTAAACAGAATTTCTCTTTACAAGTGGGTGATGGGAAGCATATTTCATTTTGGCTTGATGTTTGGTTGGGAGATCGTTCCCTTAAGGAGGAATTTCCGAGATTTTTTGCGCTTTGTTCCAATCAGTACGGGCGAATTTCAGATTTTGGGAGGCAGATCAACGGCAGTTGGATTTGAGAGATTCCCCTGCGAAGAGGTATTCTTGAAAGGGAAGTCCAGTAGTGGAATATTTTGATGTGCAAGTTAAATAGCTTCAAATCTGGCGATTTTAGCTATGATTGGGTGAGTTGGAAAGGTTCAAGTGATGGGAGTTTTACAGTAAAGTCACTGAAGGGAATGATGGTTGGGAACGTTCAAACGTCAAATTTTTGGAAGGATTTTATTTGGTTAGGCGTCGCTCCTCCAAAAATTGAGTTGTTCGTATGGTTAGTAATGCAAGAAAGAGTCCCGGTTAAAGTTGAATTGTACAAGAGAGGAGTTGCCGCCCTGTATGATCTTTGATGTCCGTTGTGCCGTTGTGCCACTGTGGGCTGGAAGATGTGAAGCATCTCTTCTTTACGTGTAAAGTCAGTTGGGAGCTGTGGATGAGAGTGTGTGCCTGGTTTGGGATTCAAACAGTGCTCCCCAAGAATCCGAGAGATTTCTTGCAAGCATGGAGAGGGATCGGGCTCAGAAATTTCAGCGAGGTATGGTCTTGCTTCACTTTTGTGGTTATTTGGTCCGTGTGGTTACATCAGAATGATATAGTATTTAAGAATTTGGCCCTAGATACGGTTCATCTAGTTTACCTAGTCAAATATCGGCTAGCCTTATGGATGAAGGTGTAACCCCCTTAGCCCGGCCTAGACGGTTGACCCGAACTACGAAGATTACACGGGGAAAACCAAAGTCAACCCGAAAGTCAACCTTGATTAACGACCCTTTTTTTCTTTTTAACTTTGTCTAAATGCATATTAACCTTAGGTGTACTCTTAAGATAAGCATACTCAAAAATCACAGCAATCGGAAAACAATAAGGGACTCAATTGCACAACATACGAATTTAGGGACCAATTTGTAAATTCTGAAAATTAAGAGAACTTTTCCAATTTTTAAGTTACCATTATGAAATTAATCATGTTTCATGCTTCTCTGCCAAATTTCATCTCAAACGGACCTCTCAAACTCAATCAATTGCACATACAAAAATCAGGACTAAAACGTAAAGCTTGCAAACCTCAAAACCATTCAAATCAGTGCCCAACGGTCAAGTGTTCCGAAACGGGTCTAGGCCGTTCAGAAACACCCCTTGGCAGTAGCCAAAGTGTTTCGAAACACCTCAGCCCGTTTCGAAACACCCAGGCCAAAATATGCACCTGTTTCGAAACAGGCAAGGGTGTTTCGAAACACCCTGCCCAGAAACAGCAGAAAAGTCTGTTTTACACTCTTTCGACCCACCAAACACATACATATGACTCCCATATCATGCCAACAAGTCATCAAACATTAAAGGAACATATTTGCATCATCAAAGCTCAATCATAACATCATTTAGGAAAAACCACAAGTCTATAGGCATGCATCCTAAAATGAAAAGCAAGCAATCATCAAATCTCCAAAACAAATACCAAATGGCCATTTACATGTTCCAAACATCATCATAGGCATTAAACCAACTTAGGGAGTCCAAAACACCTCCCAAAAACACAACCTAGGTTCCCATTGCCTAATACCAAAAGCTAATAGTGTTGTGAAAATAGTCACCATACATGAGCTTAGACTTTCACTTGGATCCTTGACCTCCTTGCTGCCCTTAAAGCACTTCAATGCTCTGCATTATTGGTTCAAGAAAGAGAGAGCGTAATCACATATGCTTAGTGAGAAATGCTCTAATGAAACAACACAATAATGCAATTTGTAAAAACACCTTTTCAAGGCCTTTAGTTTCAAAACATCATTTATCATGCATCTATGCATACAAACCAAGCATCTCATGCTTCAATACATCAACATGTCATATTGGCTTTCAAGTGATAATCCATAACCATTTTCAACTCAAAACACAATCAGATACGCGGATTACAAGCGTTGTCCCATACGCTCCATACACACTACCAACACACAAGGTGGAGTTTACCGGTACAATCACAACCCCTCAACACCCGTGATGGAGTTTAACGGTACAATCACAACCCCCTCCACATCACTCATTGGTAGTTGTATAACATCACTAACGAGAACACGGGACACACAACACAAGATCTTCACATGGCATTTTAACCACCAATATGATCTTAGACATCTCGTTAGTGTTCTTGGATGGAGTTTACGGTACAATCACAACCCCTCAACATCCAAGGCGACTTTATTCACGGTGCACCCAATCCTATAGCCGGCTAACTATATCTGATTCAAGTACTTTAAAACCAACACATCACTTGCCAATATACATTAATTATCATCAACAATCCACTGTTTTAAAGCATTAATCAAAGCCATTACATAATCATGCAACACTATGCATCAAACCACATTTATCAATGTCCAAAACAAGGATCTCTTACCTTGAGCATCCTCCAACACATGGCTTACAAAACCAGCATTAAACATGCTAAAATATGATTTCAAAACAGAATTTAAACATGCAAAATAAACACATTGCATTCAACCATCTCATGGTTCATCAAAAAGAGAGTTTCTCCGAAAAACTTACTCTTGAGCTTAGCTAAGTTGTTTAGACTTAAACTAAGCCCCCATAACCTTCCAAGATTGGTTTCAAAGCTGAAAACCAAACTTCACTCACCGATTCCGTTTCGCAAGCTTGCCGAAACGCCGATCAAGCCTCCGGATCAACACCACAAGGATCCGATGATGACTCCCCTGTTTTAAACACATCAAAGCAGTGGATTAATGCATCATCATGCATTAAAATCTTCAACCAAAACACCTAAACTCGCTGCTCTCATCAAAACTCACATTTCGGCTACCAAACACAACCGAAATCACATCCAAACACCTCTACAACATTACCCAGCCAAGATCCATCAAATCCAATCATTCTTAAACATCAATTAACATCCAAGAAGGACCTAATCACGTCCTTATACCTCCAGCTATAGCAGAACATCAAAATCACCCCAAAACCCACCATTTTCTCAAGTCAAAACTTAGGAAAATCAACCTATTCGGGATTGATTAAACCTCAATTACACATCATTTAGACATCCAAAATACATCAAAAAGACATCTCAAAACAGAGCCCAATCATCTATTACGAATTTCTTCAAAATTAAAACCAAATCTTGCATTTTAAGCCAAAATCAAGAACACAACATTAAAACCTTTAATAAAACTCAATTTAAGGATTGAGAACTTGGGAATTTCAGTAAAGAACTGAGTATTTAGTGGAGAAGGACGTTCATACCTCTAAATGTGAGTTTCTCCTTGTTTAGAGCCAAAATCCTTGAAAATTCAATAAGCAAATGATGAGGTTTTGGTGTAGAAATGATTAGAAATCATTTAGAGATTGAAATCTCAACTTTAGGTGTGAAAATCAAAGGAAAAGTGGTTGTGGAAATGTGTTTGGCTGAGGGAAAATTGAGAGAAAATGAAATGGGAAAATTTTTGACAAAAGTTAGTTATGAAACTAAAATATCTCTTTTCCCTCTTTTCTTTTTATTAAATTACATTAAATGAGTCTTTAAAATTTAAGAAAAATCTAGAGAAATCCTCCCTTGGGTAAATTAGCTCTTTAAAGATTCAAAGTTTCGATCCTTTTAAAACAGTCACCAACTTTTCAAAAATTACATTTTAGTCACTAACTTGAAATGTCATATTTCCAAACCCCATTTTGTAAAATTGATTTCACCACTCTCTTATATATAATAAAAGAGTATTTTTAGATATTTTTTCATATTTTTAATGCATCCCGAACTAGGTTTTCCCTAAAAAGCACCTTTTATATTCGAACCGTAATTTTAACCGGTCCGGTTCAGACCCTAAACTTCCAAGCCCAAAATTGGGGTGTTACAGAAGGCTAGGTTTGCTGAGTGCAAAATTGGCTTGGAGAGTATTATAGCAGATCCATGTTTGGTATCAAACGCTTCACTCTCTATCTCGATTAAAATTGCTGCGAAGGGGTGGTGTCCACCCCCTATAGGTTTTGTTAAATATAATGTAGATGGTGCGTGGTCGAAAGAGAAGGTCCGTGGAGGTATAGGTGGGATTCTACGCGACGTAAGTCGCAATACGCTAGATGTTTTCTCTTTACCGTGGGGAGGGGCTGCACCAGCTTTGCTGGAGCTGAGTGCAGTTAAGTTAGGCTTAGATCGGTTTATGGCGTCTTGTGGTGCTGGAAAATCGAGGCTAATCATCGAAACAGATTGTAAAGTGGTATCGAAGTGGTTGTCGAGTAAACAGGAGCCTCCGGTTATAGCCGCTGCCGAAGTGGAAGCTTTTAAGGTGGCTTGCAGTAGCCACAATGTTATGATACGTTGGGTCCTGAGATGGGTTAATGCTGATGCCGACGCGCTAGCAAAGGCTGGGATTGGATAATGGGAATGTAGTAGTAGGAGAGCTTTAGAGCAGTATTGGGGGTGCTAATTGTAAAGTTGTGTTTTGGTTGTGCTGACCCTTTTTCGGGGTGATGTATGCTTGATGATCTTCTTATTGTAATAAAAATGGGCACTCTTTTCTCCCTATTAGGATTAGAGGGGTTTTTTAATGATGCCCTTATTACCTATAAAAAAATTACTGGAAGGATTGAGTGTGGAATGATAAGTACAAGTATAGTTCTGAAGCCAACCTAGAGGTCTAGAAATTTTGGAATACCTTTTAGGGACAACAGAAACAACAAAATTAATGAGAATACTTGTTAAAGCATTAGTATCAAAAATGTAAATCATAAGTAGGAGAACTAGAGGGTGATATGACATGTGAAGAAACAAGAAAAAAAGACTCAGTATGAAACTCAACAGGGGATGCAACATGTGATTCAATAGGGACATCATTTGAAAAAGAGAAATCAAGATGAAGAAAATCAAAATTTGAAACAGTATAATACAAAAAAATAAAGGAAGAATTTAGAGGAAGCTTAAAAGAAAAAAATTTCTCATAAAAATAACATCCCTATTAATAAAGAAAGTTTTGTTACTAAGATTAAACAAAACATAACCCTTTTTGATAGTAGAATAACAAAAAAAATAGCTCGAGCAAAAACCTTATCAGAAGAATTAGTAATGGTTGCATAACACAAATAACAAAATACTCTAAAATGAGCAACATTAGGAGGTTTTTTATATAACATCTCATAAGGAGATTTCCAATCAAGGGTAGTAGAAGGTAGCCTATTGATAATATAGCAAGCGATAAGGCCACATTTCTCTCAACATTTAATAGGGACATTAGAATAAAACTGAATGGCTCTAGCAATCTTTAAGTATAACACCCCTCACCCCGGATTAGGGGCAAGGAGCGTTATGTTAACATGTGACAGAATCGTATTAGGCAGCAGAAGTGGGTTAATAATTTTTTTGTGTGATATTTTTTTTTCTTTCGAATACATCTATTTTAATTTCTTTTCACATTCGATTATCCCATGGACATACTTCACCATATTCATAAATTAATTCCATTGATTTCAATTCATTTGGACACTACCCATAATCATTTACATTCGATTTACATGTTATCAATTAAGAGCAATTCTATGGTAATTCTAACCGATTCATTCATCATATATATATATATATATATATATATATATCATATCCGATAATATCATCCATAGTGTTTTAGTTTCCCTTAATTACATATCAAAATGTAGGGGAACTTCTTATAAGTTTATACAATACTAAAGAAATAGTTCATGAACATAACCATCAGGCCAAATTGAACTAACATGCTGAACGCTAGGCCACCCATCACGAGTATGACAAAGACAGGGAAAATCATACTTAAGCTTCGTACGAGTAGAATACGGGTAGAGGTCAACGATGCTAGAACCTGAAATTTAGGGGAAGGAAGGAAAGGTTCGAGTGGTAAGTACTTCTCGTACTTAGTGAGGAAACCCTATTCTATTCGGTTTCCAATTTAAACATTATGATCAAACAATTAAATTTCACTTTGCACATTAGCTCATTTGAATGATTCAAGCAATATAATCAATCCACAATTAATAGTGCACCATAGAAACCATTCGAATATAAACACCAAGGAATCATGTAATTCTATTCGAATACATGCAAGTGATTACATATCATTCATATCATGAATACACATACAAGCCATGAAACCTGAATTAACTTCCAATTATCAAATTATCACAATTAAAGTTTCATAGCATATCAATAATAGCAAATCATGAAATTCAATATTTCATTCAAATGATCCAACAACCAATTTCATGAATTTACTTTCAATTTTCAGATTTCATTCCTTAAATTGTTCATTTAATTCATTTAGCAATGCCTTGGATAGTAGAGTATGATAGGTAATCAAGTCACATATAACAGAGGTTGTGAATCAAATTCACCATGTAAAGGTACCACGTACCAAATCGTATCACATATAACATATCATAATGTCCGCAGACATTAAGCAAGAAGGTACACTTACGTACCACAATATCGAGTACACTAACGTACCGATTTTCTTATTGAGCTCAGACTCTAGGCTAGCCGTACTACCTAAACAGACTGTACACACCAAGGGCTTTGCATTTAAATCTTTAATTTAATAAGATACATAATCAATCAAATTTTCAGAAATTCTTAATTAATCATTTCGATTAATTGCTTATAGTTCCAATTCCAATAACATGTTATCACACATGATCATATAAACATTTACAAGCTCAATTCACACATTTCAGCTCAGTATTCGAACAATCCAAGCTCATATCATATAATTCAGAATTTCATTTCATAGTTCAATACTCAATTGAACTTGTCAAACATAATTATAACATGTAAGAGTATTGCATACTCACATACTATATCACAACTTCATTGTTTCCACAAGAAATCAATATCACAATAAATTCCAATAATCAGCATGATTAATTCATCCAAAACAGTAAGATTAACCAAATATCAGATTCGGAATCAAACATATCAATCGTCAATTTAATTTCAATCACATATGCAACAAAATCGCATAACACAAGCATAAAATCCAGATTCCATTATTCCTTCTTCCCTTACTAAAATCGAATAATTAATTAGTCCAAATTGCATGCTTATCATAACTTAAAAATCAAATTAAGGCAGTTGGGACTCTAATCCCAACTCTAAAAATCGTTTCACTCACAGTTCGCCGAGCTAGTTTTGGATCCGAACGCCCTTCGCTCGATCAGAAGCCGATCCCGGTGCAATTTCTTCTTCTACCCTTTCACTTCTAGGATCTAAGGCATTTAAGCCAAGCAAATAGTAATTTTTCAGAATTCAATTTATGCAATTAGAGACTGAATTTTGCATTTTTATTCAAAACAGTCCCTATACTTTTACGGTTCGATAAGACTAATTTCCATTTTTCCTAATTTCTTTAATTAATCACTTAAACTTTCAAATTGATCATTAAAATTGGTGGATTTCACATCCTACAGATTGTTAATCAATTTATTAACACTCCATTTAATCCAATTTTACATCTTTAATAATTCACAAATTTTTAATTTTTCTTCTTTTCATTTATACACATTTCTGACCACCTAATTTAATTAATTTCTTATTTCCTGTACACAACTTCAAATTGAACACCGTTTGTTCCTAAATTCAATTAACATAACCAATTTTAACATATCAAAAATTTAGGTCGAAACTCCTAGTAGATTATTTTCTACAATTTTACAAAGTTCACTGTCCAGCTAAGAGCATTACTGGACAGTTTTGTATGCTGTTCGAAATGGGTTTCCAGATTTTACCACAGTCATCAAAAATCCCTTTTACAATTTTTCTACCATTTTAGACATGTCAAAGTATAACATATCAAAATTTCATCACTAAACTCTTACTAGTGAATTTTCTACAATTTTCTAAAGTTCACTGTCCATCTAAGAACAGTGCAGGACAGTTTTACATGCTGTTCGTATTAAGCTTCCAGATTTCACTACAATGATCAAAACTCAGATTTATAATTTTTCTATCACTTTAGACATGTCAAAGTAGAACATATCAAAAATTCATCACGAAATTCCCACTAATTAATTTTCTAGAATTTTCTAAAGTTGCATGTTCTTATAACTACTAAATCTGTCCATATTTACTCTTGCATGTTCATAAGCTTTTATCCTTCAAAATTTCTTGAGGTTTCTTGTGTTCTTAAAATTTTCCAGCAGCATAACCTTTAGTATCATCACTTTCATGATTTTCTAAAGGCATTAAAACCATTGATCTATTAAAGATTTTAACATATTCGAAAACTATAGAGAGAGAGCTACTTACTTTCGATTTTTCCTTGAATTTTCTAACTCAATTTCTATGCTATGCAACCCTTGTCTTCTTCACTTAAAGCTCCCTGGTTTTCCTCTCAATTTTGTGTTTGTAAGTGTGTGTGAATGTATGGTTTACTTAGCTAGAAGGGTTGAGTAATCGGTGGAGGGATGGTGGAAGAAATAGATGAAGGAAAGTGGTGGGAAATGATTAATTTGGTTAGTAGGATTAGGTTGCCTAACTCTACCAAATTTCCACCAAATTTCCCCCTAACCTTTTGTTTTATTACTATTATTATTATATTATATTATACATATATATACATAGATAATTATCCTAATGATCCACCGGGTATATTATATGTATATGTATTAACTTACATTGTTCATTTCATTAAACTTATATACATATAATAAATCACATTTTCTTTATACATATTACACATGTATGTCTCTCTTTTTTAATCTATCACTTTATAATTATTCATTTTAATACTTAAGTCTTATAATTTCACTAAGCTTAACCAAAATGTTTACACTTTTCTTTTTATTTTCTTATAATTTCTTCTAGGGTATTTTTAGGGTGTTACATTAAGAGATGGCTATGCTTACGCTCAACAACACTATTTTGTAGTGTTGTATGCACACAAGAACTTTTATAGATAATTTCCAAAGCAACAAAGAAGGAAAAATATGGTAAATTAAAAAATTCAGTGTCATTATCACTACGAACAATCTTAATGACAACATGAAACTGAGTTTGATCCATAGAAAAATCTTTAAGATAAAGAAGAACATCTGATTTAAGCCTCAACAAGTAAACCCATGTCATCTTAGATTTATCATTAAAATAGTCATATAAAATTTATGACCAGAATGTGTAAAGATACGATAAGGACCCCACAGATCTATATAGATAAGATAAAAAAGTACTAGACCTAAAATGACGTGTGGGAAAAGACAACCTAATCTGTTTGGCTTGGAGACAAATAGAATAGTGTTTAACATAATTAAAGTAAAATTTGATAGAATAAAAATCAGGCAGTTTATGCAACACAGATAAAGGTACATGACCAAATCTAGAATGCCAAACAACATAATTTTTATTAACAATTGCAGTAGTAGAAGACATATAATGAGAATTTGTATTAGAACTGTTGGGAAACATCGGTACACCCCATGGCGCAGAGAAAAAAATATCCGATGAATTTCACTAGTGATCCATGTACAAGGGATGAATTCGGGGTGAGTATGGATGAAATATTACCTTAATAAGTTTGGTATCTTGATATCCTTAGAGAGTTAGGATAAACAAAATCGAATCTGAGACATCACAATAACGCTCCAACCTCTACGCAGTCCACCCGAACGAAACGAACAATATTTTCTCTTCTCTAACTGTTAGAGAGGTTTTCCGAAAAAGCATACTTTAGCTGCTAGACCTTATGCCTTTATATAGCATTCAAAAACCTAATTCTAATTTAATTCAGATTCATTAAATATACAATAGATTTAACCAAAAATAATTAAATATGTAGAATCTAATTTTACTTTAATTCGAATTCATTAAATATACAATATATTTAACCGAATACAATTAAATATGTAGAATCTGATTCTACTTTAATTAGGTTTCTTTAGGGATATATATATATATTTTAATAATGTTTAATAATTACAATAATTATCTTATTATTAAAATATATATAAACAAGATTATCTATAATTACAATAATTTCGTCTTTAATAATTATTACGTGTACAATAAGTTTGTACACATGCTATCTTGTCGATATTTTTTCGTTTCAATCATAGGGTGTGACCCTTGTAGGTTCATGTAACGTTAGTAGTAATATCTAGAACAATTCTAATATTACAAACAATGAGTGACATCTAGCAATACATCATTGCTACCTAAGTTACATGAAGTCGTGGTTTGACTTTACCTTTTTCCGTGATTAACTTCTTTTATGTATTACATCCTTTTGTCCTTATATCTAGATCAAACACAAGTCATGGATTAGTTACACTTGTATAGTCCATCTAATATTTCTTGATATCTTGAGTAGACTATGATAAACAAATAACTATGATATCTCATATCAGTTTATTCGAGCATGGCCATGCATTTTCTAGTCTCACTCAATCAAGTGGCCTATGATATTACTCCTAGACCTGGCAAACTTGACCCGAGACCCGAAACCCGAACCGAATTACCCGAACCGAAACCCGATTTTGACCCGAACATGATGATTCGAAGTTGACCTGAAACCCGAACCGAACCGAACCGAATTTTTTTGTTGAACCGAAATGGACCCGAACCGAATGGACCCGAACCGAATGCAACCCGAACCGAAAGCTGAACCGAATATCGACCCGATTTTAACCCAATTTTGACCCAATTTTAACCCGAATATCTATTTTTAACAATATAATAAATAATAAAATGAAGTATAGAAATTTAAGATCGTGGTGACCAATTTTATAATTTCATCATAAAATATAGCATAAAATTGAAATTGTAGACTAAATTGACAATTTAGAAGTGGAGAAATTTGAGAGTCCAATGGCCAATTTTGTAACTATACCATATAAATAAATAGAGGTCAATTTTGGCTAAAAATTAAATCTTTGAAATTAAAATGAACGAAAATATCAATATATTAAATTAATAGACTAAATTACAAAGATTAGTTAATTTCAACTAAAAGTAAATTTTTAGAGACTAAATATCACTACGGGGAGGGAATTTCTATATCCGAAGTCTAAACCGTGGGAATACTTGTGACTAAATAAAATTAAACTAAAACTTAAAGTTGACTAAAATGTAACATTTTAAATGCAACATGACCTAAAAAACAATTAATCTCTAGCTTAAAAAATTGGTAGCGTATTTCCCTCCAAAATTTTGTCTTTTCTCTCTCTATTTTTTCCAATTGTCTTTTTCTTTTTTTTCAATCTAGCTTAAAAAATTGGTGGCTTATTTCCCTCCAAAATTTTGTTTTTTCCTCTCTATTTTTGCCAATTGTTTTTTTCTTTTTCTTAATTTAATTGAGTTTCAATTTAGATTAATTTAATTGAAATTTCACATTTAGTTTTAAAATTATTTTAATTATGTCCGTGATTTATGCTTTTAGAATTTAGTTAGTTCAATTAGATCCTAAGTTTAATAAATTAATTCATTTCAGACATTATTATTATTATTATTATTATTATTATTATTATTATTATTATTATTATTATAAACTTTGATTTAATATAATTATACAAAAAAAATTATATGGATACATGAAGCTTTGATTTAAATATTTAATCAAATTCAAATGCATAGATTAACAAGTTGAATCAGAATTAATCTCATACACCAATAACTCTAAACTAAACCATAAATACTAAACCTCAAACCTTTAACCCAACTCAAATCGAATTGACCCGAAAATTTAAATGTTGACCCGAACCGAAAGTGACCCGAACGACCCGATTTTGACCCGAACCGAAAGCGACCGATCCAATATTGACCCGACCCAAAAACAACCGATCTGATTTTGATCCGATCCAATACCCGAACCGAATCCGACTCATCACAGACCCGAATTAGACCCGAACCTGAACCGAACCCGAACCGAATCTAAACCGATTCTAGATAGACCCGAAATGACCCGAACCGAACCCGAACCGAATGACCCGATTGTCACCTCTAATTGCTCCTATTATGTAGGAGGGACGGATCCTATCTTGATCAACCATATTTCTCTATATAGAGTGTGTCATATCCAATATCAGTCTTTATAATGTAGATTGTTACAACACATGTTTGACTGCATCAAAATATGTCACTCTCGATATCGAAATAATGATGATCTCAAGTCTGAAGATCATACACTTAGTTATCACCATGAGCAATGTTGTGACTGTCACATAATAATCCAAGAAACATGCTCATAGCGGGTCAGTCCAGTATGTCGTTCTCTAACACATACTTATGTATTGATTTTGACATCTCTATGTCAATAACAACACTTTGTTATCAATCAACTACATATTAGTCTTAATATATTATTGTTGTCCACGCCCACAATAATTCTCGACTAAGGACATTCAAGAATAACTATATTATTCTAAGGACTTTATTATAATTCAGTTTATTTATAGATGCACAGAATAAGACTGAAATAATAATAATAATGACTTTATTAATAAACAAGATAAAATAAGTATGTCTTTTACAATCATCTCATTATTGATCTTTGGGCATACTCCAACAATCTCCCACTAGCACTAAGATCAATCACTCATGTATCTAACACCAAGAGACTTAGTGTGACGTTCATGCTTCTGCTGTGTCAGAGGCTCTGTCAGTGGATCGACGACATTGTCACCCGTTGATATTCTGTATATTTCTACATCTCCTCGATCAATGATTTCACGAATAAGATGGTAACGCCTAAGTATGTGTTTGGATCGCTAGTGAGATATGGGTTCTTTTGCTTGTGCGGTGGTTCCGTTGTTGTCACAACGCAGATCTATATCATTTGATATACTAGGCACGACCCCTAGTTCAGATATAAACTTTTTGATCCAAACAACCTCTTTTGCTGCAATATACTCAGCTTCTATTGTAGAATCTACTACTGTATCTTGATTTGAATTTTTCCAGCTTACAACACCTCCATTAAGGCAAAACACAAAACCTGATTGCGATCGAGAATCATCCTTATTAGTTTGGAAGCTTGCGTCAGTATAACCTTTTATACTTAGTTCTTCCTCACCTCCATACATAAGGAATGTATCCTTAGTTCTTCTTAAGTACTTAAGGATGTTTTTGACTGCAACCCAATGGCTTTCACCAGGATCTACTTGGTATCGACTTGTCATACTTAGTGCATATGATACATCCGGACGTGTACATAACATGACATACATGATAGAAACAATGATCGTTGCATATGAAATCTTACTCATGCGTTCTCTCTCTTGAGGCGTTGAAGGATACATTTCCTTCGAGAGCGAAATACCATGTCTCATAAGTAAGAATCCTCTTTTAGATTCTTCCATACTGAATCTTTTCAATAATTTATCTATGTATGTATTTTGACTTAGTCCTAGGAGTCGTCTTGATCTATCTCTATAAATCTTGACTCCTAATATGTAGGTTGCTTCACCCAAGTCTTTCATTGAAAAAACAATTTCCTAACCAAGTCTTTACAGACTGTAAGGTAGGTTTGTCATTTCCTATTATTAGTATGTCATCCACATACAATACCAAGAATGTAACAGTGCTCCCACTAATTTTCTTGAAAACACATGGCTCATCTTCATTTTTAATGAAACTAAACTCATTGATTGCCTCATTAAAACGAAGATTCCAACTTCGAGAAGCTTGCTTCAACCCCATAAATGGATCTTTGTAGTTTGCATAATTTTAGGCCATCTTTTGGATCGACAAAACCCTCAGGCTATGTCATATACACATCCTCATCTAATTTTCCATTAAGGAAAGCTGTTTTGACATTCATTTGCTAGATTTCATAATCGTAATATGCAACTATTACAAGCAATAACCGGATATATTTAAACATAGCAACAAGGGAAAAAGTTTCATCATAGTCTATACCATGATTTTAAAGAAATCCTTTAACGACCAATCACCCTTTGTATGTTTGTACATTGCCATCCATGTCGGTTTTCTTTTTGAAAACCCATTTGCACACTATAGGCTTTAGCCTTTTGGGTGGGTCGACCAAAGTCCATACTTGGTTTTCTGACATGGACTCCATCTCGGAGTTCATGGCTTCTAGCCATTTCTCAGAGTCTGGGCTCTCCTCTGATTCCTGATAAGTCTTAGGTTCATCTTGGTCTATGAGAAAAACATCTTCATACAATGTGACAAGAAATCCTTATCTCTCAGGCGCATTGCGTTCTCTCATAGATCTCCGCAGTGGTTGTGTTTTAAGAACGGTTGGATGTTCCTCAACTATTTGTGGAACTAGTGGTTGTTCAATCTCTGGTTCAGTGATCTGCGGTTGATCTTGAATTTCTTCAAGTTCAATATGTCTCCCACTTCCCTTTCCGAGAATAAATTCTCTTTCGAGGAAGACTCATGTTCAAGCAATAAACACTTTGTTCTCAAATGGATTGAAGAAATAATATCCTTTAGTTTCTGTAGGATACCCTACAAAATTACATTGATGAGATTTGAGTTCGAGTTTTGTAGACATATGATGTTTAACATAAACTTCGTATCCCCAAATTTTCATAAAAGACATACTAGGACGCTTCCCAATCCACATCTCATATGGTGTCTTTTAAACTGATTTAGACGGAACACGATTTAGTGTGAAAGCAACTGTTTCTAGTGCATGTCCCCAAAAAGAAGTTATATCAGCATGACTCATCATTGACCGAACCATATCTAACAATGTTCGATTTCTCCTTTCAGAGACTGCATTGTGTTGTGGAGTACCTGAATGTGTAAGTTGTTAGGCAATCCCACATCCTTTAAGGAGTTCATCAAACTCTAGGCTTAAGTATTCTTCTCCTCGATCTGATCGAAGAGCTTTGATACTCTTTCCTAACTGGTTTTGTACTTCATTCTTAAATTCCTTGAACTTTTCAAGGGCTTCAGATTTATGATGCATTAGGTAAACATATCCATATTTACCGAAGTCTCCAGTGAAAGTAATAAAGTATTGAAACCCTCCTCTGGCTTGTGTATTCATCGGTCCACATACATCACTATGTATTAGACCTAATAAATCACTTGCTCGCTTATTTTTACCGTCAAATGGTGATTTGGTCATTTTTCCCATTAAGCAAGGTTCACATATATCTACTTGTTCGAAAATAAAAGAATCCAAAAATTCATCTTTATGAAGTTTTGATATGTGTTTCTCACTTATATGACCCAAGCAACAATGCCAGAGATAAGTTTGATTAGAGTCATTTGTTTTTGATTTTTTCGTATTTTTGTTATATATGGAGTTGTCTTGATCTAAGATATGGAGACCATTGATTAATTGATTCGTACAATAAAAAAACAATATTGAGGGAAAAAAATAACTATTATTCTTAATGATAATATCAAAATCAATCTTGTCCAAACAAGAAATTGAAATAATGTTTTTAGTCAAACTAGGTACAAAATAACAATCCTCTAAATCTAAAACAAGTCCACTAGATAATGACAAAGTATATGTTCCTATAGCTAATGCAACAACTCTTGCTCTATTTCCCACTCGTAGGTCCACATCTCCTTTTGCCAATTTTCTACTTCTTTTTAGCCATTGTACAAAAGAACAAATGTTTGAACCACAACCGATATCTAATACTCAATAAGTAGATGTTTATATATTAATATCAATAACATAAATACTTGATCCGGACTGTCCATTTTCTCTTACCTTCTTGATGTCCTCAAGATAGACATGGCAATTTCTCTTCCAATGTCCATCATTGTTGCAATAGAAACACTTTTCTTCTTTTGCAACTCCTCCTTTGAGTTTCAATGAAGCTTTTCCTTTGTTGGGCCTTGGTTTTGCCTTGGTGTTGGGCTTTCCTTTTCTGTTATCCTTTCGGACCATCAGAATAGGTTTGCAACCAACCTTTTTCATGTTATTTTATGTTGTTCTTAACAGACCAAGCAACTGGGGCAACAATTTGTTAATTTCACTCATATTGAAATTAAGAACAAACTGATTAAAACCATATGACAACAATTGTAGGATAACATCAGTAGCCAATTCAACACTTATAGGGAACGCTAATTTTTCAAGGGTCTGAATATACCCTATCATTTTGAGAACATGAGTTCCCACTAGAGTTCCATCCAACATTTTGCATCGAAACAAAGCCTTAGAGGTCTCATACCTCTCTTGACGAGCTTGCCCCTCATATAATTCCTTGATATTTTTAACCATCTCATAGGGAACCATGTCCTCGTGTTGCTTCTGAAGCTCAAGGGT
Source organism: Hibiscus trionum (assembly GCA_030270665.1). Lineage (NCBI taxonomy): Eukaryota > Viridiplantae > Streptophyta > Magnoliopsida > Malvales > Malvaceae > Hibiscus > Hibiscus trionum. Next base: position 74,599,243 of record BSYR01000010.1, on the reverse strand, counting down.
CATGGTCACAAGCATCAAGCATCAAGCATCAAGCATCCAACATCTATAATGTCATTTGAGTATTTTTTAAAGGCTTCTCTTTTATCTTTAGAGGCATCATCTGCTGGCTTTTTAGGGACAAGTTCTTCGATGATTTACAGTTTCTGTTCTTGCTTAAGAACAATCTTTAAGTTACGGAACCAATTAAGAAAGTTCAAGCCATTCAATTTGTCCTTCTCAAGGACGGATCACAATGATAATGTGTTTGAGTTTGCTATAAAATCTACAATGATAAAATATGAATTATAAGTACCTTTTATCACATTTATAAAGAAATTACATTTCCATTATTAAAAATCCTTAAAATTGAAAAACTTACTAAAAGTATTTCAAAATTGAAAAATACAAGTATCCACGCGTGAATAGACGACGAACGGCTATCAGAATATTAGTTTCCCTCTAGTTTTCGAAAAACTGAGTTTATGTGATTTTTAGGTAATTTCGAAAATCACTTGTAACTAACCCTAGGCATATATATATATATATGGGATGGGATCAAGTTACATGATGTAAAACTCATTTAGTTTTACACTAATCTAGGACCATTGGATGAGTGAAATGTATGGATGAGATTAACAGAAAAAAATGTGAAGATTATCACTTGAGAAAAAAAGATAAGGAAATAATCTGGGCCATTAATTACCATCATCTAACGGTCCAAAAACTGTGTAAAAGTAATTGAGTTTTACACAGTGTAAGTTGATCCTAACTATATATATATATATATACCACTTGGTTATAGTTAGATTGAGTTCACCATTATAATTTAAATAAAACTCTTTAAATAAATTATAATTTATATAAATTTCTTTATCTTATAAGGAATTCAAATTCAATCTAAATCTAGATGATACGATTTATTTAATAATAATATTATTTATTCAATATAAATAAATAATATATTTTAAAACAAATTCTTTATCAAACAAGGAATTTAAATTCAATCAAATCTAGATAATAAGTTTATTTAATAATATTTTTTGAAAAATATTAAAAACAAATAAATATTCTATACGAATTTAACTTCTTTAAATTCGAATAAATAATCTCTAAAAATATAATTTAAAATAATTATATTATTTTAAATTTATTATTGAAAGTAATAACCACAATTATTCTTATCCATTCTTGGTGTGGGACCATATAGGTTCAATTAACGTTGGCAATAGGTAAAATCACATTTTATTCTACAAGTCATAAGTGGTCTCTAGCAAGACATTATGACTACCCAAGTTAAATGAAAAGCTCATAATCTAAGACAACCTTTAATTTAGTTTATGTCATAATCCTTTTATCTCGCGATATCTTGATAGAATATAAGTTATGGAAAATGTTAACCTTATAACGTTCTATCTTTAGTTTCTCGACGCCCAATTGAATTGACTAAACAAATGACATTGATCTTTATCAATTCATTTGAGCACAGTCATGCATTTCTCAGTCTCAATAATCGAGTGGCCTAGAGATATCTCTCTTATGTTAAGAGTGATAAATTCTATCTTAATTACTCACATCTCACTGCGTGATTCTTTATTATGTTCAAGCATAACCGTTATAATCATCCGGTTAAAAATGATATTTGATTATGTCAAAACATAATGGTCATCATGTTGAGAACTATAGTAATTTCAGGTCTAAGGATTAAATGTCACAACTGTTTTAAGATTAATATATAACTTTAATCCATGAATTAATCTTAAGATGAGTCGATCCTAATATTTGTTCTCAACAAATACATATATGAATTTGATTTGAATTTCATTCACATATTCATCTAATGAATATCTATCAAACTTCATGCTAATCTTATTTTATTATTTTTCCTACAATAATAACTGATTAAGGATATTTTGAATAATAATATTCGAAGAAACAAAAGCATGTAAATATATAAATTCAATCCATATAATAAGCTCTAGGGCACTATAGCTAACAGGTGAGGTAGGCAGGCGCTGATATTGGTGGAATATTCTTTGATTCAAGTACTAAACAATCAAATTTGAGGCCTTTCTGGCCATAACATATCTACTCTAGAGGACTGCAATCCATACAAATAAGCATCACAAATTGGTGGACGCTATTCAATTTGGATAACGTTGGCCCAATCTTTCCAATTTCATGCACTTCCATGAAAGCAACCCATCCCTCCCCCCTCCATAGGCCTAAAACATACTATTCTTCACTACCTTTCATTTCCAATTTCTCCGATAGAGAATGACGGTGTCGGCTGACGGCCGGTTATCGCTCTCGGCCACTGGCCAACTTGGTAGCACGTTGGCATTGTCCGGGAGGAGATGTCGGCTTGCCAAGTTTTCCAATGGAGAGTTCATGGGGAAGAAGGTTAGCATGACCCCAAAGCATCAAAGAGTTTGTAGTAAGAATGTGAAGCAAAACATTTGCATGTCACTCACTGCTAACATTGCAGGGGTGTCCAAGGTGATTGCAATCTGCCACACTTGATGTTTGCCATGTCATTATTTGATAATTAATTAGTCGGGTTATCGATGCAGCTACGGGACCTAGAGATGGAAAAGAGAGACCCGAGGACGGTTGTGGCGATTATTCTCGGAGGAGGGGCCGGTACTCGCCTTTTTCCGCTCACTAAGCGACGCGCGAAACCTGCTGTAAGCTTTCATTATATAGATATAAGTTGCAGTGAAATTATGGCATCAGTTTTTGGTACTGCAAACTTTGTTTTGTAGGTTCCAATTGGAGGTGCATACAGGCTGATTGATGTGCCAATGAGCAACTGCATTAACAGTGGGATCAACAAAGTGTACATTCTCACCCAGTTTAATTCGGCTTCACTTAACAGACATATCTCCCGCGCTTACAACTTCGGCAATGGCATCAACTTCGGAGACGGCTACGTTGAGGTCAGAGCATGTCACCATTCATTTACGCGCAATGCCGGTTGATTTTCTGTCTTAGCAGGCATCTCATAGAATCCTATTGCTTTGTACTAGATACTTGCAGCCACACAAACTCCAGGAGAGGCCGGTAAAAGATGGTTCCAAGGGACTGCAGACGCAGTGCGACAGTTCCACTGGCTTTTCGAGGTATGCCTTCATAGTCTGCATGATTGGAATTTGATAGTTCCATTGTTTTCGGTTTACAAGTTAACCGTCTTGTAGGATGCAAGAAGTAAAGCGATCGAAGATGTGCTGATTCTATCCGGTGATCACTTATACCGAATGGACTATATGGATTTCGTTCAGGTAATACGGCACCATAAGATATGCATTAATACATATAGTTGCAATTATGTTATATCCTTAATATGCATACATTAATGACATCGATTTTCCGAAAATCGGATTCTGAGATCCATCCTTGTTGTTTGCAGAACCATAGGCAGAGTGGTGCAGACATCACCATTTCTGCCCTTCCAATAGATGACAGCCGTGCCTCGGATTTCGGTCTGATGAAGATAGACAACAAAGGAAGGATTCTTTCCTTCAGTGAAAAGCCCAAGGGACAAGAATTGAAAGCAATGGCAGTGGATACAACAGTTCTAGGACTTTCAAAAGATGAGGCTGAAAAGAAACCGTATATTGCTTCCATGGGAGTATATGTTTTCAAGAAGGAGATACTTTTGAACCTCTTGAGGTACCGACAAAGCACTCGAAATCATCGATCATGCACGCTACGTATAGGAAAAACAATTTTATGGAACTGTTGTTTCAATTCAGGTGGCGTTTTCCAACAGCGAATGACTTTGGATCAGAAATTATCCCTGCCTCAGCTAAAGAGTTCTTCATAAAGGTACATACATTTCGTTTTTCGACACATTGGCATACGGAAAAAATCACCATGTTTTAAAGGATTTCCATTCCTCTGAGCAGGCTTATCTCTTCAACGATTACTGGGAAGATATAGGAACTATAAGATCTTTCTTTGAAGCAAACCTTGCCCTCACTGAGCATGTATGTGCATTTACCTTATGTTTTTTCCTAGCTAAATGCTTTTGCACTGTTTTGTAACATATGTTTTTCACCTCTGCAGCCACCAAGGTTCAGTTTCTATGATGCAGCAAAACCGATATTTACATCGAGGAGAAACCTTCCGCCATCGAAGATCGACAAATGCAAGGTTAGAAAAACCGAGTCTCGACTCAGAGATGAATCAATTATAACATCAACTGTTTCATTTTCATGCCAGGTTGTTGATTCAATCATATCCCACGGGAGTTTCTTGAATAATTGCTTCGTAGAACACAGCGTGGTCGGTATCAGATCCCGAATCAACAGTAACGTTCACCTCAAGGTTCGTTCCAAACATTTCATAGGATACATTTCATTATCATGACATATTTGGGAAGGGACGGGGCGATGTTTGGTGCTAACGAACAACTATGCCGCTTTAACCGCGGCCTATGCCGGCATCGGACACGTAACTCGCGAGAGCATATTTTCATTTCTAATGTGTAAATGAATGCAGGATACAGTGATGCTTGGGGCAGATTTTTATGAAACTGATGCAGAAGTGGCAGATCTTTTAGCCGAGGAAGGGGTTCCCATTGGAATAGGAGAAAACACTAAAATCAAGTAATTATAAATTTTAAAAGTATTATAGACTTTATTGCAATATCGTATCGAATACATACTCGTATCTAACATTTACACCAATAACGTAGCTACATTGTAGTCTTTCATAATTGTAGTTCTAATGATCTTATCTATGTTTATGCAGAGATTGTATCATCGATAAAAATGCCAGAATAGGGAAGAATGTAGTTATTGCCAACTCCGAGGTTTGATTCTTCATCCCATATATATTGTATTAATTACACCAGACATCCTCGTACTATAGTCATGTTTTAAATTAATCTCTAAACTTCAAAATATTTCAATTGATTCCTCATTAAAGTTACATTCCTATCAAATCATCCTTCCGTCTGGCCTTTTAGCTTTGGTCTTAAACGTCAGCTTGGATTAAACGCGATCATTTTCTAAACACATATGGATTAATAAATACTTCCGATTCAAGCTGACATTTAACACCAAAGTTAATTGACAAACCAATTTATTTGATTGGAATGATATTTTAGTTTGAGGATCTATTATACAAATTTTAAAGTTTTGGTACTAATCTATAATCCGAACTATATATTGAGGTGTTTGGTACAATTAACTCGTAAATTATGTCAATGTTTTTGCTTTTTTCATTAATTTATGTATGCAGAGTGTACAAGAAGCTGATAGATCCTCAGAAGGATTCTACATACGATCCGGAATTACAGTAATATTGAAAAATTCAACAATTAAAGATGGTTTTGTTATATAAATAAAAATGTTCATCACCCATTTTTGTTGATTAGGATGATCAAGAAAGAAAGTGTGAAATGAATAGTATTAATGCAACGAAGTGAATTGATTTACAACTTTACAAAGTTGGTAGCTTTTGTTTAACTTATTTTGGGCCCTCAAATAATAGCTCTCCTACATGTTTGGTTAAGATATTCCATTAGGCTCATTCCATTATTATTATTTTGATTATTTTTTAAATTATCTATAATAAATTCCAAATTTACAATTTTAAAATTATTATAACAATATCAATCAAATTAATTACTTTTATACTACTACAATCAAGGACGAAACTAAGATTGGGGTTTAAGGAAAAACATAAATATTTAAAAAGTAAGAGGATAAATGTGTAATTAATATACTTTAAAAAATATTTTGGCCATTTTTGGTAAATAGCTTTTTGAGCTAAAATTAGAGGTTTGAAGCATTTTTAGAGGGTTGATCAATTAAATCTGCTAATTTTGATGTTTGGTAAATAGATGATTGAGGTGAGAGCTCTCATTTTGAAAAAGTTCATTTTATAAGTTTTTTGAGTCAGAGGCTTAGATAAAAACTTGTAAAGACTATTTTTTCCTTGATAATTCTAAAAAATTTCTAAACAACATAAATTTGATTAACTAATAAAATAAAAAATATAATTTCATAAATAAGAAAATAATATATATATTAATAAATACATATAAATTTAATAATTAATAAAATTATATTCAAAATATAACTTTATAGATAAGAAATTAATATATACATCTAAATTTAATAATTATTATAGTTATATTAAAGAGATAATTTCACAAATAAAAAAATTAATATGTACATCCTCATATATGCTCAGTAATAATATTAAAAAATAATTTTTATTATCTAATTAATATTAATAGATACAAAATATTAAAACTAATAAATTGTTCAAACAAGTATAAGATGTAATCATGTCCTTATATGTCATTTTGGTTGTTCAAATAATCAAACAACTATCAGTTATCAATTAATTTTACCAAATAGTTTTATACAATCACCTAATGTAATCCGCTAGTCAAATCAGTTAATGTTATCAGTTATCCACTATCAGCTAATATAATTCGCTAGTCAAATTAACTAATATTATTTACTATTAGATAATATAATACGCTATTAACTATCCGCTAATTGTCAAATACAACTTTTATATTACAAAGATTAAAAAAAAAAGGTTGGGGGCATGGCACCTCCCGGGACGTTAGTCCCTCCGTCCCCAACTGGCAACTACAATGGTCTAAACTTTCCAACTATAAGTAAAAAATAGGTAAAATGACCTCTTAGGTCTCTTAATTTTAAAATTAGACAAATTAGTCTATTTGAAAAGAAAGAATCATTTGAGCATGTGAGGATGACTTGGTGGTCAGAGCAGGCTTACCTGCTCCACTACCTTTTACTTAGGTCTCAGATTCAAGACCCCTCAAAAGCGTTACCTTCACCTAAATTTCCCCCCTCCCCCTCTAGGTAAAAGTAGAATAGGATTATAATAAAAAAAACTATTTAACTCCTGTTGATTTCGAAATAAAGTAATTAAATATAAGTAATTATGACGTCAATAATTCCTATCAATTTTATATAATTTTATTGATATGATAATAAATTTAACTTTTAATATTTAAACATCGTCAGTTCTATTTTAAAAAAAAAAAATCAACAACTATAATTAGCCTCCAATATTTGTCCAATGTATAGATTGTATGTTCAATTTTTTAAAATTTAGATCAAATTTACATAATGTATTAACAGTGACGGTTAAATAATAATAGCAATCAAAATTATGTAAAGAAAAATGATAGAAACCACCAAAACCTTGATTAGTTTTTTTAATCACTCACTTATGAAATTAACAATGATTAAATTATTTATTTTTGTAACGATCAATTTATTTAATTTTAAGATTAAAAGGGATCGTACTTTTACCTAAAAGTATACATTTAAATTTCTCTTTTATTTGCCATTCAAAAACAAAATCTCTTTTATTTCTTATACTTTCTCGTCATTCTCATCTCAAATTTATCAATTTTTATAACATGTAGTTATTATTGCGATTTAATAAGTACATATAATTTTTTTTAACTTTTAAAATTTTAATGAGAAAAAAAATCATTGTTGATTAGTTTAATGACAATTTTGTATAATTTATCCATAATAATAAGGTAATTGTTTGATACACTGCTGGTAAAAACTAAAAAATTTCACAAACGCCTTTAGTTTTAGTGTTTACAAACTTAGTTTAGAGGGTATGGTTTAGGGGTTTAGGTGTATGAGTTTTGAGTTTAGGGATTGTGGTTGAAATTTAGAGGGTTATAATTTTGGGCTTATAGATTAAAACCTAAATGCTCACCATATTACCCTAAAAACTAAATCTTAAACTCTAAACCCTAAATTCTAACCTTAAACCCTAAATTCTAACAATTATCCTTAAATTCTAAATCTCTACACCTAAACTCCTAAATTTTAGGCCCTAAACTAAACCCTTAAATCTTAAAATTAAGACGCTTGTAAAAACTTTTAATTTCCACTGTCAATGTTTAGGATAATAATGATAAATGGCTAAAGGGTCAAATTTGCCCCTATAGTAATCCGAAATCAGCAATGTTGCCCCTACTTTTTTTTCTCCGTAATTTTGCCCTCAAAGTCAGTCAATTGTAGCAATGTTGCCCTTTGACCGATTTTGACCGTTTAATGTTGATGTGGCAGTTAACGGTGCTGACGGGGCAATTTTACCCTCGAAGTCATTCATGCAATTTTGCCCTCAAAGTCATTAATTGCAGCACTTTTACCCTTGGTTTATTTAGTTTTTGAATAAAATTGGATAAATAATTTGGTTTTTTCGAGTTGAACTTTAACAAACAGAATATATGAAAAATCGATTAACAAATTGATGTAAATATCCTTGAGTCCCTAGTAATTTTAAAAATAAGCAAATTGAGAACTCTCACAAAAAATCAAAATATTATTCAATTTTTTTAAAAAATCTATAAACTTAATAAAAATAAACACGATATTCAAAAAAAAATATTGAAAATAAACCAACGAGAAGCGTGTTAATTGAACGGTGAACGCGAACTATTCTATTCGAACGACGTTCGATTGACATACTTACCGACGATGGGTTGTTAGGAAAAAATGTACGGTGAACTCGAATCATGTGACTCAGGTTGAATTCTGCTTTATCTTCTGGATATCCTTGTATTTATCTCCCATGCCCTTATCTCCCATGTCGTTTTTGCCGAACACCACTAATGTCGTTTTCTGAGATCATCGTTCATTTTTTCCTAACAACCCATCGTCGGTAAGTGTGTCAATCGAACGTCGTTCGAATAGAATAGTTCGCGTTCACCGTTCAATTAACACGCTTCTCGTTGGTTTATTTTCAATAATTTTTTTAATATCGTATTTATTTTTATTAAGTTTATAGATTTTTTTTAAAAATTGAATGATATTTTGATTTTTTGTGAGAGTTCTCATTTTGCTTATTTTTAAAATTACTAGGGACTCAAAGGATATTTACATCAATTTGTTAATCGATTTTTCATATATTCTGTTTGTTAAAGTTCAACTCGAAAAAACCAAATTATTTATCCAATTTTATTCAAAAACTAAATAAACCAAGGGTAAAAGTGCTGCAATTAATGACTTCGAGGGCAAAATTGCATGAATAACTTCGAGGGTAAAATTGCCCTGTCAGCACCGTTAACAGCCATGTCAGCATTTAACGGTCAAAATCGATCAAAGGCGCTACAATTGACTAACTTTGAGGGCAAAATTACGGAGAAAAAAAATAGGGGTAACATTGTTGATTTCGAATTACTACAAGGGCAAATTTGACCCTTTAGCCATGATAAATTATTTATTGATTCCATCAAAAGCAAACCGTCTGAATCGAAATTTGTCTATTTCCCTCGCCTGGGTTTTCTTTCCGTTGTTTTCTTTCCGTCTTTTGCCTCTTTTTCAGCTCTGTTCTCTTTTTTTATTTTTAATTATCGTAATTATAAATCAGAAAAAACAAAATAAAATTCTTTCTTCTAGCCTCTAGGGTTGCTTTCCTTCGATTCTTCTCTTTTCTGAGAACTCACGTTTCTCTTCTTCTTTGCTCTGCCAAACACATTGTTGTTTTCAATGGCTGATTTCATTTCCTCTCCTTCACCTTCTACTGCTGCTGTTGCTTGTTCATTGTTCGAGAAATCGATCGCATTAACGGCGGTTTTATCTTCGTCGCCATCTGTAACACTAAAAAAGTTATGTTCAAATTGTAAACTCTAGATTCGTAATTTTTTTTTTAATTTTAAAATACCTAATTGAAAATTCTAACAATTGAAAATTTTAATTTAAAACCCTAATTTTTTATGAGGGATTAAATAAGAATTTTTTTATAAAATTTAGAAGTTAATATGATTTTTTTTGAAAAGTCTAAGGACCGACTTCATAAATAACTCTTTTTTTATAAAATTAAATTCTAATTCAATTGGGTTTTGCCGCCCGTCTCTTCCTTTAATATTTTAATTATTATTATAATTATTAATCATAGCCATATAATATATATAATAATTCTAAACCTAATCAATTACTAATAACCAACCACCGCCCAATTCTCTCTATATAGTTATAGTTATGCAACAAAAAATTAAGAAAAGAAAAATATATCAATGCCGCAAAAATCACTTCAACTCAAGTTTAGTCTAATACCGATACAGTTAGATTTAATACTTTTGATCATGGGAAATCACATCAATCATTAGGTTAAGTATAGCTTGGCTAAGGTGTGTTTCTTCCGGTGCTATAATTAAATTATATGTTATTTTTCTATGTGTTGTATTTTACCTTTTATGTGATTAATTTATATGTATTATGATTTTTATGGTTGACATCACATGCATACATTTTCAGAATATATTTTTACTATGATTTACGAACCTTGATTTATGGACTACGATTTATGGACTATGATTTATGAAGTATGTTTACGGAATATCAGATTTATGGAACTTTGTTTATGAAATTTGATTTCTATTCACCATATCATTGTATGAGCATGGGTTGAGATTTGTTCGGGGAAGTTCAGTGGTTTCACCCTTCGGGCTGAATTTCACTTGGGATTGGCGGTTGTAGTGAGGAGTTCTGGGGAACTTTCCACTTGGCGGTTGTAGTTGGGTGCATTGCATTGCGCTTGTAATTTATGTGTTATGCTTTAAAGAATTTTAAGAAAATATTACTAAGTTTTTACGATTATGATTTTCTTGCACTTTAGAAACATACTAAGCTCTTTAGCTTACTCCCCATAGTTTTTTTTCTTCGGATATCCTAGATTCTAGGTGACTTGGTACTCGGAGGATCTCTTTATTTTATTGAACCTATTTATCTTCAAGGTGAATATACTTTACTTTCGAGAGTATTTTATTATAAAGATTATTTTAGGATTTTAATGTAATTTCGGATTTGAGACTTATCATTTTTACATGCGTTTTCAGACTTAAATTTGAACGTTTTATTTAAATTATATGATTATTATTTTAACGTTTAGGTTTTATAATATTGAGATATTTTATATTATTATTAGAAATAATTTATTTTACGCTATTTTAATATATCATAATTCAAATTGGTTTCTTGAGAGTAAAGTTTTCAAACGTGACTTCCTAAATTCAGTTATTTTTTTCTAGACTGAGTTTAGGGGGTTACATTTAGTGGTATCAGAGCTAAGTTCAACCCTCGGACTGTGAGGCTCACATAAAATTTTAAGCAAAAAAATGATTTTTGCATGCATATTAAATGTTTTGGGGCAAAATGAGATTTTCTGATAAATTTATTATTTTAAAGAATTAAATACAATATATGTTTTGAATAGAAACTCCAAGTACCAACTCTAAATCTAGGCTGATTTCTTTTATAGATAGACTATTATGCCATCTCATAGGAGCTCTAGATTACCGACTGATCGTGATCAGACTCGTTCCTATAAATCTGAGTTTAAAGCCTATCCGAAAATTTTATGTTGTCATTTGTAACCTAATTCGAAATGCTCTTTTAAACTTGTATCTAAACATCATTAAGTTTGAAAATTTTGAGGACAGAATTTCTTTTAAGAGCGGGAGAGTTGTAACACCCAAAAAATTACGCCAACATTGTAAACCCTATATTCGTAAAATCCCTAATTTTAAAATTCTAATTTTGAAATCCCTAATTGAAAACTGAGAATTTTAATTCAAAACCCTAATTTTCTATAAGAGATTAAATAAGAAGTTTTATGAAACTTGGAAGTTAATGTGAAATTTCTTGAAAAGTCTAAGAACTGATTCCATAAATAACTCTTTTATGAAATTGAATTCTAATTCAATTGGTTTTTGCCGCCCGTCTCATCCTCTGCTTTTTTTTTAATTATTATTATAATTATTAATCATAGCCATATAATATATATAGTAATTCTAAACCTAATTAATTAATAATAACCAACCACCGCCCACTTCTCTCTCTCTATAGTTATAGTTATTCAACAAAGAAATTAGGAAAAGAAAAATATATCAATGCTGCAAAAATTCCTTCAACCCAAGTTTAATTTAATACTGATACAGTTGGATCTAATACTTTTGATCATGAGAAATAACATCAATTAGTAGGTTGAATATAGTTTGGCTAAGGTGTGTTTCTTCCGGTGCTATAATTAAATTATATGTTATTTTTCTATGTGTTGGTGTTTTACCCTTTGTGTGATTATTTATATGATTATGATTTTTATGGTTGACATCACATGCATACGTTTTCGGAATATATTTTTACTATAATTTGCAAACCGTGATTTATGGACTACGATTTATGAACTATGATTTATGGACTTATAGACTATGATTTATGAAGTATGTTTACAAAATATCGGATTTATAGAACTTTGTTTATGAAATTTGATTTCTAATCATCATATCATTGTATGAGCATGGGTTGAGATTTGTTCGGGGAAGTTCAGTGGTTTCACCCTTCGGGCTGAATTTCACTTGGGATTGGCGGTTGTAGTGAGGAGTTCTGGGGAACTTTCCACTTGGCGGTTGTAGTTGGGTGCATTGCATTGCGCTTGTAATTTATGTGTTATGCTTTAAAGAATTTTAAGAAAATATTACTAAGTTTTTACAATTATGATTTTCTTGCACTTTAGAAACACACTAAGCTCTTTAGCTTACTCCCCATAGTTTTTTTCTTCGGATATCCTAGATTCTAGGTGACTTGGTACTCGGAGGATCTCTTTATTTTATTGAACCTATTATATCTTCAAGGTGAATATACTTTACTTTCGAGAGTATTTTATTATAAAGATTATTTTAGGATTTTAATGTAATTTCGGATTTGAGACTTATCATTTTTACATGCGTTTTCAGACTTAATTTGAACGTTTTATTTAAATTATATGATTATTATTTTAACGTTTAGGTTTTATAATATTGAGATATTTTATATTATTATTAGAAATAATTTATTTTACGCTATTTTAATATATCATAATTCAAATTGGTTTCTTGAGAGTAAAGTTTTCAAACGTGACTTCCTAAATTCAGTTATTTTTTTTCTAGACTAAGTTTAGGGGGTTACATTTAGTGGTATCAGAGCTAAGTTCAACCCTCGGACTGTGAGGCTCACATAAAATTTTAAGCAAAAAAATGATTTTTGCATGCATATTAAATGTTTTGGGGCAAAATGAGATTTTCTGATAAATTTATTATTTTAAAGAATTAAATACAATATATGTTTTGAATAGAAACTCCAAGTACCAACTCTAAATCTAGGCTGATTTCTTTTATAGATAGACTATTATGCCATCTCATAGGAGCTCTAGATTACCGACTGATCGTGATCATACTCGTTCCTATAAATCTGAGTTTAAAGCCTATCCGAAAATTTTATGTTGTCATTTGTAACCTAATTCGAAATGCTCTTTTAAACTTGTATCTAAACATCATTAAGTTTGAAAATTTTGAGGACAGAATTTCTTTTAAGGGCGGGAGAGTTGTAACACCCAAAAAATTACGCCAACATTGTAAACCCTATATTCGTAAAATCCCTAATTTTAAAATTCTAATTTTGAAATCCCTAATTGAAAACTGAGAATTTTAATTCAAAACCCTAATTTTCTATGAGAGATTAAATAAGAAGTTTTATGAAACTTGGAAGTTAATGTGAAATTTCTTGAAAAGTCTAAAAACTGACTCCATAAATAACTCTTTTATAAAATTGAATTCTAATTCAATTGGTTTTTGCCGCCCGTCTCTTCCTATGCTTTTTTTAATTATTATTATAATTACTAATCATAGCCATATAATATATATAGTAATTCTAAACCTAATTAATTAATAATAACCAACCACCGCCCACTTCTCTCTCTATAGTTATAGTTATGCAACAAAGAAATTAGGAAAGGAAAAATATATCAATGCCGCAAAAATTCCTTTAACCCAAGTTTAATTTAATACTGATACAGTTGGATCTAATACTTTTGATCATGAGAAATCACATCAATTAGTAGGTTGAGTATAGTTTGGCTAAGGTGTGTTTCTTCCGGTGCTATAATTAAATTATATGTTATTTTTCTATGTGTTGGTGTTTTACCCTTTGTGTGATTATTTATATGATTATGATTTTTATGGTTGACATCACATGCATACGTTTTCGGAATATATTTTTACTATAATTTGCAAACCGTGATTTATGGACTACGATTTATGAACTATGATTTATGGGCTTATGGACTATGATTTATGAAGTATGTTTACAAAATATCGGATTTATAGAACTTTGTTTATGAAATTTGATTTCTAATCATCATATCATTGTATGAGCATGGGTTGAGATTTGTTCGGGGAAGTTCAGTGGTTTCACCCTTCGGGCTGAATTTCACTTGGGATTGGCGGTTGTAGTGAGGAGTTCTGAGGAACTTTCCACTTGGCGGTTGTAATTGGGTGCATTGCATTTTGCTTGTGATTTATGTATTATGCTTTAAAGAATTTTAAAAAAATATTATTATGTTTTTACGACTATAATTTTCTTACATTTTAGAAACACACTAAGCTCTTTAGCATACTCTCATAGTTTTCATTTTAAAGAATTTTAAGAAAATAATATTTTTACATGCGTTTTTAGACTTAAATTTGAATATTTTATTTAAATTATATGATAATTATTTTAACGTTTGGGTTTTATAATTATTGAGATATTTTATATTATTATCAGAAATAATTTATTTTACAATATTTTAATATATCATAATTCGAATTAGTTTCTTGGGGGTAAAGTTTTCAAATGCGACTTTCTATATTCGGCTATTTTTTCTAGGCAGAGTTTAGGGGTTACACCGTCCCTCGATGGAGCACTTGACGATGGTGTTGAAGACGGCTGTTGTATCTGTCTCGAGCCTTTCACTGTTCATGACCCTACCACTGTACGAATCATCAATCTTTCTCGTTTTCCTCTTAAATAATTGATTTAACCTTTGTTTGAACTCGTTGTTGATTGATGATCGAGCTGGTAGATTGCAGTTTAGGTTGATTGTAGTTCTTTGAGATTTTGTGTCACTGTTTAATTAGCATTGGTTGGACTCACTGCAGTGCTTAGTGATGATTTTGTGATCTTTATTAGCTTTTAAGCTTTGAGGTGAATTGTGATGGCTGATCGCTTACTTTTAGTGTTTGATTTGATTTATTATTAGCTCTATGAGCTTTGAAGTCTACTGTGTGAGATATTTATTAAGCATACACTAGAGATCTTCTGCATGGCTTTTTGTTGTCCAATGCTTCTGCCAGGTATTTGTGTTTCCATTCAGCTTTTTTAGACTGATCTACTTGTTGCTAAAGGCATGAATGTACAAGGAATGAATTTCTAAAGGTACCAGAGGTCTGAAACAGAAGCTTCTTGCAAGGGAGTGCTGGGGCAGAGAAGCTTCTGTATGTATTATGTAACCTGTTTCATGTATTTCAAAAACAAAAAACAAAAAGAGGGGGATTAAGACCTGTCTAGATTGGGACAACTTATTTTTGATGTATGCAAATTGAATATTCCTTGGACACAGATTTTAGGTTATAACCAGCATGGTATTGTTTGTGTTTCAGAGGGATCAATGATGCATTTGGCATAAGGCAATTGCTTATTGCTGGTGCCGACAACGTTCTTGTCACCGGAGAGATGATCTACTGCAACTGAGCTTGTCTTGCGTCCTGCATTGCTTATTTCTTTATACATGCGCCAACAAGTCTCAACTTGTAACTTTAGATGGGCATATGTAACCCTTTATTATTATTATTTTTAATCACCCTTAGGAAAAGCTCTTTTTTTCCGCCTATTCTGTACGTGCTGTTTGCATATTTGATAACTTGCAACACAAGCTTCACATTTAGCTTTCATTTGGGCATTCTGATCTAAATGTGAAAATTGCTTTTGTTTTTGTTGCTTCTCCCCCTTTTATTATTTTTTTTTGCCTTGATTCAATTTTAACAATTCTCTATATCTAATTCGATGTCACCAGTCAAATTGATTGTGTTGGGAGGCTCGAACGATCTATCGAATGTGTCAAGAAGGGGGGAATTGAATTTGCACTTGGATGGATCAATGACTAAGTAATAAAAACTGTGACACAATAATTTATAGTGGCTAAACCAAATCTACCTCAACTACCTTAGCTATCCACACTAAAGATCTTTCACAAATTCACTAAACCTAGACACTTAAGTTTTGCTTGGTATGAAGATGGAAATGTGGAATGATGGTAAATTTGTTAATTAAATGGTTAATATTCAAAGTAAGAAGGTGGTTATGAATCTCCATCATTTGATTAACAAATTTTCCATCCTCCGTACCAAACAAAGCCTTATACTCCAAAGTCTAGAAATACAAATTAACAAACAAATGAAAAACCTTACAAGGCAAATATATTTGCACAAATAAGCTCTCACCCAAAATCCTAAACACTTGAGCAAATGTGACAATTTGACTCACTAGTGTTTTTCTACAATAAATATGACAATTTTAAGCTTAGGACACTTTCTCTATCAATGAATGTTAGCAAGTTGTTTCTTCTTGTTGCATGGCTGCTTAAAGAGGTTTTTTAAATCTTCAAATGAGTTTGTGACCGTTACTAGCCGTTGGGAAGTTTAATTCTAAAAATAAATGCACTTCTAAATCAGGACGTATCGATACTTGAGGTCTAGTATCGGCACCTGCCATAATAAGAAATAGATATTGAAACAATTTTACATTAAGTATCGGTACTCGATATATGCGTATCGGTACAGACCCATCCGTATCAATACGGTCTAAATCGTATCGATACTTATTTCGGCTACTAAAATTTGGAGTTTAAAAAACTAAAGAGGCATATCGATACGGGTAAAATTAGCATTGATACATTTGACTAGGTATCGATACTTGGGAAAGAGTATCGATACTCGCAACATGTTTTTGACACTTTGGCTATTTTGAAAGCATTTAAACATGTCAAAAATCATTTGAAAAACTTTTAAACATATTTGTCAAGTTAATGGACTTTTAAAATATTTTTGTAAATTAGTTTAAGTCCAAAAACATTTTTCTTCAACCGATATGTTCGGTTTTAACAACACTACTTGAATCTCAAAAAGCTCTAATTTGATCCTTCAGTCATACTCATAATACCATCACTTGTGGTATTGTGACCAAGGCCCTTCTCGGTCTTTGTCCCAAGCTGTAACTCAAAGATTGCCTTGGGGTTCCAGCCTCGAGGCCTTGATCATTTACATGCACCAACTTTTCATTCAATTTGAGGGAATTTGATGATCTATACACCGTTCCCAACCACCGAATCATTAGGAAGGAATCAGCTCATGTTTGAGCACAACCCGTTGCTAATAAACTTTCTGGCCTCATGGAAAAACTGGAACATGATGATTATGATGATGATAGAATAGAAGTAAATAAGCCGACATAGTGAATCTTCAAGTTAAAACAGATATAATTTGAAACTTAAAAGTTATAAATGTAACAATACTTGAATCTAAGCAATATATTCTTCGACAAATACTGCAATGATATGATTAAAAACTTTGTGAAGAATCAGTATGCTCATGCACCACCAGCCATATCCATATCTATAACCCCATCAACTCCCTTAAAAACAACACGCAATTTTCTTAAACCTGATGACTTTTTGTTGTCCTTTTCGATTGTACCGGTTGCATGGAGGACATCTTTGGGGATTTTATCCATTAGATCATATAGGGGCAACTCTAAATTCGATCGGGTCATCTCTTCCAGAACCGGAGGAGCCTGCATGTATAGATTCTTTCCGTGATACGTGATCGAGGCCTTTGTCATCAGCAGCTTAGGATGCTCCTCCAGCATATTGATAAACTGCTCCAATACAAAAGGAAACAAAGCATAAATGAGATTGCATATTAAAATTTACACAAGGAAACAGCTTCATAAATTTTGAGAAACTAAACCTTTTTTAGGGTAACTGTAGTATCCAGCTCAATGAGAACCCCCGGACCGCAGACAAGGCAGTCCTTGTCCTTCACAAATTCAGTCACTTTTGTATGAAGACCTTCGACACCATTATACCTACGGAAGCAGTTTTGACAGTGGATTCCGAGGTTTAATTAGATAAGCAACACGAAATGATAATAATAAATTAATAATAATAATAATAAGCAAATCAATATCATTGTTCTAAAGCCAGAGATGCTAATAAAACAATAATTGTTCATCCAACTGCAAATATCAAGCTTGCTCATGGATTTCATCACTTTATCACAATAGGAAAATTGACATTCTTGCATGGCTTCAGGGAGACTATCCTCCCTCCCTAAGGTAGCCAAGATTCAGAGATAATCGTTACTATCATTGTGTTATGCACGCACTATACATGGAAAATAACTAAAAAAAGCAACATATCAAGATTATATGTCGAAACCATTCAAATATTGCCACCAAATCATCACAAGTTGCAATGATATAGAACTGTTCGTACGTAAGATAGTTTGATAAAGTTTTACTGCATCCAGATGCAATCTTCAAGGTTTCCAAAGTACATGCAGCAGAAATAATTGCATTGGTGGAAGCAATGGCCGGTATGATGTTTTTTACAACACCCTGTAAGTAAAAAATAAATATTATAATTTAACACCACTTGCAACAAAGAAGGAAGACAGAAACTCCATAGTCAAAGAGAAGAAGACACTCTGAATGTGACAATTTATACTTTTAACAGATTAAAACTATTACTTTAAATCTGGCATAAGAATGCCATTTGCTAATAATAAGAAACTCCATAATCAAAATCTCGAAGAAAACGCTTAAGAAACCACATTGATACGTTGGACAACCAAGCAGTAAGAACACCAGTAGTAGTAGCTGTGCGGCAATCAAGCAGATATAAACCACAAATCCCATAATACCTGAGTAAGAGAATAAGTAACTCCCGGAATGCCGAAAAGTTCAGCTCTCTTGACAGCCTGTGATATATGGATGTATTAGTGAAAGAACGAAAAAAGTAAAATCAATTTGAAGGAAAACAATGCTAGAAAGATCCATATAACTAACCTCATCATAGACCCACTTCATATGATCTGGATTATCTGGATCAAAAGCCTTTCCACTGTGAGCCTATAATGTTGGGAGAACAGAATTGTCATGAAATATCAGAATCAGCAGATGCCATCTATTTAAGAAAGCAGAAACAAGAAAGATTACTACCTCATCCCATTTAATTAAGTGAGCATATTCAATACAATGAGCTGCATTTCTGGGGGTTTCTGCTAAGGTACATAGAGGAAACTTCACTTGAGGCGGAAATAGCCAAATTGTACATTCAAAGCATGGTGTGACCCCGGGCACAATCACCCTAGCATGGCCCTTGAAACCTTCAGTCCCACCATCTACCATAGGCTTCATTGTTTCTTCTCGTGGGTTGTCATCAGAATCATACTCTTAAGTAAAAGAGGCATATTAAAGGATTAGCCACTTTCAACACAGAAAATCTTTGTGACAAATAAATGCCGCGCACATTGCAGGAAAGAAATGTAGATGACAAAAGATAAGATATCTTTTCAGAATTCATGATAAAGAGAGAGAGAGAGAATACACACAGGTCAAGTGGTATGGTTACCAGACAACTTCTTCCAATCATCTTATACTTCAAATGATCAAACTCACTCCTCCAACACCAAGTATTAAAGGATTAAAAATGCCTGAGAGACTCAAACATGTTGAGACATGCCATAGTCCTGGCTCCTGAGTTCTCATGCTTCTAACATCCCATCGTATAAACATAGGGGGCATATGCCATATGACTAAGTATGATATATTACTCCTATGTACTTTCATTAGGCCACGAAGATGAACCTAGAGGCCAGAATATTAGAAAATACATGCTAGCAAAAAGGGAAAAGAAAAGAATCAAATGGTATGGTTACCAGCCACCAGGTTCGACTCATTTTTGCACTTCAAAGCATCACATTTGCACCTTTTTTGGCCATCAATTCACGCATCCTTCAGCACTAAGTATTATGGGATTAAAACTTTCTCCAGCTATTAAAAAATGTTGAGAAACATGTCACAGTTCTCAGATCTCATTTTTTTTCACATCTCATCAAATAAGCATAGGAAGTATATGCTATAAGGCTACTTATAATCTATTTCCCTTACGTACCATCACTGTGTCATGACGATGAACCCATAGACGAGTATTAGAGTATTTTTTTCCATCCCTCACTTTAAGATGCAATCCGAGAACTCCAAATACAGAAACAAGAATTCTAAATGCTCTTGGCCAAACATAATAGCTATAAAAAGCAAATTTCAAGAAAATAAAGTCATCTTGTAATAGGTTAAAAGAACACACCAAGGAAACTACAAGCCACAGCATTAATATAGCTCCGAGCCTCAATGGAATCAAGACCAAGGGCAATGATGTTGAAGTCGTTATAAAATCCAATATCTTTATCCTCAATTCGGCAAAAATGGGGCACAATATTCACACCACTAATTCTTTCCATGACGCGCTTTGCTGCGACCTCAGCCTTCGGCTTACCAACATCTTCCAGCCTACAAGTATTATTAACACCCAGAATTACACAAACTTCAAGTTTACCACTCCCAAATACAAACTAAATAGCAGAGAAAATGTAGACATACAAACTGCAGAAAGATGTAGTAAAGCAAATAAAATGATGGCAAAAATTAGCGGGTACGAAAATATATATACATAACCAAATAAATATCTAATCTTTTCTCAATACAGCGATGCATCTTTCTGTGCTCGGTTATTCTCTTGATAAATGAGAAAACCTCACCAGAATACTGCTATGAGATACTAAAAATCCTCTCCTGCCCTAAGATCGAACCCTAGAATTCCAAGCTTTAAAATATATTTAAGTGCTAGATACTTTCCGGTTGTAGTTAGATAATCAATTTAATCACAACATAGCAGCAAATTCAATCGACAATTAAAAACCAAAAAGAAAAATTGAAGAGAAACATAATAAAAATAAGTAAAAAAAAAAACAACAAATAAAACCTGAAGAGGAATTGACGGTTGAGATTGGTGACTTCAATCCGATCCATGTCGATGACCTCAAGGTTTTTAAAACCCGAGAGAGCCAAATCCTTAAGCAGCTCACAACCCAATCCTCCTGCTCCCACCACCAAAACTCTCGCATATTCTTGTAAATCATCCCGTAACTAAAAATGCAAAAACAAAAACCCCCAAACCCTCAAAAATGGAAACTCTAAAGCTAAAAAAACCCAATATTTAAAGATTGCAAATAAACTGTTCGTAAAAATGGCAAAGAGAGAGATAAAGAAGTATACTTGGACGCCAGGGTCGAAAGTGGGGCCAACGAGGTTTCCCGGTCGGAGGAGGAGCTTGTCGAGGTCTCTTGATTTACTGGGCGGAGCTGTATCCGCCATAGTCTAGGTTCTCTGATTTCTGTTTTGGGAGAGAAAAATTAAACTTAGCTTTGTTTCTACTCCACTCTGATCATCAGATGGAGTTTGGCGTTTGGATTTCACGCGTCATTCACTGTTCAGTGACTCCTACAAAACTTTCTTTGTATATAGTCGTAATATCATTTTGGGTAAACTAACCCAGTGACCACTGAACTCTTAGAGCGTACTTATTTTGACTACTGAACTATAGAACTCATCAATTAGACCACCAAACTTATTAAATCAACCTATTTTAACTACCGTTGTTAAAAAACTAACGGAGGGGTGATGTAGCCGTTAACGGAAATTCGTAAAATTACACATTTAATCCCTATTATTTACTTATTAAATCAATTTGATCTTAATTTTATTTTAATTAAATAAAATTAATCAATCAATCAGGTGATAACACGTGTCACCACGTGGTTAAAGAAAAATTTAAAGAAGAATAAGATGGCATTTGGGTGATTTGGACTTGGGTCCAAAAGGATGAATTACAATGTCTTTACCACTAAGCCAAGCTAACTATTATTGATATAACTTGCACGCTTTGATATACATGTCTTATAAATGTTAAAGGAAAATTAAAGAAGAATGACATTGAGGTGGTTCGAACCTAGGACTAAAAGGATAATTTCTCACATTTTTACCACTAAGCCAAACCATTCTTAAGTATATAAATTGCACACTTTTATATACATATCTTATACTGCAATACATTTAGGGGGAAAGTAAAAATGGTTGAAAGATGACTCAAACTTAGATCACTTGGGATGCGTATAATCACACAAATATTTGATTTAATTTAAATCTGAAAATTATTATATATTCGATTTAAAAGAAAATAAATTTGATTTAAAATATTTGAATGTTTTTTTCTTTTTCATAATTAAATTAAAGCAAATATTTATTAAAATATTAAATATTTGA
Organism: Hibiscus trionum; assembly: GCA_030270665.1. Taxonomy (NCBI): domain Eukaryota; kingdom Viridiplantae; phylum Streptophyta; class Magnoliopsida; order Malvales; family Malvaceae; genus Hibiscus; species Hibiscus trionum. The sequence continues at coordinate 74,577,014 of BSYR01000010.1, read as the reverse complement.
TTTAAAAGAAAAGAAATTTTATTTAAAAAGTATTCGAATATTTAAAATATTCAAATATTTAAAGTATTTTAAATTCAATTTAAAAAATCGAATACTTTTTTAAATAAAATTTCTTTTCCTTTAAATTAAATATTTTTTAAAATCGAATATTTAATATTTTAATAGAACTAGATTCAATTTAAATATGAAAAAGAAAAAATATCCGAATATTATAAATCGAATTTCTTTTCTTTTAATCGAATATTTAATAATTTTCAGATTTAAATTAAATCAAATATTTGTGTGATTATACGCATCTCAAGTGATCTAAGTTCGAGTCCCCTTTCAACCATTTTTACTTCTTTTTTCCCTAAATTTACTGCAGTATAAGATATGTATATAAAAATGTGCAATTTATATCACTAAGAGCAGCTTGGCTTAGTGGTAAATGTGTGAGAATTTATCCTCTTGGTCCCAAGTTTAAACCACTCCAATGTTATTTTTCATTATTCTTTAATTTTCCTTTAACATTTACTGCAGTATAAGATATGTATATCAAAGTGTGTAAATTACATCACTAACAGCTAGCTTGGCTTAGTGGTAAACATGTTGGAATTCATCTCTTTGGTTCCAAATTCGAACCACCTTAAAACCACTCTTGATTCTTCTTTAATATATTAAATATTAGGGTAAAGTATGCCAGGTAACACCGAACTATAGGGTGTGACCTGTTTTTAACATCAACCTTTCAATTGGTCCAAACTTACCACCGAATTTTATTTTTCGACTCGTTTATATCACCCTGCCGTTAAATCGTTAACGTCGTGATGACATGGACGCTGCACCAAAACGACGTCGTTTTGGTGCCGCTGTTTTGATAATAAATGACCCAAAACGACGTCGTTTTGCTAACCAAAATATATAAAATTGTGCACTCAATGGGATTCAAACTTAAGACCTTAAGCATCAAAGACAAACATCTTAACCACCAGACCAATCTAATATCTTTGAATTAGTTTTAGCACAAATAATATATATTCCCAACTGTAGTTTGTCATATAAATATATTATTTCTAATATAAAAATATTCAAATGTTTTTATTAATAATATTAAATATATAAATAGATAAATATATTATTATAAAAACTAAATGACTAATTTTCAAAACAAAATTTGTTTAAAAAATCTAAAATTCGACAAAACTTAATCCCTAAACTCATAAACCCTAACCCTAAACTATAAACTTTAAACCCTAAATTTTTATTCATAAACAAATAATATTAAAATATATAAACAAATAATATATTATTATAAAAACTAAAAATCTTATTTAAAAAATATAAAATTTTTAAAATTTACGAAAAGACCCAAAAATTCACCAAAATCTTAAACCCTAAACCCTAAACCCCAAATCTTTAAGATTTTGGTGAATTTTTGGGTCTTTTCGTAAATATTAATTTTTTTTATATTTTTTAAATAAGATTTTTAGTTTTTATAATAATATATTATTTGTTTATATATTTTAATATTATTTGTTTATGAATAAAATTTTAGGGTTTAAAGTTTATAGTTTAGGGTTAGGGTTTATGAGTTTAGGGATTAAGTTTTGTCGAATTTTAGATTTTTTAAACAAATTTTGTTTTGAAAATTAGTCATTTAGTTTTTATAATAATATATTTATCTATTTATATATTTAATATTATTAATAAAAATATTTGAATATTTTTATATTAGAAATAATATATTTATATGACAAAATACAGTTGGGAATATATATTATTTGTGCTAAAACTAATTCAAAGATATTAGGTTGGCTTGGTGGTTAAGATGTTTGTCTTTGATGCTTAAGGTCTTAGGTTCAAATCCCATTGAGTGCACAATTTCATATATTTTCGTTAGCAAAACGACGTCGTTTTGGGTCATTTATTATCAAAATAGCGGCACCAAAACGACGTCGTTTTGGTGCAGCGTCCATGTCATCACGACGTTAACGATTTAACGGCAGGGTGGTATAAACGAGTCGAAAAATAAAGTTCGGTGGTAAGTTTGGACCAATTGAAAGGTTGATGTTAAAAACAGGTCACACCCTATAGTTCGGTGTTACCTGGCATACTTTACCCTAAATATTAAATAAAAAATAAATTAAAATTTGAGTAAATTAATCAAATTGGGTGACGACATGTGTCATCATTTGATTGGTTTGATTAATTTTATTTAATTAAAATAAAATTAAGATCAAATTGATTTAATAAGTAAATAACATGGACTAAATGTGTAATTTTATAAATTTACGTTAACGGCCACATCACCCTTTTGTTAGTTTTTTAACGGCGATGGTAAAAATAGGTTGATTTAATGAGTTTGGTGGTCTGATTGACGAGTTCGATAGTTCAGTGGTCAAAATAGATACGCCCTAATAGTTCGGTGGTCACTAGGGTAGTTTACCCTATCATTTTTGGTGCTTAAATTTAATTTTAAAGTTTTATTTGAAATTTGATTTTTCTTCAATTAAGTATTCAAATTTAGCTTCTTAATTCAAATTAGTTTAGTTTATTACTACAAATTATTTGAACTTGACTTCTTGATTATTTTGTCTAATTATATATATATGTTTGGCTTTTTTTAAGGATAAAGTGTCCTCTGTTAAAATCAAATTTAATTTTAATTTATTGTATCAGTTATCGTCCATTAAGCTTGGTGCATGCTTCTCATATCGATATCAGTTATCGTCCTAAAAGTTTAAATTTTGTTGATTTTATTGTATATGTAATAAACTAACCTTGAATAAAAAAATTAGTTTTTGAAACGTTAAAAAAACTCCTATTGAATCTATCTAGAACTAAAAAATTCAACACTCTAATTTCATATCATATTATTATTATTAGGTTTAATAGTGAAAAAAATGCTCAAACCATACATTTTTCACATAGGCAACGACAGAAGTCAGATTTGAAGATCTAAAGATTTTAGGTTTATTTTGTAAAATTTGTAAATTAAGCTAAAAATAAAATAAAAAACAAAATCAAAATTATGTGCATGTTTTGATTGGTTAAAGAAATTTTTTAAAACACACATCTGAATATATATATATATATATGTATATATAATTTGAGTTTTTTTTCACTATTTTTGTTAAAACACAACGTCTCGAACTCGATTCGAACATATTTTTAAAAATACGAAAATTGATGTCTTTAGGAAGATAGACCATAAATAAAATCACATAAAAGAAAAGTAAAAAAAACACTCTAATTCTAAAACATAAAAATATATAAAATATTTAAAAAAAACTCAAATTTTATAACGTAATAGAAATAATTTACAATTAAATAAATATAATCTATTTCCTATGGGTCCTCGGTAACACCTGCCGGTGGAAGGATGATGTTTGATCGTACCACTCCAGGGTCGAACTTGTCTTCGTTGTTGAATCGGAGTCTGCTCATCGTTGTCACATTGGTCACCCATCATTTGCATAGAAGGTGGAGTACTATACATGCCTTGCAGATCTAATGGCGAGCTACTGATCGTGGTAGTCGACAACAAGGATGTCATAGTACCAACAGTCATACCTTCCCCATAGAAGGGTGTTTGAGGATACTGAAATTGTGGAATGTATCATTCATCATCGTTGTAAGCAGACTGGTAAGATGAGCTTTCTCCAAACTGTGTTTGAGATTGATCCGAAAAATGCCAACTCGTTGAACCTCCAAGTTTGGTTGATGAGAGCTCTGACCAAACGCGTATGGCAGTTGTACACGTCTTGAACACCGCGGATCTTGAAGCCATTGATTTGCCTCTTCAAGAGGTACTATGAACGATTTTCCATTTGATGAAAACCACGAATAGTACTCTAAATTAAAGTCAAAATCATCGGCTTGAATTAGACTCAAGTTGGCATCCCAATATCTCCGTCTTTCCCGCCACTGTTGGATGAACTCTGCTTGCTTCACAATCCAATTCTCGTTGAATCGACCTCTATGAACAGTATGAATTTGTTGAGGTAGAGCTCTAGGAATGGGTTGATGGTAGTTAAATTGCCGCAACACTCTGTCAGCGCAATGAAACTCAACAATAGAAGTATCTATTGTGTAAGGTGTATACATTGGAAGAGTAACTGTCCTTGGTGGGTAAGAGCTTCATACAAGAAGAGGACTGACAACTGGGTGGTGACACGGTTCATTGATGAGCACACCTGTTCGAATAGAGTTTTATCCCAAGATCACATTAATTTAAACTCTGATCTAATTTGTGCTTACACTAGGGGATTGGTGGAACAAGACCCAAGAATTTCGATTGCAGTTTTAGTGGCATCAATCAGGGGCCATCTTGGATATAGTCCATCTTACTACAAGGCGTGGATGGTAAAGCAAAAGGCGATGGCGCAAGTGTATGGTGATTGGGATAGATCATACAATGAGCTACCAGCTCTTTTACGAGCAATGCAAATATTCATCCCAGGAATCAAGGTGGAATATGAAACAAAGGTCGCGGTCAACGCACAAGGCGAAATACTCCATGGTAAAAAAATATTTAGTAAGTTGTTTTGGGCGTTCAATGCGTGCATCGAAGGGTTCCCATTCTGTAAACGCATGATTCAAGTGGATGGTACTTGGCTGTATGAGAAGTACGGTCATATATTACTCGTGGCCGTTGCACAAGATGGAGACAGTAATATATTCCCAATTGCTTTTGCCATTGTTGAAAAAGAAGACGCGAAAGGATGAGAATTCTTTTTGAAGCATCTACGCAACCATGTAGTGAAGGAAGATGGGATTTGCATGATTTCTGATAGGGATACTGCGTTGTTATCAGTAATTGACAGAGATAACAGATTATGGAAGCCTCCACATGCATATCCAGCCTATTGTGTCCGGCATATTGCGTCAAATGCGAAGACGCGTTTCGGAAACAATCAAATCCGAAGAGAGATTTTAGGCGCGGGTAAGTTGTTATTTGTTGTTTATACAAAAATAGTTAACGTAAATCTTTTAAACTGATAATGTTGACTTATTTAATTTCTTTTTAATAGGGTACGAACTAGTTCAACCAAAATTTGTCTAGAGGATAAACAGATTGCAGCGGTATGGTCCGGATGTTTTTGATTTTGCAAACGACATACCCAGAGAAAGATGGGCACAAGCATATGATGAAGGTCGGCGTTATGGGCATATGATAACGAACCTTGCAGAGGCTATAAACGCAGTGCTTAAAGGAACACGCCATCTCCCAATTGCAAGCATTGTGTGGGAGACTTATTTTAGATTGGGTAAAGTGTGGTCCAACAAAGGCCAGGAAGTGAACGCTCGGATAAACAACGAACACAGTTGGTCTTAAACCCTACAAAATAAAATGCTCAAACTTCAAGCCAAAGCCACCTCTATGAGAGTCAGAACATTCGACCCACATGGTTATCAATTTTCGGTCGAAGCTAATGTCCGAGGTGAGCACAAAATGTACACTGTAAACCTTGCTCAGAGATGGTGTGATTGTGGTGCATTCCAAGCATTTAGATACCCCTGCTCTCACGCACACGCCACATGCTTGCATTTCCGTCTCGACCCTTATGAATTTGCGGATCAATGTTATAAGCTGGAGAATATCACAAATATTTACATAAATCTATTTAACACGATCCCCAACCAAGACTATTGGCTGGTAGAGCCAATATACGAAGAATGGTTACCAAATCCAGAGCTTCGTAGAAAGTTGAAGGGTCGACTGCCGTCCACTCGAATTCATACGAATATGGATGATGCGGAGCATAATAGAGAGGGGGAGTTCTAGTTAAGCATTGTACTCTTTGTAGGGGACCAGGTCATAATAGAACCAAATTTCCGAACAAACACAATCTTTCAAACTATCATGTCGGACCATCAAACTAATGTAATTTGCAATTTGTGTTAATGCAAGTACTTTTTTTATCTCCTTCAATTTTACAATATTTGGAAATTCGAACTAAGCCTTCCTTTTTTACAGTTCATAATTGAACTAAAATAATTAATTAACCTTTACTTTTTTACACTTCATATTCGAACTAATGTAAAATCATTAACATTTTCTTTTTTTTACAATTCATATTCGAATGAGAAAATATTCGAACTATTGACTGGTATTTAAATTGAATCGATTTAAACAATTAATTCAATTCAATTCCTATCTAAATAATTTTTAAAAGATTTTTTTTAAAATTTTGAAACACATGAAAAAAAATCAAAACCTAAAAAAATTCAAATTTTATCCTCGAAATACCCCCGAAAAATATTAATCATTAAAGAAAGAGCATGAACTTCATTTCGCATGAGTGGTGACTACATCATTATAATATGTAAACTTTCATTTCATGTGATATTCTTTGACAATTAAAAAGTATTATATGCATAGAATTTAGTGAGCGCTGTAGTAAAAATCGGATAATATTTATTTTAGAATATACGAGTTTAAATTTTGTCTATAAAATATATATGTATTGTTAAAAGATTAAGAATATGTATAAAAAAATAATACGCTAAACCCTAAACAAATAATACGCTATAATCATCATCTTTAGACTATTATAAAATATATTATGTATGTAATAACTAAAAAATAAAAAAGTAAGTGAAAATAAGGGTTGGTAAAAAAAAACTATATTCGACGAGTTTTGATCCGATAGAATTTAATAATATCAATTTTTTAATAAAATAAGGGTTTTAGGTCGATTTTGAGTTTAGATAAACCTGCACTAATCCAACCCGAGAAAAATATATAAATGAGCCATGAACCCTAATCCAAACAAACCCTAAACCCTAAACCATACATACCATGCATAAAACGTATACAGGCCACGTAAAATGTGACCTCACCACAAAAATTTATATTAGATTCGAATTAACATAAAAATAGATCTGCCGGAAATTACCTCTAAACCGCAAATTAGCCCCAAACCCTAATCCACACATACCCAAAACCCTAAACCATACTTACCATGCATGAACCCTACGTAAAATGCATGGGCCATGTGACCTCGCCATGCATGAACCCTATGTAAAATTTTAATAAATTTAAATAAAAATAAAAACAAAAACATAAGCTATAACCCTAAACCAATGCCGAACCCTAGAAGATACATACCTTGCATGAACCGTATGCAATGCATGTCCCATGTGACCTCGCCATAAGGAGGTGACGAGGTCACCATTCCCTTTGTTGAGGCACCTGCCACCATTTGAGCCGAGCAGCCAGCCGAAGACAGCCACTATGTGACCTCGCCAGGAGGAGGTGGCGAGGTTGGTCATAAAAGTGACCACGCCATAAGGAGGTGGCGTGGTACTGAAGGTTTTGGCCTACATCCCAAAAATTCCCCCAAACTACCCTAGAAACCTAAATAATAATCCAATTTGGATTATTAACCAAATTCATCCATTTAGATTTACTAATTAAATAAAATTCCCTTTTCTTTAGGTTTCCACCTCACCCTTTTTTTTCTTTCTCTAGAGAACTTTAAATCTTTTTTTTCATCCTTGCTTAGTTGGTGGCGACACTAATTTTAATGTCAATCGTCAACCATGGGTTGTTTTTTTTCTTTTATTTTATTATGGGATAATAGCACAAATGTCCCATGTACTTTACAAAATTTATCAATGTGGGGTTTGTACTTTTGAAACGTTCAATGTGCCCCCTGAATTTTTACTTCGTCATTCAAAGTGCCTCCAACCCTAACGTTGTTATTCTAGCACGTGAAGGGACACGTGGCTTTATTGTAAAATGACACGTAGTTTTATTTAACAAAAATAAAAAATATCTTCAAGGGCGGTGCTGCAAATTTTCCTTTTCTTAATAATTAAAATAAAAATTAAAAGAAAATATTGTCTTGAATAACACGAGACATTTAATCTCTGTTCAGTTTTTTCAGAATGCTTTTATTCAATTGTTTCATCTTTTTTGAAACTCTTCCCATTCTTTCATCTCTTCTGAAACTCTTCTCATTCATTTTCTCGTCTGTTCTTGAATTAAAAAATCATGGCTCCCTTTTTATTATATTGGAATTTTTTTTATTTCGTTGAAGCATTCGAATAGTACTTGAAGGCTACTCCAACTCCAACTGAAGCGTTCGATATAAGAAACAAGATTGAAAAAATTTATGGTTCGTATTTTATTTTGAAAAAATTGATTTCGTTTTTCACCTGCATTTATTTTCTTATTGTTTTGTTTGTTTGATAATGATTTTGATCTAATTTTTTCATGGAAGTTATTTGAAAATCACATGTTACTTAATACATAGAGTTTGAAAAAAAATCAAATTGCATTTGCTTGATATTTGTGGTGAAGTAATACGTTTTAGTAAAAGTGCACGTTTTATTTTCTCTTTTTTCACGTGGCAGTGGTGATAAAAGGAGTCAGCTTTGCAAGTGTACACTCATTTCTTTCTATGTAAATTGAACATGACAATACACTTATTTTCATTATTGTATATTCGTCCAACTTATATATTGTGTAAATTTGGTTACTATTTTGAATTTAGTTAGGAATGGCTTTCATAGAGGTCTTTATGCATTTGGGTGATTCATTTGTTGAAAATTTAAATGTTGATTATGTTTGTGGTATAGTAGTAGAGTGGATAATGGACCCTGATTTAGTGTCACATGGTGACTTATGTGAAATGGTAATAGAAGCAGTGTATAGGGCTGTTAAAGCTTTGTATTATTTAACACCAGGTTGTACTTTAGCTGATGATTTAGTGATATGTTGGGATAATAAATCTTTTAACAACTTAATTGGACATTGGTTAGATGAAGATGATATGTATATATTTGTAGATCATGTTGTTGATGCTGCAAATTTTAGTGAGCCCCCACTGTCACTATCAGTGTCAAGTTTACCACGTGAGGATGGACATAATGAAAATAACAGTATTGATAAGGGCAAAACTGAAAGAGAAGGGGATGAGGGACATAATGGTGAGGGTGAAACAAAATACTCTTGGAGATGGTTTTTAGAGAATCTAAGAAAAGATTTTCACATGATGAATGGTCAAAGATTTACCATAATGAGTGATATGCAAAAAGTTAGTAAAAGTTGCTGTTATTTATATTCAATTTGTAGCCTGGAATGAAATCTCAGAAGATTTTATCTTATCCAACAAGAACTTCAAGAACAAGAAGTTAAACTGCTACCCAAAGATCAAACCAGCAAACTGCAAGATCTCATACCCAAAAAGCAACAACGGTCTCAGTAGCAACAGAAAATCAATCACCTATTTACTGTGATGTGAGCTATTTTTATGTTTTTCTTTCAAACCATCTAATTTTAGAATATATGTGGTGTCTGGCCCTCTATGTTAATTACTTGCAGGAATTAAGGGCTTACCTGCTGAATTTGGGAAGGAAGAGATCTATAGTTGGTGGTGATGTCCTCAACACATTAGAGAGCAATAATGGTGCAAATAACAAATAGATGTCTTGTGTTTGCTTAAGCTTTAGAATTGTATTTAGGGTTGTCTTTTGTTGAAGATGAAACTTTAATTTCTTTTTGTTGAGTTATGTTACCGAATTGTGGTTGCTTGAGTATTATGTGAATTCATGTGAAATTATTTCTTTTCGTGAACTTCAGTATTTCGTGACCTTCATGTTAACTGTAATCTTATCTCAATTTTGGTGAATTTTTGTGATCTTATATCAACATCACTTTATGGTAATGGATTACTAATTCATGTGATTTTATGTCAACGTCACTTTATGGTAATGGATTACTAACTCATGTAAGACAATATTGATTGTTTAGTAAAGTAAAGAACTAACTTACACCGGTGTACGACATTGTTGATTGTTTAGTAAATTAAAGAACTGACTTAGATTGGTGTAAGACAATGTTGATTATTTAGTAAATTAAAGAACTGACTTACACCGGTGTAAGACATTGTTGATTGTTTAGTAAATTAAAAAATTGACTTATACTGGTATAAGAAAATTTTGATAGTTTAGTAAAAAAAAAGACTAAGTGTTTTTATAAGAAAATAGCTTAACAGTGGCAACATCTGCACCATCAATTTGGAACTGTCTACATTTGTGACAGAAGATGTAGCCATCAATTGAAGCATTTACATGAACTATTAGCATAATATAAATTCAGTCAAACAAAAAATAGTTAATGACTGCCTTCATTTGAGACATAAACAATTACAACAACCAAAATGATTAAAATCAAACCTAAACTATATTGGTATAATGTAATTAACCTAATTTTTTGGTTCAACACTTTCTTGTACATTTTTTTTCTGATTTTCCTATCTTTCAACCTCTTTCATTAGCTTGTTCAGCTTTCTTGCACCATTTTTCTTGAACCATGCAATTGCAGTCCTCAATTCTCTTATTTCAAAGGCTAAAAATTGATTCTCTATTTGTATTTCTTTAAATTGATTTTCAACACATTCATATGAATCAACCCATTCAAAAAATGAACAGTTCTTCCCCTGTAAAAAACCAATTACCATTAGCATTACAAATTTTATAACATTCAAAATCCTACCAGTAAACAATCGATGCTCTTACCTTCCCATATTTACCGCACCCATAGAGTAATTGTTTGGGATTTTTCTCAGTTTTTAAACACAAACAGGAGCTTTAACGTCACAGTAGCACAAAATTTCTTTGAACTTACTTTTTATGTTTGAATGGGAGCTTGATAAATTCGATTTCTTACTAGGGGTTCCATGCCCATATCTTCTTTCATCCATTCTTCAAATAGTTTTAACAACTGTAAAACCTATGTTTGAATTTTATATAACCATATATGTTAAGGATTAAATTGAAAACTTGAAATAGATTTTTAAGTCCCTTAAATGATTCTTAAATCATAAAGGCTTTAATCTAATTTGAAAAACTCAAACTCCAAATATTTTCTAAGTATTCCAAGGCCAAAGTATTGAAAAACGTCCAAGCGTATCGATACGCTTCCAGCCGTATCGATACCTTTTTTACAAAGTTGGCTACTGGAAAGACGCGTTTCGATACGCCCCTCACCGTATCGAAACAACGTATCTAAATAGATTGAATCTTTATCGATACGTTCCCTCTATAAGTACTGAAAGAGTTTGAATTGCGTACCGATACGGTTCCACCCGTATCGATATGGTTTTAATGGAATTTTAAATTCTAAATGCTTTTAATGTTTTCGACCGTTGGTGTCAGTTGTTAGGTAACTAAAATTCAAAGTGGTGGTTGTCTCGTACTGATACGCTCCTAGCCGTATCGATACAGAAACTTCCAGTGAGCTCAGTTGAAAATTTTGCATTGATACGGTTGTTCCCCGTATCGAAACGGTCCCTGTCCCGTACCGATACGCTTACACGCGTATCGATACGCCCCTCTTGTAATTGTGCAACGGCTCTTTCTATTTTGAGACAGGTATCGATACAGGTCCACGTGTACCAATACGGTAAGCTGAAGAAGTGCATTTATGGTGGAAAGAGAGGGTCCCAACGACTATAATCAATACCCTAACCACCCAAACGGCTAGAATTAATAGAGAAGGTATAAATTGAAGCTAATTGAAGACCAGCAACAACTATTGTATCAAAGATAAACATCCTAGCAAAAATCCAAGCTCAAAGTGCTTATTTTCCAATCTCTTGTAAACCCCAAATTGTGTAGTGTTCAATTCTGATCTTGTTATCAAATTTGGGTTGAGTGTTTGTACTTAAAGGGGCAATCTTGTATTGAGAGATATCTTTCTTGCCGTTAATTCTTCTTTGTACTCTTGTGAGGGTTTGGTCAAATTTTGGGTAGAAAATTTGACCGGTCTTATAAAAGTTACCTCCTAAGCCTTGAAAAGGGGAAGAATAATTAGTGGATTGTTGGAAATCCTTAGTGGTAGCTAAGGTAGTGGATGTAGAGATCATTTGGAACTTGAACCACTCTAAAATTCCTTGTTCTTCATTTTTAGCCATTCTATTTACTCCAACAATTTTTAAAAACCCAATTCACCCCCTCTTGGCTTTGATCAATCCATTGATTCACTCAACAATTGTTATCAGAGCCTATCTCTTTGAAGGATTAACAACCACAAGAGGAGTTCCTAAGAAGAGTGTGATCATCCAAAAATCAAGCCAATGGCATCTACCTCTAGGTCAAGCATGTATGAATCTCAATCAACCACCAAACCGCCTTTCTTCAATGGTGATAACTACCTCTTTTGAAAGAACCGGATGTGCCTCTTCATTAAATCCAACAATTACCTAGTGTGGGATGTCATTAAATATGGTCCCTACATTCCAATGAAGAGAGACGATGAAGGAAGATTGGTGTTAAAGAAGAAACATGAGATGAGTGAAGAAGAGAGAAAGAAGATTCAAATCAATGATAAAGCTCTTCACATGTTGTTTTGCTCTTTCGGTCCTGACATCTACTCCAAAGTTTCCTCCATTGAAAGTGCCAAGGAAGTGTGGGATACACTAGAAACTACTTATGAAGGAACAAGTGATGTGAAGGAGACAAAGATTGGAATTCTCAATCTTAGCTATGAGAATTTCAAAATGGAGCCTGACGAAACCATGTCAAAAATGTTCGATCGTTTCTCAACAATCGTCAACGAGCTTAAGGGTTTTGGAGAGATAATCCCGGAAGACAAACTAGTTCGAAAGCTACTCTACTCACTTCCCGAGTCTTGGGATGGGAAGAGAACCACCATCATTGAGGCCAAAAACTTGAAGACACTCAAGCTTGATGAGCTAGTGGGTTCTCTCCTAACTCACGAGATAATGAAGCAAGGAAGGGAAGATGAAAGGAAGAAGGAAGAGAGAAGAGTGGAGAAGCTAGACGTAGATAAGAAGAAGAAGATAGGAGTGGCTCTCAAAGCTTCACTACATGAGGAGATCACTTCTAGTGAGGAGGAAGACCTAGAAGAATTGGCTATGATAGACAAAAAGTTCTCACAGTTTATGAGGTCCAACCGAGGAAGGAAGATTCAAAGAAAAATGGACTTCAAAACCAAAAACAAAGAAGAAGAGAGGGATCAAATCATTTGCTTCGAGTGCAAAAAACCGGGTCATATTCGTTCAGAATGCCCTCAACTCAAGAAGAAGGGCTTTGAGAAGAAGAAGAAGCTCAATGCCAAGCTTGCTACTTGGAGTGACGAGGAGTCATCCAAGGATGAGGAACACAAAGTGGCCAACCTTTGCCTCATATCACTTGAGGAAGATTCCTCCATGGTAACCTCTAACTCATCATCTTTTAACTTTACATTTGATGAATTGCATGATGCTTATGATGAGTTATAAGAGGTACATGACGAGTTAGTTGAGAAATATAAAGAGTCTGTCATAAGAAATAAAAAGATTTTTTTGAATTAAATGCTAAAAATGACTCACTTTCTTAAGCTAACTTAAAATTTGAGAAAAAAGATCTTAGGTTTACAAGATGAACTCAAATTCTTTCAAGATGAAAATGTAGACCTAAACAATCTTATTTCTCAATGCAATAGTGAACACCAAAGGGTGTTAGATGAGCTTAACAAGCTCAAGGAGTCTTTCAAAAATGTTGGTAGTGTGAAAAATGAGATAGGTGAATCCTTTAAAACTAACCAACCTAAAAGAAAGACATATAACTACAAACAAAATAGCTTCCATAGACATAATAGAACTAAGAAAATTAGAAGTGTATGGGTTCCTAAGGAACTCGTCAAGTCTAATAATGTTGATGCTATGTCACATTGGATTCCTAAGGGAACGAAGCTTTTGGGAGCTAACACTCGTGGACCCAAAATGATTTGGGTACCAGAAACCAAAGCTTAATATCTTTGTTTGTAGGGGGAGCATTGCTACAAGGCCAAAGCACAAAGTCAAAATTCATGGTACCTTGATAGTGGATGCTCGAGGCACATGACCGGAGACAAGAGTCGATTCATGGACTTAAAGACAAAAAGTGGAGGAGTAGTGACATTTGGTGACAACTCCAAAGGCCACATTAAAGGTATTGGATCCATAGGTAATCACTCTACTATTCTCATTGAAAATGTTTTATATGTCGATGGTCTAAAACATAATTTATTGAACATTAGTCAATTATGTGACAAAGGGTTTAATGTCTTATTTGATAAAAATGGGTGCAAAATTGTTGACATTAAATCAAATAATATAATTCTCATTGGTCATCGCATAAGTAATATATTCATGGTGCATTTAGATGACATTCATACATCCCATGCATGTTTTGTTGCACAAAATGAAAATGATGCATGGCTTTGGCATAGGAAACTAGGACATGCTAGCATTAGTGTTTTAGAAAAATTAGTCTCCCTAAATCTAGTTAGAGGTTTGCCCAAAATTAAGTTCTCAAATGACAAAATTTATGATGCATGCTCTAAGGGTAAACAACATAAATCATCCTTTAAATCCATTAATGATGTTTCTACAAGTAGGTGTTTACAACTTATTCACATGGATTTATTTGGGCCTATTAGAACTATGAGCTTGGGTGGTAAATCATATGCATTTGTACTTGTTGATGACTATTCTAGATTTACTTGGGTTCTATTCTTAAGTACTAAAGATGAGGCTTTAGAAAAATTCATCACATTTTCAAAATTAACTCAAAACGATCTTGAACTTAAAATTTCTCATATTAGAAGTGATCATGGAACCGAATTTCAAAATTTAGGTTTTGAAGAGTTTTTAAATGAAAATGGTATTAGCCACAATTTTTCGGCTCCTCGAACTCCTCAACAAAATGAGATAGTTGAGAGAAAAAATAGGACTTTATAAGAAATGGCTAGAACCATGCTTTGTGAAAACAATTTACCTAAATATTTTTGGGCGGAAGCCACAAACACCGCTTGCTACATTGTAAACCGAGTAATGATTAGGCCACTTTTAAAGAAAACATCATATGAGATTTTAAAATCTAAAAAGCCTAACATTAGCTATTTTCATCCATTTGGTTGCAAGTGTTTTGTTTTAAACAATGGAAAAGATAACTTAGGTAAATTTGATGCTAAAAGTGATGAAGCTATTTTCTTAGGTTATTCCTTAAACTCTAAAGCATATCGTGTATTTAATAAGAGAACTTTAGTAGTAGAAGAGTCTATTCATGTTGTATTCGATGATAACCTCCTTCCGAAGAAGGATTCTTGTGATGATGATGATGTAGGAATCCTTGATGCCTTTGATGGAGGACAAACTTCAAAGAAGAATGAGATTCCAACGAAAGAAGAGGATACATAAGATCCACCTCTTGAAGCCTTGAAGGACTTGGCTCTTGAGGAAAATGAAGTGAGCTACCCAAGGGAATACAACTATGTCAAAGGTGGTGAAATCTTGGGTGATCCATCCAAGGGAGTAACTACTAGATCTTCTCTTAAAATCATAAATCATGTTGCTTTTATCTCATGCATAGAGCCTAAGAACTTTAAAGAAGCATTAAAAGATAACTTTTGGATTATGGCTATGCAAGAAGTGTTAAATCAATTTGAGAGAAGTAATGTTTGGACATTAGTTGAAAGGCCTAGTAATCAATCTATTATAGGAACTAAATGGGTATTTAGGAACAAACTAGATGAGAGTGGTAACATTGTGAGAAATAAAGCTATATTAGTTGCTCAAGGTTACACTCAAGAAGAGGGAATAGATTTTGATGAAACCTATGCACCCGTAGCTAGAATGGAGGCTATTATGATGTTGCTTGCATATGCATGTTATCATGACTTCAAGCTTTTTCAAATGGATGTTAAAAGCGTATTTTTAAATGGTTTTATAAATGAGGAAGTGTGTGTGGAACAACCATCGGGTTTTGAAGATTCAAAATTTCCAAATCATGTTTTCAAACTAACCAAAGCACTTTATGGTTTAAAACAAGCTCCTAGAGCTTGGTATGAAAGACTTTCAAACTTTTTGATTGAAAAAGGTTTTGAAAAAGGTAAGGTGGACACTACACTTTTCGTAAAAAGGTGTAAAAATGACATCTTAGTAGTACAAATATATGTTGATAATATTATTTTTTGGATCTACTAACGAGTGTCATGGCAAAGAGTTTGCTAAGTTAATGCAAGATGAATTCGAGATGAGCATGATTGGGGAGCTCTCATTCTTTTTGGGACTCCAAATCAAGTAAAGGAAGGATGTCACCTTCATCAATCAAGCAAAGTATATCAAGGATATGCTCAAGAAGTTTGGCAAAGCCTCAAGCCACACCAATGAGCTCATCTACAAAGCTTGACAAAGATGAAGGAGGTAAGTGTGTTGACTCTAAGCTTTATCGCTCTATAATTGGATCTTTGCTTTACCTTACCGCAAGTAGACCATATATTTTGTTTAGTGTTTGCTTGTGTGCTAGGTTTCAAGCTAGTCCTAGAGAGTCTCACCTTATATCCGTTAAGAGAATCTTTAGGTTCCTTAGAGATACCCCTTGTTTAGGTCTTTGGTACCCTAGAGACTCAACCTTTAACCTTCATGCTTATTCGGATGCGAATTATGGGGGGTGTAAAATCGATAGGAAGATTACTTCGGGAACATGTCAATTCTTAGGTAGTATGCTCATATCTTGGTTCTCTAAGAAACAAAATAGTGTAGCTCTATCTACCACCGAAGCCGAGTACATATCCTTAGGGAGTTGTTGTGCTCAAGTCCTTTGGATGAAGCAACAACTCTTAGATTATGGTATTAAAGTTGAAACCATACCCCTTAAGTGTGACAACACTAGTGCCATATGCTTAACTAAAAATCCCATCCAACACTCTAGAACCAAACATATAGAGATAAGACATCGTTTCATTGGAGATCATGTCCTTAAGGAAGATGTTGTTATAGAGTACGTTGACACCTTAAACTAACTAGCAGACATATTTACAAAGCCTTTGGATAAAGAGCGTTTTTGGTCTCTTAGGAGAGAGTTAGGTCTAACTAGCCTTTCTTGACCCTTTAGGACTCTTTTTGAGGTTAAAATTGCTTGAATTTGTGAAATTGCATGTTTATGTGTTGTTGCTCTTGAAAATATCCCTTCTTATAGCTAGGGGGAGTATGCTTCTGTTAGAATATGCTTAGAACTGCTCATTCATCAATTGCATTCATTTAGGAGGTGCTAAAGTCGAGCCTTTGGTTGTTCTTAAAGCCTAAAATGTATTTCTGGGCATAGGGTATCGATACGGACATCTGCGTATCGATACGTGTACTATATTAGCCTTCCAGACTGCATTTTTCCTAAAACGGGTATCGATACGGTTAAACCCATTTCAATACGAGCTAAAAGCGTTTCGATACGGATTGCGTCCGTTTCAATACGGACCTTCAACGGTCGTTTCAATGGAATTACGATTTTACCCCTGTATCGATACACCCTCAGGCGTATCGATACGCGATTGCGCAGACAGTATCTTAATGGCATTTAAAGAGTTTTACTTTTACCAAAATTGAATTTTCAAAACCCTAGCCGTTTTTCACTCTATAAATAGCCTCTCAATCCCTCATATTTTCACACCACAACTCAAAATCTCTTGGGGGTTTTTCAAAATCAAGCAAAGCTCTTCAAGCTTTTCATCAATTTGGTGCAAAGTTCTTCTCCCATTCCTCTCTATCAATATCAAGGTATAAATCTATTTTATTTTCTTTTGATTTTTGTTTTAAATTTTCTTTTGTTTTTGTCAAGAACAATCTTTTTAAAACCTTTGTTTTTTTGTTTCTAAATTTTTTTTAACAAAAACCTTGATTATTGATTTTCAATGGGTTGAATGAGAAAGTTAACGCATACACTATTTTTGATCTTTTATCTAGTTAATGACACCTAAAAAGAGAGCACGTACTAGTGAAGCCGGTGAAAGTTCTAATACCGAAGATGGTACTCGCCCGAATCTCACTCTTATCTATCAACAATCCTTTAAGACCACCAGAGATCTCACATATTTCTGACAATTTCAAAACCATAAAATCCGTCCGGAGAGGGTAATTTCCATTCCTTTCTTATCTCGGAGCGTTTCAAATTTGATTACTTACCTTTGCTCCAAGAATGGAAATTTATGGATTTTCTACAAATTGGTATCAGAGCTTAGCTCAATTGAGGAGGATTCACATCCTATTGAGAAGATCTGGCAAGCTCGATCACTATTTCATCAATCGGCTCAAATGGCACAATCAATTGACAAACCGCCTTTCTTTGACGAAACCCAATATGCCCATTGGAAGACAAAGATGAAGTTCTTCATCAAATCAAGAGACTACAAGCTATTGGATATAGTTGAAGATGATCCGTTCGTGCCTTAAAGAAGCAAAGCGGAGTGGAGTGCCGACGATCACAAGAAGATGGAGCTAAATTGCAAAGCCTTGCACATCCTCGTTTGTGCATTTGGCCCATCTATCTATGAGAAAATGTCTTCTTGTGAGAGTGCCAATGAGGTATGGGACAAGCTTGAAGTCACATACGAGAGGATCGATGAAGTCAAGGAGACCAAGATTGGGCTCCTAACCTTAGAGTATGAGAACTTCAAGATGGATCCGGAAGAGAACATCGGGAAGATGTTTGATAGGTTCTCCACTATCACCAATGGTCTCAAAGGCTATGGAGAAGCCATCCCGGAGGAAAATCTTGTCCGAAAGCTCATCTACTCACTTCCCGGGTTATGAGACTCAAAAAGGACCGCCATCATCGAAGCTAAAAATTTGAAAACTTTGAAGCTTGATGAGCTCATGTGGTCTCTTCTCACTCATCAAATCATGAAGAAGAACAAGGAAGAGGAGAAAAAGAGGGAAGAAATTAGAGCTATGGGAGAGAAGAAGCTCAAGGGGCTTGGCATCAACACTAATGCCATGACTCTCAAGTCCTCCACTTGCCATCATGTCTATTCAAGTGAAGAGGAGGATGAAGATGAAGAGATAGTTCATCTCTTCAAGAAGTGTGCCCCGTTCATGAAGAAAGCTTTGAGGGAGCTTGAACGTGATTCCAAGAAAAAGGAGAGGGCAAGCACTTCAAGCAAAACAATAAAGTGATTTCAAAGTTGAAAATTCAAAATGATTTGATTTCTAAAACCAAACTTGAACTTGAAGAAAAACTCAAGGAGTTTGAACTAAAATGTTTTGATCTACAAAAATTGCTTCAAAAAGTTCAAGAAGAAAAGGATTTGATTTCCAAAGAGCTAGAAAAGAAAAACAATTTTGGAAAATCAAATTTCTATATAAGACAATCGAGTGCCCCTAGATTTGTAAAAGGAAAATGTTTTAGAAGTGTTTGGGTTCCAAAAGGACTTAGCACTTCAATTAAAAAGGATGACATTGAAAAATGGATTCCTAAGGGGACTACAATTTGTGCCACTAACGTTTATGGATCCAAAGCAATTTGGATACCAAAAATTACTTGATTGTCTTTTGCTAGGTGTGATGGAGATGTTCAACAAGTCAAACATTGAGGGGGAGCTCCATGCACACTAAGGAAGAACACTTGAAGAAGGAAGGCTTCACATCCTCCCTTGAGTTCAAGTGTGGTAAAATCTAGTTGCTTTTGTGTTTATTTGTTTTATTTTCATTTATGTCAACTAGATGATCATATATGTTGGACTAACACTCTTAATGATGCTTTGAGTAAGGGGGAGCCATTTTAAAACCAAATTCTCTTTTTGTCAAATTTTTACCTATATTGTTATTTTTTTGAACTTAATGTTTTAAATTCTTTTTGATATAACAAAAAGGGGAGAAATGGTTTGAAAAATTGAATTTTCAAATGAATAAGGGGGAGCTTTATTTGATTTCATATCCTTAATCTCTTATTCACATTTTTAAAGTTAAAGGGGGAGAATCCCAAACAATTTTTCAAGTTAGTTTTATTATATCAAAAAGGGGGAGATTGTAGAACTAATGTTTTGATATAATAATTGAAAAATGTTTTGGACTGATCTAAAAAGTATTTAAAACAATTTCCAAAGTCCAAATAACTTGAAACTATGTTTAGGGTTATTTTATAAAGGTTTTGCATGTTTTCAAAAGCCAAAGTACACAAAACCTTCTAGGCGTTTCGAAACACCTTAGGGTGTTTCGATACGAGGGATTCCAGTAGCTAAAACGTTTCGATACAGGTATCGAAACGGGTATTCCCTGGATGAGATTTTTTCCCAACGTTCCGAAACGGGCAATGCCGTTTCGATACGCCCACGTGGCATTGACCACAACGGTCATAAACCCCAACGGCTATTTGCCAACTAACTTATAAATGTAGGTCGTTTCGATACTGGGATATGCGTTTCGAAACGGACTAGAGCGTTTCGATACGGGACCTACATCAGACTGCAACGGCTCTTTCTACTTAAAGGGTGTTTCGAAACGGGTTCGAGTGTTTCGAAAAGGAGAGCTGCAGAACTGCATTTATGGTGGGAATTAAAGTCCTCAACAGCTCCAATTCAATCCCAACGGCTAGTAACGGCTACAAACTCATCAAGGAGTATAAAAGGGACCTCCAAGCATCAAGTAAAGGTTAATGCTCATATTGTCAATCAACAAATGATCAAGAATTGTCTTAGAGCTTAAATTGTCATTTATTGTATAGACAAACACTAGTGAGCCAAAATTGTCAAATTTGCTCAAGTGTTTTAGGTTTTGGGTGAGTGCTTTAATTGCGCAAACAAACACCTATTAGAGGGATTTGTGTTTGCTAATTCTTATCTCTTTGTAAAAGAAGGTTTGATTAATTCTTTGGGTAGAAAGCTTGATCGGTGTAAAGGGTTTCCTCCTAAGCCTAGAAAAGGGGACGAATCAATAATGGATTGATTGGAAATCCTTAGTGGGGAGCTAAGGTAGTGAATGTAGACCTTGGTTAGAAGGTTGAACCACTATAAATCATTGTGTCAATTATCTTTTTAGCTTCCACAACCCTTCCACCCAAAATCCACCTTTCCACCACTTGGTGAGCCACATCGGTTGAACGAATCGTGCTCCTCACAACTCAACAATTGGTATCAGAGATTGGCTCAATTAAGGAGGATTCACATCCTATTGAGAAGATCCAGCAATCTCGATCACTATTTCATCAACCGGCTCAAATGGCACAATCAATTGACAAACCGCCTTTCTTTGACGGAACCCATTATGGCCATTGGAAGACAAAGATGAAGTTCTTCATCAAATCAAGAGACTACAAGCTATGGGATATAGTTGAAGATGGTTTGTTCGTGCCTCAAAGAAGCAAAGCAGAGTGGAGTGCCGACGATCACAAGAAGATGGAGCTAAATTGCAAAGCCTTGCACATCCTCTTTTGTGCATTTGGCCCATCCATCTATGAGAAAATGTCTTCTTGTGAGAGTGCCAAGGAGGTATGGGACAAGCTTGAAGTCACATACGAGAGGACCGATAAAGTCAAGGAGACCAAGATTGGGCTCCTAACCTTAGAGTATGAGAACTTCAAGATGGATCCGGAAGAGAACATCGAGAAGATGTTTGATAGGTTCTCCACTATCACCAATGGTCTCAAAGGCTATGGAGAAGCCATCCCGGAGGAAAAGCTTGTCCAAAAGCTCATCTACTCACTTCTCGAGTCATAGGACTCAAAAAGGACCACCGTCATCAAAGCTAAAAATTTGAAAACTTTGAAGCTTGATGAGCTCATGAGGTCTCTTCTCACTCATCAAATCATGAAGAAGAACAAGGAAGAGGAGAAGAAGAGGGAAGAAATTAGAGCTATGGGAGAGAAGAAGCTCAAGGGGCTTGGCATCAACACCAATGACATGGCTCTCAAGTCCTCCACTTGCCATCGTGTCTATTCAAGTGAAGAGGATGATGAAGATGAAGAGATAGTTCATCTCTTTATGAAGAAAGCTTTGAGGGAGCTTGAACTTGATTCCAAGAAAAAAGAGAGGGCAAGCACTTCAAGCCATAAGAAGAAGGCACATGTGGCTACTTGGAGTGATGAGGACTCAACCGACGATGAATAAGCCAACCTTTGCCTTATGGCCATCGAAGAAGATTCAAGGGTAACTTCTAATTCATCTACTTCATGTTCTTACTCTTTTGATGAATTACAAGATGCCTATGATGATTTGGTTTTAGACTTTAAAAATCACATTTTGAAAAACAATAAAGTGATTTCAAAGTTGAAAATTCAAAATGATTTGATTTCTAAAACCAAACTTGAACTTGAAGCAAAACTCAAGGAGTTTGAACTAAAATGTTTTGATCTACAAAAATTGCTTCAAAAAGTTCAAGAAGAAAAGGATTTGATTTCCAAAGAGCTAGAAAAAAAAACAATTTTGGAAAATCAAATTTCTATGTAAGACAATCTAGTGCCCCTAGATTTGTAAAAGTAAAATGTTTTAAAAGTGTTTGGGTTCCAAAAGGAATTAGCACTTCAATTAAAAAGGATGACATTGAAAAATGGATTCCTAAGGGGACTACAATTTGTGCCACTAACGTCTATGGATCCAAAGCAATTTGGATACCAAAAATTACTTGATTGTCTTTTGCTAGGTGTGATGGAGATGTTCAACAAGTCAAACATTGAGGGGGAGCTCCATGCACACTAAGGAAGAACACTTGAAGAAGGAAGGCTTCACATCCTCCCTTGAGTTCAAGTGTGGTAAAATCTAGTTGCTTTTGTGTTTATTTGTTTTATTTTCATTTATGTCAACTAGATGATCATATATGTTGGACTAACACTCTTAATGATGCTTTGAGTAAGGGGAGCCATTTTAAAACCAAATTCTCTTTTTTTCAAATTTTTACCTCTATTGTTATTTTTGAACTTAATGTTTTAAATTCTTTTTGATATAACAAAAAGGGGGAGAAATGGTTTGAAAAATTGAATTTTCAAATGAATAAGGGGGAACTTTATTTGATTTCATATCCTTAATCTCTTATTCACGTTTTTAAAGTTAAAGGGGGAGAATCCCAAACAATTTTTCAATTTAGTTTTATTATATCAAAAAGGGGGAGATTGTAGAACTAATGTTTTGATATAATAATTGAAAAATGTTTTGGACTGATTTAAAAAGTATTTAAAACAATTTTCAAAGTCTAAATAACTTGAAATTATGTTTAGGGATATTTTATAAAGGTTTTTGCATGTTTTCAAAAGTCAAAGTACACAAAACCTTCCAGGCGTTTTGAAACACCTTAGGGCATTTTGATACGAGGGATTCCAATAGCTAAAACATTTCGATACGGGTATCGAAACGGGTATTCCCTGGATGAGATTTTTGCCCAGCATTCCGAAACGGGCAATGCCGTTTCGATACGCCCACGTGGCATAGAACACAACGGTCATAAACCCCAACGACTATTTCCCAACTAACTTATAAATGCAGGTCGTTTCGATACGGGGACAGGCATTTCGAAACGGGTGTTTCGAAACGGACTAGAGCGTTTCGATACGGGTCCTACGTCAGACTGCAACGGCTCTTTCTACATAAAGGGTGTTTCGAAACGGGTTCAAGTGTTTCGAAACAGAGAGTTGCAGAACTGCATTTCTGGTGGGAATTAAAGTCCTCAACGGCTCCAATTCAATCCCCACAGCTAGTAACGGCTACAAACTCATCAAGGAGTATAAAAGGGACCTCCAAGCATCAAGTAAAGGTTAATGCTCATATTGTTAATCAACAAATGATCAAGAATTGTCTTAGAGCTTAAATTGTCATTTATTGTATAGACAAACACTAGTGAGCCAAAATTGTCAAATTTGCTCAAGTGTTTTAGGTTTTGGGTGAGTGCTTTAATTGCGCAAACAAACACCTATTAGAGGGATTTGTGTTTGCTATTTCTTATCTCTTTGTAAAAGAGGGTTTGATCAAGGCTTTGGGTAGAAAGCTTGGTCGGTGTAAAGGGTTTCCTCCTAAGCCTATAAAAGGGGACGAATCAATAGTGGATTGATTGGAAATCCTTAGTGGGGAGCTAAGGTAGTGGATGTAAACCTTGGTTAGAAGGTTGAACCACTATAAATCATTTTGTCAATTATCTTTTTAGCTTCCACAACCCTTCCACCCAAAATCCACCTCTCCACCACTTGGTGAGCCACATCGGTTGAACGAATCGAGCTCCTCACAACTCAACAGTGTCATTCGCTCGTTTCAAGGTTTTGGTCGTCGCCTTCCACATTTCGTCTTCTTCTTCTTTTTCATGAAGTTGTACTGTGATGTTTGCTTGGATACACTACAGTTTGCAACTCTTCTGTGACGTTCCGGATTCAATTGGTAATTGTTTCGTGGTGTGTTTCTCTGGTTCTCTGTAGCTCGTGATTATGGATATTTCCTATTGATTTATGGAATGTCTGGTTGCTTGTTGCATCAATACAAAAATCTCTAATAGTTCAGGATTGTTGTGTTAGATCGTTAGAACGTCTGTCTCGTAGTGACTCATTGGAGAAAGAGAAGACTGGTGATTCGTGTTCGACATCCTTCTGATCTTTGATTGAATCTCATTAACTTGTTAAGGTTTTTTGAGATATTGTGTGTTCCTTGCCGTGTGATTCTTTGCTCTCTATATGTTTGATATTTTGTATATAAGACGGTTATAGAAAATGACTCAAGATACACAGACTAGTTCGAATCAATCTTCATCTATGACTACTATTAGTGTGAATTCTGTTAAGCAAATACCTAAACAAGATGTTAAATTGTCTGAGTCCACTTATATACTTTGGAAGCATTAGGTTACCTTGATAATTGATGGTTATGGACTAACGGATTTTCTTTCTGAGGAGAGTTATGTTCTTGCTTAGTTTGTGCAAGGTGAATCAAGTTCTTCTACTCTAAATCCTAAGTTTGTTCTTTATAATAGACAAGATAAATTCTTTTTAGCTGTTTTCAACTGTAAGTGCCAAGTTTCTTTCTCATCTTACGAGTTGTCATACAACTAGATCTATTTGGGGTACTGTTAATCAAATGTTTGAGGCTCGGTCTAGTTCTAAGACTTCTTCTCTTCGCCATAGTCTACACACACAAAATAAATGTGGTATGTCTGTAAATGAGTACCTAGCTAAGATCCAAATTATATGTGATACTCTTAAAGCTTCATGGAATCTTGTGTCTGAGCAAGAACATGTTAGTGTGGTATTAGCTGGTCTATCCATAGAATTTGAGTCAGTGCTTGCTATTGCCTCTAGGGAGTCACTGTGAAGCTAGGCAAAAGATGTTTCTTCAGGAGAATTTGCCTATGCATGCTAATCTTGATGTTCATCATGAAGTAAGTAGCACTGGTGTTAAGAAGTATGCTTCGAGTAGTAGCTTATATTCACCGAGTGGTGTGCAACAGGAGCAACATAGCTGGCCTAATGGTAACAATCAACAGAATCATCAACATGGCTGGTTTAATGGTAACAATCAACAGAACCAACAACAAGATACAAGGGGTTGGATTAATTGAAATAATAGAGGCAAAGGTCGTGGGAGAAATAATCAGAATCAACCTCAATGTCATCTTTGTGGTCGCTTTGGTCATGTAGTGCATAAGTGTTATCATAGGTTTGATCAGAATTATCAAGGATCTACCTATCATAACAATGATAGTCAGAATGATGGCCATCATAATTAAAATGTTAATACAAACACACCAACATATGCTTAAAGAATAGATAATCCTGTGCAACCTATACTCATGTTGTGAGTCAACCTTCTCCTCATTTGTACAGAGTTCAGCCTGGGCTTTTTCCTTCCTCTCAGTATGGAGTTGTGCCAAGTAATGCTCCATGATGGATATGGAATACCTTTTATAATGCGTCGATGCCAACACAATTCACTGGGAGTTCTTCATCCCAGTTTACTGGGAACTCTTTCTCTCCTTTTGTAGGTATTGTTTCTCCACATGCACCAGCTTCTATAGCCCCTGTGTCCTTTGCTTCTACGTCCTCAAACTGGTCATCCTCTGCTGATAGGGCGTGGTACCCTGATTCTGGTACCACCTACCATATCACACATGATCGGTCCAATCTTCAAGGAGGATCTTCTTTCACAGGTAACAATAAGTTGGTTATGGGTAATGGTGACGGTATTGATATTGCTCATGTTGGTCAAGGTCTTCTATACACTTCTTCCGAGCCTCTTATGTTGCAAAATCTTCTACATGTGCCAAAAATAAGAAAGAATTTGTTGTCTGTTTCACAATTACTTAAAGATAATAATGTTGTTATGGAATTTCGTGTTGATTGTTGTTAAATTAAGGACCCCAAGACTCAGAAGATCCTTCTAGAAGGGAGGCTCACTCTTGATGGTCTCTATCAGCTGTTACCTTTCTCTGACTTGTCTGTCTTCAACAAATTTGTTGTCAATAAGTCTCATGGTGTTGTTTTTGTTGTCACTCACAGTTTAGATAATCTACATTCCAGATTGTTTAGTTTTTGGCATAATAGGCTTAGCCATCCCTCTGATGGTATACTCAAGACTGTTTTGAATTCATGTAGTTTACACTTTCAAGAAAATAAATTGCCTCACTTGTGTACTACTTGTTTACAAGGGAACGCTCACAAACTTCCTTTTTGTAAGTCTAAAACTGAATACAAAGAACCTTTTTCCTTAGTTGTGTCTGATCTTTGAGGACCTGCCCCTGTTAATTCAAGTGGATTTACATATTATGTTTCCTTCATTGATGTCTATAGTAGACACACCTGGTTGTATCTGTTAAAAAGAAAATTTGAGGTAGCTTAATGCTTTCTTAATCTCTACAAATTGGTGGAAGTTCAGTTTGGTTGTAAAATCAAAACTCTTCATACTGATGGTGGAACTGAGTATCAAGGGCTGGCAAATTGGCTGCTTACTGTTACCTCTCCAAAAGTATTGTTTTTTATGCCAATCTTACAATCTTTTCGCTTGTTTTTAGGTAAACTTAGTTGCATTAGGATGTTAAAACCATGCATTTACATAAGGAGTTAGGAATTTTGTCTATGCAGTATGAAAGGTTGTTTTGTTGGCTATTTCACAGGTTTGGCATAGGTTTCGGTGCAAGAAAGCAACACATTAAGGTTTGCCACGGAGAATGCCAAGTGTTGTTGGCATAGAAGGACCAGACAGTGCTAAGCACTTGTTGGCAGAGAAGTGAACTTGATGCCATGCCAAGAGGCTGTTGAACCCTAAAAAAATAGGATAAGATCGGGCTCCTGAAAGATCGCAATTGAATCAACCTCTGAAAAAATAGGGGATAAGGTGGTGATGCGTATTTATTTTGGTTGTGTTTTTGGTCCTTGTTTCGATTAAATATAAGTTTGACGGACTTAATTGGGTTGTTTTATGATGTTTTCATGTAGGGGACATGGTGCTGGAAATAGACTGGAATGCTACAGAAAATGCTGGAGTCATGGGCAGATTCATGTGCATAAATCAGGGCATGAATGCTGACTGGATGCCACGTCAGCATCTTCTAGAAGCTAACGTCAGCAGTAGTGATAGCTTATCAAGTCGCTTATCAGATAGCCTATCATCCAGATTTTAATTTTTAAATTTCAAACTTGGGATAATTATCTTATGTATTTAAATTATTTTTGGGATTTATCATTTTAGTTTTTTTAGGGTTTTAGATACTATAAATACCCCACTTTGGGGGTGAGTTAGACATCACTTGCTCATTGTTCTCTTCTACCTTTGAGTTTAATATAATTCTCTATTTTTCTCCATTTCCATTTTCTCCATTTTCTTCGTTATTTAATTAAGTATGGTTTCTTCACCAACCATGCTTAACTAAATCCTCCTTAGCCAAGAGCAACGCCTAACCCGATTAAACTCGTGAGATTAGAAGAAGTTCTTTCTTTCCTTCAACATTTCTTTTTTCGATTCTATGCAAAATTGGTTAGGCAATCGGCCTAAACTTTAGGAATCTCAATTGTTTCATTCCGAAGACGTCGTCGGATTAAAAGTAGTTTAGATCCATTGTTGGGGACGAGGAAAAGCTTGTAGCTAATTCAACTTCCTAAGAACAAACTTAGTGGCGGTCCACTAAGGGGAATCAAAATCGGAAACAATTCTCATCGAGACGATTATCCGAGCATGTGCTTCTCCAGCATTAATTCGGACTTGAGTTAGCATCGATTGCTGTAGCTAACCAACTAAAGCTTGATTTCAAGGATTGCCCTAGGAGTCGAGTTTACCAAAGAGAAGTAAGTTGCAAGGGTTGGGCCTTGTAGACTGTAACTAGCAAGAAAGTTGAAGAAAAAATCCATTTCGGTGATCGAGGATGTCGTGGCAAAACGTAGCTTGAGGCTAATTCATTCCATAATTCATTTTCAATACTTATTTTCGTTCTTATTATTATTTCATTACTCAAATTACTTCTCTAAACCCCCACTTTTATTTTTACAGGTTTCTTGGTCTGAATCTGAACGAAAGGGTGTTAGAACTCATATTCCATGTGGATCGACCCTTACTCTCGCTATACTATTTTTATTCTTATTTATTTGAGTTTAAGGATTTATTTTGACACTATACGACGCGTGTCAGGTGGTGCCAAGTTATGTGACAAAGACATGCCAAGCTTGGATGCCAAGGCAGCGTCGGCACGATGACGTCAGCCCTAGCCTTATTAGCTTATCACCTGATCAGCCTTGCACTCCAAGAAAAGGATAAGGTGATCACAAGCCTTATCCCTTGCGCATTCAAATTTCAAATGCAAAGGCTTATCCTAGGGCTTCTACGTAAGCTTATTTAAAGAGGAGATCGATCATCACTAGGACACCGAATTGAAGAAGGAGAAAAATACGATGAAAAATATGAAGGCTTGAACTGGAGAAGCAGCCTGCAACAATGGAGAATGAGGAATCGAAGACAACAAGAACAAATTCTTGAAGATTCCATGGGACATCGGGAATCCATTGAAGGGCTCATCGAGAGACCTCCTTCCTCGCTTTAATTCTTGTTGATCTTTTGTATTTCTTTCATGTGTTTAAGAATGATTTCAAACCTATCTTTGTTGTGTTTTATGTTTAGTTGTTAATAATTCAAATGCCTTGGCATTGTTCGTTTATCTAACATGCTTTACTATTTTCTAGCTGTCTTGCCAAGCGAAAGTTGGCATTATTTTTCTAAATACATTGCCAAGCGAGAGCTAGCATTGTTGGCCTATTGCTCCTCAATATCTTAACAAACTTGGGTGGCAACGATCAGTTGCTGGATACTAAGGCGAGATGCTTCGAGAGAAGATATTCAAGTAGATGAACTTACTTCGGGAGTGAGTCTACCCCTTAGGAGTATAGATTGGGACTTAATCAAATTGATTTATGAAAAACATCACTGTAGAGATATGGGAGTTTTTGCATAGTTAATTTCGCACATTGCCATCGAGAGAGGCAATGCCAACTTTTAATCTGCTTGGCAATCAATGCCAAGGCATGACATTATTACTAGTCGGCATTGCTAGCATGAAATTCAGACATTCTTTGCCAAAACTTTGTTATCATTCTGGCACCTATTGTTTGCCAGACTGTTATCAATTCATCACCGTAATCTTTACTTTACTTTAGCTTATTTTACTTCTAGTCTCTTACTTCATTCGTTGCCTCAATCTATTACAATCATCTTTTATTTTCTAGTTCACAAGTATTAATCGTGGCAATTAATTCCTATAGGCAATCCATGTGGAGACGATACTCAACTTACTACTATATCACTTGTTGAGCATGTATACTTGCACGTAAAAGAAGTATTCTTGGCATTGTTTTTACTTGCTTATTTACATTGAATACTTAATCTTTTTCCATGTAATATTACGTCAACAAGTTTTTGGCACCGTTGCCGAGGATTGCAACTGAACTGGTTGTTTTGATTTTTACTTGTTTTTATTTATTTTTTGTTTAAATTATTTTGTTTGGTATATGTAAAGGAGCAGCACTATGAAGAAGGATTTACAAGATGACCCAACCCTACGTAGGTTAAGGAGAGAATGTCGAGAAAAGGCTCGTGACGACAATGGTGAGCTAGACAGTGCCATAATCAATGCCAATAACCAAGAGATGTTGGACAGTAATGGTGAGTTAGACAGTGCCATAAACAATGCCAATGACCAGGAGATGCCAGCAAGACTTGCAGCTATACCGCCAACTCATACTATTGCTACTCAGATACCTAAAGAACGATCTATAAGAAAACATCTAGCACCCACTATAGATGATTTGATGCCAGCACTGATCATGCCAAAGGTAAATATGGCTTACTTTAAGCTTAAACTGATAATGATTCGATTGCTAATGGATGTAGGTCAATTTGATGGATCAACTAATGGAGACCTAATACAACATTTGAAGTAATTCATGGAGGTTTGCCAACTATTTCTCCAGCCTGTTGTGAGTGAAGAGACAATAAGGTTGAAGCTTTTTTTCATTTTCCTTACAAGATAAGGCAAAATTGTGGCTAAATTCATTGCCACCAGGTTCAGTCACTACGTGGACAGAATTATACCAGAAGTTTCTGCTGAAATTCCAGTCACCTAGAATTAATGCCAAGCTGTAATATGAAATCATTACCTTTAGGCAAGCTGATGATGAGACTTTCTACAATACTTGGGAGCAATTCAAAGACCTTTTGAGAAGATGTCCCGTGCATGGATTCCCTACTTGGACCCAAATAGAGTTTTTTTTACATCGAACTCAATGATCATGCCAGTACCTTTGTAGATGCTTCGGCAAACAGTTCATTGCTAGACAAGAAATACACAGAGGCGTATGACATTCTTGAAAGGATTGTTGCCAACGATTTTCAGTATCCTACTGCCAAACTAGGGACGGGGACAAAAATAGTTGGAAAATCGGAGCTTGATGCACTAATATCTATTAACGCTCAAATTTCCAACCTCACTAGAATTGTGAAAACTTTGCAAAAGAGCAATGAACCCCAAGAAGTCAAGGCATTAGAACCATTTTTCACTATATGTGGAGAGGATCATCATGTGGATGATTGTCATGCCAAACCTAAATCGGTATATTCTGTTGGTAATTTTTATCAAAATTTTAACCAACATTGCAATACTTATAACACAAGTTGGAAGCAGCATCCAAACTTTCCTAGGGTGAATCAAAGCGGTGACCAATACAATTCCCAACGGCAGAACAACAATGCCATGCCAGGATTCAACTGGAATGTAATGCCACATAGATCCCAGAATAATCTACTGCCAGTGCAAAGATCTTCCAATAAGAAAAGCCTAATTAATTATATGGAGCATAACAGTGCCACCATTCAGAGTCTAGCAACGTCCATGAGGAACTTGGAAGTTCAGATGGAACAAATTACCAGTGTACTTATTGCTAGACCTTCAGGGACTCTGCCAAGTGACACAGAGGATGCTCGGCAAAAAAATGGAGAACAATGCCAATCTGATACTCTCCTAAGTGGCAAAGAAGTCAAGATTTTAACGCATGGAAAAGAGCCAATTGTTTTCCGTGAGAATAAATCAGTGCCAACATGTGAACCCAAGGAAGTATCGAAGGAAGAGCCAGAGGCTGATGATGACATACCATTATCTGATGCCAGACCGCTATCCAATGCCAGACAGCAGTCGGATGCTAGCACCACCTTGGCAAAACCAGTGGAGCCATCATTTGCCAACCATACCTTGGTAAAACAAGCATGTACTACTTTTGACGTTTTCAAAGATTTTGAGTGTGTAGATGAACCCGAGGAATGCCAAGCTGTCGAAATCATGGAACCTATCTTCGATGAGGACATGTCACAGCTTTTCCAGTGCGTTGATGATGATATCGGAGAACTGGATGACGAGGATAAGTTGAGTGAGGAATCTGAAGAGCTGACCTTGTTGGATAAGGTCATACCTTATTTTGATAGATCTAAGCCACTTGATTTGGCTGGCAGAGAGATCGGACCACCGAAGCTATCTAGTGAGGAGCCGTCGAACTTGGAATGAAACAATAGCCAAGTCACCTTAAACATGCCTCGACATCAAATGTGAAAGAAGCAGCAGAGCCTAAGCACTACTGGGGTGCTAAATTTGATCAAAGGTTCTCGAGACCTACAACAAAGAGATACTTCGGTTTTCTAAGGTGGTTGTTCAAAACCACCATATGAAAATATTCTCTTTTGTTTTGCAATCTAGAGTTCGGTGTACTCAAACGTAAGAAATTCTTCGGCTTTCTATGTTGGTTATTCAAACCTAATATTGCCACAACCTACCATCCGGCAACAAAGGGTCAAGGACTGAAGTACTACTGGAAGGAAATTGGGTTAATGGCAAGGAGACCATTCTCCTTGCAAATATTCAGTAACGTTCTTCCAACCCAGTATGATCATTGTAAATAGTTTAGGAGAGTTATTTTCTTTTCAGTACTTAGGTATCTCATTTTTAAATTTTTAGTTTTCCGTTTTATTTCTTTTTTCGTTTTGAAAGGTTTCTTTGATTTTTAGCACAAGAAATTATGCCAAGAGACCATGCCGAGTTTTGATTCCAAGACACCCAAGGCTAAATAGACAACGCAATTTCCAGATGATGTTGTGGTATTACTCTCCCAGATGTATCAACGTCAGAAGTGTAACACCCGAGTTTGGGGGTCGGGTGAAAATAATATTAAAATAATAGTTCAGGTTCCGGTTTTATAATTAAAATAATAAAAATATTATTTTGGGCTTCATATATTCGAAGCAAACATTCATGTTGGACTTAAATTGTTTTGGGAATCAAATTCCATGGATTTTAATTGTTAATGAGATTGCCATCTCATTAATGGCATTTTGGTAATAAAGGGACTTTCAATTTAAAAAGCCCCATTTTTTAATTAAAACACTCTTTGTCATCATCTTCACTCCCCTTTTCCACCATTTTCACGACAATGAGAGTCTCCTTCACCATTTTTACTATTCCATCTCTTTACTTCTTCATTGTTGGTCGGTTTTGAAAGGTAATTACATCCCCCTCTTGCTCTCATCTTCCTCTCTTTGAAAGTACCATTAGTTTTCATTATTGTTCATGTTTTTGAAATTTGAAGTTTTAAAGATTTTGATTAAAGATGCTACATTTATGGTCTTTAACTAAAGATTTTGATTTTTCATTGATGTGTAGGTTGTTTACTAACCAAGAGGTCCAATATATGTAAATTTTAAAGAGTTTTGTATGGATTTTCGGATTTGGGTTTTGAGGGGTTCTTGGAAGGGTTTAAAGGTTAGTTGTGGGTGTGTTTGATGTTGGAAATGAAGGGCTGATGGTTGTACAACCTTAGGGTGATGTTTTGGACATGTTTTGGAGTGTTTTAAGTGTTTAAATTGAGAGGTAATGGCTGGGTTTTGCTGGAGTACGAAAATGGAATTATTTGGGAGGATTTCGGCTTTGAATTGTTGAGAAAATGTTAGGGAATTGAGAGATGATGTGTAACAGTAAATTTGTGGTTGATTAAGATGTTAATACATTGCTTTTGATTGGTTAGAAACAATGGATTTGGCCTTGGGAGGTTCGGGCACGATTCCGGAAGTTGTGGAGGCTTGGGTCGGCTTTGCTTGGTTTGCTTAAGGAAATATGGTGAGTGGAAATATTTTTAAGTAACGTTTTGGTTCAAAGGTAGTTTTGAAAGAGTTTGGATTGAGCTTGAAAGGTCAATTAAAACTCAAGAGTAAGTTGATATGAATCGCCTCTTTAATTTCCCCTTTTTACCGTTTGTTTTTCATTACTTGTGGTGATAAATTGTTATGCATGAAATTTCAATACTTTGGGAGGAAGCATGTTGTTGTTATTATGTTGTTGATCATGCGTGATGAAATTAATGGTGATGTTAACATGCCTTGTAAAATATCTGTAAGTTGGTGCAGGTTGTGCACGAAAATGGTAAGTAAGACCACTTGCGGTTGGTAAGATCGTAAGTAGTAAGTTGTGCATAATTGTGGGTTTTGTTACAAGTTGTTTTGGACATGCATGATATAGTTTGTTCATGTAGCATGGTGGTGATTTGTATATCATGTTGCATGGTTGGTGTCGAACCTCACGTGATGGTTGTCGTTGCTCCGGTGATGTGTAGCCCCGTCGGTAGTGACTAGTAGAAGAGTACTTTGATGTGTAGTCCCATTGGAAAACTACTAGTCGAAACGGTGATGTGTAGTCCCACCGTGTTTTGGTTATTGTTGAGTGTGTAAAAGTTCCATTATTTACACCCTTTTTAACCCATATTTCTGCTGCATTCAAGCATCATTGCATTGCATTTAGGTTAGTTTTCAATAAAACATCACAATTATATAAAAGGCACGGATTCTACTAAAAGATGGCTATTTTTGCAGGTATCTGTCATAGTAGAAGATGAAGGCAGGCGCAGGGCAGAGAAGCAGGAGAGCGGAACTGGACAAGCAGCCAAAGAAGACGAACCTGTCATGGACCTGTCGTGACAGCATGGTGACAGCAGATTTATGAAGAGGAAAAGTCAAGTGGACCTCGATAGATAGAGAAAAATCTGCTCGTCTGTCGTGTGAACGCCAAATATTTTTCCAAGCCCCGGATCAAAAGATATGTCAAGCCAAAGCTCAAGGAGGAGAATTTCCATGAAACAAGGAGGCGGCTGGAAAGTAGGAGACTTTAGAGATTTAGTCCTTATTAGAATCTTACTTTTAATTAAAGTTGTAATCCTTGTTACCTTAGAATACTTGAGCCCAAAGCTTATATAAGGGCATAGTTTTGACCTAGGAGACATCATCCCTCATTCTACCCCATAACCGATAACCTAAAACCCCCCTGCCGTTTACCTGTCACCGATATGTTCTAAATTCCCCCTAGGGTTACGGGTTGTTTTGTAAAGTAGTTGCAAGGGTTGCTTTGTTTTAGGATTTTTCAAGTTCAATAAAATAAACTTCAAGTTCTTTTATCTTGGTTCTAATATCTTGCAAGAGCATCGGGAGAGCATTGTGAGGTTATCCATTTACTTAGCATCGGGAGAGTTAAGTATACGAAAGAGATAAAAGCGCGTTCTCTAGTTTATAGTTGAACCATCTCGTGCCTAGGGATAGGGCGAGGTTAAGTGGCTAAGGAAGAATTCATACACATCGGTGTTCATCCTTCGATTCACGCCGGGAGGTATCATCAAAGACGTGATCATCGACAGACTTGTGCCTAGGGATAGGGCAAGGCAGATCTGGGATTCTTGCCAAGCTTGAAGTACGGAGTTGGTGTTTGCTGCCGCGACAGCCAACGGACAGCTGTCGCGACAGGTGCTGTCGGCGACAGGCGCGACGACAGAACTGGAGATCCTAAGCAATTCAATACCTGCACTACTGAGCAACTCAATACCAGCCCATTCTCTCTATCTTGATTTCTCAATCCTTTATTTTACGTTTTACCTTATTATTCTCGTGACAACTTTTAATTATTCCCTTTACTTTCGTGCAGTAAACAAGGTGAAGTCATTAGCCCAATCCCTGTGGAGACGATATCCGATACTTCGTATCACTTTACTACTTGCGTCGTGTACACTTGCACTACAATTGCGATAGACTCTTTTACACGCAACAAGTTTTTGGCGCCGTTGCCGGGGATTGGCAACATAACTACATCTTTCTTTTATTGCACTTTTTACTTTTATTCTTATTTTCGTTTTTTTTTTCTCTTTTCTTTAATTTTTCTTTTGTGTCTTCAACTCTTGCTTTTCACGAGGTTTTCTTGTTTATGCGCAGATCCAAAAGAGGTGAAGATCCTGAGTATAAATTAGATCCGGAGATCGAACGTTCCTTCAATCTCAAGAAACAACTTCGCCGACTTTTAGACAGAAATGAATATCTCGAAGAACAGCTAGAGAAGATGGCCCATAACCAACCTGCTGGTGGATTCATACCACCCCTTGGCAATAATAACCCACCTGTCGCTGATCCGCCCGCAGCAGGTGGACGACGGTCATGTCGTGACTACATGCTGAATGATCATGTAGAGCTGGAGACCACGCTGCCGGATATTGATGTTGATAACTTCGAGCTTAAACCTGTCATGTTTAGTATGATCAACAACGCCGGACAGTTTAGTGGTTCTGCGACAGAAGATGCTAGGGAGCATCTCAAAACGTTTCAGGAGATCTGTGGTTCGTTTAGACTGCCAGGAGTTAGTCCGGAGATACTGAGGCTTCGGTTATTCCCTCACTCCTTGAGGGACAGAGCTAAAACTTGGTGGAATAAACTAACACCGGGTTCTATTATGACTTGGGCAGATCTAACTCGTGAATTCTTATCTCGTTTTAATCCTTCGCATTTATCTGAGCGATTACGTAATGAAATTGCTACTTTTCAACAGGAAGATGACGAGCCAATGCACGAGGCCTGGGACAGGTTTACTACTCTTCTTCGAAACTGCCCTATGCATGGATTCCTCGTCTGGAATCAGGTTACAAAGTTCTATAATGCTGCCAATCTACAAACTCGCATCCGAATTGATTCTGCAGCAAATGGATTACTATTGGATAAAGATCCGGACGAGGCATTACAAGTTCTGAAAAATTTAGCTAAGAATGAAGAACAGTTTCCGACAGCTAGAAGAGGGGGTAAACGGGTACTTGCTGTCAAGGACTATGAGGCCGACAGCACTATGAAATCACAGGTAGCATTCCTTACTAAAGCCATGAAACACTTATTGAATGAAGAGGACTTACGAGGATTTGCTGTCGAGGAAGTTTGCACTACTTGTGAGGGAAATCATAGTAGGGATGAATGCCCTATAAATATAGAAGAGGGAAAATATGTTGGAAATTACAAGCCAAACTACAATTCCAACAACTACAATCCTAATTGGAGGAAAGATCCCAAATTTTCTTGGAGTAACCCTAACAATGCTCTGAATCCGCAAGTGCATAATCAGAATCAGGGGGGTCCTAGATTGTTGACGCGACAGCAACAGCAGCCGCAAAACCTGCCGCAGAACCTGTCGCCGCAACAGCAACAGCAGCCACCACCTGCCACGAGTAGTGTATTGGAGCAGACTCTGGCCACTTTTATGTCTCAGACTGGTACGTATATGGACAATATTAATCAGTTTGTCAAGAAGACGGAAAACTTTATGGATGAAACCAAGATGAGGATGACAAATCATGAGGCTACCTTGAAATCTCTAGAGACACAAATGGGTCAGGTATCCCAGCACATTAAGCCGAGGCAGAATGGAGGTTTCCCTAGCAATACTGAAAATGCTAGACCGCCCCCACATGAGCAATGTAAGGTGATTACTACTAGGAGTGGGAAAAAGTTACCTGGACCGGAAAAAGCTGAAACAGAAAAGGAACCTGCCTTAGATAAACCTACCGAGGAAGCTGCCCCGACAGGTGATAAACAGACTGCTGCCGATGAGCCTGTC
Source organism: Hibiscus trionum (assembly GCA_030270665.1). Classification (NCBI taxonomy): domain Eukaryota; kingdom Viridiplantae; phylum Streptophyta; class Magnoliopsida; order Malvales; family Malvaceae; genus Hibiscus; species Hibiscus trionum. The sequence continues at coordinate 74,539,872 of BSYR01000010.1, read as the reverse complement.
ACGACAGCAGAAGCGACAGAGGAGAAAAATGAAGAACATCGTCCTCAGATTCGTATGCAGTGGGAAGGACGTGTTGCTGATTACCGTCCCCCACCACCCTTTCCTCAACGGATAAAGCAAGCTAAGCAAGAATCTCAACTTAAAAAGATTTATGATATTTTTAAGCAGGTTCAGATTAATATTCCGCTGTTAGACGCCGTTAGGGAGATGCCCGGTTATGCTAAATTTCTCAAGGATGTCATGTCAAAGAAATATAAACTTGGGGAATTTGAAACGGTAAGGATGGCAGATTGTTGTATGAGTATTCTTCATCGGCAGCCACCCCAGAAGAAGAAGGATCCAGGGAGCTTCCTCATACCTTGTGTAATCGGTGACAAATTTGTGGGTAAGGCACTTTGTGATCTTGGAGCTAGTGTTAATCTAATGCCCAAATCTGTTTTTCAGAAATTAGGTATTGGGAAGGCGCGGCCCACGACAGTTACCCTACAGCTAGCCGACCGCTCTTACGTTCACCCCGAAGGAAAGATTGAAGACATTTTGGTAAGAGTGGATAAGTTTATTTTTCCTGCTGACTTTCTTATTTTAGATTGCGAGGCAGATGAGAACGCACCAGTCATCCTTGGGCGACCCTTTTTAGCCACGGGAAGATCACTGATTGATGTGGAGAGAGGAGAACTCACCATGCGAGTAAACGATCAAGAGATTAAGTTGAATGTTCTCCAATCAATGAAACGAGCTGATTTGGACAAGGAATGCAAGGCCATCATTGAGGTGACCTTTGATTACCCCTGCATCAGGTCGGGCTGCCATGATAAAAAATTTGGTCACTGCTGCGACAGCCATTTACAGACCTGTCACGACAGCAACGACGACAGCACCGATGACAGTGACTCCTCTGCATCCGATACATCTGATATTGAAGGTCATGAGGAGGTAAACTGGTTAGATCATCGTCCAGGTAAGTTATTCGAACCCTTGAATTACACTTCGGATAACCATTTAATCCAAAAGCCCTCTACTGTTGAACCACCTGTCTTAGAACTCAAGCCCCTGCCAGGGCAGCTTAAATATGCTTATCTTGGTTGTGATAACACACTGCCCGTAATCATCTCTGCTAAGCTGCCGCAGGAACAGGAACGACAGCTGGTCGACATGTTAAGACAGCACAAAAAGGCAATTGGATGGACGATAGCAGACATTCAGGGCATTAGTCCGGCAATCTGTATGCACAAAATCCTCCTAGAGGAAGACCATAAGCCGACTATAGATGCTCAAAGGCGGCTAAACCATGCGATGAATGAGGTAGTGCGTAAGGAGATCATTAAATGGTTAGATGCTGGTATTATTTACGCCATCTCCGACAGCAAATGGGTTAGCCCGGTGCAATGTGTTCCCAAGAAAGGAGGCATGACCGTGATAACCAACGAAAACAATGAGCTAATCCCAACCAGGACTGTGACCGGTTGGAGGGTTTGTATGGACTATCGGAAGCTTAACAAAGCTACCCGAAGGGACCACTTTCCTTTACCCTTTATTGATCAAATGCTTGATAGATTAGCGGGTAAATCTTATTATTGTTTCCTTGATGGTTATTCAGGTTATAACCAAATTGCTATTGCACCGGAGGATCAAGAGAAAACGACTTTCACATGCCCCTACGGAACATACGCATTTAGGAGGATGCCGTTTGGCCTTTGTAACGCACCTGCCACCTTCCAAAGGTGCATGATGGCAATATTCTCCGACATGGTAGAGGACTTCCTTGAGATTTTCTTGGACGATTTTTCCGTTTTTGGAGACGATTTTGAGAGCTGTCTCGGCAACCTTCAAAAGGTACTTGAAAGATGTGAAAAAGCTAATCTTGTTCTTAATTGGGAAAAATGCCATTTTATGGTAGATGAAGGGATAGTTTTAGGCCATAAGATTAGCTGCCGTGGGATAGAAGTCGACAGGGCAAAAATAGAGGTCATTGAGAAGCTGCCGCCGCCAACAACTGTCAAGGGCATTAGGAGTTTTTTAGGGCATGCTGGTTTTTATAGAAGATTCATTGCAAATTTCTCAAAAATCACCAAGCCTCTATGCCATCTCCTAGAACAGAACCAACCCTTTGACTTTAACGAAGAATGTACTGAAGCATTCAAGGTTCTGAAGGAAAAATTAGTGACAGCCCCCATAGTACAGCCACCAGACTGGACACAACCGTTTGAGATCATGTGTGATGCTAGTGACTATGCTGTCGGAGCAGCACTTGGGCAGCGCAAAGACAGGCTGTTTCACGTCATATACTATGCCAGCAAAACATTAAACGATGCCCAAGTGAACTATACCACCACAGAAAAGGAGCTGTTAGCTGTGGTGTTCTCCATCGACAAGTTTCGTTCTTACATACTTGGAACGAAGGTAATCATACACACCGACCACTCTGCCCTCAAGTATTTGTTCGCAAAGAAGGATGCGAAGCCTAGATTGATACGATGGATCTTGCTATTACAAGAGTTCGACCTTGAGATCAAAGATAAAAAGGGGACAGAGAATCAAGTGGCAGATCACTTGTCGAGGTTGGACACGGGACAGAGTCTACCTTTAGATGAGACACACATACTTGAGACCTTCCCAGATGAGCAGCTCTTTGCTGCCGCAGTCGCTGTCGCGACAGCCATGGCGGCAGGTAAGTCTTCTAACCTTCCTTGGTATGCTGATTTCGTTAATTTTATAGTTAGCGGAATATTACCTACTGATCTTAATTATCAAGCCAGGAAGAGGTTCCAAAATGATGTTAAACATTATTATTGGGACGAACCTCTTCTTTTCAAAATGTGCGCAGATCAGGTTATAAGAAGGTGTGTACCACAAGAAGAACAAGAAGACATTCTCCATCACTGTCATGCGTCACAATATGGAGGTCACTTAGGAGGCAATAAAACTGCTGCCAAGGTGCTGCAGTCAGGGTTCTACTGGCCGACACTTTATAAAGATGCACAGGAATTTTACAAAAGCTGTGACAGGTGCCAGCGGACAGGTAACATCTCGAGGAGAAATGAGATGCCACTGCAGAATATTCTAGAAGTAGAAATCTTTGATGTTTGGGGGATTGATTTTATGGGACCTTTTCCATCTTCGTGTGGAAACCTTTACATCCTCCTAGCAGTGGACTATGTCTCCAAGTGGGTAGAAGCAATCGCAACGCAAAAGAATGATGCCAAAACGGTCCAAAAGTTTCTGCACAAAAACATTTTTTCTAGATTTGGCATCCCTAGAGCGATTATCAGTGATGAAGGGAGACATTTCGATAATAGGGTAATTGCTGCCGCTTTGAAGAAATATGGTGTCAAGCACAGGATCGCGACAGCATACCACCCACAGACCAATGGACAGGCTGAGATATCCAATAGGGAAGTGAAGAACATACTTGAAAAAATGGTTAAACCAACTAGGAAAGATTGGTCTTTACTTCTGAATGATGCATTATGGGCATACAGGACAGCTTTCAAGACTCCATTGGGCATGTCTCCATTCCGACTGATTTACGGGAAAACCTGTCACTTGCCTGTCGAGATCGAGCACAAGGCATATTGGGCAATTAAGGCAGTAAACATGGACTTGGATAAGGCCGGCCAGAAAAGGTTATTAGATCTGAACGAAATTGAAGAATTACGGACAATGGCCTACGATAATGCAAGGATTTACAAGGAAAAGACTAAGAAGTGGCATGACAAGAAGTTGCTGCCACGACAGTTCTGCCCAGGGCAGCTTGTGTTGTTGTTTAATTCTAGGTTGAAACTCTTTCCAGGGAAGCTTAAATCTAGATGGTCTGGCCCGTTCCAAGTGGTTCAAGTTTTTCCCCATGGTGCCATTACAATTCAATCATTAAAGGATGGGCACCAATTCAAAGTCAATGGACAACGCCTCAAGCACTATCAGGGGACTGAAGCCCCAGGACTACAGGAAGTGGTTACTTTAGATGATGCCCCACAAGGCATCACTAATTTAACCTAATTTTTATTTTTACTTATTTTATTATTATTAGGAAATTAGGTTTATTTTATTCGAATAATGTTTTGTTTTATAATTTCAGTTTTTTAGGAAATAAAGGAGTCAAGAAGAAAAGAAGAAGTGAGCCAAGCCCACCGCTCATCCACCAGCCCAATAAAGCCCATTTATGGTAACCTGTCGTTTCGGCTGCCGCCGCAGACGGATAAGACAGGCTGTCAACAGACTGACACGGCAGACGCAGAAGCGTGCGGCAGACGCACAGCAGACGCATTAATACGTGTCAGACGCGTCAGACACGCTATATTCAATCTACCGCCCCGTTATTCTCGCCTGCCGTTGCGGCATTAAATGGGCAGCTACTCGACCGTTATATAAACCCCTTCCCCTTTTCATTTTTCATCACTTCTGTTTTTTTTCTCTCTTGTTATTCTCTTCTAGTTTTATCTATTTTCTTTCTTTGTCAGCCCTTGCAACCAAAAATGTCTTCACGACAAACCCGTCAGAACGCTGCTGCCGCTTCTTCTTCAGCAGCAGCAGCCCCGTTCGCTAACAAGGAATTATGGGAGGAGCGGAGCTTCATCTATAACAGAGATGCCCCCCATATGGGACTCCGGCCGTTCATAATGAAGGCCATAACAGCACAACTTTGGGAGGACTTTGCCGAACAGCCGGCAGAGCTTAATGACACTCTGGTCAGGGAATTTTATGCGGCGATCGACAGCAAGACGGCGACATCTGTCACCGTCCGAGGAGTGACAGTTCCTTTCACCGCCAGCAGCATCAACCATGTATTCGGCCTCTTCTTTGGCCCCAATGATGATGCTCATCAACAATTTTGGGACACCCTCGACGCTGCCGGACATGATGCTGTCATGAGGGAGTTGACAGAAGCGGGAACGACATGGAGCACCAGTAAGAAGAACCCCCACTCTGTCAACAGGGGGCAGCTACTCCCTGAGGCAAAACTATGGAACGCTTTTATCAAAAAGCGTATCCTGCCCTCATCCCACCATACGACAGTCAACAGGCAGCGGTTGGCCCTCATCCACTCTATCATGCATGACAGGCCCATCAATGTGGGCAGATACATGAGGGACAGCATCCTCGATTGTGCTTTCCGCTCGGACTCACGACTATGCCTACCATCAACCATCACTGCCCTCTGCCGCTGTGCTGCCGTACCAGAGGAGCCATCCGACAAAATCAAGAAGGGCAGCGGCTGGACAGACAGCAACATCTCCAGCCTCATGGAGGTCGTAGCTGCAACTCCCATCAACGCCTTCGACCCAAACGCCCCTCCTGCTAATTCCGATGATGAACCGGCCACCGAACCTGCCCCAGAAGCTGCCACCAACACCGCTCCGACAGATCAGAACGCCCACATCCTTGCTGCCATCTTGAGGATAGAGGAGCGCCAGATGGGTTTAATGACTTTCATCCGTGACTTCTCCAATGCTACGGTAAATTTCATTACCAATACTTTAAATTTTACGGATGTCATTTTCCCCACCTTCCCCGCCCATTATTTCAATATCCCCTCCCCCACTCCTACACCACCTGTCTCTCCCCACGGAGAATCTGCCTCCTCCACACCATCCCCGACGGAAGCCGGCAGCCCATCGGCAGACACCTCCCCTCGAGGAACAAAGCGAGCTGCCACTGATGACAGCCCTCTTGTCCGGAGGAATTTGGACAGCGCCTTCACACGAGTGAAACGTATTAAGCATGTGGCCGACAAAAGAAGGCTGTCCAAAGCCCTCACGAGTGACAGCTGGGACAGCAGCAGCAGTTCCGATGTCCGACTAGTGGAGCAACCTGCCCTTCAACCTGCTGAAGAACCTGCCCCTCAACAGGCCGATGAACCTGTTGAGCAACCTGCTGTTGAACCTGTCCAGCCCCCTCCTCAACGCAGGCGCCGCCATCAGATCCGCGTCAGCAGCAGCAGCGAGAGCAGCGCGTGAAAATTTAAGTCTTTATTTTCTCTTATTGCTGCCTGCCTTTATATTTTGTGATGTACTTTGTTCTTTTCTTTTTTCTATCTTTCTTTTATTTTCCATGGCATTTTGCATTGAGGGCAATGCAACCCTTGAGTTTGGGGGTGGCACCCTCCATATTTAATGGAGTCCTTAGTACATCTTTCAATTATTGTTGTGTCTTTTTATTTAAGTTCTTTTAAAAAAAAAAATTTAAACTGTGGCTTACAACTGTGAAGTTAACTTACCTGTCATGACGGCTCTGTCGTGGCAGCATCTTTAGGACAGATTAAGGAGAAGTTTAGAGCCTTTCTATAGTTCTGAAAATTTAAACACTTTTGTGACTGTTATACTGCTTAGATTTCTGTTAGCCAAACTAGAATAGGAAAGCTTAGCACTTAGAGTAGAAAAGAGACTAGAATCTCAGGAAACCTAGAGGTGCCTACCACCGGCTCTAGGCAGATAACCAGAGAAAAACTTCTAGAGGTGCCTATCACCGGCTCTAGACAGTTAACTAGAGGTGCCTGAAATACTGGCTCTAGTAAAAGAGAAGAAGTTTGAAAAAAGGAAATAACTAGAGGTGCCCAATTCTGGCTCTAGTAAGAAAAAGAAAGAAAACAGTCTCGTAGGAAAAAACTCTAAACAAGCTAAAGTTGAATATTCTAGTGAAACTAAGAGAGTCTTGGCATATAACTGTTTACAAGCATGCACACACTGCACGAGAACTATAGGGAGATTCCGGACAGATCCTAACCTTTCCGACAGGTTGCTGCCGCCATAGAGAATGAGCGACGGGTAAGGGACAGTTCACTGTTTGAAGGCCAACACAAAAAAATATTCATTTTTCTTTCTTCATTGCTTGAGGGCAAGCAAAAACTTGAGTTTGGGGGTGTGTTGAGCGTGTAAAAGTTCCATTATTTACACCCTTTTTAACCCATATTTCTGCTGCATTCAAGCATCATTGCATTGCATTTAGGTTAGTTTTCAATAAAACATCACAATTATATAAAAGGCACGGATTCTACTAAAAGATGGCTATTTTTGCAGGTATCTGTCATAGTAGAAGATGAAGGCAGGCGCAGGGCAGAGAAGCAGGAGAGCGGAACTGGACAAGCAGCCAAAGAAGACGAACCTGTCATGGACCTGTCGTGACAGCATGGTGACAGCAGATTTATGAAGAGGAAAAGTCAAGTGGACCTCGATAGATAGAGAAAAATCTGCTCGTCTGTCGTGTGAACGCCAAATATTTTTCCAAGCCCCGGATCAAAAGATATGTCAAGCCAAAGCTCAAGGAGGAGAATTTCCATGAAACAAGGAGGCGGCTGGAAAGTAGGAGACTTTAGAGATTTAGTCCTTATTAGAATCTTACTTTTAATTAAAGTTGTAATCCTTGTTACCTTAGAATACTTGAGCCCAAAGCTTATATAAGGGCATAGTTTTGACCTAGGAGACATCATCCCTCATTCTACCCCATAACCGATAACCTAAAACCCCCCTGCCGTTTACCTGTCACCGATATGTTCTAAATTCCCCCTAGGGTTACGGGTTGTTTTGTAAAGTAGTTGCAAGGGTTGCTTTGTTTTAGGATTTTTCAAGTTCAATAAAATAAACTTCAAGTTCTTTTATCTTGGTTCTAATATCTTGCAAGAGCATCGGGAGAGCATTGTGAGGTTATCCATTTACTTAGCATCGGGAGAGTTAAGTATACGAAAGAGATAAAAGCGCGTTCTCTAGTTTATAGTTGAACCATCTCGTGCCTAGGGATAGGGCGAGGTTAAGTGGCTAAGGAAGAATTCATACACATCAGTGTTCATCCTTCGATTCACGCCGGGAGGTATCATCAAAGACGTGATCATCGACAGACTTGTGCCTAGGGATAGGGCAAGGCAGATCTGGGATTCTTGCCAAGCTTGAAGTACGGAGTTGGTGTTTGCTGCCGCGACAGCCAACGGACAGCTGCCGCGACAGGTGCTGTCGGCGACAGGCGCGACGACAGAACTGGAGATCCTAAGCAATTCAATACCTGCACTACTGAGCAACTCAATACCAGCCCATTCTCTCTATCTTGATTTCTCAATCCTTTATTTTACGTTTTACCTTATTATTCTCGTGACAACTTTTAATTATTCCCTTTACTTTCGTGCAGTAAACAAGGTGAAGTCATTAGCCCAATCCCTGTGGAGACGATATCCGATACTTCGTATCACTTTACTACTTGCGTCGTGTACACTTGCACTACAATTGCGATAGACTCTTTTACACGCAACAGTTATGCTTGTGCATACCATGTATTGTTCATGTTTTGTCTCACCATATCATTCCCTTTTAATGGTTTTGCTTTAAATCTAAAATTATGCCTTTATGCATACCATGAAGTGTGATGCCATGACAAATATCTATATTGTTGACTTTTGGTTGAACTTGTATGTTAGTAAGAGGATTATGTCGTTAGATGGATTGTATGTGTTGGCCTTTATTTTAAAGAAAGCTTTGAACCCTGCATTGTCGTTGTTATGTTTTTGAGCTCCGCTCACTAAGCTTTATGCTTACGCTCTCCTTTTTCCGACAATGCAGATCATTAGCTTGGAGTTAGCAAGGAGCAAGAAAAGGGCGTCCAAGCGTGTGGTAGTTTGCTCAAGTATGGTTTATTAAATAATGTAGTAATTTAGCAATGGGAAATGCTACGTGTTCTAGGAGCGTGTATCTAGACTCATTTGTGTTGGCTTCATGTTGTTAATGCCTTATGTTGATGGATTTGTAAACCATGTTTATGTTGATGCCTAAGTGTTTGTTTGGAAGGCTTATAGCCATGTCTTTTGGATGCTTATGTTTGTAGTGAAGGTATGTAAATCTTGTTATGCATGTATTTTGTGGGTGCTTGTCCTCTTTTAAATGTGGTTAGCCTTGGACGTGTGTTACTTTGAATGTATGCTAAGTGTTGGATCATGTTTGAGTAGGGTGAAATGCCTCTAGAGTGTGTTTGTATGTTATGTATGCTTCCTGGGGTCGTTAAGGGCTTTTGGTATCATTTGGAGATGTTTAAAACTAATTTTGGGAAATTGCAGACTACAGGTGTTTCGAAACGGGTTGAGCTGTTTCAAAACGGGTGTGGTTCCAGGGCCCCCGTATCGAAACGTGTTTCGATACGGTTTGGCTACTGTGAGCCCATGTTTCGAAACAAGTATCGAAACACTTTGGCTACTGTGATTGCATGTTCTGAAACGGGTATCGGAACGCCTAGGCGAAATGGGACCCTGTTCTGAAACGGGGTGGATGCGTTTCGAAACGGGTGTTTGGCTTTTTAAACTGGATCCCGTGTTTCGAAACGGGTGATGTCTGTTTCGAAACACAGGCCTGAAAATGGGCTTTTTGACATCTCTAAAGGGTCTCAAGGTTTGGGCTTAGGCCCTGTTTGTTGTTAGGCTTCTCGTGAGCCTTGTTTCCGCTGTCGTTTCACACATAGGTTTAATAAAAGCATCTAGATAAGATTATAATAAGTGAAAAGTTTTCTAGGGTTGCTAACCGAGGTGGGACCTTAACGGGTTTCACATCGGTTTTCCCCGTGTAGCCTACTCAGACCGGTCAGTCGACCAGACCTGGACGAGGGGGTTACAAGAAGATTATCCTCTAGAAGTTGGAGAAGGTCGAATGTTCACGCCAAGGATTGTGCCATGAAGAAAACACTTGAAGGCATAACCGCTCATACACTGCCAGCATTTCTTCAGTTCCTTGCTGACCTCCTTTCCAAAGATGTCACACTAGCCAGTCTTCAGTCAGCTCGTATTCCATTTGATGGCACAGTCCCATTATCTCTTGTTCATGTTGAATCTGTTGACACTCTAGTTGAACTCAATGAAACCAAAGCTAAGTCTGCCACAACGCCTTTTGTGCCAGCACAGTCCAATGCCATTTGACGCCCATGCCGCATTCAAACCTGTCAAGATTGTGAAGAAAGTTCTCTAAGATGTTAGAGCCTCCACTGCCACAAAACCATCCATGTCAAGAATGAAATACAAAGCCCATGATCGTGGAAGCTTTGTCAAGACAAAGACTCATGTCACACAAGAAGAATCATCCGAAGGGGAGTCATCTTCTTCCTAAACTCCTTTACATTTCATTACATTGCATTTACATGTTCATGTATTTTATTTTTCCGTTTTATTTGTATATATGTGTTGTTTTCATGCATTGAGGACAATGCACATCTTGGGTTTGGGGGTGTGTGTTTCCTCACATTACATTTATGCCATGTCGTGCATTTCATGTTTAAATTTTTTGTTGCCATGCCATATAGGTCATATAAGATAGTTGCATACGAAACTGTTAAAAAAGAAGATTTTGCCTCAATTTAATTTTGAAGGATTTTAACATTTGGTAGGGAAGTTTAATTTGATCTAGGTTTCTGTCCAATGAGGATATTTTAATCTTTAGTTGTCATGTCATGCCAGCATGGTAGTATGTCAGGAACTGCTTGACAATTGATCTCTAGTTTAGGGAATTGAATTTTCACTTAACACATTATATGTATCTAGTTCCCTAGCAAACTTAGGTTGTTTGAAACTATGCTCAGATTTAAAAAAAGAAGAAGAGAATTGAAAATTTATGCAAGGGTAAAATAAAATAAATAAGGCATTAATGTTCTACCAAGGTAATGAAAAAAAAAAGGGAAAACTACACCGGTGGTCCCCAAACTATTACCATTTTCCTATTTTGGTCCCCAAACTATATTTTTCGGCAAAATCGTCCCTTCTGTTACATAGTTCTCCTGTTTTGGTCCCCGGCGTTAAATAGTTAACGGTTTTGCTGACGTGGCGTTTTTTTAAGAGGAGAGAGAAATGATTAAAAAATATTTAAAAAATGCCACGTCAGCAAAATCGTTAGCTATTTAACGTCGGGGGACCAAAACAGGAGAACTATGTAACAGAAGGGACGATTTTGCCGAAAAACATAGTTTAGGGACCAAAATAGGAAAACGGTAATAGTTTGGGGACCACTGGTGTAGTTTTCCCAAAAAATAAACTATCCTCTATGTAAGGATAATAAGTACTTGGGGCTTCGTAGTTTGCTCCCATTTAGTTCTCAAGTCCAAAACTTTAGGGTATGAGTTGAAGAGACAACCTAGTGATGTCTGATTAAGATCGAGATTCATGGTATGCTCTCTCTTATCTCTCACGCTAAACAGTGTCACGTAGCAAGCTTAAGTTATTACCAACAGATACCCTTGGCAGAAAGAAAAAAATGAAATCTGAGTTTAGATAGTAAAATTGACTAAGGGAGTAAAAGGATACTTGATGCATATTGCCTACACATTATGCACTCTTCATGCCCTTAAACTAGAGTTATATTGATGCACTTGAATTACTACATGCTTGGCATTACTGCACTAAGATATTGAGGACAAAAATAGAGCCAAATTATGCTTGTTGGCATTCCAATCAATATTTTGTCGAGGTAACATTTTCACAGTTTTTATTTTTACTTTGTTTGTATTACTTGAGGACAAGCAATGAGCTGGGTTTGGGGGTGTGTTACCTCTTCAAAAGTATTGTTTTTCATGCCAATCTTACAATATTTTCGTTTTTTTTAGTTACATTTAGTTGTATTAGGATGTTAAAATCATGCATTTACATAAGGAGTTAGGAATTCTGTCTATACCAGTATGAAAGGTTGTTTTGTTGGCTATTTCGCAGGTTTGGCATAGGTTTTGGTGCAGGAAAGCAACACAATAAGGTTCACCAAGGAGAACGCCAAGTGTTGTTGGCATAGAAGGACCAGACAGTGCCAAGCACTTGTTGGCAGAGAATTTAACTTGATGTCGTCCAAGAGGCTGTTGAACACCAAAAAAATAGGATAAGATCATGCTCTTAAAAGATCGCAATTGGATCAACCTCCGAAAAATAGGGGATAAGGTGGTGCCAAGTTATGTTGGAAAAGATATACCAAGCTTGGATGCCAAGGCAGCGTTAGCACGATGATGTCAGCCCTAGCCTTATCAGCTTATCACATGATCAGCCTTACACTCCAAACAAAGGATAAGGTGATCGCAAGCCTTATCCCTTGCACATTAAAATTTCAAATGCAAATGGTTATCCTAGAGCTTCTACGCAAGCCTGTTTAAAGAGGAGATCAATCATCACTAGGACAACAAATTGAAGAAGGAGAAAAAGATGATGAAAAAGATAAAGGCTTGAACTTGGGAAGTGGTCTGCAACAATAGAAAAGGGGGAATCGGAGACAACAAGATCAAAGGCTTGAAGATTCTATAAGACATCGAGAATTTATTGAAGGGTTGCATCGAGAGACCTCCTTCCTCGCTTTAATTCTTGTTGATCTTTTGTATTTATTTCATGTGTTTAAGAATTATTTCAAACCTATCTTTTTTGTGTTTTATGTTTAGTTGTTAATAATTCAAACGCCCTGACATTGTTCGTTTATCTGGCATGCTTTACTATTTTCTAACTGTCTTGCCAAGTGAAAGTTGGCATTACTGTGTTTTAAATACTTTGCCAAGTGAGAGCTAGCATTGTTGGCCTATTGCTCTTCATATCTTAACAAACTAGGGTGGCAACGATCAGTTGCTGGATACTAAGGCGAGCTGCTTCGAGAGAAGATGTTCAAGTAGATGAACTTACTTCGGGAGTGAGTCTACCCCTTAGGAGTATAGATTGTAACTAAATCAAATTGATTTATGAAAAACATCACTATAGAGATATAAGAGTTTTTGCATGGTTAATTTCGCGCATTGCCATCGAGAGAGGCAATGCCAGCTTTGAATCTGCTCAGTAATCAATGCCAAGGCATGACATTATTACTAGCCGACATTGCTAGCATGAAATTCAGACATTCTTTGCCAAAACTTTGTTATCATTCTGACACCCATTGTTTTTCATACTGTTATCAATTCATCATCGTAATCTTTACTTTACTTTACTTTAGCTTATTTTACTTCTAGTTTCTTACTTCATTCGTTGCCTCAATCTATTACAATCATCTTTTAATTTCTAGTTCACAAGTATTAATCGTGGCAATTAATTCCTATAGGCAATCCATGTGGAGATGATACTACACTTACTACTATATTACTTGCTGATCGTGTATACTTGCACGTAAAAGACGTATTCTTGGCATTGTTTTTACTTGCTTATTTATATTGAATACTTAATCTTTTTCCATGTTATATTACGTCACCACTTACACATGGATTGCAACATTGAATTTCCTGTCCTCACACTTCAGAATAGAATGGAAAAGCTGAAAGAAAACATAGACATGTGGTGGAGATGGGACTGACACTCCTTGCTCAAGCTGGGTTGCCCTTGAAATTTTGGAGTTATGCATTTACTACAGATGTGTTTCTTATAAACAGGTTACCAACACCAGTTTTGAAAGGTAAATCACATTATGAACTACTTTTTAATCAACCACCAGATTATCTAAGTATAAGAGTATTTGGTTGTACTTGTTTTCCATTTTGAGGCCTTTTAACAAACACAATTTGGATTTTAGGTCCAAGATATGTACTTTCTTGTGGTATAGTTTTATGCATAAAGGGTACAAGTGCATGGATGAATTTGGTAAGGTTGTAATCTATAGGCATGTTATGTTTGATGAGATATTGTTTCCTTTTGTCGAAAAGAACCATGGCAGCAAGGGTAAGCTAGAAGAGTGTTGGTCTCAAGGGTTGCCATTGATTGTATCCAATAGGATGTTCTTGGTTCAATCATGGCTTAAAACCTTCAACAGATCAACCTGTTGTAGGCTCCTCTTCTTCACAACCTTTTGGATGTAAACCTGTTGTTGATCAGGTTATTCATAGGACTGGCCAAGAGTCTCCTTGTGATGAAAGGCAAAGTTTTCCTGAAGAAATTCCACATGTTACTGGTGATCAAAATATGTGTGAGAGCCCTCATGGTGGTCAAGAAATTCCACATGTTACTAGTGATCAAAATATATGTGAGAGCCCTCATAGTGGTCATGTTTTGAGCGATTCTAGTCAAGTGTTCATACATGATCATGCTGATAATGAGTCACGATCATCCTTTGTTGATAGTCAGGTTGCGCAACATGTTGATGGGGCATGTTAGAAATTTTTTGGTGGCCCTAATTTCGAACAATTGGTGATTAATAATCCTTCTAGTGGTTGTTTCAGTCAAGAAACAAGACAACCCCTTGATGATAATCAAGTTGCTGTTGATGATATGTCTTTGCCTACTAAAACTGATCCTGGTGAAAGTTTATTGAAAACGGATAAGGTCCAAGGTAATAGGCATTCGATGGTCACTCGTATCAAGAATGGCATTCGAAAACCAAAAGTGTTTTCATGTTCAGACTACTAGAGAGGTTGAACCTAAGAATATACAAGAAGCCATGAAGTGTTCACATTGGAAGGAAGCTGCACAAGCTGAATATGAAGCTCTTATGAAGAACAATACATGGGACTTGGTTCCTTTGCCTGAAAATCAAAAAGCTATGAATTGTAAATAGATTTTTAAGATTAAGAGAAATCCAAATAGTACTGTTGCTACGTATAAGGCGAGGCTCGTTGCGAAAGGGTTTTTACAGGAACCTGGGATAGATTTTATTGAAGTATTCAGTCCAGTGGTTAAACCTGTTACAGTGAGGACCATACTTTCTTTAGTAGTGTCAAGAGGATGGAAACTTAGACAAGTGGACCATACTTGCTAGGTATAAATGGTGATTTATTAGAAGAGGTGTATATGACACAACCTCCTAGCTATGAACAACAAAATTCTAGAATTTCTCATTTGGTATGCAAGCTGAACAAAGCTATATATGGGCTCAAACAAGCCCCACGAGCATGGTTTGAGATTACTTGATATCTGCAGGTTTTTGAGTTAGTAGATCAGATGCTTCACTTTTTGTTAGGAAAGATTCTACTGGTGTCATCTATCTTTTCATCTATGTTGACGATATCATAATTACTGGTAACAACCCTAATGCTATTCAAGATGTTGTGATCAAACTTGATGCAATTTTTTCTCTCAAAGACATTGTCTTTCTTAAGTATTTTTTTGGGATTGACGTTCTTTATGGAACCAATGTGGATATTCTTCTTAGTCAACGAAAATATATTTTGGATTTGCTGATAAGATATGATTTTGATAATGCAAATAGTCTGCCTACTCCCATGGTAACCAATTGCAAGTTATCTATACATGATGGGAGTCTAGTTGAAGATGCAACTAAGTTAAGAAGGATTATTGGTCCGCTACAGTACATTGTTATAACTCGCCCAGACATTGCGTTTGCAGTGAACAAAGTCTGTCAGTTTATGCAGACTCCTCATGACTCACATCTACAAGCTGTAAAGCGTATCCTTTGATATTTACAAGGGACTCTTGATTATGGTCTTAAGTTTTCTCCTAATTCTAATTTGACTGTCACAGGGTTCGTTGATGCTAATTGGGGAACTAGTTTCGATAATAGGCGTTCGACATCTGGTTATTGCATCTACTTTTGTGGCAACCCAATCTCTTGGAGTTCCAGAAAATAACAAGTTGTGGCTCGTTCGACAACTGAGGCAGAGTACCCAAGTGTAGCATGTGCAACAGCTGAAATAATATGGATGCAATCTCTATTGAGTGAGTTGTTTGTTAATTTAGAAAGGGCTCATGTGTTGTGGTGCGATAACACAAGTTTCGTTGCTGTTTCTTCTAATCCAGTTATGCACTCCAAATTTAAGCACGTTGAACTAAATTTGTTTTTTGTTCGTAAACAAGTTTCTGTAGGCAAGCTACAAGTCAATGAGATTTCTGCTTATGAACAAGTGATAAATGCTCTCACCAAGCCCTTGTCAGCTTCCACATTTCACAAACATCGAGTCAAGTTGTCAGTTGTTCCTATGCAGCTGCTGAAGAGTGCAGAGTTCATTGAAAACAGAAATAGTCCAGCATAAAGGTTTGGTTGTGTAACGTGTTTTGTTTTTCCTAATTGGTTTCTGTCTTTTCTTAGCAGGTTTTTTAGAGATTTTCTATGCAGAGGGAATGTTAGGAATGTAATTAGTCACCTGTTATTGACTGAGGTGATTGAAGTTGGTTAGAAATGGTTAGGAATTTGTTAGTGTGGTTTCTTAACCAACTCAACACCTCTTATACCTCATGTATATATTAACTGGTCTTCATTTGAAGATATTACAATTACGAAATCAATAAAACTATCAGAGAGTACCGCCTCTCTTTCTCCATTAACAGTTTCTTATTCTCTTACTTTCATTGTTCATATTTTACTCACTAAGCTTGGTTTATAGATCTTAACAATACTACTGTTGGGAATAAAATATTACCCCTTTAAAGGAATGCTCCCCAACCAAACATGGGTATGAGATTTCAGAAAAGATCATTCCCCCTTTAAGGGAATGCCGTTGTGGATTTTAATACCAGCCATAAATACATTTCTGCAACTTTGGGTATCGGTACTGGAAAGTAGGTATCGGTACCTACCAAAACAAGAAAGATCTATTGCACATAAATGCAAAGCGTACCGGTACACGGTACATTCGTATCGGTACTGTACTTCGGGTATCAGTACGGAGGCTTTCGTATCAGTACACGAAGTGCTCTCTAGAAACTTAAAAACAAAAGGGCATTGTCGTACCGGTATGGGCGGCTTCGTATCGGTACTAAGAGTATCATACCAATATCAAAGGCCTATTTTTGAAACACTATTTTAAAAAAGTTTGTTCAAGTCAAAAACACCTTTAAAAACTTTTAAACATATTTTTCAAGTTAAATGGACTTTGAATTGTTTTTGCAATATTTGTTCAAATCCAAAAACATTTTTCTTTGAGTTATATCAAAATTAATATCCCAACAGTATATATATTTCGCTCGAGTCTTTTGGTTGGATTTTTAACCTTTTCTATGTATGATCCTTGTATGATCTAAAGTGGCTAGTAAATGTTATAGAAAAACGTCCAAATTATATATTTAGGTTACGATGATAGTCGTGAACTCTTATTATAATTTTGGATATTTTTTAATAAGACTAGTGCCTTCTATTAAAAAAAGATATAGTAATTAAATTTGTCAATAATCTCTAAAGCAAGTGGTTAAAATTTTCAGTTGACATCATCCCCTCGTCTTTAAGTTGTGAGTTAGAAACTCATTAAGAACAAATTCTCTCTCCCTTCTTCCTAAGAAGAAATTCTTCAAAAAAAAAAAACTACTAACTAAATTAAAATAGACAAGGCTAATGGGTTGAATGGACATTGTTAGTTGGACATGCCAAATTAACACTTGAAAGATTTAAAATTTGTGTAATCTAAAATCTCTTGGCACAATCTTTTTTTTTCTTTCAAATATGTAAATATATTTAGGGTAAACTACACAGATGACCATTGAATTATAGGTTTTGTGTCAAAATGACCACTATATTATTTTTTGCCGCAAATGCACCACACAACTATTTAAATGGTTCCATTTTAGCCACACGCCGTTAAAAAAACGAAAAAGTTAACGGAACTGTTAAAAAAATTAGTATAATTACACATTTGGTCCTCTATATTTATACAATATATCAATTTAGTCATAATTTTAATCTAATAAAATAAATTAATTATTCAATAAGATGGTGACACATGTCATCCTCATTGGAGTAGGAAAAATGAAAACTAATGAACTGCCCTTGGTAGGAATTGAACATGGGACCTTATGGGTGTAGTGGCGCGAGTTTGCCACTGAGCCAAGCATATAATTGTAATATATAATACTAATAATAATATATGTGTTATACATATGGAGAAATTGAATATATATGATGAACTTCAATAGTATATCACAGTAAAGGATTTGCTCGATTCTCAAAATTTGTATTGTTTTTCTTCATTTCCAGTATGATTCTGAGGTTTGGTTTAAAGGTTTTATCCCATTGATACATTTGAATTATCCTAAAAGTTTATCCATTTTGGTTTGTTTATATAGTTCACTTTATGAACTTAGAGTTTTCCATTAAAAGGGTGTGTTTATATTGGAGACTAATGAGTTTTTTTCTTTCTTGGG
Source organism: Hibiscus trionum (assembly GCA_030270665.1). Lineage (NCBI taxonomy): Eukaryota > Viridiplantae > Streptophyta > Magnoliopsida > Malvales > Malvaceae > Hibiscus > Hibiscus trionum. The sequence goes on along the minus strand of BSYR01000010.1, from coordinate 74,521,889 downwards.
CAGATACGAGGGTTTGGTGAATTTTCGAAGAACATTTGAACTATGTTGCCTGTTTGCTCAGCCACCCCTGGTTGTTCTTCACATTCTCAGGTGAAATTTTCATTTTTATTGAACCATAAATTCCTTCTTGCATGCACTGTTTGACTTTGAAGTCTTTTAATATGTCGTACTTGTTCTGGGAATTTATTTAATAGGATAAAATTGTGGAGAGTCAATGTTTGGTTTGGTTTGGTTCCATTTCCAAGGTATACATTTTCTCATGTAATGTTTTTCCTTAATCTTGACATTCCCATAATACGATGCCTCTAGCAGCTTTCGTTCCATGGAGGTTTTCGACCTTTCACTCCATTCCAAAAGGACTTTCAGTTCAGATGTAATGCTCAAGACAAGTCTGTTCTGGGAATGTCAAATGGAAATCTCCATAGAATGTCTTTTAAACCCCAATCGGCGGAACCTTTCTACTTCGGTTTTGCGGAAACCAACGAACAACCAGTGCCTATGGACCTTATTAACAATTATTCTTGCCCAGACAAGTTAAATGATGTTAACTGCAACGTTTCTGATGTCTAGAGTTCTTTAGTGGAAGCAGTAAATGAATCGAATCCATTAGACGAGAAATTTTTGGATTTGACAAAGCAATCAGTTGAAAATGTCAATAGTTCCATGGGGACAGTTGGATCTGAAACCATGTCAACTATTGACACAATGGTTGAGAATCCAATTGCAGCGCCTAGCACCCTGACTTTCGATAATGATTCACCATCCAGTGTAACAAACAGTCTTGATGATTTTCTGACTGGTGTTAATGAGTCCTTCAGCTCTTCAGTAAACAAGGGAGAGAATGCTGTAAAAAGCTTACTGGATAAATGAAAACACTACAGTTTGTTTTTTCTTTCTCCATATGTATAACACATATATTATTATTAGTATTACATATCACATTTATATGTTTGGTTCAGTGGCAAACTCGCGCACGCTACACCCCCAAGGTCCCAGGTTCGATTCCTACCAAGGGCAGTTCCTTGGTTTTCATTTTTCCTATTCCAATCAGGTGGTGACACGTGTCACCATCTTATTGAATAATTAATTTATTTTATTAGATTAAAATTAGGACTAAATTGATATATTGTATAAATATAGAGGACCAAATGTGTAATTATACCAATTTTTTAACACCGTTAACTTTTTTGTTTTTTTAACGGCGTGTGGCTAAAATGAAACCATTTAAATAGTTGTGTGGTGCATTTGCGGCAAAAAATAATATAGTGGTCATTTTGACACCAAACCTATAGTTCAGTGGTCATCTGTGTAGTTTACCCATATATTTATCTAAAAAATATGAAAATTAATCTGTGTAGCCCTAAAAAAAAAAGTTTAATTTGTATAACGTATTGATTCAGTTGCTATCGATATTTTTACAAATGAAAATTTTAAATGGACATAAACGTATAATGTATAGATTAAAAAATATAACAAAATACGAATATAAAACTAGCAATTTATATTAAACTAACAAATGAATCTATAACAATGCAAAATATAACATGTATGTTCTAAAATCTCATTGAGAAGCTCAATCTTTCTGAATAATGCCATTGCCCATTGGTTCAACCTTGCTTCTCATGACTTCCCTCTTCATCCCACCAGAAGAAGATCAACTGGATGCTTCACTAGCTCCTTCCAAAAGCCAAGGAGTGGCTAAGCATATTACTTTCGGGAGAGGACCTGGAACCACAGGCTTGGTCATGGAGATGCAGAAATTTGTACATGAGGGCTCCGAGAACGGCTCCGATTATAGGGGCTGTAAGATATATCCAGATGTTCTCGAAGTTTCTCGAGACGATCGCCGGTCCTATGGACCTTGACGGGTTCAGCGATCCTCCAGAAACGGGACTGCAAGTAAGATCAAAACCCAAAAGTGTTGATCAGTTTCAGCCAAATGACCTAAATGAAAGAAACCGAGAGCTTAGTGTGTGCGTGTGTAAGTATACCCCGAGATCAGGACTGCGAGCCCAATGGCTATTCCAATAACCAAGCCAGATACTTGACCAACCTGCAAAAATCCAGGGTTATGGATCCTGATTTGTATTTTCATTTTGGTCGAAATACGTTGTCGATACTTATACTTAAATAAAGTTACTATTAGTACACTCATTCTAACATGTTAACTTGGTAAGTAGATTTTGACAGAAAATACTAACAACAAAGGCAGATCTTGGCAAAATAGTTCTAGGGTCTAATTAAAATTTTCAAAAAATTAAGGGGACTTGATTAAAAATATTCAGAGTTTTTAGGGTTTAATGAGAATTTGTAAAAATTCAGAGGGGTCTAATTAAAATTTACAAAGATTTTGATGACTTAATGTAAATTTCCCAAATTTGTTTTGGAGCTAGAGCCCTCATCTAAATAACAATGTCAACAATTTAACTAGAACTTTTAAATAAAAAAGGTAAGAAGATTTAATTTTAAACTGAACTACATATCAAGTTTTATCAAAATATAAGGACTGATAACGTATTTTGACCATGTTTAAGTTTTTTTTAAGATTCTGATTAATATTGGACTAAATATCTTCAGTTCAGTTCCCTTACAGATTCTGATTGTTGAGTGACTGCTGCAACAACAAAAACGACGATGAAAGTGGAAATGAGCTCCACCATGAACGCGGATCGACACCCTTGGCTCGGTTGTGTCAACATAAGATCCGATTCAATGCCATAGATGAACTCTCCCATCAATGTTGCCAATACAGACCCCAGAATCTGAGCCAATATGTAAAGTGGTACCTGTCAAACAAAAAAACAGAGAAAATTCATGTTTGCTGCCACCTAAAAACTATAGAAACAAAATTGTAAGTTACTTGTAGGACAAGGTATTGTTAAAATCACCTTGGACCAAGGAAAATAGCCAAATGCTGCAATGGCTATGGTGACAGCCGGGTTCACATGAGCACCGGATATCGATCCGATCGAGAAAATCAGAACAACAATAGTTAACCCTGCCGTAATGGCATACTCCAGCAGAGCCTCTCCTCCTCCTGTCTGCTTGGTGCTCGAAATGATCCCACTAATGCAGAACATCAAAATGAAAGTCCCCAACATCTCAGCCAGGATCTGTAATGCACATTGTGTAAGTAAAGTAACCCGGACTCGATGTTGAACACACGAAGCGAATCGGTTTCTTACCGCACGTGCAGGGTTGAGATCTTTGCCTCGAGGGAAGCAATGAGAGGCGGCGTTCTCGATCGAAATGTCCGCATTCGGGGACGTGGGACTAGAACCCGTCTCACGATCGTCTCTGGAAAGGTGACCGATTGATTCATTGTTGGGAATGGAGGTGGGGAGATTGTTGTCTTTGAAAAAATGTTTCATTTTGATGATGAGAGCGTTCATGGCAAGCAAGCCGATCGATCTGAAAGACAAAGCAGTGTCATCTTGTTGTCCTATATATATATATATATATAAAGCCTAAAGGCAAGGGTGTAAAGAACATGTATAGTAGAAAAGGTGAATTAAAAATCCATTCTTGCCCACAGGTACTAGGGTCATTGATATAGCAAGGGGGAGTTTTTAATATGGTTGGGTTGTTTGTTGTTCACGCAGTTTCAGCTGCTAAAGTGGGATGGTGGAAGTTTGACAAGAAATTCAGCCATTTCTCAACTCTAAACACATTTCTTGTGCTCCACAGGATTGGCTCATGTGAGGACACCAATTTGTTTGTACTTCTTTACTCTCTCAATCAACTCATAAGATTTACAAGGTTTTTCCTTTTTCCCCGGATATGAGACTACTAAAACTGATATTCCTCTTGTCCAATTTGGTTCAAATGTCTATTATCATTCCTTCCAACCACTTATTCACATGTTAATGTTAATCAGGGACGAAATCAAGATTAAGGGTTGAGAGACAAATATAAATATTTAAAAAAGTGAGAAGTAAATGTATACTTAATCTATTTATTTTTTAAAAATATATATATTACAAAGATAAAAGAAAATTAGCCCCTCCCGGGGCTTTAGTCCCTTCGTCCCGGTGTAATTTTTTTATTTGACCACGTACAAGGCCAAAATATATTGTAATATGCATGAAAAATTTTTTTAAAAAAAAAAGAATCATTATTTTCAAACAATTTTCCGTCAAGAATAATAATGAGATACTTTTGTTATATAACTTTAAACCCACACACCGATTTATATGGGGCTAAATCTAGCTGAGAGCCCAAAAGATATAAAACAGACCATGACATGATCCGTTTGGTTGTTTGAACTTCACTACAATTACTAATTTAAATTGAATTAGATTTTAAAACTTGTAGTATATGGTTTGATCCTGTTTTGGGTTAAAATTTATGATCATTGTCTACATTTTATGTAAGTCTACAGTGCATGAAGGATTAATTCTGGACTTGTTCCAAGAAATATCATAGGGAAAAGAAAAGTTGTTTAACTTTGACCACTCATGACCAAAGAGTAGTTTGATTACATCTAATACTATGATACATCAATCATTACCGTCACCTTATTTTTTAAATTTAAATTAGACCTCGTTAAAAATTCATTTTATAACCAGATTTAAGTAGAGATTTGAATCCGAACATTGAAATAAGAAAAGAGTGTCTAGGATTTATATTACTCAAAAAATAATATTCGAAAATTAGCAGTTTAAGAGACCCGCACTAATAACCCCCCCCCCCCCCCCCAAGAACAACATAACTCATGTAAATAGACTCAAGTGCTAAGTAACACCATCATCCTTTTTTATTTATAACGAGTGGTTTTTAATCTATAGATTAATTAATTCAAGATATTATAAGAGTTTATCATGTAAATAACTCTCTTAACTTAGTGTGCTTTATTTTTAACATCAAAATTTAAACATCATACATTCCTTAAAAAATTTAGTGTATCATCCCACTAAACTAAATGGTGGTTACTTCTATCATCATCCCACTTTAATACACCATTGCCCCGTTAACATAGAAGAAACCCAAAGCATAAACGTGGACACCTCTATAAGACAAGCCCAATGACCATTCCAATGTAGAACAACTTCCATTTCACCATGTTAGAAAAGTGGTGTAGTAATAATTTAAGAATAATAGAATACCGTAATAAAAATAAATAATAATAAATTAAAAATAGAACTTGAAATTAGACATTGTTAAAATTAGAAGAATTTTTGTTGAGACCTATGAACAGTTTCCTTAAGATAGATTCGTCCTCTCCTCTGTGCTTTAGTAACGTTGGACGTCTATCTCTCAGGATACAACAACAAACGTTCACATCAATAGCACAATTGTAGTGAACAATATAACTCAATCTTGCCTTTCTCTATCACCGAAAAATATAACAAACTTTAAAAGGACATGACTTATTATTAACATGTCTATTCACCAAGTGACGTGACTTAGCATCAATATTATTCAACCAATATATATAATTTTTCCAACACACCCTTACCTCACGTAGACGTAAACAAAACATCAATCAAAAGTAATTTAAAAATAAAAGGAAAAAAAAAACTAAGACCAATATGTTTTTTTAATCCTAAATCAAATCAAATATGATCATCCAATTTGAGAGAGGTGATTTTTTAATATATATATTAATCCATAAAAGCCTTCGTCTACCTGTAATTCAATTCTGGAAAACAAATATAAAAAATAAGGTAATCAATAAACTTTAAAACACTTTAATTATAAAATTGGATTTTAGTTTGGGTTCCATTAGGGCCGTTAAACCATTAACAACTACATATTGTGAGAGTTTGGTTTTAACATGGAAACCAAGACAATATTTTCTCGTTTCACCTCATCACTTTCTTTTATTAAAAATAAGATTTTATTTTCTACCCATTTTTAGATGTCGTCGGAAACCATTATTCAGTATTTATTATGATCACTTTAAACATTGATACGCTCGTCTCATTGTACTTCATCACTTTATCAGTTTATTTTTAAAAATCTCATTAAAATCTCACTTTTTTTGCAAAGCAATTCAATTTTATTAATATGCTTATGCAATTGCCAAACAATGGCATAATATTAGCCAAAATAGCAGTACCTTTAAACATCACAACACTAATATGATCATATTCCTTACACTAAAAAACTCACAAAATTAAACACAAAAATTCATTATTGCGGGTTTTCTCGAATTTGAAGGGTTTGGGTGTTTGTTCAAAATTTCGAATTGTGAGAAGCATTCTTTCGAGAGGACGGACAACTTTCCTCGAAACTAGTTTTATCGGACGACCGTCAAAGGAGATTGGAGCATTAGAACGTTAGACCTTTAGACATATTTTCATCTATTGTGAGTATGTTTTGTGGAAAATCAATCTAAGGAGGATAAATAAGTCGATCTTTTCATAAATGGTGATTGATGATTGTTATGACTCTAGTCTAGGTAAGGTTGTTAGTCATTTTGTAAAGGTCGTTGAGATTGAGCCGAGTCAGCGGTGACGGTTAGGAAGTTGTTAGTTTCCCGTTATCCAGCTAATTCACTCATCTCCTTGTATAAATTTCACCCAGTCTCGTTTTAAGATATTATGGGTTTTATCAATAAAATAGAGAGTGTATTGTTTTCTCTTTCCCATCTTCCTCATATCTCTAAGGTTTTAAAACCTTAACAATGATGGGCGATAATTGCTTAGCATCAACGGTCCGAAGAATTGAGATTTTTTGGGGAAAAAAGGAAAAAAAAACAGTCACGTCATCACCCGTTAAAGAATTAACGACTCAATGCCCTAATTGAATCCTAAACTAAAGTTCAATGCTAAAAGTTAAGCATTTTAATAATTTAGTGACAAAATCTATACAAAGACTAAAGTTTTGTGACTAATGGTGTAATTCACCCTAAAAATATTTCCCAATAATCTCATTTACATCAATTATCCAAAAAAATCTCATTTACATCTATATTATTTCGTATTGTAATTTTTAACATTAATGTATACTCGTGTAGACTTATTCATTTTAATATTATTTATAAAAAACCGATAACCATTTTTTATAAAAAAATTCGTAAAAATCAAAATATCAATATTTTGATTTTTAGACTACATTAAAATCAATAAAAGCAGTCAATGACCTTTTGATCCAGAGACAAGACGTCTATAGTGTAATTTTTAATATCAATATAAGAAAAATTATTTGATACACAAATTGTGTAAATTTTACACAACTTTGTTTATTTTAGAATTTTGAGGTCCTATTTAGTGTTTAGGCTTTAAGAGTTGAAGTTTTTTAGAGTTTACGATTTTAAATTTGAAGTTTGAGAGTTCAAATAGACAAAGTTGTATAAACTTTAGTTTACTTAATCGAAAATTATTCTTAGTATAAACTCACGAAAACTAACCACTGTTGTGGATACAAAAAAAATTGCATTATCATCAAATTATTTGGTGATAATACAATCTCAAATTCAAATCCTGAAGAACTTGTACTCTGCTTGTTTAAAAAAGGGAGAGAAGGGATAAGAATGAAAACGATGGACTCCTTTGAAACTATAACAAAACAATATCGGAGACATTGATAAATAAACGATGAAAGTAAAGAAACAAATTAGAGGGGGTGTGGAGGGTTTCATCCATAGGCCATGGGTTGCATAGGAAATTTGTTGACAAATCTACGTGAAAGGAGGGGAGTAGGCCCTCAAATGGATCGTCCATTTGACAGCCTACCGACGTGTGATAAAAATAAGGGTAAACTATATTTAGTGGTCATTAAACTTTTAATATGCTTTCAATATGGTCATTAAAATCAAGAAAGTGGTTGACGTTAAAAAACTTTCATTTCGGTCACTGAACCGTTAATATTTGAGTAAATCAAAGGTGTGGCACTTAACTTTATAGGGTATTTAGAAGTGACACCGGACTTTTCAAATTTTGTATTTTTTACCTCAAATCATTGAAACTTTTCAATTTGGCCATGATTTTGCTAGAATTCATAGTTTTTGAGGTTTAGGGGGTACTTTTCTAAAAAAAAACTAGAAGTGTAATGGTTAAACTGTGAATTCTAGTGAAATCAGAACCAAATTGCAACGTTTAGATAATTTGAGATCAAAAGTACAAATTTTAGAAAGTTCGGTGTCACTTATAAAAACCCTAAAGAGTTAAGTGATTCAATCTATGATCTGCCCGGTTTTAAGGGTGTGGCAGTTGTTTACCGGTTCAGTGATCTAAATGAAAGTTTTTTTATTTATTTCGGTGGTCACACTAAAAGCGTTCTAAAAGTTCAATGACCACTTACATAATTTAACCTAAAAAATAAAAATAAAAATAAATGCAAGGGTGGTGATTGTTTTAAGAAGGGGGAGGGGAGCAATTAGCAGTTGGTTTTGGCCTAATGCTATGAGCCGCATGCAACTTTATTACGTGTGATTTTTATACGGAAGCCGTTGTTGTGTTGTTGAGCCCCGAATGTTATGTCGTCCTTTTGCTACCAAATACAAACCATCGTTTCCTGCAATGAACAATAATATATAATATATCTCAAATTATTATTATATAATCTCAGTCTACCAGCCTGAATGTGACCCCTACTTTATGGTGTTTGAAATGACCATGCCTGTCTCGCCACTGTCCTACTCTTGCTCCCCCTCGGTGCCATTGCCCAACCCAACAACCAAGATACGCACTCCACTCCGCACACACCTCCGTGACACCGGTGAATTCAGAAATATTTTTTTAGAACATATTATAAGTGAATTTAAAAATTTTAGAGCGGGCACAGTCAATAAAATAGATAACTGATGTAAAAAAATTCAGATTTTATAATGTATACAATCAGTGAATAACAGAAGGAATTTCAGATTTTAGTGTTCACCCTTCACTACACGTGGATTCACAGTATTCGGTGGTCTGTTCGACACAAGAGGACAACACACAAAGTTCTGCCGCACCCCAGAACAAGCTTGCAAGATTCGAAATATCAATTAATAATTTCCCCACCTCGTCTTCCTCCTTTAGCTTCTTGGCATCGTAATAATAATGGAATAATAATGGCGTGTCGTTCATCATTGGATACTCATTACAGTAGGGAAAACTCAAATTGGCATCCGGCCCATCAGCAGTTGTTGTTTTGTTCGGCAAACAGTTGAACTTGTCGAACTTGTCAATCAGGCATTTCAAAGGATGGTTTAAAATGTTTTTGCCATTGTTTGTGGAGTAAATTAAGTACATATGGATACCCATCTTGTGTTTTTGCTTGTCCTTTCGTGGTAAAAGTATGTTGTTTGAATTTAAAGATTTTGTATTTTTATTGTCATTTCTGGTCATTTTATTGATGTAACGTTAGAAATTAAGATTATGAGACAAAGTCTAGTTAACAATAAAACTGGGAGGTAATGTTTAAATAAATTAAAAATTGGGGTCCAAATAAACAATTTTCTCATTACATTTTTTAGTTAATTAATGTAACATTAATTTTAAAATGTGAAATGGTGTTTTCAAGTGACATAATCTTATCCGAACTCGTATTATCTTTCATCAGTTAAATACAATAATTCGAGTCAAATTACAATAGATCAGATAAACATCGAACAATTAACGTTCATTCATCCATCCATCCATCACCGGTTGTTTTTATTATTAAAAAACAGTTGAACGTGTCAATCAAACTTTTAAAAAGGATGGTTTATTGCCATGAGTGTGAATAATGTGTGTTGTCATTGTTTATGTTATGGATTAAGTACAAATGGATTCCCATCTTCTGCTTCTGCTTCTGCTTGTTCTTTTGCTGTGCATATGGAATTAAAGGTGGCATTGCCATTGTCCGAACCCACTTTCATCTCTTATGTTCGGGCGTGGGATTTTGGGCACCAATAGAGACAAAAGGGAAAAAGAAAAAAGGAAATTAACCGTTAGGTCGCGGTCAAAACAAAAATCCTTAAACTAATGCTTGAATTCAAAATTAATTCTTAAACTTGAAAACATTCTAATCGAATCCTCAAAGTATCAAACAAGTGCATATACTTTGTCATGAGTGTGGTATGAAGAAATAAATAACTGAACCGACTATGAAATGTTGTTTATTTCATGATTAGGGATCGAACCCTCAACTATATGATTAAGAGATGAGGCGAACAATTATGGTGCCGTATGAGTAAAAGTTAAAAAGCGAGGATTGAAGTGGGGCAGGAGGGAATGGATGAGAGAACAGCAGAAGAGTGGGGGGCTAAGAAAAAGACTGATGCGGCTGAGATCTTTCATGGGGGAATGTGCGCCCTCACGTGTTCAAGTTGAATGTAGCAAACAGTGGGGTTTAGAAGAAAGGACATAATCTCCCCAAAAGAAGTTCAACTTTTCCGCTTCAAATTAAGAATTAATGGTTCAGCCTTGTATCTTTACTTAAATATCAAAGTGCTGAGGAGTCCGAAAAGAATGAGGGTGGTTGTTTCATCTTTTTTAATTTGAGTAAAGAGTCGCGATTAATTATAATTATGGTGGAGATGAAGAAGAAGAACAGAAATGAAATATAGATCAACCCTTTTATACTGATCCAGCTTAAGGAAAACCGATAGCCCCTCAGGTATATGTTGGAGGTCTAACAGGGGTGTTAAGTCAAGAGCTTTTAGGATATGATGATGGATGTTACTAACTTAATGTCTTTATTGTTAAGGTATATCACAAAAAACGACTAATGTCTATCTTCAATACATATCAACGAAACGTAAAAGATTAATCTTTGAACGCGTTCCACTGTATCCATCTCTTAAAAAATCAAAACATATATTTTTAAGTTAAGCTTTTATAATTTTGAAAGGTACATTGCTTACAATAATACTTTAGTAATGGTTTCTCGTAAGATGTGCTTGCTTCTGGGTTGGATGGCAGTGTGCAGTCAACTTTTCGAGGATTTGGATGGATGCTCCCACCATTGCAATATTACACAGATTTCCCCCACAAAAGTCTAACCTACTGTGCCTGGTTTGGCTCCGTAAACTATACTATACCATTACTTTTCACGTTACGAGAAAATAAATGATTATAAGATAATATTAGTAACATGGTATTAATAGATTGATCAAAGGCATATGCTATATAGGGATGAGTGTATGTGTATTGGCAGGGAGTTGCATGGAATTATTATTAGGTAATAATAATATTCATTGGGTTTTGGGGAATGGCAGAAAGTAGGTAGAATTAAGAAATCAAAAAGCTGAGTTGAATGCAAAATGTCAAACACTAGGGTTGCTGTTTCTGGGAACTGGGGTTTCAAACCAGCTCTCCTCCCATTGCTTTGCCCTGTCCTTACTTGCTAACCCTAATGCTCTTAACTTTACTTCTTTACATGCACCTCTACTATCACCATTGTTTTGAATTTGTGTTCTTGTTCGCTAATGCAATTGCTGCTTCTACCCCCTTCCTATTCCTCTTATCTCTTGTTCTTAGATTCTTTTTCACCCCAACCAATGCCCCTTTTGTTTATTTATTGGGTAAAATACATAAATCATCACTTAATTTTACTCTCAAACCTATTTTGGTCACTGAAGTTTTAAAATATTCAACATAATCACTGAAGTATAGACGTTAAACGTTTTTTGTCACTCTTTTGTTAACTTTTTGATGACGTCTATTTACCGGTGAACATATCAACTTTTTTAAGATCCGAACGGTGGAAAGCTTCATCAGCACGAGGGAAGCAATATACTGAGAAACGGACTTCATCTGACGATGCATGGAGAAGAGAGATCGATAACAGAAAAATCGAAAGGTTTTTGGTTGATTCATGGACTTTGAGGCACTTTCGGCAAAATGGAAGTCGAATTCAGACTCAAGGGGCAAGACGAAGTGACTAGTTAAATTTGGCACCGAACGACCTCCATATGCAGTGTACATGTGATGACAGTGAACGATGGAGTGACAAAAAACATTTAATGTCTAAACTTCAGTGACAAAAAATGTTTAACGTCTAAACATTAGTGAGTAAATTGAACGTTTTAAAACTTTAATCACCAAAGTAGAATTGAAAGTAAAATTCAGCGATAATTTACGTAACTTATCTTTTACCTATTTATTCAATCATTCGGTTGCATTTTTAAATAGGAATCTTCCGATGTTCGATAATCAAATCATCTTACAAAAATGAGAAAATTGACATTTCAGTCCTTTTTTTTCAAAGACATTTTAGTCTCTTTAAACTTTATAAATTTATAAATTGGTGTAATGGTAAAATTGTACTTTAAACTTGAAAACAATTTAATAATTTAATCCTTGAAAAGAGAATGCCAGTTTTACCTTTAACGAAACTTGACCTCGAGATTTTAATTTTCACGTGAGAGAGATCAAACTCCTTTTTTTTTTCTCTATAAATATAGTATTGGTTTAATTATATAGTAATAAAGAAGGGGGAAAAAGGGTAGTCTACCCTACAGTAATTGACTAATTGTGCCATTTTCCAATAGTATGGACAGACATTTGTGTAAAGTTTCGTTGACTATTTGCATCTATTAATGGGTTAGAACTTAGATATACATATACTTTACCCCAAAATACCGTGCCTTGGTTTTGCATATAAAAAAGAATTTAGTATATTAGTCGGTTTCTGTTATAATATATAAGTATATATATTTTTACGATAAATTGCGCCTAGTTAAAAACTCTCTCATAATTCAGTTCAAAAGAATTTAAAACCTAATCGACGGAAGGGAAAAAGAGAACACGTACAATATTATTAATACTCGAAACTGTTAATAATATTATGATAGGTTCTTTGGTTCTAAATGTTTTATTGTGTTCGATGTGTTTGGATTATTTTGACTTGATATGTATATACTACCTTTTGCACTCTTTTTCTTCCATTTAGGATTAAGAAAGTATTTTTTAATAAGGCACAAGGTAGTATTTTCCGTTTTTCAAACAAAAAATACTCGAAACTATTACACAGTACCGAAATATATTCACTTATATTTATTTTATAATTTATATTCAGATTCATTAATACTTCTTTTGGTAATATTATTTTTGAGACTTGAACATAAGTTATATTGTTAAAATAGTATTAAATGTTTGGATGAGTCTGACACGCTCGACGAGCACCACTAACGACGAGCACCGATCGAGCACATTAATTCAATTTATAAAGATTAAACATCAAAAAGACTCACCGTATAATTATAAATTATTTAAAAATCAAAAAGTAAATTAATTAAATTAAATTATTTTGTTTTTAATTTTCTTTTAAACATAAATTAAAATACCTATCTACCCATAAATTACAAACCATTAATTTTTGTTCATTTGAAATCTAAGCCACCGCCCCTGTCACTGTCTTTCAATTGCAAAACTTTGCCATAAACTAATGGGTAATTTGTTTAATACCGTAGTGTATTTGAGCATCCATTTGGGTAAATTACAAAACTCGAATTCACATAAAAACGAGCCACCGAACGCAACCATCTTCAACCTCATCCTTTGTCGCCGTTGTCTTTGAATACTTGGGTTGAGATTCAGATCCTCGCTGCATATTATCAAACATAAAAGCCGGAAAAAACTAATTTATAAGGTCTACTTCCCTTGAAATCAACGGGAGAAAAAAAAACAACAGCTTGAATTTCAAATGAACAAAAATTAGAATTTTGTAATTTAAGGGTGATAAGTATTTTGATTTATGTTTAAAAGAAAATTAAAAATAAAATAATATATTTTAATTAATTTACTTTTTAATTTTTAAATAATTTATAATTATACATTGAGTCCTCTAAATTTTAAATCTTTATAAATTAAATTAATAATGCTCGTCAGTGCTTGTCAAGCGCTGTAGAATTTTCTTAAATATTTTATTATTGAACTCAATATTTATTAATCTTGGTAGTATATTTCATAGCAATTTAATAGTTAGAATGTGTAGAAATAATCTTTTTCTTTCGATCTTTTTCCAAAATATTGATGCTTTTGATTTTATTTAGTAATTGAAAGATAATTAATATTCGTATAATTAATAGCAGTATCAAACATGACTTTTGTATCTCCTAATAAAATTTTAAAGAAGGATTAAAGATTTATTAGCTAATGTTAAGCTGGGATGGACAAGAAAAAAAATTCTGAATTTGTGGAGTTTCAATCAATCTCAGGTTATTTCGAAGCAGTTTTAAAAAAAATCAAATTTCGGGATGGGTCGAGATAGATTTTTTTTTTTAATTTTGAGGATAAAAAAACCATTCAATTCCACAATCCTAGTCATATCAATCAATGTTAAATTAAACTATTAAGTAAACCCTAATGGAAGCGTGTCCTATCGAAAACCCTAAGCAAATTGTTTTCCCACCGGCGGATCCGGCCCTGGCCCCGCCGGCCGTTCCCCTGATCGGACTGTAGTGGAGGCGTCTCGCGAGAGTTTGTTTGGGTTCCCTACGTTGCTGGAGCGGCCCAGCTCGCCTTCCTCGTTGGAGGATAGTAGGTTGGTGAAGAAGGGTAGGCATCAGCATGTGAATCCGTTTTTTGAATCTGAGGCAGCGGAGGGGGTTGATTCTGTCATGTCAGAAGGCGGTGATGGCGGTGGTATGGCTGATAGCACCATCGGCGACGTCGGGAAGGTGAGTTCCCCATCACGTTTGTCTTATGCATGGGCTGTTCGCGGCTCGGAGAAACAGTCTTTGGACTCAGAACCTTTACCTGGACTAGACAATGTTGCCGTGGATGATGCTGATGTGGTTGTTGATCGCAGTGGACCTTTTCCGTCGGTGACCTTTTCGGAGAAGATTTATGAACGAATTGATCATAGCATGAGACGATCGGTAATTGTTCGTATGTTGGGTAGGCCAATTGGATATCGTACGTTATTGGGAAAGATTCGTACTTTGTGGCAATTGCAAGGTCAGTTTTAGGTTGTGGATTTGGAGAATGAGTACTATTTGGTTATCTTCGCCAAAGAAGCTGATTATGTGCATGTCTTAACGGAAGGTCCTTGGACGATATTCGGCAGTTATCTTACAGTCCAACCATGGAATCGTCAATTCCCAACGTCCGAAAGTCATCCTTCAAAGGTGGTGGTGTGGGTGAGGTTGTCGGGTCTCCCTTATCGTTACTACTCCAAGGCTTTATTTCGGTATATCGCCAATTTGATTGGCAAGGTTGTCCGAATAGACTACAGTACTCATGCGGGGGATAGAGGGCGTTTTGCGAGGCTTGCTGTGATGGTTGACTTAAACAAGCCTTTGATCCCGTGTGTTCAAATAGATGACGTTATGCAACATTTGGAATACGAAGGCCTTCAAAATATTTGCTTCCAGTGTGGTGTGTATGGTCACGTGAAGGAGACATGTGGGATTCACTCCGAGAACTCTGTTAGGGACTCATTGGCTACTTCGGATGAGGTCACAGGGGCGGTTCAGCAGGAGGCGCAGGATCGCGACTCAGTGTATGGTCCTTGGATGATAGCTGAAAAGCATAGAGGTCGCCCTCGTCGTGAGGCCGTAGCTCGTAAAGGGGTCAAAGACTTGGGTTCGCATGGTGAAGGTGGCTCGAGGTTCTCTATATTGGAAGGGGTTGATCGTGAGGTGGGAGTTGCTGTCCCAGCTGCTTCGCATGGGGGTGTTGTGCCAGTTGAGGGAGTGGCCCGATCGGGTATTTTGTCGGATAAGCCACGTTAGGGTGCTGTGTCACCAGGGGTAGAGCTAGGTTCGGACACTAGTGGGCTTGGTGGGGAGCACTGTTCATCGAGTGTAGTTGCCCCAGTGGAGTCGGACAAGAGCATTAGCAGGCAGAATATTCCGTCGGGTTCAATTGAAGTTGTGGCCTCGGATACAACTATGCCTCCTAAAGTTGTTTCACACACTGTTACTCATATGGCGGGGAATCATGCGGCACTGTCAATATTAGAGGCAGCCAATGAGAAACAACATGTAAGGTTGTCTCAACGGGGTGGTAAAGCTCCAAAGAAAGTACTTTCGGATAGAATTCGAAAGGGCTCTACTGCTCGTAAGGGTAAGGAAAATTGAGCCCCCACAACTCGTCGACTGTCGGACTAGATGCTGGTTTTTTCCTCAGGTTCTCTCCCGGTTGTAGGGGGCGATGTCGTGCTTGATGCTTCGCGCGAGCCGGGGAACGCAGCAGGGTCTACCTTGGGTCCTTATGTGGCATGCGATAATAGAGCTCTTGGTGAGTGCAGTAACAGGGACGTGATTGCTAATCCTTTGAATTAGCTTTGCGGCTCGGTTCTTTGTCTTCTTTTATTTACAATGATCAATTTTCTTTTCTGGAATTGTCAAGGGGCGGCTAGCCCTTTCTTTCGTGGACATTTTAAGGACTTTTGCAGGCAAAGTAGGCTGCATGTTGTTGCTATTCTTGAACCCAGGATTAGTAGCGTCACGGCAGATAAGGTTATTTCCCGTTTGGGCTTTCCTAACTCTTTTCGTGTGGAAGCGAGAGGTCTCAGCGGGGGTGTTTGGATTCTATGGCAACATTCGGTTCAGGTTGAAGTGCTCAGAGTCTTTAATCAGTTTATTCATGGAAGAGTTTGCAGGACTGGTTCTTCACGTTGGTTTTTCTTTACAGCAGTTTATGCAAGTCCGATTGTCTCTATTCGAAAACATTTGTGGGCTCGATTGACAGGTTTGAATCTTGGTGTTGGAGAGCCTTGATTGTTGGGAGGTGACTTTAACACTATCTTTCGAAGGGAGGAACGGTTAGGCGGCTCCACAAGGGGCAATGGTGTTTGTACGCTATTTAGGGAGTTTATTTTCGATATGGGTTTGTTTGAGGTTGAATACAGGGGTTCTGATTTTACATGGAAACATGGTGATCTTCACAAGCGGTTGGATAGGTGCCTTTATAATAACACGTGGGCTAGTCTGTTTCCCACAGCAGTGGTGACACACCTTGATCGAGTTGGTTCGGATCATTGTCCGCTTTGGTTTCATGATCAACGTCAGGTGGGAGGGAATAGTGAGCGTCCTTTCCGATTTGTAGCGGCTTGGCAAGATCATCCTGAATTTGCTGACTTTTTGCATAACACTTGGGATAATACGTTAGACGTTGCGGCTAATGTGGATAATTTTATGTGTAAAGTTCAGGATTGGAATGTTAATGTGTTTGGTCATATCGGTAAGAAAAATAAGGAGTTGCTTGCGAGGATTAGAGGATTGATAAAGCTCTTAGGGTGGCACATTCGGATTTTCAAGTTCGCTTGGATGCTACGCTACGTGCCGAATTAGATACCATCCTTCTTCATGAGGAGAGCCTTTGGTTGCAAAAATCTAGAGAACAGTGGGTACGGTTCGGTGACAAGAACACGAAATACTTCCACAATTGCACCATGCGGCGTCGAAGGTAGAATTTTGTGCAAGCGCTTAAGTTACCTGACGGTAGTTGGTGTTCAGATCAAGGGGTTTTACAACAATTAGCTGTGGACTATTATAAGACTTTGTTTGCATCGTCGGATGGTGTCGATATTAGTCTTGCGAGTAGGGGCTGTTTTCCCACGGTGGACGCGTCGTTCGTTAGGGACTTGTTGAGGCTGGTTTTTGATGAAGAGGTGAAGGTCGTCGTGTTTGAGATGGCGCCTTTGAAGGCTCCTGGGCAGACGGACTGCATGCTTTGTTCTATTAGCGCAATTGGCACATCGTAGGTCCTTCGGTGTGTCGTTTTGTGCGTGAAACTTTTGCCGGAAGGCCTTTCGACCATTCTCTGAATCACAAACTTCTTGTTTTGTTGCTGAAAGTTCGTAGTCCGGATTCGATTACACAATTTTGCCCAATTGGTCTTTGTTCGGTCTTATATAAAATAGTCACGAAGACCATTGTGAATCGACTCAAACCGTTGCTGCCTTATTGGATTTCTGATAGCCAGACGGTTTTTGTCCTTGGGCGTTCCATTACAGATAATATTATTATCGCCCAGGAGGTTATTCACTCCATGCAGACAAAGAAGTGTAGAGTGGGTTCGATGGCCATCAAAATAGACCTTGAGAAGGCATACGATAGACTCGAGTGGGATTTTATTAGGGACACGCTTGAGGAGATCGGCCTTCCTGTGGAGTTTTGTGACTTAATAATGCGCTGTGTTTCATCGGTTTCTACCCAGGTATTATGGAATGGGTCTGCCTCGGCTCCTTTCTCTCCGTCTCGGGGAATTCGGCAAGGAGACCCGTTGTCGCCATATCTATTTGTGCTTTGTATGGAAAGGTTGGCACTTTCAATTCGCGACAAGGTGTCTTGTAGAGCTTGGAAGCTGGTTCGTTTAGTTTGTCGCGGTCCAGAGATTTCACATTTATTCTTCGCCGATGACATGATCTTATTTTGTGAGGCATCTTCATCGCAGGTTTCGGTTATAGATGAGGTTTTGCGCCGTTTTAGTATTACATCGGGTCAGAAAGTAAGTATCGCGAAGACTAGTATCTATTTTTCTCAAAACGTGGATCCTATGCTTAGGGATGTTATTACCTCCTATTTCGGTTTTCGTCAAGTCGCAGACTTGGGTAGATACTTGGGTGTTCCCTTGTTGCATAGGCGTGTGACTAACGCCTCTTACCAATTTGTCGTACAACGTGTCCGTGATAAACTTTCAGGTTGGACGGCCAAGTCACTATCACTCGCAGGTAGGATTACACTTGCTAAATCGGTCCTTTCGGAGATTCCTTATTATGTCATGCAGTCCACTCTTTTGCCCAAAGGCACTTGCCGGGAGATTGAACAACTTATCCGGAATTTTATCTGGGGTAACTCTGAGGGTCGATGGGGTGTGCATCTCATTAATTGGAAGTTCGTTTGTTCTCCTACTAACGAAGGTGGTCTTGGTTTTAAATCTTTAGTGGTTCAGAATGAGGCTTTTCTAATGAAACTTTCTTTCAATTTAGTGAGAAGGTCTGATCAGTTTTGGGCGCGGGTGTTGCGCTCTAAATACAAGTGGGTCGAGGTCGTTCTAGCTAGCTTATCTCGCCCTCGTTGTTCTCAACTTTGGAAGGGGATTAGTTTGGTTTGGGAGGAGGTTCACAATGGCCTTGTATGGACTGTTGGTGATGGGCGAGCAGTGGATTTTTGGCGCGACGCTTGGTTGAGTGATGTAGGGGCTTTGTCCGAGCATGTATCGAATGTCACGGAGCGCGCGAGATTTCTGCACATTAGCGTGGCTGACATGGCAGATGTCCAAGGAGGTTGGAAGTGGCAAGCCTTTGAACACTTGCTGCCGCAGGGGATTTTGCTGCGCCTTGCGGCCACGATGTCGCCACAACAGGTTGAAGCGTTCGATGGTGTGGGATGGAAATGGACGACGAGGCGAGATTTCACGGTTTGTTCAGCTTATCAGGTCCACTCCGGTACGTGTAACGAGCCAGCCGAAAAGGTTTGGAGAAGCATCTCGCGTTTCCGAGGTCTTCAATGGATCAAAATATTTTTTCGGCTTCTCGGTTGTGGGAAATTGCTTACTAATGCCGAGCGTGCAAGACGACACATGTCACAAAGTTCACGTTGTGGCGTTTGCGGTGCTTCGATGGAATCGATCGATCATTTGTTTCGTGTGTGTCCACCAGCGATTTCAATTTGGTTTCGCTTGGTTCTTCCTTCTAAGCTTGGCGAATTTGTGACTATGAATATTCATGATTGGCTGCGTATTAATTTAACGACGCCAGAGTATTTTGCGCGTGAGCCTAGTAATTGGGACCTTCAGTTCAGTGATGTCTTGTGGTCCATCTGGAAGCATAGGAACGCTTGTGTTTTTTACGAGGTTGCAGCGGGCGAGTTTGACATTTCAGAGCACAACAAATTTGTGTTTGAGGAGAGCGTGAGGGCCTTAGCACTGCCGCGTCTACTGTCCGCACCCTCTGTTTCTTCATCGCGTGCGACAGTGGCTTGGGACAAACCCCCTGCTGATTGGATAAAGCTGAATTCGGATGGTGCGAGGATGTCGTCGAATGGCTTCGCCACTTGCGGTGGTGTCGGACGTAATAGTCAAGGTGAGTGGCTCTTTGGCTTTGCGAAATCTATTGGGATATGTTCCTCTTTGGAGGCAGAGTTGTGGGGTGTGTATATCGGATTGTCGCAAGCTTGGTCTTATGGTTGCCGTAAGGTTATATTGGATGTCGATTGTAAGGAGGCTCTTTCAATGCTTACTAGGACTACGTCAACGACAAGCTTCATTGGGTTGTTACCGTTCATTCATGAGCTACTGCAGCGAGATTGGGAGGTTCTTTTCCAACATGTGCGCAGAGAGGCGAACAAGGTTGCGGATTCGTTGGCCAAATTGGCCCCTGCAGATTCTTTAGACTGCCGCTCGTTTGATACTCCACCGTCTGTGGTGTCTGGTTTGCTGCTTGCGGATCAACTTCAAGTAGTATAGTTTTGGTAGTTAATCTCTCGTATTATAAAAAAACATTCAATTCCGATACATTTATTAAAATGTCTCCTCTTTTTATATATTAGTTATAATTTATTGTTTTTATAAGATTATAAATATATTTGAATTTTATAAATACACTTATTTTGAAAATTAAATACTAAAATATAAGGGAGGGAAAATGCAAGAAATGTGCATTTGCAAACCAACAAACCAACAATAAAGTTTCCCAACTAACCAAATCATATCATAAACTATATTATTAAATTCCACAATCTAATATATTTCATTTTCATGCATGATAATGATAGTAGTCATCTTTGCTAGGGATGTTTTTATTTTAAAAAAATTTATTAATAAATGCCATACTTTGTGAGAAAAAAACATTTTAGTTAAGCCTCTTTCTGTTTGACTTTTGCTATTTATTTATTTTTGAACAAAAAACAAACAAATGAAAAATAACAAAAAAGAATAAAACAATTGTCAATCAAACAAAACCCACTTCATATCAATCTACTAGTTAAGTATAGGAAGTATGGACCATTAATAAAAATAAAAATAAATAAATAAGTTTTGTTTAATATATTAATTTTTTTTATTATTTTTAAAAGAAAATGAGGTGACTATTAAAATAAATTGCATTTAAAAAATTGGAATCTTAAAAACAACAATATTTATCATTCAAAAAAAGTATTGATTATATATAGTCTTTAAAAAATATATTACTATTAACTACTCCTTAAGCACGACTGGCTTTACTTTATAGACTCCACCTCGTTCTTAAATTGGATTATATTAAATGCTAAAACATACTTGGTCTTATATTATTATTATGTAAGTTACACTGATAATTATGTCAACTAAACTAAACTGAATTAACGTATAATTGGTTCCATCTTGATTTGAAAATCAATTCGGTTGATTTAGTTAATATTATTACTATTGTCACTAGGAGATTCATCATTGAAACCAATACAATTGGACCAACTTGGACAAATTCAATCAACTAGGTTATAATCGACTGTTTTTCATCCTTGTAGGCTAGCCACTATTATTTATCAATTATCAACTTCATCAAATTGAACTGAAATATTTATAAAATAATTTTATAATGTAAATAATTATTTTTTATTTAAAATTGGTAAAAGTATAAAAATATAAAAACATATATATTTTTTATATAAATTCACCCTCACATTATATCGTCAACATTGTAGTTCAAATCATCAAAATAGATTGAGAGATAAATAAACATGTTTTAAGATAAATAAACTTTTAAAGCAATAAATTTGATTAGGGATATTATTTGATTTGACTCTTAAATTAATTTTGATGTTTTTTTTCAAATAAGTTATTTTTATCACAAATGACAATAACAAAATGTTAATCAATCAAAATAATATTAAATAAATAAGATCCACTCATCGCTCTAGTGACTAAGGATTCATATTGTTCCATCTTGTATAAGTTTAAATTTCGGCGTGAGAAGTGTATTTAATCAAAAGAATAATACTAAATAAGATTATTGATTTAAATTTTTGTGTAGTAAGCTTAAAATACATGAAACAGTAGAAAGATATGAAATATTTTTACCACGGATAAAAGTCAATAGTGAGTAGGATGATAAAAAAGGGTAAAAGTAAAAGAGTAGTATTAATTATATATAGTTTCTATATTATGATACCCACATACATAAATGTTTTAGGTAATAACATAAATGTTAGTAATGGAATCATATCTATTTTGGCAGTGAGAATAAATTCATGTACCCACCCACCCCCACCTCCACAACCATTCTCTCCTTCTCCGCCAAAACCCCAACGGCGTTCCATGCATTAAAATATTCATCATTTTCACTGTCCTGCTGCCTATCTTAATCTTAATCTTATTCAGAGGAATCCCGAAGCTGCTGCCATTTTCTGCTTCGCATCGCCATTCTTTTCTCATTCATATATATCCTTCTTGCTTAAATCCTATTGAGTTTGAGTCAGAACTGAGAGATTAGATGAGTTATTCCATTGTTGTTAATGGCAGCTTGTGATTTCGTGGGTGAGAATGGAAGAGGTACAACAAACAACAACACCCAAGAAAACCCACTGAGAAGCGCCGCCATGAGGAAGAGAACGGCTTCTGAGTTTGCCGATTGCCAGAGGTTCCCTCGCCGTACCCATCTTGTTTCCGATAACACCATGGCCTGCTCTTTCATGGCGGCTAATAACCCTAATCCACTCTTCAACTACTCCACTATGAATATGGAGAATAATAATACTACTGTTGTTATCCCTTCTACGAATTTCTCCGCCTTCACGTCAGCCGGGACACCTGCTCTTTTATCTCCAACGCCTTCTACTTTTTCTGGTGTCGACACCGTCTCCTCCACTGGTCCTCAGGCTCCCGCCGTGTGTGGATTCTCGGGTTTGCCTTTGTTTCCACCAACAGACAGGAACCGAAACGGAAACGCCAACGTTTCCGCCGTTGCCGTTGCGGTCACCGCCACTTCCGCCAATAATACTGGCCCTGTTTCTTTAGCTCCGATCTCGAATTCCATGGATGACAGTTCCGCCACGGCGTGGATAGACGGCGTTATTCGGGACCTTATCCACACCTCAGCTAATGTTTCCATTCCTCAGCTTATTCACAACGTGCGGGAGATTATTTACCCTTGCAACCCCAACCTCGCTGCTCTACTCGAATACAGGCTCCGTTCTTTAATGGATCCACTTGAACGGCGGAGGAAGGAGGGGCCGCCATTGCATCTGCCGGAGGTGACGTTGCCGAGGCACCATGGCTCGTCTGGGCTGACGCTTAACTTGGACTCCCCCATAGATAGTCTTCCTAATTACTCCTTCTCCGATTCCGGCGCATTGAATCAATATTTGAGTTGGGGAATAACACCAGTTCCGATTTCTTCTAACAATCAGATTACTAGTAGCCCTTCGGTGACGACTACACCGCCGGTTCCATCATTAAACCAACACCACCGTGCCGAAGAACAGCCGTTGGTACAAGGAAACGCTTCCCCGGTCGAGAAGACAACTACTTCGACGACGAATGCGACGGTGACTACTTCGGCCGTTCAAGCGGTCCAAGCAAGCAGCGGCAGAGACCGGAAAGAGGAGCTACGGCAACAGAAGAGAGATGAAGAAGGGTTGCACCTCTTGACGTTGCTACTCCAATGCGCCGAGGCGGTTTCGGCTAATAACTTCGAGGATGCAAATAGGATGCTGTTAGAGCTCTCGCAACTGTCGACGCCGTTCGGGACGTCGGCTCAGCGCGTGGCGGCGTATTTCTCGGAGGCTATCTCGGCGAGACTGGTCAGTTCGTGCCTGGGAATATGCGGCGGGCTGCCGTCGATTCCGGCGAGCCATACTCAGAAGTTAGTGTCGGCTTTTCAGGTGTTCAACGGGATAAGTCCATTCGTTAAGTTCTCGCATTTTACGGCCAATCAAGCCATACAAGAATCGTTCGAGAGGGAGGAGAGAGTGCATATTATAGATCTTGACATAATGCAAGGCTTACAATGGCCTGGACTGTTTCACATTCTCGCTTCCAGACCCGGCGGACCACCGCACGTCCGCCTCACCGGGCTCGGAACCTCCTTAGAGTCCCTGGAAGCTACCGGGAAAAGATTATCTGATTTTGCAGACAAACTGGGCATTCCTTTCGAATTTTGCCCCGTGGCTGATAAGGTGGGCAACTTAGAACCCGGCAGGCTCAACATCAGAAAGACGGAGGCGGTGGCGGTTCACTGGTTGCAGCACTCCCTTTACGACGTTACCGGCTCCGATACCAATACCCTGTGGCTGCTTCAAAGGTGACTAACTACGATATTTTTATGGTTTATATTCGAAATTTATAATTATCCGATTTGAACATAAGCGATGCATAATTATTGACATTCATCATGCATTAGGCCTAAGTAATGATCTAGGAGGCAGTCCTACCGTCTAAAAGTTTTAAATTTCCATACATTTAAAATTATTATTTCTATTGTATATAGAAAATTTAATCTCACGCCTTTGAAAGTTTAAATTCTCATATAATTTTATTAAGTATAAAATTGTATACTTAACATAAAATTACAAGTATGTTCCTGAGGCTCGGATATGTGCATACACACACACTCAAGTCATGTCGTCTTCTGTTATCACGCCTGGGATCACTCACATAAATAGAAGTTGTTTTGTTTGCATGCATTCAATGTCTGAAGCATGTAACTGGCCTGTCCTTATGACAACATCTAAAAAATATCTGTGATTTTAAAGAGTGTTTTGTACTGCTTTATCATTTAACTTTTATTATTAATAAATTAATTTACTAAATATTAATAAAATTAAATAATTTCGATCAAAAGATTGATTTATCGTGTTATTTTAGCATGATATCCTAAAACTAATTGCGTTTAGAGAAAAATATGCAACGAAATTAGTTTAATTTTATGACTTAATTTATTAATAATAAAAAGTTAGAAAATAATTTAAAATAGTGTCCGATGTTAACTGAATTAAAACTGAATATATATTTACTTATAAATCTATAATGTAATGTATTGTAATAGTAATAGTAATAGTAATAGTGTAGCGATTGATGAGACCTAACACGTGCAGTTGTGTTGATGATGAATATATAATACTAAGTACTAACAATGTGTGTGTTGGGATTCAGATTGGCACCCAAAGTAGTGACGGTAGTAGAACAAGACTTGAGCCACGGCGGGTCATTTCTAGGGAGGTTTGTGGAAGCCATACACTACTACTCTGCCCTGTTCGATTCGCTCGGAGCGAGCTACGGCGAGGAGAGCGAGGAGCGGCATGTGGTGGAGCAGCAGCTACTTTCGAAAGAGATACGGAACGTGCTCGCACTAGGCGGCCCTTCGAGGACCAGCGAGGAGGTCAAGTTCCATAACTGGAGGGAGAAGCTGCAGCAGTCTGGGTTCAAGCCCATCTCCCTCGCCGGTAACGCCGCCACGCAGGCCACATTGCTCTTGGGAATGTTCCCTTCCGACGGTTACACCTTGGTCGAAGATAACGGTGCCCTCAAGCTCGGCTGGAAAGACCTTTGCTTGCTTACTGCTTCTGCTTGGAGACCCTTTCATCCGGCTGCGGCTGCCGCAACTCTACACCGCTAGCTTGTTTTCCTTTTCTGTATGTTACCACCTTCATAATTTGCTCAGCCCTTTAGCCATATGTATGTCTTTGACTTATTGAGGAATCAGTGCTTGTGCCTCAAGGGATCCCACTTTGTTGTGCCAATTCCCCATTTACGTTTACATTTTGTATTATTATGAGATTACCATAGTGTTCTTTTCTTTTGCTAAATGAATCAGAGAGGTCATTGTTTGTTTAGTTCAGCAGTAGTATTTATTACTCCTTTCAATACATATGAGGCATCCCCTACACCACACTGGTACATGGTGTTACTGTTACCAGACTATTACTTCTCTCTTAAAAGAATATGTCTTATAAGATAGGCAGCGCTACCGTTTTTATAACTCATGAATTATTTTTTTTTATGTGAAATTATCTTTATCAGACATGACATTCTTTTTTAATTTGCATCAAAATTTTGAGGGGCTCATTTAAGACTTACTCGAACTATTACTCAACAAAGAAAACTTTCGTTTCCGCTCATCAGGATAAAGACGAAAAAAATAGATCATTTGTTGATTACTCGGATAAATGCAGTAATTCGCTGAATGAGATATCCTAATGATTATAAAATACTTGTGCAAATAACTATCTCAAAATACAAATTGTCTTATATATAATTTTCAACAATTTTGTGACCTTCCTATCTGTTCTCACGGTTGTTCACCATACTTATTTCAATCGCTCAAACACTTATCGTGAAAATTAAACATTCAAGAAATACTTTAGTATCACTTTTTCGTATAAAATAAAAATGGAATGCACATAACAACTACTAAATAAATGAAGATGGTAGTTTCAACCTTGTTTTCTTATTTAGAAAAAGGTATAGAGAACAACAAAGTTAATAAAATGTTGTAACCTACTCACTTTGGCTCAAAAATAGGTTGGATTGTCAATTGTCAAACCAGTAACAATCCACAGGTTTTAAAAAAAACGACAATCGTCAAACAAGTAAGATGCATGGGTTAGACAACTGACACGTGATAGAAGGTTTAAAAGTTTATTAAGATAAGGGCAGGAAAACATGTGCACACATTCTCTTAACTTTGTACAACCTGTAGTTCCCAATTATGGTACCCTTTTGACTATTATGTGCTTGACAAATCTCACTCGCCCCCTCCTTGCTGTTTCAAGATTTCCATCTATAAACCATAACACATTTACAACATGATACTATGTGTCGCAAAACGACAACCATGTTTCTGCCAAAATCCCAAAGTACATTTCACCCATTTCTCTTGTCTTCACCTACAAATATCGTTGAATATGTGACAACTCAATAGTTATCGGATTGACATTGTTGTTGCTATAATAATTTAGAGATCATGAGGTCGGATAATGTGCGGGTTTGAGGGATTTTATTTTACTAGTTAGTCCCATTGATTATGCCTATAATCCATGCATCATCAACTCACAGCTGATGTTAGCCAAGAGCCACTTGTTTCCACTGTCCTATGTGCCTTGGTCTATAATTTGCTCACCAAACTTCCATCAGGAGACGCCAATTCTAACCGCTCCAATTGACAAATATACTTGCCTACTTGTTCAAATCCAGTTATAATTATCCAACTGCAAAATAAATACGTTTTCTGCACATAAAACAGGTTAGCTTTCACTTTATGTTATAATGTCACGAGTTAGGATTAAATTGCAATAACACAAAAACAAAAAAACAAGGGAAGCAATGAGTAATGCATATCGGTGAAATCCGCCGGCATTACTTCATTGAGAAATCCACTATCAAACAATACAAAGAAAGATTTTAATTGGAGGATTAGTTAGTGAAATTGACCCAAAAACACACACAAATAACTTCCTTATGGCCTAAAGAAAACAAAATTTTGAAGGGCATAATACCACACTCAGTTGCCACCAACAACCATGGATGCATGTATTTCCTTGAATTGAGAATGGAAAACCCTTGGAACAGATGCAAATCAAGCCCTTCCCTATGTATGTTAATTCACAAAGCTAGAAGGAAGCAGATAATGAAGCTCACTCTCTCTGTAAGGATTCTTCAGAAATCACTTCAATACCCCAAATCCATCCCCCCCTAGCAACTGTCGCCACCCCCAGAGGTTTCGCAGTCCTTTTATTTTCTAAAAGGTTTCAGAATGCATACATACATATATTCACCCATCGAGGTCATCGCAGCTACACTTTTGTTGCCGTCTTATACCCTTCAAAATTCCAGCTCGGTGTCGGAATTCTCACCATTTAGTTCCTTGAGGCTTCAGCCCTAAAATTTTCCAAGTATTCGAAGTGTCAACCCCACCACCGGTTCATTATGGATTTACATTGCATTCATTCAGAAATTTATTTTCACGGTTTAGAAACTTCTTCCAGTACACCTTATATCTGTGAATTCCCAGCTCAAGCCAAGGTTTCATATTTCCATTATAGTGCAACACTGCAGCTTTCTTGATGCTTTCAAGACTAATCCCATAGTCATGACCAAGGCCCGATATAATCCACTCACTGTCCAGAGTATAGATTAGGTCCTGAAAAGTAAGCATGCTTGCAAGCACAGATGATTCCTCCTTCATGCTCACCTGTTGTCATCGTAAGAAATGAAAGTCAACCAGTGAGTTTGCGTAGTTTAATTGTTGCATCTCATCATTGTTCTATGTCAAATGGATTTAGGTTAGAGGTTGAATACAGAGTCGTGCAATATTAATGTCATTTTTAAGCAGTGTGTTGCTCATGTAATTGAACTGATATGAGATATTATCTACATACAATTCACTTACCTTTTTCACCAACTTCCAGTAGGTTTCAGAAATGCCTAGCTCTCTCCACTTGACCAGATCAATTACGTTCAAACCAGACATCCACGAGCATGAATCTTTGTTGAAGCTGCTATCGCCAAAATAACTCTCCAGCTGACCCAATCTCACAGAGCAAATTTGGACAGCACCCATCACTTTCTGTCCCATGTTAAGTTTCCAAAGTGTTGACAAGTCTTGCTGGACAACAACATCATCATCCAAAACCACTACTTTTCCCAAGTTTTTGAATAGCTCAGGGAGAAGATAATGGGAATGAGAAAAAATGGATATGTACTGTGTTCTATTATGCATTGCTGGTGCATTATCACTGTTGTGAAAGGAAACTCGAAACTCCAGAGGCGAGTTCAGGTGAGATAGAGTTGTTTTATCGGAGTAATCTAGAATAAGCTGTTCAATATTCAACACCTGAACCACAGCACCCTTGAATGTATTCATGAGGAACCAGTATTTCATTGCATAGTAATTCTGTCCATCAGTCAGCACGTGAAAAACCTGGTTCGTACTCTCCTGAAATATTGCAGGATGACCAGTCAGTCCCACCACTAGAATTCAGACATAGAACAATGAAATGATATCAAAGAAAGACTAAGACATACCTTTGCATGCATAACAGTTGAGTTTATTACAACTGATGATGCAATGACGTTACTGGAGAATATAACATAGTGTTGTAATGTGGGATCAGATAATTTTTCTGTCAGCTCTTTATCAAATGAATCGTCTCTGAAAAATTCTACAGTTAGTCTCATAGACAGGCAGTGATGGCTCTTGGGCATCGTCTGGACTGCTAGTTGGTAGAGGAAGGCACTCTGCTTCATGTGAAAATTAGCTTCATCCTCAGTTAAGTCAAATATTTGTCTCAATTTCTTGTCAACATTATTACAATCCACAGTGACTGATTTGGCTCCGGCTATTGCAGCTTCCATTCTTTCTGAATTCTTTTGAATCCTGATACAAACCAATAAAATAGACACAGTGCTGAAGCAAGAAATATGAACATTCTAGCTATTCAAAAGAACACAAGATTACAGTGACAGGCTTGTTTGATAATCTGTTGAAAATGTTTAATTCATTGAAAGTTTATAATTTCAATGATTTAATATTTTAAGCATGTTTGATAATCTAAAATTAAACCTATATGTCAGATTTTTTTCAATGAGAAAGTGTGGACAATGTTTAGATAAGAACCTACTTATCACTTAATGGAGAATGTTGATTAGATACAAGTGTGCATGTGGCATAGGTATGTTCAATTTCCCAAGTTCTTCCATGAATTTGGAAGATCCTCCAAGGGTCATAGTCATAACCCCATCCCCATGTCCATATATGTGCCGGACATGTGTTGGACGCAGATACTTTTCAAGAAAAATGAGTCAGAGTAACATAATAAGAAGCTTGCTCTGGTGTGCTGAGGTTATATTAATTCACCAGGAATTATGAAAGGAATTACAGAAATATGATGTAGTTCCACCAGAAGCAACACATTAAAGTATCAGATGAACAAAGATAAACACCCCATTCGGCATAGTATTTCAGGACAAGATATGGCACCCAATTACTAAAAGCATGATCTAAGTAAGCTACAAGATAGAGCCCCTACTCCTGGGTCAGGACAAATGTAGCATATAGGAGAGAAAATGAATAAACAGATCTAACTGCAAAAGGACAATTTGTCCATATATTGCATCTGTGTAAAACTTAATGTTAAATATTCCGGATTCAATAAAATGTCCAGTTTCCCTAAATGAAATACATTTTTCCAATGTTTCCTTTTGATGAAATACCAACTTAAGGTGGCTCCTCTATGTTTTTTAAACGACACTTGAAGAGTAAATGTTGGAAAGGACAATTACCTCATTACTAAAGCTATATGTTATAGTGGAGGTTCAATTTGAAATGGAGTACAGCAATTCATTGTAAACTAACATTTCTAGTTAGTTAATGGATCAGTATCCTCGTGGTATCAAACCAGGAGTAGTTGGCCATAACGTACCGTGGGGGAAGATCCGCATCTATAGTACTTTCACTAAGGACATGCTCTAGTTCTTGAATATTTTGTTTCAGTTCACGAGACAACTTGTTCTGGGCTGGCATTTTTGCAACACTAGGAAAATACGCCCTGGCTACAAAAAGCTGGTCCTTCAATTTCTTCACTGTGGAATCTTTCATGTCTTCCCTATTTTCTTCACGCCAAATGCAGTAGCTCCCATATTTTAACTCACATAATCCCACACTTCCATCAACACCACCTTTCATAACTGCTTTACCACTATCTTTACTAATCTGTGAGAGAAAATCAAATTATTTAGAGATGCTATATATGGTACTAGAAGAATTTACTAAATAGCATGTAACAAACTTTTGACAGTATGCATACAGTTTTATTGCTGAATGGTTGCAGCACAACTTGAGGTGGAATTGGAACACCTGTTGAATATTAAAAAAATGTTCAAACCAAAATTTAATAGAAGGGAATGGCTAATTATCCAAGGCACAATTAAGAAAAATGAGTTCAATCAGACCTTTCTTCTGCTGACTTTTCCATGTGGCATTTGTACTACTGGTTTCATTTTTAGCTTCATGTACAAAGCGTTTAAGAATATCCTAAAGTGAAAAGAAAGAGTTAAAAGCGAACATGCATATAATCATAGGCTACTGCAGTATGGCTGTAAAGATCATGACCACACTACACACATTAGAGGTAATTTTGCTAGCCTAATCAGGAGTCACAAGGCACTTGGAATTGTGTACCTTATTAAGGTAACACATAAAAGTTCAGAACTAATTATTAAGGTGGTCAATTGCTAACTGTAAAAACAGGTTAATGTATTCACATTAGATTACAAATTAATGGATAAAAGGAGGAGATGCTACTACAAACATGTGTACATGCGTAAGAGACTAAACTTACTAAAATGATATAGACTAGGGGTGTTCGCGGTTAAGCAAAATACTATAACGGTTAACCTATAAGTTATGTTCTTAGTGCAAAAGTTATATGTTTCTAATATAGTTAGAGGGAAAATGCATAGAGAATGTATCTAAGAATGCATAGAAAATTAGGGGCTCATTCTTAATGGTTAACCAACGGTTAACCATGAACACCCCTAATATAGACTACAAAATGAGAGTGATTTATCCAATCTCTTAATCCCTAATAGTTCGCAAACATATGATATAACCACAAGGTTTTTAGTACAAATCCAAGAGAATATACTAGCAAAGATATATGGTACCCTTAGGCCATATGTTTTTACCTTCACACACCCAACAAATGCAGAATATGTCAATTCCTTGACCATATCATCTACAGTCTTGATGAAAACGGAAATTGTGCGGGGACCGGTGATAGATAAATTTTGAAACTAGAAGTTTAGATACTGACATTTATTTTTTGTCTTAAGTCTCAATAAATGGTAAGAGACTGATTTTCAGTACTTAAGCCAAAAGAAAACATATCCAAAATTTCTGCAAATGGATCTACTACAAACCCAATGTACATCCCCAAACAATCTACCTAAACAAGGATATAGCAACTTGATCATCATCGTATAATTTCATTGGAAAAAACTCAAGTCAAATCAACACCAATCATATATGATATAGGGCAAGTGCAAGAAGGTAAGAAAAGGAAAGCCGCATCATATTTCAGAAACAATACACACATAAAAGAGCATCATGAAAAACCAACCTTTGGTAGAGTAGGTCCTAATTTCCTCACAATATTATCTACGTGTCTTGTACGATCCCCCTATAAGAAAATTCAAGCACTAATTATTACGACTAAATTAATTTTCTCAGAAGATAAGAATTGATTAGCTCATTTACTACTTTAACTTGATGTTTCTTTATTTTCTGGATAAAATAATATATTTGCATTAGAATCAGGAAAATAAAATACTTACCGAAGGTGAATTGTGTTGAAGAGGTACAAATCCTGCAGGCATAGATAAAGCGCAAATGAAAACGAGTAGAGAGCATAGATGAGTGAGTAGAATCAGAGATCTGGTTCAAATTGCTAAAGAAAAAGACTGAGTGAAATCTAGATCTACGAATCCGACTCACGATTGTATACAATGACCTAATCGAAAACAGATCTACAAAGGATAAAAGACTTGATAAGAGGCACCTGAAGAGTGAAATCCGTTGTGTATGCCAAGCAAGAATCCAAGGGGAACCAGCATTGATAAGATCACAAGGAAGAGAACGCCAAAGGCCAGACCTCTCCATCGCCGCTTCGCGGGACCACCGCCACCACCACCTTTCATTTCCTTCCTTCCCTCACCTTTAATGATGTGATGATTATTGTCGTAATTGGGAAAATTGGACCAAAATAACGATATTATTCACGATTGTCAGTGGAGATGCAGAGACATGGTTTTACTTCGTCAATTGAGTGGCCTCCGCTCTCTAACGGCTAACGGAAAGCGCTATTGTGGAGATTCCGGTATCTCTGGCGGCTTTTCTTGTGATTTCTGATTGAGATTGAGCCGGTGGTGCTGCGGTTGCTGAATCTTCCTCGTCACTCGTCAGTCTCGTGTACGCACCGTATCAATACTAAATGTAACAATAGGCTGGAGTAAAACAAAGATACTCACTCACTGCAGCAAGAGACTGAGAGAGGGAAATGCCAATGGCAATGCCAAATGGCGACGAAACTAGTTGTACGTGGGAGATTTACATTACCACCATTATCTCCTTTTTATAATTTGTATTAGAATATTAAAGTTGTGACCGCAGTAAGTAAACTTTTTTATTTTATTTTTTTAATACGATAGTGTGATGTAATGATAGTATCTGTTAATTTTTTTAGTCTTTTCAAAGACGGCACACACAACATGTATTACTGGTGTTCAAACCCAAGTCCTAAAGGATGATGAACATCTACCTTTGTCACCAGGACGCAAGAGAATAAGCATTGCAGTAAGTAAATTGTGTTGGGAGGTATCTTATAATAGATATCCAAAATATTTAATTGCAATTAGTTAATCACTCCTATTTAATAAAAAAAATAAAAATTAATTTTTAAATTCAGTTCAATTGATATTATTTGAAGATAGTGTAATTATATGTCTCTCATATAAAATTTTGAAAAATTAATTTAGAAATTGTGTAAAAGAATTTGGCTTAAAAGTTCTTAAAAATAATTAATTTTTAAAGTGGTATAATTAAACAATTTTCAATTTTAGGTATAGAATAATTCAAAAAAAATCAAACACCGCTTTAAGAACGATTATTAAGGGTGTGTTTGGTTCGTGGAAAAGATGATTACTAGAGGTAATAATCTTTTCCAGACTTACATTCCCATGTTTGGTTTAGGAGGATTCCCACTATGAGGTATTATTCTTTTCTCAAGAGTGGCTCTTTCCCCCCTAAATGGTGGGAATGTTATTCCCCTCATTTTCTTAGGTATTACACAATTCCTTCCCCCTTGGACAATATTACCCTTATGATTATGAATTATGTTCATGTTGATCCTTTATTGCATTTTTAATTAGGTAACTATTTATTTATGGTGTAAATTTATTAAATAGTTATATTTAATATTAGTTTAATATATAAATGGTGTTGTATATATTTAGATAATGTTGTAATATTTAATAGTACATTTTATTAATATTGTATTTACGATGTTTCTAGGGTTATATGATGAGATTATATGTTGCTTGAGACTGAATGCGTTAAGACTTGATGTTATTAATTTTATTATTTGATTTATAAAATATTTTTTATCTTAAAAAATTAGTAGGTTAATTTATTTTTATCACTTTTTACTACTTTGATTTGTTTTATTATTTACTTTAATCTGTTTGATAAATAGTCGAAAGTAATAAAAAATTAAAAATCTAAGCATATTAAACGTTTAATATTTTGATGTTCAAAAAAATTAAAAAAATAAATGTATATAAATATAAAACATTTTTAAAAATAATTTAATAATATTAATTATATTATTAATTTTTTTTTGCAAATTTTAGGTAATGTAACGAAAATACTTCTATAAATTTTTATGTAAATATTTTTAATTTAATAATTAAAAATTAAACTTGTTAAAAAGAAAATATATCATAAGGACAAGTTGGTCAATTTTGCTTCCAATTAATCTTATATTCCTCCAACCAAACACTACAATCCTATATTCCTACCAAATAAACCAAACAAGGTAATGTAACATTCCCAGTAATGTGTTAGGTAATATTACATTCCCATAATCCTATTCCCAGAGGTAATCTTACATTCCGTGAACCAAACGCCCCCTAAGTTCAAGGGTCATTTATTAATGGGTAAACTACACAGATAACCACTGAACTATGAGTTTGGTGTCAAAATGACCACTATATTATTTTTTACCGCAAATGCACCACACAACTATTTAAATGGTTCCATTTTAGCCACATGCCGTTAAAAAACGAAAAAGTTGACGGAACTATTAAAAAATTGGTATAATTACACATTTGGTCCTCCATATTTATACAATATATTTAAAATATATTTAAAATACGAACATATTTAAAAAAATATGATTTTGTATTTTAAATATATTTTAAATATATTCGTATTTTAGATATGTTCATATTTTAAATATATTTTAAATATATTCTTATTTTATATTTAAAATATATTCATATTTTAAGTATGTTCGTATTTAAATTAATTATTTGAACCGGATAAGTGGTTTGTATGGTTTTACACATCCCAGGTGATTTAAATTTGAATCCCCTTACAATCATTTTTTATTTTTTTATTCCCTAGCATTTACTGCATTATAAGATATATAATAAATGATGCAATCTATTCCACAAAGAGTGAGTTGGTGTAGCAGTAAGACATGAGTTTTCTCCCAAGAGGCTGTGGATTTAAACCTCATACAAAGCATTCCTTATTCTTATATTTTCCTTCCACCAGATGGTGACACGTTTCACCATCTGATTGGAGGAAAATAAATATATTAAATATTAAATTAAATTAAATAAAAAATTAGATTAAAATCATCCAATCGGGTGATGACACGTGTCGTCACCTGATTGGTTAATTAATTTTATTATTTATTTAAATTAAAATTAAAATTAGGACTAAATTAACATAATAAAGAATTAACAAGGACCAAATATGTAATTATACAAATTTTACTTAACGATCACGTCACCTTTCCGTTAGATTTTAATAGCCGGTGGTCAAAATAGATCTATTTAAATAGTTAGGTGGTCAAATTTTAAATTTTTTTAGTTAGGTGATCAAAACAAGTCGCGACCTATAGTTGGGTGGTCACTGAAATAGTTTACCCTTATTATTATTGGGATGAATCCTGACCAAAAGCAAGGGCAAGTGTACAAACCCCTCCAATTAATAGCAAGCTCTCTCTCAACTAGCCTTTAGCCCGGTTCTAGTTTGCTGTTCATCTCCTTTGCCTTCCTTCTGCAACTGAGAAACCAAACTTGATGGTGTGAGTGCAAGGTAGTTGAGCTGGGTTAGGAGCCTCTGCGTCCTTGTTATTCTTTCTTCCCTTTTTGTAGTTTTGCTGTTCCAGTCACTACTCTCTAGCCGTCCTAGGCATAACGACGTACGCGTTTCCTCTTTCCCGTCTCCTCCACAATATGGAAAACATTATGGCTTCTCTTAGCACATGCGTAGTAAATAACTACCCCTCACAGACTCATGCTGACGCCAACTTTGTCAACTAGGAATTCATCGATGAGTTGGAGCTGAATGAAGACAGCGAAGTAAATGCTGTTCTGAAGAATCTTGCTGTTGTAGGTAAACTCCTTACCCCACATCCAATTTGAATCCTCGCATTAACTGCCATTCTCAAAAAGACATGAAAGTGTGATAAGCTAGAATGCCATGAATTAGGCAGAAGCTTCTACTTGTTCTTGTTTGACTCAACTGATGATAGGCTCCGAATAATGGGAACTAGACCTTGGTCAATCCAAGATGCCCTCCTAATCCTAAAAGACTGGCAACCAGAGAAAGCATTAGAGGAACTAGACTTCTCTACTGAGGAATTTCTGGGTGCAAGTGCACCATCTTCCCATCGGCCTAAGAACCCCAGAAAATGTCTAAAGGATTGGTAAGCTATTTCCCTTCTTCTACGGGTCGAATCTGGATGAGGATAAGAAAGCCCTGTGGTCAGATACGCTGCGGATCAAAGTTGCCATCCGAGTGGAGGATCCGTTGAAAACAGGGTTCGTTTTGAACCGAAAGAAAGACAAACCTTTAGAGGTGGCTTTCAAATATGAAGGTCTACCGAAGTTCTGCTTCCACTGTGGAAGACTTGGGCATGCTGAAAGGGATTGTAGCTTCGACACCTCAATGTTCAAGCTCACCGGGAAATTTGGCCCGTGGCTTCGAGCTCCGTTCCGGGGAAAACCGAAAAACACGTCAAAAGTTACACAGGGTAAGACCAGTACCATTGCACAAGCTGTCGAAGAAGGACAACTCAAGCAACACGACAAAGGAAAAGCCAAACAACTGGCTATCTTCGGACATAAGGCAGAAGGAGTTGATGAGAAAAGTAGCAGCAATAAAGGGATGGTAGACTCTCTTACCTTTTCGGAGAAATCCAAGGATGGCTACATAGGCACTCTAACCAAGATTGGTTCAGATATCTGCGACAAATCTTCTCCTCAGGCCTTGGATATCCAGGGTGGCTCGGCTTGGGGAAATTTCCTCGCTTCAGGCCTTGATAATATGCAGGTGTCGGGCCCGCGAAAGAGGAAGAGGGAGGAGGAAAATCTTGAAATTTTCGGCCCTGTAAAAAGAAGAGAGCTGTGGGAAAAGGTTTCAGAAACGATTATCGAAGTCGATAAACAGAACTGGTGTATCTCGGAGAAAAATGAAGCTGCTAAGGATGATTTTATCATGGCGGCCCTCTTTCCGGAGTCGATCTTCAACTTCTCTAAGATTATACAGAGGGTCGAACGTGCAAAAAAGGGAAGAACTTTCAGTGTTAAACGGCTCACACTCATTAAAAAGGCTGCAAGGAGGAAATTCAACATGAAATACACTAGAATGCTTGTGGATGAAGCAGGGCTTATTGAATTAGGAATGGATCCTTTTGGGAAGAAAATCACGCATACTCCTACCATGTGCATCGACGATAACTTCGTGTTGAACGAAGAAATTCTCATAAGCGATGAAGATTCTGCAACGCCACAAGCCCCTGCAACGCTATCCCCGTGCCTGTCGGATAATGTTACTACGGATAACTCCCTTGCGAGTTATCCGGATGCCTAATGGAAGTTTACTATCCCGCACCCAGGGGTAGAAAGGATGACTGGGTGATGCGGATTTATCAGCCTTCCCATCGGATCATCGTCTCCAGTGGGGTCCTTGGTGATCTGGTGTTTTGTTTTTCAATGTTGTTTAGTCCTTTTTTGTTTGTTTGTTGCTGGTTGGATGAGGCCTTATTACAGGAGGATGATCCTGTCTTCTCACAGTCCCCTCTTCATCAGATCTTTGCTGCCGCCGCCTTGATAAGGATCGATTGTTTATCGAAAGCCTGTCTCTGTTATGAGCTCTCAGGCGCAATGACGGCAAAGGCCCAATGGATGAGGTTGGCGAGAATTCGTTTTGGTCATTCGCTGATACGTAATTGGGGTCTCTGTGTTGTTTCTTCTACCATTCCCCAGAGGATGGAGAAGGTTGCTGCGTCACCTTTTGTGGGACGTTTTGTTGATGTCGGTGGATCTCGCCTGCATTCACCTCTGCCTCTTTATGGTTTACGTTTCGATCTTGTACGGTGTTGCTTTCTTCTCCGTGCATGGCCTTGCATGGTCTTTTTGTGGGTCCTTTTGGCCACTCCTATGGAGGCTGTTGTTTTTCGTCTGTTGTTGGGTGCCTACAGGTACCTTTGTTGTCCGTTTTCGTGCATGGCCCTTGCATGGTTGTGGGGCCCGTTTCTATTTTTAATTTAAGGTGGAAGTATCTTTGGTCCAAAAAAAAAAGCAAGGGCAAGTGTACATAGACCTAAACATGGTATCCGATGTCAAATTAAGGGAATGACACTTGATCTAATTTTCTAAGATTGGCTAAACTCCACTACTTGTTAAATAAGGAGGAGCTTGTTACTTCCAACTTACCAGCCCAAATTGATAATTGAGTATAAAGTAATTCATCACTATAATACCCGGTTTTCCCCCCTTGATAGTCGATGATGCGGTGATGAAAGTTTAGAGAAATATTATTATTTGAAATATTACAGGGGAGTCATTAAGAAAAGTTGTCTAATCTTTTCGACGAGTTTTAAAAATTGTCTACTCTTTTCGATAAGTTCTTCAATCACTGTAAAATTATCTTTATTTTGTAGAATATTTTTTCTAAATACATTATTTGGACAATTTTACCCTAGAATACCCCTTCTTACATTCTCAATCCTCCTAGCTCTTCCTTTTATTAAGTATCAAAACACATCTTAGAATATATAACTTTCATTGCTTTGTACGAACCTTACTCCACATGATTTAGTCAATTGGATGTTGATCTAGATCTCATATTACATATATAATAAAAATACAATGTAATAAAATATTTTGATACATGAGTTATGTACGATTTAGTTTAAACAAGTATCTTAATTTTAAGATTTTGAGGTTTAATTTATGGTTTATGGTTTAAAATATGATGTTTAGAGTTAAAATTTAAATTTTATAGTGTAGACTTTAGATTTTTAAATTTTATTGTTTAAATAAAAAGAATTTTGTAACTTTTTTCACACATATTATATATCAAAATATAACTTTATACAAATTATGCTAGTTATTTCAGAGATCCGTAAATGTTGCTGCTAGTACTAGTTGGAGTGACATTTTTATCCCAATAATACTACTTTCTAAGTTATTTAACGAAAAACATCCAAAAAATTATTTACGGAACTGATACTCATTTTATATCAGGTGTGCATTCCACCTACGTGCTAGAAAATACAATCTTTTCAAAAAATATATATTTTTAAGAGATGTACGAGCCATAAACATGTTGTTCCAAACAAAAAAAAGTAGTTTATTCGAATAAAATAATCACGTAAACTGAACAAGTATGCCACGTAGGTGAAAGACGTGTCTAGTAAAAAGTACATTTATAAAGTCTTGTTAACCAAACGCGTTTTTTTACGTGGTTAAAATGAGTATCATTATGTAAGTTATTTTTTGTTAAATAATTTAAAATTTGATATTATAGGATAAAAATGTAAGTAGGAGTAGGAGTATGAGTAGAAGTAGAAGTAGAAGTAGAGTAGTAACATTAAGTTGTTAATTGTTTGTTGGTAGAAAATGTCATTCATTGTCCTCTGAAGCTAATATGAAGATGGTTTCACAAAAGAATCGAATTTATGATTACCATGCTGACAAGAATGAAAAATGGACAATATACAGGAATGGACATAGCAATTACTAATTAGCAAGATTGAAGAAATCAAATCGGTTGGATTCTGTTGATTCGGAAGGTCTAATATTTTTCAAAACATCAACTGCGGTTTCTCACTCCTTGGTTTGATGAGGGTCAAAGTCAACCTTTGACCTTTTTGGTCGGTCGTCTTAAGATGTCTTTCTTGACTATGGTAATGACAGGCAGGGGATGATGCCACTTGATTTCCTTGCATGAAAAACATGTGGAATATTTTAAAAATAAAACAAGGGCTCAAGGTAGTGAAGAACTTGATTCGAAGAAAAATATTATTAAGAGAGTAACGAAATTTGAACATAAAATAATAAAATATTAAAAATAAAATTAATGCAATTATTAAGAATGTTAGGTACCAAGTACCAACAAATAAAGTTGGTGGTGGCATACAAGTAATTTGGTTTGTTCCCACTCCTATCTTTCCTTTTTAATAGTTTGGGCTTTTGATTTCCTCCCTTACATTCTTATCTTATTTCACAAAATTTCAGAATTTTTTGTGCTTGCAGCTGGGATAACGTGCATCTTGTATTTATTTTTGGTTCAGGTGAATTATCTGCTTATTTTTTTGTTCTTCACTTGACACTCCTAATATGCTTTTTCTCCCACTCTGTTTCCATTTACAGAGAACTAACGATTACTGGTTTACTGTTTCCTTCCTCCTTCCTTGGTTTCAACTATGTTATTCCGACTCGAGTATAAATGTCCGACATGGATATGAGTAGATTTTTCAACTTTTATATCTCCAAAGGATACTTAGTTGAAAATAAAGAGTTCGAACAACATATTGATGATGGTTTCTTTTTCTTTGAAAGTTTAATAGGAAGAGATCCTTGGAATTTTGTTAAGAGGCTATTCATTAGGCTGAATTAAAGCTTGAAGTCATTGGTAGAGTGGAATTAGGACGTACACACGGTTTAAAGATTTAAGAGTTTTGTGCAATTTATTAAAACTGGGTCTTTAAGTTAATTTTTTAAAAATATTTATTAATTTGTTGTATACGTGGTAATTCGACTTTTGAATGCAAATGAATATAAGACGATTCAGAATCTATGAAGTACAATTATTTTTTTAATATTTTATTACCATTAGTACATAATTAATTTTTTTATGGTAAATATTTAACTTTTTTATTTCGGACTCTCCTTTTGAGCCCGACGCAGTCACTTCTATTACATTTGTTCAAAACCACCCTGTTAGGATGATTAATCAATCTGAATATCTAGTCAATGATTGTTATAGCGAATGAATGGATAGTTTAGTTTTTTTCTGTCACGTTCTTAGACTTGGATTTTCTTTTTCAGCTTTCAGGGTGCCGGTTCATTGCTGTAGCAGCTGGCATTTTTGGCAGTTTAGGAAGAAAACATGGGACTATGCTTTTCTAAGGTAAGTGCTTCGAGCACATTTTTTTTTTCTTTCATTTTTTCCTTTGTTAAAGTTCGTAGGAAGAGAATTTATGATGCCTGTGATGCTTGTAGAGTGGGTCTGATCGCTTCGATTCCGATCAGCATGTCGAGTTTGTTGGTGGAAACGTTCAACCTGTTACTTCCAAAGAGGATTGGGATCAGAAGTTGTCCGACGCAAAGAGAGATGGCAAGATTGTAAGTAAAATTTCTCATCACTTTCAATACCAGCTGAGGAAT
Organism: Hibiscus trionum; assembly: GCA_030270665.1. Lineage (NCBI taxonomy): Eukaryota > Viridiplantae > Streptophyta > Magnoliopsida > Malvales > Malvaceae > Hibiscus > Hibiscus trionum. Next base: position 74,480,646 of record BSYR01000010.1, on the reverse strand, counting down.
TTGGCCACCATTCCTCAAATGTGCATATCGTTAGAGTTACGACTAAATTCTAGTTTGAGCTGTTCGAATCTGTGTAGAACTCTATTTCTTTCTCTGGATATGCGTTGAAAAGTTGAAAACTCAATTTGAGTATAATTATTTTCTATGCAATTTTTTTTGTAACCAAGTAACATAGATACTAAAGATCAAATGTCAGATACAAGTTGTAAACTCAGTTTATCTTATTCTCTGCATATTTTGGGATTGTTCGTTATTTCGTCATTATTGTCCCGATAATTATAACACATATCTTTCTGCATTGATCCTACAAATGAATGCGTTGATTCATTAGGTCATTGCAAACTTCAGTGCAGCATGGTGTGGACCTTGTAGACTGCTTGCACCATTTTATTCCGAGCTCTCTGAGAAGCATCCTTCTCTGATGTTCCTGTTGGTAGATGTCGACGAACTCGATGTAAGTACAGAAAACTATATTGTTATGAAGTATGGGAACATAGTGGTGAAAAAAAGAATGGGTGTGTGATGCAGGAATTTAGCAGTTCTTGGGATATAAAAGCGACACCTACTTTCTTCTTTCTTAAAGACGAGCAACATATCGACAAGCTTGTCGGAGCAAACAAGCCAGAGTTGCAGAAGAAAATTAATGCCATTTTAGATTCTGTGAAGTGAAAGTTTTATGCTTCCTGTTTTGTAGTGTAGCAGCCAGCCACTGAACATTTTCTTCTTTATTGGTTTTATGAGCTTGGGTTGCTTGTATGTTTACACTTTCCTATATGTACATGTTTCTCTTTCTTTTGGAAATGCCTGGTTGCATGAAATCTTCCATAGATATAATTATCGGTATATGATTCATTGGCTCATTAAGTCAGATTGGATAGTACAATGGTCCATTATGAGCATAGGTAGATTCAAAAATTTAAATTTGTTAGTTCATTGGCTGATGTAATAACGTGGAGCAAACTTACATTGGTATGATAATATATTGATAAAGAACAAATGTTGTACAAACAAACATGAATTATTGTTAGATACGTATTAACATTAAAGAACTAACTTATACATGTGTAAATATGTTTAAGAGATTAGAATTATCATATACCGATGTAAATGTCTTTTAGAGAGTAGAAATAACTTATTTTGATAAAATTAAATATTTATAAGTAACAATTGTTGTACAATTAAGTATGAGTTTTACATTGTAAAACTGAATTGAGGTTTTAAAATTTTTTGAAATGATTACAAAATCAAAATCATTTTAGAGTTGAAGTACCCGAATTGGTTACAAATAAAAAAAAGAGGAATTTAAATTTCAAATGGTTTCAACCAAAAGAATCTTTTTCAAATGATGAGAGTTAGGATAAACCAAATCGAATTCGAGTCGTCACAATAGCGTTCCGATCTCTACGCAGTCCACCCGAATGAAACGAACAATATTATCTCTTCTCTAACTGTTAGAGAGGTTTTCCGAAAAGCATACATTGCCTGCTAGACCTTATGCCTTTATATAGCATTAAAAACCTAATTCTAATTGACACGCGTCATATAGTGTCAAAAATAAAACCTTAAACTCAAATAAATAAGATTTAAAATAATATAGCGAGAGTAAGAGTCGATCCGCAGGGAATAGGAATTCTAACACCTTTCGTTCTGATTTAGAACAATAACCTGTAGAAAATAAAAGGGGGGGTTTTTTAGAGAAGTGATTTGAATGATAAAAATAATAAGAATGTGAAATAAATATTGAAAATGAATTATAGATTGAATTAGCCTCAAGCTACGCTTTGCCACGACATCTTCGATCACTGAAGTTGATTTTTTTTCTTCGACTTTCCTGCAGGTTACAGTCTACAAGGCCCAACCCTTGCAACTTACTTCTCTTTGGTAGATTCGACTCCCAGGGCAATCCTTGAAGTTAAGCTTTAGTGAGTTAGCTACGAAAATCGATGCTAACTCAAATCTGAGTTAGTGCTGGAGAAGCCCGTGCTCGGATAATCATCTCGATGAGAATTGTTTCCGATTTTGATTCCCCTTAGTGGACTGCCACTAAGTTTGTTCTTAGGGAGTTGAATTGGCTACAAGCTTTTCCTCGTCCCCAACGATGGATCTAAACCACTTCAACCCGATGCGCGCTCTCGGAATGAAACAATTGAGATGCCTAAAGATTAGGCCGATTGCCTAATCAATTTTACAGAGAATCTAAAAAGGAGTTGTCGAAGGATTGAAGTATTTTCCTAATCTCACGAGGTTAGTCGGGTTTGGCGTTGCTTTTGGCTAAAGGGAATTTAGTTAAGCATGGTTGGTGAAAAAACCATACTTAATAAAATAAAGAAAGAAATGGAGAAAATAGAGAGCTTTTATTAACTCAAGGAAGAAGAGAACAATGGAATGATTCATGATTTAATTCACCCCAAAGTGGGGTATTTATAGTAGTTGAAAACCCTAAAAACCTAAGATGATAAATCCCAAATTTAAATTAAATTACATAAGATAAATATCCAAGTTTTGAATTTTAAAATAAAAATCCGGATGATAAGCTATCTGATAAGTGGACTGATAAGCTATATGCGTTGCTGACGTCATCTTCTAGAAGGTGCTGACGTGGCGCCCAGTCAGCATTCATGCCCTGGTTCATGCCCATGAATCTGCCCACGACTCCAGTATTTTCTGCAGCATTCCAAATTATTTCCAGCATTACGTAACCTGCGCGAGAACAACATAAAAACAGCCCAATTAAGTCCTTCAAACATATATTCGATCGAAATAAGGACTAAAAACATAACCAAAATAAATACTTATCAAATTCCCCCTCACTTATCCGATGCTTGTCCTCAAGTATCTCAAAATTAAACAAACCTAAGTTCAAGTTTTCATCCTTAATTTCACCAAGTCTCAAAGGTTTCGATATGATTAAACATCTAAACTTGGAAGAAAAATAAGGAGCAAAACAGATAAATGGCAAGATTAAGAATTTAAAGCAAAAATGACATTTCAAAACCCTATTAACATCAATGATGCAAACTAAGTACCCTCACAAGGAATCGCTCATGTCACTCAAAGTGTTTAAGGGTAGAGAAAAAATCACTCGAGCTAAAACTAATTAGAGCATTACCATAAGCTTGTGGTTAAATCTAACCTCCACTACTAACATGAATAAGATGCAAAAATCAAGAGGTCTTAAAGAAGGGTTGTAATGGGGCTAAGGTAAGGGTAGGATAAAGGCTGAAAATAAGGGTTAAAAATTCAAGACAAAAATCATCCCAAAAATATATTCGAAACCTTTTTTTTTCATTCGAACTAAAACTGTTCGGCAGTGTACATTTTTTTCCCGAACTGCACTGTTTTTTTTCCAGTTTATTTTTCTGCAGGCTCGAACAATTTCCTGCACTTCCTTTTTTTCTGCACTGCATATTCGAACAGTTCTGCATGGTTTATTCGAACAGTTCTGCACAGTTTTTTTTTTCTGCACAGTATTTTATTCTGCTGCTGGACTGCACTTATTTGAATCTGTTTTTTTAAAGATGATTTTTCTTGAAAATGTGTGAAACAAATATTTTAATTTTGATATAACTAAAAACCTAAGGACTAATTTGAAAAAGTCAAAACGAATTTTAAGTCCTCAAAATATCCCCATATAATTTTTATATTATGCCTAAGTTAAAAACATACTATTCCAAATATTTTTCTAAGTGTTTCAAACCAGAAACAGTGATTTTCAAGCACCCGTTTCGAAACGGCCCAAAGGCGTTTCGAAACAGTTTCATCACTGTCGACCACCCGTTCCGAAACGTGTATCGAAACACTAGACCCGTTTCGAAACGGTATAACTCGTTTCGGAACAGCTCTTTATATTTGTTTTTAAAAAAAGGCTTCAACGGTTCAAAGATATGCCAAATTTTTAAATATAAAAGGGGTGTTTCGAAACGGACAAAGCCCGTTCCGAAACGACCCTTTGACAGTAGCCATTCCGTTTCGAAACGGATCAATCCCGTTCCGAAACAAGGGCTAGATTTTATTTTGAATAATATGACCGTTGTATGTTTTAACTGATTTTCTTTAAACCGTTAAGGCGTTTCGAAACGGGCTAGGACCGTTCCGAAACGACCCTTTTACAGTGGCAAAACCGTTCCGAAACGGCCCTAAGGCGTTTCGAAACGGGCTCTTAAATGCACCCCAACGGCTCTTTCTATTTTAGTTCGTTCCGAAATAGGTTCCCCGTGTTCCGAAACGGGTTGGTGCAGACTGCATTTATGGTGGCAAGAGAGGGTTCCAACGGCTCCATTTATGTTCCCAACCACCCAAACGGCTAGAAATCAATGAGAAGGTATAAAAGAGACATCCAAAAGCATCAGCAACAACTATTGATCCTAAAGCAAACATCCAAACATCAAATTCAAGCAATTGAGCAAAAATCCCACTTTGTGTAAAAATCCCAATTTGTGTTCTTCATTCATATTTTGTAAAATTGGGTTGAGTGCTTGTATTGGGGCTATCATTTGTATTGAGAGATACCTAATTAGCCTACAAATTTCTTTGTTCTCTTGTGTGAGGGTTGGTTGATTTTTGGGTAGAAAAATCAGCCGAAATTGTAAAGGGTTGCCTCCTTGTCCTAGAAAAGGGGAAGATCAATTTAGTGAAATTGTTGCAAATCCTTAGTGAGGCTAAGGTAGTGGATGTAGAGTTCATTTGGAACTTGAACCACTCTAAATCCCTTGTCCATCAATTTTTAATTTGCCAATTTCCACTACAAACCTTTAAATTTCCAATTCACCCCCCTCTTGGTAAATATCGATCTTTCGATCCACTCAACAATTGGTATCAGAGCTTAACTCTTTGAGGATTAACAACCACAAGAGGAGATCCTTGGAAGTGTGTGATCATCAAATTATCAAGAGATGGCTTCAACCTCCGGTTCCGGCATGTACGAGTCACAATCAACCACCAAGCCTCCTTTCTTCAATGGTGACAACTATTCCTTTTGGAAGAACAAAATGAGGCTATTCATCAAGTCAAGTGACTATCTTGTATGGGATGTCATTGAGGATGGGCCATACATTCCATTGAAGCAAGATGGTGAAGGCAAGATGGTATTGAAGAAGAAAGCCGAAATGAGTGAAGAGGAGAGGAAGAAGATTCAAGTCAACGATAAAGCTCTCCACATGCTATTTTGTGCTTTCGGTCCGGACATCTACTCGAAGGTCTCATCAATAGAAAGTGCCAAGGAAGTGTGGGACACTCTTGAGACCACCTATGAAGGCACCAATGATGTCAAAGAAACTAAGATTGGACTTCTCAATCTTAGTTATGAAAACTTCAAGATGGAGCCCGATGAGACGGTGTCAAAGATGTTTGATCGATTCTCCACAATCGTCAACGGTCTAAAGGGATATGGAGAAATCATACCGGAAGACAAGCTTGTCCGGAAGCTACTCTATTCACTTCCCGAAGCTTGGGATGGGAAGAGAACCGCTATCATCGAAGCAAAGAACTTGAAGACATTAAAGCTTGATGAGCTTGTGGGCTCTCTCCTTACTCATGAGATCATGAAGCAAGGAAGGGAAGATGAGAAAAAGAAGGAAGAGAAAAGAGTAGAGAAGCTTGAGGTTGAAAAGAAGAAGAAAATGGGAATAGCTCTCAAGGCTAAAGCTTCACAACTTGATGAGAGCTCATCTAGTGATGAGGACGAACTTGAAGAATTGGCTATGATAGCCAAACGGTTCTCACGATTCATGAGGTCCAACCGAGGAAGAAAAATCCAAAGAAAGATGGACTTCAAAGGGAAGAACAAAGAAGATGGAAAGGATCCCATCATTTGCTACGAGTGCAAACAACCCGGCCACATCCGTTCGGAGTGCCCTCAACTCAAGAAGAAGGGTTTTGAGAAGAAGAAGAAACTCAGAGCCAAACTTGCTACTTGGAGTGATGAGGAGTCATCGGAGGATGACGAACAAGAAGTGGCTAACCTTTGTCTCATGGCACTTGAGGAAGATTCCTCCATGGTAACCTCTAACTCATCTACTTTAGATTTTTCATATGAAGAATTAAATGATGCATATGATGAGTTACAAGAGGTATATGATGAATTAGTTGAGAAGTTTAAGGAGTCGGTCATTAAAAACAAGAAAATCATTTTAGAGCTAAATGAGAAGAATGACTCACTCACTCAAGCTAATTCTAAATTTGAGAAAAAGATTTTAGGATTAAAAGATGAACTTAAATTCTTTCAAGATGAAAATGTTGATCTTAATAATCTTTTGTCTCAATGCAATAGTGAACACCAAAAGGTGTTAGGTGAGCTAAATGAGCTCAAAAAGTCCTTAAAAATGTTGGAAGTGTCAAGCATGAAGTAGGAGAATCATCTAGAACACACCAACCTAAGAAAAGGACTAATTACTATAAACAAAGTAGCTACCCTAGACATAGTAGAGCTAAAAGAATTAGAAGTGTATGGGTTCCTAAGGAACTTGTAAAATCTAATAATATTATTGCTATGTCATCTTGGATTCCTAAGGGAACCAAGGTTTTGGGAGCTAACACTCATGGACCCAAAATGATTTGGGTACCAAAAACCAAGGTTTAATATCTTTGTTTGTAGGGGGAGCATTGCTTCAAGGCCAAAGCACAAAGTCAAAACTCATGGTACCTTGATAGTGGATGCTCGAGACACATGACCGGAGACAAGAGTCGATTCATGGATTTAAAGCCAAAAAGTGGAGGAGTAGTAACATTTGGTGACAACTCCAAAGGCCACATTAAAGGTATTGGCTCCATAATTAATCACTCTACCATTCTCATTGAAAATGTCTTATATGTCGATGGTCTTAAACATAATTTATTGAGCATAAGTCAATTATGTGATAAGGGATTTAATGTTCTTTTTGATAAAAATGGATGCAAAATTGTAGACATTAAATCTAATAGTATTATGCTCATAGGTCATCGCATAGGAAACATATACATGGTGCATTTAGATGACATTCATACATCTCATGCATGTTTAGTTGCTCAAAATGAAAATGATGCATGGTTGTGGCATAGGAAGCTAGGACATGCTAGCATAAGTGTTTTAGAAAAACTAGTCTCTCTAAACCTAGTTAGAGGTTTACCCAAAATAAAGTTCTCAAATGATAAAATTTGTGATGCATGCTCAAAGGGTAAACAACATAGGTCTTCCTTTAAATCCATTAATGATGTTTCTACTAGTAGATGCTTACAATTAATTCACATGGATTTATTTGGGCCAATTAGGACTATGAGCTTGGGTGGTAAATCTTATGCTTTTGTGCTTGTTGATGATTTTTCTAGATATACTTGGGTTTTATTTTTAAGTACTAAAGATGAGGCTTTAGATAAATTCATCACATTTTCAAAAACAACCCAAAATGATCTTGAACTTAGAATTTCACACATTAGAAGTGATCATGGAACCGAGTTTCAAAATTTAGGGTTTGAAGACTTTTTAAACGAAAATGGTATTAGCCATAATTTTTCGGCTCCTCGAACTCCTCAACAAAATGGGGTAGTTGAGAGGAAAAATAGAACTTTGCAAGAAATGGCTAGGACTATGCTTTGTGAAAACAATTTACCTAAATATTTTTGGGCGGAAGCCACAAATACCGCTTGTTATATTATAAATCGAGTAATGATTAGGCCAATTTTAAAGAAAACACCTTATGAGATTTTAAAATCTAAAAAGCCTAACATTAGCTATTTTCACCCTTTTGGGTGCAAGTGTTTTGTTTTAAATAATGGAAAAGATAACTTAGGTAAATTTGATGCAAAAAGTGATGAAGCCATTTTTATAGGTTACTCTTTAACCTCTAAAGCCTATCGAGTATTTAACAAAAGAACTTTAGTAGTAGAAGAATCTATTCATGTTGTATTCGATGATAACCTCCTTCCTAGGAAGGATTCTTGTGATGATGATGATGTAGGAATCATAAATGCCTTTGATGGAGGTCAAACTTCAAAGGAGGATGAGATTTCAACAAAAGAAGAGGACTCACAAGATCCACCTCTTGAAGCCTTAAAGGACTTGGCTATTGAGGAAAAGGAAGTGAGCTACCCAAGGGAGTTGAACTATGTCAAAGATGGTGAAATCTTGGGTGATCCATCCAAGGGGGTAACCACTCGTTCTTCTCTTAAATTAATGAACCATGTTGCATTTATCTCATGCATAGAGCCTAAAAATATAAAAGAAGCATTGAAAGATGATTTTTGGATTATGGCTATGCAAGAAGAGTTAAATCAATTTGAGAGAAGTAATGTATGGACATTAGTTGATAGGCCTAGTAATCAATCTACAATAGGAACTAAATGGGTCTTTAGGAACAAACTAGATGAGAGTGGTAACATTGTGAGAAATAAAGCTAGACTTGTTGCACAAGGTTACACTCAAGAAGAGGGAATAGATTTTGATGAAACCTATGCACCCGTAGCTAGAATGGAAGCCATTAGGATGTTGCTTGCATATGCATGTTATCATAATTTCAAGCTTTTTCAAATGGATGTTAAAAGCGCCTTTTTAAATGGTTTTATAAATGAAGAAGTGTATGTGGAACAACCACCGGGTTTTGAAGATTCAAAATTTCCAAATCATGTTTTCAAACTTACCAAAGCCCTTTATGGTTTAAAACAAGCTCCTAGAGCTTGGTATGAAAGACTTTCAAATTTCTTGATTGAAAAAGGATTTGAAAAAGGTAAGGTGGACACTACACTTTTTATAAAAATGTATAAAAATGACATCTTAGTAGTTCAAATTTATGTTGATGATATAATTTTTGGTTCTACTAATGAATGTCATTGTCAAGAGTTTGCTAAGTTAATGCAAGGTGAATTTGAGATGAGCATGATGGGGGAGCTCTTATTCTTTTTGGGACTCCAAATCAAGCAAAAGAAGGATGGCACCTTCATCAACCAAGCAAAATACATAAAGGATATGCTCAAGAAGTTTGGCTTGGAGAATGCAAAGCCTCAAGCCACTCCTATGAGCTCATCTACAAAGCTTGACAAAGATGAAGGAGGTAAGTGTGTTGACTCTAAGCTTTACCGTTCAATGATTGGGTCTTTGCTTTACCTTACCGTAAGTAGACCGGATATCTTGTTTAGTGTTTGCTTGTGTGCTAGGTTTCAAGCTAGTCCTAGAGAGTCTCACCTTATAGCCGTTAAAAGAATCTTTAGGTATCTTAGAGACACTCCTTGTTTAGGTCTTTGGTACCCTAGAGACTCTACCTTTAACCTTCATGCTTACTCGGATGCGGATTATGGGGGTTGCAAAATTGATAGGAAAAGTACTTCGGGAACTTGCCAATTCTTAGGTAGTATGCTCATATCTTGGTTCTCTAAGAAACAAAATAGTGTAGCCTTATCTACCACCGAAGCCGAGTACATATCCTTAGGGAGTTGTTGTGCTCAAGTCCTTTGGATGAAACAACAACTCTTAGATTATGGAATTAAAGTTGGAACCATACCCCTAAAATGTGACAACACTAGTGCAATATGCTTAACTAAAAATCCCATCCAACACTCTAGAACCAAACATATAGAAATAAGGCATCATTTCATTAGAGATCATGTCCTTAAGGAAGATGTGGTTATAGAGTATGTAGACACCTTGAATCAATTAGCGGACATATTTACAAAACCTTTAGACAAAGAGCGTTTTTGGTCCCTTAGGAGAGAGTTAGGTCTAGCTAGCCTATCTTGACTTTTTAGGACCTCTTTTGTGCTTAAATATGCTTGATTTTGTGAAATGCCATGTTGATGTGTTTAAACTCCTAATTTCATCCATGCTTATAGTTAGGGGGAGTATGTTTATGCCTAAATATGTTTTGCCTGCTCATTCATAACATTTATGCATGTTTGGCCTCTTAAAATTTCATTTTTCTGCACTTTTAGAGCCTCATCTGCACTTCCAGGCCCATGTGTATCGAAACGGGTCACCCTGTTTCGATACGGATACCTTAAAATCCGTCCTGCGAGAAGGGCGTTTCGAAACGCCTCCAGAGTGTTTCGAAACGGTTTTGATTCGATGAATGGGTGTATCGCAACGCGTTCCGATACGGGTCAAATGGGTTTCGAAACGGTCAACACCGTTTCGAAACGGCCAGTCAATGGTCTTAAGAAGGGTCAAAACCCTAGCCGCCCCGTTCCGAAACGGTCCTGACCGTTCCGAAACGGCCTCGCGGTATGCTTTATTTAGGGCTTTTAATGACATAATTCTCTTTTTTATCAAACCCTTAAAACCCTAAACCGCCTCCCTCTCTATAAATACTCTCTAAAACTCTTTGATTTTCACAAAATTTTGAGTGATTTTACTCTTCAACTCAAGTCTAAGCAAGTTTCATCAATCTTGTGCAAGAATTTTTCTCAAATCATCCAAAATCCCAAACTAAGGTAATTTTTCTAATTTTCTTTTTCTTTCAATTCATGTTCGAATCTTAGGTTAGAAAATTTTATTTTTGTATAAATTATATGTTTTTGGTTGTGGGTTTTCAAAATCTTGTAATTTTTTTTTCAAATCTCAAAATTTTTTATTCGAACATAAAATTTTTCAATCGTATTTTTTTAAACTGTTTTTTATTTTAATTTTGTTTTCAAAAACCTAAGTGGGATTTATTATTGGATTGATTTTGATTATCAATGCATACACTTAATTTTAAAACACTTGCTTAATATTTTTAGATGGCGGATCAATCGAACAAGAAGCGGAAGGCCGTTCAATCCGGTGAATCGAGCATTCGTCCGAATATCACTATGCTTTTTCAGAAATCCCTTAAAACTCCGGACGCGCGTGCTCGCTTTGCTTATGTCAAGGATTTCGCGGCTCGTAAGGAACGTGTCATTGATCTTGAGTTCCTCAATTCCGAGCGATTCCTTTTCCGTTATCTCGATCGTTTGGATGAGTGGAATCTTATGAATTTCTTGAGCCTTCCGGATGTTTGCTACAAAAACATGGTACTCATCTTTTACTCAAATGCTCGTTTTCTTTATGATGAGACCAAAACCAACATCATAGGAATTGAGTCATCCTTATTAGGCAAAAAGGTTGTCATAAATGTTGCTCTTTTAGAGTCTGCTCTTAAGCTTAAGGATGAGGGTCTTGAGGATGAACGCCACTTTGGTACTTTCACCGGAAAAGCACTTAATTTGGATGTGCATGATCGTGTTCTTCATTTGATGGTCTCTTGGTTTATTCGCCCTTCCGGCGGAAAATACTCCCACATCCGTCAAACCGATCATTTTTGGCTAGAGTGTTTCCGTAGGGGTGAGCGCCCAAATGTCCCTAAGATTATTTTTGCCGAGATTGTCAATAATATCAAGCTTATTGACACGAATGAGTTAAAGTCTTTTACTTATGGCATTGTCTTGAGCGCCCTATTTCATCATCTTGAAATTGATTGTACCTATGACTCTCCGGAACCTCGCAAGACCAAGATTGGTGAGTCATCCCTTCGCAAGTCCGGATTCCAATATGTGAATGGTATTTGGGAAAGAATTGATAGAGAAGCGGATCCTCCTCTCGTTGCTCCTCCACAGCAAGTTCAAGCCGCAAACAATGATGCCCTCACAGCTTTCCTTACCGAGCGATTCAATGCCTTGGACTCTCGGTTCGATGCTTTGGACACTCGCATTACTTCGGGCTTTGAATCCATGGGCAATCGGTTGAAGAATGTCGAGGATCGTCTTCATTCTCTTGAGACTTCTCATTCCAACTTGGACCTTTCCTTCTCCACTCTTTATGGGCAATGGACGAAGTTTCACCGCTCTCAAGCCAAGAGCGATGATGATGATGACGAGGATGATGATGACGAGGCCTAGGAACTTCATATCATATCATATTATTTACGCTTTTAGGATTAAGATTGCATCTTTATGTTTTCTCATGTTTTAGGACCTATGCTTATGGCTATTTTATTTTGGGATTTTTATTTGAACTTAATGCTTGAATTATGCTTTGAATATATTGATTATGAATTAATATTATGGTTGCTTATTGTTGCTTATTGGTACTAATCATTTATCTTCTCTATGAGCTTTTATTGGTCTTTTTGATCTAACAAAAAGGGGGAGAATAAATTTAAGAGCCACACTTAATCTAAAATTCGTTTTAAAATCTTAAAAGGTTTTTAAAGGTTTACAACTTGGATTTCAAATCAAAAATTTATTTTAACCTTAAAAACCTATCTTAAATTAAGGGGGAGTTAGAATATTTTCAAAACTTTCAAAATTCCCAAAAATTCTAACTTTGGTTTTGTTATATCAAAAAGGGGGAGATTGTGAAACAAATATTTTAATTTTGATATAACTAAAAACCTAAGGACTAATTTGAAAAAGTCAAAACGAATTTTAAGTCCTCAAAATATCCCCATATAATTTTTATATTATGCCTAAGTTAAAAACATACTATTCCAAATATTTTTCTAAGTGTTTCAAACCAGAAACAATGATTTTCAAGCACCCGTTTCGAAACGGCCCAAAGGCGTTTCGAAACAGTTTCATCACTGTCGACCACCCGTTCCGAAACGTGTATCGAAACACTAGACCCGTTTCGAAACGGTATAACTCGTTTCGGAACAGCTCTTTATATTTGTTTTTAAAAAAAGGCTTCAACGGTTCAAAGATATGCCAAATTTTTAAATATAAAAGGGGTGTTTCGAAACGGACAAAGCCCGTTCCGAAACGACCCTTTGACAGTAGCCATTCCGTTTCGAAACGGATCAATCCCGTTCCGAAACAAGGGCTAGATTTTATTTTGAATAATATGACCGTTGTATGTTTTAACTGATTTTCTTTAAACCGTTAAGGCGTTTCGAAACGGGCTAGGACCGTTCCGAAACGACCCTTTTACAGTGGCAAAACCGTTCCGAAACGGCCCTAAGGCGTTTCGAAACGGGCTCTTAAATGCACCCCAACGGCTCTTTCTATTTTAGTCCGTTCCGAAACAGGTTCCCCGTGTTCCGAAACGGGTTGGTGCAGACTGCATTTATGGTGGCAAGAGAGGGTTCCAACGGCTCCATTTATGTTCCCAACCACCCAAACGGCTAGAAATCAATGAGAAGGTATAAAAGAGACATCCAAAAGCATCAGCAACAACTATTGATCCTAAAGCAAACATCCAAACATCAAATTCAAGCAATTGAGCAAAAATCCCACTTTGTGTAAAAATCCCAATTTGTGTTCTTCATTCATATTTTGTAAAATTGGGTTGAGTGCTTGTATTGGGGCTATCATTTGTATTGAGAGATACCTAATTAGCCTACAAATTTCTTTGTTCTCTTGTGTGAGGGTTGGTTGATTTTTGGGTAGAAAAATCAACCGAAATTGTAAAGGGTTGCCTCCTTGTCCTAGAAAAGGGGAAGATCAATTTAGTGAAATTGTTGCAAATCCTTAGTGAGGCTAAGGTAGTGGATGTAGAGTTCATTTGGAACTTGAACCACTCTAAATCCCTTGTCCATCAATTTTTAATTTGCCAATTTCCACTACAAACCTTTAAATTTCCAATTCACCCCCCTCTTGGTAAATATCGATCTTTCGATCCACTCAACAAAATGGGACAAAAATAATGGGATTAAGAAAAAATTAGATTAGGCTTAAAATGTGGTGATTTTCAAGAAAAAGGCTAAGGCTCAAAAATTGTTTCACTAGGGGAAATTAATTAAAGGGTAGACAATTTATTTGGGAAGAGAAATGGTTAAAGCCTAGTGCCTCTATCATGTTTAAGCATCATATTCAATCAATGTAAACTCAAAAAGAATTTAAAAACAAGTTCTAGAATGCAACTAATTAGCTAGGCACACTCAAAGAAACAAAGAGCAAATATAATGCATGCTTATTAGGCTAAAAAACTCACAAATATGTCTTGTGTACTTAGGTAAGCATCATGTGAATTAATAGAGAAAGAAAATGTCATATAAAAGTTTTTAAGCAAAAATTAATCATGCCAAAATCTACCATGCAACCTAGAATCTTCTAACAAGATAGATACAAAGCCATATGAAAACAGTGAGACAAGAAAAAACTAAGGATTAAACGAAGAACTTTAAATTAATAAAATCAAGATTTCAAGAGAACAACCAAAACGGATAAGCAAGATAAAAATTGATAAGCATATCTCCCCCTCACTTAGAAGCATTTTGTCCCAAAATGAAAATTTAAAGTAAAAGAGAGGAAAGGAGAGACTCCCCTAATCAATTGCGGCCACGACCGCGACCACGTCGTCCGCGGGAAGAGCCGGGGCGAAGATAGGATAAGATCTCGGCCAAGTTAGTCTCGATGGAATGGAGCCGCTCATCCATATCTCTTTGGGGTTGGTCGTCTTGTGGTGGTTGTGTTTGGGCTTGTCTTCGAAACACTCGTTCTCTACAAGTTGGGAGAGTGCCCGGGGGAACAATATACGGTGCATCAGGAGTTCCTGCAAGTAAGCCCTTGGCATCTAGGCATCTCTCATCTAAAGCACTCATAGAAAAAACATAAGTAAACTGAGATGGATCAAAAGTAGCAGGATAAATACGCAAAGCTAAATGGGTAATATAAGGACCCAAAATTAATGGTCGTGGCCTAGTGGTTCGCGGTACACGATGAAACGTGTAGGCCATCCAAAAACCAAGATTTACCTTGATATTTACCTGCATACACCAGAGAAAGAATAACTCAGTTCTACTCACGGTTGATGGAGTGTCGTTTCTGCCGGAAAGGTTGTAAACGAGGAATCGATGGATGTATCGTAAAGCGGGGCTATGAATGGTGTGGTCCTTAGTTGTTTTTGGATTGTATTGAGAACCTGCTAAACCTGTCAAAGTCTCCAAGGAAAGGTCATTATCGAAATCTTCCGGTAAATCTAAAAGGGCAGACTGATAGTTAGGGTCTGAAACATTAGTGACAAAACCCATATAAACATTAAATTCAGTAATAGATAACCGAAAGTATTGACCCAATAGACGAAAAGATATTACATTAGGTGTATCAAGAGACCTTGCACGACTACGATCAAACGAAAAAGTAGAGTAAAATTCAAGTACTAATTCGCAGTAGGTGTCACAGGTAATAGTATGAAATCGACGCCAACCAATATTATCAAAAAGTGACAGGACCGACTCACGTAAATGCAAATGATCTAAAGTCTGAGCGGGGATATACTTACAAACCGGAAGTGAGCGATGTCGAATATGGTTAAACATATCGAGTTCTTCTCCAGTAAAATGTAAGAACCCTTTCAAGTTCTCATCGTTAGGTGCCGTAAATCGTTGGCTACGTCGTAGATGTTCTCCATGATCGGATGGAATATCGTTTTGGTCGTGAGGCGGCGAATCTGGTTGAGCAGTGTCCGATAGATTATGGGCAGCAAACTCAGCATGCATGGGATCTGCAAATCCAAAGATAGGGTGAAAAACTAATAAGGGTTGAAAAAATTCAGAACTTACCTCATCGGCCATATCGGCCGCCGAATAATGATCCGAATGCATGGATGTGTTGGTGTGCATGTGGAATGAGGGCACACGGGTTGGTGAAGGCATGGGCTCGTAGTGTTGCTGTGGTGATCCGCCAACCGCATCGGAGGCCAAGGAGTGGTAAGGGGAAGGTGGCGGGGATGGTGGGCGTGACGAACGGCGGAGCTGTGATGGCCTCGTTTCGCCACTGCCGGTGACGCGAGCAGTGCGGCCAGTGCTGGTCTGTCCGGATCTGTGCGTGGGAGTACCCCTCGCCATGGCCGGATGGTTGTGATGCGAGGGAGAGGGTTGGTGCGGGTGGGCGGAGGTTGTGTGCATGGACGTGCTTTGCGTCTCAAGGGAGTGAAAGGATGGTGACGGGGGTGATGGTGGTTGCGGCGAACGGTGGTGCAGTGGTGCATGGCCGTCAGGGTGGGGGTGGTGTTTGGGATGATGGGAGGCTCGAGAGGTGGGGTGGTGATGTGTGGCGGCTGTGGTTGCTCGGAGTCACTGCTGAGGGAAACATATTGCGGCGGTTGAAAGCGCCGGCGGTCACCGATGACGAGTGGTGGCTGCTATGGAAGCCGGCGAGCTTGGTCACGGGTGCGTGGCATCTTGGAGAGGGAGGTTGACGGTGGTGATGTAGGGTTGTTTGGAGATATTCGGGTGGCTGGTGAAAAAATAAAAAGAAAAGGGTTTGGGGAGTTGTGCGGCTGGTGAAGGAGTATAATAATAAGGGTTTAATGGGTGGTTGGGAGTGTGTAGGTCAAAGCTATGGGTTTGAGTGGGGTCCACGAAATTCTTTGTAATTGGGTTTAAATTGTGGTCTTGACCGGTGGATAAGGGAGATAAGGTGGGGTATATGTTTAAAATTTGGATGGGGATAAGGAAAAAAAATAATCCGAATATTTATTCTAAAAATTGGGCCCACCAAATCTTGTTGAAAAAGATATCTTCTCATTCTTTATTCGATCTACATTATCTGCAAACAAAATAAATAAGAGATCAGATAAAATAAAATTCAAAATAAATTCGAAAAGATAAAATAATTAAAGTGAGATAAAAATAAATTCAAAAAGAGATAAGAAAATAAATACGAAATAAATACGAAAAATAATGAAAATAAATTTGAAAAAGAGATAAAATCAAAATTAAAAATTTAAAATGAGATTTAGATAATTTCGATTTATTTATTTTATCTCTTTTTTTTTATTCTCTCTTTTTTTGTTTATTTTAACTAAAAATAAAATTCAAATGACATTAAACTATGGCAGATTAAAAGGGAATAAAATAAAAATAAATATAATAAAGAAAGTAAAAAAAGAAAAATAATAAAAATAATTAAAGTAAAAAGAAGAAAAGAAATGGGTTGCCTCCCATCTAGCGCTTGTTTATCGTCGCTAGCTTGACGACCTTATTTATGCATTTGGTTCCTTAAAATGAATTTCTTCAACCAAACCGACTGGAACATTTTCGTAAAATTGTTTTAACCGTTGTCCATTAACTTTAAAGCTATGTCCTTCGGTGTCTTGAATTTCTACTGCTCCATGTGGAAAAGATTAAACAACAGTGAATGGTCCGAGCCATTTGGAACGCAACTTTCCTGCAAAAAGTTTAAATTTAGATTTAAATAATAGAACTTTTTGACCAACAGAAAAAGATTTAAATGAAATATTTTTATCATGGAAATCCTTTGTTTTGTCTTTAAAAATTTGTGCACTATCGTAGGCATGTTTCCGGATTTCCTCGAGCTCTTGAATGTGTAATTTGCGTTCCCTTCCAATCGCATCCATTTCCATGTTGCATTGTTGAATTGCCCAAAATGCGCGATGTTCCAGCTCAATTGGTAAGTGACAGGGTTTACCGTAGATGAGACGGTAAGGCGACATCCCAATGGGGCCTTTGTACGCAGTACGGTATGCCCATAACGCATCAGATAGCTTGATGCTCCAATCTTTGCGATCCGATTTCACAATTTTTTCGAGTATGGTCTTTATCTCTCGATTTGACACCTCCGCTTGACCATTCGCTTGCGGATGGTAAGATGTCGAAATCCGGTGGGTGACACCGAACTTCTTCATGAGAGCGTCAATTACTCGGTTAATGAAATGCTTCCCTCGGTCGCTTATTATCGCTCGCGGTGTGCCAAACCTGCAAAAGATAGATTCCTTTAGAAACTTAACTGTGGTCTTAGCATCATTATTTCGGGTTGATCTAGCTTCAACCCATTTAGAAACATAATCTACCGCAAGAATTATATAAAAATTGCCGGATGAAGAGACAAAGGGACCCATATAATCTAATCCCCAAACATCGAATATCTCACAAACAGTAATGGGATTAAGTGGCATTTCGTTTCGTCGACTCAAATTACCAACCCTTTGACATTTTTCACAAGATTTGCAAAATAAATAGGCATCACGAAAAATGTTGGGCCAGTAAAAACCACACTCAAGAATTTTATGTGCAGTACGTTTAGGCCCGAAGTGACCACCACAAGAATAAGAATGACAGAAGTTTAGGATAGAGTTTACCTCGCTTTCTGCTACACATCGTCTAATTACCTCATCCGAACAATGTTTCCAGAGATAAGGATCATCCCAAATGAAGAACCGAGATTCCCTTTTTAATCGTTTAACCTCCGCTCTCGGTAGATCTTGTGGCATCTTACCTGTGGCTAAGTAATTCACCATGTCTGCGAACCATGGAACGCTAAGTTGAGCTGCCATTATTCCTTCGTCAGGGAACTCTTCTCTAACTGGTGGATCAAACATAGATAATGGGATGCGACTCAAATGGTCCGCAACAAGGTTTTTGCATCCCTTCTTATCTTTTATTTCTAGGTTGAATTCCTAGAGTAGTAATATCCATTGGATCAGTCTCGGTTTTGCCTCCTTTTTACTCATCAAAAAGCGTAAAGCTACATGATCAGAAAAGACAATGATTTTAGTACCGAGTAAATAGGATCTAAACTTTTCTAAGGCAAAAACAATATCAAAGAGTTCTTTTTCCGTTGTTGAATAGTTTTTCTGCGCAAGATCCAAGGTGCGTGACGCATATGCTATAACATGCGGTTCCTTGTCGATTCTTTGACCTAACACGGCTCCAACGCTAAAATCGGAAGCATCACACATCAATTCGAACGGGTGGTTCCAATTTGGTGGTTGGACGATATGTGCATTTACAAGCTTCTCTTTGAGTATGTCAAACGCCTCCTTGCATTTCTCGTCAAAATTGAAGGGTTGATCTTTTTGCAATAGATTGCAGAGGGGTTGTGCCAACTTTGAAAAATCTTTAATAAACCTGCGGTAAAACCCTGCATGGCCAAGAAACGATCGAATATCCCTCACAGTTGTGGGGTATGGGAGTGAGCGTATAACATCTGTTTTAGCCTTATCAACAGTAATACCTTTTGAGGAAACTATATGTCCTAGAATTAACCCTTTATCTACCATGAAATGACATTTTTCATAATTTAAAACAAGGTTGAATTCAAGGCATCTTTTTAGCACATTTGTTAAATTTAATAGACATTCTCCAAAGGAATTACTGTAAACCGTAAAGTCATCCATGAATACCTCTATACCTTTTTCGATGAAATCTAAGAAAATGCCCACCATGCATCTCTGGAATGTGGCCGGTGCATTACAAAGCCCGAAGGGCATTCGACGATAAGCGAACGTGCCAAAAGGACATGTAAAGGTTGTCTTCTCTTGATCTTCGGGCGCCACAGGAATCTGGAAAAAACCTAAAAATCTGTCAAGACAACAGTAGTGAGTTTTACCGGCTAATCTCTTAATCATTTGGTCAATAAAAGGAAGTGGAAAATGATCTTTTCGAGTTAGAGAGTTCAACTTCTTGTAGTTTATACAGACTCGCCAACCATTTTGGACTCTTGTTGGGACCAACTCACCTTCTGCGTTTTTAACCACCGTGACTCTGGTTTTCTTAGGGACTACATGGATCGGGCTTACCCAGTCACTATCCGAAATTGGATAGATTATATCCGCATCGAGAAGCTTTTGTATTTCTACTTTAACTACGTCCATCATAGGTTGGTTCAGGCGGCGTTGTCCTTGTCGAGATGGCTTAGCTCCATCTTTGATTTTTACCTTATGCATACAAGTCGAGGGACTAAGGCCTTTGATGTCTGCAACGGTCCACCCAATAGCTTCCTTATGTGCTCGCAACACTGTTAGCAAATCCTCCTCTTCTTCGTCTGATAGCTTGGTTGAAATGATAACCGGTAGGGTCTCTCTTTCCCCTAAAACTGCATACTTTAGATGCTCAGGTAATTGTTTAAGTTCAATCTTGGGTGCCTGCAACACAGAGGGTAAAGGTTTAGTTTTAGATGCAGTAAGTATTAAATCTTTATTTACTGAACAAATATTTTCAAACTCCCTGTCTTCTTCGTCGGAATCCACGATTTCTCTGTACAAATCATCCATGAAGTCAGTAAAACTAGTGTCAAAGAAATCATTTATGGCAGTTTCAATGATATCAACAAAGTTTAAACTAGCGACATTTTCATGATGTCTCATAGCTTTGTAAACGTCGAATTTTACTACCTCGCCATCGAATTCCATTGTAAGGATCCCACTTCTTACATCTATTTTTGTGTTTGCAGTGCTCAAAAATGGGCGGCCAAGGAGGATCTCGGAAGATTTGTTTGCTCGGTCGTTTTTGTAGAACTAAGGTTTTGATATAATATTTGAAAAATGTTTTGGACTAAATTGAAAAGAATTTAAAATATGTTTTTAGTCAAAAACAACTTGAAAATATGTTTAAGGGTTTTAAAGGCTTTGGAATGGTTTTAAAATTTATTTAAAGTAGTCAAAACCATGATTTTCAAGTAACCGTACCGATACGGTATTGGACCGTACCGATATGCCTTAGGGTTTTTAAACTACCAAAATTCCAGTAGCCAAAACCCGTACCGATACGCCTGGCCGTATTGATACGGTGTGTTTTGAAATAGCCTAACGGCCATAAATGGTACTATTCCCAACAGCCATAAATGGTACTATTCCAACGGCTATAAATGGTACTATTCCCAACGGCCATAAATGGTACTATTTCCAACGGTCATAAATGGTACTATTCCAACGGCTATAAACGGCTATATTCCCAACGGCTATAAACGGCTATATTCCCAACGGCTATAAACGGCAATATTCCCAACAGCTACAAACTCATTTGGGACTATAAATTGAAGGCTGGAACACTTGAAGAATGAAAGAGACAACATCCAAGCAATATGGTCAAGAGAATTAGAGTCTAAATCTTTATTTTACTATTCTCTTGTACATAGTCTGTAGAGAGTGATTTTTATTGTTTTTATCCTTCACTCTTTCTTGTGAGCTCAATTGTGTAAACACCCACCTTGTGAGGTTTATTTGTTTACATCTTTTTACCCTTGTAAAAGGAGAGGTTCTAGTTTAGCCTTGAGAGAAAAACTAGAGTTGGTTCTATCTTAGCCAAGTCCAAAAGATAGGGTTGTAACGGTTTCCTCCTGAGCCTGAAAAAGGGGACGAATTCATTATTGAGTGAATTGGGAAATCCTTAGTGGTATGCTAAGGTAGTGGATGTAGACTCGGTTGAGTAGTCGAACCACTCTAAAATCATTGTGCAAATTGTCTACTATTTTCGGTTTTAGCCAATTCAACCACCAAGCAATTACAACCCTCCTTGACGGTTTCGGTGATCGATTCGAGCGTGCTAAAAATCCCAACATTTTCCCATGTCAATCACATAGAAATTCGCTGGGAAGATTAAATCATTTACCTTTACGAGGACGTTCTCTAGTAATCCTTCCGGGTAGATTATGGATATGTCCGCCAGTTGTATTGTTACCTTCGTATCTTTCAAAGGCTCAACAGAAAGTGAGTTATAAAATGAAAGGGGCATAACATTAATAGAGGCCCCTAAATCACACATTGCTCGTTTAATACCAACTTTACCTATTTTGCAGGGAATGACGAACATACCCTGGTCCTTCAATTTTGGTGGCAACTTTCGCTGGAAGACCGCTGATACATGTTCTCCTAGATTAACCTTTTCAACTCCAATAAGACGACATTTATTAGTACATAAATCTTTAAGGAACTTAGCATACCTTGGAATTTTTTGGATAACGTCGAGGAGCGGAATATTGATCTCTACTTTTTGGAACACATCTAGGATTTCCTTTTCTTATGCTTGTTTGTCTCTTTTCATCAATCTCGATGGGAAGGGTGGTCGGACAGCATAAGGGGATGGTTCAGAGGTTGGATTTGGTGTATCTTTTTCGAATGGTGAAGTTGATTTGTCTTTTTGGGTGTTTACCTCTGAAGTTTTGGGTTCTACAATGGTGCCACTTCGAAGAGTGATGGCATTAACATTTTCTTTTGGGTTTGTCTCTGTTTGTGAAGAGAGTTTACCTTTGGATTCAAGACGGCTTACTATTTGGGTTAGCTGGCTCATTTGTTTGTCTAACTCTTGTAAGTGGACTTCGGTACGGTTTTGGAACTTCTCTTGGGATATTGCTAATCGTTCAACCAATGTTTCTAGAGATGTCTTTTGTTGCGGGTAGGGTTGCCTTTGTTGGTACGGTTGATTTGGCCTTTGGTTGTTTACGTACCCATAATTTGATTGGTTTCTCCACCCGGAATTATAAGCATTTCCTATGGCGTTGGCTTGTGCGACATCATCTTCTTGAAGCATCGGACAACAGTCTGTTGGATGTTCTGGGCTGGTACAGATTCCACAAAGTCTAGCTGATTTTCTCTTATCTGCAACAAGAGTTTGCACTATTTCAGATAATTTGTCAATCTTATTTTCCAATGAAACTGTACTTACCTCGCGAACCCTTCGAGATGGTTCGCTAGATTGATTGAATCTTTGAGAGTTAGCGGCCATGGTTGATATTAGTGTTTTAGCCGCTGTTGGTGTCATGTTGACTAGATCTCCGCCACTTGCTGCGTCTATCACTTTCATATCCATATGCGTCAATCCTTCATAAAAATACTGGAGGAGGGTTTGTTCCGACAATCCATGTTGTGGACAATTTGCACACAACTTTTTAAACCTCTCCAGTATTCATACAAAGATTCAACTTCTTTTTGTTGAATACTCAGGATGTTGCGCCTAATTTCGCTTGCTTTTGCTGTAGGGAAGAACCTGTCAAGAAAAAGTTTGGCCATGTCAGTCCATGTTGTAACAGAATTAGGGGGTAAATCGAATAACCAATCTTTCGCTATATCAGCTAAGGAAAATGGAAAAGCTCTAAGTTTGATTTGGTCATCGGATACTTCCTCTGGCTTTGTGCTTAGACAAACCATGTGAACTTCCTTCAAATGTTTGTGAGGATTTTCTGTTGGCAAGCCGTGAAAGGTAGGTAGGAGGTGGATTAAACCCGTTTTTAGCACGAACGGTGTTTTGCCATTTGGGAAGGTAATACAAATCGGTTGCTGGCCATCAGGCGCCGCATTCAGTTGGCGAATGGTTTGATTTTCGTCTCCCATCGGATTGGGTTCGTAATTCGAATCTGCTTCAGATGTGATTTCTAGATCGCGTTCGAATCTTTGCTGGCGTCTTTTGTTTTTCTTTTCCCGAAATGTTTGTGCGTTCAACTTTCGGGCTAGTGCTTCAATTTCCGGGATGAGTTCAAATTGTTCTGCTGGATTGCTCCTGGTCATAAATCAAATAAAACGATATTAGTACTTTGCCGTAATCCCCGGCAACGGTGCCAATTTTGACACGCGTCGTATAGTGTCAAAAATAAAACCTTAAACTCAAATAAATAAGATTTAAAATAATATAGCGAGAGTAAGGGTCGATCCGCATGGAATAGGAATTCTAACACCTTTCGTTCTGATTTAGACCAATAACCTGTAGAAAATAAAAGGGTTTTTTTAGAGAAGTGATTTAAATGATAAAAATAATAAGAATGTGAAATAAATATTGAAAATAAATTATAGATTGAATTAGCCTCAAGCTACGCTTTGCCACGACATCTTCGATCACTGAAGTTGATTTTTTTCTTCGACTTTCCTACATGTTACAGTCTACAAGGCCCAACCCTTGCAACTTACTTCTCTTTGGTAGATTCGACTCCCAGGGCAATCCTTGAAGTCAAGCTTTAGTGAGTTAGCTACGGCAATCGATGCTAACTCAAATCTGAGTTAGTGCTGGAGAAGCCCGTGCTCGGATAATCGTCTCGATGAGAATTATTTCCGATTTTGATTCCCCTTAGTGGACCGCCACTAAGTTTGTTCTTAGGGAGTTGAATTCTCTACAAGATTTTCCTCGTCCCCAACGATGGATCTAAACCACTTCAACCCGATACGCGCTCTCGGAATGAAACAATTGAGATGCCTAAAGATTAGACTGATTGCCTAATCAATTTTACAGAGAATCTAAAAAGGAGTTGTTGAAGGATTGAAGTATTTTTCTAATCTCACGAGGTTAGTCGGGTTTGGCGTTGCTTTTGGCTAAAGGGAATTTAGTTAAGCATGGTTGGTGAAAAAACCATACTTAATAAAATAAAGAAAGAAATGGAGAAAAAGAAATGGAGAAAATAGAGAGCTTTTATTAACTCAAGGAAGAAGAGAACAATGTAATGATTCATGATTTAATTCACCCCTAGAGTGGGGTATTTATAGTAGTTGAAAACCCTAAAAATTTAAGATGATAAATCCCAAATTTAAATTAAATTACATAAGATAAATATCCAAGTTTTGAATTTTAAAATAAAAATCCGGATGATAAGCTATCTGATAAGTGGACTGATAAGCTATCTGCGTTGCTGACGTCATCTTCTAGAAGGTGCTGACGTGGCGCCCAGTCAGTATTCATGCCCTGGTTCATGCCCATGAATCTGCCCACAACTCTAGTATTTTCTGCAGCATTCCAACTTATTTCCAGCATTACGTAACCTGCGCGAGAACAACATAAAAACAACCCAATTAAGTCCTTCAAACATATATTCGATCGAAATAAGGACTAAAAACATAACCAAAATAAATAATTATCACTAATTAAATTCGGAATCATTAAATATACAATATATTTAATCGAATACAATTAAATATGTAGAATCTGATTCTACTTTAATTAGGTTTCTTTAGGGATATATATATATATTAATAGTGTTTGATAATTAAAATAATATTTTAATTATTAAAATATAGGGTAAAGTATGCCAGGTACCACCGAACAATAGGGTGTGACCTGTTTTTACCATCAACCTTTCAATTGGTCCAAACTTACCACCAAACTTTATTTTTCGACTCGTTTATACCACCCCGCTGTTAAATCGTTAACTCCGTGATGACATGGACTTTGCACCAAAATGACGTCGTTTTGGTGCTGCTATTTTGATAATAAATGACCAAAAACGACGTCGTTTTGCTAGAGAAAAATATGTCAAATTGTGCACTCGATGAGATTCAAACCTAAGACCTTAAGCATCAAAGACAACCTCCTAACCACCAAACCAACCTATTATCTATGAATTATTTTTAGCACAAATAATATATATTCCAAACTGTAGTTTGTCATATAAATAATATTACTTTATCTGAATAATATAAAAATATCCAAATATTGGTATACATATATTAATACATAAATAATAAATTAAATGAAAATATATAAATATTTTTATATTATTAATAATATTAAATATATAAATAGATAAATATATTTTTATAAAAACTAAAACTAATTTTCAAAACAAAATTTGTTTAAAAATTTTAATATTCGACAAAATCTTAATCCCTAAACCCATAAACCATAACCCTAAACTATAAACTTTAAACCCTAAAATTTTATTCATAAATAAATAATATTAAAATATATGAACAAATAATATATTATTATAAAAACTAAAAAACTGATTTAAAAAATATAAAATTTTCAAAATTTACGAAAAGACCAAAAAGTTCACCAAAATCTTAAACCCTAAACCCTAAAATTTTGGTGATTTTTTTGAATCTTTTTTTAAATTTTGAAAATTTTAAACCCTAAACCCTAAACTGATTTTTTTATATTTTTTAAACCATAAATTTTTTTTGGGTCTTTTCGTGAATTTTGACAATTTTATATTTTTTAAATTAGTTTTTTTAGTTTTTATAATAATATATTATTTTTATATATATATTTTAATATTATTTTTTTATGAATAAAATTTTAGGGTTTAAAGTTTATAGTTTAGGGTTAAGGTTTATGGGTTTAGGGATTAAGATTTTGTCGAATTTTAGACTTTTTAAACAAATTTTGTTTTGAAAATTTGTTTTAGTTTTTATAGTAATATATTTATCTAATTATATATTTAATATTATTAATAATATAAAAATATTTATATATTTTCATTTAATTTATTATTTATGTATTAATATATGTATACCAATATTTGAATATTTTTATATTAGAAATAATATATTTATATTATTCAAATAAAGTAATATTATTTATATGACAAACTACAGTTTAGAATATATATTATTTGTGCTAAAAATAATTCAAAGATATTAGGTTGGCTTGGTGGTTAGGAGGTTGTCTTTAATGCTTAAGGTCTTAGGTTCGAATCTTATTGAATGCACAATTTGACATATTTTTCTCTAGCAAAACGACGTCGTTTTGTGTCATTTATTATCAAAATAGCGGCACCAAAACGACGTCGTTTTGGTGCAGCGTCCATGTCATCACGGAGTTAACGATTTAACGGCAGGGTGGTATAAATGAGTCGAAAAATAAAATTTGGTGGTAAGTTTAGACCAATTGAAAGGTTGATGGTAAAAACAGGTCACACCCTATTGTTCGGTGGTACCTGGCATACTTTACTCTAAAATATATATAAGCGAGATTATCTATCATTACAATAATTATAATAATTTCATCTTTAACAATTATTACGTGTACAACAAGTTTGTACACATGCTATCTAGTCGATATTTGTTCGTTTCAATCATAGGGTGTGACCCTTGTAGGTTCATGTAACGTTAGTAGTAGTATCTAGAACAATTCTAATATTACAAACAATGAGTGACATCTAGCAATACATCATTGCTACCTAAGTTACATGAAGTCGTGGTTTGACTTTACCTTTTTTCGTGATTAACTTCTTTTATGTATTACATCCTTTTGTCTTTATATCTAGATCGAACACAAGTCATGGATTAGTCACACTTGTATAGTCCATCTAATATTTCTTGATATCTTGAGTAGACTATGATAAACGAATAACTATGATATCTCATATCAATTTTGAGGAACTAATGTTTTGATATAATAATTGAAAAATAGTTTTGGACTAAATTGAAAAGATTTCAAAAGTGCCTTTAAGTCCAAACAAGTTTGTGAATGTTTATAAATGGTTTTGGCAAGGTTTAAAATGTTTTTAAGTAACCAAACTAGAGTTTTCAAGGTATACGTTTTGAAACAGGAAGAAATGTATCGAAATAGTTTGAAATTGTCAAAACCAGTATTGAAACATGACTTGCTCGTTTCGATACGGAGGGTCTTCGTTTCGAAACACCCCTTTGGTGTTTCGATACGCCCAACGACTATTTTCCCAACGGCTTTTTAAATTGCAGCTCAACTGTCATGTGTTCCTAAACGGGGTTGCTACCATTTCGATACGGATCAAGAGTGTTCCGAAACGGCCAGAGGCGTTTCGAAACGGCTTGCTGCATAAACTTCAACAACTAGTTCTGAAGAAGGTTGTTCCAATACGGATTCGAGTGTTTCGAAACGGACGTTTGCAGAACAACATTTATGGTGGGAAATAAAGTCTCCAACGGCTCTAAAACAACTCCAACGGTCCTCAACGGCTATAAACTCAATTGAGAGTATAAAAGGGACCTCCAAGCATCAAGATAAGACTAATGCTTCAATTGTCAACAATATAATGATCAAGAATTTGTATTAGAGCTTAATTGTTCATTTTCTTGTATAGACAACACTAGTGAGCTAAACATTGTTATATTCGCTCAAGTGTTTAGGTTTTGGGTGAGAGCTAAATAGTGCAAACAATTACCTATTAGAGAGATTTCAAGTTTGCTTTAGAATTTCTTTTGTAAAGAGGGTTTACTCAAGCTTTGGGTTAGAAAGCTTTGAGTGTGTAAGGGTTGTCTTCTTAGCCTAGAAAATGGGAAGAAATTCAAGAGTGAATTTGTTGAAATCCTTAGTGGGGAGCTAAGGTGGTGGATGTAGGTGCTTTTTAGAAGGCCGAACCACTATAAATCCTTGTGTCAATTGTCTATCTTTCACCTCCCACTAAAATACCCAAAAATCAAACTTCTCCACACTTGGCGAGCTAGAACGGTTGAAGGAAATCGAGCACATAAAAACCCAACAATTGGTATCAGAGCTTGGCTCAATTGAAGAGGATTAACATCCTATTGAGGCGATCCGACAAGCTCAATCAATATTTCAAACAACCGGTTCAATGTCGGAATCCATCGACAAGCCACCCTTCTTCGACGGGACTAATTATGCTTATTGGAAGACGAGGATGATGTTCTTTGTCAAATCCAAAGACTACAAGCTTTGGGATATTATTGTAGATGGCTCATTCGTACCAAAAAGAAGCAAGGCAGAGTGGAGTGCCGACGATTGTAAGAAGATAAAGCTAAATTGCAAGGCTTTGCACTTCATCTTTTGTGCACTTAGCCTCAACATCTATGAAAAGATGTCTTCTTGCGAGAGTGCCAAGGAAGTTTGGGACAAGCTCAAAGTTACATACGAGGGGACAAACGAAGTAAATGAGACCAAGATCGGCCTCTTTAAACTAGAGTATGAAAACTTCAAAATGAATCCAGAAGAGGACGTTGAGAAGATGTTCCATTGATTCTCCACCATCACCAATGGACTCAAGGGTTATGGAGAAGTCATCCCGGAAGAAAAGCTTGTCCGAAAGCTTATCTATTCTCTTCCCGAGTTATGAGACTCAAAAAGGACCGCCATCATCGAAGCTAAAAATTTGAAGACCTTGAAGCTTAATGAACTCAGGGGGTCACTTCTCACTCACCAAATCATGAAGAAGGATAAAGAAGAGGAGAAGAGGAAAGAAGAGATAAGAAAGATGGGAAGAAAAAGATCATGGAGCTAGGCATCCATGCGAATGCCATTGCTCTCAAAACCTCTAAGTGCAACCATGTTGATACAAGTGAGGTGAAGGATGAAGAAGAAGAGATAGTTCATCTCTTCAAGAAGTGTGCCTCATTCATAAAGAAAGCATTGAAAGAATTCGATTGTGAATCAATGAAGAAGAAGAGGGCAAACACTTCAAGCCATAAGAATGAGGCATATGTGGCTACATAGAGTGATGAAGACTCCACCGACGATGAACAAGCCAACATTTGCCTTATGGCCATCGAAGAAGATTCAAGGGTAACTTCTAATTCATCTACTTCATGTTCATATTCTTTTGATGAATTACAAGATGCCTACGATAATTTGGTTTTAGAATTTAAAAATCACATTTTAGAAAACAAGTAAATCGTTTCAAATTTGAAAATTCAAAATGATTTAATTTCTAAAACTAAAATTGAACTTGAAGCAAAACTCAATGAGTTTGAACAAAAATATGTTGATTTACAAAATTTGCTTCATAAAGTTCAAGAGGAAAAAGATTTGATTTCCAAAGAGCTTGAAAAGAAAAGCAATTTTGGAAAATCAAATTTTTATGTGAGACAATCAAGTGCCCCTAAATTTTTGAATGGAAAATGTTTTAGAAGTGTTTGGGTTCCAAAAGAACTAATCACTTCAACTGAAAAGGATGAAATTGAAAAATGGATTCGTAAGGGGACTAAACTATGTGATACAAATGTCTATGGATCCAAAGTTATTTGGATACCAAAAATTACTTGATTGTCTTATGTTAAGTGTGATGGAGAGGGGTCTACAAGTCCAAACATTGAGGGGGAGCTCCATGCACACAAGGAAGAACACTTGAAGAAGGAAGGCTTCACATCCTCCCTTGAGTTCAAGTGTGGTAAAATCTAGTTGTTTTTATTTGATTTGTTTTGTTTTAATTCAACTAGATTATCATGTGTTCGACTAACACTTTTTGATGATGCTTTGAGTAAGGGGCATCGATTTTAAACCAAAATTCTTATTTGTGTCAATTTTTTTAACCTTCCAAATTATTTGAACTTAAAGTTATTTAAAATTCTTTTTGATATAACAAAAAGGGGGAGAGTTTGGTTTGAAATTTTGTATTTTCAAATGAATAAGGGGAGCTTTAATTACTTGTCTATTTTGAAATCTCTTATTCAAAATTTTAAACATAAAGGGGGAGAATCCCAAACATATTTTCAAGTTAATTTTATTATATCAAAAAGGGAGAGATTGAAGAACTAATGTTTTGATATAATAATTGAAAAATAGTTTTGGACTAAATTGAAAAGATTTCAAAAGTGCCTTTAAGTCCAAACAAGTTTGTGGATGTTTATAAATGGTTTTGACAAGGTTTAAAACATTTTTAAGTAACCAAACTAGAGTTTTCAATGTATACGTTTCGAAACAACGTGATCTGTATCGAAATAGTTTGAAACTGCCAAAGCTCGTACCGAAATAGGGCTTGCCCGTTTCGATACGGAGGGTCTTCGTTTCGAAACACCCCTTTGGTGTTTCGATACGCCCAACGGTTAAAACATCCCCAACAGCTATTTCCCAATGGCTTTTTAAATTGCAGCTCAACTGTCACACGTTCTGAAACGGGGTTGCTACCGTTTCAATACGGATCAAGAGTGTTTCGAAACGGCTAGAGGTGTTTCGAAACGACTTGCTGCATCAGACTTCAATGGCTAGTTCTAAAGAAGGTTGTTCTGATACAGGTTTGAGTGTTTCAAAATGGACGTCTGCAAAACAGCATTTATGGTGAGAAATAAAGTCTCCAACGGCTCCAAAACAACTCCAACGGTCCTCAACGGATATAAGCTCAATTGAAAGTATAAAAGGGACCTCCAAGCATCAAGAGAAGACTAATGCTTCAATTTTCAACAACATAATGATCAAGAATTTGTCTTAGAGCTTAATTGTTCATTTTCTTTATAGACAACACTAGTGAGCTAAACATTGTTATATTTGCTCAAGTGTTTAGGTTTTGGGTGAGAGCCAAATAATACAAACAATTACCGATTAGAGAGATTTCAAGTTTGCTTTAGAATTTCTCTTGTAAAGAGGGTTTACTCAAGCTTTGGGTTAGAAAGCTTTGAGTGTGTAAGGGTTGCCTCATTAGCCTAGAAAAGGGGAAGAAATTCAAGAGTGAATTTGTTGAAATCCTTAGTGGGGAGCTAAGGTAGTGGATGTAAGTGCTAGTTAGAATGCCGAACCACTATAAATCTTTGTGTCAATTGTCTTTCACCTCCAACTAAAACACCAAAAATCAAACTTCTCCACACTTGGCGAGCTAGAACGGTTGATGGAAATCGAGCACATAAAAACCCAACAAATTTATTCAAGCATGACCAAGCATTTTCTAGTCTCACTCAATCAAGTGGCCTATGATATTACTCATATTATGTAGGAGGGACAAATCCTATCTTGATCAACCATATTTCGCTATATAGAGTATGACATATCCAATATCAGTCTTTATAGTGTAGTCTGTCACAACACACGTTTGACTGCATCAAAATATGTCACTCTCGATATTGAAATAATGATGATCTCAAGTTTGAGGATCATATGCTTAGTTATCACCATGAGAAATGTTGTGACTGTCACATAATAATTCAAGAAACATGCTCATAGCTGGTCAGTCTAGTATGTCGTTCTCTAACACATACTTATGTATTGGTTTTGACATCTCTATATCAATAACAACACTTTGTTATCAATCAACTACATATTAGTCTTAATATATTATTGTTGTCCACGCCCACAATAATTCTCGACTAAGGACATTCAAGAATAACTATATTATTCTAAGGACTTTATTATAATTCAGTTTATTTATAGATGCACAAAATAAGACTGAAATAATAGTAATTGCTTTATTAATAAACAAGATAAAATAAGTATGTCTTTTACAATCATCTCATGATTGATCTTTGGGCATACTCCAACAATCTCCCACTAGCACTAAGACCAATCACTCATGTATCTAATACCAAGAGACTTAGTGTGACGTTCATGCTTCTGCTGTGTTAGAGGCTTTGTTAGTGGATTGGCGACATTGTCATCCGTTGGTACTCTGCATATTTCTACATCTCTTTGACCAATGATTTCACGAATAAGATGGTAACGCCTAGTGAGATTTGGGTTCTTTTTCTTGTGTGATGGCTCCGTTGTTGTCACAACGTAGACCTATACCATTTGATATGCTAGACACGACCCCTAGTTCAAATATAAACTTTTTGATCCAAACAGTCTCTTTTGCAGCATCGCTTGCTGCAATATACTCGGCTTATGTTGTAGAATCTGCTACTGTATCTTGCTTTGAATTTTTCTATCTTACAGCACCTTCATTAAGTCAAAAACACAAAACCCGATTGCGATCGAGAATCATCCTTATCAGTTTGGAAGCTTGCGTCAGTATAACCTTTTATACTTAGTTTTTCCTCACCTTCATACATAAGAAATGTATCCTTAGTTCTTACTAAGTACTTAAGAATGTTTTTGACTGCAACCCAATGACCTTCACCAGGATCTACTTGTCTTACTTAGTACATATGATACATTCGGACGTGTACATAGTATGACATACACGATAGAACCAATGGTCGAAGTATATGGAATCTTATTCATACATTCTCTCTCTTGAGACGTTGAATGACACATTTCCTTCGAGAGCGAAATACCATATCTCATAGGTAAGAATTCTCTTTTAGATTCTTCCATACCGAATCTTTTCAGTACTTTGTTTATGTATGTATTTTGACTTAGTCCTAGGAGTCGTCTTGATCTATCTCTATAAATCTTGACTCCTAATATGTAGGTTGCTTCACCCAAGCCTTTCATAGAAAAACATTTTCCTAACCAAGTCTTTACAGACTTTAAGGTAGGTATGTCATTTCCTATTATTAGTTTGGCTTCCACATACAATACCAAGAATGTAATAGTGCTCCTACTAGTTTTCTTGAAAACACATGGCTCATCTTCATTTTTAATGAAACCAAGCTCTTTTATTGCCTTATTAAAACGAAGATTGCAACTTCGAGAAGCTTGCTTCAACCCATAAATGAATCTTTGTAGTTTGCATACTTTTAGGGCATCTTTTGGATCGATAAAACCCTTAAGATGTGTCATATACACATCCTCGTCTAATTTTCCATTAAAGAAAGCGGTTTGAAATCAATTTGCCAGATTTCATAATCGTAATATGCAACTATTGCAAGTAATATCCGGATAGATTTAAACATAACAACAGGGGAAAAGTTTCATCATAGTTTATACCATGAATTTGATGAAATCCTTTAGCGACCAATTGCCCTTTATATGTTTGTAAATTGTCATCCATGTCGATTTTCTTTTTGAAAACTCATTTGCACCATATGGGCTTAACCCCTTCGGGTGGGTCGATCAAAGTCCATACTTGGTTTTCTGACATGGAATCCATCTTGGATTTTATGGCTTCTAGCCATTTCTCAAAGTTTGGGTTCTCCACTGCTTCCTGATAAGTCTTAGGTTCATCTTGGTCTATCAGAAGAACGTCTCCATGCAATGTGACAAGAAATCCATATCTCTCAGGCACATTGCGTTCTCTCATAGATCTCCGCAATGGTTGTGTTTTAAGAACGGTTGGATGTTCCTCAACTATTTGTGGAACTAGTGGTTATTCAATCTCTGGTTTAGTGATCTGTGGTTGATCTTGAATTTCTTCAAGTTCAATATTTCTCTCATTTCCCTTTCCGAGAATAAATTCTCTTTCGAGGAAGACTCCTGTTCGAGAAACAAACACTTCGTTCTCAGATGGATTGAAGAAATAGTATCCTTTAGTTTCTTTAGGATACCTTACAAAATTAAATTTATGAGATTTGGGTTCGAGTTTTATAGACATCTAATGTTTAACATAAACTTCACATCCCCAAATTTTCATAAAAGACATACTAGGACACTTTCTAGTCCACATCTCATATGGTGTCTTTTGAACCGATTTAGACAAAACACGATTTAGTTTGAAAGCAGCTGTTTCCAGCTCATGTCCTTCAAAAGAAGTTGGAAGATCAGCATGACTCATCATTGACCGAACCATGTCTAACAATGTTCGATTTCTCCTTTCAGAGACTCCATTATGTTGTGGAGTACTTGGAGGTGTAAGTTGTGAGACAATCCCACATCCTTTAAGGAGTTCATCAAACTCTAGGCTTAAGTATTCTTCTCCTCGATCTGATCGAAGAGCTTTGACACTCTTTCCTAACTGGTTTTGTACTTCATTATTAAATTCCTTGAACATTTCAAGGGCTTCAAATTTATGATGCATTAGGTAAACATACTCATATCTACTGAAGTCGTCAGTGAAAGTAATGAAGTATTGAAACCCTCCTCTGGCTTGTGTATTCATCGGTCCACATACATCACTATGTACTAGACCTAATTAATCACTTGCTCGCTCATTTTTACCGTCAAATGGTGATTTGGTCATTTTTCCTATTAAGCAATGTTCACATATATCTAATTGTTCAAAAACAAAAGAATCAAAAAATCCATATTTATGAAGTTTTGATATGCGTTTCTCACTTATATGACCCAAGTGACAATGCCAGAGATAAGTTTGATTAGAGTAATTTGTTTTTGATTTTTTCATATTTATGGTATATATGGAGTTGTCTTGATCTAAGATATAGAGGCCATAGATTAATTGAGCCATACCATAAAAACATTATTGAGGGAAAAGAGCAACTATTATTCTTAATGATAATCTCAAAACTAATCTTATCCAAACAAGAAATTGAAATAATATTTTTAGTCAAACTAGGTACGAAATAACAATCCTCTAAATCTAAAACAAGTCCACTACGTAATGACAAAGTATATGTTCCTATAGCTAATGCAACAACTCTTACTCCATTTCCCACTTGTAGGTTCACATCTCTTTTTGTTAATTTTCTACTCTTTTTAGTCCTTGTACAGAAGTACAAATGTGTGAACCACAACCGGAATCGGATACCCAAGAAGTAGATGTTGATATATTTATATCAATAACATAAATACCTGATCCGAACTGTCCATTTTCTCTTGTCTTCTTGATGTCCTCAAGATAGCATGGCAGTTTCTCTTCCAATATCCAGCATTGTTGCAATGGAAACACTTTTCTTCTTTTGCAACTACTCCTATGGGTTTTAATGCAGCTTTTCCTTTGTTGGGCTTTAGCTTCGCCTTGGTACTGGACTTTTCTTTTCTGTTATCCTTTCAGACCATCAATATAGGTTTGCAACAAACCTTTTTCATGTTGTTTTCTGTTGTTCTTAACAAACCAAGCAACCGGGGCAACGATTTGTAAATTTCATTCAGATTAAAATCAAGAACAAACAAATTAAAATTATCCAGCAACGATTGCAGAATAACATCAATAGCCAATTCAACACTTAGGGAGAAGCCCAATTTTTCAAGGGTTTGAATATACCATATCATTTTGAGAACATGAGTTTCCATTGGAGTTCCATCCAATATTTTTCATCCAAACAAAGCCTTAGAGGTCTCATACCTCTCTTGACGAGCTTGCCCCTCATATAATTCTTTGAGATTTTTAACCATCTCATAGGGAACCATGTCCTCATGTTGCTTCTGAAGCTCAGGGGCCATGGTCACAAGCATCAAGCATCCAACATCTTCCATGTCATTTGAGTATTTCTCAAAGGCTTCCCTTTGATCTTTGGAGGCATCATCCGCTGGCTTTTTAAGGACATGTTCTTCGATGATTTGCAATTTTCGTTCTTGCTTAAGGACAATCTTTAAGTTACGGAACCAATCAAGAAAGTTCAAGCCATTCAATTTATCCTTCTCAAGGACGGATCACAATGATAATGTGTTTGAGTTTGCCATAAAATCTAAAATGATAAAGTATAATTTATAAGTATATTTTATCATGTTTATAAAGAAATTACATTCCCACTATTAAAAACCCTAAAAATTAAAAAAAAACTTACTAAAAGTATTTCTAGTGGGTAAGGATTCATATTTCATTATATTCCAAGTCAGCTTTGACTTTACTTATAGAATCTAATTATTTAGGTAAGCAACATGCTAATTACATCTCATATAATTTCTATATTTGATGAACAACTATTTGTCCAAAACAAAAGTCCATATGACCTAATAGAAAGCACAATAATGAACAATGCACCAAGTAGGTAACTTATGAGAAGAGAGGTGGTGTACTAGGCACGCTTAAATATCAAGTCTTTCAAATAACAAATCCTAGACATGCACTTTCGTATTGTATTTCAATTACCAAAGTCCTTGAACAATCATTACTCTTTAGGTTCCTAATCTTATTAGAACAACCTAATTTAACCAATATTACTACCATTGAATATCACTTGCTTATTCTTCGAGTTTAACCAAGATAGATCTAAGTATTTTGCTTTGGCAAAATCTACATAGTACCGATCGAGGTTTTAATAAAGGTTAATATTGGATGACTAATTTTATTAAATATGAAGATTTTTTGTTACATTAATTTCATCATTCTATTATGATTTAAGCAGTTACCATCATCTAAAAAAATAGATTGTATTACATACATGTAAAGCAGTAAATATAAATGCAATGGTTATAGCTCTTAAAGCTAAGGTGACCCATCTCAAGCCAATGGAAGAACCAAAATTACTAAAGATATAACTTGCTTCTCAAGCACCTAATCAACCTTTGATCGGCCCATCATTCTGCTCTTTTGGTCCACGCTTTCTCCGTAAATATTACAATTTTTCAAAAAATCGTTTTTCATACGATGGAGTAAGATGAGAAGAGAATTACAATAGAAGAAAGAAAGACACGACACACATGCCATATTTATTTAAAACCAAAATAAAAGGGTTATTAGACTATAACCATGTATTTCAAACACCGTGCATATTGAATATAACATCGAGAGGTTTATTATTGAGGTCTTGACAGATTGTACTTACGCATGGGTCAAGGGGCGAAGCCCCTTGCGGGGGTTCGGCGGCAGAGAGATTTTTAAAGATCATCATCTTAATTGCTGTGTAAAAACCTCACGATTGATAACTTTTATCAACATTATCGCTTTTTCAGGATTTCAAAATCTACGAAGTTTTTACTTGAACAACTCTTTGTTACTTTCCCCGCACGTTATTTATAGACTAACCATTAGTCTGAATATAACTGTTACCCATATATGTTAACGTTTAACATCCGAAAACCCTAACATATCTGTGACTAACTCTTTAATCACTAGGAACAATCAATTTAATTTAATCAGATTACGCGTAAAACGATCTAATGTGTGAAAATATCATATATTTGTCAAAAATCGAATAAACACTAATCTAATAACATGCATCTCATACAAAAGAATCATTCAAGTATTTAAGTCTGAATTCGTATCGTACAAGTGACTATGATACCACTGTTGGAAAACGCCGATACACCTCATGGCGCGGCAAAAAATTATCTGACGAGTTCCGCTAGTGATCCATATACAAGGGACAAATTCAGAGTGAGTAGGGATGAAATATTACCTTAATAAATCTGGTATCTTGATATCCTTAGGGAGTTAGGATAAACCAAATCGAATCAGAGTCGTCACAATAGCTCTCCGACCTCTACGGAGTCCACCCGAACGAAACGAACAATATTATCTCTTCTCTAACTATTAGAGAGGTTTTTCAAAAAAGCATACATTGGCTGCTATACCTTATGTCTATATATAGCATTAAAAACCTTATTTTGATTAAATTCGGATTCATTAAATATACAATATATTTAACCGAATATAATTAAATATGTAGAATCTAATTCTACTTTAATTAGGATTCATTAAATATACAATATATTTAACCGAATATAATTAAGGGTAAAGTACACAGACGGTCACTGAACTTTGGTAAAAAAAAACAAAATGGTAACCAAACTTTCAAAAATAACAAAATGGCAATTAAACTTTATATTTTAAAACAAAACAGTAACTGGGGCGTTAAACCCCGTTAACTCTTAACGAAAAACTCACTTACTTGCCCCATCACTTGCCCCATCTCCACATCATCCTCTCTCATTTGCCACGTAAGATTAATAAAGTAATAAAAATTAATTTTTACTTTTACTTTGACTTTTCTTATCATCTTCTTCTTACAAGCAACCCCCATGAGGTGAGCACTTCCTTGAAGCATTTCATCACGAAATTCAGACCATTTCTCATCACCCTTTTCGGATCCTACAAGGAATCTGAGAGCAAAAAAGGCACAAGAAACACCAAAACACATTGGGTACAAGCTGTCACTTTTGTCTTCCGAGATTATCAGATATGAACCAGAGACTCTCTTCTCATCCATTGCCTGATTCTTCACCTTTGGGAAATGTTAGAAGAACAATCAAGTTATGAAAATATAAACACAGAAAAACCCATTTCCATATGTATTCAGGGTGATCTCATTGATCTAGTAAAATAATTGAGCACAAAAAGCATAACAATAAGGGAGGAACAACAATACCCTACATAATTAGCTGCAAAAACAAAACCTTAAAAAAATTGAACAATCCAATATCCATAACAAAATAATGTAAAACTTACAAGAACAAAAAGCTGAAATACTTTCACAAACTCAAAACCCAGACCACGGAACAACATGTTCTACAAGTCTCCAATGGAAGATCTTTTCAAAGGGCGTGTTTGATTTGGGAAAATATCCATTATAATTTATAAACTATCAGGGAATGCCCAAAAGTATAAGCTTTTATACGTGTACAAGTCTGACAAATCAGTTAAAAAGAAAAAGGGGAAACTTTTACAGAATGGAAGAAATTGTTATGATTTTGTCCAGTGATAAATAAACCCACCTATTTCCCATCAACTTCTTTCATGGATTCCTCCTTTCAACACTAGATTCCCGGGTGTTTGTCCACCATTACTAACAAGGAGAAATAGAGAAATCTTTCTTGGAACAATCTTTATTATTTTCAGAGTGTCTTTTCTTCTGTTTTTTAACTGTAATCTATTGAATTAATAAGAACTGCTCAAAACTGAAGGCATCAAAATGAATGAATACTAGATCAATTAGATCACCTTGAACACATATGAAAATGGGTTTTTCTTTGTTTATATTTTCATAACTTGATTGTTCTTCTAACATTTCCCAAAGGTGAAGAATCAGGCAATGAATGAGAAGAGAGTCTCTGGTTCATATCTGATAATCTCGGAAGACAAAAGTGACAGCATATACCCAATGTGTTTTGGTGTTTCTTGTGCCTTTTTTGCTCTCAGATTCCTCGTAGGATCCGAAAAGGGTGATGAGAAATGGTCTGAATTTCGTGATGAAATGCTTCAAAGAAGTGCTCACCTCATGGGGTTGCTTGTAAGAAGAAGATGATAAGAAAAATCAAAGTAAAAATTAATTTTTATTATTTTATTAATCCTATGTGGCAAATGAGAAAGGATGATGTGGAGATGGGTAAAGTGATGGGGCAAGTAAGTGAGTTTTCCGTTAAGAGTTATCGGGGTTTAACGCCCCAGTTACCGTTTTGTTTTAAAATATAAAGTTTAATTGCCATTTTGTGATTTTTTAAAGTTTGGTTACCATTTTGTTTTTTTTACCAAAGTTCAGTGACCGTCTGTGTACTTTACCCTATAATTAAATATGTAGAATCTAATTCTACTTTAATTTGAATTCATTAAATATACAATATACTTAACCGAATACAATTATATATGTAGAATCTGATTCTACTTTAATTAGGTTTCTTTAAGTATATATATATATTTTAACAGTGTTTGATAATTGCAATAATTATTTAATTATTAAAATACATATAAACGTGATTATCTATCATTACAATAAATATAATAATTTCGTCTTTAATAATTATTACGTGTACAACAAGTTTGTACACAAGCTATCTAGTCAATATTTGTTCGTTTCAATCATAGGGTGTGACCCTTGTAGGTTCATGTAACGTTAGTAGTAGTATCTAGAACAATTCTAATATTACAAAAAATGAGTGTTATCTAGCAATACATCATTGCTACCTAAGTTACATGAAGTCGTGGTTCGACTTTACCTTTTTCTGTGATTAACTTCTTTTATGTATTACATCCTTTTGTCCTTATATCTAGATCGAACATTGTCATGCATTTTTTAGTCTCACTCAATCAAGTTGCCTACGATATTACTCTTATTATGTAGGAGGGACAAATCCTATCTTGATCAACCATATTTTGCTATATAGAGTATGACATATCCAATATCATTTTTATAGTGTAGTCTGTCACAACACACGTTTGACTGCATCAAAATATGTCATTCTCGATATTAAAATAATGATGATCTCAAGTTTGAAGATCATACGCTTAGTTATCACCAAGAGCAATGTTGTGACTGTCACATAATAATCCAAGAAACATGCTCATAGTTGGTCAGTTCAGTATGTCGTTCTCTAACACATACTTATTTATTGATTTTGACATCTCTATGTCAATAACAACACTTTGTTATCAATCAACTACATATTAGTCTTAATATATTATTGTTGTCCATGCCCACAATAATTCTCGACTAAAGACATTCAAGAATAACTATATTATTCTAAGGACTTTATTATAATTCAGTTTATTTATAGATGCACAGAATAAGACTGAAATAATAATAATGACTTTATTAATAAACAAGATAAAATAAGTATATCTTTTACAATCATCTTATGATTGGTCTTTGTGGGCATACTCCAACAGTAAAACTGAATTGAGGTTTTAATTTTTTTTTTAAAATGATTACGAATTCAAAATTATTTTAGAGTTGAAGTACCTCAATTGGTTACAAATAGAAAAAAAATAGAATTTTAAATTTCAAATGGTTTCAACCAAAAGAATCTTTTTTTCAAATGATGAGAGTTACACGACGAAAAGATTTTGAAGGTAAATGTGTTTATTTGAGAACTCAAAAATATTTTTATTATTTTTAATTTTAATTGAATTGTAATTATTTTTAAATACTTATTTAAACAAAAATTTTGATTAAATTATTTGACATAAACATTTATCTATTTAATCAATACTTTTAACGGATTAACAAATATACGTAAAATAATTATACAATGCTAGTTTTGATACTCATTTTATTAAAAATATTTTAAAAACTTTAAAAGCGAAAACTTTACAATAA
The DNA here is from genome assembly GCA_030270665.1 of Hibiscus trionum. Lineage (NCBI taxonomy): Eukaryota > Viridiplantae > Streptophyta > Magnoliopsida > Malvales > Malvaceae > Hibiscus > Hibiscus trionum. Next base: position 74,439,956 of record BSYR01000010.1, on the reverse strand, counting down.
TTTGGGAGCTGATTTATTATTTAAATAAAAATTTTGTTTATTCTTTAATGATAGGCTCTTTGACTTGGATGCAAAATGATGTATCTGCCAGATTGTGAGGGATTCTTTTAATTAAATTTATTTCATTTATAATGTGAAAATTTAAATCTCTAATCTCTTTTAAAAGATTTAATGTTTCATCTCCTTAAATTTAAATTATCTTTATTGAGATATGAGTTGCATAATAAAGTAGAAAGACCCAAGTTGGATCATAATGTGATTGCTTTCAATTCTAGGAGGATGGCGTGATCTACAGGGATGGACTTAAAGGGGCGTGAAGGAACAGTCGTCCCCTCTAAAAATTAAAATTCATATAGGATTTAGAATTTTTCTTATATATTTTTTACTGAAAATTTATTTTTACCCCTCCTAAAATTTTATAAGTTTGTCTCTCTTAGAATTTTATAGGTTTACCTCTAACATAAAATTGTGCATCGTCCTTGGTGGTCTGTCACTCTTTTACTTTTATATTTAAGCTTTGCTTGGTAGAGAGGAAAGAAAATTAGAAGGATAAAACATATTTTTTCTTTCCATTAGTGTGCTTGGTTGGAAAGATTAAAAATTAATATATATATATATGTATATATATATATATATATATATATATATATATATATATATATATATATATATATATATATGTTTTTCCTCTTCATTGCTTGGTATTATGAAAAAATGGGAAGAAATAAAATATACTTTACAATTATAACCCTATACTTATATTTATTTTATTGATAATTTTTAGAAGAAGAAAAAAATACATTGGTGGTCACCAAATTATCACCATTTTCCTGTTTTGGTCACTCAATTAATTTTTTCGTTAAAATCATGTCAGCGTCTCTCTCCTTGTCAGTAAGTTGAATAATGTTATTTATTTGATCAACCAAGTCACCTCTTGATCTTGAACAAATCAGAGTAAAAAATACTCTAAGCGCGTTGCTAGGAGTCGAACATAAGACTCCCTAGATAAAGGTTCCAACATCTAACCATTAAGCTAAGCTTAATTTTTTGTTAGATTTTATCCAGTTTAATATTCAACTTATACTCTCTCAAACTAAAAAATAAGCAAAATACTCCTATGGGGATTTGAACAGAGAACACCAAGCATCAAAAGTAAGGTGTTTAACCATTAAACTAAGTTTAGAAGTTATTATGTATCTACAAAATTTATTTTTTTTTATTTATGATGTATTATGTAACCCCCTCGTCCCGGTCTGGCCGGATGACCGGTCCGAGTAGGCTACACGGGGAAAACCGACGCGAAACCCGTTAAGGTCCCACCTCGGTTAGCAACCCTAGAAAATTTCTTTTAATTATATCTTGTCTAAAGGCATTATTAAGTCCTAGGTGAAGCACAACAACGGAAACACAAACATTAAAGCAACAACCATCCAAAACAGCACTTTAAAACAGCCCATTTTCCCCTTTTAAGCAGGCCGTATCGATACACCAATCAAGGGTATCGATACGCCTTGACCAAGGTCAACACCCTAAGGTCAACACAGGAAGACAGTATCGATACAGCCCTTGAGCGTATCGATACGCCCTTCTCGGTCAACATCTCGTGGTCAACGAGATAAACTCGTACTGATACGCTTAGAGCTCGTATCGATACGCCAAAGTCTCAACAAAATATCAGATTTCCATTGAGCTTTGAGCGTATCGATACACCCCCGTGTATCGATACACCAAGCCAAAACTTGAGTCCTGGAGGGCAATCCGTATCGATACGACCCTTGGGCGTATCGATACGCCCTACACAGCAAGTCTCCAAATTTCAGCCAAACGACTTAGGACTCGACTCTAGATGCGATTTACGACTCCCCTAGCCACAAACAACATACAAACAACCTTTAACCACCAAGATCTAAACATACGAGGCAACCAACACTAACAAGCATCATTCATCCAAGAGATTCATGCATTTACCAAAAGATGACATACCAACCACTTTAAGGTTCATATCTTAGCAACCAAACATACAAGCATTCAAGACATGCAACATAAACAATGTTTACAATTCAAACAAGGCATCCAAGAGCCAAACCAATTCAACATACAACAAAGCATTCAAATCAACAACACATATCCCATTGCTTGACTATTACAATCTTTCAATTTAAAGTTCATACTTGAGCTAACCAAAAGCGACACTTGGAGACCTTTCCTTGCCCTTGCCACCCACAAGCTACTGATCTGCATTGTCGAACAAAAAGGAGCGTAAGCATAAAAGCTTAGTGAGGGTAAGCTCATAAAACAAACCTTCGACAATGCAGGGTCCAAGCACGAGCAACAACCAAGATAGAATGCATGATCTTACCTCCGATCCTCAAGAGCCAAAACATACATGATGCATGAACATATAATCAACACTATGCCATGATCAACAATTCATAAGCCCAACACACGAAAATACATATATAAATGTATTAACAACAAAATTTACCAATCCATATTGGTATCACATTTCATATCATATTGGCACCTAGCTATGACTCGAATACGCGGATAACAAGTTGGAACGCATTTCCAACACAACCATTACCTTCGGTGGGATTACACTCATAACCGGTTCTCGCGGAGGGGATTCCACTCATCCTCACGCCCCGTCGATGGGATTCCACTCATCATCAACTAATATAAAGTTTTTCGGGCGAACCCGTACTCCTCCTTGGTGACTCAACGCCACCAAGGCCACACGCGAATTTGACTCTCGTGTGCACACTAACATCCTAATGATAGATCATTGTACCCAAACATACTAGTGCCAATAACCAATACAATCCACAATATCATTTCATAACCATTTCCGTGCTTAGCACGTACTCACCATGATTAACATCATGCCCATATCTCATGCACATAACGATGTATCACAACCATGCCTCAACATACATGTATAACATCATATACATAATCATCATAAACACAATCATCATGAGGCATAACAACAATTAAAGAGCTCAACCAATGTCTCTAACTAAAGTTTGGGATTAGGCTACCACTTTAATCCCAACTCTAGGTGGGTCTACCAATCCCAACCTAGTCCACATGCTTGAACCAATTGCTCAAAACCATTTAAAACATTTTAACCACTCGCCTTCATCTCCAAGCTCAACTACCAAGCAACCAAGGTCTTCAAGTTTCCGGATTCACTCCCGGAGCTTTATCATTGTCTTCTCTTGTTTCTAATCATCTCAACACAATCAAAACAACCTCAAATCAATTCACAAATCAATGTAGCAAACCCGGAACATTAATCAAGCACAAAACACATGTTTTCAAGCTAAGAACAACTCCAAAATCCTCATTCCCGAGCAGCCATGAAAAATAGTCTAAAACTCAAGATTTCAACCTCTTTAACACACTTAAATGCTTCCAAAACACCCCCCCAACTATTACCCTAACATCAACCCTCAAATTCTAACATAGAACACACCCAAAACTCAACTCAAAACCCTCCTAAAACCCCACCAAAACCCAAATTCGGGATTTCTTATAAAACACTTTAAAAATCACATATGTTGGACCTTATGGTTCCTAAACAACTTATCTATCAACATTAAACCAAAAGCTTTGTTAAAATCTCATAAAGTTACAACCTTTAGCAAAAACCTTGAAAAACCCAAAATGTGAAATACATGGCTTTAATGGAAACTAATGGTACCATAATGTAAAGAAAGACAAGACCAACTCAAAAATGCCATTACCTTTTGAAAAGCTCCAAAGATGAAGGTGAAAGGGGATGAAATGGTGAAATAGAGAGAAAAGCTCTCCCTTATCGTTGGAATGGAAATATGGAGAAGGAAGAAGATGAGCACATGTCTAATTTAACAAAAAGGGGGTTTTAATTTTGAAAGTTTCATTTATTTACGGTTTTGCCATTAATGAGATGGCAATCTCATGTATTTGCAATTTTCATGGAAATTTGATTTCAAATACATTTTGGTCCAACACAAAATGTTTGTTCGAAAATATAAAGACCAAAATAATACTTTATTCTTTTAATTATAAAATCGAGACTCACAAAATTATTTTAAATATTATTTTCATCCGACCCCAAACCCGGGTGTTACAACTCTCCCCCACTTAAGGAAATTTCGTCCCCGAAATTTATCGAACATGAAGAGTCACTGGAACATGCTCCTCCACACTTTCCTTCTCACCACAGCAGACTAACCACACAACATTAGCTATTTGATGCCAAGATCTCGACAGGTCCTTCAATGTGAGCCAATTTTAAATTGAACTCAATCTCTTCAACAAACATAGCATGGGACAGATCCGACTCACATTTCTGAATCATAGATACACGGAACACATCACAAGCCCCTTTCTAACTCTGGTGGTAACCGCAACAAATAAACAACAGAACTAGCCCGATTCACAATCTCGTACAACACTGTTTGAAAACTTGACCGATGACTTTTTCTGACTAACCATCTGAATTCAACAAGTAACCAAACACTATGCAGACGTCTTCAAAAATCTAGTTGAAATCTCGAATCTCTATTACCCACTTTCATTAAGAACCTCCTACGGATGTAACAAACTAGAAGAAAACTGATGCTCGGTCTTGACACGCTGGCAAATTACACACTTACTCTCATACTGAACCACATCAACTCAATCCAGGAGTACTCGTCTTAGAACCACAATACATCTTCATACAACTCAGATGCAATACAAATGAACTGTCGTGTGCTTCAGCCAAAACAATACGTCTCAGAACACTATGTTAATCGGAACAACTATTCTATCTCTGAAAATACAAACTCTATCATCTCTGAAACTGAAATCTGAAGGTCTTCCTTCCGCCATGTCTTGCACATGAGGTGCCAAGAACCTGCCTTGCAACTGTTTCTCTTCTAGTATCTGACTCAATGTAAGTTTAACCCGAAACTCGGCCACAAAACTACTATCAATTGATAAACTGAATCCGGCAAACATAGCTCGCAACTCGACTGCCAAACTAACAATAAATATACTCGAAGCATCGGTTACTACGTTGACTCTCTTCAGATGATACTCAATCTTGAGATTACGGTCTTCAAGCAGTTCCAACAACTTATGATGTTCAAGTTTCAACCCTTCCTAAGTCGTCAAATATTCCAAGCTCTGATGATAAGTATATTGTGCATTTCTTACTGTGCATGCTTTGTCTCTAAGTCTTCGAAGCAAATTTAACTGTAATTAACTCTACGTCTAGTGTCGGATAATCCCTTTCAAGGTCTTTCAACTATCTCGATGAATAGGCCACAATCTTCTGTCTTGCATAAGCACATAACCTAACCCTACATGTAACGCATCACTATGGTTCACAAATTCTTTCTCTGATAAAGGCTGGACCAAGGTTGAAGCTCTCTTCAAAGTTTCTTTCGGTTTCTCAAGGGCTTGTTGTCTCGCATCTGACCACACAACTGAACATTCTTTTGTAGCAATCTGTCCATGGAGCAGCTATCTTCAAAAGATCATTTACAAACCTCCGATAGTAACATTGCTAGACCTAGGAACTATATATACTTGTCACTGTCTTCGGTTTCTTCCAACTCACATCTTCTTCTGCCTACTTGGGATTTACTCTAATACACTCGGCTGATCTACATGTCCTAGGAGAACATCTTCCTTGACTCGAAGTTCACGTTTGCTTAACTTGGCATACAACTGATTCTCTAATAGGATCTACAACACTAACTCCAAAGCTTGTTATGGTCTTCTTCGGTACGTGAATATACTCATGTATCATCTATGAGGACTACTACAATCTGATCAAGGAACTCGGAAATATTCTGCTCAACATCTCTATAAAAGTAGTTAACATACTAATCAAACAAAACGACATAACCCAGAACTCAAAACGACCACATCTTGCCCCGGAAATTGTCTTCGGTACATCAACTTCTCTCACTTTCAACTGGTAGTAATCGAATATCAAATTAATCTTCGAAAAGACTAGAGCACACCTTAACTGATCACCAAACCATTGATGCTCGGAAGTGGATACTAATTATTCACTGTCAATCGTTTCAACTACATGTAATCTAAACACATTCTCGTATTGTCATCTCTCTTCTTCACAAATTACACTGTCGTACTCTAAGATGATGTACTAGGCCTAATGAATCTACGGTCTAACAAATCTCGTTGTTGATTCTTCAACACTCTCAATTCTTTCAGGAACCATAAGATGCAGAGCAATCAAAACAGAAGCAAACCCGGAGACGATATCAACAACAAACTCTCATTCCCTATCAAGAGATAAACCGGGTAATTCTTCCAAATACTTTTAGGGAAAACACTAACTATTCTAACATTCTGCGGTCTAATCTTCATTCAAAAATCAAATCCATCACATTTTCTAGGCAAGCCTGTCAACTAAACTCAGTCAATCTTTGACCTCTAAAGCTGGATCAACATTCGATAAGAAGTTCACATCCTCACCTACCACTACGGTCTCACAGTAATCTTGTAACACCCGTGTTTTGGGCCTAGGAGTTAACCGAGTTTTAGTTCGAGTCAAATAAAACTTAATTAAAACAAGTCAATTTCAATAATGGCCTAATTGAGTTGTGGAAAAAGGGAAGGGACTAGGGTTGTGATTTTACCCAAAAGTTTTGAAAAGCAAGACCACTTTAATAAAAAAAAAAATTGTCTTCCTCCCTCTTTCTTCTCCCCTTTCACGTTAGAAGCTCCCCCACCATTTCTAAACCCTTTCAAACTTTGTTACTATTCCATTGATCTTACTACTTGATTTTCAACACCATTTTAAGAGGTAATTATATTTTCTCAACCTCCTCTCCATCCTCTACTTGTTTATTGTCTTAAATTTCAAAAATATGGGTTTTGAGAAATTAGGGTTCATATGGAAAATTGGGGTTTTGATGGGGTTTTTCGATTTGTTTTGATAAATCATGTTGGGGTTTTGCTTAAGCATGATGAAATACACCATATATATTAATTTGGTCGAGTTTTGATAAAATTTCGTAGTATGGTCTTAAGGCAAGTTTTAAGGTTGTAAAACTTGAGTTTTTGGTGGGTTTTGTGTTGAAATTGAAGGGCTGTTGGTCTACCTATGGTATGAGGGTGTTTTGCGATGTTTAGGAAGTCATTTGGGTGTTTGGAATTGAGTATTTCAGCCTTGAGTTGTGGGAGTCCGAAAATTGGATTTTAGGAGATTATGTGATTTGAGAAATTGAGGAATTTGGGTTGTGTTAGCAAAGTATGTTGATGGCTGAGTTTAGCTTTGAATTGGGAAGTAATGTGTATGTTTTGTTTGGCTAGAAGCAAGTGGAAGCGTGGAAGAGGCTTTGGGACCGAATCCGGGTGCGTAGGAGGATTGTTCGATTTGCTAAGGAAGGGCGGTGAGTGGTTTCAACTTGTTTTAAGTTTGGTTCGAGTATGTGTAGTGGGAGTGTGTGTGAAGTGTGCTTGGTAGGCCACTCATAGTCAATTCAAGTTGTTGATTTAACCTTCCATATCCATGAATGCTATTATGCTTGTTTGACTATGCTATTATGATTGTGGTTGATAGATGTGAGTTTATCTTGATATGCATCTATGAGATTGAGCATGAATGTGGTTGATGATATATATATGATGTGGTTATGATAATTGGCACTAAAATAATTACCGGTTGTAAATGATCGATCATTAGGATAGTGTGCACACAAATTGAGTCAAAACGTACGTGGCCTTGATGGTGTTAAGTCATCAAGGAGGAGTACGGTGATGTAACATTCCACCGGAAGCTTTTTATATATTTCTACGGGATGATGAGTGGAATCCCATCCGTAGGGCATGTGGCGATGAGTGGAATCCCGCACATGCAAGGTCCGGTGATGAGTGTAATCCCACCGAGGTAAAGTGTTGTTGAGGTTTAAATCCGCACAATCGGGGTAATTAAAGTGACCAATTAACTTGTTCATGTATTGTGATATATGATGGTGATATGTGATTGTGGTATATGGTGTTGTTGCATGATGATCTATATTGATGTTTAATCTTGCTAGGATTGAGAGACCATATATGCCACTTGAAAGACTAGCTAGGTCTACTTGATTATATGAAATGCTTGATATGTGTGAGATTAGGATTACATGCTTGAACCCTGCATTGTTGATGTTTTTCGTTTTAGAGCACCCTCACTAAGCTTATAGCTTACGTTCTTAATGTTCAACAATGCAGATCATTAGCGTGGTGTTAGCTCGAGGCAAGGCACGAAGGGCTTCCAAGCTTGTGACTCAAGTACGGTGGTGATTTTGTATTAGTTAGCAATGTGGCAAGGGTTGTGTATGAGCTTGTATGACTCATTTACATGTGTTGATGTTGGATTAGTTATGGTTTGTAAGCATGATATGCTATGATGGATGTTTTGTGTGATAGCATGTCTTAGATGCTAGGTTGCCTTGTTTTAGTGCAAACCTCTTTATGCTTATCATGCATCTTTTAGGGCCTTGAGTTCTACGTATGACTTGTAAGTTAAATTGCCTTTTGTGATGCCTTGTATGGATGCTTAGGTTGTGTTAGTATGTCTAAATTGCTTGATTGTATGTGTACCTCTTTGTGTGGTTTAATGCCCTTTGGTCCTTGTGAAAGCATGCTTTTATGGTTGGCTTGCCTTAGGGATTGATGATAGTGTGTTGGTTGAAGTGTTAGAGGGATTTAGGGGCCTCCTTGTGCCCTAAATCAGCTCAAACCTGCAAGTTCGTAGCTGGGGTATCGATACCGTTGGTCTGGTATCGATACTGCCTTTTGGTTTAAGGCCTCGTGTATCGATACTCGAGGGAGAGTATCGATACCTTTTTGGTCACTGGAGCCACTGTCAATTTCGGTATCGATACTGGCCTCTACGGTATCGATACCGTTATCTTGGCGTTGACCGTGGGAAGTCAACTTTTGGGGAGGGTATCGATACGGTCTCCACGGGTTGACCAAACCCTGTTGACCTAGTCAAGGGGTATCGATACACCCCTTAAGGGTATCGATACCGCCTGCAGTTTAAGTTTTAAAATGGGCTTTTAAATGTTAGTTTGGGTTCGTTTGATTGCTTCGTAAATATTGTTCCGCTGTATGATCACTTAGGATGTAATTCTCATCTAGACAAGATTAAAATGAAAAAAAAATTATAGGGTTGCTAACCGAGGGAGAGTTCCTTAGGGAGTTTTCACTCGGTTTTCCCCGTGTAGCTCACTCGGACCGGTCATCCGGCCAGACCGGGACGAGGGGGTTACAAATCTGCAATTTCAAGGAAACTCTCTCTTTGTCTCAACGCATACCCTAGCTTTGTGTTCTACAAGTAAAATCATGCCAAAAGTTATATCAAAACCGTAAAAAGACAATTACTTCACATCTACTAGAAACGCGTAACCCTGAACCATCGACAAACATCTTCCGTACATCTTTCTGACCACTACTATCTCACCAAAAGGTCTAGTCACATGCGTCCCTACACCTAAGATCTCAACATGTATATCTAATTTCTTTGCATGTTCTCACAAAAGGACGAATCCACAGAAATCGCAACTTCACATGTACACAGTTGATAGTCTTCGGTTCTCTCATTTTCAGGCTGGCCCTTCAAACATAACCTAACTCTTCAAAAACGTTCTTAGAGCATCTCGAAACTTCAGAATTCAGTTCTGATCACACACAAACAATCATGCTTGAACTTGTTCTATAACATCAGTCCTGACGACTCAAAACATCCCACTACCAAACAATCTGGAGTTAAAGCTCAAGACTTCCTTCTCAGCTCAACTATATCGGAAGCGACCTCATCTCTCCTTCTTGCTAGAAGACAACTCATACGCACACTGGCCCAAACGCACAAATCGACTCCCACTCACGGATACTGACCGACTTTCTTGTATTAAAACCATAGACTGAACCCCAACGATCACCAACTAACATTTCTGAGTTTCGGATTACCTACACGAGACCCTTACCTTGATCTCGCCAAAAGGACTAAGGTACTCATACCTACCTCTAACACCTCACCGGGCACATTCTAACTTTGCATGCTTGCTAACAGTATACAGAAATACAGATTCAGAATCAACCGGAGGGAACAAACTCAAAACTGCACCAAAGGCTTATTTACTATAACGTCGATACCACTCTGACTCTCACTCATATGTCTTCACTTCTTTTTACCAACTAATACCAGAATCGGTCCCATCGTTCCTTATCAGCAAGAATCAACCCACATACACACTGACTCAAACGAACAAATTATACCTCAACTCCGGTACAACCATACTTCCCTAACTATAGCGATGAACTCCCTCACATCATCCACATTTCAAAAACCACGGCTTCTACTTACCTATTCACGGCTCACGCCTTGGCCTCAAACTTACCAAAAAGCAATAAATCAACAACAACAGAAAATTATCATACAAACTGGGTTAGCAAAGGAAAGAGTCCAAGTGGCTCAAGTATGATTCCCTCACTTAAAAATCTCTTTTTCCGATGTAATAGAAGCAATGGGGCTCTACTCAACATGCTTCAAGCAACATATACACACGATCACACAAACATACATCAAGCCCACTTGATAAACAAACAAACATGCTTACATGGCAAGCAACCATCGTGCAATTTCAAAACAAAAATTAAACTTACCTCACTTACCTGCCCAAGGTCTCGGAAACATTAGGCTCTGATACCAACAAATGTAACCCCCTCGTCCCGGTCTGGCCGGATGACCGGTCCGAGTAGGCTACACGGGGAAAACCGACGCGAAACCCGTTAAGGTCCCACCTCGGTTAGCAACCCTAGAAAATTTCTTTTAATTATATCTTGTCTAAAGGCATTATTAAGTCCTAGGTGAAGCACGACAGCGGAAACACAAACATTAAAGCAACGACCATCCAAAACAGCACTTTAAAACAGCCCATTTTTCCCTTTTAAGCAGGTCGTATCGATACACCAATCAAGGGTATCGATACGCCTTGACCAAGGTCAACACCCTAAGGTCAACACAGGAAGACCGTATCGATACAGCCCTTGAGCGTATCGATATGCCCTTCTCGGTCAACATCTCGTGGTCAACGAGATAAACCCGTACCGATACGCTTAGAGCCCGTATCGATACGCCAAAGTCTCACCAAAATATCAGATTTCCAGTGAGCTTTGAGCGTATCGATACACCCCCGTGTATCGATACACCAAGCCAAAACTTGAGTCCTAGAGGGCAATCCGTATCGATACGGCCCTTGGGCGTATCGATACGCCCTGCACAGCAAGTCTCCAAATTTCAGCCAAACGACTTAGGACTCGACTCTAGATGCGATTTACGACTCCCCTAGCCACAAACAACATACAAACAACCTTTAACCACCAAGATCTAAACATACGAGGCAACCAACACTAACAAGCATCATTCATCCAAGAGATTCATGCATTTACCAAAAGACAGGGACGAAGCCAGGATTAAACGAGGAGGGGGCATACCGATTAATTTTGAAATAATAGGTTCTAGAAAGTAATTAAATCATAAAAATTAAGGGAGTTTAGGTTTAATTTTATAGATTTTAAAATTGAAAGGTCTTAAAATGTAATTAAACCATAAAAAGAGGGGGTTCAAAGTTAAATTTTATTAATTTTAGATTACATGGCTTTGAAAAATAATAAACCATGAAAATTTTGGGAGGGACAAGGAAGAAAAAAAGACTTAATTGCACTGGTTTCAAAATTTTAAGAACCTAAAATATAATTAACGCATATATTTTGGGTGGGGCAATTGCCCCTCCCACCATAAACATAGATTCGTCCCTGCCAAAAGATGACATACCAACCACTTTAAGGTTCATATCTTAGCAACCAAACATACAAGCATTCAAGACATGCAACATAAACAATGTTTACAATTCAAACAAGGCATCCAAGAGCTAAACCAATTCAACATACAACAAAGCATTCAAATCAACAACAACTATCCCATTGCTTGACTATTACAATCTTTCAATTTAAAGTTCATACTTGAGCTAACCAAAAGCGACACTTGGAGACCTTTCCTTGCCCTTGCCACCCACAAGCTACTAATCTGCATTGTCGAACAAAAAGAAGCGTAAGCATAAAAGCTTAGTGAGGGTAAACTCATAAAACAAACCTTCGACAATGCAGGGTCCAAGCACGAGCAACAACCAAGATAGAATGCATGATCTTACCTCCGATCCTCAAGAGCCAAAACATACATAATGCATGAACATATAATCAACACTATGCCATGATCAACAATTCATAAGCCCAACACACGAAAATACATATATCAATGTATTAACAACAACATTTATCAATCCATATTGGTATCACATTTCATATCATATTGGCACCTAGTTATGACTCGAATACGCGGATAACAAGTTGGAACGCATTTCCAACACAACCATTACCTTCGGTGGGATTACACTCATCACCGATTCTCGCGGAGGGGATTCCACTCATCCTCACGCCCCGTCGATGGGATTCCACTCATCACCGACTAATATAAAGTTTTTCGGGTGAACCCGTACTCCTCTTTGGTGACTCAATGCCACCAAGGCCACGCGCGAATTTGACTCTCGTGTGCACACTGACATCCTAATGATTGATGATTGTACCCAAGCATACTAGTGTCAATAACCAATACAATCCACAATATCATTTCATAACCATTTACGTGCTTAGCACGTACTCACCATGATTAACATCATGCTCATATCTCATGCACATAACGATGCATCACAACCATGCCTCAACATACATGTATAACATCATATACATAACCATCATAAACACAATCATCATGAGGCATAACAACAATTAAAGAGTTCAACCAATGTCTCTAACTAAAGTTTGGGATTAGGCTACCACTCTAATCCCAACTCTAGGTGGGTCTATCAATCCCAACCTAGTCCACATGCTTGAACCAATTGCTCAAAACCATTTAAAACATTTTAAACACCCACCTTCATCTCCAAGCTCAACTACCAAGCAACCAAGGTCTTCAAGTTTCCAGATTCACTCCCGAAGCTTTACCATTGTCTTCTCTTGTTTCTAATCATCTCAACACAATCAAAACAACCTCAAATCAATTCACAAATCAATGTAACAAACACGAAACATTAATCAAGCACAAAACAGCCCCCCAACTATTACCCTAACATCAAACCTCAAAATTTCAACCTCTTTAACACACTTAAATGCTTCCAAAACAGCCCCCCAACTATTACCCTAACATCAACCCTCAAATTCCAACATAGAACACACCCAAAACTCAACTCAAAACCCTCCTAAAACCCCACCAAAACCCAAATTCGGGATTTCTTATAAAACACTTTAAAAATCACATATGTTGGACCTTATGGTTCCTAAACAACTTATCTATCAACATTAAACCAAAAGCTTTGTTAAAATCTCATAAAGTTACAACCTTTAGCAAAAACCTTGAAAAACCTAAAATGTGAAATACATGGCTTTAATGGAAACTAATGGTACCATAATGTAAAGAAAGACAAGACCAACTCAAAAATGTCATTACCCTTTGAAAAGCTCCAAAAATGAAGGTGAAAGGGGATGGAATGGTGAAATGGAGAGAAAAGCTCTCCCTTGTCGTTGGAATGGAAATATAGAGAAGGAAGAAGATGAGCACATGTCTAATTTAACAAAAAGGGGTTTTAATTTTGAAAGTTTCATTTATTTACATTTTTGCCATTAATGAGATGGCAATCTCATGTATTTGCAATTTTCATGGAAATTTGATTTCAAATACATTTTGGTCCAACACAAAATGTTTGTTCGAAAATATGAAGACCAAAATAATACTTTATTCTTTTAATTATAAAACCGAGACTCACGAAATTATTTTAAATATTATTTTCATCCGACCCCAAATCCGGGTGTTACATATTATCACCTCAATTTTTAATCTAAGCACTACCAAAATCAATCTAAAACTGTTTTCCAATTCTTTGGGTAATTATTTATTTTTATAAAATTGTATTAGATCATTATAAAAATTTATTATAATATATATATATATATATTTATGATAGAATATAAATTTTGAATTATTTGAAAACACTATTTAGATTTAAATAATAATTTTTTTAGCTTGAAATATAATTAAAATTAAAGATCAAATTAAAATTATTTTTCACTTTGTTTTAAAATAAAAAAATATTTATTTATTTTATAAACTAAATACTAAAAAATTAAAATTAAAATCGATAATATTTATTTAGGATAAAATATAACTTTTAAATAACATTTAATTGTTGACATGTATATGAACAAATTATTTTACATTTAATTAATTTTTAGAATGATCTAATACATTTTTAGATTAACGGTAGATTGATTTTGGTAGTATTTTGATTTAATTGTGGGGTGATAATACATCATAAATTAAAGAATGAAGTTTGTAGATATATAATAAGTTCTTAACTTGGTTTAATGGTTAAACAACTTGCTTTTGATGCTAGATGTTTTTGGTTCAAATCTCTATAGGAGCATTTTGTTTTTTGTTTTTTTTAGTTTGGGAGAGTATAAGTTAAATATTACATTGGATAAAATCTAATAGAAATTTAAGCTTAGCTTAGTGGTTAGACGTAAGGGGTCCCAAGTTTGATTCCCAATAGCACACGCCTAGATTATTTTTTACTCTGATTTGTTCAAAATCAGGAGATGGTCGAATAAATTACATTATTTAACCTGCTGACAAGGAGATTAGTGTTGGAAAATAAAAAAGAATTGCAAAGTCAACAATTCCATTAGATTTTTAACTGCGGTGACTAAAATAGAAAACGTATCTAACGTGAGGGACGATTTTTTACGAAAAAACTAGTTGGGTGACCAAAACAGAAAAAGGGTGATAGTTTGGTGATCACCAGTGTAGTTTTCCCTATTTTTTATTGTGATATTATTTAATTGTATTTTTCTTGAAGTATTATTTATTTAAAAAAGATTATTTTATTTGAAAATCTTAATAGAATAAATTTATTAAAATAAAATATTTAAAACAAGAAAGTTTATAAAAATATTAACTTAAATTATTATTATATATATGTATGAGATTTTCCCCCTCCAAAATATAAATTCAGTCTAAAAATTTATTTATAAAAAATAAATTATAATAAATCAATCTATCCGTGTGGACCTTTCCCCTTTAAACATCATTAAATTCCTAACTATTCTTTAAACTTTAGAACTTCTCATTTTGAAAAAGGAAGAATTAACTAATCTACGTACCTAATCCAGCTTTAATAAAATAATAATACACGTTCATATGGCCGCGTATCCAATACAAACAAAACTTCTCTCTCTCTCTCTCTCTCTCTCTCTCTCTATATATATATATATAAACACATACAGCTCTCCCACTATGTTGTTTCCATGTCCCACGTTCTGCCAGCTTATCCCTAATATTCTTTCCCATGTGAAATACTTCAGCTAATCAATCAATTTAGTCACTGTCATCAACTATGCCAATGACAGTTCAACCACAACAACCCCACTCACATGGACATGGACATGGATCCTCCTACATATCACATTGCTTTACTAGGGATTCAACAAAAACGCGACCGCAATCGCAATTTAAATCCTGACTTTAAACAAAAACGACAGCAATGGAGTGGAACCAAAGCTTGTTTCCTATAGATAACTTGTAAATGAATTGTCAATACACGATTGCAGAGGACTACCATCTGAAAATGCAACACACACTCTATTCAGCAAAACAAATGTATACTTATAGATGAAATGAATACAACAAAGAAAAAAAGTTTGATTCCCATGGTGTCGAATGTCGATGGCTCTTGTCCTAGCCATTGCTGGTGTCGAATGCTAGTTTAACGCCCTTTAGGGTTCATGATCTGTGAGAAAACAGCACTTGGTGTTAACCCGTCGGAGTCTGTACTAACAAGGCTTTGACCGCCGATGCTCATACTCATGCTCATTCCGCTACTCATTGAATCCGTTATGTTACCGTCGAGACCAGGGGACGCGTTACAGTCTTTCTTGCCTTTACATGTTATGTCGTCGTATGTACCTTCCTCAATGTCCATTCCACTGATTCCCTTGCCACTCTCTTCTGCACTCTCTTGTAGTTGCAAAGCGAATTCCAAGTTCCACAGCACGTCGCCCATCGATGGTCTGTCGATTCCTTGGTCGGCGACGCACTTCATTGCAGTCTCGGCAAACTTTTTGAAGCATTCTGGTGCTATCTTTCCTTTGAGATAAGGATCCATGAATTGGTCAAGGATGCCTTTCTTGTGACAATGTGGAGCCCATTCTGCAAGGCTCACTTGCTCCTTTGGCAGTGTGGGATTCAATGCCGGACGAGCGCAAAGGATCTCGAACAGGACGACCCCAAACGAGTAAACATCGGACTTATCGGTTAGCTGTTGCCGCCTGAAATACTCTGGATCCAAATAGCCAAAGCTACCCTTCACGACCGTGCTCACGTGAGTATGATCCAATGTAGGGCCAGTTTTCGACAAGCCGAAATCAGAAACTTTTGCTACCCACTTCTCGTCAAGCAGAATATTTGTTGTCTTGACATCACGGTGAATGATAGTATATTTGGCACCGGTGTGAAGATAGTGCAAACCGCGAGCCGCCCCAATGCATATTTCAAGCCTTTGTTTCCATGGAAGAGGGGGCTTTTGTGTTTTGTATAGATGTTCACGCAATGTTCCATAAGCCATATAATCGTAAACTAGGATCATTTCACCTTTCTCTTCACAGTAACCAATCAACGAAACAAGGTGGCGGTGGCGGAGCTTGGAAAGCATTTCGATCTCAGTCTGGAACTCATGCACACCTTGATCAGATAGCGGGTTGCCCCGTTTGATTGCGACTTGAGTTGTCCCACCATCAATTTCACCCTTGTAAACTTTGCCAAAACCTCCCAACCCAAGGAGCAAAGCATCATCAAAGTTGTTTGTGGCAGCCTTGATCTCAGCAAACGAGAAGTGGCGGCAAAGGTTCGAAGGCAGGGAGGAAGCATAGCTCCCCGTGGTAGTTGTCTTTGCCGAACCTGCAGAGTGAGAGTTTCCATACAAAGAAAGAGGAAGCCATCCTGAAGGACCATCACTTGTGCCTGTGTCCTTCCCATGCCTACGACGATGCAAAGCAACAAAAACACATAAACCGATTACAAGCAATAGGACCACTCCACCAATGACTCCCCCGGCAATAATCGCCGTCTGGTTCTTAGAACGACCTGCATTAGACGGCAAAGCCAACAATGGATCCACTGCTTCCTGTTTTGGACCAGGGGTCGGATTAGGCCCTGCAAGGTTGTTGTTCGGATCATTTATCTTGAATATCTCCACACCATTTAAGATTGCATCATAATACTGAGGCTTGTTACTCTTGTCCGGATGCAACGCAAGCCAAAGATCCTGCTGAGAATTCCCACCGGGAACAACCACAACGTAATCTTTATACATCGGAACATCGACTTGTTCCGCCATGCCGATCACATCAACCCCTTGCTCAGCAGTTTGATTATTGAGGAAAACATCAAACACTCTCTGATTGATCTTAGTGATATTATCAGTAAATTCACAGAAATGTAACCTCACCAAGTAAGAGAATCCAGAGTCAATGCTGAACAGCCATGTCAGATTGTAGTTATCGTTGATTTGAGCATTTGGCCCCATCGATCTCGCCGTGGTGTAAACACTCGTCGGAGCAATATACGTCGGCATGGTCCCGTAATCAACGGTGACATTCGGATCAGCAGATGCAGAAACACCAAAGGCTGCACCAAAAAGGTATGGCTGATCATCGTACCAAGACCGGAAAAGACCCGTATCACCGGACGGCGAGATATCGTTTCCACCAACATTCAACCTATAAACATTCTCCAGAGCCGTTGTGTTGTCAATGGTGAACGGAGCTTGTTGACCGACAACCGGTACCCCATCGAGATTACTGTAAATATCAGGCATCGACAATACCTCGATTCCATTCACAAACGCATATGCTTTACTGGAAGAAGGACTAAACGTTAGGTTCAAAAGCTCACCGTCGACATTAATGGAGTACTCCTTGACAACGAAAGCATAATTCAAAGCTTCACTCGTTTGAGCTGTGCTGAAATTCTTGAGCAGAGTAAAGGAACCGCTAGTGACTGAAAACAAAGCATTGGTTGCATTTTGGCCGTCGTATGAATTAGCGTAGAAATATAATCTTACAAATTTCCGGCCGGCGACCACCGGGAAACTGTAGGTGAAGTTGGAGCGGAAAACGCGGGCCGTCAAGTACGGAACTTCGGGTACAGCTGGATCTTGCGTGGCGGCTCGGGAAACGACTGATTTGCCGGTTCCGACCAGGAACTTGGACCCGATATCCGGTGTCCATTTCCGATTATCGTTGTCGGGTAACTCCGTTTTTTCGCCGCAGTTTAGGAGGATTTTCTCGGTTGATACATAGTCGGCTGCTGAGATGAGATGAAAGAGAAACAACAGGGAGGCGAAAATGGTGAGTGGCGTGGGGAAAGGTTGTTTAGCAGCTGAGTTCCTCATCGAGTCAGTGAGTCTAAACTGAGTTCAGAGAAGGAAAAGATTTGATCTTTGAGAACAAATGAAAGAATCAAGGGAAACCCAGAATTCCTTAGCTAAAAGGGATTAAAGATTTGAGATGCAAAGGACAAAAGGTAGCTATTTGAGAATGGGTAAAAGGGAAGAAAGGAGGTTTGAGGTTGAAGAAGGAGGAGCTGAACCGCCCTTCCTAGTTTTAGTTCAGCTTTCTGTCTGAAATTAGTTAAATAAATTTGATTAAAAATATTAATGTTTGTTGGTTGCATTTTATAATTGATTTGCAATCATTCAACGTTCAATTAGTAGCTGTAAGCCTGTAAGCTTCGGTGGAAAAAAAATATATTAATTGATTTACGGATTTATTTTGCTCTATTTAATATGAATTTAAATCTTGATGTAAAATGTTATATTTTTCTATTTAATAGAACAAATAAAAGTTGTATGCAGTAGGTAGGAATCAAAGTAAGTTTATTAACTAGTGTTTAGACTTTAGTGTATTGAAAAAAGTAAAACTAATAAAACACAGTATAAATTAATTGACTCTTAGTTTTAGGGTTTAGTAATTTTATTTAGAGTTTAAGAGTTTAAGTGTAATATTTTAAATTTATAAGCTATTGATAGAATTTTGGGTTTAAAGTTAAAATTTTAAGTTTATAGGTTTAAACTTAAATTCATAACGATATTACCCTAAAACTTAAGTCCTAACCCTAAGCCATAAATTCTAATCATGAACCCTAAATTCTAACTCCTACACTAAAACTCTTAAACCCTAAATTAAAATTATAAACTTTAAAATTAAAATATTTATGAAAACAAAAAAATTCACTCATATACAATAATCCTTAATTTAATTAATAGTATAGGTCTAAGATATACAAAAGCGGAGACAGTGAAGATAGGTTTTGATTTTTGACAGTAGAAATATATGAGTTTAGCCAACTTGCAGCCTAGAATAGTATAATTATTTATTTTGGGTAAAGTATGCTTTTTCGCAACCAACTTTGGCAGTATTTCAATTTGAACACTCAACTACTCTAACAAGCAAGTTCGGTTAATCAGTTTACTTATATACTGTTTTAAGTTGCATGGTATAGTCAAATGGCAACATCTTTGGAAGTATTTCCATGGTGGGTTTTTGTGTGATAGTTTGGGGGACTTAATCAAAACTTTTAGAGGTTTAATTAAAATTTTCAAAAATTTTGAGGATTTAATGAGGATCTTTTTAAAGAATTGAGGATCTAATTAAAATTTTCATTTTCTTTTTGAGAAATTTGATGAAAATTTCAACAATTTGTGAAACTTAATTATAAATATTCAAAAAATTGTAACTTAAAAATAACTTCTAACAAATTTGAGGAGTATAATTTAAATATCCCCAAACTTTGAACCAGAATGGCCGATGCAGATTTCGAACCTGCAACCTTCGCGTTATTAGCATTAACCAAGCTAATAGGCCATTTGAAATTGTTTGTTCCATGCTTTAATTCTTCAATTCGGAGGCAGTAAACAAGAACATAATTTGTAACAAATAATTAAGAAAATCGCATGCGATTAAAGGCGAAACCATGGAAATGAAACAAAAATAACAGCCACTGGGAAAATGTTGAAAGCAGTGTTATTGGTACATTAAGAAATTAAGAAGGCCTAATTCTACCACTACCATTCTCTCCCTACCCTTTTGAATGATTCATCTCAAAGGGTCATGAATCATGATCAAACACAAGCATTATACAGATAAACAAGACAAGCCTCTGTTTTCTGCAAGAACAGGAGGTATGGAAGAACCTAATATGTGAAACAACTGAGTTATGATTTCGGCACAATCATCCCTCCAACACCTAGCTATCCCAACCTATTGCAGGTAAATATGCATTAAACTATTATTTAAAAGTCAATCCACAAACAAAGATAAACAGAATGAAGCTTCCGAGACGATCGACCTTACATGAATGATGGCATCTTTGGATTTGACTAACAGAATTTCCAATGGTTGTTGCAGTTTACACATGTTACGTAGGTTGTCATAGGTTCATCTGCACTCCTTGTCTGCATTTGATAGTAAGTGGTCTTGCGTTGACCACACCGCCCACACTTGAACTGATCTGTCGTGGCTTTTGGTGCACCAGCACGCTCGCAATCAAATAGAGCCTTGTCTTTAATTTCTTTATTTTCACGTTGCCTCTCGTCACTGGCCATTTCCTCTGGGGTCATAGTAATGAGTCTTTCTGGCTTCACTTCGCCCAGAAGAACCTTCCTCCTAAAATCTGGATTCTTTGGATCCTTCATGTTGAACATTATGGATCTGTACTTAAATTTTTGGGCGCCATTTGATTTACCCATCTTCTCAAACATCACAGATTCAACGGATACAGCAACCCGGATAGGGTCAGCAGCATTCACTTGATCCAACATGTCCTCATCAGCCTCACTGGCAACTTTAGACAAAGCCTCTACAAGAATCTCCCGAAATTTATCGCGCAAAGGATCATTACACTTGACCAATGATGTCAACTTCGGAGGACCAGCAGGCAGCTGAAATGGTTTCTTTACATTTGATGCTTGTCTCTCATTCTTATAAGTTGTTTCAAGCTTACCTCGGTCTGTCTTCTCAGCCATTGCAATATCTCCATTTGCCTCCTTTTTCTCAGCTTTGACAGACTTTACTGATTCGCCTTTAGATTTGTCAACCTTTACAGATTCTGCAGCAGAGAGCTTTTCAGACTTCACAGAACATGGCTTCTGAAGTTTCTCAACCTTAACAGCACTAGTGGTGCCATTTTTCTTACTCTTGGTAGTCTCCTCAATAACAATTTTTTTCCACAACTCAAGCAAGTCAGAAGCCACAGTCTTGATTTTCTCTCTAGGATGCTTCGTGAGAGGCCGCAGCTTTTTTCCAACCTGTAATATATAAGGGAATTCAGTTCTCTTTTCATTTTTAAATGTATTCACCTACATGCATGAAGCGACAGCAGATGTCAATGACTCGGGTAAGATCAACTAACAGGTTGAACTATGGCAACGTTATTATAAAGTTGTGGTCAGTTCTGACTAGAAATACAAGGATTTCCTTCAATGTAATTGGGTAACATCTTCAAGAAGTTATAACTAAACCAACAACTATCTGCGATGATAGTTTTAATTGCAGGGAATCCTAAGGGTTGGTCATGTACCAAAATTACCTTCTTTTATGTTAGCATGAGAACAAACATAAAACATTTTTTCATGATAACTCTACATAAGCAAAATAAATTAAATAACATTCCCTGCTTCAATTCCTGACTAATTAAAAAGTTACAAAATACAAAAAAGCTTTTAACATGCTTGGCTTGGAGGAAAATGAGATGCTAAAATGTGGAGGAAAGATGAAGGAAATAAACACTTTAACTTAACAAAAGTGACAAGAAAACAAAATGTGATGGATGGTTATCACCCACAAAAAAACAATAAACAAATTAGGGGTCGGGTAAACGAGGAAGGTATAAGATATATACAAATACACACACACACACACACACACATATATGCAACACTATTTCTCTCAACTTTCTATTTATCCAAGTCCCTATCATTCCTTCTAGCATAGCAGTCAAAGTTCATACTAAAACAGGGAGCCATTGGCAAAAACACGATGCATTTAAGTATTCCTATATTTATCAGTAGATGCAGTGCAATTTAACTGTCCTAAGAACCTAGAGGGAAGCATTGTCAGACTCTAAATTGTATTTGCAAAACCAAAAAGGATTCTGGCAATATTTACTTCACCTAATACAGATTATTTATAGTTCAACACATGGAAATCAATTAATCAATTACAGAATAGAATTGATAATTGATTATCTTATCTACATATATATTATATACATTCTTTGATTCCATTTAAAGAAGGAAAAAAACTTCGTTTCTCAACCAAACGAATAACAAATTTTTCGTAAATCGTAACTCAAAATTCAACACAAAGACAAATTAAAAATATATATACGAGATTATTAATTAATCAGAAATTAAAAGATAGCGGGGGAGAGGGAAGAGTGAAACGCACCTGAGAAGAAACAAGAGTATCGTAAGTGACGGGGAAATCCTTGAGGCGGTTCAAGGCGTCAACGCATCTGGAAACCTCGGGGGAGTTGGAGGAAACGGCGTCGGAGGCGGCCAAATCGGCGGCTTTCTTGGCGGCGTCGAACAAATGCAGCAGCTCCTTCTCCATCTGATTTAACCTAAAAGATAAAAAGATCTGGTGGATTTCCTCTCCTTCAGTTTTCTGTTTTGGTAAGGGTGGGATGTTTTTGAAGAGAGAATTTGTTTTGGACTGAATTGCAAATATACGGATAGGGAAGGGGTGATTTTGGAAATAGGGAAATAGACACAGATAAATGATCAATCTGATATTTGATCAGAAGGGGAATGGACGGTCTGTGATGTGTGATCTACTGATCTTATATTCATAGTCGAGTCATGCTTCTTTCGTTTCCTTCAGTTGGGCACTTGGGCTTTGTTCTGGGCCTACTTTGCTGGCCCTTTTATTTTAAGGTATTTAATATATATATATATAATTTATTTTTTTGCTCGGTAACATATTTAATTTATTAAAATAATAAATATTAACATAAATAATATATTTTTAATATCACGTTATTATTTAAATTAAATATTAAATTAATATATATATTTCCTTTGTCTCACTCAATATGTTCAATATTGACATTTTAAAAGTTAATTTTTTTTAACTTTAACTATAATTATTTTAAATATTTTAATTAATTGAAATTTATAAAATATATATTTTTAAACTACTGATGAAATGCATTACATTTTGTACACAAATTAATGCAGAACTATATGTTGTATGAATGCATAATTGAGTTTAAAATAATTTTGGTTTGCAGAATTACAGTTAGGTAAACTTTAAAATTTACCTTTTATTGGATACTTTAGAAACAATTTAAATATTTAAAGAATAATGACTTTTATTATACGTGCTTGAATTGCTATTTGACCATGATGAACTGTTTTGAATATGAATGTACATGATGATTGTAATTTGTATGTTGTAAATTCATTGCAGTTATACACAAATTAATGCAGAACTATATGTTGTATAAATGCAGAATTGAGTTTAAAATAGTTTTGGTTTGCAGAATCACAGTTTGGTAAACCTTAAAATTTGATTAGTATTGTATAAATATCATGAAAATGCAGTTTAGATGAATGCAGGAAAACAGTTTTGAAAATACAGTCTTGATGAATGCAAAAATGCAATTCTAGAAATGTAGTTTTACTGTGCAATTTTGTCTAGCTGGATAAATGCAGTTTTGGGTCAGATTGAAAAGTGTGTAAGTAAGTATAGTTAGGCAGATTTGATTAAATTAGATAGTAATTGACTGTTTTAATGTGTGTTCGACTGTATATAATTGGCTGCCCAATTTTAAGTCTTATGATCTTTCATTGATTGTTTGTGAACTAATATTATATATATATATGAAATATGGCTGCATTGCTTAAAGTATGGAAGGGTTTAAATGAATTTGGAACCTTTGAATATACAAATGAGATTTTAGAAATTGTTTTGTATTAGGGATTCTATAATGGACTGTTTTGATATGTTAGAAAGTATGAAGGTTAATTTTATGCAACTATGTGTTTACATTATTAAAATTTAAACTATCTTTAGATGTATATAGAGACATTAGAGACTGCTTCAAGTTAATTGAATTGGTTCTAATAATTTGTTATAATTATAATTTCAACTTAACTTGAATATTATCTTTCTTTTAGCCATAAATCTATTTTTTTACTCCTTTATAGAGATGAATCTATTTTTTTTATTGTTAGCCATAAAAGAATATTTTTTTTTATTGCTTTGCATACACGAACCTGATTTTTTATTACTTTACATAAATTAATTTAATTTTTTGCTTACTTACAAAATATTTTATCGTCTCTTGATGTAAATAAAAACACTAATTCTGTATTTATTGATTCCATGATGGAAGATTCTTAAAAAGAAGAAAAACAAACATTTAAAAAGAGAAAAAAGAAGAAGAAAAGTTGAGCAACAACAACTTTGCGTATGTTTTAAAATTAGCAGCAACCAACATCATTTGCTACTTTTATGTTTTTGTTTAATAACTTATTTTAGTAAAATTTGTTTAATTGTTTAATTTAGAATTCTTGAATGCTTTTAATTTTATATCAAAATACTTTTTAAATATTTTCTTTTAAAAATGGGATTAATTCTTGGCAAAATAATTAATTTGTTTGGATCGGATATTCGGATACCCGATTCGAAAATTTGGATATCTAATTTTTTCGAATCGGATACGGATCACTATTTTAGGTATCCGAAATTTAAGATATACGAATTTTCGGATCGGATCCGATATCCGAATTTGCACACCCCTAACTGAGGGAGTATTTTTATGAGATAACTACATATTTAGTACCCCACATATTCTCGCGGTTCTATTTCAGTACCTCACTTATTTTTTTTAAACAAAATGATACCTAACAATACGTTTTTGTTCTGTTTTGGTACCCGCCGTTAAAAACAAACGGAGGTAATGACTTGACTTATTTTTAAGGGAAAACTATACCGGTGGTCCCCTAACTATGTCTGTCTTCCTACTTTGGTCCCACAACTTTGTTTTTCGGCAAAAGAGTCCCTTCCGTCACATAGTTTTCCTATTTTGGTCCCCAACGTTAAATAACTAACGGTTTTGCTGACGTGGCATTTTTTAATATTTTTGGTCCCCTAACTATGTCACATAGTTTTCCTATTTTGGTCCCCTAACTATGTCTGTCTTCCTATTTTGGTCCCCGACTTTGATTTAAAAAATATTAAAAAAAATGCCACGTCAGCCTTAAAAAATATTAAAAAATGCCACGTCAGCAAAACCGTTAGTTATTTAACGTCGAGGACCAAAATAGGAAAACTATGTGACGGAAGGGACCCTTTTGCCGAAAAACAAAGTTGTGGGACCAAAGTAGGAAGACAGACATAGTTAGGGGACCACCGGTGTAGTTTACCCTATTTTTAATTGAGATAATCATAATTTTAGTCCCCAAAACTTATACATTTTTATTACTTTGGTCCAAATTCTATCAATTTAACAATCAACTTAAATATTTGGGTTAAAATTATAAATCCCATTTTATTTCTTCTTCACCCCCCATTTTATTTGAAAGATCTTTGTTACGTTGCTTTCCACGATGAAGAATGGGGAGTTCCAGTTCATAATGACAAATACTCCATGTAATTTGGTTTCACGGCGTTGCTTTTACGCTGATCAACTGTTTGATTCCACGAAACCATTTGCTTGATGAAAAAAAAGGTCTCTCGGAGATTTGAGAATCGTTAGAAGTTCTAATCAAACTGAATCAATGATTGGTCTGACAAACAATCAGACATTCCTTTATTGTCTTATCTACAGCTTTTCTTTTTCTTTTTTTTCTTACATGATTTCTTCAATCTCTCATGTTTGTTCTTTAATATGTTTCCAGGCCATTCAAAGGTTAAAATAGAACAGAGGAAAGCAACAATTCCTGGGTATGTACTCCAGCATATTTGGTGGAATTGTAACAGATGAAGCAGCCATGGTTATCCCGATGGATGATCACATGGTGTTTTTGACACTGCTGCAATAATCAACGGGTTACTCAATCTTTCAGCATAACAACTCTTTTTCTTCTCATAATTTCGTATCTAATTCTTGCTTTATTATGGTTTCAGTAATCATACTATAATTTTTATAACAAAAGTGATGTTTTGAATCCATGAGAAAAAATAGAATGGAGATTTATAATTTTAACCCAAATATTTAAGATGATTATTAAATTAATAGAGTTTAGACCAAATTGATAGAAATGTATAAGTTTTGGGGACTAAAATTGTAATTATCTCAATTAAAAATAAGCCATGTCATCACCTCCGTTTGTTTTTAACGGCCCGAATACCAAAACAAAAACGTAACATTAGGTACCATTTTACTAAAAAAATAGGCGTGGTACTAAAATAGGAACACGTGAATAGGTGGGATACTAAATATGTAGTTATCCCTATTTTTATTTAGTTGCCCTTCCGGTTTCCAAAGTTTCACTCTTTATAATCCGTACCAACGCGCATTGCACACCTGGCTTTGGTGGGTTAGTCTCCCAGCAGGAGTCTTCTCCATAAACAACATCTCAAACACGAGACCTACTTAAGCGATACTAAGGGTTTAGGAATTTTTAATGTATATAGGGTAATTATAACATGCACTAGCGGTGGAAAGAAAAAATTTCTACAAATGCTTTAGTTTTAGAGTTTAGGGATTTAATTTAAGCTATATGGTTTAGGGTATAGAATTTAGGTATTGTGGTTAGAATTTAGAGTTTATAGGGTAAAACTTAAACCCTAACATCTAAACCCTAAATTATAACCTTAAACCTTAAATTATAACCACAACCCCTAAATCATATATCACTAAATCCGTATACCATAATTTCAAATTTGAAACCCTAAACCAAGAAATTTGTGAGCTTTTAATTCTTACCCCATTGCATGAAATCTTTCCCTAAATTCACCACATATTTTCACTAATTTTATTTTAGTAATTTGATTTATAGAAATTTTTGTGTGATAATGACGTGTTTGTATTATTTTTTGTATTTATTATAAATTTATTGTATATAATTTTATTCAATTATATCGATTCATAGCAACAGATGTATTCTAGTTTATTATTGAATCAGTCCCCCAAAATTAAGAATTTTGTGGCATAAATTAAATTAAAATTATACTTTGTTCCTTTTTCATCTTGTTGTGTACGATGAATCGATTACATTATATGCCAAAGCTCAAACATTGGATTTCTCGAATAAAAAATTTGGCTATATTCCAAAACAAACACCTTGGAAACTGCTTCATTCTCAAAACCCAGAAATCTACGCTAAGTTACATTGCAAGAATTGGTAATTTTCCAGCATTTTTCTTTGTTTCATTCTGGGTTAGAGAAAGAAAAGATGAGAGAAAAGTTTGGAGTGTTAATTTGGGTATGCATTCTGTTATGGGGGGATTGTTCGGGCAGCTTTGTAGTGGAGAATAACACCTTGAAAGTGACATCGCCAAGCTCGATCCAAGGGGTGTATGATTCTTCGATTGGGAGTTTCGGGATTCCTCGGCATGGCGGAACCTTGATCGGCACGGTTTTTTATCTCAAACCGAACAATCGCGGGTGCAAGCCCTTCGATGAATATGATATCAACTTCGGATCAAGGCATGGTGCACTCCCCACTGTTCTCCTTGTTGACCGTGGAGGTATTGTCTTTGCTTTTCTTAAACTTGCTTGAACTGTTTCCTGCTTAGTAATAATGTTGTTCTTGTGGCAGATTGTTTCTTCTCCTCCAAGGCATGGTATGCTCAGCAAGCTGGAGCTGCAGCTATTCTTATCGCCGACGACGTGAACGAGCCCTTGATTACGATGCATACCCCTGAAGATGAGCATGGTCGTGTTGAATACGTGCAGGACATCACCATTCCGTCGGCCTTCATCAGTAAATCACTAGGAGACCGCATCAAAGAGGCCCTTAGTAATCAGGACATCGTCGAAATAAAACTCGACTGGACTGAGCCTCTTCTACATCCAAACGAGCGAGTCCAGTACGAGTTTTGGACTAATAGCGACTACGAATGCGGGCCAACATGCGACAGCCAGCTTGAATTCGTCAAGAACTTCAAAGGAGCTGCTCGAATACTCGAGCAGAAAGGCTACACTCGTTTCACCCCTCACTACATGACTTGGCCTTGCCCTCAACCTTTTGTTTTGAGCAAACAGTGCAAGTCGCAATGTATCAATCACGGGAGGTATTGTGCTCCGGATCTCTGGCATGATCCTAATAGAGGATATGATGGTAAAGATGTGATGGTTCAGAATCTTCGCCAAGCTTGCCTTTTCAAAGTTGCTGATGAAAGTGGAATGCCATGGCTTTGGTGGGATTATGTTAAGGACTTTGCGGTCCGGTGCACACCGGAAGAGAAGTACACCAAAGAATGTGCAGATGAAGTTATCAGATCTCTTAGTATCGATCTCGATAGAATAGACAACTGTATTGGTGATACCGAGGCCGATGTGGAGAATCTGGTTCTTGAAGCTGAACTAGATGCAAAGGTTAAGCTATTTCTTGAACTCTTACAAGTGAAAAGGAATTAGTCCCATCTTGAGTCTTAACTTATTCTGTAATTTCTGTTTCAGACTGGAAAAGGCGTCCGTGGAGACGTTACTATGCTACCAACTCTACTGATAAATGACAGACAATATCGAGGTTCGTATACGTATTTACCACCATCGTCATCAACATGATTGCATGAATTACCTTTTGTCACCGTGCCTTTTCTGATGGATTCAGGGAAGTTGGACAAAGGAGCTGTTCTCAAGGCAATTTGTGCAGGTTTTCAAGATACCATCGAGCAAGCATCTTGTTTAAGTGAAGGTTATCATCTATTGCACTCAATTTTCGAGCATTTTATCGCAGAGTCGGTGCATGCCGTGCCCTCCTTTTGATTGCCGATGAATCAAATGAAAGAGTTACTTAAGTTCTGTTGAGTGGTAAAATGATTGCAGAAACTATCCTTTGCTAGCAGAGGACCTTTTTGCACATTTCTATTTCAGTTTTTCCCATGATACTATATCGGATAATGATGAATTTGTATTCGTATTTTAA
Source organism: Hibiscus trionum (assembly GCA_030270665.1). Taxonomy (NCBI): domain Eukaryota; kingdom Viridiplantae; phylum Streptophyta; class Magnoliopsida; order Malvales; family Malvaceae; genus Hibiscus; species Hibiscus trionum. The sequence continues at coordinate 74,410,689 of BSYR01000010.1, read as the reverse complement.
ATGAACAGCTTCAACGGACATACGAACTAATCGGTGCTTAGAAAACAATGGCGGGTGCTGGGAGGACAAGATTGCTAACATTACTGCATGCAGAGTATGTCAGTTGCTAACAAAAAAGGCCTTGTTTGATCTATTACATGTTTGATTTTACTGTTTTTACCAATGCCCTTTTCTTGCTTGTAGGATACCTTCCGCGGAAGAGTGTGCGAGTGCCCCGTTGTTAGCGGTGTTAAGTATTCCGGAGACGGTTATACGCATTGCGAAAGTCAACCTATTTCCTTGGACTTGAAGGAACTTGGTTTCCCAGCAGCACGTAATCACGGCAAGATCATTGTTTGGCCAATAATTCTCGGATTAGCAGTCGCTGGAGTTGCTGTATATGCCAAGGTAAGATCATTGCTACGGCTTCACATGGTTATTTAGCATATTTTCTCAGATGAGAATGAAGAATGTGAGGTGATATTCATTTGTAATGAAACTTCCTGCAGAGGCATATGGATTCCAAGATTTGGAGTATGATGGGAGAATACACGGCAGTGAATAACAAAGCATAAGAAGGTTCTGCAATTATTATGATTATAAGTTGAATATTTTCAGTCCTTTGCTATACTTAATATCTCCAGTGACTGTGGAACATTATGTTGCTTCTCTAATCTTATACTATTAAAGAAAAATAAAATGTTGGAAATTTTCAAAAATCAAATTTTACTATTATAAACAAAATTGTTATATCCAATACTTAAAATTCCTCTAATAAAAGTTTTGAAGTAGAGCAATCTGTCTAGCATTGTTGAATCTTATTTCATATAAAAAAACATTTCTAAAAAGAGCAAATCATGCGAATTCTCAGAAGGCAAAACTTAAGCACGGCTCATGTATGTCCCAGTTCTTGTATCCACCAATATTTCCTCACCAATGTTTACGAATAGAGGAACATTCACCACGGCGCCTGTATCGAGAGTTGCCGGCTTGGATCCACCTGTTTCAAAAATGATTACATTAGGCCAAACAATACCCAAAGTCATTTAATCGGGAGCAGGCGTGAGTGTCAAATATGGGATTGTATCGGGGACAAGTATATCATATAATCTACGGGTGTTGAACATAAGTGGCAGACACAAGCGCTTAAAAGCAAAATGAAGAGTCGGAACAGCAGAGTAAAATAAAAGTGCACATACCTACATTACTTTCAGTTCAAGACAAATGTTTACAGTTAAGATTAATACCATAGTGGAGTAGGAGATATGACCTTGAAGAGAAGCAATATTGCATTACCTGAAGCGGTGTCACCTTTAAGACCAGGATCAACGTCGGCCACAGTAAGCTTTACCGTGATGGGGAGCTCAAAATCGATAACCTACAACAAAGTGGATTCGTTAATAATGCTAATCTTTGCTACTAATTACCAGATGCCACAATCTGCACAAATACAGGCATATGATACTAATAAGTATCTATTGAGTATGGATACAACACCGATGGCTACAACAACACTGCTTGGCATCCAACAGAAGAACTATCGATATCCTTAGTGAGAGCTAAAGAACACTTTCTTGAGCACAAATTTCATAAATACCTTTCCGTCCCAAAAGAGCAAATAGCAGTCCATACCCTCTTTCAACCACTTTGCCTTGTCGCCTACCTCTGTCTCACTTAGACGGAATTCTTCAAACGTGGTCTGCAAGAAGTAACCATCATTATAAGACTGAAAAGGAAAGAAATATGACCCTTCAATGCAATTGTTCAATAGAAAAGAGCAAATGAGGACAGTTATTGAATCTTCCAAGAATTAGACTATTAGGAGCACGGACTCATCTCTATTGCAAGTAACAGAAAGAGGAAAGTTAAGTATTGTTTTCGCAGACGATAACAAGTAACTAAATTAACTATATGGCAATGCTTTAAAGTTCCATTAGACTAATAGCAAAGGTACAGCTCTGAATTCATTTATCCAATGTATCTAGTGAGTATAAGAATATAGAGAAAAATACCAGGTCCATGAAAACAAACTGGGAACCATCTTTGTATGTGTATTGCTTTTGTTCCTTGAAAACATCAGCCTCTTCAATCTGTAAAATCAAGTTCACATTTCAGGCATGAAAGCAAATTCACAACGGAGCACTGCCGGCGGTAGATAAGAATCTTTCCTAGTGCAACATATTCGAAAAGAGTTTATTTATCTTTAAAAATGAAACAACTTGCTCAGAAACACCAAAATCGGTTCTCATCCTCTAAATGCTACTGAAGTATAAGCCAAAACAGAATCAAATAAATACATAGAGCCGAGTGATAGAATTAAATATAGGGGATTACCGTACTTCCGGCTCGAAACGTCTTATCCACGGTGTTGCCGGTGATATAATTGCGGATTTTGGTCCTCACAAATGCAGCCCCTTTCCCAGGTTTCACATGAAGAAACTCTAGAAAAAGGGCCAAAATCCAACAACCACAATTCCATATCAGAAACACAATCAACAACATTTCATACAAATTAAACCACTCTAACTCAGTACTCTCATTAACAAAGCATATATTACCAGACATAATTGCAGAAACAAATACAAAAAGGGAAAAAAATACCTATAACTTTCCATGGAGCCCCGTCAACTTCAAGGTTCGTACCCACTTTGATATCGTTACTAGAAAAAGCGTAAACCCCTGAAACCAAAAAGAAAAACACATTGTTAAAAAAAGGGTGCTTCAAAAAACAGAAAACAAAGTGGGGGAAGTGGGAAAAGTACTGAGAATTCTGCGAGAAGAGTGGGTTAAACGAAGTGGGTAAGTGGAAAAGGTAGTGAGAATTCTGGGAAAAGAGTGGGGTTTTGGGGAAAAACGCATTGGGAGAAGAAATGGTTTTGAAGGTAAGTTAAGTGAAGATGAAGTCTTGAAGATTGGAGTGGGTGATGAAACATTGAAGGTTGCAGTTCCGGCCATCGCCGTGGAAATGGCCGTATATGGAAATGCGAGAGAAAAGGGTGAATGTTTCTGAAATCAAAGCTCAAATTTATAGAAAATTGACGGCTTTGTCTTCCATTCCCTGCTCACTTTGCTTATATAAGGGAAAGGATTGAGTATTTTTTTTGTTGATGTTTCCGATTGTTTGGGCTAAAATATCGAAACTTTTTTCTTCTTGCCGCGCAAGCATGTTCTTGGGTCTAGACAACAAAATATTGTTATTAATTAAAAAAATGTGGAATCATAATTAAAATTAATTATAGAATTTACCGGGTTCAAACGGTAAACAATTTAGTATTACTTGAGCAGATATTAGGGTTAAGATCTTGTATATGCTGAAAATTGTCGCCGAAAGATTCACTCACTAAAATAATGTGTGCAACGTGAAGGCAAAGCCCTGAAGAACTGAGAGGGTAACTAAAATTATGTAGAATCATAATTAAATAATACACACTTTTTTTTGAAAACAATAATACACACTTATCTAGCATTGAGGAACGCAAGTCGGTGCGATTTATTTTTTTTTAAAGTTGTATAGTAATAAATTTTAAAATCAACAGAATAAAATTCTAAAATTTATTTTAATTATCATTTTTGTGTAATTATTTATACAGATAAAAAATATCTCTTTACTAATTTAGCACATATCTAAATTCTAAAAGATGGATTCTCAAATTTATTAAAAAAGATTTTTTATATAAGAATATTTTTATCTTTCATATTCTTTTTTTAAATATGCTAGTGTGATTATATAATAATATTTGTTCAGTTTTTTAACCTTTTAATGACGCGTACACACAGTGGCGGATGCAAAGCTTCCTTTGGGTGGGCCCGTGCCTACCCTGAAATTTTTAAAGTTCACACATTTGCATTTAATTTTTTAAAATTTTATGAATTAGTCTTTAATTTTTATTAATTTTTATGACTTGTGCCCACCCTGAAATTTTAAATTTTTTATTATTGTGTCCACCCTAAAAAAAATTTAGTTTGTGCCCACACTGAAAAATATTTCTGGATCCGCCACTGCGTACACACTGTGCACGCATGGTGCTCAAACTTGGGTCACCTGGATGAAACATATCATCCTTTATCACTGAGATCATTCAGGGTTCATACTTTTTATATATTGATAAATAAAAAATAAAATTATTATGTAAAAATCAAACACGTGACCTATGCTTATATATATATATATGAGTTAGGATTAACTTATACAATGTAAAACTCTTTAACTTTTACACGTTTTCTGGATTGTTAGATGTGGGAATGGATGGCTTAGATTAACTCCTTACTCTCTTTTTTCCAAATGATAATCTTCACATATTTACTGTTAATCTCATCCATTCGTTTCATTCATTCAACGGTCCAAAAAAATTCACCAATAATAATTTATTAATAAATTTTAATAAATGTATACTTTAATAAAATATTTTTTTCGCTTACATCATCAATACGACAAAATTTAATATATATTTAGAACTTCGTATTCTTTCTTACGAATATAGTTTTTTTTTTTACAAAACTTACGAATAGAGTTGAATGCTTGAATTATACAGTCTTGCATTTAGAACATGTAATAGGATCTAATCCAATATTAATTGAAAACATTTTGATTAATTGTGAATATTTGGGTAAAATTGCCATAAAGGTCCCCTTACTCCAATCTACTCCTTTCTTTTGTAAAAATTAGGCAGAAAACAAAATTATGAAGCAAACCCTTTCAAGTTATTGAGATATTGCAACACATCTCGCTTGCGTTCATTGATCAAAGAGAGCTGATTGTTGAGGAAATGAAGTTCTGCCTCTAAGTTCTCCATCATCTCAAGTTTGTGTGCAGCATCCGTCTTTCCGGCTGTTTCAATCTGAGAAAGACGTAAATTCAAACATGTTTAAGTGTGTATTATCTAATGTCAAAAGATCATGAAAAATATATACAAACTAATCTAAATTACCAACTTCATTCTTCAACCAATAAACCATAAAATATTCATTAGTAGAGATTTTCTTGTACCTGAGGCAAGGGCAATGGTAGAGCAGCGAACAGAGGGTCACCAGCATTCCCTGGTTTAAAACTCCCCATTGTCTTGAGTGCAGTGAAGTGTGGAGATGGAAGTGGCAGTGGTTGCGGACTTGACGGCTGCTGTTCCTTCGCCGCTCCGAGACTCGACGGAGTAGATAATTTCCGCGCCATGTTGCCGGTTGCCTTGTTGTTAGGTTGAATAAGTTTTGCTTTGGTTCTAAAACAACCCATCTCGTATACAAATTGAACAAATTTTATGTCTACACAAGTTGAGTTGGTGAAAGCACAAGTATATATATAGACATCGTTTAACTTAGAAGGCACAGTCACGTATTTCGAACATAAATTGTAAAACGAACATGACAGATAAAAAATATATAAGATTAATAAAATTTCAAAGTTCGATCCCCTTGTCATTTATATATCCATACCTTTCTTTACCTTAATTTCCTCAAGTCTCTTTTACAAGGAAGAGTTCATTGGTGAACTACTTTGGGAGGTCAGGTCAAATTTACTATTTGACCATCAATAATTTTATTGTATTATTAATGTAAAGTTGGCATATAATGTACTTAAGGAAACTCCCTCCAATAATCCATAAGAAGAAAAGAATATTGAAGTAATTATAGAACCCATAATAGGAAAAAAAAAACCATCTAATTGTCCAATTTTGAATGTATATTTTTCGCTCACTATTTTCCAATGATATTGATTAACGTTTAATAGATTTAAAAATTTTCAAGTTATTGATTAAGATGGTAATTGTACAAAACTATAATTAATATTTGGCTTAATGTTAAAATAAGTGTTTAAATTACCATGTTTTTTCTCTTTTAAATGCTTCAACTATTTTTTGCCTCTTTTAGGTGCTCAAACTATTATTTTTTGCCTCTTTTAAGGTCAAACCGAGACACCTATTTTATACAAAAAATGATAGTTTGGGCACTTATTTTGACAAAAATAATAGTTTAGGCACTTAAAAGGGGCAAAAAATAATTTAGGCTCCTGAAAAGAAAAAACGGGATAGTTTAAACACTTATTTTAATATTAAGCCTAAATATTTTAACTTTTTTTAATCCTAAACTTAATTAAAAAAAAGTGTGAATCAATCACATGTCCAAAACCAGAAACATAAATAAAATGCTCATAACGAATGTTGCTGCATTTGGAATTTGACTTTCAAACTTGCTTCGTATATCATTCATAATGCATATGCATTGGCAACCTTACAAGCTCATGTTCAATTTTCATGCAAAATTTAGTACATAATTATCTGTAAAAACTCATTTATTTATTTTTTTTGCCGTTGAATAGAAATAAATAGATAATTAAAATTTTTTTTCTTTATTACCTATTATTAATCTCAACCATCTAAAAAACGTAAAATTTTAACATAATAATTGTAGAATAACTTGTATTTATTACCAAACAAATCTATAACATATATTAAAGGAATGTGCATTAAGATATTTGACCACATTATTTTCCTTTTGGGGGGCTATTCTCATTTTGATTGAATGGGGTGGAGAGAAGAAACGCAAGTAGGAGAAATTATATTATAAGCTCGTTTCACCATGTTATTTATGGTCTCAACTAATAAAAATATTTATTTAATTAATTTTTTTATGTTATCTTTTTACCAAGTGAATCTTCATTCATATATACCGTAAATTAAATTCTAAAAACAATTTTTACCATGTGAATCTTCACTTGGTAAAAAGATGACATAAAAAATTAATTAAATAAGTATTTTTTATTGGCTTGGACCATAAATAACGTGACGGGACGGACCGGTGATATAATTTCTCGACAAGTAAAGTAAGAGAGAAAAAGAGAAAGGAGAAATGAGGAGAAAAAGGTGGAAAAGTGAAAGAGAAAGGTTTAAAAATTGGGTTTTTTTCGTGTTTTTCTTTATATGTTTGAAGTATTAAATGTATTGTCAATTATAAGTTATTTTAGTGAAATGAGGTATTAAGTTCTTAAAGAAAGATTAAAGATTCGATCTTAGTGTTTCAAATGGTACAAATTGAATTAATAGGATCACTTTATAAGGAAATTTTGCAGTATTTATTTTAGATTAATCGACCAATGAATCAAATATTTTAATTGAATATTATGAAAAAATGTATTAGCCTTACCGGATATTATTTCTTTTTGACCAGATTAGTATCCAACTTTTTATATTTTAATAAGTAAAAAATATATATACTAGTTGGGTGGAAATCGTCTACCTCCTAATCATGCCTCCATTTATGCCTCAACAATAAAATTAGGAGTTTAGGGTTTAGAGTTTAGGGTTAGGGCTTAGAGTTAGGGTATAGGAAATTTAAGGTAGGGTATTTTCTAGAGTGTATAGTTTAAGATTTTAAATTTAGGGTTATGGTTCCTAATTTAATTTTTAAGTATTTTTTTAACATGAGGCATAAATGGACACATAGTTAGAGCCATAAAATTTTTACTCTACTATGTGTAAAAACAATAAAATACTAGTTGACTAAGTTGAAGTTAACTAAACACTAACTCAACCAATTAAATTACCAAAACACCCCTTATAATGTATTCAATTATTCACACACTTTCTTCCACATCAGTACTTAATTTTTTCATATGAAAACTTGAACTTTCTTTCTGTCATACTATTACCTATACAGCTTTGATATATGTATTCATATTGATGCTGAAACCTTTCGATATTTGAAAAAGGGTATTTTATCTTAATTAATATTATTATAAACATATTTTCATCTTTTCATATTTTTATATATTAAAATCATTATATAAATCAAACACATGACTCATGAGATATGTTCTTGTATATAAATTTTCTATCGCTTCCTCAATGATAATTTGTTAATTAAATTTTAGTATATATATTAATAAAATATTTTCTTCTCACTCTAATACAAGCTTGCATTTTAGCACACATTGTGAATATTTGGGTAAAATTGCCATAAAGGTACCCTTACTCCAATATACTCCTTTCTTTTGTAAAAATTAAACAAAAATCATGTCCTTTTAGTGTCTTTATGTATGTCCCGACACTAAAAATTTAAATTATATATTCTAATTTTAAATTCTAAATCCTAAATCATAAACCTTAAAACTAAACTCTACTTCCTAAAACACAATTCCTAAATTTAAGTCATTGAGATATTGCAACACATCTTGCTTGTGTTTGTTAATCAAAGAGAGCTGCTTGTTAAGGAAATGAAGTTCTGCCTCTAAGTTCTCCATCATCTCAAGTTTTGGGGCAGCATCTGAGAAAGACGTGAGTTTAAACGCGTTTAAGTGTGTATTTTCTAACATCGATAGATAGTGAAAACTATATACAAATTGATCTAAATTATCAACCTCATTCTTCAACCAATAAACCATAAATATTAATTTAGTAGATATTTTCTTGTACCTGAGGCAAGGGCAATGGTAGAGCAGCAAACTGAGGGCCACCGGCATTCCCTGGTTTAAAACTCCCCATTGCATTCAGCGCAGTGCAGTGTGGAGGTGGAAGTGGCAGTGGTTGCGGACTTGGCAACCGATGTTCCTTCGCCGCTCTGAGACTCGATGGAGTAGATAACGTCCGCGCCATTTTGCCGGTTGCCTTGTTATTAGGTTGAACATGTTTTAGTCTGGCTCTAAAACAACCCATGTCATACACAAATGGAACAGATTTTATGTCTACACAAGTTTTGAGTTGGTGAGAACACAAGTCATTCTATTATATATAAACAGTGTTGAAAGAGTTATTACGAAATTCAAATATAAATAGTAAAATAAATATGAAAGATAAAAAAAATATAACACTAATAAAATTCCAAAGTTCCACTTGTCATTTATATTTCCATGGCTTTCTTTACCTTAATTTCCCAAGTTTGTTTTACGTAGAAAAGTTGTTTAGTGAACTACTTTGGGAGGTCAAGTCAAACTTATTATTTGACCACAACCAATTTCATTGTATTATTAATGTAAAGTTGGCATATTATGTACTTAAAGACACCCCCTCCAATTCTGAAGAAGATAAGACACATAAGAACATTAAAACAAATACCCAAAGATAGAAATTATATTTTGATACACAAGCTGCGTAAAAAAATTATATAACCCTTTTATAAAATTTAAAACCTAAATTTTAAACCTTAAACCTTAAATTGTACACCCTACACACTAAAACCCTAACCTAGAACCCTAAATTTTAAAATTAAAAGGTTTAATTTACACAAACTTGTATATCAAAGTATTTTCATATTATATATCGAACCGAATCGAGGAACAGGTTTCCTCTTGCCAAGGGATTAACATGCTTTAACCACTAAAGTTGAATTATCAGTGTTGCTGCATTTGGAATTTGACTTTCAAACTTTCTTCATATATGCATCGGCAACTTTACAAGCTAAGCTTCAATTTTCATGTAAAGTTTTTTACAAGATCATCTCTAATATATATAAAGTCATGATTTACTTTTACCGTGTAAATTTTAATTGATTTTATATTTTCTTTGATCGTTAGCGGAGGATAAATGGATGGTTGAGATTATCCCATTCTTTTTTCCATAAGAATCTTTTCATTTACGATTATTAATCTCAGTCATTCGTTTATCCTTACACAACTAACAATCCAAAAAAAACATAAAATTTAAAAAATTTACTTAATGTGAAAGGATTCTACTTTTTTATACATATAACAAGGTATGAGTAAATAAAGTAATTGTAGAATAGCTTGTATTTATCCCCAAAGAAATCTATAACATATATTAGAGGAATTTGCATTGAGATATTTGACCACGTTCTTTTCTTTTGGGGGCTATTTTCATTTTGATTGAATGTGGGTTGAAGGAGGGGAGAATAAGGAAGAAAGAAGGGCAAAATGGAAGAAAAGAGAGAAAAAGTGGAAGAAAAAGGTTTTTAAAAAATCATCTTACTTTTCATATGTTTAAAGTTTTAAATTTATTATCTTGTTTTAGCGGAATAAGGTATTAAATTATTTAAGTAAAGTTAGATATTTGAACATTAATGTTTTAAATGAAGCAAATTAAGTTCATGGGCTGAATTAGATGCAAAGTTTAGAGTGCAATTGACCCCACTAAAAAGTACCTACTATATAAAAATATTAAAAAATATTAAAATTTATCACACTTGATTTGTTGGGATCTAAAGCCAACAATACTTATTATAATGGTGTAAGAATTTTTCATACTATATATTTCACTCTAACTCCATTTTATAAAAATCCTAAATTAATCGCCCTATAATAAGACTATGCAGTATTCAATCTGAATTAATCGTCGACCAATAGAATATTAAGTTATAAAAAAGCATTAGCTTTACCAAAAAATCTATTTCTTTGCAATCATATTGACATTCATCTTTTTTATATTTTTAATAAAATGATATTAGTTTAGTAAAGAAATATATATTAATTGTAAAAATAATAAAAGAGATGACTAATTTGATGTTACGAGTTAACTAACTCATCCAATTAAATTACCAAAACACCCCTTAAAAGGTATTCATACACTTTTTTTCCACATTAGTACTTATTTTTTCCATAGATATTAAATACCAAAAACATATTTTAAAAAGAAAGCTCACTGCAAACATCAAGCAAAGTGTTCATTGCATGTAATATATATATATATATATATATATATATATATAAAACTTTAAACAAACTGCAATATATATGATATATGATTGCATTCTGGATTGGGAGAAAATAATGGGTCCATTTTCACATCAGGCTTGCACTCTTATCTACAAAAACAGCATGCTTTCTCTTTCATTATCTAGACATAGGTATATACGTGGAAGAACCACATCTTTTATCTTTCTATATGCTGGTGTTGAATTTAAGTAGGAAAAAAATCATACTATAAACAATCAAAATCCTTCCACACTAGCCCTTCTGAGGGTTGCCGACGACGATCTCCGACTTTCTTGCCTTTCGAGTTCCTCTAATGATAGGGTGGAGGAACAAGCTCGCGGTGGAAGCATTGATGGCAAAGCAGCTGCTCTTGCAGGAGAAACAGAGAGTCGGGGTCCAGATGGTGGTGACGGGGAGAAACCGAATTTGGGTGCAGTAGTAGGAGTAATGATCCCGTTAAGACTAGGTGACCTTGACATATGTTTTCCGGAAATTGCTGCGGGCTCTTGCAGAGGGAACCGACAGGAGTATTTCATGTCTTGGATGATTTTGAGATTCTCGACTATGGTCCTCATGGTAGGCCTCTCCGATGGGTCCTTTTGGAGACATCGTTGTGCAATGTCGGCCACTGTACGAGCAGCTTTCATAGGAAACCGACCTTTGAGCAGAGGATCCATTATGAGTGATAATCTACAATCGTCAGCCAGGAACGGTCGGCTCCACTTCACTAGGTTCCTCTCCTCCCTCGGATGACGGCTGTCGAGATTCTTCCGCCCCGTAAGTAATTCGAGTAGGACAATGCCAAAGCTCCAAACATTGCTCTTTGGAGTTAGCCATCCTCTCTCCAGGGTCTCAACCGAGAGATTTGCCACAGCCTGCACCAATGGAGAGAATCAACAACAAATAACTCACACAAGTAACGTTTGTGGCATCAGAGAGATCTCTTCTGTCTTTAAGAGATCGATAACGAGGTAAAATGACTTACCAGTGAATTAACAGAGATCTCTTCTGTCTCTAGGATATGACCAACACACCCATATCCAGAAAGCTTTGCACTGAAATCTTTGTCGATCTGTATATTGGCAGTTGAAAACTCATTGTACATTGCCTGCACATGATAGAAGGTGTCCATTATGTTTCAGTTATGAGCATGGATAAAAGATTAAAAGTGGAACAGTAATCGGGAAAACAGAATCAAATTTCCAAAGTTACTAGTAATACACAAACTAATGTAGCAAGAACAGAAAATTGTTTCATAAGATCCCAAAAGGATCAGAACGAGAAAGCCAGAACTTATATCTAAAAGAACTGCCATCCCATTTGTGCATGATCAAAGTTCAACCGTAGGGGCACATGATACAAAATCATTTAGTTCTATTATCTCAAGATTTAGATGCACAAAGAGATTTCGAAACTACCTGAAATGGTCCTTCCTCGTGCAAGAAAGTAAGTCCCTGTGCAGAACACAAAGCAATCTTCATTCGGGTGTTCCAATCAAGTGGTGGTCCATCTAATCTCCCATACAGAAGCCTGTCTAAGCTTCCATGAAACAGCCTCTCGTAGACCAACATTCTTTGTTCTGAACTATCACGAGCATGGAATCCGAGCAATTTACAGAGGTTTGGATGCTGCAACAACACGAGAGTGTTTACTTCATTTATAAAATCCCTTAAACCCTACAAGAAAACAGGAAAGAAAAATGTTAGACCGGAATTACAGTAACCATTTATTTTTTTGCAGCATAACAAGCACAATGTTCACACCTTTTGAAATTCTGGATGACAATAGCTAAAGTATTAAAATATCATGTAAGAAAAATATACTATTAAAGGACCAGCAACAAGACAAATGTCTCGCATTTAATACATCAACATTGAAAGATCTTGAAAATCATGCAAACTAATATAAAATACCAACTTCCTTCTTTTAAATCGGGAACCACGAATCAATATGCAGAAGAGTGTTCAAGGGATGCTAATGCAAAGAGGTTCAGAAAACGGTCTGTGCCATAAACCATGAAGTTTCATTAGTAGAAATTTTCTCGTACCTGAGGGGATGAGTGAAGGCGAGTAACAGTGGCTTCAAACTTCTTTGAGCTTGATGCATCATCTCCAAACGAAGCCATATACATAACAGAAGAAAGACCCTCAGACGTGCATCGATCACCAGAGAAATGATGGCAAGCAGCTGAAATTTCTTCATAAGAGAAGTTTCGTAGTGTTCCGGAGGGAGGCAGGGGCAACGGTCCAGAAGCAAACAGAGGGCCACTGGCATTCCCTGCTTTAAAGCTTCCCATTGTCTTCAGAGAAGTACTGCGTGGACTTGGAAGAGGCAGTGGTTGCGGACTTGATGACCGCTGTTCCTTCGCTACCCCAGCATAACTCTTTAACTCTTCTTGTTCTTCAAATTCAACCGATGCAAGAGCCTCTTGCTCAGCAACATCGAGACTAGACGGAGCAGATAATGTACGTGCCCTGTTGCAGGTTGCCTTGTTATTAGGTTGAATAGGTTTTACCCTGGTTTTAAAACTCGGGGGTGCAGATTGCAGTGATCGTGTTTGAACTTTGGGCTCAGGAAGTGTGGTTGGCATATGCTCCTTATGAGCAATAGGTTTAACAAAAACCGACTGCTCAGGCTTTTTCTTCTTACTTTTCAAAACTGTAAAACAACCCATCTTATATACAAATTCCAGAAACTACGTTTTAAGTCTTGTATGTTTCTGCAAGAAGAAATTCCGAAAACACACAAATTATCGGTGAGAACACAAATCATACCAATACATAGGCACAAGATATCTATTACAAACTGGGTAAAATTAGAACAAATAGGAATTGGACAAACTCGTCGTCTCATCATATCAATCAGATGAACTACTCAAGTCCACCAACAAAATTAATAAAATTCCGAAACTCCCAGCGCCTAGAATACATGTTCGGAATGATATCTAAACAAAGATTGCACCACATTTTGATTCAAGCCACATCTTTGATGCAATAACCGCATAGATTCTACAGCTGCGGCGTAGAGTCCGACTAGTAACACCTTGCTCGAACAAAGGAGGTTCAAGTATACAATATACAACTACATGGACTAAGTGCAACAAATTACACTATAAACTCTAAAATAATTCAGTGAATAAGCTGACAGCACAATTCAAGCAGATAAAGAATTGCAGTGAAAATTCCTAAACCTACAAAAATATCCAAAGCTCCACCAATCACCATATTCACAACAGGGCAACATAAATTTACCATCAGGGTGAATAAAACTAAACCCAGATCCAAAATAATCCAAAAGTAAGAAGAAGAAGAAGAACAAATTCCACATCTACACAATCAGCTATGCATGATTAATATAATTCAAAGACAACACATTTAAATCCCATATCAGGCGAAAAACACAATTTTGAAGCAAAACCCAACCTTGGAATCATTAATGAAATTTCAGCAGTTACAAAATACAAAAAAATGGTGCAAAGATCGAACCTTGTGAAAGCAGATCATGCAAGCAAAACGGAGAGAGACGAAAACCCAGAAATCCCTGATTGGGTTTTTTTGGTTGATTGATGGGGAAGAACAACACCTTTGCAAGTCAAAGAAAACTAATGGGAAAAGCTGTTTTTAAGTGTGAATTTTCCTCTCTTTTTCTGAGAAAGATGAGATGGAAAAGTAGGCAGATGATGAGAAAACAATTAGAGTATTATTAGTATTTACTGTTATTATTTAAGGGGAAACAAAAATGGAGCCGAATGAGTACTGGTCAAACTCAAACCAAACCAGACCAGACCAAACCAAAACTTACATTTACTTAACAATTCAAACTTACATCTGAAATGTGTTCCTCATTTTTTTACACTTTTGTCCTCCATTTTATATACTAGTATGTTTTTTCAGTTTATCTGAATTAATTAAGTGAAAAACTTCAATACACATGTAGTGTAAAGTTTATGAGTCTTTTTGTTTTAGGGGTTAGGGATGTAGTTTATGATTTAGAGTTTATGGGTTTAGGTTTTAGAGTTTAGAATTTAAGGTTTGTGTTTAGAATTTGGAATATATGGTTTAAGCTTTAGGGTTTAATTTTCTAAGGCCGGGATTAAGAATTTAAAATTTGAGTTTTATAGTATAAATATGCAGACTTGTGTAAAATTAGTTTTACACAACATGTGTATCAAAAAAATTTCCATTAATTAATATATAGGTTATTATTTCATATACAGGCAATAAAAAATACTTAACAAGTACGTATAATTTTATTTTAAAATTAAAATCTAAATCTCTAATACTAAAACCCTTAAAAGCTTAAAATCTAACTATTAACCCTAAATTTTAAATTCTTAAACTTCAAACCTTAAACTACATCTCCAAAACCTAAATTGGACTCGTTCGTAAAAAAAACAAGTTTTCAACAATTAATACATAAAATATTTTATCTTAATATATTGCAAAAACGAAATTATAAATACACTCAATAGATTCGTACAGCTACAAACATAATCAATCATTACAAAGTACAAATAAACAAACTAATAATTAAAATATATCTGAAATCAGTCATTGTAAAGTATAAATGAAGAGATTGATAATCAAAGTTTATTGAATTTAGATCGAAATAACTCTGAATATGACTAGCGTATAATGAGATTTGAACAAACTAATTTTAATATAATAAAAATAGCTTGTTCCTTTTTTGCGTTTCTATTTATGCATCCACACTAAAAATTAAGTTTAGGATTAATGCTTAGAGTTGGGGTTTATGGAATTGAGGGTATGATGTATATTTTAAAGTTTAAGGATTATGATTTAAAATTTAAGATTAAATATTAAAACTTAATTTATTTTAATATTGAGATATAAAAAGAACACCGAATGACAATAGTTAAAAGATGCGTGGGTAAAAGGGTAAATCAAGTGTATGATCAAAAAAAGAAGGGTAAATCAAGTGTGAAGGCCGATTTTCAAAGATTGAAGTGGCACCGGGGGCAGTCAAAGTTTGGAAAATTAGATTTTGTTTTTAAATATAAATAAATAAATAAGAAGCATGTGTTTTTTTCGGATGTGGTCAAACAATGTGAGCTATCAAGAAAGGGATCTGAGAACGGATGTTCATCGCCCGATTGAATGGGGTTTGAAAGATGGACGGTCATGATCTGTTGTGTTTCAAAAGCTTAGGTGGGACCGATATACATCAACAAACATCAAATTTGTCCTTTACTTGTGGGGGAGATTTTCCCGTATTGGTGAAGAAATTAATAATAATATTATTATTATTAATGAAAGGTGGTGGGCTCCACGTGGACCCACTTGTTTTCCCCTTTTCACTGTTTATACTCCATCACTGATGTTGGATTGGGCCAAATTTTATAAAAATAAATAATTTAATATATAATGAGATGAAGAAAAATCAAATTTTAAAATGAATCGTTTAACCAATGGGTTAGTTTAAGTGGTAAGGAGTTTAGTTCCACTTAAGCAGATCTTGAATTCGAGGCATTATGTATGTAGAAAATTTCTGCTGGGAAATTTACCTATCAAAACTAGGTGTGCGACGCTGGTCAATTCAGATTAGTTAAGGCAAAGCCTAAAAAACCGGAAAGGGGCAACCAAAAAATGAATCATTTAATTACATATATTTTTTTGAATAAATTTAATTACATAAAATATGAACTAAGACAATCACGTCTAATGATAGTACAAATAGATACCTTAGTGTTTAGAATAGAGCAAAGTGAAGAAACTCTAAGAAAATCAAATTTTAGTGTTCGAAAGATTTATAATTTTAAAGTTAAAAGTTTTGGTTACTCAAATCGAATTTTATTTTTTATGTAAATTAAAATTAATTTTAATTTATTATTATAAGAAGAAGTATTTTATACTCCAAATAGGTAATTTAAATAATACACCATTGAACTTAACTTCGATTTTCAAATAGATTGTAAATCTTGAATTATTAATAAAAATTTAATGTGAAGGAGTGGCATTGTAAAATTGAATCAACACTTCTCCTTCACATATTTCTTCGTGTTAACGAATTAATATCTAGTTGGCACATTAAATTATTAATAAAATTTTAAATTTCAATTGTGTAAGAATATAATTATAATAAGTTGACTCATTGATTACCAACCGGCTTAAATTAAATTGTATTATACGATTGATTACAATACCAAAAAAACCTATATTAGTTGACGATCTAAATAAAGCGCTAACATATAAAATTATACATTTTAATGACTTAAAAAAATTATTAAAGTTTAAGATTAATTTAAAATCGGATTCATAATTTAATGATAAAACATAGTAGCATCATTGATATTACATATAAATATACTGACAAAAGTAGATTTTCTATTTCCTTTTCCAATTATATTTGGAAATTATTTAACCCTAGCTAGCCACTCCATCTAGTTGAGCTGAAACTATGTCGTACTCGTTCATCCATCATCGTCGACAATCTTCACTGCACCCTGCAACATCAATCAAAATACACAAATCAACACTGTAAATTTAATTTAGAATACCCTTTTTTGTATGTGTAAATCGGATGCAAAAATTGACACTAATGTGATTACTTGTTGCAGTCGGTGGAGGGGCTGATCTTGTAAGGAATATGAAGATTACACTTGTCGGGGAGGCTCTCCGCATTACCGATATTGATTCTCGAGTACGGGATCCCGTTGACGGCTGATTTGATGCACTTGCACACGTTTTGACGGTCTACCGAGGTCTGAGCCTGGCCGTAGAGTGTCTTCACCCCGTTACAGCATGCAGCAGCAGGTTGGCCACCATTTTGCACGTAAGAAATGCATGGAAACAAGTAGTTCAGTACATTATTGCACGATATCGCCGCATCGGCCGCCTCGGGTGCAATCGTCGCCGCCATGCACACGATAAGCATCAAGGAAGCCAACTTTAGGACTCCTGAACTAGCCATGTTAACTCGGTTGCTGAAAGAACTACAAGGTGTTTTGAGTTGGTTTGTGTGCACTCAGAGGCCTAGGGTGGTGTATGTTTATATAGAGAATTTGGTATGTGAGAGTTAATAGTAAATACATAATGCATATATATGGTTAGAAAGAGCTTGTGGTGGTTGGTTTCATTTATTGTTGTGATGGAAAATGGTTGAGGGAATTAAATGGGAGTTGGAGGAAATAATTCAGCATGGCGAATGGTGGTGGTGTCAGAAGCAATTAAATTTTTATGACTATCGGGTGATTTAACGGGATGAGTCATTAAATTTTTTAGTTTAAATCAGTAGTTTAAATCTTAATGTTGAGAATAAAAAAAATAGATAGTAAGTGTCGTCTTATACTAGATTTTTGCATTGTCTGATTCATATTAATAGATTAATGAATCGAATATCAATTATTATAAAAAAACAATTAATTTTTTACATTACAAAATTACTCCTACAATTATTATGTCAGTATTTCAGTACCAAAGCAAAAAAAAAAAACAGATCCAATAATGTTGAGTTAATTTTTTAATATCTTATCACAATTATTAGTCCTAGTAATAAGGTATAATGTACTTTCATAATAAGAATATACGTTGTAATTTTGAAAACGATGTTATTAAAATAAACTATCATTAATATTTTTTAATAGTCTAAAATTGATTATAAAATATTATTTGTTTATAGATATTCTTAACACTTTAAGAATACATATATCATATAGACATAGTGATTTGAACCCGTATCTTTTATAATGAAAATTATCCGCTTTTTTATTGGAACACTTGATGGGTTCAACAATCACAAATCTTTAACATAAAATTTAAAATAAACATAAAATACACTAAAGAGATTTTCAATATTTTTGAACGATTCACTTTTGCTTAAAGAACCAAAGTTCCATTGAAGCATCTTATATACAAGTTCTGATATGCTCATAAATAAGAGGTTATTAAGCACTTAAAACGTAAAAATTACTTTTCTTTGATAAATTTTAATTCGAATCTTACTTAGAAAGGAGGGGAGGGGAGCTCTAGCGGAAGGAAGAGAATATTCCTAGTGGGTCTAGAACCCATGACCTAAGAAAAATAAGGGAACAAAGATGAACATTTTGGCCAACCGACAAAATATGCTTACTTAAAAAATTACTTATTAAATTTACAACTTCGAAACAATTATTCTTAACAGTATGATATGCAAATTTTAGATTATTTAATTCTATATCAGATTTATTACGGCTGTAATTAGGTTATATATTATCACAAAATATTAATGCCTCCCTCCATTCTCACCTACATTGTTTGCCTTATTTTATTAAAAACAACCAATTCAAATAGCTTATCTAACCACATGGCTATAGTAAAAAGCAGCACCTTTCCATTATCGCGAGCTTTTCGAGCTCGACTAACATTCGACTCGATTAAAGCTCGGTCAACACTTAATTCAATTAAACTTGACTCGATTTGATCTCGGCTCGAGTTTTTTACGAGTCGAGTCGAGTTACTCGATACCCGACTCAAAAAGCTCGCGAGCTACTCGAAAATATAATACACTAAAATTTTTAATTTTTAAATTTAGAATCTAAATTCATAAAGCTAAAATCCTAAAACACAAACCCTAAAATCTAAATTCTAAATTCTAAACAACATAAACCTATAAACTCTAAACTAACACCCTAAAAGCTAAAATTAACAAGCTTGTGTATTAAAGTTTTTTCCCCCTAATAGGGCTTTAAATGAGACGAGACATGTCGCAAGTTACTTGAGTCTGACTCGGTCAACACTCGACAAGATTAAACTCGATTCGAGTTTTTAACAAGGCGAGACAAGCTTAAATTGTTCAAGCTCGAACTCGAATTCTTAACGAGCTGAGTCGAGCTCAGCACTACTCGAGCTCGACTCGGCTGGTTTAAACCCCTGGCCCCGACTCAAACAAAACATTTATCTATAACATGCATGTGGTGTATTAATAAGGTACATTACTTTAACTTCGATTAATATTAAATTTTAAATTTCATTTCAAAAATTTCTACCCTTTTTTTGCATCATACTTGTAATTTATTATGTTTATGTATGAACAAGAAAATATCCCTCATTACATTTCGAAATATAGTATTATATCCATTTTATGATTCATGTTCGAGATTTATTGTCCTCTCTTTCAATGATATCTTTTTCAAGATTAAAACATAAATTCACTCCTTAAAACAATAATGTACCTTGTCATTGCACCCAACCAACACTTATGGGTAAATTACATGCATTGGAAGTTGATTCTGAATTTCATCATCATAAAAATCAGATAAATGTTAAAAGCAATAGAAATAGTGTCTGAAACAAATCAAAGTATAACATTGAAAATTGATTCTGAATTTCATCATCATTGATCATACTGCAATTAGCATTCTCCTTTTATCCTAAAGATCATTATGCCCATCATAATCAAATAACCGATCTTATGCATCGTCTTTACAATCTCATTTCGAACCGTAAAACATAACAGCGGAATCAGACTTGAACTTAAGTCCACGTTCAGCCCGAGATAGTACACAAGTCCAAGCGGAGTCGATCACAAGATTTTTAAGCTAACAAGTAACATCAATGGAAACTTGCTCATATCTTAACCGAGCAAATACATAATAAGATGACAAGAGAAACCAAATGCACTACATTACCTCGTTAAAATTGCGAACCTCAGAACTGATACGCCCCGTAAGCTCTTCTGAGTTCTTGGTATCTCTAGAGATATTGAGAAGAACAGTTTGATCGTGTAAGTAGATATCACTACGATGTTCTTCATCGATTTCACCTATCCTAGAAACCATTCACACCTTTATAATACAATATAGCCTAGTCTCGAAGTTCACATCAAATCCCCTTTCCCTAATGCTCCAACTGCGTATACCCATTTGATATCAAAATCAACTCTAGGCACTAGTGATGTGCCATCAGAGTGAAGAAGGGTACCATGAACTTAGAAAAGAATTATTAATCCCACGTCGTAGTACTAAAATTATTCTTGGGATTGAACATCGACGCCTCCTTCAAACTGTAAAGTATCTTTCGTGGACAATGTCATAAACCCAGTAAACCTAAACCATCAACATCTTGAACACAACCAACCATGATTCTTAAGCTACTTCACCATGTCATGAGTACCAGTAGCATGATGTAAGAACCTTATTCTATAATCAAACGCCATTCTATTCTGGCTATTCAATCATTAATAACATGCCTAAAGCACATAACTAACCAACCATTGTTGCCATCACAATAGGAAACAAAAACAAGAATCAAATGCCACTAGTTCATATCTCTTTTCACTCAAGCACAAGGAACAAATAATGGTTTCGGGGGAAATTAACTTACTATAATAAGTGTTGAGTGCAATGGTAAAGCACAAAAGAACACAGATTCGAACCTTGAAAAGGGTATCAAAAAGAGTAACCCCAAACATGGACCATAAAACAGACATGAAACATACCAAAAAAGTAAAGTAAAGTTACACTACGATTGCCTTTTGGTGATGATGAATGTAACATTTGATATGAACGTGGCAATGTCAAACAAGTGTATCTTCTTTACAACAAAGTCAACTAGACAGTGTAAACGGTGCTCTATTTTTTCTTTTATTTTGCCATGGAGTTAACCCACAAACATCATTTCCTACATTTCCTTCATTTGATGATAATCATCATAAAAAAAGGGTGACTAAGAAAAGGTTTGGTTAAAATATATACCTAATACCGCATGCCAACTTTCTCTAGTTGAACAAAAAGAGTTTTTTTTCTTTATCTTTAACCTCATTGAGAGTTCCTTGTCTTCTTGGCAGTGAACAGTTGGCGAAGGAAACCAAACTTACCCTTTGTTCGAGCAGATAACTCGGTCATGGTTCTGTTACTTGTTTCTGCAGTCTCGCTGGTGTTGGATTCAGGTATGGAAGGTGAAGGAGGTGTGAGCGTGAAGAGAAATGCATTCAGCATACGCATTATCTGGCTGAAGCTCGGCCTCATGTTAGGGTCCTCGACCCAACACGATTGTATGATAAATGCCAGCTCAGGGGATATATCCTCTGGAAGGCTAGGTCGCTCTTGCTGCATATTCATACGGCATCAAACAAGTTAGTTATCCGCTAGTTTAAAAAATTTATCATGCGTAACAAAACATGTGTTAAAGACTTGCACCTTAAAAGCAGCAGCATAAGCTGCCTGCAAATTCGACATGCCCTCAAATGGCATACGATTGGTCAATAGTTCCCATAAGACAATTCCAAAGCTGTAGACGTCAACTTTGTTATTGTAATGCTTTTTCTCTCCCTGACGCAATGTCACTGTGCTATACAACTACAATGACACAGATTGATAGAAAGAGTGATAACCAAGTAAGATTAATTGTATACAAAAGTTTACTCATATAGATTACTTTTTGTAAAACTAACCATAACCACGAGAAAATGATGACAAAAACCGCCTACATTATTGTCAGTTGTCCAAAGCTCAAACAGGCATTGAAGAGGCTAATGAGTACTTTAGATCGTTAATCCAGTCGGCTACTAAATACAACACTACCAGACGAATCATGAACCTAAGGCTATTCTATCTATACAAAAGACTTAAGGCCTGATGCCTCTGAAGAACATTCCACGACTTGTTGGGTAGTGATGATATCAAAAGTTTGACAATTTAAGTATCAAAACCAACAATATGAAATCAAAAACTAAAAGATTCAATTTTCATTGTAAATAAGTTTCTTTTTCCATTTTGGTAATGCAATAGTGGTACGAACTACGAACCTCAGGGGCCATCCAACGATAAGTCCCGGTCTCTGCAGTCATCATCTCCGTCACAGTTTCTTCCCTCGCAAGACCAAAATCCGCAAGTTTCACTGATCTCTGGTTTGCTGTAAGCAGCAAGTTGTCTGCATTATTAAATTTCCATGTAAGGAATTAGTCAAAGTACTCGAGAAATATACACCAAACTATGAACAAATGTATTACATCAGAAAATAAAATATACAATCCACATTCTGCTTTCAATAGCAAGGATTCAATCCAATTCAGGCATGAGTCATTAATTAGTCAATGCTGTAAACAAATATTTGTAACGAAGAAGTATACCAGGCTTTAGATCCCTATGTATAATCCCATTGGCATGCAGACAATCCATGGCTCGAGCAATATCCAGAGCAAAATTCAAAGCCACATGAAGGTCCAAAACCTTGGGACGGATGCTAACTAAATACTTCCGGAGGGACATTCCCGGTAACAGCTCGGTTACTATCGCCATCAGCGGGTCCTTACAAGCTCCAAAGAACTGCAAAGGCAACAAATCCATAAAACAATAGATTCCATCAATGAAAAAGTCAAATTCTCATTTCGGGCTTTGAACTGTCACCTTGACAAGGTTCTCGTGTTTCACTCGAGACATCATATTAACCTCGCGAGCAAACCGACTCTCGAGCGCAGCTCTTGCCTCCGCAGTGCTCCCACGATGAAGAACTTTAATGGCAACAATCCGATCACCATACCTGGAAAAATACTCGACTCACCCCTATGAAACTAGACAGTATTTACATATTTCTATCCCCATCATTCTTACAACAAATTTTAACAAGAACAAATTATTATTTCTACAAAAATTCGTACAGAAATAACAATGTTCTTTATATATTGACTGTTCCTGTTACATCCAAACAAGCATATACTCTTTTTTTTCATTTGTGAACTCAAAAAAGTTTAAATTTTTAAATTTGGGATAATTAACAACAGAAGTTCGGATTACAACAACAAAAAATCCAAAGCTACCACTTAACTACCATTAGGTGTTTTGAGACTGACCTTCCTTCGTAAACTTTGCCGTGAGCTCCTTCGCCGATTTTGGAGCCGATAAATAACAATTTCGGGTCAATGAGCAAATTTTGATCGATGGTCAACTCTTGAGCAGCCGTCATCGACCCGTTCGAAACGACGACGCTTCTCGTTTCTTCTTCGCCGCAACTCATGGGGGGTTTTTTGTTCTTTTTCGTTTCGGTTTCTAAATTATTCCAGAATTCTTCATTTCAACCATTTTTTTCTCTTTTTGCTACAAATTTATCTTAAAAACAGAAGAATTTTTTTCTTTCAATCTTCCAAATCAGCTTCAAAGTTCAAACCACCGATTCCTCTTTCACTCCCTGAACTAACCATGCAATTCAACTCATTTTTTATAATCTTCTTTCTCTCTCTTTTTTCCCTGGAATTTCGCTTGAGCTCGAAGCTACTGTCTTTGAAGATAATGGCCAAAAAAGGAAATGAAACCCTAGGAAACGGAGAGAAACAAGATGAAGCAAAAGCAACTTACAGTCCAAGCAAAAAAGAGAAAAAGGCTTAAGCTTTCACTTAAGACAGAGAATCTTGGATATATAATCGAATAAATAATCGATTAAAAATGACAAAAAAAAAACAAAGAAAAAGAGAGGAACTTTGGGGCTGGTTTGCTCTATCTAAAGTAAGAAGCTTTTCCGATGAAGATAAATATTCTCAGAATTTTGTTTATTGTTTTCCCGACGACGAGGAATTTAATTAATTTTTTATTAAGGAGAAAAACAAATGGAAATACTAATAATAAAAAGTTGTAATGAAAAGAAATTCGAAAGGGAAAGGGCGGAGCAGTGGTGTTTGGAGAAAAGTGAAGGACCAATTAGAAGAAGAAACGTGGATAGCACAGCTTTTTCTTCATTAAAGAGGTGGCTGGTCGAGAATGGAGTGCTCGTACGGAGAGGCAACCTCTCTGTTTCGGTTTTGCTCCGCTCGATTACGGGTTGTTGTGTAAATGAACTGAGTTTAAACAAATATAATTATATTCATATTTATTTACTTATTTTTTGAATCTCTTCATGTTCAGTTATATTTGTTTAAAAATTTAGTATTGTGTTTTTTATTTACTATTTATTTTTGAAGATGTTCGTGTTCATTTGTTTAGCGTTCAAAAAAATATTCGTTTAACGTTTACGAACATGTTCGTGTAACTTTCGCAAATATGTTCGTATAACGCTCGCGAACATGTTAGTTTATATGTCCGCCAAGGCGCCAACATATTCATTTATATGTTTTCGTCCAAATGATGAAATTATATCATTAGTCCTTAAGTTCTTTAGATTTTAAAGTTCATCATGTGTTCAATTTAGTCTATATCTTAATAATATTTAAAATTTTAAAAAATAAATAAAGAAAAAAAAAAGGTAAACAAGCTACAAACTTCTGTTCGTGTTCTCGTTCGTTCATTAAATCACCATAAAATTTTTGTTCGTACTTGTAAGTACGAGATTATCGTCAAATTTTTTTGAAATGTTATAAAATTTAATCAATAAGATATTAAAAAAATGAATGTGAAGAATGCAATCCACATTAATAAGGCGTTAACCACAAATGTTACGTTGGATTTGATATCGATGAACTTGTAGATCACTTTTGGTTAACGCGCCCCTATTTTTCTCTCAACCTGGAATCCCCGAGCCTCGAATGGAGGATTGATTCCCTGGCCCGGTGGTAGTGAACGGTGCAGTGAGAGTGTGGCTGTGCCCCTCGAACGACGGTCGTGCTCCGGCGTCGCAGGCTTCGTCCCTGATCGGTGGTTTGCTCGCGGTGTCTTTTCAGTGCCGGAGAAGAAGGCTGGGTTGCAGGTCGGTCTCCTCCCAATCTTTGACGGCCCCCTCCTCTGATACCTACACGGTGGTTGTTTTTGAAGACTTCGATTGAGGCCCTATGCTCCAGCGGCTGTTCTGTTAGTCGGCCGGAGTTGTTTCAGCTCACCAGTGCACTGTAAGGTTTCTTTCCCGTCACCTGGCTCTCTAATCATCCCGCTTCTGGTGGCTTGTTCCCTTTCTCCCCGCTGACCCACCCCGTTTTTCTGGTGAATTCTCCCTTTCTTCCCCCATAATCGCCCCATTTTTCTGGTGGACTTCCCTCTTCTAGGTTTCTCTGAATTTTCCTCTAGGTGCCATTTCTAATGTTTATGAAGTGTTGAGTGTTTGGCATGTGTTTTGGCTTTTGCTTGTGATCTGGTTTGATGTTCTGTATGGTCGAGGCTGTTACTTTTATGATTGTTCTGTTACTGGTTTTGTATGCTGGAATAATGCGGTTTCTGAGGGCCTCTAAGTGAAGTTTTCTTTGACGTTCTCTGTGGGTGTTTGCTTCACCGGTTTCTGGTTTCGGTTTCTCTCGAGGCCCGAGCTTTCTTGTGCCTCACTTTCGTGCTGCGGAAGGCTTCTTGCTAGTGGCAGCACCATGTCAATTCTAGCATGAAATTGCCGAGGGATGGGCACTTGGAAAACAGTGAGGGCCCTTCAAAACATCATTTTCAAAATCAAACCAAATGTCATCTTTCTCAGTGAAACGAAACAGAAGAAGAGGTACTTGGAAAAAAATAAAAATGAAAATGAAAATGGAGCATTCCTTCTATGTGGACCCGAAAGGTTTATCAGGGGGTCTTGCCTTATGGTGGAAATTAGACTCAGATATTACAATTTTGAGTTATGATCACAATCACATTGATACGAAGATTACTCTTCCGGAGGGGGACGCTTGGTTCAATACCTTTATGTATGGTCCCCCTAATAGAGAAGATCAAAAAGATTTCTGGGAAAGGCTTTCAAACCTTCGAGAGTCTACCCGGGAAAAATGGCTGTTAATAGGGGATTCTAATACGGTGACATGTCAGGAAGAAAAGGAAGGTGGAAATCCTTTCAACCCGTCAGAGGCGAGATGGTATGATGATTTTGTTAATTCCTCCGGTTTGGTGGAAGTGACGATCAAAGGAGATAAATTCTCCTGGTACAATCAAAGGGGGGGAGATAATGCCATCCTCGAGAAACTTGATCGGATACTATGCTCTCCGGAGTGGAGCTTTGCTTTTCCGAAAGCTCTGGGGGTAATGGAGATGACATTTGCCTCTGATCACGCCCCTATTGTCCTTCTAACAAAAGGGCTACCCAGAAAATACAAGAAGGAGTTCAAATTTGAATCTAAATAGCTCCTAGAGGAAGATTGCCCTCAGACGGTGGAGAAAGGGTGGAATGTTGCACCCGGAGAAAGAGTGGTCCCTAGATTTCGGAGGAAAATTTGTAATACCAGAATAGCTCTCGTAAAATGGAACAAAGAGAAATTGAAAAAGAAAAATGAAAGAAAGCAGCAATTGATGGATAGATTCTCTAAACTCCAGGGGAAGAAACTATCTATTCAGGAATTGGAAGAATACAATAAGCTGAAACAAGAAATTGATGCTGAATGGGAAAGCGAGGAAAGGTACTGGCACCAGAGATCTAGAGTGAATTGGTTGAAATGGGGAGATAAAAACATTAAATTCTTCCATGCTACAACAATTCAGCACCGGAACTCTAACTCTATTGTCAAAATTAAAGATGGGAATGGACTTTGGCTAGAGGATCCGGAGGAGATAGCCAATTTTTTGCTTAATCATTTTCAACAAGTATTCACCAGTGACAGGTCAGTTGACTTCCTTTGCCTCAGAGAATATATCCCCAAGGTAATCACACAAGACATGAACACAACTCTTTGTAATCCGATTAGTGAAGAAGAGATTAAGAAGGCTGTGTTTGAGATGGGTGCAACGAAAGCTCCGGGTCCCGACGGATTCCCAGGATGCTTTTATCAGACCTTTTGGGACACGGTAAAGGACGATCTCATTGGGATGGTTACATCCTTTTTCAGAGAAGGTGTCGTGGACTCTTCAATCAACAAAACTAATATTGTGCTCATTCCTAAAAGGCCCAATCCCACGAATGTCTCTCACTTGAGACCTATAAGCTTGTGCAACTTTTCCATAAAAGTGATTACCAAAATTCTTGCATCGAGACTGAAGATCTTCCTCCCCGACATTATTCCTCAAGCTCAATCCGCTTTCGTGAAAGGTAGATCTATTCATGACAATATCATCCTGGCTAATGAGGCTTTTCACGCGATAAAGCGAACAAAAAAAGGCAAGAAGGGGCTAATGGCCCTCAAGATTGACTTGGAGAAAGCTTATGACAAAGTGGATTGGAATCTGCTGCAATTTGTGATGAAAGAAATGGGGTTTGAAGAGTGGTGGATAAACAGAGTGATGAGTTGTGTTTCGACGGTCTCCTTTTCCCTTGTTGTTAATGGTGAACGCAAGGGGGAGTTTCAAGCAGGTAGAGGGCTGAGGCAGGGGGACCCACTT
Source organism: Hibiscus trionum (assembly GCA_030270665.1). NCBI lineage: Eukaryota > Viridiplantae > Streptophyta > Magnoliopsida > Malvales > Malvaceae > Hibiscus > Hibiscus trionum. Next base: position 74,382,931 of record BSYR01000010.1, on the reverse strand, counting down.
TCCCTCTTCCTTTTCACCTTCATTTCGAGCAGGTAGAGGGCTGAGGCAGGGGGACCCACTTTCCCCCTTCCTTTTCACCTTCATTTCGAGCATCCTATCTTGGATTATCGAAAAAGAAATTGGTAGAGATCTTTTTGCTGGGCTAAGAATAAAAAGAAGATGCCCCATTCTGAGTCACCTTCTGTTCGCGGATGATTGCCTTGTATTCACAGAGGCAAATGAGGAAAACTGTTCAAAACTGCTGCAAATTGTCCAGCTTTTCCAGTCGTCTACAGGCCAGACAGTTTGCCCCATGAAATCCTCCGTCTTTTTCTCACTGAATGTTAGCAACAGACTCAAAGCCCATCTTCATAACATTCTGGGATTCAAGGCAATGGAGGAAGACACAAAATACCTAGGACTGCCCTCCTTTTGGGGCCGAAGTAAAAAGGAAGCCTTGGCCTTTATCAGAGAACGGGTTCAAAATAGACTCCGAGGGTGGAAAACCAAATTCTTAACTAGTGCTGGGAAAGAGATTCTCATAAAAAGCTGTTGCTCAAGCTATTCCCACCTATGTTATGCAGTGCTTCCTGCTCCCAGTCACCTTCTGTGATGAAATCAGCTCTATTGTGGCAAGATTCTGGTGGAATAACTGTGCAGAAAAGGAGAAAGGTATTCACTGGATAAACTGGAAGGATCTTTGTAAATCCAAGGAAAAAGGGGGAATGGGATTTAAGAACCTCAAATTTTTCAATAAAGCCCTGGTTTCCAAAGTCTCCTGGAAATTAGTAAGAAACCCAGATTCCCTCCTTGCTCAGATCCTCAAAGGCATCTACTACCCAAATGGAAACATTTTCGACGCTCCTAAATGCTCTAACCCGTCTTGGGCTTGGTCGGGCATAAGGGAAGGAATCAAGATCATCAAAAAGGGTTCTCTCTGGAGAGTTGGAAACGGCAAGAATATCTCAACTTGGTTCGACAACTGGATTCCTAAGATTCAGGGCTTCAAGTTAACGACGCAGCCGCCTTTAGGCTTTCCTGCTCCCTCGGTGAGCTCTCTCATTAATCCTAACTGGACCTGGAACGAAGCAAGAATCAAAGAGCTTTGTTCTCCCTCAGAAGCTAAGGCAATCTTGACTATTCCGATAGGAGGTCCAAACGTCAAGGATGTTCTTATTTGGGCTGGCAACACGAATGGTGAGTATTCGGCCAAGTCATGTTATCGATTCATGGAGGGGGAATCTAGGGATTCTCCCTGTCCCTCATCAAGCGAAGGCACTCTATCAAAAAAGGAATTATGGAATTCTATTTGGTCTTTGAAAGTCCCCTCCAAGATTCGTTCCTTCTTGTGGAGGCTGTGCCATAATATCGTCCCAACTAAAAGCTCCCTGAAAGCACGGCTGCATGGGAACTTTAAGGACCCAGATGTTTGTCACCATTGTGAGAGCTCAGGGGAAACAGCCGAACATATTCTATTTTTATGTCCCTTCGCCCAGGCTATCTAGAGGGCATCGGGATTTAGCTACTCTCCTGCCGTCGTCGGTTTCCCAGGATTTCCCAAATGGTGGTGCAAGGTTGTTCAAGACTGTAACCTTGGCCTTGCAGGCGAAGGGCGTGCTCACATTGCCTTCATTCTCTAGAACATTTGGAAGTCAAGGAATGCCAGGATCTTTGAAGGGCGCCGAGACTCCCCTTGGGACGTTTGGTTAAAGGCGGACGGTGACTTCATGGAATTCCATACTGCAAACCATGCGGACACCTCTGGTAGTTCTGTTGATGGGTCTATTAATCATAAGTGGAGTCCACCTCCTCCAGGGGTTATTAAGATCAACTGCGATGCAGCTTTTGACCGCGAAACAGGGGAAGCCTCAATTGCTGCTGTCTTCAGAGACTGCTCGAGCTCTTGTGTTCTCGGGGTTTCTGCCTCGTGCATGGCACCTTCAGCTGCGGCAGCAGAAGCCCATGCAATCAAGTTAGGATTGTCAATGGCAATCCTCAAAGATTTCTCTGATATTATCATTGAGGCTGACAACAAAGCTGTCATTGATCGTTTGCGGTCGGGGTGCTGTTCTGATTGGGTTTCCTCTGCTATTGAGGAAGACATCCTTTGTGTTGCCAAGTCCTTCGAGGCTTGTTCTTTTTCATTTGTCCGTCGTGCTTGTAATCAGGCAGCCGACTGGCTTGCCAAGGTCGCGAAGACCGAACATGGCCAAGTTGTTTGGAACCCTGCAGTCTTCCCTCCCCACCTTCTGTATTCTTAATTTCGGTGATATGAAAGTTCTTTTGATCAAAAAAAAAAGATCGGAAGACTTGATTGTGGCTATTTTAAATGAAAGTTCCTTTTTTATTTATTATTTAGAAAATGGCTTAATACCCAAATAGGTGCCCAAACAATGCTTGTAGATCACTTTTGGTGCCTAAACTATTTTTAGCTCTAAATAGGTGCCTAAAGTTTCAATTTTAGTCATTTTAGGTGCCTAACCGTTAACTACCGTTATTTTTATTAAAAAATATTTTTTTTTAATTTTTTAATTTAATTATTTAACAATTTTTTTAAAATCCTAAATTTCCCAAAACTCACAAAATGGCCCCAAATTTGAAATCCCTAACTTCCCTTGCCGAACCCGCCGCCAATGGTTTCGCCGCCCCCCATATCCGCCGCCGAACTACCAAGATCGTTTCCCTAACTACCCATCGCCGGTAAACGGCGGTAGGTGTGTCGATCGGCTTCCTAACGTCGAAAGAAGCCAAAATCGCGAAAGGAAGTCGTCGGCACACCTACCGTCAGTTATCGAAGATGGGTGGTTGGGGGAAATTGTCGTGGTGGTCCGGCGATGGTAGTGCTGGCCTCCGGTGAGGTAGTAAACGGCGACTGCGACGGTAATTTGGAGATTTGGGGTTTTAGGTTAGGGATTTGAGACTGTTTTGTAAATATTTAAAACTGTTAATTTTTTATAAAATTGAATTTTGAATTTTATTTAAAAATTAATTAAAAGAAATTAAAAATTAAAAACATGCCACTTGTCACAATTTAATTGGCTAATGATTTTTTATTAACGATTAAGCACTTAAAATGACCAAAATTTAAACTTTAGGCACCTATTTAGAGCTAAAAATAGTTTAAGCACCAAAACTAATCCACAAGCATAGTTTGGGCACCTATTTAGGCATTAAGCCTTAGAAAATTGATCATGTGGACTTATATTTAAAAAATGACCCTAAATCTGTCACGTATGAAGAACTTGCTTTTTGGGAAGAGTGACATCCAATCTCACTTTCTACGGAAAGCAAGTTCTTCATACGTGGCAATGCTTTTCAGTACAATGAACTTAATAAGAACTCGCGTTCTGTAGAAAGCGAGTTCCCCGAGAATTTGAAGAGTCAGTTTAATTTATCGCGGGGAACTCGCTTTTTGCAGAAATCGAGTTGGCAGACCAAGCGTCCATAGGCATGTTTGAGCAATATTTCGGGGTTATTAATCGTATAATTTTAGTAAACATTGAGTTTAGGTAAGTAGTACTGGAACTTGTCTTTCATTCGACACCAATATGGGCAAGTTCGGTGCATTTTAAACTGAGTAAAATCCGCGTTGAAAACGGTTCCATAGCTTGTTTTTGTGAATGAATGAAAATATAAAATGGCCTGATATGCTTGTTCTGTCAAAATTTATGGGTTTTTAATCTGATAATTATCGCAATTTTTGACCTTTGAGGCGTTGTAGTGGAACTTGTCTTCCATCTGATACTGATATTGGCACGCGCGATACATGGTGAAAGGTATAAATTTTGCGTTGAAAATGGTTCTAAAGCGTAGTTTTGTGCATGAACGACAAGCCGGAAAGAGAATTTTTAAAACGAATTAGACCTTATTATTTAAACCGAAACTTGAGGGACGCAAACACTAAGAAATTACAATCACTTAGTTGATACGAGGGCTCGAGCTATTAGAACACTTGTTATGCATGTGTCCGAGATTTCTATATATAGTGCAATGTTTCTTTTGTCCGGTTTGTTCTCTATGTTCGACCATATCCTCCGCACAGTAAATCCGTATCGATCGTAGACGTCCCTTTTCTCGCAGTAGTGCAGGATTTGGGTGTATGGTTGATTCAACGTCAACGACATACATATCAATTTCATTTCCAATGGGAGGAAACTCTTTTTCGTAAACCTTGCATATCGTTTCTAGTAAGTATACCGGATTAAGCAATCTCATGTAGTGAATTCGTTGGAAAGAACAAGTAGCAATGACGTGTGCGCGTGAGTATTTGAATGTTTGGAAGACTCTGTAGTCGCAAGTTTTTTGCCTAGGATCTACCACGTACGCGTTGTGCTATATGCCTTCCAAAGGCCTTAAAAATTCTGAAACATAGAACAAATGGCCTTCTCGAGAGAAGAGAGTTGTAGTCATCGCATTTGAATGACGCACATAAGTTTGCAATTGTTCGAGGAGATCCGGGTGGACTTTGTGGCCACCTGCCATGTACTCAGTTGCTTGCCTTCCCAAGGTTGCAAATGGGGTAGCCAAACGATAGTAGGTCACTTTGACAACGGAAGTGATAGGCAAATGTCGCGCTCCTTTGAGTGCTGAGTTGACCACCGCAGCCAAGTTCGTTGTCATGTGACCATATCATTTACCCCCGTTATATGATTGAAGCTATTTTTCCCTTAGGATTTTGGCAAGGTAGTATGCACTATCTTTATTTCTGGATCTCAGTTCTTCGAATAGTTGGTCTACCTCATGTACGTAATATGAGTTACCTATGGAATGGCAATTGAATAGTTAGGGGCGAACAAATAATGCAAAGATATCGTAAATGTAAATGACCTAAAAGTCGTACCCATTCGAAGCACCATAGCACGTTCATCTTGGTTCTTGTAGTTCTACAAGTAGTTGGCCGCAATGTGTCGTAAGCAGTAACGGTGGTAAATATGAGGAGGCTCCCAAAACCGGCCCAAACGTTCTATTTCCCACTTGATTGTTGTGTCTCTGTTGGAAATAACACATATCTCATCATCCCTTGCCCGCATTACAGGAGAAAGAACATGTCTATGTAGGTATCCAAGGAAGAACACCCAAGACTTGAGATCCTCATTTTCGACTATTGCGAAGGCTACATAAATGATTTTTTGATTATCGTCTTGTGCAACCACCAAAAGTAAGACCTGTGTATATTTCCCGTACAACCAAGTACCGTCGATTTGAACCATTGGCTTGCAATGCATTAATGCATTGCGTAAATGTCCAAAATGGTCATTTGAATTGACAAAAACCTGGTGCAACACAATCATTTTTGTATTCCAGAACCGTTCTAGGTATGTTTTTTGCATCAGGTTCAGCCATGGGCGCAATTGGTTGTAAGATTCCTCCCATTGGCCAAACACTTTTTGTACAACCCAGCACCTTGCATACTATGCTTTCTGGTAGTCAGGAATGTAGTCGTGCTGATTTTTAGCTGTAGCGATACAGGTGGTAACCATCACATGGGGATTTTCTTTGACCATTGCCATGAAGGTATCGCATAGGACGTGCACATCCCAGTTCTTGTGATCCTGACTTCGGTTGCTCACGGTGCATATATGAGGCCCATCCAGTTTCGTGATTCTCTAAAGCTCACTCACCTTCTTCAAAGATGATACACAAACCTTCCACTTACATCCCTATTTCTTGTGGGCGCACTCTGCAATGTAGAAATTCACTTGAGTCTTGTGCACAGTCGTTGTAACTGCCCGACGAATGTTGTACTGCTTAATAGCGGCCACATCCAGTTCTTTTGTCAAGAATGTCATCCCAATGGCCAGTTCACCATCAGCACGGTGGTTGTATCCGTCAATTTTTTAGAATTGTGAAAATTCTGGAACGTTCAAAGCATCCATATCAACTGTTGTGAAGTGGGATGGTGGTTGGTAATAATAAATAGGTGTGGCCGATACTAGAACGTTACTTTCCGTCGGGTGTTCATCGTTGCCTTCTAAATCTTCGAATAACTCTACTAGAATGTTCACGTCTTCTGGTTCTTCATAAAAGAGCCATTGCTTGTTGCCATCGGGCCTGGGTTCCTTAACCGGTTCTTCGTCAGAAGTATCTCCCTCGAACTAGTGTAGTTCTGCGTTGTCAACTGATATGCTTTCAGGCGAGCAGACGGGTCGTCAATCGCGAGACCGCTCACGGGACCGCTCACAAATTGTATTACCAAGATCAAAATCGAGTGCACAAACACAAGAATGTCTTCCCATAGATAGTTGAACGTACTTCGTACTAACGACATACGCTGAGTATCGTCCATATGAGAAATCATCGAAGGGGTTAAACGCTTTATGGTCGGATGACCTCATGTAGTTGTGGGATGATGACGCTACCTCCCCCATACTATACGAATTGTATGTTGCATGTCTTCACATTGGAGAGGATGGTGTATTGAATTCATCTTTCAGGGGCTGGCTCAAGTCGAACCTGAAACTAGCTACACACGAATGTCTTGGCACAAAAGACGACGATGCACCGAACTTGTTACGTGGATTGTATGTAGTTAGTAGGTTGAAATCATTTCGTAAACTGGCCGTCGGGATATCAACATTGGCATTAAGGTTGAAGTTGAAATTCGCCCGTTTCCAGCTTGGGATTTCGATACCGGCATTAGAATCAGAAAATAACGCATACAGCTCGAGGAGCCCTCCTAATGAATACTCCAAGTAGGTAGTCATCATCAACTCCACATCACTATTGTCCCCAATGCGGTATACTGAGTAGGTTAAATGTTCTAAGGAGATCAATAGACGATACTTCGACTTGTCCAAATTTTCCCCAAGGCTATGTGAGACACTGTTTTCCACTTCTTTAATCAACTTCTTGTATGATAATCTCATCGGAACCATTATTTTTACAATATTCACAGAATGAAAAATGACCCCGAGTGAGGCATCATCGATTATCTCGCCATCGTAGTATACTAGAACAATAACACCTCCTTGTCTCAACATTTTCCCAACAATTGAAAGACTTGAATGAAAACTATACAATACAAGCATTTATAAGCAGACCAATATTATTCATCTGGAAAACCCGGAAGAATTTTGCTTTTGTAGACGTGTCAGACACGCTGTGTCAGAAAACGAGTTCCTTTGAGATTTCTGGATCTTGCTTTCTGTAGAAAGTGAGTTCCTTTGAGATTCTTAGATCTTGCTTTCTGTAGAAAGCGAGTTCATTGCTTACTCAGATGCTGACATAGCGTGTATGACACGTTTGCAAAAGGAAAATCCTTCCGAATTTTCCGAGTGAATAAAATTGGTCTTTTGTACCCTTATATCAAGAAGAATGAAATGCTTTATTTGAATAATTGAGGTAATGAGAGGTAAAGTTGTTTAAATATTTGAGGTAAATTGTATCTTCCTACCGTAATGTGCTGAAAAAATATAATTGAAGATGATTTGTACCTAACAATGTTTCACATAAATAAAAGAGGATAAATTGCAGCGTTGCACATACTTAGAACATTAATTAAGGATCCTAAACCAACTCATAAAATATAATTTGACGATAATTTGAGGACTAAAAGGTTAATCAGAATCATCATAGTCAGTTTAAATGTCTGAACTTATGTTAAGTTCTTTGATCAGCTGTTGTTTTTGTTGTTTGCGACTGTACATAAAAAGTTGCAACTCGTCGGTAGCTGTATCAACATTCGGTGAAGACAGAGCTTGTTCAGTGGTCGATGCGAGTGCAAACGGAGCAACTTCTACGAGTGCAGACATACTACTTTCGCCGTCGTTGAGCTCATCAAACTGAACATATAAATGTATGTATTTAGCTCCTACAGAATTGAGCCGCTCATACATGTTACGTACATCGGCTTCGTTGGTAAGCTTCAGAATGTAGTGTGTTTCAACTGTCGTCGGTGTTAGAATTTTACATTCCAAGTAAGAAATTTACTTGCCGGTGCGTTTACTAACCTTGGTTGATATCAACTGCAATAAATCGTGGAGTGACATATTGCTAGTGATTGTTGAGTCGAAATGTTGCGAAAAATTTAGCCATCAGAGGATTAAAGAGTTGAGTCAAAATAGGTACCGAGAAAATAAAATTTAGTCGTTGTGGAGCGTGGGTTTTATAGTGAAGGAAAAACTCGTGACCTCACGTTTTGCAAAACGAGGTATTTTAGGGAACTCGCTTTCTGCAGAATGTGAGGTCTCTTCTGACCGTTTAGTAGACGCGTCTTGTCAATGATGCGTCTTGTCAACGGAACTCGTTTTCTGTAGAACGCGAGGTCCCTTAAATACTATGTTTTGCAGAATGCGAGGTCCCTTTAATATCTCTTCCCAGAGGGTGCATGGCCTCCTGTAAATAGCGGCTCTACACTCTCATAAACCTCACACCGATAAATTCTTCTATCTTCTACTTCTTTTTTTATTTATTTTCTATACCATGGTGGTTTTATTGAGGCTAGACGGACGACACGTGTTCAACTATTGGCGGACAAATGGGGAGGTAATATTCTTTTTATTTTTAACTTTAAATTATTTCTTTGTTCTTTTATTTATTTCTTCTTATATTTTTTATTATGTTTTATTATTTTTCTTGAAGAACTATGAACGAGCATTGACATGCTAAATAAATCGTATCACGGTCACGTCGAATGCAGATATTGTTCTATTTATTGAGGAAGTCGATTTTGGCCACGTCGTTACTATCGTTGGCGGTACGAAGTTAAATCGTCCCTTTATCAACACAATATTAGAACAATGAAGGCTAAAGACGCACACCTTTCATCTTTCGTGTGGCGAGACTACAATTACACTGAAAGATGTTGCATATCATCTTGTCTAGCTTACTGACAGCGAGAATATTACCGGTATTACCGACGGTAACTGGCTGGCCTTGTGTGCTGACCTGCTGGGAGTGGTTTCGGACAAGTTCGACGGTGGCAAAATCTTACTAACTTTTTTGGAGCATAATTTTACAATCTTCCCCCGATGCGAATGACGAAACAAATCAGATAAATATATTTATTTTGTTATATATTTTGCTTTCTATTTTTTTAATAATTAAAATATTTTTATAACAATACTTATTATTTTCGTAGCGGTTTGCTCGTTCCCACATCCTACGAATTGTTGGAGGGATTTTGATGCCTAACAAATCTCGCAACAAAGTCTATGTGATGCGGCTATATCATCTCGGTAATTTTTCCGAATCAAGAAAAAATGTTGGGGAGCAGCAGTCTTGGCCTTTCTGTTCAGGGAGCTTTGCAAAACCCTCGACCCTGACAGAGCCGCAATCAGAGGATGTCTTTTACTGATGTAGTCTTGGGCTTGGTTTTGGATGTCGTTTTTAAGCTCGCGGCCTAGAAACCCGACCTCGTACATATTCTCACTTATTCGGATGTACTACTAAAATTATTTAATTTGTTTTATTTTATAAATAATTTTTAAATTATTACAATTATTTAATTCTTTTTTATTAATGATAGGTGGTGCATTCCACTCACTTACCAGGAACTGCCAGATACACAACGAGACTATGGATTGCTGATCGACAAGATACAAGACAAGGTCAGGAATTCGGACCATTTTTTCTTAATTCCTCAAATTATTTTTCTAATCAAACTTTATATAACTCACATTAAAAAAATCACTTCGCGTGACTCCGTACACTGCTCATTCGATTCGAGACTCATTGTGGACACCTCTCACGTCTAGATGCTGCTAGTGCCACTCATCAACTATGAAATTGTCAAGTGGCATCCTACCGGCTGGGTTCTGTGACAACTTGGCTACATCCAAGGGGTTTCGGAGTCGTCACCTAATTTGGACGAATTAAATCGGTTGACGTGACAAGAGAAGACGGAAGTCTATTGGGGCCATCATCACGCTAATTGGGTCGGGCAATGGATGACAAGATATGGCAGTCGGCCGCCCATATGTGCACCCATTGTGAATCAGGACGTCACTTTCGACTATATGCAGTGGTATCACCAAAATGGAAAGCCACATATACTGACTTCGAAAGAGCGTGAGCGAGAAATTCAGGTGCCTTTTCAAAATCGCCCGCTCGCACAACGTAGAGCCACCCGGCGCAGTGCAGTACAAGAATGGGGCCTGAAAGCCAGAGATGTCGAACTCACATTATATGAGGCCTCGTCGTCTGGAACAGCGCAAGCAGTAGATCACTTCGCGACACAATGTTCGACACCAGAGCCGAGACTTACATTCATGCACTCAACTTCGTCATCGTTTCTGCAAATGAGTGGTCTTGAGACGTTTTAGGAAATGAGGCATCCACCAGGTGTTCGATGTTTCAGTGTTGGCAGCACAGTTCGACTACAGCATTGTCGAGCAGACGTCACCACAGAGCTTGTTCTACACCGGTCCCGGTGCCAATAATGGTCCGCGTTTCAGGGACGATCAGCTTGCCGATGACGATGACGTTGCTGATGAGGATGACGATGGAGCACATGACGTTCGGAGGAATCCGCCACAGGATCGTCGTGAACCCAGCTGCGGAATGGGTGGACATAGGCATCATTAGGACGAGGGGGATGCTTAAATTTTTTTTATTATGTTTATTCAAGACTTTATTTCTAATTTTATAGTCACCAATATGTTATTCTGTCTTATTTTTTATATAGTTTTTATATTTTATATTTAATTCCGTTCTTTTGGATAAACAATAACCTACATTATTCGATTAATAAACCGAACAAGCCTATCACGCCTTTTAAAAGCAAAACCATTCACAAAAATAAGCTATGGAACCGTTTTCAACGCAGATTTTACTCGATTTAAAATGCACCGAACTTGCTGTTGGGTTTTTAGTACGCTCGAATCGATCACCGAAACCGTCAAGGAGGGTTGTTTTTGTTTGGTGGTTGAATTGGCTAAAATCGAAATAAAATTAGACAAGAGACACAATGATTTTAGAGTGGTTCGGTCTTCTAACAAGCACCTACATCCACTACCTTAGCACACCACTAAGGATTTCCCAATTCACTCAACAATGAATTCGTCCCCTTTTCCCGGTTTAGGAGGAAACCGTTACAACCCTATCTTTTGGACTTGGCTAAGATAGAACCAACTCTAGTTTTTCTCTCAAGGCTAAACTAGAACCTCTCCTTTTACAAGGAATTTGTTTGGGTAAACTAAATACCTCACAAGGTTGGTGTTTACACAATTTGAGCTCACAAGAGTACAAGGATTTACAATTAAGCACTCTCTCTAAAGACTATGTACAAGAGAATAGTAAAAATAAGACTTAGACTCTAATTCTCTTGATCATGTTGCTTGGATGAAGTCTCTAACCTTCTTCAAGTGTTCCAGCCTTCAATTTATAGTCCCAATTGAGTTTATGGCCGTTACTAGCCGTTGGGGATGATTTGGAGCCGTTGAGGACTTTATTTCCCTTCATAAATGCTGTTCTGCAGCTAACGGTATCGATACGCGTGGAACGGTATCGATACGGCCTTTATATGAACTAGCCGTTGGGCTCTTGCCACCTTGGGCGTATCGATACGCTTGAGGGCGTATCGATACGCTTGAGGGCGTATCGGTACCCTTTGACATTTAAATGGCCGTTGGGAAATAGCCGTTGGGGTAGTTAAAATGGGATCGGTACTCTGACATGGCGTATCAAAACGACCCCCTCCGTATCGATACGAGGGTTTGCTGTATCGATACGGGTTTTGACAGTGGCCAAACTGAGGCAAAAATGGTAGCGATACTGGTATGACCGTATCGATACTGGTAACGTGAAAAGTCAAGTTTGGCTATTGAAAACATGAAAAATCTTTGTCAAAAACCTCTTAAAATACCTCAAACATAATTTCAAGTAGTTTGGACTTTAAAACCAAGTTTTTAAATTCTTTCAAATTAGTCCAAAACATTTTTCAATTATTATATCAAAACATTAGTTCTACAATCTCCCCCTTTTTGATATAATAAAACTAACTTGAAAAATTGTTTGGGATTCTCCCCCTTTAACTTTAAAAATGTGAATAAGAGATTAAAGATGTGAAATCAAATTAAGCTCCCCCTTATTCATTTGAAAATTCAATTTTTCAAAACCACATCTCCCCCTTTTTGTTATATCAAAAAGAATTTAAAAAACATTAAGTTTCAAAATAACAATTGAGGTAAAAACCTTGACACAAATAAGAATTTGGTTTAAAAATGGCTCCCCCTTACTCAATGCATCATTGTTAGGCTTAACAAATAATCCAAGACTTTAAACAAAAGTTAGATAACCAAATGTATAAAATAAAAGCATTAAGCTTAGAGGTTACCCAATCTTCTTCTCATGTGTGATTTGAGCATTCTTTGATTTTGCTTTGCTTGCCATTGCTCCAACACACCTACAAAAGACATTCACTTGCTTTTTGGTATCCAAATTGCTTTGGATCCATTTACGTTAGTCACAATGTCTTTAGTTCCCTTAGGAACCCATACTTGTCTAATCCTATAAGATTGTCTCTTCTTTATAGGACAAGTATGTATAGAATGACCTTGATAATGGCAATGTGAGCATTTTGCCATTATGCGACAAGATGAATTATTGAGAATAATTTCTTTTTCTTTTGTTAAGCTTTCAAGCTTAACTTTTAAATCAAGATTTTCTTTTTCTAAAGCATCTTTGCTTGTTTTTGAAAACTCTAAATCATTTTTCAAAATTTCATTTTGGTTTTCAAAATCCACTTTTGTTTTTGAAAGAAAATCATTTTCAATTTCAAGTTTTGAAATCATTTTCTTAAATTTGGAATTCATGGTCTCAAATTCCAAAAATAATTCATCGAAAACATCTTGCAACTCATTGAAGGAGTAAGAATTAAGCTCACTAGAGTTAGAAGATACCTTAGGCTCATCGAGAGCCAAAACACCATCCACCTTTGGATTGGAGAGAGGGTTTGCACATAATTGATCATCATCTTTCTTTTCCCCCTTCTTGTTGCCATAAAGCTTCTCAAGTTTCTCCCACAATTCTTTGGCATTTTTGCATGTGGAGACCTTCTTGGAAACTTCTTCGTTAAGGCCACAATAGAGAATGTGCATCGCCTTGGTGTTTAGCTTTGCCTTCGTGTCGTTTGCACTCCTTTGCTTTTTCTTCTTCTTTGGAGCTTCCAAATAACCATCTTCAATGATGTCCCAAACTTCATAGTCTTGAGACTTGATGAAGAATTTTATGATATTGCTCCATTGGAAGTATTCTTCTCCTTCGAAGAGTGGAGGACACGAGATAGAGCGGCCTTCTTCAAATCTTGCCATTTTCTTGAACGGTGGACTTCGAGCAAATGATCTTTACTCTCGGATGTTAGTCCTTCGATGGAGACGAGGCTCTGATACCAATTGTTGGGTTTTTAGTACGCTCGAATCGATCACCGAAACCGTCAAGGAGGGTTATTTTTGTTTGGTGGTTGAATTGGCTAAAATCGAAATAAAATTAGACAAGAGACACAATGATTTTAGAGTGGTTCGGTCTTCTAACAAGCACCTACATCCACTACCTTAGAACACCACTAAGGATTTTCCAATTCACTCAACAATGAATTCGTCCCCTTTTCCCGGTTTAGGAGGAAACCGTTACAACCCTATCTTTTGGACTTGGCTAAGATAGAACCAACTCTAGTTTTTCTCTCAAGGCTAAACTAGAACCTCTCCTTTTACAAGGGATTTGTTTGGGTAAACTAAATACCTCACAAGGTTGGTGTTTACACAATTTGAGCTCACAATAGTACAAGGATTTACAATTAAGCACTCTCTCTAAAGACTATGTACAAGAGAATAGTAAAAATAAGACTTAGACTCTAATTCTCTTGATCATGTTGCTTGGATGAAGTCTCTAACCTTCTTCAAGTGTTCCAGCCTTCAATTTATAGTCCCAATTGAGTTTATGACCGTTACTAGCCGTTGGGGATGATTTGGAGCCGTTGAGGACTTTATTTCCCTTCATAAATGCTGTTCTGCAGCTAACGGTATCGATACGCGTGGAACGGTATCGATACGGCCTTCATATGAACTAGCCGTTGGGCTCTTGCCAGCTTGGGCGTATCGATACGCTTGAGGGCGTATCGGTACCCTTTGACATTTAAATGGCCGTTGGGAAATAGCCGTTGGGGTAGTTAAAATGGGATCGGTACGCTGACGTGGCGTATCGAAACGACCCCCTCCGTATCGATACGAGGGTTTGCTGTATCGATACGGGTTTTGACAGTGGCCAAACTGAGGCAAAAATGGTATCGATACTGGTATGACCGTATCGATACTGGTAAGGTGAAAAGTCAAGTTTGGCTATTGAAAACATGAAAAATCTTTGTCAAAAACCTCTTAAAATACCTCAAACATAATTTCAAGTAGTTTGGACTTTAAAACCAAGTTTTTAAATTCTTTCAAATTAGTCCAAAACATTTTTCAATTATTATATCAAAACATTAGTTCTACACTTGCTCATATTGGTGTCGAATGAAAGAAAAGTTCCAGTACTACGTACCTAAACTCAATGTTTAATAAAATTATAAGATTAATAACCCCGAAATATTGCTCAATTATGCCTATGGACGCTTGGTCTGCCAGCCCGATTTACAAATAACTCGTTTTCTGCAGAAAGTGAGTTCCCCGCGATAAATTAAGTCGGCTCTTCAAATTCTCAGGGAACTCGCTTTCTGCAGAACGCGAGTTCCTATAAAGTTCGTTATACTGAAAAGCGTTGCGACGTATAAAGAACTCGCTTTCTTCATACGTGCCAGATTTGGGAGTCATTTTTTCAAATATAAGTTCACTAGGTCATTTTTTTCAAATAATAAATAAAAAGGGTTTTCTCATTTAAAATAGCCTTGGTTATTGTAGTGATTAACATCGATTGACATATGATTTTCACCTTCAATCTATTCAAAGTCACTAAATTTTTAGTTTGTTTTTACTTTGATTATTGCAATTAATTTTTTATTACAATCACTAAATACTTAATTCGTTTTATTATAATCATCAAAATTTTAATTAACTTTTATTATAATCATTGTCGTTTAAAAATAACTATATGGGATGTTAAAATTTTCTTCTAAAAAAGAACTATGGTTTTATAAATTTATGACCGCCACCAAGGCCAAAAATATAATGAACTGAGTGGTAAGTCGTGAGTCTTCACCGGCCGATCCCAACTATTGGAAGGGATCATATGACCATAATATTAATATAGATTGGTTTCAAACTGATTTGGCGGTTATTAACAACATATCAAAACTTTTAAATTTTAGTTTCAATTGAGATTTTTAGTTTGTAATCGCTACTATTAATTGCCATATCAATTTGAAACTAAATTATGTTAATCGTCGAGTAAAATGGATCTTTTCGATATGTCGTTAATAACCGCCAGATCAGTTTGAAACCAATCTATATTAATATTGTAGTCATACGATTCCTTCCAATAGTTGGGATCGACCGGTGACGACTCACAACTTTTCGCTCAATTCATCATATTTTTGGCCTTGGTGGCGATCATAAATTTATAAAACCATAGTTCTTTTTGAGAATAAAACTTTAACATCCCATAATATTAATATAGGTTGGTTTCAAACTGATCTGGCGGTTATTAACGACATATCGAAAAGTTTAAATTTTAGTTTAAATTGGAATTTTTAGTTTGGAATCGCTACTATTAATTGCCATGTCATTTTGAAACTAAATTATGTTAATCGTCGAGTAAAATGAATCTTTTCTATCGTTAGATTGATCGGCGATCGCTTAATTCCTTGTAATTTTGATTTTGACGAGGATTGTAAACTTAAAAAATGATTATTCGAGAAAAAAAGCCTTTAACATGTTACAACAACACTTCTTAACTGAAACTAACTACAATGACGATGATGAAAGGCAAGCTAAATAAAAATTAAATAATTGTAATGAAAGCTTTTAAATTTTTATAACTAAAGTGAACATGTCTGAAAAATTCAGTGACTATTGTGTGTCTATTTTACTTTTTTTTTTCTTCCTTTACTTAGATGTAATGATTTTAAATCTAATTACTACAAATAACATTCATTCTCAAAACAACATCATTTTATGACATATAAGGCACGCTTTTGTCGCATGTGAAAGATGTGGTGCGTTACCGACATGTGTTGCTTGAGGTAATAAATAGTTTGTTATCGTTTGAGCATGTATCCGACTCGAGGTCTTATATATATAGAAAATTATGATGTGAGATTCACACTCCAAAGCTAAATGTGCTACATAGTAGGTGTGTTCATAACTAGCGCAATGAGAACCAGAGGCCAAATAAGTTATTTTTACTATTTTTATCGTCCCTTCCACATTATTACCGTATTATTACTATTGTTCATTATCTCTTCCACGTCATTAACTTGCATTATAGATTTATTGGACCTCTAAGTACCCATTGGCCAGATATGAACACCCATACTAAGCGGGTCAGTCTAGATTAACCAGGACGAAGTCTTGGAGAACTGGAAGGGCAACAAAAAATGTGCTATATTAATCGTGTCTTTCAACTTTCAAAAAATAAATATTTAAGTGAAACATTGTATTTTTTGAATAGTCTTAAGGTTATTACAAAGTAATATCGTTTCATACATATTCTTAACCTTTTGACAATGCATACACAACTTGCAGACAAAGGATGAACACTATCCACTTTTTCAGTGAGACCACTTGTTGGATTCAAGTGAAACACTACATTTTAGAAATAAAACCATTTGTTTAAACTATACAAATATAGTGAAAGGAAAATATTTTATGCATTGACGATGGAAACAATTTTTTTTATAAACGACATAGGTTTAGAGTTTATAGATTTAGCTTAGTGTTTAGGGTTTAAAGAAGGGCCATGCCATTGACAGCCCTTAGGGCTGTCAATAAGAACATTATAGATTCTTGTAATTAATAATTACATTCCTAAAAAGTTGTGTTTCATTAATTTAAATTTTTTAATTTGATTAAACAATAAAACCCTAAATTCAAACTCCAAACCTCAAACTTAAACCCTAAATTATAAACCCCAAACCTTAACCCAAATCCTACACCCTAAACATCAAACCTTAAAACTTAAATCATAAGCCATAAACTCTAAATCCAAACACTCAAACCTTAAACCCTAAACCCTAAACACAAACCATAAACCTTGAACATCAAACCCTAAAACTTAAACCATAATCCCCAAACCCTAAACCATAACCCTAAATCCAAACCCTAAACCCTAAGCAATAATATATTTTAAGTGAGTATTAATTACATTAAACAACCTAAAATTAATTAAACATGATTTTTTTAGGAATGTATTTAATTACATTTTACTAGATTCCATTACAAAGCAAAACAACCATTTATTATAAAGCAAAACAAACATTAATTACAAAGCAAAACAAGCATTAATTATAAGAATTTATAGAGTTCTTATTGACAGCCCTAAATAGCAAAATCCTTTAAAGAATTATAATTTAAAAGTTGTAGTTAGAATTCAAGATTTAAGTTTTAAGGCATATTAGGGATTCAAGTTTTAACCTACATATCTTAAACTCTAATTATAAACCTTAAATTATAATCACAACACCTAAATTCTAAACCACTAAATCTTAAAAATGTTTGCATGAATTATTTACCTTATAGCGAAACATGTCATTTTTTCAATGCTAACCATGTTGATTCCAGTAAAAAACACTGTTTTTTTCCTCACCGAGAAAACGACTTCCGGTATCGGAGGTGGGCGTACGTGTCGGGTAGACGTGGCATAGAGATTGGCGCTACGATGGTGGTGGGGTCTGCCATCTGACTCAATCCAAAAACTGTGGGGAAGAGCTGGACCCACAAATCTCAATCAGCAGCAGCAGAAATCAGCCATCCGATTAGAAAGCAAAATCAGAGGGCCCCAACGGCCTCTGACAACTCTCGTCTCTCAATATCATTCGTGTGAGCCACCTTCTTCTCCGGGACCCACCCTTTTTTTCGTTTGTCTTAATAATGTTTAACACGTGCCAAAAAAATAAAATAAAATGATTATGTCTGTTATATATATATATATACGGTATATATTTTTTTAACTATTTACGCGATAAAATAATGACTTGATGAAGACTAATAATAGTATTACCATAAAATGATAATTGATTATTAAATAATTGTTTAGAATCTTGATTTTAGCATTTCACCTAACATTTTAAGAAAAAATTAGGGGAAATGCTAGAAATAAAAAATTAGGAGAATATGGTTGGTTTAAATTATTTAAGGATTTGGGTGAAAATATTAGTGAAATCTATTAATATAGGAGGTTAGGAGCTGTATGAATTGAAATGTAGTACATTTACTATTGAATTTGATTGTGTTATTGCAGTGTAGCATATGTATATATTTTTCTTAACTTCGCATATAACTTACGAATAATTTGTATGAACTCAAGTCTCTTAAAATAAATATTGTTATCTTTTTCATTGGAACCACATGTTGCAAGGGCGGAGCGACGTAGAAGATTGAGGTGTCTAATGACACCCTAAATTTTTTAAGTTTTTTTTTTCTATATAATTTATATATAAATAATTAAAAATATATATGACACTCATTTTATGAATAAAATGGTACCCATTTATAAATAATTAACTTTTCTTAAATATTGTTGAAAAAATAACACTCATTAAATAAATTTATGACCCTGCCCCTGACTTGTTTGATTCGAATTGAGCTAGTTATATAATATTATTTAAAAAAAATACCATTATATTTTACGCGTTCAAGATCCATATCTAAAATAAATAAAAAATCTTTTGCGTAACCATAAAACTTGTAGAAATATTAATTCTATTGAAGAATTATTGATATTTTCTAAAGCTTAACTGTTAACATTGTAAATTTTTTGGTATTATTTGATTGTTTTTACAAATACATGGACTAAATCGATCAATTTAAGAGTATATTGATAATAAAATAGTATACTACTAATTTAAACCAGTCTCCACAGTAGAATGACTAATTTCAATTTATCACATGGATGTAAACAAACCAAACGTTCAACGAACCGTTCATGAATTATTTGACGGAAAGTTCGTTTATATTCGTTTATTTATTAAACAAACGAACATAAATAAATTTTTCTGTTCGTTTAATTAAATGAACGAACACGAACAAAAAGCTCGTTCGTGAATGTTCGATAATCTATTTTTTATTCGCATATGTTCGTTCGTTTATGTTCGTTTAAATTTATTTACATATATTTTTTATGTCTGTTCGTTTGTGTTTGTTAGCGTGCGTTTATCATTTTAACAAACGAACACGAACAAACTATACTCCTTAACAAATGAATATGAACAAGAAATTATGTTCGTTCAGTTGTTCGTGGTCGTTCATTTGTTTGGTTAAAATCAAACGTACGAACGTGAACATACTTCGTTCGTGTTCGTTCGATTCGTTTACAGGCCTATCTATCCATATATTAGAGGGACTAAACTGATACATTAATTATAATATGAGGATCGGCAAGGTAGTTTAACGGTCCTATTTGTTGACTTAACTTGTATGTTAAAAAGAAAACGTTTAATTAATATTTGACGGTCCTATTTGTTGACTTAACTTGTATGTTAAAAAGAAAACGTTTAATTAATATTTTATCATTATCATTATCATTATCATTCTCTCCCGGTGGTTGTTAGGTATGGGTATATTATAAAACAAAGTGATTAAACGAGTTAACGTGTTTCTTGAGAGAGAAAACACCAAAAACAAAATCACCTTATAAATTGATCCCAAAAATTTTAAATATTTTAATTTTATCCCTAAATTATAACTCATTCTAAATTAGTCTTCAAACATTTCAATATTATAGTTTCTTCCCCAAACTATGATCTCATTCTAAATTGGTCCATAAACTAATAAACATTCTAATTTGATCCTCAAATCATCGATTACGCTGCATTATAATATTATTACATACAACACATCAGTGTTTACATGACAATTATTAATTTTGCAACGGTTTTATTAGCATGGGATATGATTAGCATATATGGATAATTTTATGATGAAATTAGAATATTTAAAAGTTAATGGTCAAATTAGAATAAGAGTTAGAGTTTGAGGTGAAATTTGAACTTTCAAAAGTTTTGAGACTAAATTAGGGTGTAGGTCATTTTTTGAGGATGAAATTAAAATTATCAAAATTTTAGGGACTAATTTATAATAAAAATCATACTTTGGTAGTGTAATGCAAGTCGCTTTTTTATTTGAATATTTACATTTTATCACTTTCATATATAATTATCATTTTATTCATGTTTACCGAAAAAGTTAAACGACATTAAAATATGATAATTTTAGTAAGAATATGACACATTGTGGATAAAATTATCATGACATTGATAAGAAAATGTGTGCCGAGTTCTAGATGTAGTATTAGATCATAAAACTTAATTGGAGCCAATAATAGAAGATAAAGGATCAATTTGACTATATTTGTTAAGTTTAGGGGTAAATTTATGTTTTAACCTTTTTAAAAAAAATTGAACAAAGGAAAAGGACTGTTCTCGCAGAGAATTGATTGGGAGAAAAGTGCTAGAGCTGGGTTTAGAATCCAAGACATGGCAGAAGGAAGAAAGCAAGTTAGTAAGCTCTAACCGTCCGGTCATTATTGTTTTTTCAAATTTTTTAAAATTTTAAATCTATGTATTACGTTAGAACATTAACCATTGCTATATATAAATCGTAAATTTGATTTATGTTTTTAAATTTGATAATTTCATGTTCTTATAATTTAATCATATAGATTCTTATATTTATTTAGATTATAATTGACGAATTTGAAGTGTAGAAAAAAAATAACTACAACAGAGATCACTCAATTATAGGTAAGGTTATATTTGAGTCACTTAATTATTGAAAATTACATTTAAGTCACTCATTTATGGGTAATATTACATTTGGGTCACCCAATTATTAAAAGTTACATTTGATCACCCAATTATAGGTAAGTTTTTTTGGGTCACCCTTTATATTAAAAAAAAGTATATCAATTTGTGTATTAGATTAATTAATAATTTCAAATGAAGTACTCTAATGTTAACGAGGCTATACAAGTGATTTAGAAGAAAACATGACTAAATTGATATACTTTTTTAAATATGAAGGGTGACCCAAACGTAAATTTACCCATAATTGAGTGACCCAAATGTAACCTTTAATAATTGGGTGATCCAAATGTAACCTTACCCATAATTGAGTGACCCAAAAGTAATTTTTAATAATTAGATGACCCAATTGTAGCATTGTCCATAATTGAGTGACTCCCATTGTAGTTTACTAAAAAAAACCATTAAGTTTGGCAATCGGCTCGTGTTTACTTTGAAATTTGAAACTTGGAGGGGATGGTTTCTGACTTCTGAGCTTAGAATTAAGAGCAAAAGAGCAAAAAGGTTTCGAGTGGAGTGTTAATGGTTATCTCCTTGATAAACGTGCCATTCGCTCGCCGACATCCAAGCTGTTTCCATCCGACGAATCTAACCAACAACGAGTTTAGAGTGTGGCTAAAAGACGATAAATTTCAATATTTGTTTAAAAACTTAAATGTTAAATTTTATAATAACATTTTAGGTTAATTTTTCGTGTTTTTTACAAGTATCGATACTTATCAAAACTTAAAATATTATAGCAAAAATTAAGTATCAATATTTGTCCAAAAACACAAAAAATTCAACTCAAAATATTATAAAAAGACTAACATTTTAAGTTTTTGAACAAATATTGAAATTTATTATCTTTTAGCCGCACTACAGACCTACCCGTTTTTCATCGGCTCCATTGTTTTTATATATCTCGAAAAAAAGTATACTATATAAACTTTTTAAAAAAAAATATAAAATTATTATAATTTTAAATGTGTATTGACACCCATTTAAAAACAATTGACACCCTTCAATAAAAAAATCAACACTACTTTAAGAAAATTGATACTCATTGTTTGTTCCCATATATATAAAAAAAATTCTTCACGGAAATTTTTAAATTTTGACACCGTAAACAAAATATCATCGCTTCGCCCTTGTATAAATGAGTTAAGATCAACTTACTATGTGTAAAACTCAATTATAATTAATTTTTTAACTATTGAATGAGAGTAAATAAATGGCTAGAATTATTTTCTTTATTTTTTTTTTCATGTGATAATCTCTTTATTTTCTTACTTATAATTTCAAACATCCATTTTCTTTCATTTAACCGTTTAGAAAATATAAAATTTTCAAATTATACATGTTGTAGTAATATATATATATATATATATATATATATATATATATATATATATATATATATGAATTATAAGTATTAACAATACAACAAGCAAACAAAGGCCCAAAGAAGAAAAAAAAACCCTGATATAGACTAAAAAAAAGTCACTCAATTTAGTAATCGAAGAAACACACGTAAAAAATGATCAGACAACAAAAAATGTTTGAAGGTGGAGAAACAACACCTTACGTCTAGACTAATGTTGGGTCCACTATGTGGTAAGTTCTTAACAGTTGGTAAGATCGATATTTCAAGGGGCTAGGTTAATGCTTCTTTATTAAGAGTGTGTCAATTTTCGCTACAAATTTTAAAGTTGTTTTATGTTTAAAGTGATGATCGAATCTCCAACCATTGATTAATGTATGAGAGACACTTATCATTTTATTTAAGTATCAAAATTCAATTCATTTCTCGATTTGTACATGTCATCAATGTGTTAAGGTAACATATCAACTTATCATTTCATTTTATAATTTGACTTGACTAAAAAATTAAAAAATATTTTATAATTAGAGGACTATTTATGTATTTTACTATAAAAAGTTAAATTGTAAAATGAGAAAAAAGATATTTGGAGGGACAAACTGTATATAAAACCAAAAATTTAGAAGTAAAATCTTTTTAACAAAGGCATTGATAATGGTCCTTTGTAGAACCAAAAGAACTAAAAGGGTCCCAATATAATCAAGAAAAAATGATTTTCCAACAACATCTCGTGTAGAGATTATACGGATAGTGACGTGGTAGGAATATATTGGTGGGATAAGGTAGTTTAAATTAGGTCGCTTCTTAAGTTACAAAGAACGAGAGATTCTAGGAAACGGTCGTTAATTAAAGGTTAAATTAAGGATGTCTGGTTCACCGGGTAATATGTGTACATAAATTTTTACGATGCGTGTATATAATTCTTTAAAAAAATTGTAAAAAAAACAGTATATACATAAAAAGTTACAACGTAAGGATTTGTGTATATACATAATTACTACAAGAAAACATATTTTATTACAAGATATGTAAGGATTTGCGTAGATACACAAATTACTACAAGATATACATAAATCATTTCAAATATTGTAAGAAAACGGTAGGTACATAATTCCTTACACGAGATCACCTAAGACAAAAGGGGCTCAACATATGGTAAGAATTTGTGTACATACATAATTTCCTACGAGAAAACATAATTTAGTACAAGTAATGTAAGGATTTGTGTAGGTACACAAATTAATACAAAATATACACAAATCCCTACAAAAGTTGTAAGGAAAACTGTAGCTATCAAATTTTTTACAAGAGATCAACAAGGCCAAAAGGGGCTCAACTTTGTGTAAGGATTTGTGTACATATATAATTTCCTACGCAAAAACATAGTTTAGTACAAGTAATGTAAGGATTTGTGTAGGTGCACAAATTACTAAAAAATATACACAAATCCCTACAAAAGTTGTAATGAAAATAGTAGGTACTGAATTCCTTATAGGAGATCAGCCAATACAAAATGAGCTCAACATAGGGTAAGAATTTGTGTACATACATAATTTCCTACGTAAAAATTTAATTTAGTACAAGTAATGTAAGAATTTATGTATGTAAAAAAAATTACTACAAGGTATACATAAATCCTTACAAATATTGTAAGAAAAACGGTAGGGATCGAATTCCATACACGATATCACCCAAGACAAAAAGGGCTAAACATAGAGTAAGAATTTGTGTACATACGTATTTTCTTACGAGAAAACATATTTTAGTACAAGTAATGTAAGGATTTGTGTAGGTACAAAAATTACTATAAAGTATACATAAATCCTTACAAATATTGTAAGAAAAGTTGTAGGTACCGAATTCCTTACACGAGATCACTCAAGATAAAAAGGACTTAACATAGGGTAAGGATTTGTGTACATACATAATTTCCTACGATAAAACATATTTTTTTACAAGAATTGTAAGGTTTTCAGTATGTACACAAATTACTACACCGAGTACATAATTCCTTATATAACTTGTAAGAAAAATGGTAAGTATGAGTTTCCTTACAACATATCACTTTAAGCAAAATTTGTAATTAGTGTAAGCAATGATTTCGAAAACCCTCACTTTCAGTATCAAAACCTGGTTGGCAGTTGTTTTTCGAAGCCACCCAATTAGTTTCAAAACCATAACTACCCCTCACATAGTTGCACAACGTGCAAACCCTAAAAAGTACCCAAATTTTTGAAACCTCTCACATTGTTACACAAGGTGCAAACCCTCACATAATTGCTTTTGGAAACCCCTCGCCTCTTGCCTATAAATCGAAAACCCTACAAATAATTTAAAAATTCATTCTCAAGTTTATTGTCTTAGTGTAGCAAAATTTCTCACGTCCTTGGGTTGCTTCATCGGCTTTTTCAATTTGTGAGGGTAAGTTTATCCAAAACTCATATTTAGCGAAACTTGAAAGGTGCTAAATTCATTATGTTCTTTTTTATGCTTAAAATCTTTAATATGATTAGAATGTTTTGGTTGCTTTAGTTTCATCAAGAGAATTTTATCAATATTCATACTTTTCGACTACCTACATATTTATGGGTATTTCGAAAATCATACAATTTTTTAAAAATTGATTGATTGATTTACGCTTCTACTTGTTTGTTATCTTGCAGGAGGGTTATAACGGATCATTCTAGGAATACCCTTAGAAAACTTAGTTTTTCTTGCCCACCAAGCATTTGATAACTTCCTAACCCAAAATATTCACCCTAAAATCTTTATTATTGTCATGGCTCCAAAAGCTAAACGTCCGCGTAGAAGGAACAAGAATCATATACCTATTAGAGCATTCATTCCATTATTAAGGTTATTATAATTACATAAACTAATTTAACTCACATTCTCACTATCATACTCTAGAATACAATCTCATGATCAAATTTCTAACTAATCTTTAACTTAAGGCCCCGTTTGTGGTTGCGTTTGACAACCCACACGATATTTTTAAGTGCTTTTACTTATTTTTTAGTGTTTTTGGTTGCTTTTGAAACTAGCTTTTCCACTCAAACCAAAAAGTTAGATTTTAGCTTCTTGGGTGGAAAAAACTAGTTTGAAAATAAAATTAGTTTTTACCCTTATTATTGAATTATAATTTAATGTACATTATGCATACATAATTGTAAAATAATATATATTTTATAATATTTATATTGAGAATAAAATTATCTTATTTGTAAGTGATATGTCTGTATATAATCTAGAATGTAGTTTATGTTTTCAAATTAAATTTTATAAAAAAATAAAATTTTTATTATAATTAAAATTGACTTATTTCATATATCATAACATTAACTATTTGAACATCACCCAAGTTTACTTTAACTTTTCAATATCATGTCTAAAATAGATATTTTATCTCCTTAAAATCACTTTTTGACATCAATGACAAACACTAACCAGCTTTTCAAAACTACTTTTCAATAGCTAGTTTGAAAATCACTTTTTTTTCACCGCACTTTTTAAAAGCAACCGCAAACTAAGCCTTAGTCACCTGATTAATTCATAAGATTATAATTATATATATGAGATAAGCATATTACAACCATTCGAATAGAAGCACTACAATTTTTTTTTATTTTATGACGAAACTTCTATATGACATTGTGAATAACGTCACAAAATATGTTATAAACGTGACAGTTTCTTATTTTCGTCACAATTAGTGAATAATGACATATCTTTTCTGACAATTTTAATAAATGTCACTATTTTTGTCGCTATATGTTTGGCACCTTAAAAGAAATTTGGAGAAAAATATTTCAATGACGTTTAGTCAAAACTGCGACATTATAAAATCATCACCAATTAAATGAAAATATTAGTGACGAATTATCATTTTATAACAATGCAATGTTAATTAGTGATGATGCAAATTCATCACGAATAAATTATATCTGTAACACTTTAATTTGTTATAATTTAGAAGAAAAGAAGATGACATTTTATTTTTGTTAAAAAAAATGTGTTACGGATTATAGTCTTGATCATCACTTAATTAGTTGATGTGTTGTTGGTTGAAATTCAAGTTATCTTCTTGGTACACTTGAAAATTATTTACTAAATAACCATATTTCTCTACACCAACATTTTTATTTGATAAACATTAAAAATGTCGATGAAAATTCAAATTTTTGTATCATATCTATGCATCGTACACGCATACACGTGGTTTAAAAAACAAAACACTCATTAAGTTTTCAAGGCTTATAAATCTTTCTTTGGTTAAGTACATACTAGAACACTAGTTCTTGTTATTTCAAGTGAGATATTGCTCATACCTCGTATTGTCTAAAGCATGACTCAAACCGAACAAATCTAATTAAAATTAGTAAAACTTTGCATTACATCAGATCTTTCCGGACAAGCTAAGGTATCACAAATATAAAGCATAAACATACTATAACACTAATATTATCCAGGCATATACTATTACTGAAATTATTGTTTAATTTTATTAATATCTATGAAGTTCCATTCATGTTTACTAACAAATGTAAGCTTTAGACAATGTCATATTAGCTTTTATGAATTGACGCTTTAAACTTTGATAATATCTTAATTGATAAATAAAAATAAATACTATTAAATAAATCACATTACAATATTCTTGGATGTATCCCTACCTTTTACATTAAAGTATCAGAATGTTCAATGCAAAAACATGGATGATGATAAACCACAATCGATGTTGATTAATGACAATAGCCTTTGTACAAACTCAAACTTATTTACCTTTTTCATGTGCTCTTTATTTGACAATGACGATGGGTGAACATCTTTGTGCAACATAAACCTATCATAAATTTTCATTTGATAAAGGAAGAACAAAAGGTAAAATCATATGTTGACTCCATTAACGACCAAAGACAACATTATCCTTTTGAGTACAAGAGATTGTTAAAAAAAATCAATTGGAGAAAATAAAAGTTTTACTTAACTTTACAATATTAATCAATAAGATCGAATCACAAAAATTAATAAAGGCTCTAGAATATTATGTTGAAAAAATGAGCATTATGTGCTAATAATAAAAGACATGTATCCATTAAAAGCATTAATAGGTGAGAATTTTTTTTGGCTAATAGCTTTAGCAATCATCTATTCACCAACAATAAGAGTAGAAATCAGAAGTCACATAATTTGAGCAAGATTGATGAGTCAAATGATCACTTCTAAAGCTACAATAGGTAAACAATAAGAATTTATGCCGGTCAAAATTAAAAGTGTTAAAAAACGGTCATAAGTTGAGTGATAATAGAATAATAATGATGAATAAGAAGAGGAAAAAATTCATTAATTCAGTTTCAATAACACTTATTTATCAATTCTAACAATCTTTCAAAATAAAAAAAAAATCATGCCTAACAATAGACCTAAAAAACAGTTAGTACATACCCCATAACCAGCTTCAAGGTGATGCTCCTCATCGATATGGAAGCACAAACTAAGTAAATTAATACATACCTGTTACCACGGTCAATAAAACTTATTTAATAACGTCATAAAATTAAATTACAACACTTACATAATAAAAAATAAATAAACCCATAACCTGAACAACTTCAATAGTCATTGTCACATATTTCATGCTGAAACATCATAGCTACAAAATATGTTCAATGTCAGTATCATATTCATCAAGTTCAATTTCACCCCGTTCATTGTTATCTTCACTCTTTTGATCAGAATTAATCAAAATATTCATATTATCTACAATCTCACAGTTAATAATATTTGCAGCAATATCATCCATATGTAGAGATACATTTTCTGAAATTTGCATGTTTGTATTACAGTAATAAGTTTCAAATTCTTCATCTACATTAGAAACTTCATCATTTTCAACAACATGCATCTCTGAAACATCATATAAATACCTATGATGAAATTTTTGCACCACTCTCCAATTTTTCCCTAACTTAGTATCATGCAAATAAAAAGTTTACTTTGCTTGTACTGACAAAATAAAATGGTCACTATCATACCAACATTTTTTAATATTGATACTTAGTAAATGACTATCTTTATAAATTCTCTTCTTTTTATTACCCAAGTCAAACCACTTGCACTTGAACAAAATAACCTTATAACTTTTGACATAATTTAATTGAATAATATCAGTAAAAACACCATAAAAATTGATTTGATCCTCTTCATGATTGCCTTCAACCATCACTCCACTATTTTGGCTTGTCAAATGTTCATCGCACGCTTTTGTATGAAACCTAACCCCATTAACAATGTAATCTGTGTACTTTTGAGCACATTTGTCAAAACCATAAGCTAAAGAAAGTAATTCATCAGATATTTCTTCTGAATCTTTATTGGTAACCTATAATTTAAGAAAAAAAGACAAATTATAATTGATATTTTACACGATATAAAAAAAATATTTATAAATACATATACTTATATAATTTCTAAACCATAAGGGAAATTCCGCTCTATATCTTTCTTCAATAGACAATGTACTTTGCAATTGAACCTCCATTTTATGTTTTCTATGACAATAAACATAAGTTAAATCATATTAAAAGTAAAACTTATTTGAATGATTAGATAATAATATTAATACTTACTTCATATATGGTTCAACTTATCCCAATTTGTTAGTACATACCATTGCATCATTTCAAACTCTTGGTCAGACAATAACTCATATTTTGTAGATCCGAAAGGGAGAAAACTTCCTGAAAAAAAATAAGAAACTCGGATTATGAAATTCTTTCACCCTATCACCATCAGCATTTCTATCTTCTCGATTAAATTTTGTCTCGATCCCAGAGAGATACATAGAGCAAAAAGTTAAATATTCGGTAGAAATATATGCCTCTGCTATACATCCTTTTGGACGAGCCTTGTTCCGTGTATATGTCTTGAGCTTACCTAAGAACCTATTATACACAAAAAATCTATTATGTAAAAACAAATTTATGATATTTTTAATTTAACTGAAAAATAAAAATTATAGAATTACCTCTCAATAGGATACATCCATCGATAGTGCATAGGTTCCCCAAGCATGACTTCGTTATGTAAAAGTACAACCAAATGGACCATCACATCAAAAAAATTGGGAGGAAAATTTTTTCTGCAACTTACACAAAATTATGACACTATTTTTTTGTAAGTCTTATGCTTCTTTCTTCTTTATTGTCTTGCAACATAATCTTAAAAAATGTTTTCAAGTTCATCCAAGGCTTGAAACACATCTTTTGGTACAAAATCTCGAATGGCAACTGGAATCAATCTTTGTAAAAGAATATGACAATCATGACTCTTCAACACTGAAATCTTTCCATCATTTATGTTAACACATTGTGAGGTGTTTGATACATATTTATCAGGAAATTTTACTGATTTTAGAAAACAACATAATTTTTTCCTTTCCTCCTTTTCCAAGGTGTAGCTTGCTGGAGGTATCAAGTAAGAACCATCTTCCATTTTTTTCAAATGTAGTTCTTTCTTAATTTTCATGTGCTCAAGATCTAATCTCGCATTTATAGTATCTTTTGTTTTCCTTTCAATGTTCAACATTGTTCCTAAAATGTTATCACAAATGTTTTTCTCAATATGCATGTCATCTAAATTATGTCGTAACTTCATTGTTTTCTAATAAAGCAATTAAAAGAAAGTGCTTTTCTTAGTCCAATTCAACACTTGGGGTATGCTTTCTCTTCATTTATTTGGATGTTTCCCAAAACCATTCTTTTGAAGGCCATTTAATTGTTGTAACAACTCAGTCCCCGATAAATCTTTTGGTTTTAATCTATTTTCCACCTTACCATCAAACATTCTACTTTTTCTCTAAACATGATCATGAGGCAGAAAACGAAGATGAAATATGTAGCATATCTTATTTCTTAACTTTTTTGATGGAGCATCCTCGTTACAAATGGGACAAGCCAAATATTCTTTTTTACTCCAACCTGATAAATCTTCATAAGCAGAAAAATTATTTATAGTCCAAAGAACAGTTGCATACATTTGAAAATACTCATTCTTATAAGCATCATACGTCCATACTTCATTCTCCCATAAATCGTTTAATTCATCTATCAATGGTCTTAAATAAACATCAATATCATTTCCTGGAGATTTTCGTCTAGGGATAAGTAAAGACGTCATCATGAAAGGTTCTTTCATAGATTTCTAAGGTGAAAGATTATACGACATAATAATAATTGACCATATACTATAAGTAGAACTCATAATCCTGAATAGATTGAATCCATCAGTTGCTAGGCCAAGTCTAACATTTTAAGGACCACATGCAAACTAATGATTCTCCTTATTGAACTCTTTCCAAGCATCTCCATCTGTTGGATGCCTTAATATATCATTATCAACAGGTTTTTCTGCATGCCATCGCATATCTTGTGTTGTACTCTTTTTCATAAATAATCGTTGGAGCCTTGATTTTAGTGAAAAATAACGTCAGACTTTTCATGGTATTTTCTTCTCAACAACCTTCCACCGTGATGTTCCACATTTTAAACAATTTTGTCTATTTGAAAACTCCCTCCAAAATAGAACAGAATCATATTCGCATGCATGAATAAGAATGTAACTAAGTCTTATGTCTCTCAAAGTTTTGACTGCCTCGTAATATGATGTTGGAATTGTACTATTGGGAAAAACCTTTCTTAGTAGTCTCAAGATCATATTTATTGCTTTGTTGGTCATTTGACAATAAGTTTTGATGTGCAACAATTTGACAATAAAAGTCAATTTAGACATGCTTGAGTAACCACGTAATAACATTTGTTGTGCATCATTCAACAATTTGCTAAATTTTTTAGCTTCTTCTTCACGTTCACCGAAAATAAAACCATGATTTGTTTTATCTGCATCAAATATGGGGAACATATCTTCTAATAAATTATTTACTCCACCATCTAAGAATTCAACATTATGAGCTATCTCATCATATGGAGTACCACCTCCAACAGAGAAATCAAATTGCTCACCATGATAAATCCATTTGGCATAACTTTCTGATATACCTTTTAAAAGTAAATGATCTTCCACCTTATTTTAAGATCTACAACATACATTATGCTCTCCCAACAATGACATCAAATTTCACATTATGTTCCCATATTACTTTTAACAAATACCATGAAAGTTGGAACTCCTACAACATAGTTCGTAGAATATTTAGATTCCATCATCCAACTTTTATTCATGATGTTAATTTTTTCTAATTCAATTTAAAAAATATAATGTTAATAAAAATTTAAGTTCAAATAGTTTAATGAAAAAATACACATGATCATATCAAGTTTAAAACAACATGAGCATACGTGCAAAATTTCAATTAATATTTCAAGTATCTGAAAACAATATAAGCATATATACAAAATTCTGTCAATTTACTTGATAAAAACAAATGTATGAATGCCAATCAAATTACCAAATGTACTTCTAATTATTAGAATCAAAAAATATTTTAATTGTCCATTTTCTATACTCGATAGCTACATGTTTTTTTTTCTCACAAGCAACTGTCCGAGTCTTGTCCTTTCAATTTAAATTGATTAATTCAATTTCTAATAAGCTTTTCACCATGCCATTACCACACTTCAACCGATGTCCTTTATTTTCATTTCAAATAATTCAATTATTTCTCACCTAATTAGCTTACTATGAATCTATATATTGAGACTTTAAGTTTTGGACAAAATTTTTTTTCACCATCAATGTCAAACTTTAAGTTGTTAACATGATTTTTGCATACACATGAAATAATCTGATATGAGTGAACCTTCTCATGTTAACATCAAATTTCAACTAATAAAACCAATCATATTTTCTTGCACAAGTTGTTAACATCAAGTTTTAACTAAAACTGTCTTTTCTTGCACAAACAATGTTTCTATATTTTAAGTTAAACAAATCTTTTCTATCTCTGATGTAATAGGTAAACAATTTAAAATCAACATTAGATGGTTTATACACTCTTTTTATTCAAATAATAAAACCAATGATAATGAATAATTATCCTTTTTTGGGTGGAACTGATTAACTCAAACTATAACACCGAAAACAAATAACATAAAATTTTAATTAATACATATAACTTGGTTTAATTCTAACCATACACTGAAACAAAAAAAAGTAAAAAACTTTTTATAAAGAAACTAGCAGAAAAAAAGTGAAACGAAAAAAGAAGCAAAGTGAAACGAAATAATACAAGCAAGGTGAAGAATGGATGCACAGACCCGGTGAAGACCAGGCAAGCTTAAAGGATTGCACAAATCAAAACCTCCAATTAAACGAAACACCAGATAGCAGACAAAAAGGTGAAGAATAGTTAACAAATACGAAAGCACTGCAAGAACAACTCTTCAATTAAAGAAATCACCGGCCAACAAGTTGAAGATGTAAGAACAGAAAATATTTTAATTTTTCATTCGATCTTGAAGTCTAAAAAATACCAAAAATATTTCAATTAGCTTATCCACATGTCATATATTCAAATATTGCATAAAAGATACTGCAATCGACTCTTAAAATATAAAAATAAAAATTGACTATTCAAAAAGCATGTTTTACCATAGCCCTAACTTTCGAGCAATCTCATATGACCAAATACATTAACTCAATCATAAAAAATTAATGTCACATATTGTAAATCATTGGCGTACAAGTCTGTAACATGTGATATTTTTATCTCATGCATCTCCAAGTTGTGTGTACTCTTTTCCTCCGTGTAAGGTTATAGAAGTTTTTAATGAGACAATCAAATTGGATCACGATCATTTATAAACCACTTTTGTGGTATTCTAAATTAATATGAAAAATATTGTTGAGCAAAAAATAAAATAGTAAACAATCAACTTTTTTTTAATAAAAAGTTATACAAAGTTGGTATGTGTATTAAAAATATTCTTTAAATTATTTAAAGGGTTTTATTTTGATGCACAAGCTGTGTAAATTTTTTTTTACACAATCCTTTTATAAAATTTAAAATCTAAATCACAAACCCTAGCAACGTAAACCCTAAACCCTAAGCCCTAAACCCTAAACTCTAAATTCTAACCATAAACCTTAAATTATATACCCTACATACTAAACCCCTAAACCCTAACATAAAACCCTAAACCCTAAAATTAAAGGTCTTGTGTAAACTAAAGTTTACACAAGCTTGTACATCAAAGTATTTTCCTTATTTAAAAAGGTGTTTATTTATCAACGGGGTTGGTCCAAGTGGTAAGCATCTTGGTTCTGTTTAAGCGGGTCTCTAGTTCGAGGAGTTGCGTATGCAAAAAACCCCGTTGAGAGACTCATCCACCAAAGTCAGGTGTACAACACGAGTCGATCTAGATTAATTAGGGCGAAATCTTAAAAACCAGAAGGGCAACCAAAAAAGGTGCTCATTTTTTTTTAAAATTAGATGGTTTATATAAATGAATTGAGGAAACAGGAGATACATGTAAACATATAGCCTACCACAGGCAACCACAACCCCAACTCCCCAGAAATAGCTTTCCAAACAAACAAAGCTAACCAACAAACCATCTAACACAGAACCTAAAACAAATGGAGTGCATCTTTAATGCGCATAGAAATAAACTCCAAAGAACAAACTGTGAAAAACCATACCCACCACTAACAGCTAACAAATACTTGTAAAAGGTACCATCCAAATTACTACAGCTGATTCAAACAGATCCGGTCCCGAACAGAGGTTGATGTAGTAATTGGCGGGGCTTCTTCAATCCAAATTTGAGCATAATCGACACCCTGTCCTTCTTTAGCCAGAACGTGGGCAGCATTATTGGCTTCTCGGTGGACAAAACCGAAACAAATATCCCCAAACTCCTTGTCTTTCTCCTTTATATCATGGACAATAGGGCTTATAGGAGAGTTATCTGGTGTCATGCTATTAATTCTTTTGATGACTGTTAGTGAATCACCCTCAAATTCAACTTTGTGAAACCCCAACTCCCTTGCAACTGTAACGACATTCCAGCATGCTAGGGCTTCAGCAACAAAAGCATTATGAACGTGCCAGTGAGGAAAAGTACATGATGCCATGATTAGACCAATATTATTTCGGAACAAGATACCTGAAATAGCTTCATTTCTTCCTGCATCATATGATGAGTCAAAATTGCACTTTATAACATCCTCTACTGGAGGAATCCATCTTGTTTGTCTAACAGCAATACCTTGAGTTTGAACAGGAGCCACAGACTCATTTTCAAGGATGAAAGCTTGGATAAAAGAATAAGGAATCATCCACTGAAAGCACTCCCCCATCATGCACTAACTTATTACGAGCATACCACACCGCCCAAAAAGTGACCATCAAAGCAATCCTTTTCCTTTCATTCGAAACACTGAATTCATGAGCCACCCATATTTTCCAGTCTAGGCTTTCATTATTATCTGAGAAGTGAATACCTTGCCTGTTAAGCAACTGTTGCACAAAAGAGCAGTCCCTCATTAAGTGTCCAACATCTTCAGACGAGAGATGACATAATGGGCAAATATTTCTAACGTTCAATCTACGAGACTGCAGGTTAGAAAACGTAGGTAAAAAATTATGAGCAATCTTCCACAATGTTATCTTGACTTTCGATGGCAAATTAACAGCCCACAAGCTCTTATAGAAAGCTTTCAGAACCAACGTATTGGAGTTGAGGGTTGAATCATTCGAAGAATATAGTTGTTCATGCAAAAGACGATATCCACTCTTCACAGAATAATTCCCCAATCCATCATACCTCAAGACGATTATATCACTACACCCAGCTTTCGACAGAGGGATAGATAGTATTCTATTAGCTATGTCCTCATCAAATAGTGAATGTATTATATCCGACTTCCATGACATACTGACTGGGTCTATAAGATTAGAAACATATGAGTAGTTAACATCTATATCATGATTTCGGATCCTTCCCTCTCCTAAGCCTGGTAACCAAGGATCATTCCAAATGTTCACCTTGAGACCGTCACCTATACGCCAGCCAAACCCCCTCTCTATTAAACCCTTAGCACTCCAAAGACTTCTCCAAACATAAGATGGGTTAGAACCCAGATTAGAAGAAAGAAAATCTGTACCAGGGTAATAGCGAGCTTTAAGAACTTTTGCAAGAAAACTATGAGGCTGTTTAATTAACTTCCAACCATGCTTCGCAAGCAATGATATATTGAACTGTGATAAGTCCCAAAAACCTAATCCACCACATGACTTGGGGCGAGCCAATTGCGACCATGGGCACCAATGAATACCTTTACAAGAGCCTTGGTTTCTCTACCAGAATGCTGCCATAATTTGTTCCATTTGACGACATAGGGATATCGGGAAGAGGAAACACTGCATCGCGTAGAGTGGAATGGCATGCAACACACTTTTAATTAACACTTCCTTACCTCCCAATGACAAGAATCTCACTCCCCAACTGCCTGTTTTTTTGTTGAACCGATCCAAATAATATTGGAATGCCTCTCTTTTACTTCTCCCCACCATGATAGGTAGACCGAGATAGGATTCTGGATTGGTCGAGATACGCACTTCTAATAAGGAACCAATTTGGTCTTTTAGTAATGGGTTGACATTTGAACTAAAATAGAGCAGGCATTTAGCAAAGTTAATTCTTTGTCCTGAAGCATCACAATATAAAGTAAGAACATTCTTCATATTAGCAGCAGATGCAACTGTTGCTTCGCCAAAAAGAACGCTATCATCAGCAAATAGTAAATGGCCAACCTCCAGGCGTTCCCTACCAACTGTGACTCCCTTGATGCTCTTTATATTATTTGCATGATTCAACAAAGCCGATAAGCCTTCAGCACACACAATGAAAAGGTAAGGGCTCAGGGGATCACCTTGTCTAAGTCCACGCGAAGGTTTGAATTTCCTACCATTTGAACCATTTAAAGATACTGAATAGGTTATTGAACGCACACAATTCATGATCAAGGTCACCCATCTTGCTGCAAATCCCATCTTTAGCAACATGCCCTCCAAAAAAGTCCACTCTACTCTATCATAAGCTTTACTTAGATCAACCTTCAGGGAAAAGAACCCTTGCTTTCCTACACGTTTCTTATGCATTACATTCAAAACTTCATAGGCTATAATTACATTGTCCGATATTTGTCGACCAGGAATGAACGCTCCTTGTGCTTTATCTATGCAACTATCCAAGATCGGGGCCATTCTAGAAGCCAGCACCTTTGAAACAATTTTATATAATACGTTACAAAGGCTTATTGGCCTAAAATCTGAGACTAGTTCAGGTTTATTGCCCTTCGGAATTAACACAATTTGGGTCTCATAAATTAACTCCATGTTACATACCCCATTCAGGACAGACAAGCAAAACGATGTAATTTCTTCACCAATTACATGCCAATAGTGCTGGAAAAAGAGAGCAGAATATCCGTCTACCCCAGAAGCTTTTAATGGTGCCATATCCTTCACCGCACGATACACTTCATCAGCTGAAAAAGGAGCTAATAACATATCATTCATAGCTTCTGTCACCTTAGGATTTACGCGATCAAAAATAACAGAACCATTGCTCGGTGAAGATGATTGAAACAGATCCTGGAAAAAGGCAGTCGCTAGATCAAGCATATCTTGATCACTTGTGAGCCATTCACCAGCTGAATTATATAGCCCTTTCACCACGTTTCTTTGCTTTCGATAAGTAGCATGGTTATGAAAGAAAGGGGGTATTTTTATCCCCATGCTTCAGCCAATTGGAGCGAGACCGTTGTTCCCAAAATAATTCTTCTTTATCGGCTTCCAGATTCAAATCCAATTTAACCTCAATCAATTCTTGAAGCATTTCCTCGTCAGGATCAGCCATGGATAGTTCATTTAGTCTCCTCTGGAGATCATTCTTTCGAGCATGTGATTGCCTTTTATTAGCACGCCCCCAACTAGCTAACAACTTGCCCAAACTACAAAGTTTGTCTGGGATTAACTCAGTTGAAGTACCCCAATGATTCCTGACCATCTGATCCACCTCTCCCTCAAAGGTCCAATTGGCATCAAAACGAAATGGTACCTCTCTAGTCCCTGATCGATGCAGCAAATGCCCTTCCAAGTCGATAAGCAACGGGCAATGATCCGAGATAGAATGTCCTAGATGAGATACAGAATGTGCAGGGAACATACTCCACCAACTTGGGTTAGCAACAGCCCTATCCAAGCGCTCTCAGATATTATTCTCCGGCAAACGTCCCCTTTCCCATGTATACCATACACCATGAAAGCCTAGATCTCCAAGGTCACAGTTATCCAAAACCTCTCGAAAGCCAGCCATATTACGCTCCAATCGCAACCTGCCTCCTTGCTTCTCGAATGAGTAGGCAATTTCGTTGAAGTCACCGGCCACCAACCATGGTAAGGAATCGTATGTTTTCAGTTGGCGTAACAAAGCCCATGATTCTGTACGTTGCTGCTTAATTGGGTTTCCATAAAACCCTGTAAACCGCCACACCATATCATCACTTTCTTTAATCACAGCATCTATATGACTACTGGAATAGCTCTTCAACGTAACATCGATATCAGGTTTCCACCCCAAGGATAAACCACCCCGAGATCCCAATACCGGCACCTCTATTCCAAATAAAAAACCACAACTTCGACGAACTCTTTCCATTCTCCTCACATTTAATTTTGTTTCCATGAGAAACAAAATACGGGGATTACAACCTCTCAATGAATTCCTGAGACGGCGTACTGCTTGTGGCTTCCCCAACCCACAGACATTCCAACAAACCAACTTTATGGCTGCCGGCTGCCCTGCTTAGCAGAGCCAGCCGAAATTTCATTCCTTGTAAGAGCTACATCAGAAGCATTCACACACGATGTAGAAGGATCCTCCCCAGCACGACGTTGTCTTTTGTTCCCGTCCACCACGTGCAGTGGACTTTCCTCAGCATCTGAACCCAAGTCCATCTGTCCACCAACCATTGGGCCATTCTCATTATTAGACGGGTCCACAACAAAATTCCCACGTGCTGCATGAACTTGCTGAAAACCTGCTTTCAACTGGGCATGTGTTTGTAACTGCCCATGCACGTTATTAGCAGCATGTAACTCCACTAACACTACACTAGAAACTTCCTCACGTAACCACCTGCTCGGCGCCGACACTCCTCTTCTTGCCGGAGCACGGATGGAAAGATCCCACCCAAATACCACCTCTTTCGGATCAAGAGAGAGCCGCAGTGGGCAAAAGCTTTCACCGTGGCCAAGTTTGCCACAAATAAAACAAAATAGGGCGATCTTTTCATATTGAAAATGAACATAAACACCTCGATCCTTCCCTAGCAAAACCTTTTTCTTTCTCTTCAATGGAAGGGTAGTATTTAACTCAACCCTGATCGGCATATATTTCTTCCTTCCCGACACTACTAGCGTAGCATCATAGTCAAGAAAGCTCCATATGAAATTTCCGAACTGGCGAGCCATCTGCTCCGACATCAATCCCGCAGGCAAATCATGTACTTGCACCCAAAATGGTACATTGTCGAGAGGGACCTGTAGGGGATCCTCCCCATTGGCCAGCCTGCGAATGATAAGCAGGTGATTGTTAAAAAACCAGGGGCAGCCATCCAGCACCCGGACCATATCCACCTCATTAAAGAACTTGAAACAAATCCTCTTTTCCCCGATGTCTGTTATTGAGATGCCGCCTAATGGATGCCATAAATCAGCCAACGTGTTCCTCATAGATAAGAAGTGCACCACACTTAAAGTGAGAAATCGACCAACTAAACACATAGCATATTCATCTATCTCCTCAACTATTTCAGGTGGGACCTCAATGGCTTCATCCTCTCCATCATCAATCGATAAAGCATCTAAATTGTTTTCCATAATATAAACTGAGAAATCCTAAACACAAAGAAACCCAGAATAGCAGGGACGAAAGACGACGTGCAAAGATGCAGACGAACGGCGTGTAAAGGTGCAGACTATTTTTATGTGCTTCTCTTTTTTATACTACCATTTTATAGTTAATGTAAGTATATTGATGGAAGAAAATCTAGTTTGATTAAGATGAATGTTTTCGAAACCTAATCATTGCTATATAAGAAAATATAATTTCAAAAATATATGAATTATATAGTTTAATGTGGAAACCAAATTTGCATTTTGATATCTGAATGGAGTAATCGATTTAGGAAGATGTAATAAGCTTATATAGTATTCAAAAAAAAGGTGCTCATTTAAAATTATATAAAGTTTTATGTTTTAATATATTTTTTCTTAATAAATTTAATGACATACAGTACAAAAACCGCCACATTTAGTAATTGGAGGCAAATTTTTTCATATTGTGAAAAATATATTTAGATACATTGGTGGTAAATCTTATTTTCCATCATATATAAATTTTTGTTTTTCTTAATCAAGACTCCACTACATAAATTCGTATGTATATTACGAATTGATTTAAAGTTAACAAGATTATTATAAAGTAATTGGAATAGAAAATTCCGCACTTTCTATTCGACTCTTTATTCTATTTTTGATCTTTTCGTTTTACTTTAGATTCGAGTTCCAAAAATAGGTTCGTTAAATTTAATTTTAGTCGACGAGCTTTTTCAAGCTACCTATTGGTGTTGTTTTTCTATGTTTTGTTTTTTCCCTTACCCTGAAGGTAACTGAGATCATATAACTTTATAAATTCTTATTATATTGTTGACGGTACCTTATTAGTAGTTGGCTAAAATCCCACTAGATAATTGACAGAAATCCAGTTGTGTGTTAGTCGATGAAAAGCGCAAGGAATCTAATTACGTTATTTTCTCAGCATTTTATTTAAATTTTCCAGCGTTTAATTATTTGTAGTAGTTTTGATCAATTTTAATTTGTAGATCATTAATTTTTTCAGTGTTTGATTATTTGCTTACTAAAGTTCTTTATAATCTGGATCTTTTCGATTTGTTCCACTCAAGTTTTTTAGATACGTGATGATCAATGTTGGAAAAATTTGATAATTTTGGAGCTTTGAATAAGAAATTGATTCAAATGTTGTTGAGGAAAATGTGGAACCAATTGTTGGTTCGTAAATGTGCAAACTTGCACGACGTGGGTAACGCAAATGTCTGAACCGGTCTTGTCCTTCGTGGGCTTGCAAATATTTTGACCCAAATTTGAAATGAATTTTCCTCAAATAAAATCATAAATTTGCCAAATTTTATCTTGGAATTAAAAGGGTAAATATTGGAAGTTACCTTTAATTCAGATAATAATTTTGGAAATTGCTTTATAGGAGAATCAATTGATTCTCAATATTAAATGCTCCATTAGGTCAAAATTTCCACTTATACCCTCATGACAATCCTATAAATAGGGAGTAAAGCTTTTAGGTTTACAACGAACAAAAATCACAGAAATTTTTTATTGTTTTACTCTGTGGATTTTACAAGTTGTTTTCGGTGATAGGCGAAGGCAAGGGTCGGTTCGTGATCTCCATAGTAGTACAATTGCGGCTGATCTTATGTTGTTGTATCCTGGGTGACAGACGGCCAATGAACTCGAGCACCATAAGAGTGGCCAAAAATCTGTCTTAAGGAAACTACGTTCGTGCAAGCCTCAACACGTTTCTTTTGGTTCCAAATCGGTTTGATTTATATATTGTTGTATTGTTCTTAATTTCGCACTGTTTGTTTAAATAATATTATTTATTCTTGGATTAACACTTATGTTCTAACAATATTAAGACATATTCTCAGTTTTAATCCAAGACGAACAAATTATTGTATCTAAAGCAATGATTTACACGATGAGGAAATTTTCACGCATAGAAAAAAGAAAGCCTAATGTTGTTATTTGTGATTTACATGCGTGCCTTTTCCATAACCTTCATATGTCTTTAAACTAAAGTGGCCAATTATTTCATATTTGGTATTTGACCTTTTTTTCTTGTCTTCAAAGCTTTTGGTGCCCGTAAATGCTCAAAGACATCTCAACGATTTTCATGGCAGTGAATGCCCAAAGACAAGAAACGTTGAGATCACCAACACCACTGATCTAACACAATGCAAGCGGTTTTCTTGAGATAGAATATTTGGATATTCGATTAGTAAGGTAATTTAAATATTCTTTAATAAGTTTTCTTGTAAATATGACACTTTTAAAACCATAAATTATGGTATTATTAAGGTAATATTCCATATAAATTTTTTGACTTTTAATATGATATGTTTTATGTCATAATTAAACTTTTTTGACACTGTTAAGGTAATAATGAAATATTCCTTAAATTTTTTGACATTAATATTTAATACTAATAAATATGACATTCAATATGAAAATATGATAATTTTATAACCTTATATGCAAACCTTTCTTGGAATGGAAATAAAAACTTTAAATACATGTTTGCATTTATTGTTAAGATAAAGTTTTAAATTTGGTAATATTTTGGTAATATTATTATGATAATGTTACCTTATAATGTGGACATTTTAAATATGGCTTGTATATAAACTAAACTTTGTCTCATTTTTTGTTTTAATTGTGATTTTTAATATTTTTGGAAATTATGTGGATTTTATTTCGTACTAACAATTTCTTTTGAGAAATTTTATAGATAGAAATATGATATCCAGGCGAAGTCATGTTTTGTTTTGGAAATAAAAGATCTCGTAAATAATTTGTTTCGGGAATTTAATTCCTGCCGTTTTAACGAGTTTACTTAATCTTCCAAACAAGAAATGAAATTAAAATCAAAGGATTAATTCCTTTTGATTTCTGTTGGTTAAACAGAATTAAGTTGGATTGATATCTCTGTTGTTTAACATAAGATATAATAGAAATAAACTACTAAATTAGAATATTGTGTTGATTCTAATTTTAGAAAAGAAAATAAATCATTGAATTTATTTTTAAGGGAATCTTGTATGATTCTAACGTTGCAAGGAAAAATAAATTATTGAATTTATTTCTGTAAGAATCAAGTATGATTCAATTTTTGTAAAATGAAATAAATCATTAAATTTATTTCTATGCTAGAATCATGCGTTGATTCTAACTTGTTAAGAAAAATAAATCATTGAATTTATTTCCGTAAGAATCAAGTATGATTCAATTTTTGTAAAAAGAAAAAAATCATTAAATTTATTTCTATGCTAGAATCACGCGTTGATTCTAACTTTTTAAGAAAAATAAATCATTGAATTTATTTCCGTAAGAATCAAATATGATTAAATTTGTGTAAAAGGAAATAAATCATTAAATTTATTTCTGTACTAGAATCATGCGTTGATTCTAACTTGTTAAGAAAAATAAATCATTGAATTTATTTCCGTAAGAATCAAATATGATTCAATTTGTGTAAAAGGAAATAAACCATTAAATTTATTTCTGTACTAGAATCATGTGTTGATTCTAACTTGTTAAGGGAAATAAATCGTTGGATTTAATTTCGTGAGAATCTAGAATGATTCAACCTTGAAATAAATTGGTGAATTTATTTTGGAAAGAGAAATAACTTAAAGTTATTATTTCTTAAAGAATCAAGTATAATTCTATTTTAGAAATAAATCGGTGAATTTATTTTGAAAATAACATTGGTTACTAAATTCCGACTAAGGTCTCGAATCAAAGCATAGAAGAATTTGGTTCTCTATGTTAAAATTAAATTCTTAAAGCATATTTTGATGCATGCTATGAAATGCACAATGTTTAAAAATGGCTAAAGAATCGAGAGGGTCGTTGGACCATAAATGAAAGATTTCAAATTGTTGTGAATCAAAGGTAGTGATTTCGATTGATCATCCATGCTTGGAATGATTTCAAGAATAGAATCCATAAACGGCGATTGAAAGAAAATTTAAAAATGCATGTCTAGGATTGGTTCTTTGAGAGACTTGGTATTTAAGCGTGCCTAGTGCACCACCTCTCTTTCATAAGTTACCTACCTGGTGCATTGTTTATTATTATTCTTTCTATTAATGTCGTGTGATCTTTTGTTTGGGGTTTAGTTTACTAAATCTCCATCGTCTAACAAAAGTTAGAAATTATGTTTCTGTTTCTGATTTTAGTCTTGACTTAATTCCCGACGTTTAACAGATGCTTGGTTTTGGATTGTGTCTATGTGACACAATGGAAAAATCAGTGAAATTTATTGGAAAGAATTTCAAACATGGCAACAAAAGATGTTGCATAATTGACCATGATAAACCTTGTTAAATATATGAAGGATGATCCTCCTATTATTAGAGAGGATAAGGTAAATTTTGTTACCATCTTCAAATGTTACTAAGGTAAATATTGCTAAGACAAATATTATCACGACAAATGTAGTGGAAGTCAAAAACGACTTCAAACCGTAAATTAGACGGTGTGTTCAAGAAGCAAAATTTCATGAAAAAAATGCTTC
Source organism: Hibiscus trionum (assembly GCA_030270665.1). Lineage (NCBI taxonomy): Eukaryota > Viridiplantae > Streptophyta > Magnoliopsida > Malvales > Malvaceae > Hibiscus > Hibiscus trionum. The sequence continues at coordinate 74,339,283 of BSYR01000010.1, read as the reverse complement.
AATTGCCATAAGATGGGAACAAGTCTTCGGACTATAGACTTCCAAACGAGGGCAATGTTATTGCCATAACAATTGATATGGCAACATATTGGTTGAAGAAATATGTTTATTACCTTCATTGATGATAGCACTAAAATAATGTAAAGATGAAGCTATAGTGAAAATTGTTCTCTATGAGCATGATGTTGAATCCCAAACTTAATTAAAGGTTTAAAATGGGGAGAAGCTCTATATGAGTAACGTTGGTACTATAATGTGCCTAACATGTGGGGGAAGCTGTTCTATAAGCTAATTACCTTTTAAGCAAGATTTCCCATAATTAAAGAGACTAGACACCATATAAGTTATGGAAAGTAATTAAACCTTCCTACAACTACTTGAAAATGTGGGAGTGTCTTGCAAAGGTAATGATCTCATTACTAAAGTAACTGAGAATAGATCCCTAAAAATGGTGGATTGTATTTTCATTGGCTATATAAAACATAACAATGTATATCGATTTCTTGTGTATGAATCGAAGAACCCTGAGATTCACAAGCATACGATAATGGAAGCAAATGATGTCTTTTCTTTGAAAATGTATTCCCTTGTAAAGCTAGGGAAGTTGGTCAAAGTTCAATGAAACGAACTTCGGAGATTATCGATAAAGATGATTCAAATGATCAACAAGGGTTTGAGCTTGAAATAGAGCCACAAAGAAGTAAACGAGCAAGGGTAGAAAATTCTTTGGATCATTTTTCTAAACTTTATGCTAGAGGTTGAATCTCAAACGTATAATGATGTTATACATTCATCTGAAGGCATCTTATGGAAGGATTTCATTAAGAGTGAAATTGATTCCATCATGCAAAACCATACGTGGGGAATTAGTGGATCTTCCTCCGTGAATTAAACCACTAAGTTTTGAATGTATTTTCAAACAGAAAATGGAAGCATATGAAACAATTGATAAGTATAAGGCCAGATTGGTGATAAAAGGTTATCGGATGCCTTGACTATTTCGATACATACCCTCATGTATCAAGGATAACCTCCATAAGTATGATACTTACAATTGTCACTTTGCGGAATCTAGATGTACATCGAATAGATGTTAAAAGAACTTTTCTAAATGGAGATCTTGATGAAGAAATATACATGGAACAACCTGAGGGTTATGTAGTTTCAAGTCAAGAGAGAAAAGTATGTAGATTGGTGAAGTCCTTGTATAGACTTAAACAAGCACCAAAGTAAAGACATGAGAAGTTCGATAATGTCATGATGACAAATGACTTCAAGATAAATGAGTGTGACAAATGTGTATATGTCAAAACTACTAACATTGGATATATTATTCTATGTTTTTATGTTAATAACATATTCATTGTTGGAAGCAACAATAAAATGGCAAACGTACCAAAGACTTGTCAAATTCAAGATTGAAATGAAAAATATAAGATTAACATATTTGATTTTGGGCATCCAAATCAAACGGTCACTTGAAGGTCTCATATTGACGTAGTCACACTACGCGGACAAGAGAAGTTTGGCAAGAATGTTTCCGGCATAGCCAGAACTCCAATAAATACATGCCAACTTTTGTCTAAGAACAAAGACCAAAGTGTTGACCAAGTAGATTCAATAGACCAGATATTGTTTCTAATGTGAGAAGTTCAATTAGATTCACAAGCAATTCAAGTGAAAATCACTAGAAAGCAATTGTGAGAGTATTGAGATATCTTAGATATACTCGAGATTATGAATTGCATTATTCCAGAGATCCTACTATTTAGAAGAATACTCCGATGCGATTGGATATCTGATATTCAAGATATCAAAGGCACAAGTGGATATGTCTTCACTTTGGGAGGAGGAACTGTGTCATGAAAATCCTTAAGAAAATGATTATAATCAAATCCATAATAGAATTTGAGTTGTAGTTCTAGACAAGTCTAGAAAAGAAGTCGAATGGCTTCAGAAATTTCTTGAAGGATATTCCTGAACGACCAAAGCCAATGCCCACAATCGGTAGAGCGCAGAGCTTTGTGTATAGTGGGTAAGTCGAGACATATGCATCGTCGACATAATACCGTTAAACAACTGATCTCAAATGAAGTTATCTCTATTGATTTTTTGAAATCAAAGGATAACGTTGCAGATCCACTAACCAAAGGGTTAAGTCGAGATCAAGTTGAGACTAAAGCCCATGTAAATTTAAGGTGCTATATGAAGGAAAACCCTACCTAGTTGACTGGAGATCCCAAGATCTAGGTTCAAATGGACAACCTAATTGCATAGACTTGTGCGGTCATTGTAGGGGCTCTTATCCCCAAGTCCATTCCTATGATGTAAACAATGATCAAAGTGGTTTAGGCTAAGCAATGCTTTTAATGACCATTGTGTGCTTTTGTGAGTCAAGCAACATAAGTCACCTATGTGAGAGTGAAGTGGGGACGCTTCACAAAGACTATTGGACATAGTTTTTTCAAACTCTTGCAGAACCAGGCGATGTCCACGACCATAGGGACATACCCATGAGAACTAATACTCTTGTCAGAGAGGTAGTTGTGTGAAGTATATCATCGTTTACACAAACTACAGAACAGTTCAAGGACATTACGTCTACTGGTCAGCTAGTAAAGTAAATATACTTTCACAAGGGAATGTTCAAGGGTGGACACCTACCTATCCTATGTAGCTATCGATCGTAGAATCTATCACCACATCGAGTCAAAATGTTTTGGATTATATCAATTTCATTCATATGGGGGATTGTTGGAAAAATTTGATAATTTTGGAGCTTTGTATAAGAAATTGATTCAAATGCTATTGAGGAAAATGTGGAACCAATTGTTGGTTCGTAAATGTGCAAACGTGCACGACGTGGGTAACGCAAATGTCTGAAATGGTCTTGTCCTTCGTGGGCTTGCAGACATTTTGACCCAAATTTGAAATGAATTTTCCTCAAATAAAAGCATAAATTTTCCAAATTTTATCTTGGAATTAAAAGGGTAAATATTGGAAGTTACCTTTAATTCAGATAATAATTTTGGAAATTGCTTTATAGGAGAATCAATTGATTCTCAATATTAAATGCTCCATTAGGTCAAAATTTCCTCTTATACCCTCATGACAATCCTATAAATAGGGAGTAAAGATTCTAGGTTTACGACGAACAAAAACTACAGAAAATTTTTATTGTTTTACTCTGTGGATTTTACAAGTGGTTTTCGGTGATAGGCGAAGGCAAGGGTCGGTTCGTGATCTCCATAGTAGTACAACTGTGGCTGATCTTATGTTGTTGTATCTTGGGAGACAGACGACCAATGAACTCGAGCACCATAGGAGTGGCCGAAAATCTGTCTTAAGGAAACTGCGTTCGTGCAGGCCTCAACACGTTTCTTTTGGTTCCAAATCGGTTTGATTTATATATTGTTGTATTGTTCTTAATTTTGCACTGTTCGTTTAAATAATAATATTTTATCTTATTATTTATTCTTGGATTAACACTTATGTTCTAACAATCAATACTACAATTTATAAGTTATTAGTTATTTAATTAGTCGAATGATATATATAGTTGAGAATATAATTTTATGATATATTTTGTACTCTGATGATGTAAATTAGAAAAGTAACAATATTTGATGATAATCGTTTTATTCTATATATTAATCATAATAGTTTTCTCTATGTTTCAGGATGGCGCCAGGTAAAGTAGTCAGAAAAAAATAAGTAAACTCAATTGATCGATAATCTCGTTCCAACACAAAAGGATAGACGAACAATTCAAGAACCTCAATTACTCTTTGATGGTTCAAATCAAACCCAAGAAGTTTATCCTCAACAAGTCATTGGTGAACTAAATCGAACCCAAGGACGTGAACTTCAACAATTTCATGATGCTCCAAATCATTCTCATTATTTTATTTTTAGTCGAAGTTTGAGATGAAGTTGGATGATGATTATGTGAAGACCTATGTCATGTCAATTATGTCAAAATTGTCAAGAAACCATCGTCATCAGGTTCATTTACACTTAAAAAAATTCCCAAATGTAGTTGTTGCACGTCAAAATAAGCCGACAAAATATAACTTGACACAAAAAAATTGGGAGAAACTATGTGATTTATTCAGTGATCCTCAATATCAGGTATGATTTCTACATTTTGATTTATGTGATTGATAGAATGTTATGGTTTTATTTATTTAAAACACCATAAATGATGTTTATTTATGTTTATAATTGCAGAAGTGGTGTGAGATAAATGCAAGAGTCAGAAGAAATGTCAAGTTTCCTCATAACTAAGGGTCTCGAGCTTTTGTCGCTAGTCGATATGATATGGTAAGTTGTACAATTTTGAGATTTATTAAAAATATTATTATTTTTATTTCAAACCTAATTATTATTTTTGAACTCTTGTAGCGTAAGGATGATCTAGAACCAAATAGGATAAATTTCTTCAAGGCAACTCATTATTCAAATGAAAAGGATGGACATCATCTAATGCCCAAACAACCTATGTAAGACCTTACAAAAACAATGTTACAATGCAATTCTAATATAAGAATCATTTTACTTATGAATGATTTTTTAGGAGAAAATGGTAGAGTTACAATCAACTCTAGTTGAAGGAGGAGCAGAGCCTAAGACTACAAATGATATAGTGGATGAGGTGTTTGGTACAAGGTCGTGATACATTCCAGGGCTTGGCTATGGGCCCAAGCCTAAGAAAAAATCAAGTGCAAGTACAATCGACTTAGAAAAGGGTTTGAAGAATAAGGAAAATGAACGTAATGCCTATAAGTCAAATTTTGAAATAATTCAAACTCAAATGGAAGCTATGAGATCTGCTTTGTTAGTTGCCGGAATTCAAGTGCCTTCACTTCAATTTTCAGGTAAACAATATAGTTAATCAAATAAATATAATTATATAATTATAATTATGGTAATTAATATGTTAATTATTTTTGCAGCTTCAAATGATGCCACGAACTCATCATCAACAGAATCACAACCGACACAAAATTTGAATTGAAATTTTTGCAACAAGTGATTCCACAAGTCATTATGGTCACATTATTTTTTATTTCCATTGAATAATAAAGTGTTTTTATAAAAATAGTATTATTATGTTTTTTTAGTGAACTCTTGTTTTACTTTTACAATTTTGCAATAAATGAATTATGTTATATTTTAGTTTAGTTTAGTATAAATAATTTTGTTTTATTATTCTAAAATTTTATCACATTATAAGGTGGTATTTCTAATTTACAATTTTAGTGAGGACATTTTACGTCATTAACTATGTGACAATTTTATTCGTCGCTAGAATATTGATAATTTTATAAGGCAACGTTATGCATAATCGTCGTTCAAAATTCTATTTGGTAAAGCTTTATTATGCCACTAAAATGTGACAATATCTCTTTTGTTACCAATATGTTAATTTTAATGCATTATTTGTAACGATACGAATCATCAATGACACAATCTTAAATAATTCAGTAGAAGTTGGTGTTTTATTTGTGACGATAAGAATTATTAGTAACGATATCTTAAATAATCTAGTGACGTAACTAGTTGCCATTGAATATAAATTGTAAAGTGACATAATGTATTATCGTCGTTAATACTATTATTAAGTGACGATATATTACGTCCCTAAAAATGTGACGACTTTTATTTCGTCACATATATAATGATTTTATGGTATTATTGGTAACGATGCTAATGATTCATGACAAAATTTTATATCATTTGGTGACATAACTAGTTGTCACTGTTGAGTGCATAAATGTTCTATATTTTAAGCCTCATTTACCTATATTATTGTTGCACTCAAGCATGTTTAGTTGCATTTTAGGATAGATTTTGCATAAACATCACAAATGGAAAATATTGCACAGATACTGTTGATTTTGGTATGTTCTTGCAGGTACCTGTCGTGGTAATATCCAGGGAAGCAGAGGAACAAAAGATAACAGCAGAGCTGGAATGAAGGATTGCAGGAGACGGCCTACTTCAACACTGTCGTGACATCTGCCGTGGCAGAAGAGGCGACAGTGAAGACTATGGTGATGGAAAATGCAAAGTGGAGTTCGATCGATAGAGCATTTAAAGCCTGATTTTTGTGGACCACTTGCATAACTGTCGGAGCCCAGAAGCACAAGGAAGGCCTTGCCTAAAGTTTGAGGAAAAAGTCAAAGCAAGAAGATAGGGTGAATTAAAAGACATCTACTCAGAGATTTAGTCTTTAATAGAGTTGTACTTTAATTCAAACTAGTATTCTTGGCCATTAAGAAAACTCAAGTCCAAGGCCTATATATATGAATGTAATTCGACAAGGCAAAGGAAATCTAGCTCCTAGCCGTCTTCCCCCCAAACCCCAGTTGTTTCTCTCTCTCCATCATGTTCTAAACTTCCCCTAGGGCTAAGGGTTGATCTTGTAAGGTAGTTGTAAGGATTGTACTGTTTCTTAGGATTTTTTATGTTCAATTAATAAAAGCTTCAAGTTTATTTACTCTGTTTCAACATCTCATAAGAGTTTCGGGAGAGCATTGTGAGGTTATTCATTTACTTAATATCGGGAGAGTTAAGTATATGAAAGGAGTAAATACGAGTTTTCCAGTTTATGGTTAAACCATCTTGGCCTAGGGGTAGGTACAAGGTTAAGTGGCTAAAGAAGAATTCACAAACATTGGTGTTCATCCTTTGATTCACGTCGGGAGGTATCATCCAAGACATGTTCATCGACAGAACTTGGGCCTAGGGATAGGACAAGTAACAACAGGGATTCTTGCCAAACTTGAAGTACAGAGTTGTTGGTCGCTGCCGCGACAGGCGCAATGATAGAAGCAATAGAAGTTCCTCTAAACAATGCAATACCTGCAATGTGGAGCAAAGCAATACCAGCCTATTCTCTCAATCTGATTTCCTCGTTTACTTTAGTTTATCTTCAAGTTTTCCAAAATCACTTTATTAAATTTATTTCTTTTCTTGTGCAGAAATTTAAGGATAGAAGTTTTTCCAGTCCCTGTGGAGACGATATCTGATACTTCGTATTACTTTATTACTTGCGACGTGTATACTTGCACCCAATTGCGATGGACTCTTTTACACACAAAAAAGTTTTTGGCACCGTTTCCGGGGACTGGCAACATACCTTTACCTTTAATTACTGCACATTTTTTATTTTTGTTTTTATTTCTATTTTTAGTTGTTTTATTTTCCCTGTGCTTTTCACAAGGTTCTCCTACTACTTATGCACAGATCGAGACGTGGTAAAGAACCTGAATACGAATTAGATCCAGAAATCGATCAGACATACCATCTTAACAACCAAGCCCGACTCTTGATAGAAAGAAACAACTATCTTGAGGAAAGACTTGAAGCAAAGGTAAACGAAGGACAACGCAATGGGGCAGATAACAACAACACCAACAACAACAACCCCATGGTTGATGTTGATTCTCCTATTGATGCCCAAAACGATCAACAACCTCCTGTTGCCCCAGCAGCTCGATAAACTTGCCGAGATTACATGGACAACGATTACATTGAACTGCAAACTACACTGCCAGATGTGGAGGCTGAACACTTTGAACTTAAACCTGTGATGTTTTGCATGATAAATTCATCTGGACAATTTGGTGGTTCTGCTACAGAGGATGCACGTGAACATTTGAAAACCTTCCAGGAAACCTGTGGATCATTCAGACAGCCAGGAATAAGCCCAGAAGTATTAAGATTCCGACTATTTCCTTATTCATTGTGGGATAGATCGAAAAGCTTGTGGAACAAGTTAACGCCGGGTTTAATAAGAACTTGGGCGGATCTCTGTCGTGAATTTCTTTCTCGTTTAAATCCTTCTCTTTTAACTAAAAGATTGCGTAACGAGATTGTTACTTTTTAACAGGAAGATGAAGAACCAATGCATGAGGCATGGGACCGCTTTAAAACTCTCTTATGAAATTGCCTGATGCATGGATTCCCTGTATGAAATCAGGTTTTCAAATTCTATAATACTGCCAATGCACACACTCGGATGAGGATAGGCTCAGCAGCAAACGGGTTGTTACTAGAAAAAGAACCAGAAGATGCAATACTGGTGTTGAAAAAGTTAGCAAAGAATGATAAACAATTCCCCACAGCTCGAAGAGGAGGGAGACAAGGAGCATCTGTCAAAGAGTACAAATCTGACAATTCGGTAAAAACTCAGTTAGCATACATCACCAAGGTGGTTGAAAGCCTGCAGAGAAAAGAATCTAAGGCTGTATTTTCTGCCGATGAGGTGTGTAAAAATTGTAGTGGAAACTATAGTACAGAAGAGTGCCCCATACAACTGGAAGAGGGAATGTATGTTGGAAATTACAACAAGAACATAAGCTATGATTCCAACAATTACAACCCAAATTGGAGAAAGGTCCCCAAATTTTCCTGGAGTAACCCAAACAATGCATTGAATCCTCAAGTCCAGAATAACCAGAACCAAGGAGGTCCCAAAATTCTATCACGACAGCAACCACGGCAGCAACCACAACAGCAGCCGGCAGCCACCACAAGCATACTAGAAAAGACCCTAGCAACCTTCATGTCTCAAACTGGAGCATATATGGCCAACATGGATCATTTTGTCAAGAAAACTGAAACCTTCATGGATAAGACATAGATGAGAATGACAAACCATGAAGCTACCTTAAAATCTTTAGAGACACAGATGGGTCAGGTTTCACAGTTCATCAACACAAGGCAGAATGAAAGATTCCCTAGTGATACTGAGGTCACTAAAAAACCCACACATGAGCAGTATAAGGCTATAACAACGAGGAGTGGGAAACAGCTACAAGGGCCAATAATGAAAGAAACATCTAGTAAGGAAACGACCCTATAGGCACCTGCCGAGAAAATTGCCCCGGCAGAAAGGAAGCAACTTGTTGTCGTCACCCCTGCCACGACAGCAGAAGAAGTAGAGGAGGTGACAAAAGAAGCTGAAGATTGCGAGCCTCCTCATATCCAATTCCCATGTAAAGAATGCCTCGAAGACTTCCGTCCTCCACCCCCTTTTCCACAGCGGTTACAGAAACTAAAATAGGAGTACCAGCTTAAAAAGTTCTACGATGTTTTTAAGCAAGTACACATCAACATACCATTGTTGGAGACCATTAAGAAGATGCCCGGTTATGCAAAATTTCTGAAAGATGCAATGTCTAGGAAATCCAGACTAGGGGAGTTTGAAACTGTAATGATGATAGAAGGATGCATGGCAATCCTTCATAAGCGTCCACCCCCAAAGAAGAAGGATCCTGGGAGTTTCATCATACCCTTCATAATTGGTGATAAGTTTGTGGGTAAGGCACTTTGTGATCTTGGTGCTAGTATTAATCTAATGCCTAAATCTATTTTTCAGAAGCTATGTATTGGACAAGCAAGACCCACAACAATCATGCTGTAATTGGCAGACCGCTCTTACGTAAAGCCGGAAGGAAAGATTGAGGATATTCTGGTAAGAGTGGATGAATTTATATTCCCTGCTGACTTTCTTGTTTTAGACTATGAAACAGATGAGAATGCACCGATCATCCTAGGGCGACCCTTCCTAGCCACATGTAGAACAATGATCGATGTAGAGAAAGGAGAACTGACTATGAGAGTCAATGACCAGTAGATAAAGTTCAATGTTCTCCAAGCCATAAAACAAGTTGATGCAGAGGAAGAATGTAAGGCAATATCAGAAGTAATTTTAGACCAACCCTGCATCAGAACAAGCTGTCATGACAGACAATTTGGTCACTGTCACCACAGTCACCTAGAAGACTGCCACGACAACATTGACGACAACGACTCCTCAGACAATAATACATCTGATACTGAAGGTCCTGAGGAGGTAAATTGGATAGGCACGCGTCAAGGTAAGTTCTTTGAACCATTGAACTATACCTTTAATGAACATGTGATTCAAAAGCCTTCCATAGATCAGCCACCTGCCTTAGATCTAAAACCCCTGCCAGATCAGCTTAAATACGTTTTTCTTGGTCTTAATGATACGTTGCCCGTGATCATCTCTTCTAAGTTGATACAGGAACAAGAACATCAGCTGATCAGGATGCTACAACAGTATAAGAAGGCGATTGGATGGACCATTGCCGATATCTAAGTCACCAGTTCGGCAATTTGTATGCATAAGATCCTCTTGGAGGATGACCATAAGCCGACGATTGATGCCCAGAGAAGACTAAATGAAGCTATGCGAGAGGTGATAAGAAAAGAAATCATCAAGTGGCTTGATGCTAGAATTATTTATGCCATCTCAGATAGCAAGTGGGTGAGCCCTGTGCAATGCATACCCAAGAAGGGAGACATAACTGGGGTAACCAACAAGGACAACAAGTTAATCCCAACCAGGATTGTGACCGGTTGGAGGGTTTGTATAGACTACCTGAAGCTTAATAAAGCTACCCGGAAGGACCATTTCCCTTTACCCTTTATTGATTAAATGTTAGATAGATTAGCGGGGAAGCCTTATTATTGTTTCCTTGATGGTTACTCAGGTTACAATCAAATTGCAATTGCACTAGAGGATCAGGAGAAAACAACCTTCACATGCCCATACGGAACATACGCCTTTCGAAGAATGCTATTTGGATTATGCAATACACCAGCAACTTTCTAGCGCTGTATGATGGCAATATTCTTAGATATGGTGGAAGATTTCCTGGAGATCTTCATGGATGACTTTTCCGTCTTTGGAGACATTTTCAACGATTGCCTAGGCACTTTCAAGAAGGTGCTTGAAAGATGTGAGGAGGCAAACCTTGTATTGAACTGGGAGAAATTCCACTTTATGGTGGATGAGGGCATAGTACTGGGACACAAAGTCTCCTCCCGCGACATAGAAGTTGACAGAGCAAAAATTGAAGTTATCGAAAAACTGCCACCACCTACCACAGTCAAGGGCATTAGAAGTTTCTTGGGATACGCAGGGTTTTATCGTAGATTTATTGCCAATTTTTCTAAAATTACTAAACCCTTGTGTCTCTTGTTGGAACAGAATAGGGCCTTTGACTTCAATATTGAATGTACTGAAGCATTTAAGACACTGAAAGAGAAGCTGGTAACATCCCTAATAGTGCAGCCACCAGACTGGAGTTTACTGTTTGAGATAATGTGTGACGCCAGTGACTATGCTGTCAGGGCAGCACTAGGGCAGCGGAAGGAGAAACTCTTCCATATTATATACTATGCCAACAAGACCTTAAATGATGCCCAGATAAACTACACCACAACAGAAAATGAGTTGTTAGCGGTGGTGTTCTCCTTTGACAAGTTCAGACCATATATACTTGGAACAAAAGTGGTGGTCCATACGGATCATTCAGCACTAAAATATATGTTCACAAAGAAGGATGCAAAACCACGATTGATACGTTGGATTCTGCTATTGCAAGAATTCGATATAGATATCAAGGACAAAAAGGGACAGAAAAACAAGTAGTTGATCACTTGTCAAGACTGGAGATGGGAAAGGATCAAGACAAAAACAAAGTTCACATACAGGAGACTTTCCTAGACGAGCAGTTATTCACTACCACCAGCACTGCCGCGACAACCATGGCGACAGGTAAACTTTTTGAAATCCCTTGGTATGCTGACATAGTAAATTACATTGTTAGTGGTTTATTACCTCCTGAACTTAACTACCAAGCAAGGAAGAGGTTCCAAAATGATGCAAAACATTATTATTGGGACGAACCTCTTCTATTTAAGCACTATGCATATCAGATCATTAGGAGATGCATACCACAGGAAGAAGTGCTCCACCACTGCCTTGCTGCTCCTTATGGAGGACACTTTGGAGGAAACCAAACTGCTGCCAAAGTCCTGCAATCTGGTTTCTTTTGGCCTACACTGTTCAAGGATGCACAAGCCTTTTACAAGCATTGTGACAAATGCCAAAGGTCTGGAAACATCTCTAGAAGGCATGAGATGCCCATACAGAACATTCTCGAAGTCAAAATTTTCGATGTTTGGGGAATCGACTTCATGGGATCATTTCCAACTTCTTGTGGGAATCTGTACATACCGTTGGCAGTAGACTACGTATCCAAGTGGGTAGAGGCTATCGTCACGCAAAAGAATGATGCCAAGACCGTGCAAAGGTTTCTCTACAAACATATCTTCACAAGGTTTGGCATCTCAAGGGCGATCATTAGTGATGAGGGTAGGCACTTTGACAACAGGGTAATTGCTAGTGCGTTGAAGAAGTATGGAGTTAAGCACATGATCGAAACAGCATACCACCCTCAAACTAATGAACAGGCTGAGATCTCAAAAAGAGAAGTGAAGAACATCCTAGAAAAGATTGTTAAACCAACTAGGAAGGACTGGTCTCTTCACCTGAATGATGCATTATGGGCCTACAAAACTGCATTTAAGACACCATTGGGAATGTCACCCTACCGCCTCATCTACGGAAAAACTTGCCACCTACCTATCGAGATAGAACATAAAACATATTGGGCTATCAAGACAGTTAACATGGACTGGGAAAAAGCAGGGCAGAAAAGGCTATTGGACTTAAATGAAATTGAATAAATTCGAGCCATGGCCTATGACAACGCCAGAATTTATAAGGACAAAACAAAGAAGTGGCACGACAGAAAACTGCTGCCACGACAGTTCACCCCACAGCAGAAGGTGTTGTTGTTCAATTCTAGGTTGAAGCTTTTCCCCAGGAAAACTAAAGTCTAGGTGGTCTGGACCCTTCCAAGTAGTCTAGGTTTTTCCTCATGGTGTCGTCACAATAAGATAAATCAAAAACGGGTACCAATTCAAAGTCAATGGACAAAGGCTAAAGCACTATCATGGGACTGAAGCCCCAAGAGATCAGGAAGTAGTTACTTTAGGAGATGCCCCTCAAGGCATCCCTAATTTAACTTAGTTTTATTTTATTTATTTTTTTATTCCTTTAGGAAATAAGAATTTTATATTTGTTTATTTTAATTTTTAGGTAAATAAAAGAAGTAGAGTAAGGAGAAGGAATGAACCAGCCCACCACACTCACGATAGCCCAAGAAGCCCAATGGTAACAAGGCTGTCGTGACAGCCGGTCACAAGCAGTCGCGGCAGACACGCAAATACAACCTGTCACGAAGTTGTCGCGACAGACACAAAAACACGTTACAAACGTGCAACATACACGGAAACGCGTAACAGACGCGTCAGGAATCCGTGTGACAGCTGGCTCTGTTTTTCATGCCACTCGTTACGACTTCAACGGGCAGAACCCCGTTCTATATAAACCACCTCCTCCATTTTATTTTTCACCTCATTCTCTTCGCTCTACTTTGTTTCCGAGCATTTTAGCTTTTCAAGTTTTTCTTTCATTGCTACAGTATCCTTACAATGACGATGAGATCGACCAGAAGAAGTACTACCTCCACATCTACCACGGCAGTCTCCACTCCTAGCCACAGCAGAATTCATAAAAGGTTCGCCTCGACGGATTTAGAGAAAATATATTACGAATCTTTTCAGAAACAGGAAATGTGGGAGGAAAGAGGCTTCACCTACACAAAGAAGACAGGAGATCTTGGGCTTGAAGGGTTCATTGCCAAACGGATCATTGCATTAAAGTGGCAGATGTTCGCGGTACAACCCGAGGAGATGAACGTTACACTTGTCCTCGAATTTTATGCTGCTGTCACATCCAAGGATGCCACGACAGTCACTATTAGGGGTAAGGAAATCTCTCTCGAGCTAGCCTACATCAATACTCTATATGGCATATATGTGGGCGGGAAAGAGGATGTACACAACAGGTTTATCAGCAATCTTTTGCCGGTAGACTATGACGGCATCATAACAGACCTGACTGAAGAGGGCACCAACTGGAATGAAGATCCAAAACATAGATAGACGGTGCGAAGAACCCAACTCACACCTGCTGCTAAACTGTGGAACCACTTGGTGAAAAAGCGTCTCATGCCAACGTCTCACAACACAATAGTGGACCGATAGAGGCTTGCTCTCGTACACTCCGTCATTAATGAACGACAGATCAATGTGGGTAAATACATCCTCGATGGCATCCATGAGTGTCCATTAAGAGGAATGAGCCCCCTCTTTTTCCCCTACCTTATCACATCCCTCTGCCGAGCCAACAATGTCCCCAAAATTGATGAAGACATGAAGATCCAGGGCAAGGGGTGGACGCATCAGAACATCTACAGCTTGATGGAACTGAAGGCAGCCACCCCAATGGTGTATGTTGATCCCTCTGCCGCGACAGAACCGACGACAGAACCAGATTCCACAGAACCTATCGCGGCAGAGCCCGAGCAGACAGAACATGCACAACCAGAAGCCATCTTCTCCATCCAAATAATTCAACTGTTGAAAAAGATGGAGGCACGACAACTGGTATTCATGGAGTACATGAGGGACTTCACCACTGCAACGGTAAACTTTATTAAAGTTGAGCTTAATTATCCAAACGTGCAGTTTCCCTCCTTTCCAGAAACCCTTCTTTCTGCCCCAACACCTGCTGCCAGCCCCAAGACGCCCACACCGACACCTGCCTCTGCTTCACCAACTACCACGGCCGGAGACGGCGACAGACGGTCTGCCACTCCTCGAGGAACCAAACGAAAGGAACCACTGCCAGAAATAGACCCAAAATATTTCGAAGGTTTCTCCTCCTCCTCAGTCTGTCAGGATGACTCTGAATCTGAGCCCTCTGTCATCTAAGAGATAGCCAAAGACTCCCCTCCAATGAAGAAGAAAAAGCTTGATATTGATGTTGAGGGACCCTGCCGCGACAGAGCAGACAACAGCCAAAGCCACAGCAGCAGTGACAGTGAGCTTGAGGTTCTGGACAAGGCCCTAAAAATTTCACCCACCAAAGTCCAGCCACCTCGAGAGGCAAAGAAGAAGGTAGCCTCACCCTCTCCAACTCCAAAACCAGCCTATGCCATAAAAGCAACTGCCCGACGACAGCTCTACATCGACAACAGCAACAACGACAGCTCTTCAACTTAAGTTCTTTTACTTTCTTTCGCCTGTGTTTTATTTTCTATTTTTTGATGTTTTTATTTTTCTATTTTGTGTCATGCATTGAGGACAATGCAACCCTTGAGTTTAGCGGTAGGCATTCCTCTTAATTATCATTAATGAACTTAATTTATTTTGTGTCAAATATATATATATATATATATATATATATATATATATATATATATATAATGATTTGGCTTAAGTCTTTGAACTGCTCTTACCTGCCGCGGCATCCTCTGTCGTGACAGTATCTTTAGAGTGTTTTAGGAAGTATTTAGAGCCTTACTATAGTTCTGAACTCTTAAAAACACCTTTGTGACTTATATGCTGTGAAGACTCTGTTAGCAACTTAGAATGGGAAGCTTAACTACTCGAGTTAGAAAGAAAACTTAGAATTAGTTTACTCCTAGAGGTGCCTAACACTGACTCTAGGATATTAAACTAGAAGTACTCCTAGAGGTGCCTAAACACTGGCTCTAGGAAATTTAAACTAGAAGTGCCCACAAACTGGTTCTAGTAAAAATAGAAAAACTTTAGAAATCAAGCTAGAGGTGCCCGAAATTGGCTCTAGTTAAGAATAATTTTTGAAGTAAAACTCAAGTAAGTAAAGTAACTATTCTGGTTGTTAAAGAGTCTAAACTCATATTTGTTCACAAAACATGCACACACTCACACAAGAATTATAGTATTGCTCCGATTAAATCCATAAACATTCAAAAGGATATTGATCTTGATGATGAAGGTGTTGTAGGTAATGATTGTTCATTGAGTTAAGCCAAAGCCAAAAAGATTCATTTTTAGTTATATTGCATTTGCTTGAGGACAAGCAATAACTTGAGTTTGGGGGTGTGTTAAGTGCATAAATGTTCTATATTTTAACTATCATTTACCCATATTATTGATGCACTCAAGCATGTTTAGTTGCATTTTAGGATAGATTTTGCATAAACATCACAAATGGAAAATATTGCACAGATACTGCTGATTTTGGTATGTTCTTGCAGGTACCTATCGTGGTAATATCCAAGGAAGCAGAGGAACAGAAGATAACAGCAGAGCTGGAATGAAGGATTGCATGAGACGACCTACTTCAACACTATCGTGACATCTGTCGTGGAAAAAGAGGCGACAGTGAAGACTATGGTGATGGAAAATGCGAAGTGGAGTTCGATCGATAAAGCATTTAAAGCCTGATTTTTGTGGACCATTTGCATAACTTTCGGAGCCCAGAAGCACAAGGAAGGCCTTGCCCAAAGTTTGAGGAAAAAGTCAAAGTAAAAAGATAGGGCGAATTAAAAGACATCTACTCAGAGATTTAGTCTTTAATAGAGTTGTACTTTAATTCAAACTAGTATTCTTAGCCATTAAGAAAACTCAAGTCTAAGGCCTATATATATGAATGTAATTAAACAAGGCAAAGGAAATCTAGCTCCTAACCGTATTCCCCAAAAACCCTAGTCATTTCTCTCTCTCCATCATGGTCTAAACTTCCCCTAGGGCTAAGGGTTGATCTTGTAAGGTAGTTGTAAGGATTGTATTGTTTCTTAGGATTTTTTCTGTTCAATTAATAAAAGCTTCAAGTTTATTTACTCTGGTTTCAACATCTCATAAGAGTTTCGGGAGAGTATTATGAGGTTATTCATTTACTTAATATCAAGAGAGTTAAGTATACGAAAGGAGTAAATACGAGTTTTCCAGTTTGTGGTTAAACTATCTTGGCCTAGGGATAGGTACAAGGTTAAGTGGCTAAAGAAGAATTCACAAACATCGGTGTTCATCCTTTGATTCACGCTGGGAGGTATCATCCAAAACGTGTTCATCGACAGAACTTGGGCCTAGGGATAGGACAAGTCAGATAGGGATTCTTGCCAAACTTGAAGTACAGAGTTGTTGGTCGCTGCCGTGAAAACAACAGGCCGCTTCCGCAACAGGTGCTGCCGCGATAGGCGCAACGACAGAAGCAACAAAAGTTCCTCTGAACAGTGCAATACCTGCACTACTGAGTAAATCAATACCAGCCTATTCTCTCAATCTGATTTCCTCGTGTACTTTAGTTTATCTTCAGGTTTTCCAAAATCACTTTATTAAAATTATTTCTTTTCTTCTGCAGAAATTTAAGGATAGAAGTATTTCTAGTCCCCGTGGAGACGATATCTGATACTTCGTATCACTTTTTTACTTGCGATGTGTATGCTTGCACCCAATTGCGATATACTCTTTTACATGCAACAATCACTAAATAAAAAATATAGGTGACGCCATGCATTAACGTCACTATATGTTCGACAATACGTGACGAAAAAATACATCATCATGATTAACTTTTAGTGACACGCCTAACGTGATGAACGTCGTGACATCACATTTTACGACAAAAATGACAAATAGTGGCGTAAATGTAACTTTTAGTGACAATATTTTAGATGCCACAAATAAGCAAATTTGTGGTAGTGAAGGAACAAGAATCATATACCTATTTCCTAAAGGTTTTGCGCACCACAACATCTTAACCACAAACAAATCCATTCACAAACATAGAAGCATAACATGTTGTTCCAACCATATACCAAAAAAGGATACCATGCTAATTTAACAACATTCAAAGATGCATAACAAGTTACCATGCGCACTTAAATCTCTTAATTAATTATTTACATAACTTACAAAGATAATCAAAATGATGTGAGCCAAACTATATATATATATACTTGTGCTACCTTCTACGAGTTTTAAGATGTATTCAAAACGTACTTTTATCTTACTTTTGATCTTGGTTGTCCTCGAACTCGATTAAAATCAGTTTAACCTGAAAATAACAAGGTGAGTCATTAGTACGATACACATCATGTGCAACTACAATTAATTAACAAACATAGATTCCTTTTATCTCACTTTCAACCCTACTCAATTATTTCTCAACCATCAAACCCGAGACTATTCACTAAGTGCATAATAATTATTCATGTGCTCATCATGTTATCAATTCATTCCAATGATACAATAACAATACATGAGTGAGTTGTATCACAATTTCATAACAAGGGTTACTATCGAAAAAGGTTTACATCTCATACTTCATTATTTATATACATATCATGGCAAAAGATCAACACAATTAATGATCTACTTTGGTTCCTTCTTCAACCAACCTTTCTCGCTCTAATAATTTACAAGAAATGATTGTTATTTTAGAACCATATTTATTTTTTACCATATACAAGATTTGGAGGAATAAGATTGCATGAGTGTACATTCAAGGCAACACACATTAATTAAAATAAAGTAATTCATTGGCATATTTCTTCCATAATTAAACAAGAAGATTACATTCATACATATATGCATGTATTTCATGTATCATAAAGATTAAAACAAGATATTTTTAATCAATGCTTATAATAATTTAAGTTGGATACAATTATGTTCCTATTTCACAGTAAAAATTTAAGAAAAAGTCTATATGTGTCCAAGCATGCAACCGAGCTGACAGAACATGTATTGCTTCCAACTAAAATATTTTTAAATACTACTAACAATCATTTAACAAAAAGAAAAGAGAACCAAAAATACTAACAGAAGCTTCTATATCAAAGGAAAAACAGCTACGAACTACATTGCTACATACAAGCAAAAAAACTAATAGTTAAAAGTACACTACATATTATCTATTTAATCATCCAAAAAATATCAGTCAATTCACATCAAGTAAATGGTGTCTCCTAGAACAAACACTAAAATTATCTACACCATAAAAGGGAAAATACATTATAAGTCAAACATTTATAAGCATTTAGATTGTATAACAACCTGCATCATCCAAATAGTAGATTTTACTCGATACATGGACCATTGACACATAGTGTACAATTTTGACATATAATATTAGAGCTGAGTTAATTACAGATAAATTCTTGGAAAAATATGATACAAATTACAAGTGCTTTTAATAAAAACAACTTTAAAACAGGAATAAATTAAATAAACAATAAGCCAAAAAAAAATTTCATCAAATACACCACCTCAAAGATGAGGTTTATGGATTAAAAAATCCAACATAATAATGAAAATTAAAAAAATGAACTTAATAAAGAACAAGGTAAAATCCAAGTGAATAAAATGATGATCAAGGTTAAAAGATGATATTTACAAATATAGGGAAGTTCTAATAAAAATTTAGAGATATGTGACCCCAACCAACGCAGTTAAATGAAAATCAAGTAAAATTTAAAAGGTAAAATATAATTGAAAAGATTAAATATTTAAACAATAATACAAATTAAGAACCAAAAATTATAGTATCCTTGTTTACTATTGACCAAGTGGGAAGATCTACACAAATAGAAACACTATGTAAATAAATATTAAATCAACTTATCATGAAGTGTCATAATGATAAAAAAGTTCAGCCCCTAAGATTCTTTATATCGAACAACTTCAAGCCCCACTCTAGTCTAAGATCGACGAATATTAGAAATATGATCTTTAAACCATACTACACAATGCAGAGAAAACACCAACAAAGATAAATAACTGTCGGTACTACCAACTATCCAAATTCCAATAAACATTAACCCTTGAATAGTTCCCAATCTATATCAGTCTCATTATTTACAAAAAATAAGCACATTTGGCAGCTATCATTATGAAATCCGAACAGGCTAGTTATGAACCTACCATTATGAACGATTACTCCCTTCAAAACCTTAGAAAAATCATAAACATTATGAACCTATTACAATTATATTTTTGCCTTGTTTTTAAGCTAGAAACAGATCAATTCGATACTACCCATATGTAAATATAGGAAACACAACATAGCAATTTAAATAAATACATTCAAGGATCTACATTAATCTCAATTACATACTTTTACTAGAACTAGCATCAAATCTGCATTTTACATACATCAATTCTATAATCTCATCTCATACTTTCAGTTTAAGAATTCAATCATTCACCATACAAGTTTCACACAATCAAAATTCATGATAGTTTCATTGAAGCATTTCGAAAATCAACAACTGTATATACTTACATGAAATTGTGCTTATATGCATAATCAACAATTGGATTTTCACAAACAAATCTCACTAACAACTATCTAAGATTAAGTTCACCTAATTCCTCTACAAGTATTCCAACATAAACCCTAATCCCTAATTTCAAACCCAAAACCCACAATTTTTTCCTTTAACATTTCGAACTCAAATCATAAAACCCACCATTATAAAACTCCCTCCTTCAAAAGCATACAAACATCCCGTATAATCTCCCCAATTTTTAACCCAAAATAACATCTATTTTATCTCAAAACCTTTCTTCCTCAACCTTCAGTGTGTGCATCAATCTCCCGTGAATGCCCTAAACCCTTTGAACAAAAAATAGTTGATATTTGTAATGTTTTCCTACTCCTTCAAGTCTGTATATCACATTTTCCTTTTTTTTCTTTTTTACCTAGGCAACTGGTAACCCTGATCTTTTTTTCATCCAATAGTTGAGATTAATTTGGCTTCATCCAAAGGTTTAGGACATGAGGCCTCTTTTTAGTCCTCATTTAAGCTGCTTGTTTTTAGAATTTTTCTTCAAAGAACCAAACAGAAGAGAAAAAAGGTTTGGAAACTCTCAGTTTGAAAAGCCAAACTAACGAGTATCGACAATAAAACATGCCAAATCCGTCGACGGCAGCTGTAGCGGCGGTGGGCAGTGGCAGACGACGTGTCAATAAAGCAATGACCAGTTGATGTGACCATCAAATCACAATTATACGGTTAAACCACGTAAAAAGGCGTTTTTATATCAAAAAAACCTTTTTTATTAAATATTAAGATAAATGACCCTCGTCGTCTTTTATTTGGAAAAATAATCCCCAAATCTGCCACATATGAAGAACTCACATTCTGAGAACCGTGAGACACAATACTCGCTTTCTGTAGAAAGCGAGTTCTGTCTACGTGTCAACACTTTTCAGAATAACGAATTCAACAGGAACTCGCGTTTTGTGAAACGCGAGTTTCCCGAGAATTTGAAAAGTCGGCTGAATTTATCGCGGGGAACTCGCTTTTTGCAAAAAGCGAGTTCTTTGTAAATTGAGCTACCACACCAAGAGTTCATAGGCATGCCCAAGCAATATTTCGGGCATATTAATTGTATATTTTTAGTAAACATTGAGTTTGGGTTCGTAGTACTGGAACTTGTTTTTCATTTGACACCAATATGGGAAAGTTTGTTCTATTCTAAACCGACTAAAATTTGCGTCGAAACAATTACATAGCTTGTTTTGTGAATGAATGAAAATATAAAATGTCCTGATAGGCTTGTTCTGTCAAAAATTTTTGGTTTATAATACGAGAATTATCGCAATTTTTAACCTTGAAGGTGTTGTACTGAAACTTGTCTTCAATTTGAGACTGATATTGAGACGCATTATACATGGAGAATGGTATAAAATTTGCGTTGAAAATGGTTTCAAATCGTGTTTTTGTTCAGGAACGACAAGTTGAAAAGAGAATTTTTAAAATAAATTAGATCTTATTATTTAAAATGAAACTTGAGGAACACAGACATTAGGAAATTACAATGACTTAGTTGGTACGAGGGCTCGTGCGATTAGGACACTTGTTACGCGTGTGTGTTCGGGATTTCTACATATAGTGCAATGTTTCTTTTGTCCGGTTTTTTCTCTACGTTCGACCATATCCTCTACATAGTAAGTTTGTGTCGATCGTGGACGTCCCTTTTGTCTTAGTAGTGCAGGATCTGGGCGTATGGTCGGTTCAGCGTCAACGACATACATATCAATTTCATTTTCGATGGGAGGAAACTCTTTCGTAAGCCTTGAATACGGTTTCTAGTAAGTATACCGGATCAAGCACTCTCATGTAGTGAATCCGTTGGAAAGAACAAGCAGTAATAGCGTGTGC
This sequence comes from Hibiscus trionum, assembly GCA_030270665.1. NCBI lineage: Eukaryota > Viridiplantae > Streptophyta > Magnoliopsida > Malvales > Malvaceae > Hibiscus > Hibiscus trionum. The sequence goes on along the minus strand of BSYR01000010.1, from coordinate 74,317,330 downwards.
GCACGGATATTTGAATGTTTGGAATACTCCGCACTCGCAGGTTCTTTGTCAAAGATCTACCACATACGTGTTGTGTTGTATGCCTTCCAACGGCCTCGAAATTTCCAAAACAAGGAACAAATGGCCTTATCGAGAGAAGATAGTTGCAGTCATCGCATTTGAATTTCGCACATAAGTTTACAATTGTTCGAGGAGGCTGGGTGGACTTTGTGGCCACCTGCCATGTACTCAGTTGCTTGTCTTCCCAAGGTTGCAAATAGGGTAGGAAAATGATAGTAGGCCACTTTGACAACGGAAGTTATAGGCAAATGTCGCACTCCCTTGAGTGTTGAGTTGACCGCCTCAGCCAAGTTCGTTGTCATATGACCATATCATTTACCCCCGTCATATGATCTAAGCCATTTTCCCTTAGGATTTTGGAAAGTTAGTTCGCGCCATCTTTATTTCTGGCTCTCAATTTTTCGAACAACTGGTCTACCTCATGTACATAATGCGAGTTGCCTAGGAAATGACAGTTGAATAGTTAGGGGCGAACAACCCATTCGAAGCACCAGAGCACGTTCATCTTGGTTCTTGTAGTTCTGCAAGTAGTTGGTCGCAATGTGTCATAAGTAGTAACGGTGGTAAATGTGGGGAGGCTCCCAAGACCGGCCCAAATGTTCTATTGCCCACTTGATCATTGTGTCTTTATCGGAAATAACACATATCCCATCGTCCCTTGACCGCATTACAGGAGAAAGAACATGTCTCCGTAGGTTCTTAAGAAAGAACAACCAAGAATTGAGACCCTCCTTTTCAACTATTGTGAAGGCTACATGAACATTTTTCGATTGCCATCTTGTGCAACTACCATAAGTAAGACCTGCGTATATTTCTCGTACAACCAAGTGTCGTCTATTTGAACCATCGACTTGCAGTGCTTAAATTCATTTATGCACTGCAAAAATGTCCAAAATAGCCGTTTGAATTGACAAACACCTTGTACAAAACGATCAATTTCATATGCCAGAACCGTCTCAAGTTTCACAATCGTTTCGGGTATGTGTTTCTGCATCATGTTTAGCCACGGGCACAACTGGCTGTAAGATTCCTCCCATTGGCCAAACACTTTTTGTACAGCCCGCCGCCTTGCATATCAATGTAGCCGTGATGTTTTTGAGCTGCAGCGATACAGGTGAATCTCTAGAGCCCGCTCGCCTTCTTCAAGGATGATAGACGAACCCTCCACTTACATCCCTGGTTCTTGTGGGCGCATTACGCAATGTAGAAATCCGCTTGGGTTTTCTTCACAGTCGTCGTAACTGCCCGGCGAATGTTGTAGTGCTTAATAGCTGCCACGGCTAGTTCTTTTGTAAAAAATGTAATCCAAATGGCTAGTTCACCATCAATACGGTGGTTGTAACCGTCAATTGTTTGGAATGTGAAAATTTCAGAATGTTCAACGCATCCATATAAATTGATGTGAAGTGGGATGGTGGTTGGTAATAAGAAATAGGTGCAACCGATATTGGAACGTTGCTATCCATCGGGTGTTCTTCGTTTCCTTATAAATCTTCGATACAGCCTGCTGGATTGTTCACGTCTGTTGTTGGTTCATAAAAAGGCCCTTGCTCGTCGCCATCGGGTCCGGGTTCCCTAATCGATTCTTCGTCAGAAGTATCCCCCTCGAACTGGAATAGTTCTGCATCGTCGACTATTATCCTTCCAGGCGAGCAGATTGGTCATCGATCGCGAGACCACTCATGAGATTGCTCACGAACTGTGTTACCAAGATCAAAGTCGAGCGCACCAACACAAGAATGTCTCCCCATAGATGGTTTAGGGACATACACCGAGTATCGTCCATGTGAGAAATCATCGAAGGGGTTGAACGCTTCATGGTCGGATGACCTCATGTAGTTGTGGGATGATGACGCAGCCTCCCCATACTATATGGATTGTACTTTGCATGTCTTCGCATTGGAGAGGATGGTGCAGTGAATTTATCGTTCGGGGGCTGGTTCAAGTCGAACCCGAAACTAGCTACGCACAAATGTCTTGGCACAGAAGAAGACGGAGCACCAAACTCGTTGCGTGGACTGTATGTACTTAGTAGATTGAAATCATTTCTAAAACCAGTCGTCGAGCTATCAACATTGGCATTAGAGTCGAAGTCGAAATTTGCATGTCTTCAACTTGGGATTTCAATAGCAACATTAGAATCCGAAAATGACGCATACAGCTCGAGGGGCCCTCCTAAAGAATACTCCAAGTGGGTAGCCATCATCAACTCCACATCACCGTTGTCCCCCAATGCGGCATACTGAGTAGGTTAACGGTTCTAAAGAGATCGATAGATGATACTTCAACTCATCCAGCTTTTCCCCAAGGCCATGCAGGACACTATTTTTCACTTCCTTAATCAACTTATTGTACGATAATCTCCTCAGAATCGTTAGCGTTACAGTATTTGTGGACTGAAAAACGACGTTGAGTGATGTGTCAACGGTTATCTCGCCATCGTAGTATACAAGAACAACAACACCCCCTCGTGTCGACATTTTTCCTGCAATTGAAAGACTTGAAAAAATTGAAAGACTTGAATGAAAATTATACAATATCAGTATTGCATTTTGCTTCATATAAGGGAACAAAGGACCAATCTCATTCGGAAAATCCCAAGGGATCTTGCTTTTGTAGACGTGTCAGGAAAGTAAAGAATTCACTTTCTACAATAAGTGAGTTTCTATCAGATTCCTAGATCTTGTGTTATGTAGAGAGCGAGTTCTTTTGTATCTCACGTTCTATAGAAAGCGAGTTCTTTGCAGACTGAAACGTTGACATAGCGTGTCTAACACATCTAAAAAAAGAAAAGTTCGGTCCGGGTGAATATTATTGGTACTCTGTACCCTTATATCAGGTAGAATTAAGTACATGTTTGAATAATTGAGGTAACGAGATGTAAGTAATGTTGTTTGAATATTTGAAGTAAATTGTATCATCCTACTGTAACGTGCTGAAAAATATAATTTAAGATGATTTTTACCCAATAAAATTTCACATAAATAAGTAAAGGATGATAAATTGCAACGTTACACATACTTAGAACATTAATAAAGGAGTGAAAGGTTAATCGGAATCATCATAGTCAGTTAAAATGTCTGAACTTAAGTTAAGTTGTTTGATCAGTTATTGTTTTTGTTGTCTACACCTATACATAAAAAGTTGCACCTCGTCGGCAGCTGCATCAACATCCGGTGAAGATAGAGCTTGTTCAGTGGTTGCTGCTAGTGCGGACGGGGCAACTTCTACGGGTGCAGATGTACTACCTTCGCTGGCGTTGACCTCATTGAACTTAACATTTAAATGGATGTATTTAACTCCTACAGAATAGAGCTGGTCACTGCGTTTCAGCTGTCGTCGGTGTTGGGATTTTACATTCCAAGTAAGAAATTTGCTTGTCAATGTGTTTACTAACCTCATTTGATATCAACTGCAATAAATCGTCGAGTGACATTTTGCTAGTGATTGTTGATTTGTCGATCATTTTCGAGAAAATAGGTACCGAGAAAATAAAATGTTGCGAAAAATTTTCGTGGTACCGATCATTTTCGTGGCACCCCACCACACGTTTCCGGATATTGTGATTTGTCTATCATATTTTACAAACACAAACCATACAAACATTGCCTCACAACTTGCATCCTACCAAATCCATCTACTGATCGTGCAAACATATTCACCAATGCTCTAGACTATATATTGACCAAACTCGCATCTCACAAAATGTGAATTCCTGACGTGTCAGGAAAGTCGCGTTCTACAAAGGGCCAATTTCTGACGTGCCAGGATTCTTGATGTGTCAGAAAACTCGCGTCCTACCAAGCGCGATTTTTCGAGGAACTCGCGTCCTACCAAACGCGAGTTTGCCACGTCAGAAAAGTCGCGTGTAACAAAATGCGTCTTCTACTTCTATATAAGCTCGGCTGATCGAGGGAGGGAAGAAGCACACACGTCTGAGTCGAAGAAAAAAAACATCATTCTGAGTTAGTGCTTCAAGTTTTCGATTGTAGCTATTAATGCCAACAAACCACGTATCTGGAAAATTTATTCGCAAACTAATTTTCTGGATATTGTGATTTGTTGTTATTTGTAGTTGCATATATATATATATTGAGTAGATGTTAACTATTCGGCATTTTTGTTCACGATGATCAACAACAACAAATCACAATATCCGGAAATTTGAGGTTTTTTTTAATGGCGGGCAAATGACAATATCCAATCGACCTCCGAGATTCAAGACAACCACCAGTTCATAAACTTTTGTTCGAGGCAAGGACCTCGCATGCAACCGGAGTCAAAGACCCAACATTGTAAGCATGTTTAGGGCTACAATGCCTATCGACTCCAATAGAGCACTAAGTTTGAGGACAAGGACAGATTCTCTATGACCAAGAGATCAAAACAAGTTAAGGATCTTTAAGAAGTGTTGGTTGGTTGCAAATCCGATTTTATCCTTTCAATTGTAAAAATTAGAAGGGGATACCCTTCAGTCAAACTTATGTATTATGTTATATTTTTAATATAAATATTATTGAATTATTAATTACTTAAAATTACTAATATTAACAAATATATTAATAATAAAATTTCTATTATAATATATTAGAAAATATATTAATAATATAATAATTATTTGAAAAACAAAGAAAGATCTTTTCATAAACATAATTTCATACAGAATCTATTAAAAAATATATATAAAAATAATATCTAGAAATATATCTAGATATAAAATAAAAAATGAGATTTAGAATAAATAAATATATAGAAATATATCTATATAGATATAAAATAAAAAAAATTTGAGATTTAGAATAAAATAAATAGAATAAATAAATAAAATTTTCGAATTTGAATTTGAAGCCTTTTTTATTTCTAAAATTCTAATATCGATATTAGTTAGATATTCGAATAAAAACGTCATAATGATAGCATTAATAACAAACAAATATATTAATAATAAATATTATATATTTAAATTAATTTCCGCGTAATTTCAAACGACGGGAATAAAAAAAACCCGTGATCTCGCATTCTACAGATTTTGACCAGAAACCCTCAAACCGAATTGACCTGAAAATTTAAATGTTGACCCGAACTGAAATTGACCCGAACGACCCGATTTTGACCCGAACTGAAAGCGACCGATCCGATATTGACCCGACCCGAAAACAACTGATCTGATTTTGACTCGATCCAATACTCGAACCGGATCCGACTCATCATAGACCCGAATTAGACCCGAACCCAAACTGAACCAAATCTAAACCGATTCTAGATAGACCCGAAACGACCCGAACCGAACGACCCGATTGCCACCTCTAGTTTTGGCCACGTTGCTACTATAGTTGGAGGTACAAAGTTGAATCGTCCTTTGATTAACGCAATATTAGAACGATGGAGGTCAGAGATGCACATCTTTCATCTTTCGTGTGGCGAGACAACAATTACACTGGAAGATGTTGCATATCATCTTGGGTTGCCTACTGACGGTGAGATTATTATTGATATTGCCGATGGTGACTGGCCGACCCTTTGTGCTGACCTATTGGGACTGGTGCCGGAGAAGTTCGACGGCAGGAAAATCCTCCTAACTTTTTTGGAGGAGAATTTTACAATCCTCCCCACCATGCGGATGATGAAACAAAGCGGGTGAATATTTTTATTTTATTATATATTATATTTTACTTTTTTATTTTGTTACTAATTAAAATGTTTTTATAACACTACTTATTATTTTCGTAGCGGTTTGCTTGTGCCCACATCCTACGAATGATTGGAGGGATTTTGATGCCTGATAAATCTCGAAACAAAGTCCATGCGATATGGTTGTACCATCTCGATAACTTTGTTGAGTCAAGAAGAAAATGTTGGGGAGCAGTGGTCTTGGACTTTTTGTTCAGGAAGCTTTGTAGAACCATCAATCATGACAGAACCGCAATCGGAGGATGTCTTTTACTACTCCAGTCTTGGGCTTGGTTTCGGATGCCAATTTTTAAGCCCGCGGCCTAAAAACCCCACCCCGTACTTATTCCCACTTATTCTGAGGTACTTTTCAAATTTTTTAGTTTAATTTAATTTATTTTATAATTATATTTTTTAAACTATTATAATTTTTTTAATTTTTTTTCATTAATGACAGGTGGTGCGTTCAACTCACTCAACAGGGACTGCCAACTACATAGCGAGACTATAGAATGCTGACCGACAAGATACATGACGAGGTTAGGAATTCAGACCATTTTTTTAATTGTGAATTTTTTTAAATTAAACTTTATATAACTCACGTTCAAAATTATTTTTTCAGTTCTTGTGGACTCCGTACACTGATCCTACGATTCATGACTGTATTCCGGAGAAATTGTAACCCCCTCGTCCCGTTCTGGCCGGATGACCGGTCCGAGTGGGCCACACGGGGAAAACCGACATGAAACCCGCGAAGGTTCAACCTCGGTTAGCGACCCTAATTTTTTGTTTCATTTGAATCACATTTTTAACTAGAGGCATAAATGATTCTTAAGTGATCTTTACAGTGGAAACAAGACTCCCGGGAGGCCCTACATCAAAACATGCCTAACCCAAGCATTGAGACCCTTTAAAGATGCCTAAAAGCCCACATTCAGGCCTGTGTTTCGAAACAGGTACAACCCGTTTCGAAACACGGGCTCCAGGTAAAAAGCAAGTCACCCGTACCGAAACGCCTCCACCCCGTTTCGGAACAGGGCTACAAATTTGCCTCGGCGTTTCGAAACTTGTTTCGAAACAGGCATGGACAGTGGAAAAATCATTCCGAACCTTGTTCCGGAACGGGGGCTCACAGTGGCCAAACTGTATCGAAACAGGTTCCGATACGGGGTCCCTGAAGCCTTACCCGTTCCGAAACGGCTCAGCCCGTTTCGAAACGTTGGCTGTCTGCAACTTTCAAAATTTGGACTTAGGCAACTCTAAATGACCCCAAAAGCCCTCTACAACTTCAAGAATCATACATCACAATAAAAACACTCTATAGGCATGCTCCTTATTGCAAACATTCATAATCATCACAATATTTAAGACAAGACAATCATTCCAAGAATCACCCAAATCATACTTAAGCATTAAAAGGCCCTTAAGGCTTAATTCACCACACATATAGTTACATGCCACAACCACACATGCACTCATACAAAAGCATAGCATCACTATCAAGCATTCATCAAGGCTTAACATGGTTTACGAATTCAACAAAAACATAAATACCAACAACCTCCAAGAGTCATACAAGCTCATACAAAACACACACTTGCCACATTGCTAGACTACTACATTAATTGCTAAATCGTACTTGAGCAACAAATAACTTGGATAGCCCCTTCGCCTTGCTCCTTGCTAACACCATGCTAATGATCTGCATTGTTGAAAATGAGAGCGTAAGCTAGAAGCTTAGTGAGGATGCTCTAAAATCAAAAACAACAACAATGCAGGGTCCAAGCATGCAAATCCTTAACCTCACAAACATCATACATAGGTATCAACAAGTCAAACTAGCTAGTCTTTCAAGAGACATAATATGGCATCTCACATCATACTAAGCTCATCAACAAATATCTCAAATATCACAACATCGTAATTATAAGAACAAGTTCAATTGGCCACTATTAGTTTACCCGGATGTGCGGATTTAATCTCAACAACAACTTTACCTCGGTGGGATTACACTCATCACCGGACCTTGCATGGGCGGGATTCCACTCATCACCACATGCCCTACAGATGGGATTCCACTCATCATCACGTAGAATGTATATAAATTTCAGGTGGAATATTACATCACCGTACTCCTCCTTGATGACTCAACGCCATCAAGGCCACGTACGTTTTGACTCAATTTGTGTGCACACTAATCCTAATGATCGATCATTTATACCCGGTAAGTTAATTAGTGCCAATTCCTTTAACCACCTCACATATCCACCATTTATTTCACATACTCATCACATGCATATATCAAGGTACACATATACAAATCAATCCACATTTCACAAGAGCAAATAGGCAAGGCATAAATAGCATCAATAGGAATCAAGGGGTTAAGTTACCAATTTAACTCCCACATAGGAATGGCCTACCAAGCACATTCCAACCCACACACTACACACACTTGAACTAACTTTAAAACATATTTAAAGTTACTCATCACCCTTCCTTACCAACCAAAACAAGCAAGCAAGCCTCCTATATGCCCAGATTCGATCCCGATGCTTCTCCGACGTCTCCTCTTGTTTATAGCCAATCAAAACACATCCATTACTCACAATTCAATGCTAAAACTCAGTCACCAACTTCAACCCACAAGTACAAGCCATACTTCAACAATTTCAAACCCAACAATCACCCCAAATCTCCATTTTCGAGCTTCCTTAAAACCCAGCTGAAAACCAAGATTTCAAACACCCAAATGACATCTAAAGGGTCCCAAAACACCTTCCTAACATCCCTAAACCACCAGCCCTTCAACCTAACCCTAAAACTCACCAAAATCCAAGTTTTAGACACCTCAAAAATGGCCACAAGGACCCATTTCGGGTTTTCACCCAAAATCACCCATTTTAACATATTATGTGTATTTTAAGGAGACTAAACCAAAACCCAACTCAATAAATCAAAATCAATTGACAAACCCAATAAAAACTCAAACTTTCATTAAACCCCAAATTTCCAAAAGATTGTAGTTTTAAATTCTAAAACTAGGTAAATGTAGAGGATGAAGAGGAGAGTGAGAATATGTGATTACCTTTAAAAATGCCCTTGAGATGAGGAAGAAATCAAATGAAATAGTGAATAGGGTTTGGGGAGGGGTTTTGGTGCTTTTCACGTTGGGAGAGAAGGGGGAGAAAAAGGATGATAGCTTTTTTTCACTTTTTTTGGATTTCAAAAGGTTGTCTACCTTTAATTTGGATAAATTACCAAAATGATCCCCCTCCTTTTTATTTAAAGACTCAATTGGCTCAAGCCTAGGTCAATTTGATTTTAGATTAATTTTACCGACTCGGACCAACTAACCCGACTAACTCCTAACCCCAAAACACGGGTGTTACAGAAATTATAGACACCTCTCACGTATGGCTGCTGCTAGTGCCACTCATGAACTAAGATATTGTCGAGTAGCATCCTAGGGACCGGGTTCTGCGACAATTTGGCTTCATCTAAGGGGTTCCGCTACTGCCACCCAATTTGGACGAATTACATCGGTTGATGCGGCAAGGGAAGACGAAAGTCTATTGGGGCCATCATCACGCTGACTGGGTAGGGCAATGGATGACAAGATATGGCAGGCGACCGCCCATCTGTGCACTCATTGTGGATCAGACCGTCACTTTTGACTATATGCAGTGGTACCACCAAAATGGGAAGCCGCATATACTCACTTTGGAGGAGCACGGGCGAGAAATTGATGTGCCTCCCCAAACCGCCCGCCCACACAACGTTAACCCACCCAAAGCCAGCCGACGCAGCGCGGTGCGAGAATGGGGCCTAAAAGCCAGAGACGGTGAACTCACACTATAGGGGACTCGTTGCCTGGAACAACATTTCAGCATATGAGTGGTCCCCAAATGTTTCAGCAGGGGCCTCCACCCGAGTTCGGCTTCATGGATGTTATCGTCCCTTCATGCCGATGAGTAGTCCTCCGGTTTTTATGTTCCACCGTTGTCATCACAGTTCGACTACAGTATTATCGAGCATACGCCGCCGCAGAGCTTGTTCTACACCGGCCTCGGCCCAGCAGTGGTCCGCATTTCGAGGACGTTCATGGAGCCGATGATGATTCCGCTGCTGAAGATGACGACCCTAGAGCACATAAGATTCGGAGGAATCCGCCACAGGATTGTCGTGCACCCAGCTGCGGAACAGGTGGACATAGGCATCATTAGTACGAGGGGGGTTGTCTAAAAAAATTTAATTATGTTCATGCAAGACATTATTTTTTTAATTTTATAATTACCAATATTTTGTTATGCCTTATTTTTTTACAGAATTTTTAGAATTTATATTTAATTTCATTTTTTGGATAAACAATAACCTACATTATTTGATTAATAAACTGAGCCTATAAAGCATTTTTAAAGGCAAAATCATTAAAAAAACTATGTAACTGTTTTCGACGCGAATTTTAGTCGGTTTATAATAGATCGAACTTGCCCGTATTAGTGTCAAATGAAAGACAAGTTCCAATACTACGAACCCAAACATAATGTTTACTAAAAATATATGATTAATATGCCTAAAATATTGCTTGAACATGCCTATGGACACTTGGTCTGGCAACCCGATTTACAAAGAACTCGCTTTCTGTGGAAAACGAATTCCCCGCGATAAATTCAGCCGGCTTTTCAAATTTTCGGGGACCTCGTGTTTCGCAGAACGCGAGTTCCTACTAAATTTGTTATTCTGAAAAGTGTTGACACGTAGGTTGAACTCGCTATCTGCAGAAAACGAGTATTGCGTCTCACTTTTCCCAAAACACGAGTTCTTCATACGTGGCAGATTTGAGGGTTATTTTTCTAAATAAAAAACGGCGGCGTTATTTATTTAATATTTAATAAAAAGGGGGTTTTCAAATAAAAACGCCACGTAAAAAAAGTGTACATATGTTAGTACTTGTAAATGAGGCTGGCTTTGTTTCGTGGGTCGCAGAATATCATTGCTCCTTTGTCTTTGTACTTTGTAGTTAGGTAATATTTTATTATTATTATTATTTTAAAACAATTAAATTTCGCCATACACACGAAAAAAATAGGTAAAAATTGCGTAAATAATTTTTCCCCAATAAGCACGCTATTAAAATTGTCACATAATATTTTTAAGGTTATTATATCTTAAATCTTAAACTCTAAATTTCATACAATATAGTTATTTTTAAATTGTAAAACCTAATCACAAATACCAATATCTTAATCTTAATTCTTTACCTCTAAACCTTAGAAACTAGACACGTTTGAAAAACACATTTTTTTCCTACCGTTAATGCATAGAATATTTTCCTTGAAAAATTGACAACAGTTAAGGTGTTGATATTTAATATTACGTCCGAGTCTTATCTAAATTGAGAGGAACAAGAGTCTATTAAATCATTAAATCTAAAAATTGAAAAAAAATAAATATTATATTTGACTAAAATTTAAACTAAAAATGTCATTTTACCAGAAATTTTGAAACCAATACATGGAATCGTCCCTATATGTATGCTCTTGAATATTCAACATTTAATAAACTCTTCAACACATAGAACAACCTGAGACTTTGAAGGTTCCTAATGAACCAACTTTGCCATTAAACTAAGATCTCCAACATTTGATAAATTAGAAAGTAATAACAACATTCTTTATTCTTGTTCTTTCCAAGTTTTATAGGGGTCGGTTTTGCAGGTGCTAATGCCAATGGGTCAATGCAACAGAGATTGGGTCATTTGGGCCCTTATCTTTGGGGCTACCCTCAAAAGCAGGTTTCTCCTCATGTCCACATTCATTGAGTGCAACATAATTCCAATAATTGTTTGGTTATCTTAATATTAACATTGATTTCTTGCTATTATCGGAGACTTAAGGCCTCATTTTTATTAAGTTTGGAGGGCCAAAATCACTTCTCTACCTAATAATTAATCAAAATAATTTAATTTTGATCAAAATTACTTTTGAAAAGTGATTACGGACTCAAACCCAAAAATTATATTTTTTTAATTTTTGTGGTTGAAAATTTCGCTTGGATTTAAAATGACAAGTTTAACCTTTATTAATTTTTAAATTCAACTTTCACTTTTTTCAAAAATATTTTTTGACGACATGTCTAAAATAGACATTTTATCTTTCCAATAATACTTTTTGACAGCAGTACCAAACACTAAATTTTTAAACCCAAATTTTCTAAATCACTTTTCCACCGCAAATTTTTATAACCTATACTAAACTAAGCCTAATCATGGGTTACTGAAAGAAAAGAGATTGCAATTGTCACGCTTAGGGATTAGAACGTTATGAATATATGATATATCTTATCGGATGTCGTTTGTGAAAAGATATTAAGACATCAATACTACATCGAAAAGAAAATAAGAGATCATGAGACGTTGAATCTAAACAAAATAGTTGGTTCACATTAGAAATAGTTATTAGAGAGAATATTGAAGTGATGTAAAAAAAATTAAGTTTGATAGATTTGATTAAGTTTGGATTTATGTATTACATTGTATTTTTTTACTAAATTTGATTTAATTCGTTTATGTTTTAAATAAGTATAATTTACTTAATTAAATCTACTTTTTGAATCCAAAATATTTATCTATATATTTTTAAATATCGAATAGAATTTTAAAATTTAACAATTTTTCAAACCATTGAATAAATCTAAAGGTACATACATGATCACATCACATGATATGTGAGATGATAGATGAGAGTCAGCAAATACCAGCTCTCACACGTACGGTGTGACTGTACATTAAAATCAGATAATATATGATCTCTGATTTCGGGGTTATGGTTTGAATATTCCCCTTTGGGAATTTATTGGGGAAAATAACCCCCAAACTTTCATATTGGGAAAAATACCCCCCTTTCATGCCATGTAGGACGAATTCGCGTCCTGTAGAAAGCGAATTCAAGATTCGCGTTTTGCAGGACGCGAATTCCTGTGCCGTTTCAGTGGAAAGTGAATTCGCGTTTTGCAAAACGCGAATTCAACGATTTATTGCTGCCCCCACACGAGAAATTCATCATGAAAATGAATTGAAACCAATATAAGATGTTTAGGTAGCAATATTTGTGATCGAATAACGGATTATCGGGGTACCCGATTAAAATTTTTGAACTATAACAGTGTCGTATTGAAACATATCTTTAAGATGGTGTGAAGATACGAGCGTATATAATATCCTAATATGTGTGAAAATGGCCTGGAAATGAGCAAGTAACAATGTTTTAAAAGGAAACATTATCGTATAGGCATGTTTAAATGCATTTTAGGGTGTGTTTCGAACTTTTTTTTGGTTTTTCCTAAGTTTGGAGACAAAGATGTGCACCTTAATTTTGCAGTGGTGCTAAAGTTCCGAGGAAGACGGTGTCCGAAAATGTGAGAAAATTGTGTTAAAAATGCTATCAAAGTAACATTTTTGAAGCAAAAAATATGTCTATAGGCATGTTTTTTTTTTGAAATTTAAAGTGCCTCGTTAAAAAACCCCTCTAACATTATCGTATAGGCATGTTTAAATCCATAAGATTTATTAAATTACCAGATAATAGAAGATTACAAATCAGAAAAGACTACACAATGGTTGATCTAGTTAATTCGGGGGCCGGTCCTAAGAGGGCATTTCCTAATATCATGTCCAGTGTTCCCACATTTACTGCACCTCCTAGGTTGTCCGGTCTTTTCTCTCGGAACCATATCTTCGGCACAGTGAATCCTCGTTGATGGTGGCCGGCCTTTTTTCTTTCGTCGCAGGGAGGGATCTGGGCATATCTTTGGTTCGTTGCTGATTATACGACAATCACGTGCATTTCCGATCGGAGGGAACTCGTTTCGGTAAACCTTGAAAACGGTTTCGAGCCTGTAGACCGGATCAATGAGTGTCGTTGCATCAAAATGAACCGATGCACATGCTGCGAAAGCATGCGAACACGGGAACTTGAACGTTTGGAACTCCCCGCAATCGCACGTTCGTTTTTGCAAATCAACCACGTAGGTGTATTGCATTATTCCTTGTAGAGGTTCAGAAAATTGTGTGACCTCAAAGATGTGTTCCCGACGAGAGAAGCACAACGCACCCATCGAGTTAGCATGCGCAATGGACGCTTGGATTTTGTCGGCGAGATCTGGATTAAATATGCGGCCAGCTGCCATCCAGTTCATTGCTTGTTTGCCGAGGGTTGCGAAAAGGGTTGCCAATCGGTAATATGTTGCTTTGACAACGGACGTGATAGGTAAATGGCGCGTTCCCTTAAGTGACGAATTAATCGCCTCAGCCAAGTTTGTTGTCATATGGCCGCATCGACGACCCCCGTCATAACATCGCAACCATTTCTCCTTCGGTATCTCCATAAGATAGTTATACCCGAATGGATTCCTCAATTGCAACTCCTCCAGCAACTCTTCCACTTGATTAACTCTGTGTGCGTTGCCTGTTGAAAAAGACATGCAAAATAGTTAATTGGTAATAATATGAAATTGGTGGACGTTGGATAACAAAATGGAATGGTTGCATACCCATACGGAGAACCATTATACGTTCATCTTCGTTCTTGAACTTCTGATAGTAGTTTGCTGCTATATGCCGCAAACAATACCGGTGATGTATGTATGGGGGTTTCCATGAATCTCCCAAACGTTGAATTGCTCCCCAAATCCCCGCGCCTCTATCTGAAATAATAGCTAGGCCATCTTCACGTGTACGCAAAACCCGGCGCATGACATACTTGCGGAGGTTGTAAAGGAAAAACTCCCAAGAAGGGATATTTTCCTTTTCAACAATCGCAAAAGCAACTGGGATACATTTTCTGTTGCCATCCTGGGCAACTGCAATTAGCAATATCTGCGTGTATCTGCCATATAAAAATGTACCGTCGATCTGGAGCATAGGTTTGCAGTGACGGAAAGCTTTTATGCATTGGGGGAACGTCCAGAAAAGGCGATGAAATTCTACCTCCCCTGGTACAACTCGATCATTGTAGTACTTCGGAACAGTCTCCAATTCCACAATTGTCCCTGGATTGTATTCCTGCATAACTTGAAGCCATGATCGCAGATCGTTGTATGATAGCTCCCATTGCCCGTACAATGTTTCGATGGCTCGAGATCTAGCATAACATGCCTTATCGTAATTGACGGTGTACTTGTAAATGGATTTGATGGCAGCTATACACACTGGCACAGATACACGTGGGTTTGCTTTCACGAGTGGAAGGATTGCATCGGAAAGCACGTGTACATCCAAGTTAGGATGGTCTTGGCTGAGGCTCCCAACGGAGCATGTATGAGGCCCTGTATATCTCGTTATTTTCCACAGGTTATGCAGCCTTTTCAATTGCGACACACGAACCCTCCATGTACATCCGGCGGACTTGTGAGGACACTCTGCAATATATTTCCTGGCCTCGGTCTTCCAAACGGTGGACGTAACTGAGCGCTGAATGTTGTAATGCTTGATGGCAGCCTCCGCGAGCTTTTTTGTCCTGAAGACCATTCCTTCATGTAGCTCAGTCGAACCCACATTCCATTGGTTGAACTGGTCTAATTGTGGATGTTCTGGGAATTCAGTATCGAAGAAGCCATCCATATCCACTGTTGTGAAGTGCGAAGGTGGGTCGTAATATGTTGCGCAACTGGTTGGTCCATGCAGTTGCGTCGAACGAACATCATCATCCTCATCATCCTCAGAAGAGTTTTCTGCGCTCTCCTCTGATTCCACCGGCTCGTCAATGTCAGATGGATCAGAAGGAAATAGACCCATCTCGTCACCATCAGGCCCAACCTCTGTACGCGGCTCTTCATCAGAAAGCGCATCATCAAACTGGAAAAGTTCTGCATCATCATAAACCTGTGCGTGAACAGGTTCTGAAGTCATAACCGGATCGACAGTAGCGGCGGTTGAATGTCTCCCCGCTAAGAACATATCATCCATATTTCGGTGACTTGGGATGTATGTTGAGTGGCGCCCGGTAGAGAAATCATCGAACGGGTTAAACTGTTCATTGTACGTTGAAGACGCCGTGTATGGAATGTGTGTTGAGTGGCGCCCCGTAGAGAAATCATCATAGTTTGGAACGTATGGACTGTATGACGACTCTTGGGTTGGTGGCAAGTTAAGGTCAAATTCGAACCTTGGAACGGAAGAACGTCGTTGCCGCGAAGACGAAGACGATGAAGCTTCATCGGTTCTTGTTTGAAGAAGGTTGAAGTCACGTCGTAAACTCGATGTCGGACTAATAGCATTTGGATTGAACTCGAGATTTCCTCGTAACCAATTTGGTACCACGTTTTGAGCTGCAACGTGAACTTCAGCAAATGTTACAAATAGCTCCATGGCCCATCCCATTGAGTACTGGCTATGTGTATCTATCATCATTTCTACAGAACTGTCGTCTTCCACATCGAATATTGTGTAATACAGTGGCTCTATCGACGTTGGACATCGATACTTCAAAGACTGCAACTCCCTTCCGGAGCGATTGGGAACCTTCCTGGATATTAAGGTCCTCAGCGACTGGAACGTTGATCGTCTCGGAATGTTGATCGTAACAGTATTTTCAGATTGAAATATGATCCCAATGTATGAATCGGGGACCATCTGACCATCGTAGTATACTATAGCTTGAATTCTCGGTGCCATTTCTGAAAATCGAAGAGCTTTTGTGATTCTTAAGTTTTGTTTGGGTGCATCTAGAAATTCTGCACCCCTCAATTATAAATAGAAATCTGTCTCGTAAAGCATTGGGCAATTCTGTAGCAATAATTTTTGAGTTGTCAGCCCAAAGCCCGGTAAAGCCTGTAAAGTAGAGTAATAATTTTAGAATTCGCGTTTTCCAAAACGCGAATACAATTATTCGTACTGAATTCGCGTTTTGTAAAACGCGAATTCTTTTGGAATCTATAGAATTCGCGTTCTACAAAACGCGAATTCAGTACGAATAATTGTATTCGCGTTTTGGAAAACGCGAATTCTAAAATTATTGCTCTGTAAAAGCCGGGCTTTGGGCTGACAAATGCATTATGGTGAAACGCATGCCTATAACCATCTGTATAAATAGGCTGTATTTCTGCCTTAACATCCCATCAAACTTATTACTTTTCTATCTTCCCCGGTTTTCTTGCATTTCTACATTTCTGAAAGATAAAATGGCTCGATATTCAGCTACTGTATTTTATCGTGGAACATACTTCTACACATCTTTTACTGAAACGATCACAAGAAATGAATTATTTGAGTTGGTCTCCAAACGAGTTAAAGAGTCGACCAGCGCAAAAATAGAGGCTTTGCAAGTGAAAGTACCAGTCAATGAGCCCGGCCCCGAGGAACATTATATGCTCACACTGTCAGATAAGAAAGTTATGCGAAAGATGTTTCGGGCATACAAACTTGCTGGGGGAACAAACATCGAGCTTAGCGTGAAATTTGATGACGGATCAAGTTCTTCAACAAATGTTGTAGCTGTCCAAGACGAGAATACGTTAGCTGGCGAAGACGAGAATGAGTTAGCTACTCCAGACGAGAATGACGTGTTCTTAAAAATTTATCAGAGACGGCAGGAGAAAGAACAAATAATTGAGGAACTAAACTTAACGTCTGACATAAGTACCGACTACGATTAGTAATTTAATTTTGATTAAGTTATGTAAGTTATTTATCTTGCGTACTTGTAATTTGTGAATTCGGTGCTTTCGATATAGTGCTTTTGATTTACCGCTTTTGATGAAAGTTATTTATCTTGCGTACTTGTATTTTGTGCTTTCGATTTACCGCTTTTGATGAAAGTTATTTATCTTGGGTTTACTTATAAATAACTAACATGAAAAAAACATAGAAAAACATAATAGCTCATACATACTCATGAAAAAAACAACTGAAATAGTTTGCACGAACTATATTCGAAAAAGATAGAAAAATAAATATAACTACCCCCTATGTCCGCCGGTCCCACAGTCTGGTGGATGTCGAACTCGAGCTGGATTACGTCGTCCACGGTGAACCGGATCCTGTTGAGGACCATGATCGGGCTCATCGTCAATGTCATCTCCAGCAGTACCACTTGGGCCGACAGGCCCACTAGACAAGAACAACGACTGTGGAGGTGTGTGCTGAACGAACCCGGGGCCCGAACTATCATAAGGCCTAGCATGAAACGGGTATGGGGAAAAAGCAGAGGGAGCAGTGGAACTCGAAGATCCGCCAGTCGGCATCGATGATCCACCCATCATCCCCACAGTAGGAGTGAAAAAGCCTTCCGTCGGACTCGGAGGCCTCGGCCGAATCATCAACTGGGTGGGGCCCTGGGGGCGAATCGGATCGGTAGCTCTGGAGGATGAAGCACCTGCTCCCCTTCGACGTTGCGATCCACCTGCTCCCCTCGTACGCTGAGTCCGGGGGCGGTTGCGCTGAACAGGCTCATACACAGCTGCTTGTTCCTCCGGAGTGAGAAGATACGGTTTCCCATTACCAAAGAACCATGCAAAGTAATCAGCACTCACCATAGGCTCATCAAACATTCGGTACTCATTCAGTGCCTGCCGCTGATGCCTATACTGCCACTGTGCAATCCACTGCACATGTTTCACCGACCAGTCCACCTACCACAAAACATCAACAAAATTATTGTTTTTAAATTGTAAAGTAAGTATAAATAAATAACTATTAAATCAAATTTAATTATTATACCTCAAGTTTTCCTTGTCGGGTGATCCTATGTAAGTCATCCAAATTAGGCGGATCTATCGGAATTGTTTGCAGACGCCCGAACTGGCGTTGGACGCGATCTACCGGATGCCACTCAACTACAGCGTACCAGATGAGAGGTACCACGGCCGTCCAAGCGGAAACTGTCCCAGGCTCAAAATTAGGCAGACAGTCGTTGATTTCCGATTCAGAGTACGGGGTCCACAAAAACTGTAAATTAAATATAGAAATAATTAAAACAACTAAATTAAACTATATTCATATCAAACTTCAACTTAATATAAAAATTAAAATATTTACCTCATTTGCAGCTTTCGTGTCAATACTCTGCCTAATAGAATGCATCATAGTCGGAATCCCAACATGAGTTAGAGCATGAAACCACCTACATAACATCAAAACATACTTTTAATATTTAAAAAAATATATATTAGGAAAATAACCAATTTATAAAACATACCTCAAACATAGTGGATAGGAATAGTCAGCTGGCGCGGACAAGTCAGGGCGTAAAAATGGCATTCTAAACCACGCCCAAGACTGGAGTAGCAAAAGACATCCTCCGATGTCGTGTCGATCAGAACTCGCAGCCTTGCACAACTCCCTATACATAAATGCAAGTACTGCCGAACCCCAACTTAATTTACCAGCCTCTTCAAAATCTCGCAAGTGCCGCAACCACAACATGTGAACTTTGTTGCGAGTTTTGTCGGCCACCAAAATTCCCCCTAGGATCTGTAAGATATACGCCCGAGCATATGCCTAAAATATAAAGAAAAAAATATTAAAATATAACCAATTTTATAATTTTATTACTACTAATAAAAAATTATTTCTTTTACCTTCTTCACATCTTCATTGGCTCCAGCAGGCAAATTAGCGAACTGCGTACGCAACCACCTCAGCGTCACACATCCGCCCTGTAGTTTTTCGGGCTTATCTCCTAACAAGTCCATACACAAGCCCTCCCAATCATCACTGGCGGCACCAGTGATAGCCTCCCCATCTACAGGCAGGCCAAGAATATACGACACATCTTCTAATGTGATGGTCGCCTCACCACATGGTAAGTGAAATGTATGTGTCTCTGGCCTCCACCTCTCCACAAGCGCGTTGATTAAATCAACGTCTAATTTCGCACCCCCTCCATGAAGCTTCGCCACATGCCCAAATCCGGCGTCGGCTATGTAATCGGCTAGATCAGGATCCGGACCCGCCCTAATCTTAGTGATGTAAACCTCTAACCGACGTTCTTCTCCATTCTACAAATAATTAAAGACACACACATATTAACAATCACATATTATGTCAAATTTTTTTATAGTGTACAATAAAATACTAAATATATTCTAATTTTATTAATTTTTATTCTATAAGTCAACACCAACAATATATTCGAATTTAACTAATTATCTTACTCTAAAAATAAATAGTATTAACATATTCGAATTTAACTAATTTTCTTATTCTAAAAATAAAATAAAAACACATATTCAATTTAACTTATTTGTTACTCTAAATCTAAAATCTAAATAACAAATATTCAATTTTACCTAACATTTTTAGTCTAAAAATAAATATTATTAACATATTCAAATTTTACAAAATTTCTTAGTCTAAATATAAATTCTAAATACATATTCGAATTTAACTAATTTTGTTACTCTAAATCTAAAATCTAAAGAAATATTCGTTTTTAACTAACATTCGTAGTCTAAAAAAATTATTTTTAACATATTCGAATCTAACTAATTTTCTTAGTCTAAATATAAATTCTAAAGATATGTTCGAATTTAACTAATTTCGCTAGTCTAAAAATAAATACTATTAACATACTCGAATAAAAAAACTTACATTATTTCGACGATAATTGCTTACGTGGCCATCTTCTAATCTCAGGAAACCCGCCATTATCACACTTGCTTGAAATATAGAACAAACTCTTCAAATTTTTGGGAGAGAATGAAGAGCATTCTCTCCCAAACCTCCCCTTTTATAGAGAAATCGCTGCCTGGGGGCAGCGAATTTGAACCGAATTCGCGTTCTGCAGGAAGCGAATTCAACATAATAAAGTGAATTCGCGTTCTACAGAACGCGAATTCTATTTTCCCAACCGTTCGTATTTACTCCAAATCGCGATAATTTGGGGATAATATCGTGGAATTCGCGTTTTGCAGGACGCGAATTCTCTTTTCCACTGAAACGGCACAGGAATTCGCGTCCTGCAAAACGCGAATCTTGAATTCGCTTTCTACAGGACGCGAATTCGTCCTACATGGCATGAAAGGGGGGTATTTTTCCCAATATGAAAGTTTGGGGGTTATTTTCCCCAATAAATTCCCAAAGGGGAATATTGAAACAAAAAAACCTCTGATTTCGGCAAGATTTTTCTGCCCCACACGTGCAACTAATTAATTGTACCAACTCTTCTTTCAAATTTTAGACATTGATTTTTTTTTTTAAATATGTTAAAAATCAACTCAAATAAGTTTCAAATTCTTGTTTTAATTTAGGAATCAAATTCAATTGTAATTTTCTTAGTTAAATCTTTGAACATAAAGGTTAGAACTAAGTTCTATGATTTAAGATATATACTCGAATTTCATTTTAAACCCTCTAAATAATAATATTTCAATTTAATCCCTATATAAAATTTTAGAAAATCTTTCCTTGGATAAACAAAATTTTACATCTATCCAAAGAAAATTTATTTTAACCCTTTTAAAAATTATAAAATTATAAACTCAAATAATGACAGAATTATCTTTTAGTCCTTTAAAATGTTGTTCTCATTCATGTACATACTCCATTTTCACATTATTCTTTAAAAATAATATCTAAATCTCTAACACTAAAACTTAAACCATAAAATTTAAATCTACAAACTAAAATTTTAAATCCTAAACTAAATCTATAAAGGGATGTGTAGTCCAAATGTGTATTGAATAATTTCCCTTTTCTTTTATGTTTTACGTGTGCAAAACATAATTTGTTAAAAACAAAAATCACAAAGAAACCTCAATTAAATATTTAAATTGTTATAATGTTAAATAACATGCGTTACTTATTCAAATTAGAAAATATAATTCGAATTCTGGATAAAAAAAATATGAATGACATTTAATCACTAGAACAACTATTTAAATTTTATTGACATAAAATTCTGAATTCAAATCCTAACTGAGTCCATTGGGAAGGGGTAGGTAGATATAGTGATGAAATAAACCAAACAAGAAGTAGAACAAAGAGGGTTTGGACATACTCTCAACTTCCCCACTCCAATCTTACCTCACCCACATGCAATATCCACCTAAAATACAAAAACAAAATCATCAAACCTTTCATTCTTATCACCAAATAATCAATTTATATTTGATGATGATGATGATGGCCATTTTGATTTGGATAAGTTATCTAAAACATTTCAATCTCATTATAACTCAATCCAAAGTACTACAATAAAGAAAGCAAGAAGGTTGACCTCTTTCCCATATACATCATGAATTCTCACCATGCATTCATTATTTATAACTCGAATTAATTAATACAATCATGATTTTTATCTCAAAAAGAAACTCAAAATTTAGTAAAAGATTTTGTATTTGAAGCGCTGATAACGTATAGATTCATATGTCATTAGTTTACGTATTGTGATTTATCGATAGTGTATGCACAGAGCCTTAGCCTTCCTTGATTAAAGATAAAATTATAATTATAGTCCTTTCAAAAATCAATTTGTTCAATCTAGTCCCTGTTAATCCTTTAATTAATAGAAAATTTTCATTTTTATCCCTCCCAAAGAATTTATAATTCAATTTGAGATATTCTGACACGAAAATTTGTTAACTTTCACATCCAATTTTTATATTTTTATCTCCGTCTTCAAATCAA
Source organism: Hibiscus trionum (assembly GCA_030270665.1). Classification (NCBI taxonomy): domain Eukaryota; kingdom Viridiplantae; phylum Streptophyta; class Magnoliopsida; order Malvales; family Malvaceae; genus Hibiscus; species Hibiscus trionum. Next base: position 74,294,973 of record BSYR01000010.1, on the reverse strand, counting down.
AATTTTGAACATTACTCTAAATGTATGTAATTATATATCTTAGTGTATCAAATATGAATCAATATCAAAAAGTATATTTCATCAAATATGGATCAATATCAAAAATATATTTCACCTAATAAGTGGCTCTAATCAAAAAGAGGATGATGTTCATTCTATGATATCCATGTTCGAGCACATGTATATAAGGTGTGTAAATTATTAAAAAAATTAAAAAGTGATATACACATATACTATCATATAATCATATCAGTATATTAAAAAAATATTTCTCCATATGCAACCGATGATTATGTAACATAAAAAAGTCAAACTGGTTGGGCCATTATTTCTGGACTATTATAGAAATAACCATTAATTAATTGGGAACCCTTGAACCTTCAAACTTTGTAGGGGTACAAATGAAGAGAAAGAATCTTGTTGGGAAATGCAGCAACCAGAATCTGCGGACTAATGCTGCTCGACTCGTCTCATCTTCTTGCATCTTTCGTCGCACCTCATTTTCATGCATATCTCAATATGTTCTTCTCAACATAATTACATGACAAAAATACAATACTACTAGAGTTTTACCGTATAAAACCACAATACAAATATTTTAAAATAAATTTAATAAAAAAAATAGACATATGAGTTTAATAAATGGTTCCAGTAATAGAGTACGGCATGTTTTCTTTTGATGAATTGAGTTTAAATATCATTCTTTATAACATACGCGCTAATTTTATAATTTTATTCAGAACTAAAATCGTGGTAGATACTATCGCACGATTAAAGTAAGATAATTCGTTTGTTAAAGAATTCTTTTTATTTTTTTATTATTAATTCCATCCATTTATAATCAACAAGTGTTGGGTGCATCAAACCTTAGAGATGATCTTATTGGAAGGAACAACCTCACATCCCGAACATGAATAGAAAAACACACATACATATAACCAAAAAAACAAAATTCCACCCATCTATTTTAATTCATATAAATAAATAATGTTTTTAAATTTTGTTATTTGACTGGCATATCCTTGCGGCTCGCCCGCATTATTGTCTCTTATATGATATTTGGTCATGGAGTTTGCCCGTTCATTAACTTATATTTAAAAAAAAAACTTGTAAAAGACTAGACATTAATTAACATAACAAATCCTATTTACATTTTTTTAATTTCATAGGGTAGGTAAAAGTAAAACCAAGTTTCAATCTATTTGTCCCCGAAAGAAAGAACATCTCAAATCCCACCTTTTTTTTTAAGTTTAATATATTTGTTATATTTTGATACACAGTCTCTGTAAAAAAATTTATACAACTTTTTTATAAAATTTAAAACCTAAAACCCTAATAGTACATTAAACTCAAAGCTCTAACACTAAATATTAAATTCTAAAGCATACAACCTAAATCTCTAAACTCTAGACCCTAAACAACTAATCCCTAAATTTAACTAGCCCACCGTGTATCGATTTTTTTTTTAGTTTTTTACTTTTAAAGATCGTTGAATGAATTAAAATAGACAAGTAAAGTAAATGGTATGAAATAAAAAAATATTGAAAAAAATAAATGAATTATCTTCGATTTAAAAGTTTTTTTCCTCCTATCCACTAAAGTCAGTTATGAAACTAAAAAAATTTACATTGCAAAAGTGAGTCAACCTATATACATACATTAATTTTGGAGAATTAGACGAGTGTAAATTTATAGTGATTATCCATCTTTTCCCCTTAACATATCTTTATTTTCAACTTTTAGTTCAACTATCAATTTACACTTCTGCAATGGTTTAAAACCAATGTAAAACTTTTTAACTATATCCTATCTCAATATCCCATACATACGTGATGTAAATTTAGGAAGAAAGTAAAAACTATTATTTTCGCAAAGGAAGCCTTTGTCATTTTTATCATACTTAAATTATAAAAACTTTGGGCATGATTTAATTTGGATCTAGAATCCGCACACCATTTACATGAGAATAAAAAATTATGCATTAAGATAATGGATCAGTCACGACAATGAATACGAGTCATTAATATTGGATTCAATTATCAAAGCATGCCAAGATTTTGCAGGAAAAGAACATAGTATTTGATTATACAACAAATAAGAATAGCTTAATTCATCAATGGATTCTCTAGTTAATGTCTGATGATAATTCATAAAAGACTAAACATATATACTCCATATTTTCACAAGAATAATTATTTCATTCGGACATCACACAAATCAAACCAGATTTGCTTAAAAACCTTAACAATTACATCATGGTATTCATCAGAATTAAGACACAGATAACAGGCCAGCAAATCCTCCATGTCCTTTGATCCCCTTATGTTGTTCTCCATAATCATCTCCACCATTGATTCCCTGAAGTCCCTTTGAGGATCCGACGATGACTTCACCACCGCCAAACTACCCGACAAGCTCGAACTCGACGATGACGATGCGCTTTTCCGACCGTGACCCGCCGCCAGCTGAATCCTCCTGCTTGAGATTCTCGGAGAGTTTACCCTAAGCCTGACACCGGGGGAATTCACAGTGAGTTTCCTTACACCAGTAATGTTCTTCTTCTTCTTCTTCGTCTCTTTCACCGTGATCCTCTCTTCCTTCACGACCTTGACTGAGACCGAACTCCGACGACACTTGATCGGAGGGAGATTGAGTTTAAGCTCGGATACATTGTTGTTATCGTCAACTTTGGAGCTCAAGACTTTACAGCTAAATTCAGTAGTGAGAATACAGTCGGACCTGAATTCTTGCTGCAGATTCGAGCCATCATCAGAAGAGGATCTTCTTGGACTTATTTTCCCGGACCATTGTTTCGAAGATTTTCTCGGTGGGTCCGGAGAATCACCTCGGTTAAGCTCTCTGATGAAATAATACGACTTTCTTGGATGAAAATGGCGGTGGGGTTGCTTTTCTCTTGAAGCCGGAGGAGATAATAATACAGGGTTTTGCTTTTCCCCGGTATTACTATTATCATTATTATTACAGCTGGTGGTGGTGTTTCTTCTGCTTCTCCCCATGTCTTTCAGCTTGTAAAACCAGACATTGGGTATCATGTCTGATAATCTGAACCTGTAATTACCCATGACCAAAGGTGAATGAGAAATAGTGAAAGGGTTGGGTGAAGGAAAGGGAGAAATGAAGAAGTTGGCAATGGCGTAGGTAAGAAAAAGAAGACAATGGGTTCCAGGGTGGTGACTGGCTTTTGCTACTTATACCGCTTAATCAACAAACCAAAGCTCTAATTTTGTATTCTTTATCATCATCACTATTTTGTTCACTTCTCCAATATAGATGAGAGGTGCGAGGTCAGATCAGAAGTTTGTTTAGGTCCAAATTGAATTATAAATTTTTGTCAATAAGTAGGAATTATATCATTAATGATTATAGAATTATATAATTAAGGGTAAAGTATGCCAGGTAACACCGAACTATAGGGTGTGACCTGTTTTTAACATCAATCTTTCAATTGGTCCAAACTTACCACTGAACTTTATTTTTCGACTCGTTTATACTACCCTGCCGTTAAATCGTTAACGCCGTGATGACATGGACGCTGCACCAAAACGACGTCGTTTTGGTGCCGCTATTTTGATAATAAATGACCCAAAACGACGTCGTTTTGCTAACGAAAATATATAAAATTGTGCACTCAATGGGATTCAAACTTAAGACCTTAAGCATTAATGACAAACATCTTAACCACCAAGCCAACCTAATATCTTTGAATTAGTTTTAGCACAAATAATATATATTCCCAACTGTAGTTTGTCATATAAATATATTATTTCTAATATAAAAATATTCAAATATTTTTATTAATAATATTAAATATATAAATAGATAAATATATTATTATAAAAACTAAAAGACTAATTTTCAAAACAAAATTTGTTTAAAAAATCTAAAATTCGACAAAACTTAATCCCTAAACTCATAAACCCTAACCCTAAACTATAAACTTTAAACCCTAAAATTTTATTATAAACAAATAATATTAAAATATATAAACAAATAATATATTATTATAAAAACTAAAAATCTTATTTAAAAAATATAAAAATTTTTAATATTTACGAAAAGACCCAAAAATTCACTAAAATCTTAAAGATTTGGGGTTTAGGGTTTAAGATTTTGGTGAATTTTTGGGTCTTTTCGTAAATTTTAAAAATTTTATATTTTTAAATAAATTTTTTAGTTTTTATAATAATATATTATTTGTTTATATATTTTAATATTACTTGTTTATGAATAAAATTTTAGGGTTTAAAGTTTATAGTTTAGGGTTAGGGTTTATGAGTTTAGGGATTAAGTTTTGTCGAATTTTAAATTTTTTAAATAAATTTTGTTTTAAAAATTAGTATTTTAGTTTTTATAATAATATATTTATCTATTTATATATTTAATATTATTAATAACAATATTTAAATATTTTTATATTAGAAATAATATATTTATATGACAAACTACAGTTGGGAATATATATTATTTGTGCTAAAACTAATTCAAAGATATTAGGTTGGCTTTGTGGTTAAGATGTTTGTCTTTGATGCTTAAGGTTTTAGGTTCGAATCCCATTGAGTGCACAATTTCATATATTTTGGTTAGCAAAACGACGTCGTTTTGGGTCATTTATTATCAAAACGACGTCGTTTTGGTGCAGCGTCCATGTCATCACGGCGTTAACGATTTAACGGCAGGGTGATATAAACGAGTCAAAAAATAAAGTTCGGTGGTAAGTTTGGACCAATTGAAAGGTTGATGTTAAAAACAGGTCACACCCTATAGTTTGGTGTTACCTGGCATACTTTACCCTATAATTAATGATTATAGAATTATATCAAATTAAAATGAAAGGATTATCAAACTCGAGGAGTGATTCAATGGAAAGGGTTAACATGTTTTTATCTAAATATTAAGATTCAAACGATTTAATTTGCATGTGAGTATGAGTTTCTTCAAATGTGTGTGGAAAAAAATAATCATCTGTCTTTTCTTTTTTGGTGTCTATTTTCACGTCCCAACGCTAAAAAGTTAAATTTTAAATTATAAACCCTAAAAATACATCATATATCAAATTCCCTAAACACTAATCCTAAATCATAACATTAACCCTAAACCATAAACTTAATTTTTTTTTAGTGTGGAGACATAGATATAAACACCAAAAAAGACATCAAATTTCTATTCTTATCGTGTGGCATCTATTTGGAAGAGTCTTGCTTGTCTCTAGTCAATAAGGAGTATTTGAGGGGCTTGGACGGAATTAGAATGAAACTATTATGCAGACAAATTGATTAACTTCGAAGTTAATAAAGTACTAAAAATAATTAAATTTAAAAAAATTGAGGAACAAAGATTTAATTTCACTAATATCAAAACAGACGGTTCCTTACAGAAAATTAAAATCAGCCAGTTAGAGTTGTTGACTTGAGCATATATCCTCTTGAGGTGTAGACATACAACAGCTATACAAAATATTGGCATTATTGGGAGCTTAGGGCCTAAATATTGTTAAATAAAAGTAATCAAAATGCAATGAATCATGAATGTTTGGTATGGTTTGAGGACAAAATCATGAGTCAAAACAAACACAAAGAACGAATTGGGACAGGAACCAGAACCATCAACCATGGGCATTGAGTAATCAACTGCATCCTTGTCTCATTCTGGACATCCTTAAAGTGGCTAAAACAAAAGAAATTTCTCTCTTTCCCCCCCTTTTTACTGATACGTTACCGTCCCTCAGAAATTTCTTATAAAGCTTGCTGCTACGTTTTTACAATCACTGACATTAATTTATTACAAAAACACCTCTTACCCTACAACATAATGACAAACCTTTCGATTTCTATTAAGTCTTTACTAAGATCGTATCTAATTATGCCAAGTATCATGGTCTTATCTAGGATTCAGATTGCCCGGTTCCCGAGGTTTTTAGGTTTGGTCAAATGGTCCCCCGGTCATGTTGCTTGAGGAACAAGACCAATTCTTGAGTCTAGGGGTGTAGTAAATGTGTCCAAAATCTCTAATCAATTAGAGTGGGGACCTGGTGCTACTTAATGGCACGTTTGTTGAATCGGACCAAGAATCAATTCAGGCAGCTAGAATGTTTTTACACAATTTCATGTCTATGTAGGTGTCTTTTCATATGTAGTTGGGCTCACTGAAACAAGCTTAAGACATGAGATACATATGTATACATATAGATTATGATCCGAACTCGAAACTTTTAATATGAAGTTATAATTTATGATTTCTTTTTAATTAGACTAATTCCATTGCTAATAAGCCCTTGTAAACTATTACAGAGGAAAAAGGAATGTATTGTATGTGTTACTGCATTGTATTTGTCTGATAACGAGGCTAAAAACTTTTGAGAATGCTTACTTTACGGCCTCGTTCAGATTAAATATTTTTTTGGGTCAAATTAAGTACTTAAAATATATTTTTTTGATCTCAAGCACATGTATTCTAAATATAATACCATAAAAGTTCCGTTTTATATATTTGCACGTCTATTTATATAGTTTGTTCGGAACAATTTTTCATATCCATGATTATTTTATAGTTTACTCATAGACTTGACAATATTAAATATGATATGGAAAAATATATTGACACGTATATATATTTCAATTGCATAAACAATACGTGCAATTATTTTTAAAACATTATTTAATATATTAGTTATACTAATAATTAGTTAAATGTAAAATTTGGATATTGTTCAGTGAAAAGAGTATTATGAACTTCCATATAAGTATGTTTCAATTTAATATTGAATGAGCTTTTTGAAAAAAAAATTACTATAATAATAATTGGATAAATATCCTATACACAGGCGGTGGAAACTAAAAGTTTCCACAAGCGCCTTAGTTTTAGGGTATAGGGTGTTAGTTTAGGGTATAGGGTTTAGGGGTTTATGTGTAGGGGTTTAGAATTTAGGGATAGTTGTTTCAATTTAAAGTTTAGGGTTATAATTTAGGGTTTATAGGTTCAAACCTAAATCATCACCATATTACCCTAAAAACTAAACCCTAACCTATAAACCCTAAATTATAATCCTAAACCTTAAATTGAAACAATTATCCCTAAATTCTAAACCCCTACACCTAAACCCCTAAACCCTATACCCTAAACTAATTCTCTATACCCTAAAATTAAGGCGCTTGTGGATATTAATCCATAATAATTTAGTAAAATATATTCTAAGTTAATCTTACACCCCACTAACTAAATACTATAAATTTATTTATTTAATTGTAAATCCACCCCCACCCCAATTGAACTCCAAATTAACTTTTGAGAGAGCATTAAGGGAAGATATAGTGGATGACAGGCCCAGTCCAGATTGATCCAAGTTAAGTTTGGACAACTAAAATATGGCTTTGGGTTTCATTAATTGGACTTGAATATTTATTAATATTAAAAACAAACTTTTATTCAATTAATTCTAAAAGTATACATAAATAATCAATTTATTTATTTTTAATCAATAATATACGATTCATAAGTTGATTAATTCATATTAAATACAACAAAAATTCACTATGAAGACGATATTCCCGGTCCAACTAGACTATTGTTCGCCCCAATCTAAGCAATAAGCATCCAAAGCTTTTGTTTTGTTCGAAAGCAGCCGAAGTTATAAATTGAACAAGGAAGAAAATTCCTCGGCGTCGCCAATTTAAATGGCCAGAAAATTATAAAGCGCGAGCTTTCCATTAAACGTATAGTGAACAAGGCCAGAAAAAGTGCACATTTACTTGTCGTTCGATCGCCGGCAACAACGACTAAAAAAGACCGTCGGAGATAAAAAGCAATACATGGAACCTTGAATAGCGTTCATTAGTGTCAAGTGTAAGTGACAAATAGTAATGTAGTTATAGGTTTGTATTAGCTTAGCTTTTGGTTTAGTTTTGTATTCGACTGAGGTAGTTAGTATAGAAACAATTAAAGTTTGTTAGTCTGTTTTTTAACTGACGCATCAGTCTCTTATTTGTATAAATATGAACCGACCTTCGTTTGGAGGTATTACAGCTATAAAATTAATAAAATAATCGAAGTACAGTCTCTTTTTGTTCACCTTCTTAATAATTAATTTTAGTTATTTTTTTAGATCTTAACAATTAGGTAACAAGAAATCTTTATGTAATCACATAATTTTAATTGATATAATAATAATAAATTTTGTCCCTTAATATTTACATATTATGTTTTAATTCTATTTTTTTTTTAAATTCAATACATAATTTACATATTCTGTAATATTTTGAGATACATATTCTATAAATTTTTTGAGTGTTTATTATATTGTTTTTTTAGAAGTAAGATTAAATTGACACAATATATAAATATTAAAGGCTAAATTTATTATTCTATCAAACAAAAATATATAAAAACGATACTAAAAAAACATTAATATCATGATTGATTGTCATCATCTGCTCTCTTTATACTAATTTATACATATATTTTCATGATAAATTAAAATAAAAATGTTTTTACTATGTTTTACTAATTTTCATCTAGTATTTTTTGAAACATATTAGTCTCTCTGTTCCACTTAATATGTCCAGTATTGACTTTTTAAAAGTCATTTTTTTAACTTTGATCATAATTATTTTAAATATTTTAATTAATTAAAATTTATAAAAAATATATTTTTAAACTACTTGATTGAAGGTTTCTAAAACATGTTTTTTTCACATTTTTATTAATAATAAATTTAAAGTAATAATAAGTCAAAATTAAAAAAAATTAACAAAAAAAAAGTCAATACTAGACATATTGGATGAGACGAAGTATAATTTATGTTTAAGATTTATGTCGGTTTCACCCAACAATATCGTTACGATGATTCAAACATAAATACTCTCTATGAGAATACAATGCATCTTCACATAATCAAATACTTATTAGTGCTTTATTAATTAAAATATATAATATTTATAATTTGAAGAGCTTGTACTGATACTAAAAGTGCTTATTGAGTTGAGCAGCTCGCAAACAATTTGAATTGACTCGACTCGAAATTAAGTTTGATTCGAGATTTTAGCAAGTCAAGTCAAGCAAGGCTCAACTCGACTCGATATATTCGTGAGCAGCTCGTTATTTTTTTTATAAATTCGTTTATGATTTTTTGGTGGCTACCTTAAAAAGTTATGTTCCAAATTGAAAATACAAGAAAAGTTCATGAATTCCTAGGTAATTTACCCATAAAATTTTAGTTTCAAATTTTCAAAACGGTTTGTATTTCCCAAGAATTAAAAAAATATTTTGTATTAATAAGAATTTAAATTATAATAATGAGTCTTTCCTTTTTTTATTAAAGTCTTTTTTTTATGTTAAAGTCTCTTTTTTTCTTTTATAATTACTTTATGTATAAAAATAGAAAAGGAGAAAAGTCTTCCGTTTCCACTTACTTCTATATAAAAAATACGACTGAAAGTTAAAATTCCGAAATTCCTAAGGTATTCTCTCATTTGTTGTTCATCGAAGATTGTTGAGAAACTAAAAAGAGTTCCACACTCGAATATCGTGTAACACCCGGGTTTAGGGGTCGGGTGAAAATAATATTTTAATATTATTTGGGCTCGGTTTTATAATTAAAATAAACTTTTAAGTTTCAGGTTTCAAAAATAAATATTTGCACTTGGACCAAATCGAAGGAATTGCAAAGTGAAGAGTTTTTAAAGAATAAAGGAGATAGCCATTCATTAATGGCCATTTTGTAATTAGCCCAACTTTTGATTTTAAATCCCCCTTTTATCAAACATTTCACTATTCACTCTCTTCTTCATCAAACTTAACGTGAAATAGAGCTCTCTCCTCTCCATCATTATTCCATCACAAAGCTCCTCCATTTCAACTCATTTTTGAAAGGTAACACCGTTTTTGACTTCTCCTCAACTCTCTCTCTTCAAAAGTACCATTAGTTTCTATTTTCGTTAAAGTTTTGGAAAATGAAGTTTTGAAGATTTTGATTAAAAATGGAAACTTTATGTTGTTAAGCTTAATGTTTTGATTTAATATGGTTAGTTATGAAGCATAGGAGTTAAATGGTTCAACATATATGAATTTTTCTTGAGCAATTCCCGAATTTGGGTATAAATGGGGTTTTGGAGGGTTTTGGGTGAGTTTTGGGGGTTGTTTTAGGTGGGAATTGATAGTCCAATGGTGGTACTATGGTTAGGGGTTGATTTGGGATCATTTGTGGGTGTAAAAAGTGTTGGAAACATGGATTTTGGATGAGGTTTAGGGGCTGTCCGAGTTTGCTAAATGTGGGGTTTGTTCATGGCTTGAAACATTGTAATTTGTGTTCGAATTGTGTTCCGGGTTAGTATTTTGATGTTGGGCTGATTTGAGGTTATTTGAATTGTATTGAGGTTGTTTAGAAGCAAGAACTTGGGTCGGCGAAGCATCGGGAAGAAATCCGAAAACTTGAAGGTGATGCTTGCTTGGTAGTTGAGCTTGGAGGTAGAGGTGAGTGGTTAAATATTTTTAAAATGGTTTTGAGTATTTGGTTCAAGCATGTGAACCTAGGATGGGCTTGGTAAACCCACCTAGAGTTGGGATTAGAGTGGTAGCCTAATCCCAAGCTTTGATTAGAGACTTTGGTTGCACTCTTAAATGATTGTTTATGCCTCGTGTTATATTGTGATGGTGTTGGTTGTGTATATGTTGTATACATGTATGTTGAGGCATGTTGGATGCATTGTTATATGCATGTTGATGATAAACTTGTTGGAGATATACATATGCATGAAATAAGATGTGATATTGTGTTAATGATATACATGTGGTGTTGACATGGGAAATGATATTATGAGGTGATTGTATGATCCGAGGATCATGGTTAGTACATGCTAGGCATGGAAATGTGGTTTGAGCATGACGGTGAGTCATGGTGAGTACGTGCTAAGCACGAAAGTTGTTATGAAATGATATTGTGAAAGATTAATGAAATGTGTAGTATTGGCACTAGTATGCTTGGGGTACAAATGATCGATCATTAGGATGTTTAGTGTGCACACGTGAGTCAAAATGCGCACGTGGTCTTGATGATGGTAGTCATCAAGATGGAGTACAGGTTCGCCCGGAAATCTTCTTATATATAATATTCGGTGATGAGTGGAATCCCATCGACGGGCGTGAAGATGAGTGGAATCCCCTCCGTGTGAAACGAGGCGTGAGGATGAGTGGAATCCCCTCCGCGTGAACGGTGATGAGTGTAATCCCACCGTCAGGTAATGGTTGTGTTGTTGGATGTGAGTTCCAACGGTTATCCGCGTATTCGAGTCATAGCTAGGTGCCAATACAGATTGTGGTTTATGTTGCCAATATGTGATTATTTGTGAGCCAATGTGATTTGGGATGTGTTGCTAACATGGTTTAATATATATATGATTACATATGTTATGGATTTAAACATGTTGAGCATGGCATAATATTGGATATATGTTCACGCATCATGTGTAGATTGGCTACGTGGATCAAAGGTATGAACATGCATTCTATCTTGTTTATTGCTCGTGCTTGGACCCTGCATTGTCGAAGGTTTGTTTTATGAGCTTACCCTCACTAAGCTTTTATGCTTACGCTCTTTTTTGTTCGACAATGCAGATCAGTATCTTGTGGGTGGCAAGGGCAAGGAAAGGTCTCCAAGTGATGCTTTTGGTTAGCTCAATGTATGATCTTTAAATTGTAGATCGTAATAGTTAAGCAATGGGATAGGTGTTGTTGATTTGAATGCTTTGTTGTATGTTGTTTTGGTGTGGCTCTTGGATGCCTCACTTGAATTGTAAATCTTGCTTGTGATGCATGACTTGTATGCATATATGTTTGTTCTAAGGCATGAGCCTTTATGTGCTTTATATGTCTCCTTTTTGGTAAAAGCATGAATATTTGGATGAATGATGCTTGTTAGTGTTGGTTGCCTCGTATGCTTAGATTATGGTTGTTAAATGTTGAATGTATGTTGTTTGTGGCTAGAGGAGTCGTAAATCACATCTAGAGTCGAGTTCTAAGTTGTTTTGCTGAAAATTGAAGACTTGCAGTGCAGGGCGTATCGATACGCCTAAGGGCCGTATCGATACGGTCTTGCCTGTAGGACACAGTTTTGGTTGGGCGTATCGATACACGGGGGTGTATCGATACGGTTTTTGCTCTCTGGAATTATGAGATTTTGGGGAGTATTTTGGCGTATCGGTACGGTGATGGGGCGTATTGGTACGAGTTTATCTCGCTGACCACGAGATGTTGACTGGGAAGGGCGTATCGATACGCTCAAGGGCTGTATCGATACGATCTTCCTGTGTTGACCCTTGGGTATTGACTTTGGTCAAGGCGTATCGATACCCTTGACAGGTGTATCGATACGGCCTGCTTAATTACAGTAAATGGGTTGTTTTACAAGTGATGTTTGGATGATCGTTTTTGTTTTGCTCTTGTCCTCGCTGACGTGTTTCATATAGGATATGGTAATGCATTTAGACAAGATTAAAAAGAAAGAAATTTTTCTAGGGTTGCTAACCGAGGTGGGACCTTAACGGGTTTCGCGTCGGTTTTCCCCGTGTGACCCACTCGGACCGGTCAAGCGTCCGGACTGGGACGAGGGGGTTACATTTGTTGGTATCAGAGCCTAAGGTTTCCGAGACCTTGGGCAGGTAAGTGAGGTAAGTTAAGTTCTTATATTGAATTGCACGGTGTTTGCTTGTCACGTAAGCATGTTGCTTGTTATTCGAGTGTGCTGTGATGCGTGATTGATTGATTGTGAATGTATGTTGTCTGATCGTACGCGTATGTTGCTTGAAGTATGTTGAGTAGAGTCCCATTTCTTCTATTACATCGGAAAAAGGATTTTAAGTGAGGGAAATCATACTTGAGCCACTTGGACCTTTCCTTTGCTAACCCAACTTGTATGTTAAATTGTTGATTGATTTATTGCTTTTAGTAAGTTTGAGGCCAGTGTGTGGGCCGTGAATCGGTAAGTGGAAGTTGTGGTTTCTGAAAATGTGGATGATGTGGAGGAAGTTCTTTGCTATTGTTAGGGGAGTATAGTTGTACCGGAGTTGAGGTACAATTTGTTTGCTCGAGTCCGCGTGTATGTGAGTTGATTCTTGTTGGTGAGGGACGATGAGACCGATTCTGGTATTAGTTAGTGAAAAGAAGTGAAGGCCTATGAGTGGGAGTCAGTGTGGTATCAATGTTATAGTAGATAAGCCTTGGTACAGTTTTGAGTTTGTCTCTTCTGATTGGTTCTGAGTCCGTACTTCCGTATGTTGTTAACAAGCATGCAAGTTTGAATGTGCCCGATGAGGTGTCAGAGGCAGATATGAGTACCTTAGTTCTTTTGGCGAGATCTAGGTAGGGGTCTCGTGTGAGTAATCTAAAACTCAGAAATGTTAGTCAGTGATCGTTGGGGTTCGGCCTATGGTTTTAATACAAATCAGCCGGTCAGTATCCGTGAGTGGAAATCAATTTGTGTGATAAGGCCAATGTGCGCCTTAGTTGTCTTCCAGCAAGAAGGAGAGACGCAGTCACTTCCGATATGGTTGAGTCGAGAAGGAAGTCTTGAGCTTTGACTCCAAATTGTTTGGTAGCGGGATATTTTGAGTCGTCAGGACCGATGTTATAGAACAAGTTCAAGCGTGATAGTTTGTGTGTGATCAGAACTGAATTTTGAGGTTTCGAGATACTCTAAGAACGATTTAGAAGAGTTAGATTTTGTTGAAGGACCAGCCTGAAGACAAGAGGGCCGAAGACTAACAGCTGTGTACTTGTGAAGTTGCAATTTCTGCAGATTCGTCCGTTTGTGTGAGCGTGCAAAGGAATTTGATATATCTCTGTTGAGATTTTAGACGTAGGGACGCATGTGACTAGACCTTTTGGGAGATAGTAGCGATCAGAAAGATGTACAGAAGATGTTTGTTGGTGGTTCAGGGTTACTAGTTTCTAGTAGATGTGAAGTAATTGTCCTTCTACGGTTTCGATGTACCTTTTTGACATTGTTTGGCTTGTAGAGCACAAAGCTAGGATGTACATTGAGACAAAGAGAGAGTTTCCTTGAAGTTGCAGATTTTTGTGAGACTGTAGTGGTAGGTGAGGATGTGAACTTCTTGTCGAATGTTGATCCAGTTTTAGAGGTCAAAGATCGATTGAGTTTAGTTGACAGGCTTGCTTAGCAATTGTGATGGATTTGATTTTTGAATGAAGATTAGACCGCAGAATGTTAGGATAGTTTGTGTTTTCTTTTCCTAGAAGTGTTTGGAAGAATTGCCGGTTTATCTCTTGATTAGAGGAGAAGAGTTTGTTATTGAGACCGTCTTTGAGTTTGCTCCCGTTTTGATTGCTCTGTATCTTATGACTCCCGAAAGAATTGAGAGTGTTGAAGGATCAATTACGAGGTTTGTTGGACCTTAGAATCATTAGGCCTAGTGCATCATCTTAGAGTGCGACAATATAATTTGTGAAGAAGAAAGAAGACAATACGAGAATGTGTTTAGATCACAGGTAGTTGAAACAAGTGACAGTGAATAATTAACATCCATTTCCGAGTGTCAGTGACTTGTTGATCAGTAGTGTGTGCTTCAGTCTTTCGAAGATTAATTTGAGATTCGATTACTACCAGTTGGAAGTGAGAGAAGTTGAAGTATTGAAGACAACTTTTGGGGCAAGATGTGATCGCTTTGAGTTCCGAGTTATGCCGTTTGTTTGACTAGTGTGTTAGTTACCTTTATAGAGATTTTGAGCAGAATAATCCCCGAGTTCCTTGATCAGTTGTAGTAGTTCTCATAGTTGACACGTGGGTATATTCACGTACCGAAGAAGATCATGACAAGCTATAGAGCTAGTGTTGTAGATCCTATTAGAGAGTTAGTTGTATGCTAAGTTATGCAACGTGAACTCCGAGTTAATGAAGATGTTCTCCTAGGACATGTAGTTCAGTCGAGTGTGTTAGAGTAAATCCCAAGTAGACAAAAGAAGATATGAGTTGGAAGAAATTGAAGACTGTGACATGTATCTATAGTTCCTAGGTCTAGCATTGTTACTTTCAGAGAATTGTAAATAGTCTTTTGAAGATAGTTGCTCCTTTGACAAGTTGCTACAGAAGAATGTTCAGTTGTGTGGTTAGATGCGAGACAATGAGCCCTTAAGAAACTGAAAGAAACCTTGAAGAGAACTTCGACCTTGATTCAGCCTATATCAGAGGAAGAATTTGTGAACCATAGTGATGCGTTACATGTAGAGTTAGGTTGTGTGTTTATGCAAGACAGAAGATTTGTGGCTTGATCATCGAGATAGTTGAAAGACCGTGGGAAGAGTTATCCGATATGAGACATAGAGTTAATTACAGTTGTAATTGCTGCGAAGACTTGGAGACAAAGCTTGTATAGTAAGAAATGCACAGTGTGTATGTACATATCATCAGAACTTGAAATATTTGAAGACTTAGGAATGGTTGGAACTTGAACAACATGAGTTGTTAGAATTGCTTGAAGACTGTGATCTCAAGATTGAGTACTATCTGAAGAGAGTCTACGTAGTAACCGATGTTCCGAGTTATTTTGTTTTCAGATTAGTGGTTAAGTTGCGAGTTATGTTGCTGGATTCAGTTTATCGAACGATAGTATTTTGTGGCCGAGTTTCATGTTAAACCTACTTTGAGTCAGATACTTGAAGAGAAACAGTTGCAAGACAGGTTCTTGGCACCTCACGTGCAAGACATAGCAGAAGGAAGACCTTCATAATACAATTTTAGAGATGATAGAGTTTTGCATTTCAGAGACAGAATAGTTGTACCAATTGACATAATGTTTTGAGACGTATTGTTTTGGCCGAAGCACTTGGCAGTTCGTTTGTATTGCATCTGGATAGTATGAAGACTTGTTGTGGGTTGAAGATGAGTACTTCTGGATTGAGTTGATGAATAATGTGGTTCAGTATGTGAGTAAGTGTGTAATTTGCCAGCGTGTCAAGATCGAGCATCAGTTTTCTTCTAGTTTGTTACATCCATGGAAGATTCTTAATGAAAGTGGGTAATAGAGATTCGAAATTTCAACTAGATTTTTGAGGACGTCTGCATAGTGTTTGTTACATCGATACGGTTTTTGCTCTCTGGAATTCTGAGATTTTGGGGAGTATTTTAGCGTATCGGTACGGTGATGGGGCGTATCGGTACGAGTTTATCTCGCTGACCACGAGATGTTGACTGGGAAGGGCGTATCGATACGCTCAAGGGCTGTATCGATACGGTCTTTCTGTGTTGACCCTTGGGTATTGACTTTGGTCAAGGCGTATCGATACCCTTGACAGGTGTATCGATACGGCCTGCTTAATTACAGTAAATGGGTTGTTTTACAAGTGATGTTTGGATGATCGTTTTTGTTTTGCTCTTGTCCCCGCTGGCGTGTTTCACATAGGATATGGTAATGCATTTAGACAAGATTAAAAAGAAAGAAAATTTTCTAGGGTTGCTAATCGAGGTGGGACCTTAACGGGTTTCGCGTCGGTTTTCCCCGTGTGACACACTCGGATCGATCAAGCGTCCGGACCGGGACGAGGGGGTTACATATCGACTTCACCTCTAACTCGGTCATGAAAGGTTCGTTTATTTATTCCTCAGACCTCATGTTTTTTTTTCTTCTGAATTTCTATGTTTATATTAAGCTCTAATAGTATCAATAGATTTTACATATATTAAAAAACAAGGTAAAAATTTTGGTGAGCTTAACGAACAACGAGTTTAGTTGAACAATGAGATTTCTTAACGAATACGAGTTGAGTAAAATTTTATTGAGCTTAAGGAGCAACGAGTCAAATCTAGCAACGAGATTTTTTAACGAGCACGCGCGAGTCGAGCACTACTCAACGTTATTTTTTTTTAGTTTTAACGCTTCTCAAATATTCATAATGTATTGTTTTACCTAGACTTGCCAGGGTCGGGTCACAAGTGGCATGTTTGATTTGAATATGGACACCAAATTGTAGTCCACGTGTTAGATCTGATTTATGCCTTAATATTAAAAAATTAAACTCTACGCACTAATCTTGATTTTTAATTTTTAAATTTAAACTCTAAATTCTAGAAATTAAATTATAAACTTAAAATTTTAATTTTAATCTTAAATCTGAATTCTAAGCATTAAACGTGTTTTTTTAGTGTTAGAACATAAATAAAAACAAAAAAAATGAATGTTAGTTGTCGTTTTGCTTCAAATTATCTAGATAAGAACATTAAACTCATATAAATATATAATTATCTACAATGAACATCTTATTATAAAAGAAAAGGTGAAGCCGCCAGCAGCCAAAGCTGAAGTATGAAGCTTCCAAGTAATTTTAGAATCTGTGTTTTCTTAGCAGCCTCGTGTCGTGTCTTCAAAGATTAAAAAGGAAGTGAATGTTGGTTGTCGTTTTGCTTCAACACCCAACCCTTGCATGAGCATAGTAAGCAGTAGCAGTAAACAAAAGGCTACAGTAAAAAAAAAGTAAAATTCTATTGAAAAAAATAAATTTTTTATTTGAATTGAACCTTAATTTTAGTTTGATTCGTAAAATTTTCTAATTAAATTTTAGTTATAAATGAAACTTCGAATAACTCAAATTTTTTAATAATTGGTGGATTAATTTTTAAGTTCGAGTGTAAGAGTTTTAAAGTTTTACACGTTTTTTGGATCGTTGTATGGGTGAAATGAGATTAACAGTAGGATATGTAAAAATTATCACTTAGGGAAAAAAATAAGGAGTTAATCTCAGTCATCTATTTCACCTATCTAACGGTCCAAAAAACGTGTAAAACTATAAGTTTTACATTGTGTGGAAGTGAATCATAACCCTATATATATATATCCTATATGATTATAGAAAGTTATTTAAACTAGAAACAATTATTATTGTAACATTATAAATATTTACAATTAAATTTGAATAAAAACTCGAACAATTTAACTCAAATTTCTTAAACTTTAATCAACTCAAAAAGATTAAAATAAAATTTGAATTATAAAATATAACTCGTCAACTTGACTCAATCCAACGTCCACCTAAGTATTATTAATGTGCAGGAAGTTACAAACTAACCAAAGTTGTGCACTTATTATATTTACATGTAGTCCTACGTATGTCTCTATCTGTAAATTGCGACCCCAACAAGAGAATTGTAACAGTCCTCACACAAAAAATTTTGACAACTCGGTTGGAAAAGCTCTCTTTTCTCTCAAAGTTTTCTTTGCCGATTTTCTTCTGCCTGTGCAGGACCAGCAAGTTGCGTTTCCTTTGGTAAGGTGTCTTGGCTTCTTTTTCAACTATCTCACTGACCTGTCTCTGCTCATTAACTCTCTTTGCTTTCCCCCTTCTACTTCCATCCAGTTTTCCTTTTCCCCGGGTCTCTATGTCTGGTCAAGGTCCATTCTCTTAAATTCCATTTCCCTTTTACTGCTTCTACCTGCAACCATGCAAACAAACTCTACTCTTAGCCTAGGAGTGGTTAACAACGGGTACCCCAACAACCCAACAAACCCCAACTTTTTTAGTCAAGAGTTCATTGATGAACTTGAATTAAATGAGGATGGGGAGGTGAACTTTACTCTAAAAACTCAGGCTTTGGTCGGAAAGCTACTGACAACAAAAACAATCAAACCGTTAGCTCTCACTGCCATTATCAGGAAAGCATGGAAGAGTGACTCGGTCGAGTGTCACGACCTTGGCAATTTTTTTTCCTGTTTCTGTTTCCATCAAATGAAGAAAGGCTTCGAATCTTTGGGACCTAGCCTTGGTCGATTCAAAATTCTCTCCTTATTTTGAAGGAGTGGCAACCGGAAAAAGCTCTGGAGGAGCTTGATTTTTCTCTGGAAGAGTTTTGGGTTCAGGTGCATAACCTTCCCATAGGCCTGATCACGCCGAAAAATGTCAGAAGAATCGGCAAGCTCTTCCTGATCTACTATGGATCCTCACTAGATGATGACAGTGATTCCCACCGTTATGGAACAGTGGCGGTAAGGGTGGCTATAAGAGTGGAGGATCCTTTAAAGTCCGGTTTCGTGCTAAATCGGAAGAAAGATAAACCACTCGAAGTGGCTTTTAAATATGAGGGCCTCCCTAAGTTTTGCTTTCGGTGCGGTAGGATCGGCCATGTCGAAAGGGAATGCCTCAACGACACTTCGCTGTTTAAACTAGCTGGCAGATTCGGGTCGTGGCTCCGTGCTTCCTACGGTGGAAAGCCACGAAAAACGACACAGTGTAATTTTCTGGCCAACCTGTCGACGGGGAAGGAGAAAGCAGAGACGTGCAAGGACTTTGCATGCAGAAAAGACAAAGGTTTGTTTTCCCCAAAAGACAAGACATCCCTAGGACTCCTCGAAGATACAAACCCGTCATTATCACCTGCTGCTTTAGTCACCTCACCAAGTCAAAAAGTCAACTTGGGTTTCTCCGAAAAGGAAACCATACAATCCGGCCTTTGCTCCAACGTTGCAGGGGCATGCATGCATCCAGATCCTCTGCGGGACCATACCCCAAGGTCAGATTTTCTTAGCCAGCTGCCCTTCACGGCTAATCCCTTCTCCAATGGCATAGCTTCGAGCTGTCCTTCACCTGGACCGAAGCTTCTAAACTTACTGTACAACAATGATGATTGTCTCAAAGAGGATGGCCGAGCCTCTCCTCGTCTAATCATTGAAGGTGGATTTATTCTAGGAAATCATCTAAATGGTGAGGGCGAGAGTTCGTCTCCTTGGGGAAGCTTGTTAGCTGAGGGTTTGGATAAAATTGTGGTCTCAAAGTCCAACAAAAGGAAACGTGAAGAAGAAGGGGGTGAGTACATAACCAAAATCCAACGAAAGAATCTATGGGGCAAAATTTCTGATAAAATTATTCAAGTTGCACCCGGAAATTGGTGCCTTCCAGAGAGAGGTTTCGCAGCTGATGAGGAGGTTCTCCGCGCAGCTCTTTTCCCTCAATCACTGTTCTCAAACTCTAGTATTATCCATGAGATTGAAAGAAAGAAAAAAGGAAGGACTTTCGGAGCGAAGCGGCTGACTCTTATCCGAAAGGCAGCAAGACGCAAGTTTTCAATGAAGAGTACTCGTATAATGGTCGACGAAGCTGGTCTCGTTGAACTAGGGGAAGATCCTTTTGGAAAGAAAATCACGACCACCCTGTCTATGTGTGTTAACGATGAGTTTATTCTCAATGAAGAAATTTTTATTAGTGACGGAGAAGAGAATGGTTCAAGTTCAAGCGCAACTAAAGCTTGGGTTTATGATTCAGATAACTCCGGTGAGGGTTATCTGATCACTCCATGAGTTCCTGTGGTTCGGGCACCAAGGTTGAGGAGGTGTTTGGGTGCCTGTTCATTTGTTCACCTCCTCCCAGCAGGGTTTGCTTAGTTTGGTGTTGTTGTCTTGTTCTTAGGTCTGGTTCATGTATTATTTCTGTTTGGGTCGTGTGTTTGGTTATTGCTCTTGGAGAGCAACGAATGCCCTGGTTTTCTATATGGTGTTTGGACGATAATCACCGTACCACTTGTCGTGATAAGGACCGTTACCGATGGAACGGAAGCCTGCCTCTGGATAGAGCTCTCTGGCGAAGGAATGGTGGTGTCGTTCGTCCCTGCTCGATGGAAGATTCGTTTTGGCATCGGAGTAAGTCTCTCGAGCACTTTTCGGTTAGCCGTTGGATCATCACTGATGTGGTTGGTTACGACCAGTTTCCCTGTTGTTGTGCAAGGTTGTTTGGATGTGGCCCGTGTTGGCCTTGTTTGGTTGTTTTTTCTTTTGGCTTTGTGCTGCTTTGTATGTTTGGTGCTCTACCTGCCCAATGGTCGTGTAGGTTGGGTTCAGGTTGGTCCCCTTATGTTTCTTTCGAGTCTGTTTTTTCCCTGTTTTAGTAATGAAAGTCCCCCTTTGAACAAAAAAAAATCTGTAAATTGTGACCCCATCAACACTACACTGTGCACTTATTGGTGTGCTTATTGAGTCGATCAAGAGTTAAACAATGTTCGACTCGACTTAAAAAATGTTTAATTTGTGCTCGACTCAATTCGATATTCAATAAGCTTGACAAAATTTTGCTCGACCCGTTCTCATTAAAAAACTCGTTGTTCGTTAAGCTTGCCAGAATTTTTACTTTATTTTTTAATATATGTAAAATCTAGTAATATTATATAGACACTGACATAAAATAATACATGACATGCATGCCCACTAACTGAACTGGTGCCGTACTCCAAAAGTAACGCCGGGAGAACTCCAAACACTGATGCCGATCATTACCATGATAGATCTCATAACCTGCGGTGGTAAGAACAACATGAGCTTGGGAAAGCTCAGTAATACGAAACTACCAAAAGAAGCTTCATGCCACAAATAAGTATTAGATGTATCAGAATAAGAGGGAGGAGCAAGCATTATCAGGTTTCAGATATAAAATACAATTCGTTTAGTTGTTATGCTTGAAAGTAACATATTCATTTCTTATTAATTACCCGATCACCAGACACGATGTCTAACTCGGGTAATCAGAAGGGACATAGATTATGAAAATCCATCTAGAGAGTTTAGAGTGTTCCATCAGTTACAGATCAAGAATGACAGACAGAATATTTTAGACAACAATAGAGTTTGACTGAGGCTAGAGAGGGAACAAGGAAAACTAAGTATCAACGTAACTACCCCCCAACCATACACCGATATGCAGCTCCCCAGAACTGCATCCATAAGGACTTACCCTAGGCTCAATGAGCATAGGAGCCAACCTAAGGGACTGCCTTAGGTCCATAAGGAATTACTCGTGACGTAACATCAGAACCTACCCAAGGGGAGACCTCGGGTCCATAAGGAATTACCAGCGTTGAACCTGCAGACTTCATAACATAGCCCAAAAGTACCCCAAATAAAATAATTTAGTGAATACAGACTGAGTAGTAATCGTACGTATTTTTTCAGAGTATCAGAAATCAAAGAGCATACATTACAGATCAGATATAGATGTATATAATTCAGCTAGACAGAGTTCATGATTCGAATCAGAGAGAAGATTAGTTCAAATCAGAGAATATATACTTGTGCAATAAACACTCTAAGGTTCGATTCATTTTTCAGAGACACTTGGTAATTACCATAAGGAGATCATTCGACGATTTGGGACTGGTTGCATAACAGGGTCCCTACAAAAAAGAAAGTTCGGTGATAACGGATCGAACCAAAACGTAAAAAGTTGATGTATCGAGATCATTGGGATTTCAGATATATCGTGAGAGATTCAAACATTAAAGCTTACGATGGTAAAATGGCCATTTCGGCCTTCAAGGGTAATTTGGTCATTTAAACCAACAAGTTATAAATGGTGATGTACATAATTTAGGAATTCTAGTTTCTTATCAGGTTTCCGAGTCCATCTGAACTAATCGAAACCATTAACACAAAGTTTGTAAAATAACCGGATAAGTACACTTTAAGCATTCATTTTCAGAACGAGCAATTGAGCATATATATATATATATATATATATACAAGCTGTATTTTCCAAGTATTCGAGCATGTGCATTGAACCTGAACTTATTCTAAAACATCAAAAGTGCCTTTGGGGACAAGTCTTTCATACAATTAACTATGTACTTTCTCCAAATAAATTGCATGTGCATTCACATAGTATTATTCCACTATCATCATGGTATCTGAATCGACAAACTGACACGGGTCATATTTTATCACTTTTGAAGCCATTACATTTGTTTGGCTTTATTAGGGTTTCAAAATCCATTTCTTAGTAGTTTTCTCCTTCATTCTAGTATTCAAGGGTATTTCAGACATTACGATGCTCGAAAATATTTCAATTATTTAGAGTTTCTCGTTTCTTCCATCTATTCATTCGTTTTCGATCTCGAGGGTATATCCATCATTTTAGTTAATTTGAAAATTAGTGCCCAAGGGTATTTCAGTCTTTTTGGTCGCTACGTCGTTCCGATCAATTTAGCCTCATCAATATTCTCAATCCTTTTAGACATTTCAGTCGTTTCAGTCAATTCGATAATTTCCACCAATTTGATAGTTCCGAACATACAAAAAATTTCTTGTAAATTTATCTTTGGAGATTATTCAAAATTTAGGAAAATCCAAACGTTTTACATTCTCGAAGATACAAATCTTATTATTAGATCTTTCCAAGTATAACGAGATTTTGAGATGAATCAATTGTTTTACCAGATCAAGTGTAAATTCACATATCGCTTTATTTTCATGGGCATTTTAGTCATTCTCGCACCTCAAGTGCATTTCAATCATTTCTTAACTTAGCATTTCAGAAATTAAATCATTAACAAGCAAAACCAAATTTAAAGCACCACGGTCTTATCAATTATTTTTGGATCTCGGAAGTTCTTTTAGGTCACTCATCTTTCTAACCGAGCACTTTAGTCTTAACTGGTTTACTACTCATTTTCCATAATCGATTAGGCATTAACAGAATTAACCATACGCTTAAACATGATCATGCATGCATTTACTGGATGCCACTATGTTTCATAAAGCATACAAGAGGTAGTAAAGTATTACCTCGGCTTTGAGCTACCTCGACCGATCCATGATACTCAATTAGATCACTCTCTTGAACTCGGATTCGACGTCACTCGGTAACTTGGATACATAGAAATGCGAATTGCATCAGAAACAGAACTTAAACGCGATAATCGAATTTATCCAAAAAGTCATACATTGAAAAACGGCTTACCGAGTTTGAATTTTGGAAAAACGGGTTGCGCCAATGGATCCGGAACATCGAGAAACCCCGAGTAGGGTCTCATAAAAAAGTCAACTCTGGTAAAAAGTCAACGGTCAACGGCTCGGTGGCTCGGTCAACTGGCTCGGTGGCTCGGTCAAACGGCTCGGCAGCTTAGTCAAATGGCTCGGCGACTTGGTCAAACAGCTCGACAGCTCGGTCAAACGGCTCAGCGGCTCGTCAAACGGCTCAGTGGCTCTAACTGCTCAGAACGAAGCCCACTCGCGGCTGGCGGCGCGTGCGGTGGTTGTGGGCGGTCGTTGGCTACCAAAATCTACAGGCTGATAGTTTTTGACGTCCTGAAAATGGTGGTGGCCTCTAATTTTCAAAATTCAAACTCAAAGTTCGAATACTAACCTTTCAAGTTTTCCGACGATACACATGCACCCCCTCCAACGGTGACTCCGATGATGATGACATTGGTATCGGTGAACTCGTCTCGACGAGATGAACGCAATGGTGGTGGAGGTGTCGAAAACGAACGGTCGGATTTTGGTAGATCTGATATTGAATCTCCACCCACTTCTTTCTTTCTCACTTTCCTTTTTCTTTCTCTAATTTAAAAAACCCTCACCCCTTTCTGCCAACATGTTAACTTGGGGCAGATTTAATGTCCTTAAAAAAGGTCAAATCACACTCTTTTGTCTCCAAACTTTATTCTGTTTTCATATTGGTCACCAATTCCTTATAAATCAAGCTTCTCAAACCTGAATTCATTAAATTAAGACCCAAAACTTATTATTTTAGATAGAAAAAAAGGATTAAATCTCCCAAAAATTCTTAAAATTTTACTAGCCCCATTTGCGATTGTTATATGGGGTGTATGTTATGAAAGTTGGGGTTATGGTAAAAGGAATGGAGATCAAGATGATGAAGTACAAATTCTATAAATGCTGAGGACTGGATTTGTGATTATGTTCATTAAAAAAGGATACATCAATTAGTCAAGGGATGAATTTGTATGTTTTCATAATTCAGTGACCAAATTGTAAACTTACTAACAGTTGGATGACTTAGGTGTAATACACTCATCTTTTATTTTTTTCCGAACATTTTTTACCTAGGGGAGGGAGAAGGGGGATTGCTCCTACTGGGACTAGAACTCATGACCTGGAAGGGATTGGATATCAATCGGAGTCTTTAACCACTTGCTCCAAGTTGTGTTGACTAGGGGTGTTCATCGTCGGGTACCCGATTCATCCGGGTACCTCTTTTGTCGGCCTGTGTCCCGTCCCGCTATATCCGGGTACCCGAGAAATCGGGTAACGGGGACCCGGTTCATAATATTTTATTTTATTAATTTTAAAATTAAAAAAAAATCACATATTAAACCCATAAAATTTAAAAAGTTTATAATACATAATCCAAATAAAAAAATAGTGATTTGAAGTTAGTCTTAACTTTTAAGGGCAAAATATTTAGATATATATTAAAGTTTATCACCAAAAGAATATATTAAAAAGATTAATCTCGATTGTGATTTTTTTCCTTCAAATATCATACTGACAAATCAATACAAATATATTTTTTAAAAAATTTAAACTTAAAAGTATATAATACAAACATAGAAAGAATTTAGAGGGTTGAATTTAGTTTTAGAGTAAAAATATTAAAAAACCTAAAATAAACATATAATTTAAAATATAAAAATATATATTAAAAGTGCCGGGTCAGGTACCCAGTAAGAGAAAAGTTTCGGCCTAAGCTCGGTTCGTGTAGCCGGGAAAATTACCGGGTCGGGTACCCGGCCCGATAAAAAAATAAAAAATCTTAAAAATACCTGCCTATTTTCTACGGGATCGCCGGGTAATCAGGCCAGGTCAATCGGGTCCGGTAATTTTGAACACTCCTAGTATTGACTCGTCTTTTATTTTTTATTATTATATTCTAGCATAAGTTAATATGTGTCTATTTTAAAATCAGGATAAGTTCGAACCCAATCGGCTTGGTGAAGAGGTGAAAGCTGCAAAGCTTTGTTGTTGGGAATAGACGACGTGATGCCTAACTTTAGAACGCGCCTCACGCGCTATCAGGGATCGCCTTCTTTCTCGAGTTTTTTGACCCTCAGTGGGCGATGCGATCTGTCCGAGTCGGTTGACTTGTTCGATGCCGGAAGAAGGGGGTTACCTCCTTCCTGTGCTTGTCGGCTGCCGATGCTCTGGTGGACGACGCCGGCTGGTGGTTTGGTCTGGAGCTCAGGAGAAGGCTGCTGCTGGTTTGCGCAGGGGGGTGCGACAAAACAGTCTTGGACGAGAGCACCCGTGTTTCTACGGTTCGGCCGGTATAGGAGACTCATCCTGATGGGCGATGGCGACGGCAAACGGCGGACCTTTTCACCGGTCGGAAATCTCTCACGACTCAGACCCCCGAGAATGCCTCACCGTTGCGATGGTGCTGCTCTCTTCGAACGTTTCTCAGCTCGCCACTGCGTCGGAGAATGGCATTGACGACGACACAGGGTATGACCACCAGTCCTGAAAAGCCGCCGCCGCGTCGGAGAATGCTCTTACCCCCGGTAAGCGGCATGTCAACCGGCCCTGGGTTGCTGTGTCCCGGGAGAATGGGTGAAAGGTCCTTGTCCTTGGTACCTTACTTTGCTGACCGGAATCCTCTTGGGGATCTAGTGGGGCCCATATTTTTCGTGTGCTGGGAAGAGAGAGAATGTGCCTCTGAATTTTAAAAAGACATAAACCACTTTCCCTTTTTTTTAGAGGTTTTTGACTTTTCAAAAAGGAAATGGTGGATGATTTATCTGCAGCACCTGCATATTCCCGGATATTATGGGATCTTGTTTCTCTCTGCTCGGTTTTACCCCGGTTTTCAAAGCCCCTATTTCATCATCTTGGTAAGCCTGAGTAAACCTTTTGCTATCCTGATTGTTGTTAAGCTAATCTTTGCGTATGGAAAAAAACTTCATCCGTTGGCTCCCGTCTCACATGAGAGCTGGTTACTCCCCGAGAAATTTTCATATCAAGATCGTTATTATAGGACCAATATTTTTTATGGGATAAGGAATTTAAGTGGGTCATGGATGAATGTCGGGCCACGAGAATTGAAGGTGGGGTGTTTTGGATGGGATCCGGGCGGTTCTTTTCTTCCGCTTGTGATCCGTTCGAAGAGGTCTTGTTTTTTGGTCGGTCATGCGTCATCTCTGAGCATGCCAGTATTAAGATTGCTTGGCCAAGTTGTGGAATCAGATCAGATAGGTGTATGTTCTCCTGCGGTTTTGGTGACAAGGCCCATTTTTACGACGGAATTGGGAGCCTGCCTCCGAATGGAGCTCTCCCAGACGAACAGGATTTACGTTTTTACCCTCTCTGATCCGAGGAAAGGCCTAGGTGTCTGCAACGAGCCTGCATTTGGTTTCGTGTTTTTTTCCAGGAAAGGTCATGGAGCCTGGTTCCCCATGTTTGTCCGAATATTGTTCTCTGTGTCGTTTGCCTTGATAAGGACCGTTACCGGTGTAACGGAAGCCTGCCTCTGGATAGAGCTCTCAGGCGAAGGCGCGGAGGTTCTAGCTTGTTTGGTAAGATGGAGAACACGTTTGTTCCCTGCGGTGGATTACCTTGGCTACTCTACTTTGCCGATGAATCCCCAAGGTCAATGGTGGATACGGCCTCTCTCTCCTTGTGATCAAGGAGCTTTTTATCTTGTTTCAGTTATTAGGCTTGTGTCTTGGTTCTATGCCTTTGGCTTTCGTTGTTGTGTTGCATGTTTTCTTTTTCACGGATGTAGGATTGTAAGCTTCTTCGAAGCATGTTATCCCTTTTCTTTGTTTTAATGAATTGCAAGTTACTTTCTGAACAAAAAAAAATCAGCTAGGTGAAACATATATTTTTTTACCATTGAGATCAATCTTATTACTACAATGAATTGTATTTGAACATTTTCCTCTTTCATTAGTGCATAATTTTCTGTTATAATACCTTGATGAAGTTTTTAAATAATAAAAAAGAATGAATTCAATAAATCTAGTGTATACAACTGAGAAGCTATGCGTAAGAAAAACATTTAGCTAAAGCTGTTCTTCCGTTTACTAGGGCCAGAAGGAGGAAAACTGCCTTTCGGTAGAAGATTTATCACCAATGGTCGATACTCGGAACCCGGTTTCCGATGGAGCCGCAACAGTGTCTTGCCGACATCGATGTCGGAATCCCGTGACCTGTAATAACCGGCAGCTGATGCCGGGAGATGCAAAATTTGGCTTGTAAGAACAACGTTATCCACGTCTATGAGTCGGACCCTGGCCGACACAGCTCGAGATACAAGCACGGCATGTACGAATATCACGACTGCGACGACGAAGCATCCGAATTTATTCGATCTCATTGTTGTTGGACTGTGGAGGAAACTGGATGTTTAATTTCTTTGGGATGAAACCATGAAATGTAATGGAAAGTGGGAAGCTCTGTATAAAAAGGGAAGAATTGAAGCTTCTTGGTTGCACAGCCATTGCCTGTTTCTGAGCTGGATTGACTTTATTACACGAAATTGACTTTTGCCAACTTCTCTTTCCATGAAATCAATTCTCAAAGTTGAAGATCTAACACGTTTTCGTGTCGGTGCTCTCCGACATCACCATATTCAACCCTGCAGTTACTATAGTGTGTGTTTTTGACAGTTCACGGTAACATTTAATTTAATTTTGGACATTTTTGGTTCATCATATTCATTTCTACTCGTCACTGTCTCAGCTTTTTCCCAATTGAATATCCCCATGTCTCCTTGTTACATTTAGAAACATATACCAATGCCAGAAAAAGCAATGTTACATGCAGTGGTTACTATAGTGTATCCTTTAATCATGGAAGGTTTAGATCTTTTTGTGGTAGTTTGTCGATGCAATTAGAATCGTGAATGGAGCAATTTATAAAATTAATTTTCTCGATCTCTACTCATATACCAATTTATTATTTAGTTGAGAGATATACAGATAATTTCATTATGGTTGTTGGATTTTCTATATAACATTTTTTTCAAAGTAATGTTCAATCTTTTTCTTTATACCATTTGAGTTACCTGCTTTAGTCCAGTTTCTTGTTTTATTGTACATCTCCTTTTTATTAAAATGAAATTCAGTTTTTACTTTGTTTAAAAAAATATTATTATATGATACATAAACAACTACCACAACAAAATGATTTATTTACATATAAATGAAGAATTATTATCAGATGTATTGGAGGAGAAGCTTTTTTTTATATAAGCATGATTAAAATGGTGACAAGCATTTTGAATTTTTTTAATTCTTAAATTTACAATAAGAACATTTGTCATGATTCTAATACTATTTTTTATTAAATTGTGTTATAATAATATTTTTAAGGTAAAAATGAGATTTAATTTCAAACTCACGCAAAAAAAGAAATGGATAAAAATTTATAACCATTAGATTAATTAGTGCATTTCAGAAACAGGTGTTTCTCGTTTCAGATTATTGTAATATTTTTTTATTATTACAAATTTTATAAATGAAACGAAAATTAATTCAAGCCCAACCTTAAATAGCCCAATGTTCTGGCAAAAACATGGGAAGAACCCATAAGGCTCAATGCTCCTGTTTAGAATGGATGGATAATTCTATGTATTACGGTAAATTTAAATGAATTTAGTTTTAAAATTTTACGAAGATGTGTTAATTTTTTTTTTGAATATATGATGTGTCAATATTTATTTATTGATGATACATATAGATTAAATTGTTCAAATTTATAATGAAAGAATTAGTTTATACATTTTCTTTAAAAAAAATAGTTTGTACGTAGATTTATTACAATGACAAGTACAAGCAAAACCAATCATTACATGCAGTAAATTGCGATACTAACTTAATAGTTATGTAGATTTATCCTTTTCTACCTTTTTATTTTTTTTATTTTAACACATTTAGGTTTTGTGTGTTTTGGTTAAACAAGTCTTCTACTTTTCTAATGAAATTGGTGAATTTTGCCCTGCTTTTATAACATATTTTTTATGTTGTTATGACATGTTTTTTTTACTATTGTGGTTTCTCTATTTTTCACGATTGGTTTGAATTTTATGTCGTCTCCCCAGTTGATAATTATTTAATTATTATGTTGATCTACTTCTGTTTGGGTCCTCAAACTGATTCCCTCGTATTGATAGACGTTTATAATCACTAAAGATAGTTCGCACTTGACTTGTGGTAAAGCCAATTTTATATATGTGGTACCATTGTTATATGCACTTTTATGTTAGTGTTGATGATTATTATCCTTCACTAACGATATTGGTATTTGTTTATCTATTATTTTTTAGAGTTGTTTGGTTAGGTTTTAATCTTGTATAATCTTATTTTATGTATAGTGATTAGTTTCTGTACTTCAATGGTTTTAAGGGAAAACACCGAATAATGTGATCAATGTACTTCAATTGACCCGCAATAAAATTCTTTTTTTTTTTTTTACTTTTACTTACCAAAATTCCCAATTCGATCTATCTCTCCTTTTTTTCCCGTGTACTTCAGCAACTTTTTTTTCGCTAAAAACTTATTTTTCATTGAATCCTTGCCTTCATACCATCATATCCTTGAGGATTCTTATGTTCTTCTTCATCATATCTTTAAAATCATATTAGTATCTCTAAATAAACTTATGCTTTATTTATTTCGAGATTCTTAAATTTATTTGATTTAATCTTGTTTCAAATGATAAAAATTGGCGCTTAAACAAGTATTTACCTTGATTTTCATCTTCTGAACACATGGTTTCATTGAAAATCAAAATGTATGAGATTTCCCACCAAAAAGTGGATTTTGAATTTTTGCAAAATTAATGTAATTGTTGTCTAAATTAGTTGAATTTCAGTAAAACCTCTATAAAGTAATACTTTTTAAATTAATAAACTCTATTAAATAATAAAATTCTCCGGTCCCGACTTGGGCCAATGTAAAAAATCATCAAATTCGATAAGATAGTAATATAATAATTTTTTGGAGATCCCCATTATAAATATAAAAGTCTTATCAAAACTATAAATTAATAATTCATAAATATTACAATTACTATTTTGGTAACTTGCTAAAATATGAATCTATTGTAATTTGTTTCTTTTTAAAATTTAAATCTAATTTTATTTCATCTCTAACTTTTCTAATTGCACCCACAAGTTCCGGCATTGAGGTCTCCAACTGCAATAAAAAGTTGTGAAGAGTTGTTGCTGCATTCAATGCTTCCTTTCGCGTGACTAGTTCAAGTGGTGTTGAATCATCTTCAATTTCATCATTAGTAGAACTTTCAACAATATTAGCAACAATTTTCTCTAAACTTTGAACTTGTAAACATTCATCATTTTCGCCTGGATAATCCAACAAGTTATTGACGTTCATTTTATTGCAATAGCCAATATCGTTAATCATATTCTCAAGTTATATTTGCTGAATTAAAAAATTTTCTTTTAATTAATAAATTATTAATTTATCGATATATTAATATCTCTCTAAATTAATAAAATTTCATAGTCTCAAATATATTAATTTATAGAGATTTTACTGTATATTTATCACGCATAAATTTACCCAATCACTCATATTATTCAAACCTTTAGCATTAAATCTTTGCACTTTAGGTATTTGACAAAATTCCACAATTAAAATTTTTTAGACAAAAATCTTATTTTCAATCTCAATAGCTCCCAAAGGTTCTCATACCGATCCTACTCACAGTCAATCTTCCTATCATTTCTTAAATATTCGAACTTTTGATAGCATTTAATTTTGAAATTCAAATTTTTTTCATGATATTACATTTATTTCTTTCAAAGTTTTATCTGACAAAAAAAATTAATCCTAAAATTTTTCTACCACTCCTTTATCAATTTAACCTCATATCAATTTTAAGAATAGAAAGTTATTATTATTATTTAATTCTTTTTCTTCGGAGATACTTTAACAAAATGTATTTTGATGTTCACTTAGTTTATTGTAATCAAATTAATTGTTTGATTTTTTTTACAAATAAAGATTCAAAGACTTAAACATTAAAATAAGATAAATAGATGAATTATTAAAGTTAAATTGTTGAAAATTGAAGTCCATAACAACAATTATAAATATATTGCGGCACCTTCAAGAGCCAACACATAATTAATGCAATATAACCACTACAACTGCCTTATCTAAATCGTCATAAATTAAAATCTTGCAGTTATGAATTTTGGATAAGATGTTTGAGTTCCATTTTCCTCTTCAAAAATCCACTCCAACAGGATGGGATTGGATAGGGTGGGATGAAATAAATATATTTTTTATATTTTAATAATTAATTTTATTTATTTAATGCTTTTCGAGTGTGTTCTATTTGTTTTATTTTAATATATATGTGTGTGTGTTTTTATACCATGTTCTGATATTTTGACACATTTTATTCATTTTTGTTATCTTAATGTTTAAGGCTTTAAGCGTTATGAAATTCTATTAACTTTATTATTACCAATTTATTATATATTACAATAAAAATAGTTCATATTTATAAATTTTGACACGTTTATTCATTTATGTTATTCTAGTTGACATATATTTTAATACTAAATTTTAAATTAACATGATATTTTAATTCTAACTCACATTTGTTATAAGAATAAATATTCTGTACACAGGCGGTGAAAACTAAAAGTTTCTACAAGCGCCTTAGTTTTAGGGTATAGGGAGTTAGTTTAGGGTATAAGGTTTAGGGGTTTAGGTGTTGGGGTTAGAATTTAGGAATAGTTGTTTCTATTTAAGGTTTAGAGTTATAATTTAAGGTTTATAGGTTAAAACCTAAATCTTTACCATATTACCCTAAAAACTAAACATTAACATATAAACCCTAAATTATAACCCTAAACCTTAAATTAAAATAAATATTCCTAAATTCTAAACCCCTACACTTAAACCCCTAAACCCTAAACTAATTCTCTATACCCTAAAATTAAGGCGCTCCGGTGTATATAATATCAATCCTTGTTATAATTAATCCCCATAAAATATGATCAATTATAAACTTCTCGCTTCTCAAAAGTTCTACCGAAATTCATTGACTTCTTGCCCACGGAATTTGGAATTGATTAATGCAATTTATTATTTAAAAACACATATTTTGTACAGTGGAGTTTGAGATCGGTGACACGTACCTGAAAATAAAATTGTGACACGCAATGAACTTTTAATTTGTTAATAATTTTTATTAAAATTATTATATTATATAAAATTTATTTATTTTTGGCTTAGGGTATCATAAGCCTTTAACTTTTGGAAAAGAATTAATTAAGCACCTAACTTTTTTTTATCCAATTAAGTCTTTATACTCCAAAATTTCATCAATTAAGCCCTTTGACCATCAAATTTTAACGATTTTTTCTTGAGATATTATTTTCATGTGATACAGTACAGTTCTGTCATGTGACATTTATAAATTTTTTTAAAGAACTATTTTTACAATTTTTATATGTTTTTAGAATTTTTAGAACTTTTAAATAAAATAATTTTTTAGAAATGTCAAGTGACAACACTGTAACATGACACGTTGCACCAATTGGTCCAAAAAAATTGTTAAATATAATGGTCAACGTTGGTCAAAAGGGTAAATTGATAAAAAAATTTAAGTATAATGGCTTAATTGGGTGCAAAAATTTTAGGGACTTAATTGATTTTCCCCAAAAGTTTAAGGGCTTATCATACACTTAAGCCTTTATTTTTTGTTTAACCACATACATCCAATTCATTGAAAGAGTATTCGGATCAGGTTTTGTAGAGGTCCAATATGAGGGTAACCCTCCCAACTTTTTTGAGCATTTACAGTACCATGATTCAAATTTCTGACTTTACTTTAGGACATAGCGTCTCATCTCACTAAATCAACATGTTAAATCGTGTATGTTAATATATCTCAAGTTTTGCATGTAACCTAGCTATACTAAACTTTGTAATCTGTATATTATATACAAACTTTAAAACTCTTAAATCTTAAATAAAAAATTTAAACTTTTAATTAAACACATGACGGTTCCTCAACGGCTATAGTAAACTCTATAATCTGTAATCTGAACTTTTCGGCGCCTCTACTCCTTCTATGCTTATTCCTCATCGGCGATTCAAGATCTGTGATGCGGTGTTTATGATTGGCTCGTCTCCCTACATTTCTTTCAACGTTTTATGCTTTCGTGACCCCGGATTCATCATGCAGCTGAAGATAGGATTACTGGCTTGCTTTTTATCTCGTCCTTTGTTTTGGTTTTGTTTGGTTTTATGTTCTTGTTTTCCTGTATGTTTTACTTCTGTTTGTTGTGGTCTTGTTGATGTTTTTCTTGGTTGTTTCATGTGTTTGTTATCTATTGTGTTCAGGGACAGAGTCAAAATTTAGAGTGGGGGCAAAATATAAATTTTAAAAGATGAGGAGAATAAATTCACAATTATCTTATTTTAAAAAAAAAATATAAAGAATTAAAGGATAAAAAAAATCCCCCTGCAGGGGCACACAGCCCCTCCCAAGAGCTATAAGCTCTGTCACTAAATGTGCTCTTGGTTTCTCTCCCGTTCCTCTGTTTTCTATAGGATCCTTTTTAGTCATCATGTTTCTGTATTTTTGTTTATATTCATTTAATGCATGTCGACCTTTGTTCAATAAAAAAAATTAAACACATGACGAAAACCAACCTAACTTATAAAATATTTCATTTTTATTATCAATGCATTTCCTTTTTTATTATATTTATTTATTTTGATATTGACATATAAATTTTTTTTTGACAATAACAACTGAATATTATTAAAAAAATCATAAAAGATATTACAAGCACAACGCATTAAGAAGAAGAATAATGGGGATTATTCAACCAAATTCCCATACAATCTAAAGGTGCAAAGAAAAGTAAATACTTCCTTAGAATTAGCATACCGTCAAAATTTAGAAGCCTTCTTGAATCTCTTTGTCTCTATCCAAACGAGACGCTTTACAGGGTGAAAAAGGAGTGGTGAGTGAACCAAAAGGCAAATTTCCCCGCTACCCAGGTCTGATTACATCGACAAACAACCATTAACCGAGTGGAGATCTATCTTTCTATGACTACCGACAGAATCAAATCAGAAACTAGCGTCGTGAAGATCTCGGTATGAGCATCAAACGATTGCTAAGGTATGCTGAAATCATGCCAAAACAACATATGAAACGAACCACAAAAACAAAAAAAATGTGCCATAAAAGCAGAGATAACCGTGCCATAAAAGCATAGATGAGCGTGTCATAAAGGCATAGATAAGCACGCCACAAAAGTAGAAATCTTTATTAAAAATTTAAAAAAACAAAAAAAATGATCTTGGTGATCGACAACTAATATTAAGACTGATTATTGATTACGGGCAAAAAAAAAACAAATAAAAAAATCCATGTCACGGCAGTTGAGAGAAAAAATTAGGTTTAAAAGAAACACCCTTCAATAATAGAATGTAATTTTTCCAAATTTATAACTTGATATTGACATATGAACTTGAAATGTCCACCTCCTACATCTTTTTATTTGTTAATTTGTTGATGATGTTGAAATATATAAAATATTTTTGGGCATCTAAACGTACTCCACATGCTTCATTTTCTTGAATTGAGGAGTGGGGTACGCATAAGACAACGACAAAGGATATATATAAATCCAATTATGATATATATTACCAAAATATTTACAAAAAATGGAATATGGTACTTTGGTTGTACCAAAATAAAACATGAAAAGGGAAGAACGTAAAATAAAAATTACATATATTATAAAATTTCAAATATTATCATACAATCGTACCGTTAAGGGTTATATTTTGATATATGAGTTTGTGTAAAAATATATTACATAATTTTTTAAAATCTAAAATCGATATTCTTAAACCTAAAACTATAAAATATAAACCTTAAATTTAAAGCCTAAATCCTAAACTCTAAACTCTATAACATAAACCTTTAAACCCTAAATTAACACTCCAAATCTTAAAACTAATAAAATTATGTAAAATAAAAATTAGATAGCTTGCGCATCAAATTTTTTTTTCTTCAAACATTAAACAAAAGATGTAAAGTAGAACTTACACCATATTTCCCCCTTCACATTGCAAGTATAATGGGAATATTTTCAAGCATGTACAAAAACTGATGTTTTTATTACTACATTATATATATGTGCGTGTTTTCATAATTAATTAGATTTGTATATAAATAATTCTCGTTCGTGAATTAAAATGCATAGATTTTTTTAGGGTATAGATTTCTTTTTCCATGTTAGATTTTTTAATTTTTCAACGCAAATGTATATCAAATAATATCTATGTTGATGCATTTATGAGGCGGAGGAGGTTATACCTCATTAGATTGTTCGACGTTATTACACTAATTCATAATGGTAGATAGATACGGACAAAGATTTAATTAAATGTGCAAATTTAAAAAATATATTTTAAAACATTAGCGACTAAAAAGTAATATCATCTATATAAAAAATACTTAAACTATATAATTGTTTAAAATTTTTAAGAGATGAGATTATCTGAATATCGTCGGATTCATCCCGATAATAGGTGTAGAACCAATAATTATATGACCGAAAGGACATAGCAACGTGCTAGCCACCGGCACATGTCTTTCAACCCTCGACATAGCTACGACTAGCACATTGCCTTGCCAAACCCATCAACCCTCAAGTTAGGTATTTAATGAAGGGATATTTGCTACTTTTAATTCGCTCGTGTTTGTTATGCTTTTAAATAAGTTTTAGGTGTTCCAGAATTTGATTCATTAAAAAAATGTTGTTTTTTTTTAGATAATTTAAAATCAGAGTTGTTGTATCTACATAAGATTGAACATTTGACCATTGATTAAAGTAGAAGGGATGATTATCGTCTTACTTAAATCTCGTAATTAATTCTTTAATATATGTGATTCTGTAACTAAAAAAAACTTACACAATTTTATATGTTTAAAAGTCAAAATTTAAATCTTTAATTATACACCATAATTTTTAAATCTTATAAACTAAACCCTAAAACAAAAAGCTCCTTTAGTATAAAGAGTGTGTAGAAATTTGTATCATAAATTTTGTTATGATCTCTCACCTTTAAGTCGACATTTTCCAAATCAGTTTCTTCCTCCAAACTAACAAGATATTTTATCAGATGAGATCTAACCTGGTCGAACCCGGTCGATGTCCGACCTCCACAACCTCGTAAATGTTTTGATAACTTATCATATGTACTATTAAAATATCGTGAAACTATAGAGTATAGAGATTTCATAAAAAACGTTCTCTAGAACATATTTAATGTGCAAAAAATCTGATCCATTGGTAGATGTTCACATCTTCAATTCCCAAAACTCGAATCTGAAGAATGATAGTTAATAGCGGAGATGCCCCACGCCCATGTCGTTCCCACGTGCTACTGAATCAAATCACAAGCTATGAATATTCTCTTCAAAAAAACAATAATGTGTATGTGGCAAAAAGAGATAGGATTACATGAATTATTGAATTAGCACCACAAAACTGAAATATCATTATGTTTTGTGGCTGTGAAACTCTGCATGTGTGAATGCAGAGGAACAGTTTGAGGTTTGCCCATGCCCTCTAATTGTTCGAGGAAATTACCAAGAAAGAGACTAGAGACAGATGGCAGAGAATCCCGAAGAACACCGCTGCTGATTCCAAGGCATATTCCAATCGAATCCAACCACGATGGCAGCGAATATATTATGATATCTTCGGCATCATTTCGTTTGTCGTGTTACTACCAAAGTTAGGTCATTGATAGCGGTGTTTATCAGGGGGAGGGGGTTAACAAAACCTCATTGACTTTTTATTTTTATTTTTATTTTTATAGTGTATACTACAGCAGTCACAAATATTAAAACTACATCATGTCGAATGTGAAGATTAATTAAGGTAGAAAAAACATCTCACATAAACACCTTGATTAAAATTTCATTATTTTTTAGGAAAAAAGAATGTATGATTTTTAGAGAAATATAGTTTTATATTAAAAAAGCTTATATCAAAAAATAAATATACAAAGTATATCACATTTTTATTTTAGTATTTAAAATATTTTTTTGGTCAAAATAAATATCTAGAATACATTTTTGGTCAAAATAGGTACTTAAACTATTTTTTCGTTAAAGTATGTACCTAAAATATATTTTTCAGTCAAATAGGTACCTAAAGTACTTTTTTAATCAATATCACACATCAACTTTTAGGAACATATTTTGACCAAAAATATATTTTAGGTACCTATTTTAACCAAAAAAGTGTACTTTAGATACTTATTTTGATAAAAAAAAATCGATACTTTTGATGAAAAAATAATATATTTTAAATATTTGTGATATAAGCTTAAAAAACTAAAAATTTGACGTACGTCAGAAATACTGAGATCTACATTAATTTAAACAATAGTCATAGAACTCGTTTTGTCTTCCCAACAAGTCTCTTAGAAAACTTTTTTTTTTTTAATTTATGAGGAGCTCGTTCTGCCTTTCAGGGGAGTTTTACCCTCCGTCTGTACTTTTTAATGTATATGTCCCTAATATATTACGAAAAAAATCCAAAGAAAATCCAAAACCTAATAAATATCTAATTGTCAAGTCATTAACCCTTGGATAGATCTTAATAGAAATAGAATGTTATTATTTTTAAAATATTTAAGTTTTAGCAGTTTGCCTGTAAAATATGTGCGGTATTATTAATACACTAAAAATGAAGACATATTATTGTAAAATCTAACTAGTGAATAGAAAATATTCTTTATATAATAATGTGAAAAAAATTGTCATTAATTAAGTTTTTTTGTGTGTTTTTTTTTTCAACTTTTATTCATTGTTATTTAAAATATATTAGAGATAAGAATGTGAAAAAATATCCTTGAAAATTCTCCAATCAATAAATTTTAAATATATTTTTATAATATATTTTTAAAATAACTATGGTCATTTTAAAAAAAAATTAACAAAAATCAATAAGAAACAATGTTAATAAAACGAAGTATCATTCATAATATTGATGACGTGAGAGCACATATATATTTATATATCAACTACAATGTGCTACTTAATTCTAGAATTCTAATATTAAAATAATATATTGGAAGTTATTACGTATAGTTATAATATATAATTTTTAATAATCATTTTAAAATTTTAAATCAGTTTCGGCAGGTGAATTATGACCGACTCGCATGTGATTTTAAATGTTTACAATATTAACAAAAAAAACGTTCAAGTTGCATTAAGAAAAGGCTGTATGTATTATTATAAATTTTAGAATTTCAAGTTATTTAAATTAATAAGGACCTAAAACATTATTAAACCAAAAATTTTAGAAGGAACAAGAGCCTTTCCTACTATACAAGTATATATGTACATCTGTGTATGTATGTGTTGTATCTAATATCATATTTTCTATAATTTATTACAGTTTCATAGGCTTCATGATTCGATTTTTCTTAAAAAAATAAATTTTAACCCTAAGTCGTAAGTTATAAGTTCTAAATTTTAAACTTAAAATTTACAAACTAAACTCTAAATTAAAATTTTAATCCTTAAAATAAAAATATAAAAAACTGCACAATATGTATATCAAATAATTTTCCAAGAAAATAACTTGGAACTGATTTAACACGAATACTTTAGCGACGACAAAGGTAAATTCCCGCGGAAAGGAATCATGAAACCTGGGTGGCTACAATTTGTCCTCACGTTATCCCAAGACAAATTCTTTAAGGCAAGAAAAGAAAATATAATGTACCAAATAAAATATACTTAAATCCTCTAATATTGAATTATTGTAACTTTACATATTTAAATTATTAATTTTATCAATATAATTGCTCATCCCCTTGTGTCTTGGTGGCAAAAGTAGATGTTCATCATCCCTTAAGACTCGAGTTTGAACACCAGCATATTCAAAGAAAATATTGATATAATTTTACATGTTTTCAAATCGGTACACTATTTCTATTTTAATTATTTAGACTTTTGTATTTATTAATACTAATTTTATCGAATATATATAGTAAGTAAGGAAAAATATTTTATGTGGAATATGTTTGTAGAAACTAATTCAACAAATGGTTATATGTGAAATTTAAAAGGATTTGTATACAAATTTGTTAGTTTTTGTGCTTGGTCATCGTATAATATATTTTGATTGTTTTATTTAAAGATTATATGAACGTATATAAAGACAATAATTGTTATAATAATATTGATTATTATTTCAAAAGATTATCGCAGTCTTTTTAACGTGGCCTTTCTAAGACATTTCTGGCATTATTTAAAAGCTGAGATATTGAGTTTTTTTTAGTTGTTTTTCAAAGGAAAAATTCATGATACTTCCTTCAATCATTCGTTCATCGTCCTCATTTCGAAAGTAAAGAATCCAGTTTTAATAGAAGACTTTAGACTCATAAGCCTGATAGGAAACATTTATAAGTTATTGGTTAAAGTTCTCGCCCTTCGTCTCAAAACTGTCTCCGAGAAATTAATTGGCGAAATACAGTTCGGTTTTTGCCCAGGGAAGCATATTTTAGATTGTGTTCTTATTTCCAACGAGATTATTGATTTTTTTGAAGAAGAAAGGATTAAAATGTATCGTTTTCAAAGCGGATTTTCGCAAGGCATACGATACTGCAGATTAAAATTTATTGTTATTCACAATGAAGCAAACGGGGTTCGGCAATCGGTGGTGCTCATGGATTAGGTCCTGCATCTCCACTGCCCATGTTTCTATCCTTGTAAATGGGTCGCCTACTAACTCGTTTCCAATAAAACGTGGGCTTCGACAAGGATGTCCCCTCTCCCCAATATTATTTAATTTGATTGCCGAAGTGTTGAGTGCTCTACTATGCAAGGCAACTGCTTCGGGTTTATTCAACAAAGTCAAAATCGAAAATAGTCTGGAAGGAATAACACATTTACAGTTCGCCGATGATCTTATCGTATTTAGTGGAGTCAGTGAAACAGAGGTAAAAAATATTGTACAAATCCTAAGGGGGTTCGAGCTAGCATCGGGTTGAAACTGAATTTAAAGAAGTCAAAGCTGATTGGGATTAACCTGGATGAAACTTTCGTTTAAACTTGGGCATCTAACATTTTTTTTGTAAAAGCGAACACATGCCTAGTACCTATATGGGACTCCCTTAGGGACTAATGAAGAATAATTCCTCCATGTGGAATCCGGTTGTGCAGAAAGTGAGATCAAAACTAAAAGGGTGGAAAGCAAATTCACTATCGCTCGAGGGTCGCGTTACCTTGGTAAAATATATTCTCTCTAATTTATCAATGTACTACATTTCAATCTTTCATATTCCTTTTAAGATAAGTAAGACCCTTACTAGTGTGATTGTCAAATTCTTGTGGGGATCGGCTGATCGACGAGCAATCCATGAGATCAATTGGGAAACGATGTGCATTCCAAAATGTTGTGGCGGTCTAGGTTTAGTGAACTTCAAGGAAAAAACAAGGCTCTACTGCTCAAGTGAATTTGGCGATACAGCTCAGAACCTAATAGTCTTTGGCGTAAAATCATTAATGCAAGGTATGAGGCCAATTTTCAATCCATCATGTAGCACAATCTGAAAAGCCCTCATCAATCGTTGATCTGGAGGAATATCTCAATATTAATTGTCTCTACTGATAATTACTTCTCACAAAATC
This sequence comes from Hibiscus trionum, assembly GCA_030270665.1. Classification (NCBI taxonomy): domain Eukaryota; kingdom Viridiplantae; phylum Streptophyta; class Magnoliopsida; order Malvales; family Malvaceae; genus Hibiscus; species Hibiscus trionum. The sequence goes on along the minus strand of BSYR01000010.1, from coordinate 74,253,517 downwards.
TACGGTTCTTGGTGGGAAACGACGAGAAGATCCATTTCTAGAGTGATACATGGATTGGTGACGAGCCTCTGAAGGTTTCCTTTCCTAGAATCTATGCCCTCGCATGCCAAAAGAGTGGCACTATTGTTGAGTTTGGGACTATAATAGGTGGTGTTTGGAGGTGGAATATCCCCCTTATGAGGTGGTTGTTCGCTTGAGAAGTTAGAGTGTGGGAGTCTTTCTCTCATACTATTAACAATTTCAAATCAAATTCCTCCTTACCAGATAGCATCAAATGGAAAGCAAATTCAAATGGTTTGTTTACAGTGAATTCGTGCAAGTTTTTGGCCAATACAAACATTGAATCTAAAGATGATGTCTGAAAATACATTTGGTCAACCTTAGCTCCACCAGAAGTTGCGAATTTCGTTTGGAGAGCCACCCATGGCAGATTACCAACAAGGTTAAACTTATTCAACCGATGAAGCTCTCATATTTCTTCTAAGATGTTTCCATTATGTGAAGATGCCTCGAAAACCGCAAATTACATGTTTTGTCACTGCAACAGTTTTTGGTTCATTTTTCAAAAGTGGTGTTCTTTGTGGGATGTGCATTTGATTTTCTCAGGTACAGTCAGCAACCTTATTAGAGTTTGGATTCACTCTTTCTCGCCCAAGTTGAATGAAGTAGTTTGGAAGCTCAATCTCTTATGTATGATGTAGTCATTCTGGTTGTTCAGAAACGATTTGGTTTTCAATGGGCCTAAAAAGGACGATGCCCAGCTTTTCGACCTATGAACTCAACGCCTAGCATGGTGGTGTAAAGGAATATGTCCTGATTCAAGCATTGTTGTTTTCGAACTAGTAAGTAACCCTCGTGACTTCAGGTTCGTCGAATGCAAGCAAGTTAAGGACAAAATTTTAGTTTGGAGACCTCCTCTTGCTGGAGAATTAAAATTCAATATTGATGGAGCAATCAATGGGAGCTTTGGTGAAGCTGGAATAGGAGGATGTTTAAGAGATGAAAGGGCGAGAAGTTTGGTGGTGTTTTCGAAATCAGCTGGTCGTTTGGATCCAACCACGACTAAATTGTTGACTATCAAATAAGCAATCTTGATATTCAGTAAATCCCGATGGGCTAGTAACTACAAACTACTCATTGAAACCGATAGAAAACTATCAGGTGAATGGATCTTGAAACCTCAATCTTGTTCTTCAGTGTTCAAACCATTAATCATTTCCTGTTTCGAGGCTTCTAAAGACATCGAGTGGCAAATATTGTGAACAACTAATGTTTTGATATAATAATTGAAAAATAGTTTTAGACTAAATTGAAAAGATCTGAAAAGTGTATTTAAGTCCAAACAACTTAAAAATATGTTTGAGAATTTTTTAAAGAGGTTTTGAAGTGTTTTCTAAAGCCAAACTTTACAAAACCACCCAGGTGTTTCGAAACAACCATTCACAGTTTCAAAACGTTTCGATACAACTTTGTTTGTTTCAAAACGGGCTTTAATCTGGGTGAGGATTTTTACATAGCGTTTCGATACGGGCTTCACCGTTTCGATACACTTACGTGGCAAAGACCTCAACGGTCAAAATCCCCAACGACTATTTTCCCAACGGTAATTTAAATTGCAACTTAATTGTCAACCGTTTCGATACGGCTCGAAGGGTTTCAAAACGACCATAAGCGTTTCGATACGGCCTGCTGCATGAGACTTCAACGTCTAGTTCTGAAGAAGGGTGTTCCAAAACGAGGTCGAGTGTTTTGAAACGGACATCTACAGAACAACATTTATGGTTGGAAATAAAGTCTCAACAGCTCCAAAACAACCCCAACGGTCCTCAATGGCTACAAACTTAATTGAGAGTATAAAAGGGACCTCCAAGCATCAAGAGAAGGCTAATGCTTCAATTGTCAACAACATAATGATCAAGAATTTGTCTTAGAGTTTAATTGTTCATTTTCTTGTATAGACAACACTAGTGAGCTAAATATTGTCAAATTTGCTTAAGTGTTTAGGTTTTGGGTGAGAGCTTTATAGTGCAAACAAATACCTTTTAGAGGGATTTCAAGTTTGCTTAGGAATTTCTCTTGTAAGAGAGCGTTTGATTAAGCTAAGAGTAGTTAACTTAATCGTTGTAACGATTTCCTCCTAAGCCGAGAAACGGGGATGAAATTCAAGATTGAATTTGTTGAAATCCTTAGTGGGGAGCTAAGGTAGTGGATGTAGGTGCTTGTTAGAAGGCCGAACCACTATAAATCATTGTGCCTTATTGTCCAATTTTCACCTCCCACTAAAACACCCAAATATTCAACTTCTCCACACTTGGCGAGCTAGAACGGTTGAAGGAAATCGAGCACTTAAAAACCCAACAATTGGTATCAGAGCTTGGCTCAATTGAAGAGGATTAACACCTTATTGAGGCGATCCGACAAGCTCGATCATCATTTCAAACAACCGGCTCAATGGTACAATCAATCGACAAACCACCTTTCTCCGAAGGGACAAATTATGCTTATTGGAAGACAATGATGATGTTCTTTGTCAAATCCAAAGACTACAAGCTTTGGTATATCATGGAAGATGGCTCGTTCGTACCAAAAGAAAGCAAGGCGGAGTGGAATGCCGACGATCGTAAGAAGATGGAGCTAAATTGCAAGGCTTTGCACTTCATCTTTTGTGCACTTAGCCTCAATATATACGAGAAGATGTCTTCTTGCGAGAGTGCCAAGGAATTTTAGGACAAGCTCGAAGTTACATACGAGGGGACAAACGAAGTAAAGGAGACCAAGATCGGCCTCCTCAACCTAGAGTATGAAAACTTCAAAATGGATCTGAAAAAGGAAATTGAGAAGATGTTTCATCGATTCTCCACCATCACCAATGGACTCAAGGGTTATGGAGAAGCCATTTCAGAAGAAAAGCTTGTCTGAAAGCTTATCTATTCTTTTCCTGAGTCACAATACTCAAAGAGGACCTCCATCATCGAAGCTAAGAATTTGAAGACTTTGAAGCTTGATGAACTCATGGGGCCACTTCTCACTCACCAAATTATGAAGAAAGACAAAGAAGGGGGGAAGAAGAAGAAGGAAGAGATAAGAAGGATGGGGAAGAAGAAGATTATGGAGCTAGGCATCCACGCGAATGCCATTGCTCTCAAATCCTCCAACTGCAACCATGTTGATACAAGTGAGGATGATGATGAAGAAGAAGAGATAGTTCATCTCTTCAAAAAGTGTGCCCCTTTCATGAAGAAAGTAATGAAAGAATTAGAACAAGAATCTATGAAAAAGAAGAGGGCAAACTATAACACCCCAAATTTTGCTCAATTTCAAAATCCCTAATTTTGAGGTCCCTAAATCGGAAACCTTAAAATTTAAGGATTTTATATCTAAAACCCTAATCGAGAAATTTGGGAATAATTAGTCCTTAAGTGATTTTAGGGAGTATTTTGTGATATAAGTAAAGTTTTTGAGCCATTCAGTAAACTCTAATCAAGTCTAATGACCTATTGTGTAATTTACCCAAAAGATTGGGGTATTTAAGCTTCTTTATCAGCCCTAGGATCGGTTAAGCTCCCATTTTGAAAGTTGCAGCCGCCTCTCCCAAATATCCACCTCTTTCGGTTTTCACCGTCACCCTCGCCCATTGCATCTCCGATCAACCTCCGGCCAAGTCTGACCAAGCTTTTACACTGACCGTTTGTTTTGGCATCACCGTTCGCTTCCCCGTCCTTTTTCGAGCAAAACCTCCATTTGTATCATTGGTGCTGCTCGCCGTTAGTGAGAGAAGTCACCAGAAACCTTTTGGTTTTCATCTCCTTCTTATGCCCTGTCGTCGTTCGTGAAACACACGACCAACACCGTCGCCGCCTATTCTAATTGTTATTAATCCGTGGCCACCTTTCAGATCTTGCTCGCCATCAATTTTGAGTTTGGGGTAAGTGTTGGGTAAGACATCGTGACTTGTTTTGTGGGATTGTGTATGTGACGCTTTCATGCCGTTGTTGTCTTGGTTTCAAGAAACTGTTCTGATAAGCCATACGTTGTCATTGTGTGTCATTGTCGTTCTGTTTCGCCGTCATCATGGTTCTGTCGTCGTCAGCTTTGCCCGTCGAGTTGAGCCACTGTTGTCGCCACTGGGTTTTGCTGTCTTTGCCGGAGTAGTATCAGCGACATCGTGTTGTTTCTGCCAAGCTGCGTTGCCGCTGTCGTTTTTTTATGTTTCCGTCGTCCTTATCGGAGCAGTGACACCGTCGATCTTTGTCCGTGCCGCCGCCGTTTTGAGCGCCAGAACCCTAGTCTCATATCGGATGCTAGGATTGAGAGAGAGATAGGCTGAGTGTGTTGGGTTGTTGGTTTTGATGTGTTTGGATATGGGTATTGGGTTGTTCATGTGGGTTGTATGTGTGGCTTGTGTTCTGGCTTGTGTGTGTGGTTGGATTAAGCCAATCTGTGAGTAATCTGGTGTGAGCTTTAATATATTTGTGACCCAATTCAGGCTTTTGTAAAGTGAACCAAATCTGAAATTGTATAAAGATTGAACCAATTCTTGGACCGAACCATGAGTCTTGAACCGATTTGACTTTTGGACCTTAGACCCGTTTGACTGAATTGGACATTGGACCCGTTTGACTTGTTGACCTTGACATGATCTGAATTGTTGACCAGTTTGACCGTTGACTTTGGACTTTGACCAAAGTTGACCTTTGACCTTTGACTAAAGTTGACCAAGAGTTGACTTTTTCAGAAAACGTTAATCTGAACGTTTCTCGACGTCATGAGTCCGTATCCGCTACCCGTTTTGCCTAATTAGTTTCCGAAAGCTCTGTTTTGCTCATTTTAAGTAATTGTTATTGGAATCTAATAAGTTATGTAATTCAGAATCTAATTCGGAATATTCTCGTGTTCAGGTGCCGACCTTGAGACCGTTGGGTTACCTCTAGTTGTTCAGACCGATCGTACATGTTCTTCGAGATCCTCACATAAGTATATCTTCAGTTCGGTTTTTAGTGTTTTATTCAGTGGCTTAGTGATAGAAATAAATGCTAATATAGAATTCATACCTCGTAGTTCCTGATTCAGTGAGATCCAAGCGTGAGGCTCGCCCTTCTCGAGATTAGAGCTTCTGTGGCTAAGGTGTGTTTCGTGGGGTGTTTTCAGTAAATGTTTTATTCTTGCTTGATTTATTATCTGATTAATTATGGTTTGAGACTATTTGAAACATCATGCATAACATAATGAAATGTGTTTTTAAATCAAGCATCTGATTTTCAGAAAATATGATACTCGTAAGAGTTCGGATTTATGATTTTACAAATCATATCATGTGTCATTTGTTCGAAATAATATTCGGAAAAAGCGAGGGCAACCTCCACTCTGGCGAGGGCAACCTCCACTATGTATGATATCGGATATTCGGGTATTGCATCATGCATCGGACATCATAACATTTATGATTTTGATTTATCGGATACATTCTGTTTTCGAAAATGAATTTATCAGAAAATGAAATACTGTTTTGATTTTCTGTTTTGTTTAAACAAAAGGACACACTAAGCTCTTTAGCTTACACCCCTTAGTTTTTACGTTCAGATACTCAGACTTATTAAGCGACTCGGTACTTGGAGCATCTCTTATTTATTCGGATATATTAATATTCACTATAAACTCTACTTTGATTTACTATTTTAATATTAATTAGAATATTCGTGTATTATGGACATTGGGAATGTTTATAATTTCAGATTATTGAATGCATGCATTTACGAACTCGATTTCAGATATTTTAATTAATTATCATAATCATATTAGCTATTGGATTTCTACTTATTTAATTGATTGTTATGAATTTTATTATATTTTACCTAAATTGTTTCTTGTGGGACAAGTTTTCAAACCTAACTTCCTAAATTCGCCTTTTTCTTCTAAGTCGGGTTTAGGGGGTTACACAAACACTTCAAGCCATAAGAAGAAGGCATATGTGGCTACATGGAGTGATGAAGACTCCACCGACGATGAACAGGCCAACCTTTGCCTTATGGCCATCGAAGAAGATTCAAGGGTAATTTCTAATTCATCTACTTCATGTTCATATTCTTTTGATGAATTACAAGATGCCTATGATGAATTGGTTTTAGAATTTAAAAATCACATTTTGAAAAACAAGAAAGTAATTTCAAATTTGAAAATTCAAAATGATTTGATTTCTAAAACCAAAATTGAACTTGAAGCAAAACTCAACGAGTTTGAACAAAAATGTTTTGATTTACAAAATTTGCTTCATAAATTTCAAGAAAAAAAGATTTGATTTCCAAAGAGCTTGAAAAGAAAAACAATTATGGAAAATTAAATTTTTATTTAAGACAATCTAGTGCCCCTAGATTTGTAAATGGTAAAGTTTTTAGAAGTATTTGGGTCCCAAAAGGACTAAGTACTTCAACTAAAAAGGATGGAATTGAAAAATGGATTCCTAAGGGGACTAAATTTTGTGCTACTAACGTCTATGGATCCAAAGCAATTTGGATACCAAAAATTACTTAATTGTCTTATGATAGGTGTGATGGAGATGGATCAAAAAGTCCAAAAATTGAGGGGGAGCTCCATGCAAACAAGGAAGAACGGTTGAAGAAGGAAGACTTCACATCCCCTTGAGTTCAAGTGTGGTAAAATCTAGTTGTTTTTATTTGTTTAATTTGATTTATTCTCTTTTAATTCAACTAGATTATCATGTGTTGAACTAACATTCTTTGATGATGCTTTGAGTAAGGGGGAGCCATTTTAAAACCAAAATTCTTATTTTTCTCATTTTTTAACCTCCCAAGTTATTTTGAACTTAAAGTCATTTAAATTCTTTTTGATATAACAAAAAGGGGAAGAGTTTGGTTTGAAAAATTGTATTTTCAAATGAATAAGGGGAAGCTTTAATTACTTGTCTATTTTGAAATCTCTTATTCAAACTTTTTAAACTTTAAGGGGGAGAATCCCAAACAATTTTTCAAGTTGGTTTTATTATATCAAAAAGGGGGAGATTGAAGAACTAAAGTTTTAATATAATAATTGAAAAATAGTTTTGGACTAAATTGAAAAGATCTCGAAAGTGCCTTTAAGTCCAAACAACTGGAAAATATGTTTGAGGATCTTTTAAAGAGGTTTTGAAGTGTTTTCTAAAGCCAAACTTTACAAAACCACCCAGGTGTTTCGAAACACCCTTAGGCGTTTCGAAACAACCATTCATAGTTTCAAAACGTTTCGATATAGCTCTGTCTGTTTCGAAACGGGCTTTAATCTGGGTGAGGATTTTTACATAGCGTTTTGATACGGGCTTCACCGTTTCGATACGTGTACATGGTAAAGACCTCAACGGTCAAAATTCCTAACGGCTATTTTCCCAACGGTAATTTAAATTGCAGCTTAACTGTCAATCGTATCGAAACAAGTTGTGACCGTTTCGATATGGCTCGAAGGGTTTCGAAACGGCCATAAGCGTTTCGATATGGCCTGCTGCATGAGACTTCAACGGCTAGTTCTGAAGAAGGGTGTTCCGAAACGAGATCGAGTGTTTCGAAACGGACATCTGCAGAACAACATTTATGGTGGGAAATAAAGTCTCAGCGGCTCCAAAACAACCCCAACGGTCCTCAACAGCTACAAACTTAATTGAGAGTATAAAAGAGGCCTTCAAGCATCAATAGAAGGCTAATGCTTCAATTGTCAACAACATAATGATCAAGAATTTATCTTAGAGCTTTATTGTTCATTTTCTTGTATAGACAACACTAGTGAGCTAAATATTGTCAAATTTGCTCAAGTGTTTAGGTTTTGGGTGAGAGCTTTATAGTGCAAACAAATACCTTTTAGATGGATTTCAAGTTTGCTTAAGAATTTCTCTTGTAAGAGAGCGTTTGATTAAGCTAAGGGTAGTTATCTTAATCGTTGTAACGGTTTCCTCCTAAGGCGAAAAAATGGGACGAAATTCAAGAGTGAATTTGTTGAAATCTTTAGTGGGGAGCTAAGGTAGTGGATGTAGGTGCTTGTTAGAAGGCCGAACCACTATAATACCTTGTATCTTATTGTCCAATTTTCACCTCCCACTAAAACACCCAAATATCCAACTTCTTCACACTTGGCGAGCTAGAACGGTTGAAGGAAATCGAGCACTTAAAAACCCAACATATTGGTTGTAACCAGAGAATGCAATTTTCTCGCAGACAATTTGGCAAAAAAGGTTACGACGAGTGGTCGATTACTATGAGGAGTGGCAAGTTTCAAAGCGTGAGGATTTTTATTGTTGATTCAAGTGTCCTAAATTTCATAAACAGAATGTAAGACATTGATACGCTTTGCACTTTTTTCTCCATTCTAGGTTAGGGAAGTTTTTTAATGAGGCATGTATCAATGTTCGTTATCTGAAGTGGCAGACCCTGTTTGGCAATTAGCGGATAGCTGATAGCGGATTACATTAGCTGATAGCTGATTGCATTAGCTGATTTGACTAGCAGATTGTATTAGCTGGTTGTATAAAAGTGTTTGGTAAAATTAACTGATAGCTTATAGCTGTTAGATTATTTAAACAAGCAAAAGGACATATAAGGACATGATTATATTCAATACTTGTTTGAATAGTTTATTAGTAATCAATATTTTGTATCTAATCAATATTAATTAGATCTATAAAATTATTTTTAATTTAACTTTTCTAAACATATGTAAATGATTTATATATTAATTTATTATTTATATAATTATTTTAATATAATTTAATTAATTAATAAATTTAAATACACATATAAATATGTGATAATAAAAAGAAAAAGGTTAATATGATTAGCTTATAAATAGGGTGAAAAAATATTTAATTTAGGTTATTTTGAGATTTTTGGTAACTGATAAGGGTAAAAGAGTCTTTACAACTCTAATATCAAACCTCTAATCTCAAAAAGTTCCTATTATGAGCTTTTTCAAAATTAGCAGTTTCACCCCCAATCCGCTCTTTCAATCCGCTATTCACCAAACAAATGATCTAATTATAAATTCTATACGATCACTTATCGAATTTAAAAGTTAGTCTTTTTTAGATTCGCTAATTGTTTTAGTGGCTAAGGATACTCGTATTGTTTTATCTTGTATAAGTTAGAATCTCAACATGAAAATATAATGGCCATGTTTGGCAATTAATAGATAGCTGATAGCGGATTACATTAGCTGATAGTTGATTGCATTAGCTGATTTGACTAGCGGATTATATTAGCTGATTGTATGGAAGTGATTGGTAAAATTAATTGATAGCTGATAATTGTTAGATTATTTAAACAAGCAAAATGGCATATAAGGACATGATTATATTCAATACTTGTTTGGATAGTTTATTAGTTATCAATATTTTGTATCTCATTATTATTAATTATATCTGTTGAGTGGATCGATGGATTGATCAAAGCCAAGAGGGGGTGAATTGGGTTTTTAAAATTTTGTAAGAGAAGTGTTATGAATAAAAATCAAGAACAAGGCAATTATAGTGGTTCAAGTTCCAAATGAACTCTACATCCACTATCTTAACTCCCACTAAGGACTTTCCAACAATTCACTAATTGATCTTCCCCTTTTCTAGGCTTAGGAGGAAACCTTTACAAAACCAGTCAATTTTTTACCCAAAATTGACCAAACCCTCACTTGGTTACAAAGAAGAAATTGAAGGCAATAAAGATGTCTCTCAATACAAATTTGCCCCTTTGAATACAAGCACTCAACCCAAATTGAAAGACAAGATAAGAATTGCATTCAATACAATTTGAGATTTTTACAAGAATAAGAATTTAGGCACTTGAGCTTGGATTTTTTGTGTAGATGTTTCTCTTGGATGCAATAGTTGTTGTTGGTCTTCAATAGGCTTGATTTTATACCTTCTCCATTAATTCTAGCCATTTGGGTGGTTAGGGAATTGATTATAGCCGTTGGAACCCTCTCTTTCCACCATAAATGACTTCTGCAGCCTACCGTATCGATACTCGAGAAGGCGTATTGATACGTGTCTCAAAAAAGAAAGAGTAGTTGTACAATTACAAGAATAACGTATCGATATACATGTAGGCGTACCAGTACAGGTTAGGGAACCGTTTCGATACGGGTAAGACCGTATCGATGCAATTTTTCCTCAAAAGCTCACTGGAGAAATTCGTATCGATACGGGTAAGAGCGTATCGATACTCATTAACCACCTCTTTAAAAATTGGTTACCTACCAACTGACAAACAACGGTCAAAATATTTAAGGCTTCAAATTTAAAAATTCCTTTTAAACCGTATCGATACGTGTGAGACCGTATCGGTACACCATTCAAACTCCGTGTGATTTTATAGAGAGAGCGTATCGATATAGATGCAATTTGTTTCGATACGGTAAGGAGCGTATCGAAACGTGTTTCTCCAATAGCCAAGTTTGATAAAAAGGTATCGATACAGTAAGGAGCGTATCGATACGCATGACGTTTTTAAGCAATTTGGCCTTGAAACACTTAGAAAATATTTTGGAGTTTGAGTTTTCAAACTAGAGCAAAGCCTTGTTGAATTGAAATCTTTTTGGGGACTTAAAAATTTATTTCAAGTTTTACAAATTGGTCCTTAAAACACTTTGTTATATCAAAATTAAACATAGGTTTTACAATATCCCCTTTTTGATATAACAAAACCAAAGCTTAAAATTTTTAAGTCTTTTGAAAAACTTTGGAAAACAACTCCCCCTTAATGTTAGCTAGGTAAATTTTAAGTTTAAGTTTTAAGTGAGCTTGTAAACTTCCCTCTCCCCCTTTTTGTTAGATCAAAAATAAGAGACATAGGCTATAAAGGCATAACAATAAATCAAGCAACATTGGATAGATAATCACAAAGTTCATAAATAAAGAAACATCAAACTTAAATCCAAACAAAAGAAATCAAAATATAGGTTTGAAATGGTAAACTTAATCCTAAGAACAAAAGTCAAAGTGCATGAAGATAAATCCTACGATGACATGAATGATATGCAAAGACAATCTACTACTCGTGCAACACTTGGTGGTTTAAGCCTTGATTAATGATTTATCCATGGGATCGAATGTGAACATTAATGCATACACACATCGTTCCTCTTTGATTGACGTCACTCATCATGGAAGGCCGTAAGAGAGATATTCATCGAATTGTGCACGGCCTCAATAGATAAGATACGTTTCTCCACATTTGTTATACGATCTTCTAGGCTTGTGAAGCGTGTATCAATGACGGCAAACCTCGAAATCATGACTTGATCCATATAAGCAATTCCCGTGCGTAAGCCCGTGAATTGTTCATTGAGGTAGATCATGAGAGAATCCATGGATAGATGAGGAGGTGCTTGAGAAGCCACTATAGGATTTGCAATCTCTTCGGGAATGGCATCACTAGGAAGCTCGGAAAGGTGAAGCCAATTACCATTGAAGTAGTGAAACTTGCCCAGAGAAAGAGACCTCTCATCAATAGGATCAGTGAGACTCGTCGGATAGTCATGAGAGCAATCAATCTCCTTCTTAGTGAAGAAATAGCTCAAAGTGGAGCCATAGGTGAATGAAGTGACAAGAGATGTGTGACGATGTTGCACGAGAAAGACAATCTCTGCAAACATGATGCGAGCAAGGTTAGGCTGGTTTCTCTGGTGAAAGCACTGAATCCAAAAGTCATCAATTTGGCGGATGGTTGAGTATTTTACTCCCCAAGGCTTAAACCACCAAGTGATTATCAAGTGTAGGATGCGGTCTTGAGCATTTGGAACGGTCACGTAACCCCTCAAAACATGTCCAAGAGAATTTTCATCTTCGATACCCTCATCCTTAAACTTGAAAACATCACAAAAAGATTGAACATAAACGGTAATCTTTTTGCCCATGAGATATGAGTTAACGACAACGACATTACCCGAGGCATCAGCAACACACTTGGAATTTACATAAAAGATCAAAACTAAATTTCTAAAGAAGAAACCCGAGATTTGTAAAAAATCCATAAACTTTCATTCATGGAGTAATGGTAGATAGACAAACTTAAGACATTCCGAATTGAGAAAAGAAACGGAAATTACGCTCTCCGGAAGAATCTTATAATTTTGAAAAGAGCGAAAGTAATTGAGTTCACCGGGAATTCTAAAACACCTTTGATAGATAAGAGTCAAATTTGGACGAGTGCCATCACAGGGATTCGATCCTTCACCAACTTCGCTTATAGTGCGCGCTCTCTTTTTATATGCCATAGTCTAGAAAATTGATTAAAACAAAGTGTGTATGCATTAATGTTCACATTCGATCCCATGGATAAATCATTAATCAAGGTAAAAAAATTGAAAGACAAAAACAAAACAAAAAGTTTGATAACTTTTTTGAAAGAACAAAACAAAACAAAAAGATTTAAAAACGAAAATCATAAGGAAAATAGAAAGAAAAAGACTTTTTATACCTTGATATTGAGATAGGGAGGAATGGATGAAGATTGTGCACTAATTGATGGAGAGCCTTAAGACTTGGCTTGATTTTGAAAAACTCTCAAGAGATTTTAAGTTTTGTGGTGAAAAACTCTTTTAATGCCAATAAAAGCTGTCTGTGCGATCGCGTATCGATAGGCCTAAAGGGTGTATCAATACGGGGGTACAAAGGTAATTCCCTAGAACCACGTATCAAGGAACCGTATCGAAACACCCTTTAAGCCTATCGATACGGTTCCTTGATACGTGGTTCTAGGGAATTACCTTTACAAGATCAACAACACATAAACATGCAATTTCACAAGATCAAGCAAATTTTAACCTCAAAAAGAGTCCTAAAGGGTCAAAATAGACTAGTTAAGCCTAGCTCTCTCCTAAGGGACCAAAAACGTTTTTTGTCTAAAGGTTTGGTAAAAATGTCTGCTAATTGGTTCAATGTGTCAACATACTCTATAACCACATCTTGTTTAAGGACATGATCTCTAATGAAATGATTTCTTATCTCTATGTGTTTGGTTCTAGAGTGTTGGATGGGATTTTTGGTTAGGCATATAGCACTAGTGTTGTCACACTTAAGGGGTATGATTTTTACTTTAACTCCATAATCTAAGAGTTGTTGCTTCATCCAAAGGACTTGAGCACAACAACTCCCTAAGGATATGTACTCGGCTTCGGTGATAGATAGAGCTACACTATTTTGTTTCTTAGAGAACCAAGATATGAGCATACTACCTAAGAATTGGCAAGTGTCGGAAGTGCTTTTCCTATTAATTTTACAACCCCCATAATCCGCATCCGAGAAAGCATGAAGGTTAAAGGTTGAGTCTCTAGGGTACCAAAGACCTAAACAAAGAATATCTCTAAGGTACCTAAAGATCTTTTTAACGGCTATAAGGTGAGACTCTCTAGGAATAGCTTGAAACCTAGCACACAAGCAAACACTAAACAATATATCTGGTCTACTTGCGGTAAGGTAAATCAATGATCCAATCATAGAGTGATAAAGCTTAGAGTCAACACACTTACCTCCTTCATCTTTGTCAAGCTTCGTAGATGAGCTCATTGGTGTGGCTTGAGGCTTTACATTCTCCAAGCCAAACTTCTTGAGCATATCCTTGATGTACTTAGCTTGATTTATGAAGGTGTCATCATTCCTTTGTTTGATTTGGAGTCCAAAAAAGAATGAGAGCTCCCCCATCATGCTCATCTCAAATTCACCTTGCATTAACTTAGAAAACTCTTTGCAATAACATTCATTAGTAGAGCCAAAAATAATATCATCAACATATATTTGCACTACTAAGATGTCATTTTTATATCTTTTTATGAAAAGTGTAGTGTCCACCTTACCTTTTTCAATCAAAAAGTTTGAAAGCCTTTCATACCAAGCTCTAGGAGCTTGTTTTAAACCATAAAGGGCTTTGGTTAGCTTTAAAACATGATTTGGAAATTTCGAATCCTCAAAACCCGATGGTTGTTTCGCTTACACTTCTTCATTTATAAAACCATTTAAAAATGCACTCTTGACATCCATTTGAAAAAGCTTGAAGTCATGATAACATGCATATGCAAGCAACATCCTAATAGCTTCCATTCTAGCTACGGGTGCATAGGTTTCATCAAAATCTATTCCCTCTTCTTGAGTGTAACCTTGAGCAACTAGTTTAGCTTTGTTTCTCACTATGTTACCACTGTCATCTAGTTTATTCCTAAATACGCATTTAGTTCCTATAGTAGATTGATTACTAGGCCTTTCAACTAATGTCCATACATCACTTCTCTCAAATTGATTTAACTCATCTTGCATGGCCATAATCCAAAATTCATCTTTTAATGCTTCTTTAACATTATTAGGCTCAATGCATGAGATAAATGCAACATAATTAAGCATTTTAAGAGAAGAGCGAGTAGTTACCCCCTTGGATGGATCACTCAAGATTTCACCACCTTTGACATAGTTGTACTCCCTTGGGTAGCTCACTTCATTTTCCTCAAGAGACATGTCTTGCAATGCTTCTAGAGGCGGTTCTTGTGCTTCTTCTTCTGTAGTTGGAATCTAGTCCACCTTTTCCCCAAGGTAAAAATTTCTCTTTTCTTTTTATTTAATTTGATTTACGTTCTAAATTCTTTTTTTGTTTTGTTTTGTTTTGGCTTTCTCAAAATCAATTTTTTTAATAAAAAAAACTTTTATCTTTGTTTTGTTTTTAAATTTTTTTAACAAAAACCTTGATTATTGATTTTCAATGGGTTGAATGCGAAAGTTAACGCATACACTGTTTTTGATCTTTTCTCTAGTCAATGGCACCTAAAAAGAGAGCACGTACTAGTGAAGCCGGTGAAAGTTCGATTGCCGGAGATGGTACTCGCCCGAACCTCACTCTTATCTATCAACAATCCTTTAAGACCACCAGAGATCTCAACTATTTTCGACAATTTCAAAACCACAAAATCCGTCCGGAGAGGGTAAATTCGTTTCATTTTCTCAACTCGGAGCGTTTCAAATTTGATTACTTACCTTTGCTCCAAGAATGGAAGTTTATGGATTTTCTCCAAATTCCCGGATTTTTCTTTCGCACCTTAGTATTGATTTTCGATGCTAATGCCAAGTGTTGTGCCAATAGAGATGGTGTTGTTACGGCCGTTAACTCTCATCTAATGGGTAAAAAGATCACCATCGATGTTCAATCTCTTTGTGATGTGTTTAAGTTAGAGGATGAGGGTCTTGATGATGAGAATGCTCTTGGCCATGTCCTAAGTGGTTCCGTCACCGCCCTTAATGCTCAAGATCGAATCTTACATTTGATGGTTTCTTGGTGGTTTAGGCCCTTGGGAGGAAATTATTCCACTATCCGCCAAGTTGATGATTTTTAGATTCGATGCTTCCGTTAAAGACAACGTCCTAATCTTACTCGAATTATGTTTGCGGAGATTGTCTATCTCGTGCAACATCGCCACACTACACTCGTCAATGTATGGTACGGCCTTGAGTTATTTCTTCATACAAAAAGAGATAGATTGCTCACATGACTACCCAACTCCCCTCACCGATCCTATCGATGAAAGATCTCTTGCAAGGGGAAAGTTTCATTACTTCAATGGTACTTGGCTTCGTCTATCCGAGCTCCCTAGTGATGCCACGGAAGAAATTGCTAATCCTCAAGCCGCTCAAGCTCCTCCTCCACCTTCTATGGATTCCCTCATGACTTTTCTAAATGAGCAATTCACGAGTTTGCGCACGGGAATTGCCTCCATAGATCAAGTGATGAATTCAGGGTTTACCGCTATTGACACACGGTTTACAAGCCTTGAAAATCGAATGAAGAATATGGAGACGTATCTCACTTCCCTTGAAGGTGGTCACAACTCAATGAACATATCTCTTACCACTTTCCATGACGAGTGGCGTCAAACTAGGAGGAATGATGATGCAAATGAGGAGGATGATGAAGATGATGAAGATGGCGATAGAGATGCATAGTAGTTCATCTTTGTATATCATTTATGTCATTTAGGATATTTATGCACTTTCATTTATGTTTTTAGGATTAAGTTTGCATTTTTAAACCTATGCTTTGATTTTCTGTTATTTGGATTTTATGTTGATGTTATCTTTATTTCAAACTTAATTATTATCAATATTATGTTGCTTGGTTATTTTATATGCCTTTTGCCTATGTTTATCAATGTCTCTATTTTTGATCTAACAAAAAGGGGGAGAGGGAACAAGCTCACACTTAAAATATTTTGATTTTCAAACTTAAAGTTTACCTAGCTAATATTAAGAGGGGGGTTATTTTGCAAAGTTTTTCAAAGTGTCAAAAAATTTCAAGTTTTGGTTTTGTTATATCAAAAATGGGAGATTGTAAAACCTATGTTTGATTTTGATATAACTAAGTATGTTAAGGATTAAATTGAAAACTTGAAATAGATTTCTAAGTCCCTCAAATGATTTATAAATCACCAACAATTTAATCAGATTTGAAAAACTCAAACTCCAAATATTTTCTAAGTATTCCAAGGCCAAAGTATTGAAAAACGTCCAGGCGTATCGATACGCTTCTAGCCGTATCGATACCATTTTTACTAAGTTGGCTACTGGAAAGACGCGTTTCGATACGCCCCTAACCGTATCGAAACAACGTATCGAAATAGATTGAATCTGTATCGATACGCCCCTCTGTAAAAACTGAAGGAGTTTGAATAGCGTACCGATACGGTTCCACCTGTATCGATACGGATTTAAGGGAATTTTTAATTCGAAAAGCTTTTAATATTTTCGACCGTTGGTGTCAGTTGTTAGGTAACTAAAATTTAAAGTGGTGGTTGACCCGTACCGATACGCTCCTAGTTGTATCGATACGGAAACTTCCAGTGAGCTAAGTTGAGAAAAAGGTATCGATACGATCTTACATGTATCGAAACGGTCCATGTCCCGTACCGATACACTTACACGCGTATCGATATGCACTCTTACAATTGTGCAACAACTCTTTCTGTTTTGAGACATGTATTGATACAAGTCCACGCGTACCGATACGGTAAGCTGCATAAGTGCATTTATGGTGGAAAGAGAGGCTCCCAACGGCTATAATCAATACCCTAACCACCCAAACGGCTAGAATTGGTAGAGAATGTATAAATTGAAGCTTATTGAAGACTAGCAACAACTATTGCATCAAAGATAAACATCCAAGCAAAAATCCAACCTCAAAGTGCTTATTTTCCAATTTCTTGTAAACCCCAAATTGTGTAGTGTTTAATTCCTATCTTATCATCAAATTTGGGTTGAGTGTTTGTACTTAAAGGGGCAATCTTGTATTGAGAGATATCTTTCTTGCCTAAATTCTTCTTTGTACTCTTGTGAGGGTTTGGTCAAATTTTGGGTAGAAAATTTGACCGGTTGTGTAAAGGTTACCTCCTAAGCCTTGAAAAGGGGAAGAACAAATTAGTGAATTGTTGGAAATCCTTAGTGGTAGCTAAGGTAGTTGATGTAGAGTTCATTTGGAACTTGAACCACTCTAAAATTCTTTGTTCTTCATTTTTAGCTATCCTTTTACTCCAACAATTTTTTAAAGACCCAATTCACCCCCCTCTTGGCTTTGATCAATCCTTTGATTCACTTAACACCTTTGATGATTCTCCACCATCATTAGCTTCAATGATCCCTACATCATCATCATCACAAGAATCCTTCTTCGGAAGGAGGTTATCATCAAAAACATCATGTATAGATTCCTCTACAACTAAAGTTCTTTTGTTAAACACACGATAGGCTTTAGAGTTTAAAGAGTAACCTAGAAAAATAGCTTCATCACTTTTTGCATCAAATTTACCTAAATTTTCTTTTCCATTATTTAAAGCAAAACGCTTGCAACCAAAAGGATGAAAATAGCTAATGTTAGACTTTTTAGATTTTAAAATATCATAAGGAGTTTTCTTTAAAATAGGCATAATCATTACTCGGTTAATAATATACCAAGCAATGTTAGTGGCTTCCACCCAAAAATATTTAGGTAAATTGTTTTCACAAAGCACGGTTCTAGCCATTTCTTGTAAAGTCCTATTTTTCCTCTCAACTACCCCATTTTGTTGAGGAGTTCGAGGTGCCGAAAAATTATGGCTAATACCATTTTCATTTAAAAACTCTTCAAAACCTAGATTTTGAAAATCAGTTCCATGATCACTTCTAATGTGAGAAAATTTTAAGCTCAAGATCATTTTGAGTTATTTAAGAAAATGTGATGAATTTTTCTAAAGCCTCATCTTTTGTACTTAATAATAGAACACAAGTAAACCTAGAATAGTCATCAACAAGTACAAAAGCATATGATTTACCATCAATGGCATCAAGGATCCCTACATCATCATCATCGCAAGAGTCCTTCCTCGGAAGGAAGTTATCATCGAAAACAACATGTATATACTCTTCTACTACTAAAGTTCTTTTATTAAATACACGATAGGCTTTAGATTTTAAAGAATACCCTAAGAAAATAACTTCATCACTTTTAGCATCAAATTTACCGAAGTTGTCTTTTCCATTGTTTAAAACAAAACACTTGCAACCAAATTGATGAAAATAGCTAATGTTAGGCTTCTTAGATTTTAAAATCCCATATGGTGTTTTCTTTAAAATTGGCATAATCATTACTTGATTTACAATGTAGCAAGCGGTATTTGTGGCTTCCGCCCAAAAGTATTTAGGTAAATTGTTTTCACAAAGCATGGTTCTAGCCATTTCTTGTAAAGTCCTATTTTTCCTCTCAACTACCCCATTTTGTGGAGGAGTTCGAGGTG
The DNA here is from genome assembly GCA_030270665.1 of Hibiscus trionum. Classification (NCBI taxonomy): domain Eukaryota; kingdom Viridiplantae; phylum Streptophyta; class Magnoliopsida; order Malvales; family Malvaceae; genus Hibiscus; species Hibiscus trionum. The sequence goes on along the minus strand of BSYR01000010.1, from coordinate 74,234,749 downwards.
CCGAAAAATTGTGGCTAATACCATTTTCATTTAAAAACTCTTCAAAACCTAGATTTTGAAACTCGGTTCCATGATCACTTCTAATGTGAGAAATCTTAAGCTCAATATCATTTTGAGTATTTTTTGAAAATGTGATGAAGTTTTCTAAAGCCTCATCCTTGGTGCTTAAAAGGAGAACCCAAGTATATCTAGAGTAATCATCAACAAGCACAAAAGCATATGATTTTCCACCCAAGCTAGTATTCCTAATTGGCCCAAATAGATCCATATGAATTAATTGTAAACATCTACTAGTAGAGACATCATTAATGAATTTAAAGGATGATTTATGTTGTTTACCCTTAGAGCATGCATCACATATTTTATCATTTGAGAACTTAATCTTTGGTAAACCTCTAACTAGATTTAGGGAAACTAATTTTTCTAAAACATTAATGCTAGCATATCCTATTTTCCTATGCCACAACCATGCATCATTTTCATTTTGAGCAACAAAATATGCATAGGATGTATGAATGTCATCTAGATGCACCATGTATATGTTTCCTATGCGATGACCAATGAGCATTGTTTTATTAGATTTAATGTCAACAATTTTACATCCATTTTTATCAAATAAGGCATTAAACCCTTTATCGCACAATTGACTAATGCTCAATAAGATATGCTTTAGACCATTGACATACAACACATTTTCATTGAGTATGGTAGAGTGATTACCTATGGAGCCAATACCTTCAATGTGGCCTTTGGAGTTGTCACCAAATTTCAATACTCCTCCACTTTTTGGCTTTAAATCCATGAATCGACTCTTGTCTTCGGTCATGTGCCTCGAGCATCCACTATCAAGGTACTATGAGTTTTGGGTTTGTGCTTTGGCCTTGTAGCAATGCTCCCCCTACAAACAAAGAGATTAAGCTTTGATTTTTGGTACCCAAATCATTTTGGGTCCACGAGTGTTAGCTCCCAAAAGCTTGGTTCCCTTTAGGAATTCAAGGTGACATGGCATCAACATTATTAGATTTGACAAGTTCCTTAGGAACCCATATACTTCTAATTCTTTTAGTTTTAGTATGCCTATAGGAGCCATTTTGTTTGTAGTTAAAGTTATTTCTTTTAGGTTGGTTTGTTCTAGATGATTCACCTATTTCATTTTCACAGTACCAACACTCTTGAAAGATTTTTTAAGCTCATTTAGCTCATCTAACACCTTTTGGTGTTCAATGTTACATTGAGAAATAAGATTATATAAATCTACATTTTCATTTTGAAAGTATTCAAGTTCATCTTGTAGACCTAAATTTTTTTTCTCAAATTCCAAGTTAGCTTGAGAAATTAAATCATTTTTAGCATGTAAATCTGAAATGACTTTTTTATTTTTCAAAACGGACTCCTTATACTTCTCAACTAACTCGTCATACACCTCTTGTAACTCATCATATACTTCATGCAATTCATCATATGTAAAATCAAAAGTAGATGAGTTAGAGGTTACCATAGAAGAATCCTCCTCAAGAGCCATGAGGCAAAGATTAGCCACTTCTTGTTCCTCATCCTCAGATGACTCCTCATCACTCCAAGTAGCAAGCTTAACTTTGAGCTTCTTCTTCTTCTCAAAGCCCTTCTTCTTGATTTGAGGACACTCAGAACGTATGTGACCTGGTTTCTTGCACTCATAACATATGATCGGATCATTTTCTTCTTCTTTGTTCTTGGTCTTGAAGTCCATCTTTCTTTGAAATTTTCTACCTCGATTGGACCTCATAAATCGTGAGAATCTCTTGGCTATCATAGCCAATTCTTCAAGATCTTCCTCTTCACTAGAAGTGCTATCCTCATGTAGAGAAGCTTTGAGAGCCACTCCTAGTTTCTTCTTCTTGTCTACCTCAAGCTTCTCCACTCTTATTTCTTCTTTCTTCTTTTCATCTTCCCTTCCTTGCTTCATTATTTCATGAGTTAGGAGAGAACCAACTAGCTCATCAAGTTTTAGTGTCTTTAAGTTCTTTGCCTCGATGACAGCGGTTCTTTTCCCATCCCAAGACTCGGGAAGAGAGTAGAATAGCTTCCGGACTAGCTTGTCCTCCAAGATGATCTCTCCAAAACCTTTTAGCCCATTGAAAATAGTTGAAAAACGATCAAACATCTTTGATACGGTTTCGTCGGGCTCCATCTTGAAATTCTCATAGCTAAGATTGAGAATTCCAATCTTTGTTTCATTCACATCGCTTGTCCCTTTTTAGGTTGTCTCAAGTGTATCCCACACTTCTTTAGCACTTTCGATGGAAGAAACTTTGGAGTAGACATCCGGTCCAAAAGCATAAAATAGCATGTGAAGAGCCTTGTCGTTGATTTGAATCTTCTTTCGATCATCTTCACTCATTTCTATTTTTCTTTTCGGCACAAGTCTTCCTTCATCGTCTCTCTTCATCGGAATGATGGGACCATCCTCTATAGCATCCCAAACAAGATAATCACTTGACTTTATGAAGAGACGTATCTGATTCTTCCAAAAAGGATAGTTGTCACCGTTGAAGAAAGGCGGTTTGGTGACGGATTGAGACTTGTACATGTTAGAGCCGGAGGTAGATGACATGGCTTGCTTTGTTGATGATCACACTCTTCCTAGAATCTCCTCTTTCGGTTGTTAATCCTTCAAAGAGGTAGGCTTTGATACCAATTGTTGAGTGGATCAAGGGATTATCAAAGCCAAGAGGGGGTGAATTGGGTTTTTAAAATTTTGTAGGAGAAGTGGTATGAATAAAAATCAAGAACAAGGCAATTATAGTGGTTCAAGTTCCAAATGAACTCTGCATCCACTACCTTAGCTCCCACTAAGGATTTTCCAACAATTCACTAATTGATCTTCCCCTTTTCTAGGCTTAGGAGGAAACCTTTACAAAACCGGTCAATTTTTTACCCAAAATTGACCAAACACTCACTTGGTTACAAAGAAGAAATTGAAGGCAATAAAGATATCTCTCAATACAAATTTGCCCCTTTGAATACAAGCACTCAACCCAAATTGAAAGACAGGATAAGAATTGCACTCAATACAATTTGAGATTTTTACAAGAATAAGAATTTAGGCACTTGAGCTTGGAGTTTTTGTGTAGATGTTTCTCTTGGATGCAATAGTTGTTGCTGGTCTTCAATAGGCTTGATTTTATACCTTCTCCATTAATTCTAGCCGTTTAGGTGGTTAGGGAATTGATTATAGCCGTTGGAACCCTCTATTTTCACCATAAATGCACTTCTACAACCTACCGTATCGGTACTCGAGAAGGTGTATTGATATCTGTCTCAAAAAATAAAGAGCGGTTGTACAATTACAAGAGTACCGATCGATACGCGTGTAGGCGTATCGGTACGGGTTAGGGAACCGTTTTGATACGGGTAAGACCGTATCGATGCAATTTTTCCTACAAAGCTCACTGGGGAAATTCGTATCGATATGGGTAAGTGCGTATCGATACTCGTTAACCATCTCTTTAAAAATTGGTTACCTACCAACTGACAAACAACGATCAAAATATTTAAGTCTTCAAATTTAAAAATTCCTTTTAAACCGTATCGATACGGGTGAGACCGTATCGGTACACCATCTAAACTCCGTGTGATTTTATAGAGAGAGCGTATCGATACAGATACAATTTGTTTCGATACCCTGTTTCGATACGATAAGGAGCGTATCGAAACGTGTTTCTCCAGTAGCCAAGTTTGTAAAAAAGGTATCGATACGGTAAGGAGCGTATCGATACGCATTGACATTTTTTTAGCAATTTGGCCTTGAAACACTTAGACAATATTTTGGAGTTTGAGTTTTTCAAACTAGAGCAAAGCCTTGTTGATTTGAAACTTTTTAGGGGACTTAAAAATTTATTTCAAGTTTTACAAATTGGTCTTTAAAACACTTTGTTATATCAAAATCAAAAATAGGTTTTACAAGATCTATAAAATTATTTTTAATATAACTTTTCTAAACATATTCAAATGATTTATATATTAATTTATTATTTATATAATTATTTTAATATAACTTAATTAATAAATTTAAATACACATATAAATATGTGATAATAAAAAAGTAAATAGGATTAGCTTATAAATAGGGTGAGAAAATATTTAATTTAGGTTAATTTGAGATTTTTGGTAACTGTAAGGGTAAAAGAGTCTTTACAACTCTAATATCAAACCTCTAATCTCAAAAAACTCCTATTATGAGCTTTTTCAAAATTAGAGGTTTCACTCCAATCCGCTCTTTCAATCCGTTGTTTACCAAACAACAATATTAGCGGATTTGACTTGTCAAACCTCTAATTTTTGTCCAAACCGCTCTTTACCAAACAAGGCCTATGGCTTTGTTTGGCAATTAGCGGATAGCTGATAGCTGATTGCATTAGCTGATTTGACTAGCGGATTGTATTAGCTGATTGTATAGAAGTGTTTGGTAAAATTAACTGATAGCCGATAGCTGTTAGATTATTTAAACAAGCAAAATGACATATAAGGACATGATTATATTCAATATTTAATTAAAAGTGTTTGAATAGTTTATTAGTTATCAATATTTTGTATCTAATTAACATTAATTAGATCTATAAAATTATTTTTAATATAACTTTTTTAAACATATTCAAATGATTTATATATTAATTTATTATTTATATAATTATTTTATATAATTTAATTAATTAATAAATTTAAATACACATATAAATATGTGATAATAAAAAAGTAAATAGGATTAGCTTATAAATAGGGTGTGAAAATATTTAATTTAGGTTATTTTGAGATTTTTAGTAACTAGTAAGGGTAAAAGAGTCTTTACAACTCTAATATCAAACCTCTAATTTCAAAAAGCTCCTATTATGAGCTTTTTTAAAATTAGCGGTTTCACCACAATCCTCTCTTTCAATCCGTTGTTCACCAAACAACAATATTAGCGGACTTGACTGGTCAAACCTCTAATTTTTGCTCAAACTTCTCTTTACCAAACATGGCCTATATCTTTTTATTTAATCGGAAAAAGTAAGTATCTTTACCTAAATTTGTCTAATTTTCTTAATTGAATAACAAAAAACGAAACTTCATATAATTAAGTAACTGTGAATATAGTTTTTTTAACATACAATATAGTTTATCTTTTTATTTTAAATAAATTTGTATTTAGAATATAACATTATATCAATAATCACATTAAGATTATACTTAAATTTATTTAAATATAAAACAAAGATTAAATACATATTCACATTCAAACTAAAGGTCAAATGGTCAAGTATATAAAAGTACAAATCAAACTGAATTTGCAAATGATAAAAATGTAAAATTTTAACCATGTTATGAATATTTATCTATCTGGATGTCTATCATGATTAGAACTTTATCTAAGGAGTTTGATTTATTTATTATTAGGAATATTATCTCTATTAATTAGAGTTTAATATATTATGTACTTCTTATGCCTATAAATAGATGATTCATTGAAGGCATTGTATACAATTCTATTTTTGAGAATAATACAAATCTCCCTCTTTCTCTCATCTCTTTGTTCTTCTTGTTCTTGTTCGTTGTTCTTCGTTATTTTATTCACAACACGTTATCAGCGTGAGACTCTAATCAACTGAGGTCTTCATCGTTATAATTCAAAAGAAGTTACCGGGAAGAATTCGATTATAGAATAAACCAAAGATAAGTTTTTTTTTCTTCTCCTTATTTTTTTAGTTACCGATTGTCTTTCTCTTTATATTTTAACTTTGTTTTAATTTTTGAAAATTTTGGAAGTATGTTTGATTTTATTCGAACATTGGAAAGAGATAAATTTGTGGCTTCTCACAAACCAAAAGACGAATCGACAGAGACGAAGAGGTTGCGTTTGGTGTAAATTACGTGTGTTTTCTCTTGTTCCTAAAAGGGTTAATTAGCGGTATGCTTATCAATACTTTTACTTATATATATTTGATATTTTTCATATTATTATTTATGTCATTTTATTTGGTAAAAGTTAATATTTTTAATCGTGTTTTGAGTTTTACATGATATGCTTAAATGGCTTGGAAAGAGATGTGATATAAAGGGACTATGAGAAGCTATCTCGATCATATGCTATGTCTCCATTGTCCACGAGAGAAAAATCAATATCGGTAAATTTTGGTTTTATTTTTCTTTCATTATATTATTACTTTAAAGTGCGATAAATCATGATGATTTTGAATTTACAAGAAGATTATTATAAAGTCTATATTTGCTCAAAAGCAATATTTCTTCTTCGTTGAAAAATTTGACCATAGACTTCTCTCAATTTCAAGTTACGAAAATTCTTCTTGATCCAAAAAGTTTTATGGGAGGCATTCCTTGAAGTGAATGCAAAGCATGATGTTTATTCCATGCGATTATCAATGATGGGGCATTCCCTAAAGTAAATGCAAGCATGATGTTTATTCCATGCAATTATCAATGATGGGGCATTCCCTGAAGTGAATGCAAGCATGATGTTTATTCCATGTGATTATTGGATCTGTTTCATTCCCTGAAGTGAATACAAACATGGTAAATCATTATTCAATTAGAGACATAATTTCGATATAATCCAAGTATAATTGGATGGATATCCCGTTCTGCGAGGCTACTGGTCTCAAAGGAGGTTTTTAAAGGACCTTGTGGACAGGTTTAACAATGCCGCGTACGAGGATTAAATCTTTGTTCTCTGTGATAAGGATATGTGAAAAAGGTTTTAAAGGCCCACTGGCTCTACTCCATTCCCTGAAGTGAATGTGAGATTATATTATGGAAGGAATAAAAAATCACATTAAAAGTTGTGGTCGTGGTCGAGGCTATAAATATACACATGAAAAATATAGTCGTTTTAAGAATACTTCTACCCGCTGGTAGCAAAGTTATAAGGATGACAAGAGAGATAAAGATCATTCTAAGGAAGTGAAATCCTTTTACCAATGTGATGTTATAAACCATTGGTTTCGTACTTGTCAAACGCCAAAGTATTATGGACTTTATCCATAATCATGAATGATAAATGAAATAAAATATAAACAAAATTTGTTTATGGCGTTATTGGTCCAACTCAATTGGATATTGTTAATTTTCTCATAATCTTTGAAGGGAATAATTTACCATTTATTTTATTTCCCTTATAACCTCTAAGAGGAATAATTGGTTTTATTTATTTTATTTTATTTTTATGTTAATTTGTTTTATTTATTATTTATTTATGTTAGTTTGCTTTAAGTTTATTTATTTCATATATTATTTATTTACGCTTTATGTTAATTTATTATTTGAAGAATATGATTACTTCCGGAATAAAATATACAATGAATTGTGGCTATTTATGCCTAGAATTGTGGCTATTTATGCCTAGCAGATAATGCAAGTACTCATATTGTACTTAAGCATAAGAAATATTTTTCCCATTTAAATGCAAGGGGAAAATATGAGTAGTATTTCTCAAAGTACTAAAATATCAATACTTCGGAAGAGCACTTGAAAGTTTATCTCTGATAGATAATCGACTTGATATGATGTGCGATATTTTATATTTTTCATTCCTCGAAGTGAATGATACAAAGTACATATTTTCATTACCTGAAGTAAATGAAACAAAGCAAATTTTGAAAGGTGCAGAATTATGCATTTCTCGATTAAAATGCAAGATAATAATGTGAGTACTATATCCGGAAGTACTAATATCACAAAAGGCTCTGGTTGAGCAAATATGTTATTGTCAAATGGAACTTTATTCCATATTCACATTGCGTTATACTCGTCAAAGTCATAAAGAGAGCAATATGAGTTCGCAAAATATCCTCTTGGAAATTATAGATAACATATGTTATCAATTGGCATTTGAAATAAGCCAATATGGATATAAGTTCTGGTAGCCAAAAAGTCAGTTGAAAGCTCTAGGAGAGCTATATATTGCTACCAAAAGATAATTTCAATTGAAAGCTCCGAAAGAGCTAAATATATTCCTATTTAAAGGAACAATTTTGATGGTCGTACTAGACATGTACGAGTAGGATTGAATTACATGTTATGGTAAACAAGAAGTTTACAAATTCAGAGATATATACACACATATATATAGTTGGCATGATCGGTTAGACCATCCTGATCAATAATGGTGCAGAAATTATTGAGATTTACATGCACATGTATTAAAAGAACATGTAGTTCTTGTGGTGCTTATTCTCAAAGGAATGGATTAAATTCCACTTATTAAAGAACGTGAAGTTCTTGTGTTGCTTAAAGGAATTGATTAAATTCCACTAACTAAAAGAACATGAAGTTCTTGTGTTGTTTGTTCTCAAATGATATAGATGATCCCACTTACCAAAAGAATTAGAACTTAAAGTTCTTGTACTGAAGTTAAGACTGTATGTCTTGCATATCTGAACGAAATATGGGCCCATATATCCACAAATGTGGAAAGTTTTATATGATTTTAGTAGATGCATCTACATTGTTTTATCGACTTACAACCAGAAGTTTGTGAGATTGATTCTAAAAAGATTCAGATTATGCATTTAGACTATTCATCTTGAAAAGCTAGTGGGTTTATATTTTAGGCTATATCAGTTGTTACAAAGCCTATTGATTATGAAAAATATAGTTTAGCAAAATTTCAATTGGATGCCTCCTATTTAATAGCTAAATTATGAGAACAAAAGAGTTATTATTTATATGGTGTTTCCATATAGCAACACTTATACGCATCAAGCCAACGAGTTATAATAAACTCCCCGTTATGATTGGTTTTTGGTCAGAAACCATACATTTCCCATTTTATGGTTTTTGAATGTGCGATATGAATTGCTCCACCACAACGCACAAAATGGGTAAATAAAAAGGGTTGAGAATATATATTGAGTACGAGTCTCATTTTATGTTTAAATTCTTAAACATTAATTGGAGAATCATTTATGACATGATTTTTCTCAACATCAGGGGGAGATAATAATCAGCTGGATAGAGGAAAATGAATTATCATTATCTAGATCCTCGTATATGAACTAGAAGTTCATAAGATAATTCATGTTATTACATGTCAACTGCCAGACATATTTACTGACCCAATGAGAGTAATTAAGTCTCATATACCAGCTGAAACGCTCTAAGTTTAAATTACATGTTAGAGCGAGAGAATGTAAATCATGCCTGAAGCATGATAGTTGAAATGGTTCCAATGATCAAAATTCTCGTAAATAGAAAGTAATATGAGATGGTCATATATTGGAGGCGGGTGCTCCTGAAGAGACCCAAGACATAACTAATAATAAAACTCTTGAAGAGTTTCAGGTACCTGAAATAAAGATTGAAATCTTGAAGAGATCTCGATGAGTTATGTCATTACGAGAATGGAACCAGAAAATTGAAAAGTTGTCGACAACGATTTTACAAACAATTTTACATAAAATACTTCTATAGAAGTAAAGAAAGAAATCGAGGATCTTGTATAAAATCTATCCAAAATTATAGATATTGAATTGGTCTATGTTGAAAGACGCTTTGAACTTCTAAAATAGAAGTATTTGGACCAGCAGTCCAAACACCTAAAGGTGTAATGCAAGTGAGGCACAAATAAGTAGTCGTAAATACGACTTGAACTATGATTTATGAAAAGTTTTAATTACTTCATGGTGGATGCAATTACTTTGGCAGTTATGAAAAATTTTGCATGCGTCTAATTATTTGTGGATCCATATTTATCCTTGAAGGATTTAAAATGCTAGAAGCATTTGGAAATTTCTGAGGAAATTTATTTAGACATGTCTCATGAATATTTTGGCGCATTTGGTATAATCGCCTTAGTGAATACTAATTGAGCAAATACTATAAGAATGATCAGATTTCCTGATGTATTTTATAAAAGGAGTTTGGATCAAGATCCATTATGATAATTTTAGAACTCCTAAAGAGCTTCAAATTGGAAACTCGTGAAGTACTTTCAATACAAGTACTTGAATCTTGACATCAAGTTTATCTCGACCTGAAGATCGAGCATTTTTATATATTTCCTTTTGTCTATGAATAGACATAAGCTGAAAGAATCTTAAAGAAGATTCAATATGAATAGAGCATATCTATTGAGTATCCCAATAGTTGTAAGATTGTTGGATGTGAATAAAGATAATTATATCTTTTCTTGGTTTTGAAGCACTATATATTAGTTGGTCAAGCAATATCCATGGATATACAAAGATCATTACATTTAGATCTTCAAACATTCGTCGATGCCTCCTCAAATTTTGTAGAAATAATTGCTATGCACAAGGCAAGCCAAAAATGTGTTTGGCTAAAACCATTGACCCAACATATCCAGAAGATATGTAGATTTACTTTCACAATATATGATATAAAGCTATTTTGTGTAGAGATAATGCAAGATGTATATCTCAATTGAAAGACGGATACATCGTGAAACATATTACTCTAATGTTTCATTCCTCAAGATCTTTAGAAAATAATATTCAAGATTGAATTATGAAGATTCAAAGATCTCCTGTGATGTTTTCATGAGGGGGAGGAAATACGCGTTGCACTCTTTTTCCCTTAACCGAGGTTTTGTCCCAATGGGTTTTCCTGGTAAGGTTTTTAATGAGGCAACATGTTATGCGTATTAAAGATGTGTGTACTCTTTTTCCTTCACTAATGAATTTTTTTTCCCACTGGGTTTTTATCTTAGTAAGATTTTAACGAGGCACATTATCTTCATAGACATCCAAGGGGGAGTGTTATGAATATTTATCTATGTGGATGTCTATCATGATTAGAACTTTATCTAAGGAGTTTAATTTATTTATTATTAGGAATATTATCTCTATTAATTAGAGTTTAATGTATTATGTACTTCTTATGCCTATAAATAGATGATTCATTGAAGGCATTGTATACAATTCTATTTTTGAGAATAATACAAATCTCCCTCTTTCTCTCATCTCTTTGTTCTTCTTGTTCTTGTTCGTTGTTCTTCGTTATTTTATTCATAACAAACCACAAATTTTGAAGGCTTAAAGGTTAAATAAGTACCCAAACTCTACTCTTTTTTTCAAACATAGGTATTTAAACTATATTTGATGTCAAATAGGTACCTAACGTTTAATTTCATGACCCATTTAAAGTTTTTTTCGTGACAAACATTATTTTTTCCTGTTATACAATAAAATTCGAACACGTGGCATGGTTTAACATTTTCTGAAATTAAAATCTAAAAAATAGAAAAATAAAGTAATAAAATATATTATTTAACCCAAGAACCTTTAATTTTTCTAAAAAAAACCTCAACCCTAACCCTAAATTCTTAAATTCCTCCACTACGACCACCGATTCAACCACCACTGGCCACCCTTGTCTTCATTGGAACATCTCTACCGAAAGCCTCGTCACCTCGTCGTCGAAAACCGACGAACGAACAGTCGATTTTACCGTCGACGAACACCCAACAATGAAGAAAAAAGAGGTTGATTAGGTTCCCACCGACAATAGAGGATGGCGGATGTCGAACGGTGAGGTACACGATGCTTTGGGCGGTGAATGGTGAACCACCGACTTGTGGGGGATGTCATACGGTGAGGGAGATGTGATTTGGGGTTTGATTGAAAGAAATTAAAACTTTGAGGTTTTTAAAGAAATTTAGATTTTTAAAGAAATTCAGAAATTAAAAATATTAAAAAATAGGACATGTGTCATGTTTTGATTGGATGACGGAATTTTGTAACAGTCATTGATGGGAAAACCTTAAATGGATCACGAAATAAAACGTTAGACACCGAATTGGCCCAAAATATAATTCAGGCACCTATATGAAAAAATGGTATAGTTTGGGCACTTATTTGATTGTTAAGCCAATTTTGGAAACACACACGTACATATACACACATATACATATTTGATACACAAGTTGTGTAAACAAATTTACACAATCTTCCATATTTAAGCTATAAAATCTAAAACCTAAATCCATGCCCTAACACCTTAAATCCTAAACCCTAAACTTTAAATTCTAACAATAAATCCTAAATTCTACACCCTACAACCTAAACCCATAAACCACAACCTAAATATCTAAACCCTAAAATTAAAAGCCTTGTATAAACTAAACCACAACCTAAATCTTCAGACCCTAAAGTTTACACAAGTTTGAGTATCAAAGTATTTCCATATATATATATATATATATGTTTGAATTTTAGTATTATAAAAGTTTTTATAACAAATAAGTACCTAAAATATATCAACTTTTTCGTTTAGGTCCTTAACGTATTTTTTGGTCAAAATAAATATCTAAAGTATACATTTTCGTCAAAATAGGTACTTAAAGTATATTTTTTTTGTCAAAATAGGTAGCTAGTGTATTTTTTAATTAGTGTCATGTGTCAGTTTTTAGGAACCTGGATGAAAAAAATATACTTTAGATGCATATTTTGACCAAAAATACTTTAGGTACTTATTTTGACAAAAAAATATATACGTTAGATATTTATTTTGACTAAAAATTATTTTAGATACCTAAATAAAATAATTAATATACTTTAAATACTTATTTGTGATATAAATCTATTATAAATAGAGTAAATTGAATTGTAAAAATTATCTTATAATAAATTTTTATTCTACTCAATATGAGTTAATTGATTATAAAGGAAAAAAATACGTAATTTCCAAATTCATAGATGTGAAAAATTCTGACATTTGGCACCATAAAAAAACATTGCACGTTATCCGCGAAATGATTGTCTTCTCATATTACACACAACAAATTAGATGATCGGTACTACTTGTTGCATCAAAACTGTTTTCACGACAAATGTATGGTTATTTTTGTCACGCAAAATATTTTTTAAATAAAATCTCTAGTAATGTTTTGGAAAATTCTAAATGTCATTTAATCGAATAATCCAAGTAACTTTTTCCTCTACTTTTGTAATATTTTAAAATTCTAGAGAATTTACTATTTATTTATTATTTTATCATATGATATTATTTTTTTGATTAAGCAAGCTTTATTATATGAGAAAATATTTCACGGTGAAAACTTAGGGTTCGTTTGGTTTTAAAAAATATTTTATGTTTCTGTTTTTTTTCTGTTTTTATTTTTAAAAAATAATTTTTATTTTCAGTTTTTTAAAAATTAAAAAACATGTTTGGTTAATAGAGATGAAAAGTTATTTTAAAAAATGAAAATAGTGAAGATGTGTTTGGTTTATAGCTTTTCAAAATCGAAATGAAAAAAATAATTACTAAATAATTGAAATAAAATATAGTTAGAAAATATTATAATAATAATAATGAATAAAATATGAGTAAATAAACCAAAGTTTTTAAAAAATGACATTAGAAGGATTTGAACCCGAGTTAAAATGAGGTTAAAATTAAAAAATCTTTATTTTCATATTTTTTATTTTCCTAAAACACTTTCAATGAAAATAATGAAAACATCTTTTTTATGTTTTCAAATTTTCACTTATTTTTGTTTTTATTTTTTAAAAATTATTTTCTGTTTTTTCAACCAAACACGTTTTCTTCATCGTTTTTCATTTTCTAAAAAAATGAAAATAAAAACGGACTTTATTCTCTAGAACCAAACTCACCCTTAGTTTCTACAAGCAAATTTAATTTAGGGTTCATGGTTTAGTTTAAGGTTTAGGTTTTAGGGGTTTATGTTGTATAATTTAAAACTTGCGGGTTATGATTTCAATTTAAGTTTTAGGCGTTTGAAGTTAGGGTTTTAGAATTAAAGTTTTATGACTAGAATTTAAGATTTTTATATCTATAATAAAATTAGTCTGTGGAAAAAAATCTAATACCAATACATGATACAATTACCCTTAATATAGTTGCTAACTTGCTATACATAAATAAGTTTTTTTTTCTTCTTCTTGATATGAAAGTATATATTAAATACTTTGGATATTAATTAAACGTTAAGTAATTAAAAATATGAATTTTTTAAATTGAATTAAATGTTAAGGATATGATAAAAATATATAAAAAATCATTATAGAAAATGCCAATATTTATTATTATTATTATTATTATTATTATTATTATTATTTGGTTTTTATCCCAAATAAGTACATAAAGTGTATGATATTTTCCACCTATTACATAAAATATGTTTTTGGTCAAAAACAAGTATATAAAATATACATTTTTGGCCATAATAGATACTAAAATGTTTTTTGATCAAAATAAGTATCTATAATATATATTTTTAACAAAAAATATACTTTAGAATTTTTTTTTACAAAAAAAAATACTTTACATGTACTTAAAGATGCTTAATTTGTGATGTAAATCTCTTATTTTAGCCCTGGAGAATATTCAGAACTATTGACTACGTCACCAAAAAGACAAAGAAAAGCAAGCGATTCCACCATGGATAAATAGCTTCAAAACTGCCTTCCCGGTGAAAGAAAATCAAATCCCACCCATTATCCAATTCTCTCCTATATCAAAATTTCTCTCTTTCCTTCATGGGTTTTTGTTAAAATTGTAAGAGAAAGGGAAAGTTTCAGTCTTTGAATTGAAAAAAAAAATGCCTGAGGTTGAAGACACGGCGAGCTCCAGTGGAGCAAGTGAGGTGTCGGAAATCTCATCGGAGATAACCCTGTTCGGAAAATACGAGTTTGGGAGGCTGCTTGGGTGTGGGGCTTTCGCAAAAGTTTACCACGCGCGCAACGTCGACACCGGGCAGAGCGTGGCGATCAAGGCCGTCAGCAAGAAGAAAGTTTACAAAGGCGGGTTCATGGCCCAGGTTAAGAGGGAGATAGCTATCATGCACCGGTTGCGCCACCCGAACATCGTCAAGCTCATCGAGGTGTTGGCTACCAAGACCAAGATTTATTTCGTCATGGAATTCGCCAAAGGCGGGGAGTTGTTCAGGAGGGTTTCCCGGGGTCGTTTCAGCGAAGATCTCAGCCGTCGATATTTCCAGCAGTTGATCTCCGCCGTCAGGTTCTGCCACTCGAGAGGCGTTTACCACCGCGACCTGAAACCGGAGAATCTCCTCCTCGACGAGAATTGGAACTTGAAAATTACGGATTTCGGACTCAGCGCGGTCACGGATCAGATCCGTCCCGACGGTCTCCTCCATACTTTATGCGGTACACCCGCGTACGTGGCGCCGGAGATTCTCGCGAAGAAAGGATACGACGGCGCCAAAATCGACGTATGGTCATGCGGCATCGTTTTATACGTTCTCCACGCCGGATATCTACCGTTCAACGAGCCCAATCTGATGGCGATGTACCGTCGTATTTACAAAGGCGAATTCCGGTTCCCGAAATGGACGTCTCCAGATCTCCGGCGATTCATATGCCGGCTTTTGGACACCAATCCTGAAACAAGGATCACCGTCGATGAAATCTTCAACGATCCGTGGTTCAAGAAAGGTTACAAAGATGCTAAATTCCACGCCGAGGATTTCGAATTGAAAGGAGATAGTACCCAGAGCGCCACCAACTGCTTAAACGCCTTCGATATAATCTCATTCTCGACCGGTTTCGACCTCTCTGGTTTGTTCAAAGAGGACGACTTCTCGGTTCGGAGAGAGCAGTTTGTGTCGGAGGAGACACCGGAAAGGATAATATTGAGAATCGAAGAAGAGTTCCGGAGAATCGAGAACGTGAAGGCGAGGAAAAGGAAAGAGCGTGGTGTGTATTTGGAAGGGCAAGATAGTAATTTTATACTCACTGTGAATGTTCATCAGTTGACGGAAAATTTAGTGGTGGTGGAGATACGGTGGCGGGAGGTTAACGTTGGTCTGACCGGTGATATTTGGGAAGATAAGCTCAGGCCGAAACTTTTCGATATCATATATGAACCGGAAATAGTACATGTTTCAGAATAAATAAAATAAAACTAATAGAGAACAATTATTCTAAGCCGGGAATCTCCGGTCGAGCGCGGCACCTGTAATATATATAATCATATACTATCATTTTTCATGTTTACGCTTTTACGTGATTTTTTTAAATCAGATTTTCTCAAATATATTACTCGTATGTCTTAGTTTATATGAAGATTCTAACAATTAACTATTAAGTTTAACTTATCAAGTCACTTCAAAAAAATATTATCCGGTTATTTTACTAGAAAATACAATATTATTTATTTTTAAATAATTTAAATTTTAAACAATTTATTCGTACAATATGTATGTTAAGAGTCTGATCACATAACATGTGAACTAACACAATGTTATTTGTTTTGAATTTTACTTAGCGACATATAATAATATGTTTTTTTTTTATTAAGTCAAGAACTTAATTCAAAACATTACAAATATTGGAAGAGATATATAGATCGTAGTCCGTAGATATACGACTTCGAGAAGCTCTTTCGAGAGATTGCATCGCTTTCGTGGAATTGCCAATAATTCAAAATATGGATTTTAGACTCGTGATTAACCTTAAAGAGTGGCATATACATAAGTTTTGATACGCTTAAAGACATCATAAGCCTTGTGTTTTTTAAGAAGAAAAAAATAATTCAACTCCTAATATTTTTTTACCCAATTGAGCTCTTATATTTATTTCTTTGATCAATGTTAACTGTTAAGTCTTATAGTTTTTTTTAGATCAGTTGGTGCACCATATGGTGTTACAATGTTGTCACTTAACATTTTCAAGAATTTTTTATTTTATTTAAAAAATCTTAAAAAGTTATTCAATTTTTTAAAAACTTATAAAAATTATAAAAAATAGTTTTCTAAAAATTTTGTAATGTCGCATGACAGAGTTGTAGTGTATCACGCGGCAATAACATCTCAAGAAAAAATCGTTAAAAATTTATGGTCAAACTTGATCTAAGGACTTAATTGATCCAATTTATTAGTTCGAGTGCTTAATTGGGTGCATTTTGATAATTTGTAATGTTTTAAGTTTTTGGTTTGTAAAAGTTTTTTTTTGGCCTCTTTCTTTATGTTTTTGTGCCTCAAATAGTACCTACTAAATTAGGTTTTAGGTTGCTAGGAATTAGTTTAACGGCTAGATATGAGTTTAGTATATATATATATATATATATATATATATATATATATGAACTAAATTAGGTTATTAGCTGACATGAGTAAGACACTTTTGAACTTTTGAGAAAAAAAAAATATTTAACTTCATAAAAAAAATTTGCACACAATTAATCCTTGATCAAAAAATTGAATTAATTAAGTCATTGAATCGAAATTTTGATTTAATTAAACCATTTGATAATTTTAATCATTAAAATTGTATACCTTAGTTAATATATTGACTTTGACTTTCATAAAAAAAACCCTTTCCAACACATACAAATAAGGTAAGCAAAGTAAATTATTTCAATTAAAATATTGACCTTGATTCTAATGAAAAACGAAGTTAACTTAATGAGTTGTAAATTGTAATGGGCGTTTTTAAGAAAATATTTGTATTAACATTTTAATCGAAATAAGATATATGACCAAATCATGTCAACTATCGACAATAACAGAATTCAGGTTATTTATCAAAGGTTATTTAAAAATATTTAAATTTAAAAATCTAACAATATAAATTATATGTTTTTGAGAATTAAATATAGTTTTAATTACACAACTTAATTTTTTCGGTTTTTAAAAATTGGGGGATGTGGCCCCGTCGATCTCTATTAGTAGGCTTGTAAATAAACCGAACGAACACAAATGCTGATATATTTATGTTTGTTTGTTTAATTTTAACCGAACAAATAAACGAACACGAACATTTAAACGCATGGGCGGAGCCACCCTTTGGAATGGGGTGTCTCATGACACCCCAAAATTTTTTAGAAACTTATTTTTTCTATATAATTTGTTTATAAAAAATTAAAAATATAGACAGATGACACCACTTTTTATGAATAAAGTGACACTCCTTTATAAATAAAACAAAACCCCTTTATAAATAATTAACACTCCTTAAATATCATTGAAAAATGACACCCCTTAAATAAATTTCTGGCTCCTCCCCTGTTTAAACAGACATAATTTTTTTGTTCGTGTTCGTTTGTTAACGAATGCAGCTTGTTCGTCTTCGTTTATGTTCGTTCGTTTAAATGATAAATGAACACAAACGAACGAATATAAAAAGACATATGTAAATAAATTTAAACGAACATATGTTAATAAATTTATTTTTTAATATAATACTATTGTTATGAAAAATACTAAATATAAATAGATATATGTGAATAAATTTGAATGAACATAAATGAACGAATTACCGAACGTTCACGACCGTAAATGAACGAACTAGTCATTTGTTCGTGTTCATTCATTTAATTAAACGAACAGAAAGTCTTGTTCATGTTCGTTCGTTTAATAAATAAACAAACATAAATAAACTTCCCGCCGAACAGTTCACTGAATGTTCGATTTATTTACGGTTCTATTTATTAGAGAACTCCCTTGACCATTGATATCAATTAAAAAATTATAAACGAATAAAAATATGACACGTGAGAGTATTACCATTTCAACGCTGATGTAATTGTTTCAACCATATAAAAGTTTGAATTTAATTTTGACCTAAAAAAATAAATTTATACACATATTTTGACACTTATTTTAGGCACATAAAACAAAAAGTAATACAATTTAGACCCTCAAAGCTTAAAAAAATATATGTTAGCGTTTTGGGTGATTTCGATAACGGATAATAATTTAAAGACGCTTTTAATAAAAAGATATAAAATTGGAAAAAAAAATATAATTTAGAAGCAATTTGTGGATTAACCCTTAAATAAAATAGGGTAATGTTCTCGCTTGCACGTATTCATGTTGGATATTTATCTAACTTGACGAAAAAAACATGGGATTTTATTCGATTCCACCATTGTAAGGCACTTAAGAATCCTGCAATGTATTCCCAATAACCGAAGAAATTATATTTAAGTCTTGTTTATCACATTAATCATAGTCTCAATAATAAAAATCACCTATTAGACCATTTTTTTCGTATCATTTTTTCTATTATATAATAACTTTTAAAAAATTATTTTTAACTGACATGTAAAAATCTTTAGGGAAAATTCACTAGTTAAAAAAATAACATGAAAAAAATAGTGTAGTGGATGGTTTTTATTGGTTGGTTGGGACTATAGTTGATATAGTAAACTGGACATATGATATAATTTTTCTAATAACTGAAGTAAGAAATATTTTTTTCTAAAAATGGTATATTGAGTGGTTTTCATTGGTTAAGACTATAATTGATGTGATAAGCTAGACCCATGATATAATTCTTCCAATAACTGAAGTAGGGAATAATTTCTTTCCTATAACATGGAAGAATTCACCGCTCTTAGTTTAAAGAAGCTATAATTATAAGTATAATCCCTAACATTTACATCTTTTATCAATTTGATACTTACTCCTCTTAAGCTAAATTTCACTATTAAGCTTTCCTCTTTCAGTCCAATTTCTGTACTTTTAAAAGAAGTGTTGATTAGAACATTAAAATATTTTACAATACCAACGTGCAATGAGGAAGCCATGTATTTAGTATGATAGCATCTTAGGTCATTTTTAATTTAAATATTAGTCAAATCAAATTTTTACCTCTCATAATTTTTAAGTTTAAAGGCTTAATAAACTATAGTCTCTTTTATTATTTGATTCTAATTCCATCTTTACAGACTTGACAATTTATGTGTACTTCGTTATTGGAGTGTTGGCTTTGTTATCTTACAATATTTTGTAATTATTTATCTTTAAAGGATATCTTTACGATATTAAAATGGTTTAAACATCAAAGGTGCCCAAACTATAATTTTTTACATTTTGGTGCCTAATGTTTGGTTCGAGCTAAATTGGTGCCTAACGTTTCATTCCATAATCCAAATCAGGTTTTTCGTGTCGGGAGTTAAAAAATTTCGATATCCAATAAGAACACGACACGTGGTATATTTCTGGTATTTTTTATTTTTTAAATCAGAAAATCTTTAATATTATAAAAAACAAAATCTTTTTTTTAAACCACAAACCCTAAATTCCTTCTCTCACACCACTGATTCAACCACTATCGACCACCTTTGCCTTCATCGGCCCCCATGAATGAAAATCTCATCATCTCGCCATCGAAAACCGACGAATGAACCGTAGACAAACATCCAACAATAAAAAAGAGACTAATTGGGCTTTTGACAGACATCTAGAGGGTGAGGATGCTGAAAATAAGGTATGTGATGCTTGGTTAGTGAGCGATGAACCACCGACGTGGAGGATGTCAGACTGTGAGAGAGATGCAATTTGAAGGCTTGATTAAAAGAATAAAACTTTGGGGTTCTCTAAGAAATTCATTTTAAAGAAAAAAATAGATATTAAATAAATAAAAAATCTAATTTGAATTACGAAAATAAATGATAGGCACTTATCTAGCTCAAAACAAATGTTAGACACCAAATTAAAAAAATATATAATTTAGACACATTTTACGTTTAAGCCTATTAAAATAATTTGTTAGCGTGTCATACAAATTAAATAGTGCACACCAATAATAAAAACACGTGTAGACTATCATAAATTGTCACATCGGCATCATATAAATTTAATGGATTAATCAGTATTTTTTTTAAAGAATAAAGGCCATATTAATAGAAAGTGTAAACTTCAAGGTCTAAATTTATTATGACCCGTAATGAAAAGGGAAAACAAAGGTGCCCACACGGAATAAAAGACACGGTCCTAGTAAATTTGAAAAGAAAGGACAATTTATTTTATTTTTATCTAAAAAATCTTCATCCATTAACTCTTTAATCATTAAAAATTCCGACGTCAAATTTTGAGGACAAGAGCCACAAGTTTTTACGACCTTATCAAGTTATCATGTGATGTTATCGATGGATTGTTAATTTTCTTTTATTTTTTTGTTGCACTCACATTCGATTTGATTTATGTCGTACATTTAATTTTGCTGATTAAGTCTTGTAGTAAAATTTTTTTGTATACATATAGTATCGAATACGAGACTTATTTAAGTAATATTAAAATACTTACTATTTTGACCATTTCTGTTAGTATTTTTTTATTTTTTGGATACATGAAATATTGTTATAGAAAATATTAAAAAATATAATTCGGTAATGGATTTTTTCAACAAATTTAAAATATTATGTTTTCAAAGTATTTGTGTTTGGTTTTAATTTAAGTTTTTTATTTTTATTTTGTAGTATTGTTGAAGGTGTTGGGAGTGTTTTTTATCTATCATACCACCACTCTTGACAATGTTGGGAGTTGCTTACAGCTCTCGTGGCAAAGGATTAAATCGTATTTATGGTTGAGTGATCAAATATATATAAATATAACGTAAAATGAATAAATAAAGGAAAAAAACTTTGATACACAAGATGTGTAAACTATGTTTATGCAAGCTTAATAGGTTATACTGATATACCTCTTTAACTTTAGTTTTTAGGACCATGACGATCGACGGCCAGGAGAATGGCGTCCATGAGTATGGAAACCGGAGACCGAAAGCCAGGGGATCGGAGAATGGAGAGAGGTCTCCAGGAACAGAGTGTCTGCAGCCAGAAAGATGGCGTCGAAGGAAGTTCAACCAAAGGTGAATGAATGGAATGTATGTGTTAATAATCTAAGTATGAGGGTTTCTCGTTTGGCTCTTAAAGAACTTTTCAGGAATCAAAAAAAGGTTAGTAGAGTTTTCATTCCGTTGAAGAATCTAAAACCAAAGTACAGAGTCTCTACTTTTCCCTTTGTATCGCTGGAATCAAAGGAGGAGATGCATAATACCATTCTGAAAATGGAGAAGTCAAAGGTTGATGGGCGTATCATTAGGGTAATACACGTAAGGTTTTCTCGTACTGTTCAAGGAAGAAGCAACTTCAGCCCTCTAGGAAGATTTTAGTCTAAAAATCTAACTTCTGACGGAGTAACCAGTGTTCAGATTGGCATAGAAAGAACCGTGCCCAATAATCAGAATAAAAAATCATATAGCACATATCGCGAAGCACTTCTAAGTTCACATCCTAAGAAATCTGGTTTTGAGGATAAAAGAGAAGAGAACAGTAAGGAAAGTGAGGGCCGGAGTGCCAAAGATGGTCGACAAAACTTTTTCTTACCATCAAAGGAGACAAATTAGCTAAAAAGATGTATGGCAGGAGTGATTAAAGCTGATTTTGATAACGAGTTTGTTCAACGAGCCCTAGCCAATGATGGTATTGAGGTTCTAGTAATAAAATGGGGAATCGATAATGCTTCGTCAGTCATCAAATTCAAGTCCGAGGTAGACATGAAAACAGTCTGGACAAACAAGAGGGAGGAACTATCATACTGGTTTGAATCCATAGAACCTCTATTACTCAAAGGAGTCCCACACTACTTTGTAAAGGTAACTTTCGAGGGTATTCCACTAGTTTGTTGGTATGAGAGTTTCTTCGAAGAACTAGGGAACAGATGAGGTTATTTCGTTGAAGTTAGTGACGATACTAAGAAGAAGGAACGCTTGGATGTCGTAAATATTGTGATTCACACGGCAAGTACCTCAATCATTCCAGATTCAATATCCATATCCTCTATGGGGTTCTCGTACCGTATCAGAATTAGATTGGGATCTGTGAAAGAAGAGAATGAAGGTTCTGTTAGGGGAGATACTGATTTGAAGTTCGTCTGCTTTTGAAATGATTCATTGTCAGGTTCTTCTGACGATGGAATGTTTGGAGACAAAAACGATTGGTTTCCCAACCAATCTCCACGCGAGAGAAGAAGTGGTATGGACATGAGTGATGGTTTTCCTGGGAGTTAGGGTCGTCATTTTGCTACTCCTAAGGAGATTAATGGTGGCTCAAATTTTAACGAAAACATTGAAAACGTGGGCAGACCTAATCATGAAAGAGAAGCGGTAAGGTTGGATTCTCCAGATAATTCAAGCTCAAAGGGCAATATGGGTAAAAAGGTTCGATTTGAGCAAAATGTTCTTGATAAAGCTTCCTCTTCTCATGTTGATGGGCCTATGTTGGTAATGGACCAAAAGTTTTCTAATAGATCAGAAAATATTGACCCAGAAGAAAATATATCCCTTTGACCCAAACTTTTGCGCTTCATCCAAATCTGGTGGAATCCAACTCAATTGAATATGTTCCAGACAGTTTTGAGGGTCTGAGATCTGCTTTCCCAATGGTGGTGCCTTCTTCCTCGCAAGGACAAGTGAATAATCAGGTAATACTCTCATAAATCCCTTTACCCAGAAATTTCTTTTGAGCCAGCTCTAGAAGAATTTTTAGGAGATTGGTTTGCGACTCGCTAGACGACCATTATATAGTCGAAAGGAACCTGGGTACCTCTGGAATTTCAGGTAGCACCGAATCGGTCAAAGGCTTAGAGTCATAATCAATTTGGGCTATAAGTAACCTCTTAGAAATTACCTTCAAAGGGGGACATGAAGCAGTGTTGCAGAAGGTTCGCGAGCTTGAGGAGGAGGGATGTAATGGGTGTTAATCCTCTTTTGGATTGGGTAATTCAAATTAATTCTATAGATATAAGCATTTTGTCCTGGAATATAAGAGGGGTTAGGAGAAGAGAAAACAAGAGGGCTTTAAAAACTCTAATTTACAAGATTCATCATTTCCTAGTCTTTATTCAAGAAATCAAATTAGAAGATATGTCAGAACTTGAAGTCAGGAAACTTTGGAATTCTGTAGAGATGGAGTTCGCCATTTCGCCAGCTACGGGTTCAGTGGGAGGTCTTTTAAGCATCTTGAATCCTAAAATTTTCCAGGTATCGAAAAAACACACCTTCCCTAGATTTATAGCCGTAATTGGAGCTTGTAAGCAAATTGGGTTTAATTGTGGATTTGTAAATGTATACGAACCATCTTCATATTTGGAGAAAGTAGGGTTCTTAGACGAGTTGCAGGATTTTCTTAGAAATCGACAAATTCCTTGGTGCCTAGAGGGATTTCAATCTCATCTTGGACCCAGAAGAGAAGCTGAGATTCTCTATGAAGCATTCTTATATTTATGCTTTTAGGAAGTTTGTATATGAAACTGGAGTAAGGGATCTCCTTTTAGTGGGAGGGAAATACACCTGGTGCAATAACCGTGACCCACCCATGTTTGTTAGATTGGATCGCTTCCTACTATCCCCTTATTACGAGATGGCTTTTCTGGCCTTATCTCAGAAGCTTCTTGATAAGTCACTTTCAGATCATAATGATATAGTTTTGGCTATGAAGAAATCGAATTGGGGGCACAAACCATTCAAGTGTTTTAATTACTGGATGTTGAAGGAGGGCATTGGTGCAACTGTGTATAAAACCATTACTGATATCAGAAGTAATAATCCAAATATTAGCATTGGAGGCTTACTGAAAAGGGACTAAACTGGCTATAAAAAATTGGTCAGTGAAGTTCAGGGAAAAAGAAGTTTCAAACCCGGCATTTATTGAAAAATAAATTTCAGTCTTGGAATTAAAGATCCAAAGTGGTGATCATTTGTCTAGTGTGCACAAAGAATTGAAAAAACTAAGAGCAGATTTATGGGTGCATTATCGTAGAGAGGAAAGTGAGTTACTTTAGAAGTCTAGACTTTGGTGGTTCTCGGAGGGGGACAAAAAATTGAATTTTTTTCATCAATCAGTTGCGGAAAGGAGGAATGCTAATGCTATCCATAGCTTAAAGAAGAATAATGTAGTATTAACTGCCTCGTCCCTTGTGAAATCAACAATCAAGGAACACTTTCAAAGTGCTTACAATTCTATCACATCTTTTGAAGTACAAAACATGAATCTAGAATTTCGCAAAATTTCAGTTTCCCAAGCAGATTCAATCCAGTGCAGATTTTTAGAGGAGGAAGTTTGGGCTGCCTTGTTTTCTTCAGATGGAAACCGTACCCCGGGTTCGAATGGTTTTAATTTTGAAATTTTTCAAGAAGTATTGGCAGGTTTTGAAGGGAGACATAATGAGATTCTTCGATGACTTCTACTGCGGGCGTAAGTGGGAAGAAGGAATCAACCATTCTTTTATAACTCTAATTCCCAAGGTAAAAAATCCTGAGTCTTTGGATGAGTATAGAGCTATTAGTCTAGTAGTAGGCATATGCAAACTACTTTCAAAAGTGCTAGCAAGGAGACTGAGTACATTTTTAGGACAAATTGTCGGTGAAACCCAATTTGCCTTCACTCAGGGAAGGCAAATCCTAGACTGCTCCCTTGTGGAAAATGAGGTCATCAATTTCGTCTCAAAATCTGGTAAGAGTGACATTGCCTTCAAGATTGATTTCTAGAAGGCCTATGATACGGTAAGTTGGTCGTTTCTAAGGCTAGTTTTGATTGAATGTGGATATGGAGTGCGATGGTGTGATTGGATCTTTAGATGTATTTCAACCGCGAAAATTTCAATACTTGTAAATGGTTCTCCGACCAAAGCTTTTAAGATCGCAAAAGAACTAAGGCAAGGATGCTCCTTATCGCCCCTTCTTTTCAACCTCGTTGGAGAATCCCTTAGCTTGATGATTAAAAAGGCAACGAACCTAAAATTATTTGCTGGTCTGACAGTGAGGAATAGAGAGGAGTCCATTGAAGTAACACACCTACAGTTTGCAGATGACCTATTGGTATTTTGCGATGGATCTTCGAATCATCTATACAATGTGAAAAGAGTGCTAAAGGTCTTTGAGCTAGCATCAGGCTTAAAACTAAATCTTAAAAAGAGTAGAGTCTTCGGCATCAATTTACAAGAAGAAGTGGTTAAACAATGGGCTAATAACATCAGATGTTTGTATGGCAAATTTCCAACTGAATACCTAGGCTTGCCTTTGGGAGCTAAAAGGAATAATATTTCGATTTGGGAACCAGTTTCCAAGAAGTTCTCGAACAAGCTTGGTTGTTGGTCATTTAAATTCTTGTCAATAGGTGGTCGCCTAACTTTGATAAAGTCAGTTTTGAACAGTCTGCCAATCTATTTCTTGTCTCTTTTCAAGATTCCAGATGCGGTTTGCTCTCGTCTAAACAAAATGATGTCCACTTTCTTATGGGGGGCAATGAAGAAAAATCGAAAATCCACTGGATAAATTAGGAACAAGTCTGTAAATATAAAGATCCATGAGGACTTGTGGTGGCTAATTTGAACATTCTAAACATGGCACTACTGAGCAAATGGGGTATCGGATTTGGAAACGAAGTGAATAGCCTATGGAGGAGAGTTTTGAAGACAAAAATTCATGGTTCCAACTTCAGCATCCTCCCTGTTCAATCTCGGCCAAGACATTCCTCCTTGATTTGGTATGGCATCTCCAAGAATCTTTTTGATGAAGATCAGTTTGGACAAGCATTTAGACAAAACTTGGTCATTCATGTAGGTGATGGTTCTGCCGTGAGATTTTGGCAAGATCAATGGGCAGGTAATTTCTCCCTTAAAGATAAGTTTCCGCGGATTTTTTCCTTGACTCTAAATAAAACTGGATACATAGATGAATTTGGAACTAAAAATGGTATTAATTGGTCATGGTCTATACAATTGAGGCGACCACTATTTAATTGGGAAGTGCATCAGTGGAGTTCTCTTATGGTAATATTGTCAGAATTCAGATCAAGTTCCACAAACAAAGACTGGGTAAGGTGGTTAGGGTCAAGCGATGGAACGTTTACGGTGAAATCATTGCGAACAATCTCAGGCTGCAATCTACCGGGGAAAATGTTTTAGAACCAATGTGTTTGGTTAGGCTTTGCACCTCCAAAGGTGGAGATCTTTGTTTGGATGACAATTTGGGGACATATTCCTTTAAAATCAGAACTGATAAAAAGGGGAGTAACGAACTTGGACAACATATTTTGTCCCTTTTGCAACCTCTTTCCTGAAACAGTTTCTCACCTCTTTCTTGAGTGTAAAGGGGTTAGGAATATTTGGACAAGATTTTGCTTAAATGCTAGTATTTCGACAGTGCTTCCCAATGATCCGCGGAGGTTTTTTGAGGTGTGGGCTGGTATTAGCGAGATGAAGGGAAATGATTGGTTAGATGTGGTTCCCTTTGCTGTAATCTGGTCAATTTGGCTCTTAAGTAATGAAATTATGTTCAGAGGAAAGAAAATTGATTGGTCTCAATTACACCATCTGATAAGATTAAGACTAGCGTATTGGCACAAAGCTAAATTCCCAGACTGCTCCATCCCTTTTAATAATCTAATTAATGACTTTTCTTTGTCTTTTTCACTAAGCAGGTTTGTCAAAAGATCGGAGCTTCCCCTCAAGTGGGTTCCTCCCCCTCTTAGCTTTCTCAAGTCGAACATTGATGGTGCAATCTCGTCAGACTCGAGGGGTGGCATAGGGGGTTTACTGAGAAATGAAAAAGGCTTAGTATTGTTTTATTTTTCGGCTTCCACGGGATCATATCTTCCTGACTGGGTAGAATTGGAACCCCAGCATCATGTTGTGTCACTTTTCCTCTCTTCTAAACGGGAAAAGAGCCACAAATTGATCGTCGAGTCGGATTGTAAGCAAGTCGTAAATTGGTGTTTAAATGTGGAGGTTTCCCCTATCCCTGTTCGATCGAAAGTCATAGAGATTGTTGAGCTTACAAAGAACATTGGCCTTTGTGTTTGCTGGATACCTAGATGTTGTAACATTGAAGCTGATAGTCTTGCCAAGAAAGGATCGGCTAATGCATGCTTTCGAGAGTGCAGAGAGGTTATTGGTTTTGTTGGGGTTTTTCAATTTACACATATTTTGTAGCTGGAACTCAATTTTGTTTGATGAATAAAATTGTAGTGGGGGTACTCTTTTCCCCTTCACTAGGAAGGGGTTTTTAATGAGGCATATTTTTACCTTTAAAAAAATGTTTATGCAAGCTTGTTAAATTTAAGGTGATGGTTTAGCTTGTATGGTTTATACATTATGATTTAGGATTAAAGTTTAGAGTTTAAAATTTTAGGGTTTAGGATTTAAACTTTTAGATTTTAAAGAATGTTTGTGTAATATTTTTACATAGACTATGTATCAAAAAATAAATTATAAATAAATTATATTTTTGATTTAACCATTGGTAACTAATTCATTGTGCGACCAATTCAAATCAGGTACTTATAGGTACATTATAGGGCGACCCTTACAATCTATTTTGTTCTATTCACAACATTAAAATTCGAACCCCTGAACGCCAAAATTCATAAATAAATTATTAATTCTATTTTAATTTAGAGGGCGTTGACATGCATGTTTAACCTAGTGGTCTAGAATTGATTAAAAGGGAAATGTAGCGGTCTTTTCAAATAATACATTAATCAATTTGTTTGGCAAATTATAAAATTGATTAATGCATAATTGGGGTAAAATTCTCAAAAAAATTATTGTGGGATTTTTTCCCAATCTATTGTTGGTATCAGAATAATTTCTGAAATATTGTATTTTGAACAGTGTCAAAGTGAAGTCGAATTCTAATGGCCACAGTTTAAAACAAGAGAGTGAAGTCTCCCCCAAAAGGATCCGACTTTAGGAAAATTTTAGTGGAAAAATTCCCTAAAGTCGGACTCTAATGGTTACGGTTTCAAAAAATCCCTTAAAGTCTTGTTCATTAGAATCCGACTTTGGGTAGAATCTCTGCAGGCTTTGCATGTGCATGTATGAGGAGGCAGAGGGGCACGAGAATCTGATTCTCAATCAAGTGGGTAACGAGACCAGTCACTGAATTCTGATTCGAATATAGATTTACGATGGGTTTTATTTTTGGGGAAGGATTCTGATTCGAATATAGGTATAGGTTTAGGCTGGGTTTACTGTTTATTTTTTTTTGAAAAGTGGGTAGCAGATTACTTTTTGGGGAGTGGTGGATGTGATTTTTGAATTGTGATGAGTTTAGGGTATTTTATAATGTATAGGGATAGATGTTAAAAATTTATAGTTGTTAGTTAGACATAGATATGGGTAATATAAGGGATAATTTTTTTGTTTGTTGTTAAATAGTTAAGTTAAGGTTGAATTGAAAGGAAGTTAAGATTGAAGGAGTAGAAGAAGAAGAAGACAAAGAAAGTAGTCAAGAAAATATTATAAGTAGATTCAAAAAATTTTAGAGTTTTTTTTTAGTTTGTTAATTTTATTTTGTTATTTTGTAAGTAAATTCAAATTTTTGAGTTTGGTAATTTTTTCAGTTTGGTATTTTTATTTTGTTATTTTGTATGTTTCATATATTTTTAATTTTTTATGTAGTTTATTTGAGTTAGTTCGAATTTAGATTGGACAAATGATATATTTTTTCATGTAGTTTATTTGAGTTAGTTTGGTCATTTTAATTTTTAATTTCAGTTTATTTTATAAGTTGATTTACTATGTTAGAAAAAAAAATATTCGAAATATATTTATTTTTTATTTTATTATGAGTGTAACCCCCTCATCCCGGTCTGGACGAATGACCGGTCCGAGTGGGTCACACGGGGAAAACCGAAGCGAAACTCGTTAAGGTTCCCCATCGGTTAGCAACCCTATTTTTTTTTTCATTAATTAATCTTGTCTAAATGCCTTATTAAGTCCTATGTGAAACACGACAGCGGAAACACAACTCCATAGCAACGACCAACCAAAACAGCACCCTAAAACAACCCATTTAACCTTTTTAAGCAGGTCGTATCGATACGCCTTCAGAGGGTATCGATACGCCTTGACCAAGGTCAACACCCTATGGTCAACATAAGAAGACCGTATCGATACAACCCTTGAGCGTATCGATACGCCCTTCTCGGTCAACACCACTTGGTCAACTAGGTTGAACCGTATCGATACGCTTGGACACCGTATCGATACGCCATATACTCTACAACTCCCCAGGATTCCAGAGAGTTGGGACCGTATCGATACACCCCACGTATCGATACGCCCAGCCAAATTTGTGTTCTCTGAGCAAGGCCGTATCGATACAGCCCTTAGACGTATCGATACGCCCTGCACTGTAAGTCCACAATTTTTAGCTAAACGACCTCAATCACGACTCTAGATGCAATTCTCGACTCACCTAAGCATATACAAACACGTAAGCACACATATTTAAGCCAAGGGAGTCATTCAAACATGGACTAAAGCATTCATACATAGCATTCTAACAAAAGAGCAATTTATGCATATATGGTCACTCAAGCACTTAAGATATCATGCCTTAGCAACCAAAACATGTAGACATTCATGGCATGTAACATAGGCAATATTTACAATCGAACAAGGCATCCACGAACCAAGCCAACAACGACATACATCAAAACTCAAATCAATAACACCTATCTCATTGCTTAACTATTACATTTATTTACTCAAAACTCATACATTGAGCTCACCAAAAGCAACACTTGGAGACCTTTCCTTGCCTTTGCCACCCACAAGCTATTTATCTGCATTGTCGAACAAAAGAGAGCGTAAGCATGGAAGCTTAGTGAGGGTAGCTCATAAAACAAACCTTCAACAATGCAGGGTCCAAGCACGAGATACAACTGAGATAAAATGCATGTTCATACCTCCGGTCCACACGAGCCATGATCATAAATGATGCATGAACATATACTCAATATCATGTCATGCTCAACATGTTCAAAACCACAATACATGAAATCATATATATTAAACCATGTTAGCAACACATCCCAAATCACATTGGCTCACAATTAACCACATAATGGCAACATAACTACAATCCGTATTGGCACCTAGCTATGACTCGAATACACGGATAACCGTTAGAACTCACATCTAACAACACAACCATTACCTGGCGGTGGGATTCCACTCATCACCGTTCACGCGGAGGGGATTCCACTCATCCTCACGCCTCATTTCACGCGGAGGGGATTCCACTCATCCTCACGCCTCATTTTACGCGGAGGGGATTCCACTCATCCTCACGCCCCGTCGATGGGATTCCACTCATCACCGACTAATGTAAATATAATTTCCGGGCGTACCCGTACTCCTCCTTGGTGACTCAACGCTACCAAGGCCACGCGCGACTTTTGACTCATGTGTACACACTAACATTCTAATGATCGATCATTTGTACCCAAGCATACTAGTGCCAATACTAATACATTCCACATACCATTTATTAACAACTTCCGTGCTTAGCACGTACTCACCATGACTTACTATCATGCACAAATCACATTTCCATGCCTAACATGTACTCACCATGATCCTTGGATCATACATTCACCTCATAATATCATTTCACACATCAACACCACATGTACATCATTAACAACCATATCATATCTATCATCAACATGCATATAGCAATGCATCCAACATGCCTCAACACACATGTATACAACATATACATAATCAACATCATCACAATCTAACACGAGGCATATACAACCATTAAAGAGTGCAACCAAAGTCTCTAATCAAAGCTTGGGATTAGGCTACCACTCTAATCCCAAATCTAGGTGGGTTTACCAAGCCCATCCTAGGTTCACATGCTTGAACCAAATACTCAAAACCATTTCAAAAACATTTAACCACTCACCTCTACCTCCAAGCTCAATTACCAAGCAAGCATCACCTTCAAGTTTCCGGATTCCTTCCCGAAGCTTCTAAACAACCTCAACACAAGTAAATTAACCTCAAATCAGTCCACAACACAACGTAGTAAACCCGGAATGAAATTCAAACATCAAACACTTGTTTTTCGAACCAAGAACAACCAACAAAAAGCCATTCCCGAGCAGCCCCTTTACACAATCCAAAACTTGTGATTTCAACACATTTAACACTTCCAAATGCTTCCAATACGACCCCAACCAATACCCTAACATCAACCCTCAATTTCCAACACAAACCACACCCAAAACTCAACTAAAAACCCTCCTAAAACCCTCCAAAACACAAATTCGGGAAACTTAACAAAACCCTTTAAAAATCATATATGTTGAACCCTTTGGTTCATAAACTTCATATCTATCATTGTTTAATCAAAATCTCACGTTAAACACCATAAAACTACCATTTTTATTCAAATCTCCCAAAAATCCAAATTCTAAAACATGGATGAAAATGAAAACTACTTGTACCTTTGAAGAGAGGAAGTTGAGAGCAAGTCAAAAACGTAATTACCTTTCAAAACCGAGCCAAAACGAGGGAGGAAGGAGATGAAATAGTGAAAGGGGGATGGAGCTCTTCATTGTCGTTGAAGAAGATGATAATGAAGAGAAAAAGGGTGATTTAATATATATAAAGGGGATTTAAATTAGAAAATGGGTAAATTACCAAAAAGGTCCTTAATAAATGGCTATTTCATTGTTCTCTAAAAAGCTCTTCAACTTGCAATTAAATCAATTTGGTCCCATTTCAAATATTTACTTCGAAACCCGAAATTTGAAAGAATCATTTTTGTAATAAAACCGA
The DNA here is from genome assembly GCA_030270665.1 of Hibiscus trionum. Taxonomy (NCBI): domain Eukaryota; kingdom Viridiplantae; phylum Streptophyta; class Magnoliopsida; order Malvales; family Malvaceae; genus Hibiscus; species Hibiscus trionum. The sequence goes on along the minus strand of BSYR01000010.1, from coordinate 74,202,408 downwards.
GCCCAAATAATATTAAAATATTATTTTCACCCGACCCCTAAACCCGGGTGTTACAATGAGCATTTTGATTTAGTATGTTTTATTTTGATCATGCAGAAAATGAGCAACAACAAATTTATGGTGACTGTTCATTACAATGGACAAATGGTGAAAACTGATGTCAGGGTTGTATTTGATTGTGAAAGCAGTACAAAGATGAGATTCGAGAAGGAAATCATGCTTCGAGAAATGAAGGAAAAAATATTACAGATAATTAGAAAAGAGATTCATGGTTTACGTTACCGATGGATGACATGTGACAATCCGGTCAGATATTGTACAATTACTCTCCAAGATGATGACAATGTTTCTTTGATGATCGCTGAGTATGATTCTATGAGAATTCGATACATCGAGTTGTTTGCTGAGGTGTGTGATGTTCCCCGCCCATCTACAAACATAGTTGGAGAATCAACTCAAATGAACTTTGGTGATGAGATTGATATGCCCGAAGGCAGTTTTGTTGCAATGTTGACAAATGAGACATCAATATATTTCATGGAACCGTGCCTTCAACATATGTTTCTCCACACGGGTCGAGTGTTGATCCTACTGTTAAAGCTGATGTACAACCCTCACGAGGTCGATGAGGAGAATCACTTGCCGATTCCAGCGAAGATGAAGATGTTGGGGATCATGATTTGTTCCCTGATGACGTCGGTGCAACCCCTGATTTTAGTGTTGGCGAAAATTTTTCGTCCGGGGGGCGATATTACATTTTATTAACCTCCTTCTTACATGAGTTCGGTGGATTTCGATGTAATGAGGGCGCCTGAATTTTCTTATTTGCCCCGATTAACCCCGAGTCAACACGGTGAATTATATGTTAAGCTTTAATTTGATGACAAGAATAAAGTTATATTGGCAGTGAAATAGTACAACATCAAGACCCACGTGGACTAATTTGTCGCAAAATCCAGCCAGAGGACTCTCTTTGCCAAATGTGTGAAATACAGACAAGATTGCAATTGGAAGATTTGAGTGACAAAGCTGCAGAGGTAAAATTATTGGGAGGTCACAAAGTATAATGATGTTCATATATGTTTACGAACTTCCATCAACCAGGACCAGTGGAAATTAGACTCCAGTATAATAAGCCATCACATAATGAAGTTGATTGAAGCAAATCCACGGGTTCCGGTTTCAACGATTCAGGCAAGCATTATGTAAAGTGTCCACAAGTTCTATATTTTATGCACATCCCATCTCATATTATTGATGTTTTTGAGTTCATCTTAGGCATAATTAGAATCATGCATTGCATTTTACAGTATTTCTTTGCTTTACCTTGTTTTTATAGTTTATCTTTTATTTGGTGAAGAAAAGGTACTGTTTTAGTGTATTTTTGGTTTTAGGAACTAAAGGCTGACAGAGGGAAAGAGGAGCTGAGGATGTGATGCTGAGCCATCTAACCAGGGAGCTGTACTGACGCAGTTCCAGACAGAAACAATAGTTGCCAAGTACTGCCGCCGCTGACCTTGCTGCTCAAAGCAGCAGCCTATGGAGTTGGAGAACCGGAGTGCTATTTGTAGAGCAGAAAATCCTGAGTCTATCAGTGCCGTCCACTCAATTTTCTGACGTCTGTAGCAGCGGGCAGAGTCATCGACGCTAAATCTTGAGATTGCTTGTGGGACAAGGCAACGTGATAAAGTCCACATTCAACTCAAAGAAGTGAGAGTTTAAAGTCACATTTAATGTGGAAAGTTACTTTTGAATACTTCTACTTCAAGAAGGACTAGACCTAGCTATTTTTTATAAATACTTATTGTAATTCTAATTCAAAACATCTTAGGTTTTCTTTAGGCATAGCTTATGTTTTCTTACCGCCGACATGTTGTAAATTTCTCTTGGGTTTGGGGTTATGTTGTAATTAGTTGTGAGAACGGTTGTTTAGGTGTTTAAGGTTGTTTTTGAAATAAAATACTCTCAAGTTTGCCTAATTCATGTACTTCACTTCTTCAATTAGTTCCCAAAGTCCAGTTGAAGAAATCCATTTGTCGGGCACGAGAGTGTCAAACTCACGAAAGAATTAAGCACGGTCTCATCATGATGAGGTGTTGACTAATTCAGCTTAGACATAAGTTAGAATTTCAACGGCTAAAAGCAGCAACCAAACGTCAACTGCCCGTGTTAGGTTTACGCTGAGATTGCTAGGTATTGCCTACATCACATAGTGATAGAATCCTTGCCTAGACATAAGAAGGATCACTTCATAATTGCTTCGCCGAACTTGGAGTATCTGCTAGACTTGCCACTAGGACTTCTCTCCATCTCACCTGCCTAGACAGTGAAAGTTGCAAGAGCAGAGTTTCGTTGTGGTAGCGAAAGTTGCCGCCGCCTCAATCCGCCATTACCCGCCAAAGCAACAGATCGTGGCAGCGCAAAACAACTTGGCCTATTCAACGCAGTTTCACACTAAGCAGCAACATAACCATGCCCTCTCTATCAATCTGATTACTTCCTTTTATTATTTGTATTTTATTTTACTTTTCTTCTCAAACAACCAACTTACTTGTGCATTTACTTTACTTGTGCAGGAACAACAATTCGAACCAAGCTATCCAATCCCCGTGGGAGACAATATCTTATATACTATAACTTGACAAGAGTGTGCACTTGCGCTCACAAATAAAGTACACCCAAACTCTCTACAAGTTTTTGGCGCCATTGCCGGGGATTGGTAACAACGTATTTCGTTTTTAATTTCTACACTTTTATTTCTTTACTTTTTATTTTATTTTTATTTATAATCGGAAAAAAAGAATTTTACAGTTTCCTTTGCTAGTGTATTACAAGGGCGAATCCAAAAGGAAATATTCTCTTCTACGACGATATCGAACGTAGAGCAAGAGAGCTTAAGAAGGAGATTAGAGTAACCCTAGGGAAAACCATAGAGGAAAAAGAAAAATCAAAGGTAAACGTAGACCCACCCAACGATGCCGCCAACGGCAGAGAAGGGCAGCACGATTTGCCGCTAGGAGATCAACAAGATCCACTAAGGCAGTAACCCCCTCTTCCGCCCAGGCCGCCCCAAAATGTTCGAACCACTAGAGCTTATCTGGAAAATGAATTCAGAGGGTTTGATCCGACGGTGATAAAACTTGAAATTGAGGTGGACCACTTCGAGTTGAAGCCCTTCATGTTCAACATGATCAACACGCTAGGGAAATTTGGAGGACTGCCATAGAAGATGCTCAGTAGCACTTGAGAGGATTCCTGGATATCTACAGAGCATTCAAAATACATGAGGTTCATCAAGACATCCTGAGGCTGAGACTATTTCCCTATTCATTGAGGGATAAGGCAAAATAGTGGTTAAATAACCATCCAGCAGGGTCGTTCAACACATGGACAGAGCTGTGTAAAGATTTCCTGGATCGATTCAGCCCGTCCAATGTCACAGACAGATTGCGTAACGAGATAACAGCTTTCCGACAAGGGGATGATGAGCCGAAGTATGAAGCATGGGAGCGATACCAACATATGTTGAACAACTGCCCGTTACATGGTCTTCCTGCTTGGACACATGTATCAATATTCTACAACGGGGTGAACTACCCAACACGGATGATGATTGATGCCTTAGCCAGTGGAATCATCATTGACAGACCACCAAAGGAGGCACTGCGGATTCTGAACCAAGCCGCCAAGAATGACTACAAGTATCAAATAGCCCGCCGAGGCGGTGTTAGGCGGCCATCTACTGTAAACGAGGTAGAAGCCTCTGAATCTGTCAATGCCCGCCTTGAAAAGCTGACAGAGATGGTCATGAGCATCGTGAAACCCGCTGGGAAAGTCTATGAGGCAAAGACTGTGGAGCCGTTCTGTGACGAGTGTGGGGGCAATCATGATTCCTCTGACTGCACCGTATCTGCCAACTTTATGGGAGGATACAGGAGGAACAACAGACCTGCCCGAAACAACTACAACCCTGGATGGAAGAACCATCCCAACTTCTCCTAGAGCAACCCAAAAACTGCCGCAAACCCACAACAACAACAGGGAGGCTACCAACAAAACCTATCCAGATAGTAGGCTCAGCAACCACAAAACAATAATTCACTAGAAGCAACTCTTCATACCTTTATGTCTAGAACTAGTGATTTTATTGTTCGTACCAATAAATTCGTTGATAAAACTAAGTCTTTCATGGACAAGGCAGAGATGAAGATGAACATCCAGGAGACTGCTATAAAAAACATGAAGACTCAATTTAGGCAGTTCACAGAAATCTTCACCAGCCGAACAATGGGAGCAACATCTAACAGCTCAGAGGCAGCAACCAAACCCACTTACGAGCAGTGCAAAGCCATATCTACCAAGAGTGGGAAGTAATTGGATGAACCCAAGGTGGAGAAACAAACCGAACAATGGGAGCAACATCCACTTACGAGCAGTGCAAAGCCATATCTATCAAGTTGAATGCGCTACAACCCTTAGGAAAAGAAAAAGGAAGGATGCCCAGATGTAAGAGCTGCCAAAATCAGCATAGAGACAGGCCAAGCTAGCAGTTGTCGTGACAGATCAAAGGGCAGGCTAAAGGACCCAGTAGCGTAGCACCTGAAGGAACAAGAGGACCCCCAGGAAGGAAGGACAAGCTAAATTCCCTCAGGAAGTGGTTATGTCTTGGAGTTTCACCCAAATGCACTCCCAACATAACTTAATTTTTATTTATTTATTTTTATTTTTATGCATTACGATTAGAGTTTAATTTTTTCTTTTTTTTAGGATTATATTAGTTTTCAGATTTTTATTTTTCAGAAGTTATTTAATTATTTTCATTTTTATTTTTATTCCAGGTTTAGGAATAAAAGAGCCAGATCAAGAAGGAGGCCCAACAAGGAGCCCGCCCACCATCCCGCCGAGACAGCCCAGGGCAATCCAACGCAGAAACGCGTAACGACTAGTTGACCGCCAACGGCTAGCTGCCAACGGATCCGAAAATAATGGGCAGAAATCCTGTAACGTGCGCGAGACAACTGGACCGTTAGACATTTAATGATGCCACAGCACCTCTCAGCAACCTCTATTTAAACTCTTCTCACCTCATTCATTTCCTTTACTTTTCACCTACTTGCTATCTATTTCTTGCATCCACAACTCTTACCTGTTTTTTTTAGAATTTTAGTTAATTACAACCGTCTCACATGGCTTCATCATCAACACCCAAACCCACCTTCCATCGCTTCTTCTCCCGAGCAGCTGAAATAAGATACCGAACTCAGTTCGCAAAATAGAATATATGGGAAGAGCAAGGCTTTCACTATACGAAGCAGAAGGGAGACCTTGGCTTAGAGCATGCCCTGTTCGAGACCATCCACAGCAAGGGATGAGAGATGTTCATACGGCATCCAGAGATAGCCAACATCACCATTGTCATTGAGTTTTATACCCACCATCTCCGCCTAGAGATGTCGTTCGTATACGTCTACGGGGAACCTGTCAAGTTGAATGCCGCCGTAACCAACAACTTCTATGGCCTGGATATGCACGACAACCCTCACGAAGAGTGGAGGCAATCACTGACGGCTGCCGATTACGACAAAATCAAGGCCAAACTCTACAAGCCCAACATGCTGTGGTTAGCAGGCAAACATGTAGGAACTGTCCAACGCCGCCACTTGCTGCCCGAGGCAATGTTGTGGAACACATTTGTAAAGAGGCGCCTGCTGCCTACATCTCACAACTCTACCGTCGATCGGTCGCGCCTAGCCCTAATCCACAACATCATGATGAACCGGCCCATCAATGTTGGGGAAATTATCTGCAAGGAGATCCACACATGCTTCCGGAAGACAAAGGGTAGGTTGTACTTCCCGTCCCTGATCACAGGACTTTACGCCAACTTTGGTGTTCCGACCAACCCAAAAGATAAAATGACAACAACCAAAGAAGAGTGGACTAGAAAAGTCCGCATACAGATGATGCAGGCCCTGAAGACAGAGCCCATAACGCCCAACCAGCCATCTGCCGCCCAGCCTAACACTCCAACCGCCCCCGGTAGTACTGAAGCTGCCCCAGACAACAAAGTCCTTAAGCTGTTGCACACCATTGTCAACAACAACAAACGCATTGAGCAGCAGTAGCTGACTTTCATAAAACACGTAGCTGAAGTCTAAGAAGCCTTTGTGGCTTATCTCATGCAGAAATTCCCCGATGACGGACCCATCCTGCCTCCATATCTTGCAGAGCTTGCAGTAGCAGCGCCAGCACAAGGAATGCCATCTGCCGCCGTTGCCCGCCATTTTGCCTACCAGGTGCCCTCTCTGACGCACTACCCATCTTATTCAGCCACCACCCAATCCAACATAGTGGCAGACTCCCCCGAGAGGCATCAGCAGCACCATTCGCCTGCCTGCACAACAGCGATAGTGGCGAACACCTCCTCATCAGAGGAGATTGAGCAGCAGCTGCTGGAACCAGCAACAGCAGTGGTAGTAGCAGCAGCAGCCATCTCAATGGCGATTGTCCCTCCGACAGCACCCACAACGGAAGGTACTAGGAAGAGGAAGAGGCACCTCATAGCCACTGATCCTGTGGACGATAAGACAGAGTCAGAAAAGAGTGAAGCGCCTCCTACCGCTTTACTTGTCGAACCTCAAGAAGAGCATCATCCTACGCCAAAAAGAGTCCAGTCGCCGTGGAAAGCAAAAATCTCACCTGTTAAGTCTGCCGCTAAGACATCTACCGGCCACAACTTCATCATCCACACCTTTTCCTCCTCCTCAGCAGAAAAGACTCGAGCCCCCTCTTAACCCTCAACCAATTTTTAGTTCTTTCTTTTCTTTCTCTTTCCTTTATTTTATTTTTATTTTTCTGTTTTCTTTTATATATCTCTAGTATTTATTTTTTTGTTTTAATTTTGTGCATTGAGGGTAGTGCCAATCTCGATTTTTTTGTGGGGGGGGGGATAGCTCTCGCATCTTTTGTCTAGGCATACTTTGTAGCATAAAGGTTTCATTGTACTTGCCTTAGTAATAATCGGAAAAGGAAAATTTGTTATATAAATTGTGCCTATGATAGTTAGCCGATTACTTATTTTGCACCAATAATAAATTGAACGTAAATATGGGAAAAGCATGAAAAATGACTTAGAATTTTATTTTTGCCAAAACTATAAAACACTTATGTTACTTGCTTAATTTGCTAGAATATCTAATGAACATTGCTTGCTTGTTTTTAAAATTCTTTGCAAAGTTCTAATAATGGTTGCAGGTAGCCGCCGAGGCAGAGAACAGAAACAGAAAAATAAAGCACTGCCATAGCAGTAGAAGTAAAAACAAAGAACATTGATGTTTTACCTTAGAGGTGCCCGCAACAGGCTCTAGGAAGAATCATGTGCGAGGACACTTCGCTGCTATCAAAGTCCATGAATATGAAAGTTTTGAAGTGACAGACAAATTAGCATGAGTGAATGAAAGTCTTCACGGGATGACTCTACTCCAAGGGTTCGGGGTTTTGTAGTTTGCCCCTATCTTAATTTCAGACCTAGAAGAGTAGTTGTGATAAGCTGAAGCCCTCATTTCCATGATTAAAATATTGTGCTTAACTGTGCTGCCTCGGCAGCAACCTTATATATCGTAACAGCATCTTTGTTTATTTAGTTATTCTGTATATTCAGCATGTATACAGTCCTGCACACACTGCACTGGCATTAGAAATTAATTTTGAGTTATTTTCTTATTAAATTCCCTTTACTAATTTAATATAGGTGCCACGGCCTTAAGGTATGAAATCAAGTTGAAAACATGTTTTTCTTTCTAGTTATTATAAGGGCAAGTATGTTAGGTTGCATTGCTTGAGGACAAGCAATAGTTCGAGTTTGGGGGTGTGTAAAGTGTCCACAAGTTCTATATTTTATGCACATTCCATCTCATATTATTGTTGTTTTTGAGTTTATCTTAGGCATAATTAGGACCATGCATTGCATTTTACAGTATTTCTTTGCTTTTACCTTGTTTTTATAGTTTATCTTTTATTTGGTGAAGAAAAGGTACTATTTTAGTGTATTTTTGGTTTTAGGCACTAAAGGCTGATAGAGGGAAAGAGCTGTACTGACGCAGTTCCAAACAGAAACAACAGCTATCGAGTGCTGCCGCCGCCGACCTTGCTGCCCAAGGCAGCAAACTATAGAGTTGGAGAACCGGAGTGCGATTTGTAGAGCAAAAAATCCTGAGTCTATCGATGTCGTCCACTCGAATTTTCGACGTCTGTAGCAGCAGGAAGAATCATCGACGCTAAATCTTGAGATTGCTTGCGGGACAAGGCAACGTGATAAAGTCCACATTCAACTCAAAGAAGTTAGAGTTTAAAGTCACATTTAATGTGGAAAGCTACTTTTGAATACTTCTACTTCAAGAAGGACTAGACCTAGCTATTGTCTATAAATGCTTATTGTAATTCTAATTCAAAACATCTTAGGTTTTCTTTAGGCATAGCTTAGGTTTTCTTGCCGCCGACATGTTATAAATTTCTCTTGGGTTTGGGGTTATGTTGTAATTAGTTGTGAGAATGGTTGTTTAGGTTTTCTTTAGGCATAGCTTAGGTTTTCTTGCCGATGTGGCAGCGAAAGTTGCCGACGCCTCAATCCTCCATTACATGCCAAGGCAGCAGATCGTGGCAGCGTAAAACAACTTGGCCTATTCAACGCAGTTTCACACTAAGCAGTAGCATAACCCTGCCCTCTCTATCAATCGAATTACTTCCTTCTATTACTTGTGTTTTATTTTACTTTTCTTCCCAAACAACCATCTTACTTGTGTATTTACTTTACTTGTGCAGGAAAAACAATTCGAACCAAGTTGTCCAATCCCTGTGGGAGACGATATCTTATATACTATAGCTTGATAAGAGTGTGCACTTGCGCTAACAATTAGAGTACACCCAAATGCTCTACACTTTGCACAACAATTTGAATACCAAATAGAATACAAGAAGGCGTGGCGTGTAAGGGATAAGGCAATGGACTTGGTATACAGTGATTACGATAAGTCGTACAACGAGCTACCGACTTTATCACTAGCACTGACACATTTTATCCCGAGCACCATAGTGAGGTATCAAACCAAGGATGCGAAAAACCGAGAAGGCCAAATTATTGAAGGCTGTAAATTTTTTTCATCGACTTTTCTAGGCGTTCAAGCCTGCCATCGAAGGCTTTCCCTATTGCAAACGTATGATCCAAGTCGATGGCACATGGTTGTACGTGAGATACTCTCATATATTGTTGGTTGTTGTTGCGCAAGATGGTGACAACAACGTCTTCCTGATTGCATTCACAATTGTTGAGCAGAAGACGACGGAAGCTTGGAATTTCTTTTTAACGAATTTACGTGAGCATATCGTAAAAGAATATGGGGTATGCATTATATCCGATCGAGGGACGGGTATCAAAGCATCAATTAATCGAGACGGAAGTCGTTGGACACCACCGAACGCATACCCTGCATATTGTATTCGTCATATCAGTAAGAACTGCTACAAGCGGTTCAAAAATAAATATTTGCATATGCATTTATTTATTTGTGTTTGATTTGTGTCGATACTTATAATATTGTGACACAGGATATCTACTAACGCAACCACATTTTAAGAAGAGGGTGACAAATTTAATGAAGTACGACGAGCATGTTTGGAGTTGGGAAAAATAATACTTACTATAATTCATAATAATAAGAATAAATTACAAAAATAAAGTACTTACTTTAAAAAATTCTCTAAATAACATCGAAAATTCAAACATCAAATAAAATTTTAAAAAATAACAAACTCCTGATACAATAAAATATTAATTTACTTAATGTATTTTCTTCTCAAATCTCCACCTATTTAACACAAAATTTTTCAATCTATATTCTCTCTATAACATAAAAAATTCAAACATCAAAATAAAAATTAAAAATTATTGAATAATAAAATAATACAACAAAGTATTTCTCAAATCCCCACCTATTTAACACAAAATATTCAAACAACAACTTCAAAATTAATAAAACAAAGACTTACTATATTCTCTTAAAAGTTTATTTTTATCTCCAACCACCTATTTAACACAAAAAATCACAAATTTTAACTTCAAAACACAAATATTTAATTTTCGTAATTACTATAAAATAAAATATAAAAAATAAATAAATTTCAAAAAATACTACTTACTATAAATATTCAAAATAATAATGATAAATTACAAAAATAAAACACTTACTCTAATAAAATTCTCTAAATCTCCAAATCTTCTTCTTCTTCTTCAAAATATTTTCTATCCCTTTACACTATCTACCTTCAACCCACCCCTATTTAACCTTACAAAAAATAAATCTCAACCATTCATATCACATACCCAATTAAATACCACCCTTCATCCAACCAATACCAAATTACACTCAATTTCTTTCTTATTTTCGTCCCTAAATTTTCTCCCTTTTCAGCAACTTTTCAGGCCTGCATGCAACAAAATTTTCAGAATTACCATGCATACGCATGTAGCAAACTTTTCAGAATTATCATTCATATGCATGTAGAATTCAGACTCACATGAGGAAGACTTTAGGGAACTCCCAAATTCGGACTCACATGAAGAAGAGTTTAGGGAATTTTTTTGATATACTGGTTCATCAGAGTCCGACTTTAAGACAATGTTCCAATCACAATATTTTGGGAATTAAACCGCCAACAACAATAGATTGGGAAAAAATCCAAATCATAATATTTTTGTCATTTTCCCCATAATTGGGGTTATATTTTTAATTATTGTCTGAAATAATTTTTTTCTAAATATTTTTTAAAGGTGAATTCAACGTTTATGAGCATCGATTTATTTTCTATGTTCAATTGAATGGTTTTCAATATTTTATTATTTTTTTCTGATTATATGAAATCAATATTTATTGATGTTGAGTCCAAGCTCAAATTTTCATGGTAAAACTTTTCAGAAATCAAGAACAACAGCATAGAAAAATCTGACTCTCATAGACAACTTTGGTTCAAATCATTAGACAATGTTGTTAGAAAAGTCGATCAAAAATTTTAAATATAGATCGTAAAATAGATATAAAATATAAAAAGGGAAATAGAGAAAAATTGAATTGTTTATTATCTTATTAATGGTAACATGAAGACGAAGAGCCAGAGAGAAGAAGTTATCCCGTCGGCTGGAGTAAAGAAGAAGAACCAGGGGTCGAAGTTTACGACAGAAAGATTTTCAGCGGCAAGGTTGGCCTCAGTATTTGTAAACTACGTCAGCAAGAGAATTCATCGAGCAACTCTTAAAGAGGCATTCTCGGTTTATGGCAAGGTGATCAGTTTCTACATAGCGTATCATAGCAAGAAAAGAATTAACAGCAACCACACCTTTGCGTTCGTCAAGTTTGCGCGTTGGGAGGAAGCGTCTAGGGCGGTTGATCTTGGTAACAACAGGAAAATGGATGGTTTCACATTAAGTATTCTTTGAAAAGAACACACCAAAGCCCCACAATCTTGTTAAGGAGAATATACTTAAAAAGGAATCACATAAGGAGGCTGGCAAGAAAAACTATTCGATAGTTAAGAATGGGTGGTCATATAAAGACGTGTTACTAAACATACCCCAACATAAGGCGGCAGAAGATGCATCACTTCATATTTCTCATTCCTTCGAAGGTGAGCTAAAAGGTGGCCACCCCGCACCCAAGGTGGATATTCCGCTTCATGTTCCTTTTTCTCCTTTAGAAATGGAATGGATGAAACATTGTTTTGTGGTCAAGTCGAGGGTATGTATGACGCCAATTTTGTCCAGCAAGCCATGAGATCAGATGGTTTCAACGTTAAAATCAGTGTTTGGTCGGGATACTTCGTCATTATTCACTGCTTAGAAATTGAACAAGTTCAGATAATTTGGGACCTCAAACCTTCACTATTAGAAACATGATTTGAAGAGCTAGACTAAATTGATAACTTTAGATCATCAAAGAAATTGAAAATCTGGGTCGATATTTTCGGGATCCCTTTGTTCGCTTGGCATGCCTCTGTGCTTGAAGCAATCGTCGGTAAATAGTAGAATGTGCTTAAGATTGATGATGATACTCTGACCAGAAAAAGACTCGACTCCGCTCGAGTTCTAGTGAGAGTGAGTTCACCTGCGGATATCCCATATTACTCGTCCGTGTCTTTGAACATGGATATTTTCCATATCAGAATATCGATATCGAAGTACGAGGACGTCCGACGTTGGATAGACGAAGGGATTCTAGTGAATCAAGAGGATGAAGCTGATAGTTGCCGCTTTAAAGACTACATGCATGCAATTAATGATGTGGGGGAACCGTTATTCTCATTAATTGAAAGGGCTGATAGTGGTAATATCGACGTGCATGAGTTTATAGATGCACTACATAATAACGTGGAGGAAAAAGCTGGCGGTACTTTCTCGGGAAACTCCCTCTAAGCCACGATCAACCACGTAGGTATGATTAATCATCCTCAGCTTCATGATCTTCCTATTGAGTTGGATTCTGGAAGTTTAAATTCTTCTTCGGGCCTAAGCGAGCCCACCGCCCCTACTCTGGATAAAGGGACTGGTCTCTTTCGATTAAGCCCAGATTTTTAAGAAGCAATAAGCGTTCCTCACCGTGGTTGTTTAGAGACAAAATGGACCTACCTCAGTTGAGGGCCCACGTGTCCCCAAGCCTTGCTCGTGCTAATCATACCTAGAATCTCGTCAAAGGAAATTTTACCGTTTCCCCCAAATCTCAATTTGGGAAAGACGATAGGGCTAACAATTATGGGATTCTCGAGGAAGAAGCCAAAGCATGCTTAGAGGTCTATAATTCATCGGGTTTAATATTCAAAGCAAGCGACAAAGAAGTGTGAATTAGACTCGTAGAATTGGATTTTACGTCTGGGGAATGTCCGTAATCGAGGTATGGTCAGAGTTGCTTTCGTGAATTTCTATTCTTTTTTCTCATGTATTCGTGTTGCTCGCTAACTTGGAATGTGCGAGGCTTGGGCAAACCTGAGAAGAAAGTCGATGTTAGAAGTGTCACCCTTACTAGTAAAGCTAGGATTGTCTTCCTCCAAGAAACCAAGTTGGAATTGTTGGATGCAAGAGTGATTAGGAAAATAAGTGACAGTGCTAACAACGCCAGTTGGGTTTACTCTCCTTCTTCTAGAGCTGTCGGGGGTTTATGTTCGATATGGGACCCGGATGTTTTTGTTTTCCAGTCAACTGTCATCTAGAAGAACTTTATAGTGTTAAATGGCACATTACAGTTCCTTTCTAAAAGCCTTCATTGCCTTCTTGTTAATGTATACACACCAAACGACTCGGGTGAGAGGATCTCTGTTTTCTCCCATCTAAGTGCAATTCTAAATTCCATAAAGCTGCCTATCCTCATGGGTGGATATTTCAACATAGTTTGGTATGTCGAGGAAAGAGTTGGGATAAGTCTTAAAAAGCCAGACATGTCTGCTTTCTCGAAATTTATCGATTCCTTATGTCTAATTGATTTATCGTTGGCTGGGGGACCATTCACTTAGTCTAAATTTCAAGATAAACCATCTCTAAGCAGACTAGATTGCTTTCTCATTTCTTTGGAGGTTCTTGGCTCTTGGCCTGATCTTGCAGAAACTGCTTTAGGGAAAATCTATCATACCACAATCCAATTTCGCTATATGTAGACACTCAGGATTGGGGCCCTAAACCGTTTAGATGGTTTGAGCACTAGTTAGAAGAAAAGGATTATGCAGTCATGATGCACAATGTTTGTGTGAAATTGAAAATGGTTGGTATTGGTTCGATGCTACGAGAGTGCAAAAAGGGCTCTAAAAGTTGGCTTCGCAGCAAACAATCTACTAATATGAACTCTATCTCTGGTCTCAAGAGCAAGTATTCAAAATTAGAAAAAGAAGTGGCTAGTGGTAACTCTAATCCTAATGTTACGGCAAAAATGAACTCAATCCGTGTTAAGCTGCGGGAGAAAGTTAGACAAGAGGAACGTGCGTGGTTACAGAAATCGAGGTTACAGTGGTTTGTAGAGGGTGATCGTAACTCGAAATAATTTCATATTGTGGCTTCAACAAGAAAACGAAATAATGCTATAACCAATCTGAAAGTGGGGGAAACGATTTTCTCAGAGCCTGTGAAGATCAAAGAGGCAGTAGAAAGTCACTTCTAGAAGATTTACAACAAGGTTTCTACGATACAAGTAGATAGTCTAGATTGTAGTATGAGATCGTTGAGTTCTAAAGCTGCTGAAGAATTGGAGAAACCATTTTCAGTGGAAGAAATATGGTCAATGCTCGCTTCCATAGATGGCTCGAGAGTCCTGAGCCCCGACGGATTCAACATGAATTTCTTGAAGCGTTTTTAGGAAGTCTTGAAGGAGGAGATTATACAATTTTCTTCGAATTCTACAACGAGTTAATCCGAGACTACTCATTCAACCATTAGTTTATCGTGTTGATACCAAAAGCCAACAATGCAACTTCAATTGAAGACTTTCGCCCTATTAACCTCGTTGGGTGCGTCTACAAACTGCTCGCTAAGGTGCTCGCTACTCACCTCAGCAGAGTTTCCAATGAAGTGATAGGAGAGTCCCAGTTCGCTTTTTGCTCGGGTAAGCAGATCCTAGATTGCTCATTGATCTTTATTGAGATAATAAACTATCTAAAAAGAAGTGAGATGTTTGGAGTAGTTTTCAAAGCGGACTTTCGAAAAGCTTATGACTCTATGGATTGGGATTTTTCTTATTGTTTGTGATGAAAAAATAGGGTTTGGGGATGTTTGGTGTTCATGGTTCAAATCATGCATATCCTCGGCCACTATCTCAGTTTTAGTCAACAGATCCCCCATTAAGGTATTTCCCATCTCCTGCGGCCTAAGTCAAGGTTGCCCGCTATCCCTATTGCTTTTCAACTTGGTAGAGGAGGCTCTTAGTGCATTACTACACGAGGGTGCTTCCAAAGGCTTCTTTCATGGCTTTCAAATTGGACCAAACTCCCTTGATATTTCACATCTCCAACTAGCCGACGACTTGATTTTATTTTGTGGTGACATCAAATCCCAAATCAGGAATGTAGTCCGTCTATTAAGAGGCTTCGAGCTTTTATCAGGGCTGAAGTTAAACCTTAGCAAGTCAAAGTTGTTGGGCATAAATGTGGCCGACTCCTCAATATAGAAGTGGGCAGCCCTATTACACTGCAAGAGTGAGAAATCCCCATATTTTTATCTCGGCCTTCCCTTAGGTCTTAAAAAAAACTCGTTTATGATTTGGAACCTGATCTTGGATAAATTCAAAGTAAACTTCACTGGGTGGAAAGTCAAGTTACTGCCCTTCGACGGCCATATTACCCTTGTGAAATATGTTCTATCGAATATGTGAATGCACTACATGTCTTTATTCCCCATGCCAGCTGCTATCAGTTCATACTTGTCCAAGCTAATTGCTAAGTTCTTGTAGGGTTCTCTCGATAGACGCTCGATTCATTGAGTGAAATGGGAAATGCTTTGTCTGTCGATAGAAGACGGAGGTCTAGGACTTTATAACTTCAAGATAAAGAACTCAGCTCTACGTGCGAAGTGGTTATGGAGGTACGACACTGAGCACAACAGCTTGTGGCGCAAAACCATTACTGCAATATATAAATCAAACTCCATTGCCCTGTTACCCTAAAATTTGTGCTACTCTAATAAGTCTTGGGTCTAGAGAAGTATTTCATCACTGCTTGCAAATACCGATAATGTGTTTTTACAGAATGTTTGCTTCAGAGTTGGCGATGGCAGGAGAATTCAGTTTTAATCTGTTGTCTGGATTGGGAATGCCACATTGAAGGCCGCGTTTCCAAGGATATTTGCCCTTGCCATTAAAAAGTAAAGAGTATTAGCCGAGTTTGGTTCTTCTGTAAATGGTGGTTAGAAATGGAAAGTTGCCCTATGAAGAGGATTATTCGATTGGGAACGCGAAACCTGGGAAGAGTTCATGACCCTTATAAACAGGTGTCGTCTCGTGTCCGATATCCCAAACAGTATACGTTGGCCTGCGTCTCCAAACAATGTTTATAGTGTCAAATCCTTTTACTTGGATTCGTTCCTTAATAGCGGAGTTAAAGATGACATTTGGAAAATTGTGTGGTGCAAGTTAGCCTCTCCTAAAGTCGAAGCTTTCGTATGGAAAGTAATTCATGGTAGAATTTTTACGATAATTAAACTGTCCAAAAAGGGTTGCATCCCTCAGCAATATACCTCTTGCCCATTTTATTTGATGGAGCCAGAATCAATCATTCATCTCTTCTGCCATTGCAGTGTCACCTGGTTGCTATGGCAAAAATGGTGGGGCTTATAGAAGGTGTTTTTTGTCATCCCTGCTAACCTCCATGATTTCCTCACTCAATGGCAATCTATTCCCAAATTAAGGATCCAAGGTCAGGTATGGACTCTTAGTTTCTTCTGTTTTGTATGGTCAATCTGGTTATTTAGAAATGATGTTGTCTTTAAGGGGAGTAAAGTAAATCTAAGCTAGTTATTTGACTTGTGCATTCTGAGACTAAGAATGTGGTGTAAAGCGAAATGGCCTGAGGAAGGTATTTCGATTATTGATATGGTTAAATGCCCAAACAAGTTTAATACAATTCGAGCTTGCAAGGTAAAGATGAAACCATGTTGTTGGTCTCCACCCGAGAGAGGAACTTTAAAATTTAACACCAATGAGGTGGTGCAAGGTGGCTTTGGTGATGGTGGCATTGGTGGATGCTTAACCGATGAAAAGTCAAGGTTGCTGCTTTATTTCTCAAAATCAATTGGTAGTTTGGACGCTTCAACAATAGAGATTCTTGCGATCAAAGAAGCACTGCTCCTTTTCAGTTCGTCCAAGTGGAGCTGCAGCCATAGGGTGCTGGTCGAATGTGACAATAGTATGGTCGTGGGATGGCTGAAGAATCCTTATTTAGCCCCGCTGTTTTTAATTCACTTATATCTGCGTGCTTAAGCATGTGCAAAGAATTTGTCTGCAACTTCCAGTACGCCCCAAAGAATGTAATAATATGGCCGATTCTCTAGCAAAAAAATGGGGATTGATCTTGAGGTTGATCTTGTTGTTTACGTACAGAACTAAGTATGTGCTCGAATGTTTGTTTTAGGTCTCGCTAGAGGTAGTGTGCCTTGTGCTCGGCCGTGGGGTTGGTCTCTATAGTGTTTCTCAGTAAACAATGTTTCGTGGAACTCTTTTTTCTCCATTTAGGTGTAGGGAAGTTTTTTAACGAGGCCCGAAATATTGTATTTACATTGTTATGGGCGCGAATCCAACAAAACCATAATATTTCAGAAAAAATAATTTCTTAACATATCAAATCATCAAATGCAACGTAAATTGACGTCACGGTGATTAATTTTTTATAATATATGAGTTATTTTATTTTACACAACTTTCATATCTTAATTCTAAATCTTAAAATTTAAAAATTTAAACTTAACCCTAAACACTTAAACTAAAAACCCTAAATGACTCATAAACACCAAAAATTTATACCACCTTTGCATCGAAATATTTTTTTATAATATATTATTAATTTGTATTGAATTTGAGTAGGTTTGAGTGTTATTTTCCATTCCAGGTGGGCATGAAACATGCATACATTTAGTTACATTTTTTAAACCTACTTAATTAGTAATAACACGTCATTTGACAATAATTGAATTAAAAATCCAATAACTTATTCGATAACTTTTCCTTTTTTGTAATAATTTATCGAATAACTTTTATAAATGCATAGATAATGGATAGGTAAGTGAAGGTCTTTATCAAACCCAAGTCCAACACACCCACTCTTTCTCTCTCTCACTCATTGCAAAAGGTAAGCTAATTTATTCAATAACTTAATGACAATTATAGGGCCACATGGAGATCAAGGTTCAAAGCTAGTCAATTTTGTATTTTCCCCAAATTTATTTCATTTAAATATTATCTTATTAATGAACCATTGGAGCGGTTCTAATGGGAAAATGAAATGTTGTCAAATTTCAGCCGCTAATTTTTGTACTGATATCTGATTCTGTGTCGGTAAGAGCAGGTAAAAAATGACCATTTCGTGTTTGGTATATCGGTACGAAAATTAACTACTAAAATTTGAGAATTTATTTAGTATTAGTACGGCTCTTCGAGTACTGTTACGGATGAAAGTTAAGTTAGTTATAACTTAATCCAACTCTAAAATTTTTATATTTCAGTCTTAAACGAAGCATGCATTAATTGAATGGGTTGTAAGAGCTAAAATTCGGCAGGTAAGCATGAATTAATATAAATTTCAAGAATTTATTCTTAATTTTTAAAGAGGACCCTAAATTTCAAAAATTTATGTTTTGGTCCCTATTTAGGAATTAAGATCATTAAGATAATAATCAAATCGATTATGTTTCAGTAAGGCTAAATTAGTAAAAGTATAAAATAAAAGATAAGTTTTGATAAGCTCATTAATTTTGAAAACTTTACAAAAAGGTCCCTAACGATAAACTCAAAATTTAGAACTTTATATGCTCTAATGATTACATGGTTTGTTTGACTTTGACAATAAGTTGCATGAATTATGAAATTGTTTGACTTATTTGATTTGTTTGTTTTTTTTGTGTAATATTTTTTTTGTGACATTTTCAATCCGATTTTCTTTCCGACCGGGTAGGAATGTTACATAGAGAGGGGACATTATAATAATTATTTCATTTTTATCGGACTAAATAGGAAGATAATTGAAAATATATATATAAAAAGATGGACATTGTAATAATTATCCATAAATATTTAGAATAAAATTAAATTATTATTTTGGGTCGGATATATTTCACACTAAACAAAAAACTCGACCTCATCCTAAAGAAACCTCGACCCAACTTAAAATCATTTTTATTTTAAAAAACCCGACCTTATAAAACTAGTCGAGTCAAAACCTGTAAGTTATGGATCAAATAATCATCCCTAAATACTCAGACTAATATCACATAAGAAAAGAAACCTACCAATTCTGTGGACCGTACAAATACTTCTGCCGGTATAATAGATTCTCGTACACCCGAGCATGTATTTGGGACGTATGGACAAAGTTAATAATCAAGATAAAAAAAAAAAAAAAAAGAAGAGGCCGACAATATATAATTAACCATAAAAACGAGAAGGATAAAATATAAATGAACCTGTATTTTTTCGGGCTTTATTTATTCAATATCCTTGCTTGGGCCAGTTTCGGAGTCGCTCCATAATTTTGAGCTGGACTTGGAAGGGATATCGGTATGGGTATGAAAAGGCCTGATTTTTCAAAACTATGGCATGAATATATATCTACTTTTCGATCAAAGCCTTAATTTTTCTCCTTTTTTTTTCGAATTGTTCATTTTTCTTATTTTAATCATTAGTTTTTCAAAATCATCTCTCAAAGTATCATAGTTCAACCTGTAATTTTCACTACCATGAAAAAATTGTTTGATCAGAAATGAATTATTCCCTTATTTCACCGAGTTTTTAAATTATAGTGTCGAACTTAACCAACGTAATATTAACAGAAACCACGTACGACTGTGACATCTTTTTGTCTAAACCTATTTCTCGAAGTTGTTGATCAATCCAAAAGTTGCATCCATGTTTATGAAAGTATTCCGGAGTATCGTATCATGGAAAGGACTGCAAATTCAAAATTTGATATCAAGTTGTAGAATTAT
This sequence comes from Hibiscus trionum, assembly GCA_030270665.1. Lineage (NCBI taxonomy): Eukaryota > Viridiplantae > Streptophyta > Magnoliopsida > Malvales > Malvaceae > Hibiscus > Hibiscus trionum. The sequence goes on along the minus strand of BSYR01000010.1, from coordinate 74,182,694 downwards.
TAATTTTCGAGACTAATATAAATAAAAAAATTAAAATTAATGGTACGTGAAGTTATCAATCTAAAGACTTGATGCAATGATAGGAGGCAACAGTAGGGGTGTAAATGAACCGAACTTGAACGAAAAAGTTATGTTCGTGTTCGTTTGATTATTTTTGAAGGTGTTTATGTTCGGTTCGTGTTCGTTTAAATTTTTAATATTGTGTTCGTGTTCGTTTATTTATTTTTGAAGGTGTTCGTGTTCGTGTTCGTTTGTTTAGTGTTCACGAACATGTTCGTTTAAGTGTTCGCGAACGTGTTCGTTTAAGTGTTCACGAACGAGTTGATTTATTCGCTCGCGAACATGTTCGTTTATATGTTTTGAAACGTTAACTAAATTAACAATAAATAAATAAATAAAACAAAAAACAACAAAATAAAACTTACCTGTAAACGATCTTATGAAGGAGCATTTTCATCAACAAGCATTTTCATCCTATAAATGAGCTTATAAACGAGCCTATAAACGAGCTTGTTCATGAACATAAACGAACCGAACACACCTATGTTTGTGTTCGTTCGTTTATTAAACGAACATAAATTTTTTGTCAATGCTCGTTTATTTAGCTTAATAATCGAACATAAACGAACGTCATACGAACGGTTTGTCAAACGCTCTGTTCATTTACACCCCTAGGCAACAGGGACTAGTTCCTTAAAAATTTTGGAAAATTAGAATTAGTCCTTTTTTAAAATTTAATTTTCTCCTAATTTTTTTTATAAATTCATATTAAGCTTTAAAAATTGTAAATTTTTAATTACACCCTCCTGTTTTTTAAAAAATTCTTGGTAAGCCCTCAAAATTTTAGTTAGATCCATTTTTTTGAAAAAAAAATGCAAATTAAACCTTATTTTAAAAAAAATAGTTTATACATCATTTTTTTTAAAAAATGTTTTAAATTACCGCTATCTCTTTCACCAAATTCCATCACTAACTAAATTTTATTATATTCAAATTTATTATTTAAAGGTTGAATTTAAACAAGTTGTAAGTATGTTTATAGAATAGTAATCTTTAACGCTTTGATGTCAAAATAAATGAACAAAAGAGTTAATTGCACAAATTATGAACCTTAGTATAAATTGACACTTAAACTTATGAATGTTTCAATTTCATCCTCAAATTATGACTCATATTTTAAATTGGTCCCAAACTTTTGAACAATCCAATTGTATACCCAAACCATGATCCTTATTTTAAATTGGTCCATAAACTTTTAAACATTCTAATTTCATCTTCAAATTATCAGTATATGCCAATCATGTTTCATGTTAATAAAACCATTATAAAATTTGTTAATCGTCATGTAAACATTGATGTGTATTATATAATAATATGATGTGACATAAATGATAATTTGTTAATGAAATTAGAATGCTCAAAAATTTAAAGATTAATTTAGAATGGGAGTCATATTTTAGAATGAAATTAGAACATTTAAAAATGTAGAGAACAATTTAGATTGAGAACTATAGTTTATGAGAAGTAATTAGAACATTCAAAAGAGTAGAGACTAATTTATAAGAGTTATAGTTTAGGGATGTCTGGTGCAATTAACTCATAAAAAATTAAACCGAACCTTTCAGCGAATTCGTGTTTTCAAAATGACCCGGTCCGGTAAAACTGGTTCGGAAAGGATTACGTATATAAAAATTAATTCTCTTTTCGTCCCCAATTTCCTCTTCTCCCTTTATCCTTTTTTCTTACAAAAGAATTATTACCGTTTCTTTGCCGGTAAAAAGAAAGGCATCAATTCACCGCGCCGACCCAATTAGGCTCCGGAAGGGACACCTGATTCTGTAAGTTCCCCGAATAACTCACGCATTTGATTGAGTAATTGCAAAGAAACTTTTTTGAGAACCCTAAATCAATCCATTTCTGGGTATTTTGTTTTATTTTTAAATGTATTTAATTGTTTAACGATTGAACTCTTAATGCGGGGTTAGGTTTTGTTTTCTATTTTGAAGGATTTGCGATTGTAAATGCTGTGTAGGGTTCTTGAAGCACCAAGGAATCGTTGCTTTTAAACATTTGTTTTCGTTTCGGATGAGAAGTTAGGGTTTACAATTTCGGTACATTGTTTGTTTGTATAGGAAATTGCAGGGATTCGAGGTTTGGCTTTTAGGTTGATTGTATAAACGGGGAAGATAGGTGGGGGTTAGAGGATAATGTGTATACTGTGTGTGATTCAGAAGTGGTCTCGCCGGCTTGCTACCATGCTGCCTTGGTTAGTTATACCTCTCATAGGTTTATGGATTCTTTCTCAGCTTTTGCCGCCTGATTTTCGGTTTGAGATCACCTCCCCAAGGTTAGCTTGTGTATTTGTGCTTCTGGTTACTCTTTTTTGGTATGAGATTTTGATGCCTCAGCTATCTGCTTGGCGGGTTAGAAGGAATCAACGTCTCCGGGAGCGCAAGAGGTTTGAGGCTATAGAATTGCAGAAGCTTCGGAAGACTGCAACACGAAGGTGTCGAAACTGCCTGACTCCATATCGGGATCAGAATCCTGGTGGCGGTCGGTTTATGTGCTCCTATTGTGGCCATATTTCGAAGAGACCTGTTTTAGACTTGCCTGTACCACCTGGTATGAGGATCTCAAATTCTGGGATTATTAAGGATCTCGTTGGAAAAGGCGGGAAAATATTGAATGGAAAGGGGTGGACTGAAAATGTGTGGATGTCAGGAGAGGATTGGTTGGAGAATGGCAACTGGGTTGCTGGGTCTGTTTCGGGGAAGCCTAGCTATTGGCAGAGGAATGTCACTGGAGTTTTTGGTGGAGATGAGGATTGTTTGGCAGAGAAGTCTTATTCAGGCATTGTTTTTTTTGCATGCAAGCTGTTGACATCCTTCTTCTTGTGCATTAGGTGGCTTTTTAGAAAGATTTTTAGGTTTAGTTCATCGAGGGACGATGCTTCATCTGATTCAGACCATCGGGGGATGTTGACTAAGAGGGGTGAAAATGGGACAAGCTTCCAAGAAAGCAGAGGAGAGAAAGCTCGCCGAAAAGCTGAAGAGAAGAGACAGGCTAGGTTAGAAAAGGAGCTTTTGGAGGAAGAAGAGAGAAAGCAAAGAGAGGAGGTTGCAAGATTGGTGGAGGAACAAAGGAAACTGAGGGATGAAAAACTTGAGACTGAAAAAAATTGCAGCAAATTATCTGCACCTGCTAGGGAGAAAGAGATGAAAAAGGAAGCTGAAAAGAAGCGCCAACATAGAAGGAAAGAGAAAGATAAGGCATCTAGTAAGAGCAATTCTGATGTTGAAGAAATGGAGAAGAGAACTAGTATGGAAACTGAACGGAAGCATGACATTGATAAGAAGAGTGAGATTGATAACTGGGAACATCAGAGGTCTGGGCTGGATAATGTCAAGGCTAGTACTGTAGAAACAGGACATGGACTGAAATATACTTCTTCAAATAACTTTAGCCGAGTAAATTCTGGAAATAGATACTTTGATCGTGTTAGGGGTACAATTTTTTCATCGTCTAAGGCTTTTAGTGGAAGTAGTTTCTTTGGGAAGAGTGCCAATACGCCTACTACTATTACAAAGGAAAACAAAACTACCAATTCTGTTGACCATACAAATACTTCTGCCCATAGGAGAGATTATTATACATCTGAGCTTGTAGCTGGGAAGTTGAGTATCAATGGAGATGATAAGAATGCTAAAAGCAGCCGCCCTGTAAGTTCTTGATTCTGCCTTTTGTGTTCATTGGTTTTGTAAATTAGTGGAATCCATACCGTTTTTATGATATGAAATTTAAGTCATTATCTTTTGTATCCCAAATGCACAATTACTTGCAACCAATATAAATTACTATTGGTATTATGAGTGGGCTGGTCAATTACTTGCAACTGGTATAGATGACTATTGCTATTAAGAGCAGACAACCAGTCAGCTTCAATGCCTTAAATCCCCCCCCCTTTTTTTTTTCTTTCTTTTCCAGATGAGCATCTTCCAATTCTGTAGGATTGAGTTTTCTTTTGCGGTTTTGCACTTCAGTGCATTATAACAATTTATCTTGAAGATGACAGTGTTACGTTGGTCTGTTCACTGCAGGTGCTTTCAGAACCCCAACCAAGGGCAGCGCCAAAAAAATCTTGGCACCAGTTATTCACTAATTCACCCTCCGTTGCTCCAGTCTCAAGTGAAAATGTTATTAGCAGACCAAATTTAAAGGTTCAGGCAGAAGGTAGCCCACCATTTCCTGGTTATTCGTCAACAATGCAAACATTTGATAGTCCTATCAATTTTGTACTGCCATCGCCATTTATTTCTACATACCAAAATGGAGTCCCCTGCAGTAGTTTAGGTTTCTCACCTGCTGTTGGACCTGTATTTTCTCGTGCTTCTGAAGGGCTTCACGAGTTTATCCCAGAAGAACCCGAGCTTTTTGAAGACCCCTGTTATGTCCCTGATCCTGTATCCTTGCTTGGGCCTGTTTCAGAGTTGCTTGATAATTTTCAGCTGGACTTGGGTGCTGGCTATGGAAGGGATATCGGCATGGGTATGGAAAGGCCTCGAGCTTTGAATAACACATCCGTTTCTTCTGAAGTTAGCAAACCCTCACCTATTGAGTGCCCCTTGTCAAGATTACGATATGCCGATGAAGGGCTTAACACTTCTAATAGGTTGCTGACTTCTCCAAAGGCCCTAGATCTTCACTCTTCCTCTGTGAATGTTACAAATGCAAATGATAAGGGGACATGGCATATGTGGAATAGTTCTCCCCTTGAGGATGGTCTGGGTTTGGTGGGTGGTCCTGCAAGCTGGCTTTTACCCTTGGAGCATAATGTATCAAATAAGGAAAACTTTGCCCACCCTTCTGCTCAGAAAACTATGGCATCATTGTTCGCGAACAAGGATCCTTCACTTGCTGTCACACAATCTCCTCAGCAGGTTTTTCTTGGTAACGGCCAGCATGGTGGGGCATTAAATCCTGGAAATGGTCCATGTGGTCATGATCCATGGCTTCAGAATGCTTTCTTTCCACCATTGTCTGGCAGTGATAACCATTCTCCTATCAAGCCTCGGGAGGATATGAGTGAAAGGAGTTATGGAAGTCCCAGTGGAGTTGCTTGTACACATCCATTTGAGCCGTCTCCTGTGAATTGTTGGCCCAAGTGAGTGCATCTAACTTATATCCTACCACTAATTGCTTAGGTTTCACAAAGTTGTAGGCGGAAAAGCAAAATCCGTGAATGTTGTCTATTTTATTTGTTGACTAATTGAATTATTTACTTGAAGTAGATATATTTAGTCTTGGCTTTTTAAGTTAGTCCTAATTGACTGGAAGAATTTTACCGCTGGAAGTTATTAGTCGCCTAGGAGTTGGGTTTTTGTATCTTTTGGCTCCACCTTTACTCTTGGGTTTGATGTATGCTATGTGTGGTGGAAATGTTGTACTATGGAAATTACTAGGCATCAAAGAATGTATGACCATATGCCATACGGTCCTGCATCTCTGGTTTGAGTTGTTAATACTTAACAGCAAACATTTGAGAAATGCAGCAACAGTTTTTCGGACTCTTCACTGTTCTTGAAGTACCCATATCCAACATTTGTATTCGACATATAGATATGGGGATCTGACCTCCAAAGATTGTCCAACTAGATGTGAAAATTTTGAAGATTCCCGTGTCTATTACATAACCATATTCTACCCATAGAACTGAGTTCGAGTAACATAGACATGCAAATTTGAGGTAGAATGTAACAGGCAGAACTGTTTATTCTTAAAGATTTGAAGCTGATATCTCAAGCAATTTCCAAATGCATGCATGTGCACGTAGGGGTTTATGATATTTGTAAAATCTGTTTTGGTTTATTACATAACCATATTCGGCCATGTGTTGGTATATGATATTTATTTTGTGAAATCTGTAAATCGGCTGTCAGTCTGATTCATTGTTGTTTGGTTTGGCATGGCAGGAAGGAATGGGATATGAAGCAAGAAGGTTCAGGAGGAGAAGCTGTTGGAAAATCTTCAATTGCCAGGGCAACCCATGTTGGGGGTTTATTTCCCACCCCAGATGTACAGTCACTTTGGTGATTATCAATGAAAGAATAGGTTCAAAAAATATATATTTAATAGAGAAATACAAGATTTCCCAATTGGATTTTGTGTTGTCTCTTCTTTCATGGTGAGGTGAGAGTATTAACATTAGCTTCCATAGGGGACACACGTGGGATTCATTCACTTTTAGGATCTGTATCATTTAAAATGAAAAGATTCTTTGACCCAAATTTGAATGAATTTTCATTTGACAAAACCCCATATCCAAAATGACTTCATATTAGAATCAAAAAGCTAATTATGAAATGGCTCCAAGGACAGGACACATGCAAACATTTATTGTACCAGCAAGGTTTCAAGACAGATCTACATTAAAGTGTTTTAACATAGAAATGGTGATGAATTATGAACATAGTTGAAACACTTCACTAATATCTTTCTGATACTCAAACCAGATGGAACAATGGAGTAATTTCAAAGATTTCAGCATCAATGCTCAATGCACCTGTCATGCCTTCTTTGCAACCCTCAATCATTCTTCCTTGCGTAGCGTTCATCTTTAGACTCTTTGCCGTGTTTTCCAGCTTCAAAATGATGGTTAGGGCGGCGGCGTTGATTCGACTTAAAGCCTGCAGGCAAGGAGATGATATCAAAGGCATTCATGTTACAAGGTTTTGGCAACTCTTGCTTCTCCAAGATATCAGCTTCAACAACAATCCCTTTTGAAACCAGAGGTTTTCCTTATTTTAGCAATGTAGTTGCATTCGGATCCAAAATCTTCGATGGCAACAACAACAACTCATTTGTAACCTATTTTGTAAAGGATTCTTTGGTATGCTTAGTGTTATAAAGTTAAAAGGAGACCTCTTACCAACCTTCATATCCGAGCCACTAAGTCAAGCCACCAATAAGTTTCTGGGCTTAAGATCGCGATGACAGACGCCTCTGTGACGGAAACTGATGGCACCGATCAGCCGTTGAAAATACCTTGTTGCAGCATCCTCTTTCAGCCACTCTTTGACAGCCTTCTTGTACAGTACACCACCTTTAGCATATCCCATAACTAAGTAAATCTTTGCCTTTCTAGCCATTACTTCATAAAGCTCCACCACATTCGGATGTTGTACTCATGATCGAAATTCCATGCTTAGTCCGATCCGTCATCTCAACCTTCTGTATCTCGTTCTTTTCGATTACCTTGACGACGGCACTCGTAACAGTTTCGGTATTCCTTGCATGATGCACCTTGGCAAAGGTTCCCTGGCCTAACAATCTCCCCAGTTCGTACCTTTGTATCAACACAGTCCCCTTCCTCTCCATTCCGAGTAAACTTTCTCGTCAAACACAACAGAATCAAAATCTATTGCTATATAACAATATTCAGGATACAAATGTGACATAATTAATTGAACAAAATAAATTTTTTATTATCTACACTTACAACTTTTTTAAGGGTCAATTTGATAAAAATTGTAAACATAAAGAACTAAAAAACTTATTTTACCTTTGTATACCTATCAGGTCAGCCACTAAACGATAAAATAAAACAACAGAAAATATATGATCCACGACGGATAGATTTTGTTTTCACAAGCGTCCTAATTTTAAGAGTTAGGGATCTAGTTTAGGGGTTTAGAATTTATAGCTTGTTGTTAGAATTAGGGTTTAGTGTTAGGGTTTATGGTTTAGATGTTAGGGTTTAAGTTTTAGGCTAATATGGTAGAGATTTAAGTTTTTATCTATAACCCTTAAATTCTAACCCTAAACTCTAAATTCAAACCTTATTCCCTAAATTTTAAGCACATAAATGTAAACCCCTAAACTATGAGCTCTAAACTGAATCCTTAACCTCTAAAATTAGGGCACTTGTGAGAATAAAATGCTTTCATCACGCCAGTGAATGGTGTAATTACTCAATAAAACAAATCAGAAAAACAAAATTTTTAAATAAAAATTGAACAAGGACTCGATTTCACAAAAATGTATTATGATTAAATTTCAAAACAGTACATTTACATTTGACATATTTAAACAAAAATAAAAATAAAAGGCACATGACCTGTTCAAGGGTCGGGCTACTCGTTCAAGCTCGAAGGCTCGTCTGAAATTTGAGAGGGTTTCGGTAAAAATATTAGATCCGAAAAATAGACTTAAACAAAATAGATTCGTTTAAAATATGGGTCGAGCATAGATTGATTAGATTCTAACCCTGATCTATTTTTATGTTCATATAATATATACATAGTTTATTTTTATATTATATAATTTATATCACATAAAAATTAAATTTTATAATATACTAGTGTAAATATTAAGAAATATGTTAAATTGTGTATGTCTAGAAAAGTTCAAAAATATATTTAATATAAATATATTAAATTATTAAATAAAAATAAATATATATTTTAAATTGTATAGTTGAAAAAAATGAATTTGAGTCGATCATTTATAAATGGGTAAAGGGATTATTTTGCTCTCGGGTTCGACCTAAATTAGTAATGTAGTCTCTCGCGCGAAAACGCGTTCAATTAGGTCATTCGGTTCGTACATTGTAGCAAATTAGCCCCATTGACCAACGTTGACCGTTAGAATGCTGACGTGGTAGTTAACGATGCTGATGTGACAGTCAAGTATGTTGACGTGGTGGTCCACGATGCTAACGTGATAGTGCATATGTGATGATGACGTGGTAGAAGAGATGAATTGATTTTTTAAATCAAATTCGAGGATAATTGAATTTTTTGCCGAATTCAGAGGCATAATTTATTTTAATTGAAAGTTCAAACTTACTTAATCTTTAAGCTAAAAAAATAATAAATTACTAAAAATTTAGAAATATTTAAATAATATTTGAATACTCATGAAATTTTAAAAAATAAAAATACTATAATGAATTTAAAAAATTAAGTAAATAACATAAAATTAAAAATATGAAAATTTATAAATATAAAAATTTAAAATTTTAAACTATTTATAAACAATTGAAAAAGTCTTCAACTGTTTCGGGTTATGTTAAGCCTACTAATATTCCTTGAGCATATTTTCAATTGTATCATCCTTGTATTAAAATAGAAAAAACAAAAATTTTCATTCGTTTTTTTACATCAAATATTAATGAGCGTCAATTTGATGAAGAAAAATTAAAGAAAATTTGATTTTTATTATTACTTTAATACAAGATTAATTTTAATAAAAATTTGTTTAACGAATGATAATACGCAAACTGACGAAGTCAAAGACTTTTTCGATTAAAGTGTTCGATTTTTAATACTTTATAAATATTTTTTTTAATTTTTATATTTTAGCATTTTTAATCTCTAATATATTTTAATTTTTATATTAATTTTTGTTTTCAATATTTTTTTAATATTTTATTTATTTTATTAAGTTTATAGATTTTTTTAAATTGAATAATATTTTGATTTTTTTGAGAGTTCTCACTTTACTTATTTTAAAATTATCAGGAACTCAAAGGATATTTGCATCAACTTGTTAATCGATTTTTCATATATTCCACTCGTAAAAGTTCATCTTGAGAAACTAAATTATTTATCTAATTTTATTCAAAAAAATAAATAAAACTTAAAATTTAAACAAAATATTTATCTATTTTTAAAATTTTAATAATTTCTTAAATTCTTATTTTTTAGCTTAAATATTAAATATGTTATCAAAATTTCAATTAAAATGAATTATGCCCCTGATCTCGACCAAAAAATTCAATTATGTCCTCGAATTTGGTTTAAAAGATCAATTCACTCCCTCTGCCACATCATCATCACACGTGCACTGCCATGTCAACATAGTTGACTGTCACGTCAGCACTGTTAAGTGCCACATCAACACTGTAACGTTCAACGTTGGTCAATGAGCTAATTTACTGTAATGTGCGAACTAAAAGACCTAATTAAACGTATTTTTACGCGAAAGACAATATTACTAATTTGGATCGAACTCGAGAGTAAAATAATTCCTTCTATCTTTATAAATATAAACGAGTTTAACAAAATTTAGGATCCTTATTTCAGTTATTTGGAGAAAAATTTGGACTTGAACAAGCATAACAAGAGTTAATTTTACGTATATACCCAACCAAATCCATTAACACTTCTATACATGATGACTTCATTTATTCACTCGAAAAAGGTTATATTTTTTTTAATTTGATTTTGATTTTATTACTCTCTGATTGCTTTTTCCTTTCTCCTTTCTTTTATGTAAGATTAGAATTAAAATTTATCTAAAAATTTGACTTTTAACTTTTTTTAGTACAATTTGATCTTAATTTTAATTTGAATTACAATTTAGTCACTAATTTTTTGTCGGATATAATTTGACCATTAACTTCGGTTTTAATCTACAATTTGACATCTAGTTTTTTTATTAAGTAAATATGTATTACATATTTAAGGTAAATAGAATAATATGAGTATTTTTGACCACTTTGTCAATTAGTAGACCTCGACATCTAATTTTTTTAATATAAATTTATACGAATTATTTTTTAATAGAAATTTATACTATTTAATTAGATATTTAAAATTGTACATTAAACTAAAATAAAAATGTAAATCATAACCTTTTAGATGCTCTTTTTAATTGTTTACAAAATGCCGGTCCGGTAAAACTGGTTCAGAATGGATTGCTTATATAAAAATTAATTTTCCTTTCGTCCCCATTTCCCTCGTCTCTCTTATCTTACAAATTTTTCATCCAAGAAAAAAAATCTTACTATTTCTTTGTCGGTGAGAAAGAAAGGAATCCAGTTCACCGCGCCGACCCGATTAGGCTCCGGAAGGTACTCACGATTCTGTAAGTTCCCCTAACACGTCACGCATCCGATTGAGTATTTGCAAAGAAAGCTTTTTTTTTGTTGGGGGAACCCTAAATCAACCCATTTCTCGGGATTTTGTTGTATTTTTAACGTATTTAATTGTTTGGCGATTGAACTATTAATGCAGGGTTAGTTTTTGTTTTGTTTCCTATTTTTTAAGGATTTGCGATTGTAAATGCTGTGTAGGGTTCTTGAAGCACCAAGGAATTGCTGTGTTTAAATATTTATTTCCGTTTCGGATGAGGAGTTAGGGTTAGGGTTTACATTTTCGGAACATGGTTTTTTGAAGAGGAAATTGCTGGGATTGGAGGTTTGGCTTTTAGGTTTAGTTTTGGGTTCATTGTAAAACGGGAAAGATAGGTGGGGGTTAGAGGATAATGTGTATACTGTGTGACATTCAGAAGTGGTCTCGTCGGGTTGCTACCATGCTGCCTTGGTTAGTTATACCTCTCATAGGTTTATGGGCTCTTTCTCAGCTGTTGCCACCTGATTTTCGCTTTGAGATTACGTCCCCGAGGCTGGCTTGTGTATTTGTGCTTCTGGTTACTCTGTTTTGGTATGAGATTTTGATGCCCCAGCTATCTGCTTGGCGGGTTAGAAGGAATCAACGTCTCCGGGAGCGCAAGAGGTTTGAGGCTATAGAATTGCAGAAGCTTCGTAAGACTGCAATACGAAGATGTCGGAACTGCCTGACTCCATATAGGGATCAGAATCCTGGTGGAGGTCGTTTCATGTGCTCCTATTGTGGTCATATTTCGAAGAGACCTGTTTTAGACTTGCCTGTACCACCTGGCATGAGGATCTCAAATTCTGGGATTATTAAGGATCTCATGGGAAAAGGCGGGAAAATCATGAATGGAAAGGGGTGGTCTGAAAATGTGTGGACGTCTGGACATGATTGGTTCGAGAATGGCAACTGGGTTGCTGGGTCTGTTTCAGGGAAGCCTAACTATTGGCAGAGGAATGGCACTGGAGTTTTTGGTGGAGATGAGGATTGTTTGGCAGAGAAGTCTTATTCAGGCATTGTTTTTTTTGCATGCAAGCTGTTGACATCCTTCTTCATGAGCATTAGATTGATTTTTAGAAAGATTTTTAGATTTAGTTCATCGAGGGATGATTCTTCATCTGATTCTGACCATCAGGGGATGTTGAATAGGAGGGGTGAAAATGGGACAAGCTTCCAAGAGAGCAGAGGAGAGAAAGCTCGCCGAAAAGCTGAAGAAAAGAGACAGGCTAGGTTAGAAAAGGAGCTTTTGGAGGAAGAAGAGAGAAAGCAAAGAGAGGAGGTTGCAAGATTGGTGGAGGAACAAAGGAAACTGAGGGATGAAAAACTGGAGACGGAAATAAATTGCAGCAAATTATCTTCACCTGCTAGGGAGAAAGAGATGAAAAAGGAAGCTGAAAAGAAACGTCATGATAGAAGGAAAGAGAAAGATAAGGCATCTAGTAAGAGCAATTCTGATGTTGAAGAGCTTGAGAAGAGAACTAGTAAGGAAACTGAACAGAAGTGCAACATTGATAAGAAGAGCGAGATTGATCACCGGGAACATCAAAAGTCTGGACTGGATAATGTCAAGGCTAGTACTCTAGAAACAGGACATGGACTGAAATATACTTCTTCAACTAACTTTAGCCAAGTAAATTCTGGAACTAGATACTTTGACCGTGTGAGGGGTACATTTTTTTCCTCGTCTAAGGCTTTTAGTGGAAGTAGTTTCTTTGGAAAGAGTGCCAATTCACCTGCTACAATTACAAAGGAAAACAAAACTACCAATTCTGTTGACCATGTAAATACTTCTGCCCATAGGAGAGATTATTGTACATCTGAGCATTTAGCTGGGAAGTCGAGTATAAATGGAGATGATAAGAATGCTAAAAGCAGCCATCCTGTAAGCTCTCTTTTTTTTTTTTCTGTTTGTTGCGTTCATCGTCTTTTCTATCCCAAATGCAAAATTACTTGCAACTAGTATAAATTACTATTGCTATTATGAGTGGCCATTCAAAAAAAAAAAATACTATTGCTGTTATGAGTGGGCTGGTCAATTACTTGCAACTAGTATAAGTTACTGTTTCTATTAAAAGTAGGCACCTGCCAGCTTCAGTGCTAAATGAAATTTTTCTTGTTAGTTAAATATTTTACTTGAATTTATGCCGTATTCCCCCCTTTCCAGATGAGAGCATTTTCCAATTCTGTAGGATTGGGTGTTCTTTTGAGGTTTTGCACTGTGGTGCATTATAACAATTTATCTTGAAGATGACAGTGTTACTACGCTGGGCTGTTCACTGCAGGTGCTTTCAGAACGCCAACCAAGGGCAACACCAAAAAAATCTTGGCAACAGTTATTCACTAATTCACCCTCTGTTGCTCCAGTCTCAAGTGAGAATGTTATTAGCAGACCAAATTCAAAGATTCAAGCAGAAGCTAGCCCACCATTTCCTGGTCATTCTTCAACAATGCAAACATTTGATAGTCCTATCAATTTTGTACTGCCATCACCATTTGTTTCTACATACCAAAATGGAGTTCCCAGCAGTAGTTTAAGTTTCTCACCTGCTGTTGGACCCGTATTTTCTCGTGCTTCAGAAGGGCTTCACGAATCTATTTCTGAAGAACCAGAGCTTTTTGAAGACCCCTGTTATGTCCCTGATCCTGTATCCTTGCTTGGGCCTGTTTCAGAGTTGCTTGATAATTTTCAGATGGACTTGGGTGCTGGCTATGGAAGGGATATTGGTATGGGTATGGATAGGCCTCGTGCTTTGAATAACATATCCACTTCTTCTGAAGTTAGCAAGCCCTCACCTATTGAGTGCCCCTTGTCAAGATTACGGTATGCTGATGAAGGGCATAACAGTTCTAATAGGTTGTCTGCTACCCCAAAGGCACTAGATATTCGCTCTTCCCCTGTGAATGTTTCAAGTGCAAATGATAAGGGGACATGGCATATGTGGAATAGTTCTCCCCTTGAGGATGGTCTGGGTTTGGTTGGTGGTCCTGCAAGCAGGCTTTTACCCTTGGAGCATAATGTATCAAATAAGGAAAACTTTGCCCACCCTTCTACTCAGAAAACTATGGCATCATTGTTCGCGAACAAGGACCCTTTACTAGCTGGCACACAATCTCCTCAGCAGGTTTTTCTTGGTAACGACCAGCATGGTGGGGCATTCTATCCTGGAAATGGCCCAAGTGCTCATGATCCATGGCTTCAGAATGCTTTCTTTCCACCACTGTCTGGCAGTGATAACCATTTTCCTATCAAGCCTCAGGAGTATGCGAGTGAAAGGAGTTATGGAAGTCCCATTGGAGCTGCTTGTACACATCCATTTGAGCTGTCTCCTGTGAATTGTTGGCCCAAGTGAGTGCATCTAACTTATATTCCTACCATCAATTGCTAATGTTTCACATTATTGTAGATGGAAAAGCAAAATGCTTGAATGTTATCTATTTTATTTGTTGATTCATTGAGTTATTTACTTGAAGAAGATATCCTTAAGTTAGTCCCAATTGACCGGAAGAATTGAACTGCAGGACATTATTAGTCTCTTAGGAATTAGGTTTTCGTATCTTTTGGCTCCACCTTTACTCTTGGGTTTGCAGCAACAGTTTTCCGGTTGCATTGTTGTATATGTTCTTAAGCTCAGGTTCAAAACATTTGTTTTTTCTTTGTATGTACCTAGTTTACAAAAGACAACTAAGTTGCTTGGACTCTTTATTGTTCTTGAACTACCTCCCACACTTGTATTCGACATATAGATATGGAATATGACCTCCAAAGATTCTCTAACTCATAGACCTGAGTTCAAGTAACATAGATATACTTGCAAATTTGAGGCAAAATGAACAGGCTGAACTGTTTATTATTAAAGATTTCGAGCAATTTCCAAACGCATGCATGCATACACATGTAGGGGCTATGGCCATGTCTTGGTTTATTGATTCTATCGGTTTACGATATTTATTTGTAAAATCTGTAAATTGGCTGTCAGTGTTATTCATGTTGGGCGCATTGTTGTTTGGTTTGGCAGGAAGGAATGGGATATGAAGCAAGAAGGTTCAGGAGGAGAAGCTGTTGGAAAATCTTCAATTGGTAGGGCAACCCATGTTGGGGGTTTATTTCCCACCCCAGATGTACAGTCACTTTGGTGATTATCAATGGAAGAATAGGTTCAAAAAATATATATTTAATAGAGAAATACAAGATTTCCCAATTGGATTTTGTGTTGTCTCTTCTTTCATGGTGAGGTGAGAGTATTAACATTAACTTCCATTGGGGACACACGTGGGATTCATTCGCTTTTAGGATCTGTATCATTTAAAATGAAAAGATTCTTTGACCCAAATTTGAATGAATTTTCAATTGACAACAAAATGCCTTAATGTACTCATGTCCCATGGACACATACTAACATTTGTTGTAGTGATAATAGTAGCAAGGTTTCAAGAAAGACATGCTACATTGAAGTGGTTTAGCATGGGAATGGTGATGAGTTGAAACATGTTATTGATGATACTCTAGTGGTTGCTGGTCTCCTTGCCATGTCACTAATACCTTGATCAAGTGAAATACGCCAAGTGTAGTTTAAAAATCCCCTTCTTCACAAGCTGCGAATGACTATTTATACAACTTAAGAATCATGTTAGCTATTATACATATTAAGATGGTTAGTAATGAGGTATTCATATATATTTAGAATGAGAGTAATGTGAGGCTTTTTTTTTTTCGATTAATAAGGGGAAAGAGCATCTAACGCATGCCTCATTAAAAAACCTCCCTAAGCCTAACGGAGGAAAAAGAGTGCATGCGATTAGCTACAATAAACACAAAAAAACTAGAAACTTAAGAAGCCAACATGAAACTACAGACCCAGCAAACCAAAGATCACAACGTTCCCCTAGCCAATGCCAACAAGTTGTTCCACGCCTTGAACCATATCAACATCTAACAAACATTGCACAGCCACCGGTGGTTCCTCCCAAAGACTCGCGCCTATCGCTTCCTCCCGCATGGCCTTTGCAAGCCAATCCGCAACACAATTGTATTCACGGCTAACATACTCAATCAACACCTCCCATTGTCGTTGCAACATCTCATCTATCGCCACCACCAAGGCATTGGTTGTTCGCTCCTTAGAAACATTGACAATATAGCCAATTGCCTCACGACTATCTGACTCAAGCTTAATCCGTCGATAACCATACCACCATCCATAATTAAGACCATCCAGAATGGCCCAAAGCTCAGCAAACAAAATTGAACAACATCCAATCCTTCTACTAAAACCAAATAACCATGCTCCTGTATCCGAACGGCAAACTCCTCCTATCGAAGCCGCACCTGTTAACAAGTTCACAGCTCCGTCTACGTTAAGTTTCACCCACTGACTAGGCGGGCAAGTCCATCGATTTACTCGTGGCGTCGCGCGAGTATGGTTATCATTAACCAAGGACAACCTAAAATTGGCCGACAACACCTCCTCCATGTAACATCTACTCGCAATCACCATATCCCCGCGTTCCAGGAATTCCGGATAAAAAATTTTCTTATTTCGGCGTTGCCAAAGTTTCCAGCAAAGAATAGAGAAAAGAACGTCCCAATGTGGTCCAAAACTAGCGAAATTCCCATCCTTTCTAAGGTTGGCCGCAAACCAGTCCTGCAGCTGTAGATTAAAGAAGTTGCTGTGCCTGTGCTCGTTTACCATCTGCCTCCAAACCCCTCGCGATACAATGCAGTCACAAAGGACATGAAGAACATCTTCATTCACATTTCTACAAATACAGCAGCGCGCATCCTCGGTCATATGCCGTCGCACGCATTCCATGTTGGTGAGTAAACTTCCCCGTTCAGTGAGCCAAAGAAAAGCTCGGATACGATATGGGATCGGGATGTGCCTAATCGTTTTCCACAAGTTTGGTCCATGGCCCACAACGGTACTTGAGATACGATTATACGCAGACCTCATCGAAAAAATTCACCTCTTGTCATCCCTCCAACCTAGACGATCGGGCCCAAGATGTTGCGACGGAGGGTACACAGCCATAATATGTTGAACAAAATCCTCTGGTAACACCGCGCTAAGGGTCGTAACATCCCACATACCATCACTACGTACAAAAGAAACCACCGGACATGGAGCAAGTTGTCCATGTTGTTGATAAAATGGAGCAAGAGGACCCGGCATATCTAACCAAACACCATACCAGAAATCAACTAGGCATCCGTCGCGAACAATCCATCCCATGCCGTCAATGACATTGTCCCACACACGGCTCATCCCCGACCATAAACGACTGTAGTTACGAGAAACAATTCTCACGGACAAGGCACCTTCCACCTTATACTTCGCTCGCACCACCCTCACCCACAATTTATTCTCTTCAGTTAGAACCTGATAACCCAGCTTCATAAGAAAAGTTTGGTTAACGAGCTCCAAAATTTTCAAACCAAGGCCACCTTCAGTAGTCGGAGCTTGGACATCATCCCAACACACAAGACTGACACTCTTATGTTCCACTGAGCTTCCCCAAATGAATCCTCGAATAAGCTTCTCTATATCTTGGCACACACATTTTGGAAGCCATGTCGCTTGCATCGTATAACTAGGAATAGCCTGCAGCACGGATTTAGCCAAGGTGACACGTCCAGCAAAGGCAAGAGTTCTCGCTGATCTTGAATTCAATTGGTCCCTAACTTTTGCAATCAAGTAGCTATACGTGGCCTTCGTCACTCTATTATGTAACAATGGTATGCCAAGATACTTTCCCAAATCTGCAACTTCAGTAAAACCAAAACCGCTGACGATAGCAGTGCGCACTTCACTTGATGTATTCTTCGAAAAATAAATGTTAGTCTTTGACTTGCTAACTTTATGTCCCAATGATGCACAAAACGACTCAAGAACTCGGCGAATAACCTGCATTTGAGAAACTGTCGCCTCCGTAAACAACACAATGTTGTCGGTGAAAAAAAGGTGAGAAATACCAGGCCCATTCCGACTCAATCTAATTTTAGACCAACTCCCATTCTCAATTTCCACATTTATCGCTTGAGAAAGTCGTTCCATACATAGTACAAAAATATAAGGCGACACTGGATCGCCTTGCCGAATACTACGTGTTAGCTTAAAGCTCTCCGTTAACTCACCAGTCCATACGATTTGTGTTGTAACAGACGTAATGCAACCCATAACCAAATTAATGAAATCATCCGGCAACCCAGCATCACCTAAAGTATCCGCTATAAAACTCCATTCAAGCCGATCATAGGCTTTTTCGAGATCTATCATTAAGGCCATCCAACCCTTGCGCCCACTTTTAATACGCATCGTATGAATAACTTCCTGCGCTAGAATAACATTGTCCATAATGCTCTGACCTGGTACAAAACTCGCATGTGAAGATGAAATTAAATTCGGCAACAACGACTTTAAGCGATTGACGATAACCTTTGTCAAAGTCTTGTAAATAACCGAGCAAAGACTGATAGGTCTAAAATGCGCAAAGGTCTCAGGTGATGCCACTTTAGGGATTAATACTAACATTGTTTTATTAATGCCGTCACAAACCTCCCATGAAGTGAAGCAATCCCGGACAAAAGCAATCACACTATCTTTCACAGCTGCCCAATTATGTTGATAAAACATCGCATGAACCCCATCAATCCCCGGGGATTTCAAAGGCTCCATATCAAAAACCGCACAACACACCTCATCCCCAGTTACATGCGCAACTAGGCGATGCTTGTCAACATCCGATAAGGGTACAAAGCAATCTCGAAGCTGCCAATGAGGCAAGGCTGATCCTGAAGCAGTAAAAAGCTTTTGGAAGAAATTTATTACGCCATTTTTCATCAAAGCTAAGTCATCACACCAGCTCCCATCATCAAGCTTCATCATTGAAATTCTGCGCCGAAATTGCCTAGCCTTGGTAGTGCGATGATAATATCGGGCGTTACGATCACCATCCCGAATCTATTGAGCCCGCAACCGTTGAAACCAAAGGCTTTCTTCCTGAGCGAGAACATTGTTTAATTCATGTTTTAATTCCTTTTCGAGCTCAACCAGCCTATCGTTAGAAGACAACTCCGTTTTCTTTTCAATGCCTTGTATTCTTGCCAATAAGCGTGCTTTCTTCGGACCAATGTTACCAAAAACCTCTCGATTCCACTCGCTAGCCGCCTTAGTAAAATTTTCCAAATTAGCCACAATATCACCATCCGATTGCCAAGTATTCTTCAATATATCCACAAATCTCGGGTCCTCATGCCAGGCTGCAAGAAACTTAAACGAAGGTGGAGGCCGCTGATTACTAGGCGGTGATCCCACAAGTAAAATTGGCCGATGATCAGAACCAATCCGTGCCAAGTGGTACACACACGACCAAGGCCAAGTATCACATCATGCATCATTACCCACACACCGGTCCAGACGCTGATGTAATGTCCCACGCTTCCAGGTATAACGGGGCCCCTGAAACTCCAAATTGTGCAAAACTGCTGTGGTAAGAAAATTCCCAAACTTTCTACATATACCATCGCGTCTATTTGAGCCTCTCATACGATCCCTCGGGCAAGGAATGACGTTAAAGTCGCCCCCTAAAACCCAAGGCATATGCATCGGCGGTTGCAAAGCAAGTAAATGATTCCAAAGATTATTACGGCGACTGATATCCGGACTTCCATAGACCACAGTCAACATACAAGAATTTCCAGTTTGCTTATCCTCACAAATCGAATGGACAAACTGATTCGACACAGCAACAACGTCCACTTTCACAGTCTCCTTCCACATAATCCAAATACCTCCTAAAAAGCCACAAGCTTCGACACGATACGAATGAGAGAACCCATACCTGCCTATAAAAGCATCAGCTTTCCTCCCACTAATACGTGTTTCCATCAAAGCAACAATATCTGGATCCTGCGATTTAAGAATCATCTTCAAATATCGGTTAAACAAGGAGATACCTTAACCTCGAAAAATTCTTATTATACTCTCAAAATGAATAAGGGTAATCTTCACCAGTGGTCCATTTCTGTAGAACTAATGTTTTGATATAATAATTGAAAAATGTTTTGGACTGATTTAAAAAGTATTTAAAACAATTTCCAAAGTCCAAATAACTTGAAACTATGTTTATGGATGTTTTTAAAAGGTTTTACATGTTTTTCAAAGCCAAACTTCACAAAACTGTCCAGGCGTTTTGAAACACCTTAGGGCGTTTCGATACGGTGCATTCCAGTAGCAAAAATGTTTCGATACAAGTATCGAAACAAGCTTACCCTGGATAAGGATTTTATCCCAGTGTTTCGAAACGGGCTATGCCGTTTCGATACGCCCACGTGGCACTGACCAAAACGGTCATAAATCCCAACGACTATTTCCCAACTAACATTTAAATGCAGGTCGTTTCGATGCGTGACTAGGCGTTTCAAAACGGGTGTTTCGAAACGGACAAAAGCGTTTCGATACGGGTCCACGTCAGACTGCAACAGCTCTTTCTACTTTCAGGGTGTTTCGAAACGGGTTCGAGCGTTTCGAAACGGGAAGTTGCAGAACTGCATTTATGGTGGGAATTAAAGTCCTCAACGGCTCCAATTCAATCCCAACGGCTACAAACTCATCAAGGAGTATAAAATGGACCTCCAAGCATCAAGTAAAGGCTAATGCTCATATTGTAAATCAACAAATTATCAAATATTGTCTTAGTGCCTAAATTGTCAATTCTTGTATAGACAAACACTAGTGAGCCAAAATTGTCAAATTTGCTCAAGTGCTTTAGGTTTTGGGTGAGTGCTTTAATTGTGCAAACAAACACCTATTAGAGGGATTTGTGTTTGCTTTATTATCTCTTTGTAAGAGAGGGTTTGATCATGACTTTGGGTAGAAAGCTTGATCGGTGTAAAGGGTTTCCTCCTAAGCCTAGAAAAGGGGACGAATAAATAGTGGATTGATTGGAAATCCTTAGTGGGGAGCTAAGGTAGTGGATGTAGACCTTGGTTAGAAGGTTGAACCACTATAAATCATTGTGTCAATTATCCTTTTAGCTTCCACAACCCTTCCACCCAAAAAATCCACCTCTCCACCACTTGGTGAGCCTTATCGGTTGAACGAATCGAGCTCCTCACAACTCAACAATTGGTATCAGAGCTTGGCTCAATTGAGGAGGATTCACATCCTATTGAGAAGATCCGGCAAGCTCGATCACTATTTCATCAACCGGCTCAAATGGCACAATCAATCGACAAACCGCCTTTCTTTGACGGAACCCACTATGCCCATTGGAAGACAAAGATGAAGTTCTTCATCAAATCAAGAGACTACAAGCTATGGGATATAGTTGAAGATGGTCCGTTCGTGCCTCAAAGAAGCAAAGCGGAGTGGAGTGTCGATAATTACAAGAAGATGGAGCTTAATTGCAAAGCCTTGCACATCTTGTTTTGTGCTTTTGGCCCAACCATCTATGAGAAGATGTCTTCTTGTGAGAGTGCCAAGGAGGTATGGGACAAGCTTGAAGTCACATACGAGGGGATCGATGAAGTCAAGGAGACCAAGATTGGGCTCCTAACCTTAGAGTATGAGAACTTCAAAATGGATCCGGAAGAGAACATCGAGAAGATGTTTGATAGTTTCTCCACTATCACCAATGGTCTCAAAGGCTATGGAGAAGCCATCCCGGAGGAAAAGCTTGTTCGAAAGCTAAAGCTCATCTACTCACTTCCCGAGTCTTGGGACTCAAAGAGGACCGCCATCATCGAAGCCAAGAATTTGAAGACCTTGAGGCTTGATGAACTCATGGGGTCACTCCTTACTCATCAAATCATGAAGAAGAACAAAGAGGATG
Source organism: Hibiscus trionum (assembly GCA_030270665.1). Taxonomy (NCBI): domain Eukaryota; kingdom Viridiplantae; phylum Streptophyta; class Magnoliopsida; order Malvales; family Malvaceae; genus Hibiscus; species Hibiscus trionum. The sequence continues at coordinate 74,160,969 of BSYR01000010.1, read as the reverse complement.
AGAAGAAGAGGGAAGAAATTAGAGCTATGGGAGAGAAGAAAATCAAAGGGCTAGGCATCAATGCAAGTGCCATGGCTCTCAAGTCCTCCACTTGCCATCATGTCTATTCAAGTGAAGAGGAGGATGAAGAAGAAGAGATAGTTCATCTCTTCAAGAAGTGTGCCCCGTTCATGAAGAAAGCCTTGAGAGAGCTTGAACGAGAATCCAAGAAAAAGGAGAAGGTAAGCACTTCAAGCCATAAGAAGAAGGCATATGTGGCTACTTGGAGTGATGGGGACTCCACCGACGATGAACAAGCCAACCTTTGCCTTATGGCCATCGATGAAGATTCAAGGGTAACTTCTAATTCATCTACTTCATGTTCTTACTCTTTTGATGAATTACAAGATGCCTATGATGATTTGGTTTTAGACTTTAAAAATCACATTTTGAAAAACAATAAAGTGATTTCAAAGTTGAAAATTCAAAATGATTTGATTTCTAAAACCAAACTTGAACTTGAAGCAAAACTCAAAGAGTTTGAATTAAAATGTTTTGATTTACAAAATTTGCTTCAAAAAGTTCAAGAAGAAAAAGATTTGATTTCCAAAGAGCTTGAAAAGAAAAACAATTTTGGAAAATCAAATTTCTATGTGAGACAATGTAGTGCCCCTAGATTTGTAAAAGGAAAATGTTTTAGAAGTGTTTGGGTCCCAAAAGGACTAACCACTTCAATTAAAAAGGATGACATTGAAAAATGGATTCCAAAGGGGACTAAAATGTGTGCTACTAATGTTCATGGATCCAAAGAAATTTGGATACCAAAAATTACTTGATTGTCTTTTGCTAAGTGTGATGGAGATGTTCAACAAGTCAAACATTGAGGGGGAGCTCCATGCACACTAAAGAAGAACACTTGAAGAAGGAAGACTTCACATCCTACCTTGAGTTCAAGTGTGGTAATATCTAGTTTTTTTTTTGTATTTATTTGTTTTAATTTTTATTTAATTCAACTAGATGATCATAAATGTTGGACTAACATTTTATTGATGCTTTGAGTAAGGGGGAGTCACTTTTAAAACCAAATTCTTATTTTTGTCAAATCTTACCTCTATTGTTATTTTGAACTTAATGTTTTAAATTCTTTTTGATATAACAAAAAGGGGGAGAAATGGTTTGAAAAATTGAATTTTCAAATGAATAAGGGGGAGCTTTATTTGATTTCATATCTTCAATCTCTTATTCACATTTTTAAAGTTAAAGGGGGAGAATCCCAGACAATTTTTCAAGAGAGTTTTATTATATCAAAAAGGGGGAGATTGTAGAACTAATGTTTTGATATAATAATTGAAAAATGTTTTGGACTGATTTAAAAAGTATTTAAAACAATTTCCAAAGTCCAAATAACTTGAAACTATGTTTAGGGATGTTTTTAAAAGGTTTTACATGTTTTTAAAGCCAAACTTCACAAAACTGTCCAGGCGTTTCGAAACACCTTAGGGCGTTTCGATACGGTGCATTCCAGTAGCAAAAGTGTTTCGATACAAGTATCGAAACAGGCTTACACTGGATAAAGATTTTATCCCAGCATTTCGAAACGGGCTATGCCGTTTCGATACGCCCACGTGGCACTGACCACAACGGTCATAAACCCCAACAACTATTTCCCAACTAACATTTAAATACAGGTCGTTTCGATACGTGACTAGGCGTTTCGAAACGGGTGTTTCGAAACGGACAAAAGCGTTTCGATACGGGTCCACGCCAGACTGCAACGGCTCTTTCTACTTTCAGGGTGTTTCGAAACGGGTTCGAGCGTTTCGAAACGGGGAGCTGCAGAACTGCATTTATGGTGGGAATTAAAGTCCTCAACGGCTCCAATTCAATCCCAACGGCTACAAACTCATCAAGGAGTATAAAAGGGACCTCCAAGCATCAAGTAAAGGCTAATGCTCATATTGTAAATCAACAAATGATCAAATATTGTCTTAGTGCCTAAATTGTCAATTCTTGTATAGACAAACACTAGTGAGCCAAAATTGTCAAATCTGCTCAAGTGTTTTAGGTTTTGGGTGAGTGTTTTAATTGTGCAAACAAACACCTATTAGAGGGATTTGTGTTTGCTTTTATTATCTCTTTGTAAGAGAGGGTTTGATTAAGGCTTTGTGTAGAAAGCTTGATCGGTGTAAAGGGTTTCCTCCTAAGCCTAGAAAAGGGGGACGAATCAATAATGGATTGATTGGAAATCCTTAGTGGGGAGCTAAGGTATTGGATGTAGACCTTGGTTAGAAGGTTGAACCCCTATAAATCATTGTTTCAATTATCCTTTTAGCTTCCACAACCCTTCCACCCAAAAATACACCTCTCCACCACTTGGTGAGCCTTATCGGTTGAACGAATCGAGCTTCTCACAACTCAACACTTTCATTTAGGGTGTATTCTATTTTGGTCACCAAAATTCAAAAAATATTATTCTGGTCACTTACGTTTAGAATCGTTTCTATTTTTGTCCCTTGGCCGTTAGTCTCCGTTACTTAAAAAAATTAATTTCTAATTTAACCCCCAAACTTTCAAAATTTTATTTTTCACCATCTTCCCCAAAAATTATAAAACTAAAACCTCAGAAAATTAATTAAAAACCCTAACCTCTACCTCCCCTCCCCTATAAATTCACAACCTGAAGATGGATAGGTCCCCTCTTTTAACCCTTCCCTGAAAAAAGTTATCCTCAGCACACGGAATGTCGTTTTCAACAATCGACTCTGAAATCAAGCATAAATTGAAACCTATACCTTCACCATAGGTCAACCATGCCATTCTTTCGGACTGGCCAACGGGTAACATGCACAAAATTTGATGTTAAAGTGACGGAGTATGTTTCAAATGGAGCCTTCTGATCCTGTATCTGATAAGGAATCGGGGTCTGAAGCTTATGCCAAAAGCTTCGAGCATGTTTACAACCTCCGTCGGGTCGTCCAAGTAATATTTGGCTTTGCTAGGTTTCTGGCCAACAGTACAGGCAAAAACTGATGTGTTTGAGGAGAGAACACCGCTGAAAATTGTACTACTGATGATCTCAAACATCTCCTCATCAGATCTCTCATCGCTAATGCAGAGAACAAAGTCAGCCTGCTTTTTCCTCTCGGTCATGGTTGTGAAGATCTTTCCAGCGACCATGCTGTTACTGACTCCCTAAAAAACAATAAGAAGTTGATTCAATATCATGCATTAGTATAAGTAACAAGCCAATGTCATTAGATCACCTACTAATGTATTCATAATCATTAGAATAAGAAATGGATTAAATTCGAAACTTGAAAATCAAAACCGAGGTAAAATACCTGTGGTTTCACTTCAACAATATACTGGCCGCTTTTCACAGCCACAGGTTCATTTGCTAATACACTCTCTGTGATAAGGTTTTTCCTGAAAACTGCTAGTGGGGGCATTATCACTATTTTCTTCTTTGAAAAGGGGGTTTATTAAAAAATAGGGGGAAATTCGTATTTTGGAAAACTTGTGAAAATTGGAGTCGCCACGGGCCACTGAGGTAGGCCAGACACCATAAAATCAGAGATTCATTTCAAAACGGGTTCGGGAGTTGGTTACGTGTGGGGTAGGATTAGCACCCCCATCACGCCCGGAAATCGGTACCAAATTGCTTGTTGCCTTTTGATCGATAAAATTATTTAAAAGTCGAAGTGAATTTAACAATTGTTCTTAAATGAAAATATGACTTAAATAATACGGGTTTTGTCGAATAGTGGCATTGGAATTAATTAATCATTTAATTAGAAAGGATGACGGTACACCGGACCATAGACTAAACCGACATCAAATAAGGCTGGCTGCCGTGTTAGTTTAGGGTTCGGATCCTGTACGTCACCTTTGTGCATGATGAGAGCAAATAAGGGATGATGCATGTTATTTTAATTTTTATGCTTTCGCTTACCTAGAGGCGGTGAAAATTAACCTAAGTATCCGATAGACATCCATTAAGCTAGGACTGTCGTTTTCGGATACCGAAGTTAATTAATACCCCTCTCGGGGTTGATTTTTAGATCCGATTATCATGCTTACATTTTGGGTCACATGAATGACAAATATATATATGCATGCCACAAAAAGCACTCAAAATGGACATGTAAAGAAAAGACCCAAAGGCCCACTTTTAAGATACCATGAAGCCCAAAACATATGAACCAAGCAACCTTAAGGCCCAAAGGCCCAAACTAACAAAATAAAAATAAAAGGCCTAAACTAACATGTTAAAGCTACCCATTAGCTAATTAAATTAATTTAGCATGCAAAATTAATAAGATCTAACAAACATGAACATTTTACTCACATACAAGCAAAGCATATTCGATACAAAAGCTAGCCATGTGGGACCCACCAAAAAAAACAACTAGGCATACATATATTCGATTCATCAAGACACAGCAAACACATAAAAAGACATAATGCAAGCATATTAGGAAAAACACTAAAATACATTAACATTAAATTTAAATACATTCGAAAAGGGACTAAAATGAAATAATTGTAAAAACAGAGGCTGAAATTAGAGGATAAAAAAACTACACTGGGGACTCAATCGGACACGGGGTAAACGAGAAGGGACCGGATGAGTAAATAACCCCTAACAGACTCGATTTGGGACTGAAAGACGAACCGACTCAAACTACCAGGGACCTAGGGTGCTATTTACCCATGCGACGACCCTTAAGATGCTATTAGCTCGACGCGAAGGGACTTATTGTGCTAATAACCCAAAAACAGAACCTAAACGCCTATAAAAACCCCCTAAACGACGGGCACCCCTTTTTGCCTAAAACGAAAACCCTAGCCGCCAACGCTCTAAGCCCTCACTCGACCACGAACGCCGGCCGGTGCTAGCCACCGTCCGGCAGGACCTCTAAACTCACCCCGACCAAAGAACGACTACCTAAACCTAGAGATGACTCCCCGGAAACCTAAACGTCCTAAACCTTTCGGAAACCTAAACTCTCTACCCCCCACATATGTTTTCTGGAAAAACGAAACCCCAAAACCTAAAAGCAACCCCCTTTTTAACTCGAAACGGCTACGGGAAGGGGCCACGCATCCTTCATCGGACTCACCCTTCGAAGCCATGAGAGGCCGGGATTATCGTCGGAGAAGAAAGGGGCCAACTCGAAAGAAGGGAACAAAAAGGTAAAAACCGAGACCCTTTCTCTTTTTTGTTTTCTTTACATGCAAAAATGGTAATGGGTACCTGAATATTGTGGTTGAAATCTCTATTGATCTTCATGTTTTTGGGGGAGTTTCACGAATCCCTTTTACAGTGGATGTGCATCTGGCTTTATAGCTGGATTTTCGATGCTTTTTTACATTTTGTTAAATACCATGGAAAAATGTTCATTGGCTCGTATTTGTTTTGGCCGGATTCATGCGCGGCTCTGCTTTGTCATTCCTCTGCTATTCTGTTGCACATTTCATTCCGTATTTCTCCTTTTTTTGTTTTTGATTTTGTTTTCTCTTTTTTCATTTGAGAATTGCTGACACCTTTTTTTTTGGTGCATGGTTGTACGGTGATCGACGTGGCCGACGGATCGGCCGCTGGAACGGGCGGGGGCGACGTGGCGAGCGCTCGAGGGGATCTGGAAGGGCGGGCGTGGTCTTCACGCGCGCGAGTGGCGATCTGAGGCGTCGCGCGTGAGCACGTGTAGCGTCTCGTGGCATCCGGACCGTCAGATCACTTTCTGATCTAACGGCTCAGCTTCCTGGCGGCGCGAGATGGTTCTGGAAAGCCCTAGGGCTTCTGCCGAGGGGCAATCCGAAGCGTCGGATCATTCCCTGATCCAAGGGCTCTGATCGTGCGGCGCGGCTTGATCAACTCTGTGTGCCCTAGGGTTTTTTTCGTGGCCCTCATCTGTACCGTTGATCTGGCGCCTTAGATCCAACGGTCAGATCCAGCGGCGGCTGCAGCATAAGAGATACACATTAGGGTTTTTTATTATACCAGATTAGGGCTTGCTTGTTTGGGCCGAACGGGCTTGTATTTTTTGGTTTTAATGTAATATGGACTTTGATAAACATTTGGGCTTTATTTATATTTTAATATACTGGGCTTTTATTTAATTAATGTTTTGTTTTTCCAAATTTAATAACAACAATAATAATTAATAATAGTAATAATAATACAGACCACAATAATAATAATAATAATAATAAATAAATAAAAATAATAGTGATAGTAAGATGGTATTAATAATTGTAACGATAACATAGTAATAATCATGATAAATGATACTAATATACGGTAATAACAGCGATTAACCTAATAGTGGATAATATTAATAATATTATAAGTGATGGATAAAGCCCAACATGCATGGACAAAGCCCAAATGGATAAAGCCCAAGAAAGCCCAATATGTACATACATGACCCAAACTTATTTAAGCAGATTTAAAAGGGGCTAATCACCCCGGAAAAAATTAGTGATTACTGTTGCCCCTCTTTGCTTGTAATTGTGAAACAAGGACGAAGCAAAGACTATAAGTACTAATTTTGTCCAACTTCCCTGTTCGGGCGGTTTGCTCCTCCGAAGCGGTAGAACCAGAGTCGGTAGCGTTGGTATGTCCCCCCTAAACGGCAAGGGACAGGGTTGATTCATTCCCCCTGAGCGGCAAAGAACGAACTTCTGGCAATAACTGGTCAGCGTTGGCACGTCCTCCCTGAGCGGTAAAGGATGTAGCTGATTCATTCTCCCTGAGCGGCAAAGAATGAACCTCCGATAGCAACTGGACAACGCTGGTATGTCCTCCCTGAACGGCAAAAGATGTAGCTGATTCATTCTCCCTGAGCGGCAAAGAATAAACCTTCAATAGCTTAGACAACGCTGGCATGCCCTCCCTGAGCGGCGAAAGACGTAGCTGATTCATTCTCCCTGAGCGGCAAAGAATAAACCTCCAATAGCAACAGGACAACGTTGGCCTATCCTCCCTGAGCGGCAAAGGACATGGCTGATTCATTCTCCCTGAGCGGCAAAGAATAAACCTTCAATAGCAACTGGACAACGTTGGCCTGTCCTCCCTGAGCGGCAAAGGACGTAGCTGATTCATTCTCCCTGAGCGGCAAAGAATAAACCTTTAAAAGCTTAGACAACACTGGCATGTCCTCCCTGAGCGGCGAAAGACGTAGCTGATTCATTCTCCTTGAGCGGCAAAGAATAAACCTCCAACAGTGTTCTCTCCCGGAGCGGCGAAAGCGAACTGGACAACGTTGACATGTCCTCCCTAAGCGGCAAAGGACATAGCTGATTCATTCTCCCTAAGCGGCAAAGAATAAACTTCCAATAGCAAACTGGACAACGTTGGCATGTCCTCCTTGAGCGGCAAAGGACATGGCTGATTCATTCTCCCTGAGCGGCAAAAAATAAGCTTCCAATAGCAAACTGGACAACGTTGGCATGTCCTCCCTGAGCGGCAAAGGACATAGCTGATTCATTCTCCCTAAGCGGCAAAGAATAAACTTCCAATAACGTGCTTTCCCGGAGCGGCGAAAGCAAACTGGACAACGTTGGCATGTCCTCCCTGAGCGGCAAAGGACATAGCTGATTCATTCTCCCTAAGCGGTCAAAGAATAAACTTCCAATAACGTGCTTTCCCGGAGCGGCGAAAGCAAATTGAGCAGGCCTTCTGGCTCTTCTGCCCGGAAATCCTTGTTGTGGGTCTCTTTTCTCTTCTTCTTTCTTCTTTCCTTCTTTTCTTCTTTTTCTTCTTTTTCTTTTTCTTCCTTTTCTTCTTCTTCTTTCTCATCATCTTCTTTTTCTCGTTCTTTCTCATCTCCTTCTCCTTCTTCTTTCTCAACTTCTCCTTTCTCTCATCTTCTTATTTTCTTCTCTCTTTTTTTCCTTTTTCTTTCTCTCTTCTCTTTTTCCTTTTTCTTTTCTTTTATTTCTCTTTATCTTCCTCTCTTTCTCTCCCTGAGTTTTTTTTAAAGAAAAATTCCAAGGGGGATAAAATTGAGAAATTTAAATTTTGAGGAAAACGTCCTTTTGGAAAGGACCAAGAGGAATTTGAATTTTTGAGAAAAACATCCTTTAGAAAGGATAGGATTGAGAAATCCGAGTTTTAAGAAAAATATCCTTTAGAAAGGATAGGATTGAGAAATCCAGTTTTAAGAAAAAAAAACGTCCTTTAGGAAGGAATGCAATAGAGTTTTGAGAAAACACATCCTTTAGAAGGGATAAAAAAAATCAGGGATTAAGAACCTTGATACCAGTCAAAGGATTCTTGAGATCTATTTCTCTTCTCGTAGAGCTGTAGATCCACCCCTTTATCAATTTTCAAATACCTATCCAAGATGAGCAAAATGCTACGATGGTATGAGTTAGCATGCTCCTAACATAGGGTTGTCTAGCTATTAATGATGCATGAGCATATTTCGTGACGCAAAGATGCGTATGGTCATGAGAATGCAAAGATGCATGAATTTAGTTTGTCTTTATTCTTTAAGGTCGGTGGTCACCATCTTGAGACTACAACCACTCCTCAGACACATGTCCTGACAAACTTAGCTCTCGTCTGTCGTTGCTCATTCCCTGAGTTCAATGACCCTAGTTGTAATCAGAATCAAGCACTTCCAAGCCGTATGCCATCTCCTATCTATTATGATTCGAAGTCCTATGTGTAAAGCCCTAGTTGCCCCACGGACAAAGATGCCCCTCGGGGTGCCGATGGCTTTTCCTCGAGCCATGGTCAGTCCGCTTGTTCATTCCAATATAGGAGACTTATGAAAATAATAAAAATAAATTCATTATGTATATATATACATTTTAAAGGATCACGGCAAGTGATATTTAAGAAAATCAAGTTTTGGGTTTTTGAAAAAGGTCGACCCGAATGACATTTTCCGAATGTTGCAGGAATGCACATATGAAATCTTTTCTGGGCTATTAGGCTTCCGAGAGGAGCGACTCCCATTCCCAGTTTCCACTCGATTTAAAAAGTGGCTCTCTTTAGCTCACTAACTCACCATGCCCCATCATTCCCTCTCTTCTGATCTCAATCAGGCATTAGAAGTGTGTCAATCCTTGAAGAAAGGTTAACCCCGATAGGCGGGATGTGATCTGAAGACAAATTTATCCGTCCGCGTATGGTCCAAATGGTCTTTCATGGCTTGTAATGTAGGCTAAGGCTCACGGCTACAAAAGAAATGGTAAATAGGCCCAAACAAGTGTTTAAGGGTGGTGAAACCAAGGATCAATTTTTCCAACGGGAAGTCTCTTGATTATGCTCATATGAAATGCTATTTCTTCTCTTGTTTCTTTGGATCGCTCTAGACTGCCCCTTTGTTGGGGTTTTCACCTTAGAGTTCATTTCCTCTTATCAAGCGTAATTTCGAATCAAATTGCACCTTCGCATTGTATTAGTGCAGGCTTTTGATCAAAGGGTGAACAATCCTTCGAGGCTTATCTAAGCAGAGATTCATTTGGATAGGGAATCCTCTTGTACCTTTTCTTTATCCGCTTCTCTCCTTTTACAGAATTGCACTTTTCACTTTAGTGCTTTTGCTTTTGATTTCTTCAACTTTTATGTCGGTAACTTTTGACCTGATTTGAGTAGCTCTTTGAGCGCCAACTTTTCTTTCGCCGTTTCCTTTTGATGTTTTTGCTACTCAAACTGAAAGTGTTCTCTTTTTATCCCCCTTAGTTCACAAGGCATCATCCTCATAGCATAATCCGAATCCAATGTCATTTATTTGTCCATAGCCTTATATCTCATTTGCCCCGGTGTAGGGGTGATCCTTGATTTGGGTTCAATCAACAGAAAAAAAGTTTAACAGGCTCAATTGGGGACAACAATGTTTTTTTTTCATTTTCTTTCTATGTGAATGGAATTGAAGGAATGCCAAATGTCCTCCCATACACGGATATCAAAATTGTTCTTCATGTGGTAGAAGTTTTAGGGTTATCACTCCATTCAAGGACCTTGAACGACAATGCCCGAGAGGAAAAATTCACTCAATGGGAGTGGCCCATTATTCCTGAACACTTATTGTCATTCCTCCCTTGGCCTAAGTAGAACATAGGGTTTTCATATTTAGTATCCTTACAACATTCGGTTTTTTGGGGAAAAAAATCTTTTTAAATTGAATTAAAGTTAATCTTACAAAAAGTACATACATGTGTAATAGGAAAACAACAGTAGGCTTATAATAATAAACAATAAATGAAATGTTTCAAAGAATCAATGAATACCAAAATATTTTCAAAACGAAACTCTCGTTATGATAAAAAATCTACAACTCAACTTATTTCTTTTGCATTTTTCCCAAATGCACAGGGATCAACGGTTTTGAATTGCCTTTACCGGTAGCCGTTTGCTCCGGGCTAGTTGTACCATTCCCCTGGGTACAATCAGTTTTCACCAATAATGAGAATTGGATTTTTGCAAAGGATTTATTTTCCTTCGACCATTCGTAAAAATGGATTTTCGATGGACATTTGAATTATCCATTATCTTAAAATTTATCGCGTTTAAGCACGTTGTGCTGGCATTTCTATCGGACTTGTTCAAACATTGTTTCTTCTTTCCTGAAGCGATGTAATGTCTCCAATTCATTTTTCTTGAACCGAGACTTGCATTTTTCCCAAATGCACAGAGATTAACGGATTTGAATCACCTTTACCGGTAGCCGTTTGCTCCGGGCTAGTTGTACCATTCCCCTGGGTACAATCAGTTTTCACCAATAATGAGAATTGGATTTTTGCAAAGGATTTATTTTCCTTCGACCATTCGTAAAAATGGATTTTCGATGGATATTTGAATTATCCATTGTCTTAAACTTTACCGCGTTTAAGCATGTTGTACCAACATTTCTGTCAGACTTGCTTAAACATCGCTTCTTCTTCCATGAAGCGATGTAATGTCTCCGAAGGTCATACTAGGCTGAGCTTTGAGCAAAGGCTTCATCTTGACGGGCAGGAGATGCCCCTTGGGGTAGGCTGGACGAGGGGCCGATTACAAGAGGATTCTTAAAGATCGGGGTGACCGAGTGGTTTCCCGGTACTTGAGCAACACTCCTTCCTTTCAGACTAGACTGTAACAGTTAGGGTATTCCTTTTATCATATCTTGTTGGGGCTTGATGATGGTGCCCCTTAATTGTTGTTGAGTTCGTTCCATCTGACCTCTCAAATCAGACTCTGGCTTGGCAAAGCTTTCCTCCATTTATTCAATTTAAGAATGAATGCATGTAATGTGTTGTATGCACAACAAAGATAGGTGATTAAGTAATCAAACAGATATGTACAATTGAATGCAAAGATGCATTAATCTTATTTGATGGACATTAATCTTATTTATTTAATGAATGATTGAATGAATGTGTCGTATGTACAACGGAAACACATGGTTGAAGGTAATCAAACCAAATGCATGATTGACATGCAAAGATGCATTGAACATTAATTGCATGAATGCAATGTGTCATATGTACAACAGAAATGCATGGCTAAAGGTAATTAAACAAAATGCATAATTGAAATGCAAAGAGCAACACTGAGTTCGGAAAATATCCTCGTTAAACAACTCATCAATGAGAACCTTGGTCCGTTACAATGATCGGATGAAACCTACTACATGCCGTTCTTAAGCTGGCGTCTAGGCCGACGATTTTCTTCAAGACTCACTCAATCCCTTCTTCTTTCCAGAAATGATCTTTTGCTCTGAATCGGGCGTTCTCTCATATCCACGTTAACGAATAGGCCAACTCTCGGTCCTGCCCCTAAGTGGTATAGGCGGCAAATTATGATTAATCCGCTGTCGATATTGGTACTCTTGACTTGCTCTTTGAAAGGGTCCCACTGAGCCTAACCTTCAAAGCGCATCGGGGGTGAGGTCGGAATTCCCTCTGACTTGAAGTATTTTTCCTTGTTCTAGGTTGAGACTTGATTGTCGACTCAAGGCGGCGAAGTGCCCGAGAAACTTTCGATCTTGCCCCGGAAAGCTTGGTTGCTGTTCGGTGTGGTTCTCGCTAATTTCCTTGCAAGACTCGGTATTTCCCAACTGTTTTAGTCAAATCAAAGCTACCAACCGTGGAACAAATGTAGGTTGAACTCCAAAATTCGAAGTAATGATCACTTGCCTGGGACATCCGACAAATAAGTGTGGTGGCCCTTTTGTCTTTTTTGAAAGTCTTTCTTGTCTTGGAACCCTAACCATGTAGTTGCTCTCCTCATGGCTATATTTTCGTCGAGTTCTTTCTCATTATTGTTACAGACCACATTTCTCACTAATCAAGTCTTTAATTTCAGACTATTTCCAACTCAATGTGCTCTTTATGAAATGATGAAATATGCAAAAAGAGAAAAGGGGAAGAAAATCAAAGGCGTTAGTCACATGATAAACATAAACCAAGGTAAGAAATGAAATTCAAGCATTAACGAAAAATAAGCGTAGGAACAAGCAATTAGCAAGCAAAAACCTAGACACTATAAACTCTAGGGCTATCCGCATGGCTCTAATGGGGCGGGCTTCTTATATTCTCACGCATGAGTTCGGTTCTAGCAAAGGGTACCCGAACCTATCTTATCACCTACTAAGGCAATGAAAACCCCAATTCTGGCCCATTACAGGCTTGCGAATTGGTTTCAGTTCGAGGGAAAGCACGACCTAATGACGTGGAGGGCTGCTCACGTGTCAAAAGGCGTGGATCCCGAAAGTGAATTACCGACCCGTGGAGGGATGCTCACGTGGGTATGGGCGTTTCACTTTAACTTAAAAAGGGTAGCTCGGGTATAGAGCATAATGATCATGATGCAACACATGTCGGTGACTTCCTTAATAATTAAATGGAAAATTAATTCGAATGCCACAAATTTTCAAAGCCCGTTCAACTTAAGTTGTATTTTCATAAAAGAATAAACTTATTAGCTTCACTTCGAATTTTAAATATTTTCTATCGATTAAATGGCAACAAGCATTTTATTGGCTTAACTCTCTTTTTTGTTTTGTAAAAACAAAAATTTGTCCCCAGTGGAGTCGCCAAACTGTGATAAGGTTTTTCCTGAAAACCGCTAGTGGGGGCCTTATCACTATTTTCTTCTTTGAAAAGGGGGTTTATTAAAAAATAGGGGGAAATTTGTATTTTGGAAAACTTGTGAAAATTGGAGTCGCCACCGGCCACTGAGGTAGGCCGGACACCATAAAACCAGAGATTCATTTCAAAACGGGTTCGGGAGTTGGTTACGTGTGGGGTAGGATTAGCACCCCCATCACGCCCGGAAATCGGTACCAAATTGCTTGCTGCCTTTTGATCGATAAAATTATTTAAAAGTCGAAGTGAATTTAACAATTGCTCTTAAATGAAAATATGACTTAAATAATACGGGTTTTGTCGAATAGTGGCATTGGAATTAATTAATCATTTAATTAGAAAGGATGACGGTACACCGGACCATAGACTAAACCGACATCAAATAAGGCTGACTGTCGTGTTAGTTTAGGGTTCGGATCCCGTACGTCACCTTTGTGCATGATGCGAGCAAATAAGGGATGATGTATGTTATTTTAATTTTTATGCTTTCGCTTACCTAGAGGCGGTGAAAATTAACCTAAGTATCTGATAGACATCCATTAAGCTAGGACTGTCGTTTTCGGATACCGAAGTTAATTAATACCCCTCTCGGGGTTGATTTTTAGATCCGATTATCATGCTTACATTTTGGGTCACATGAATGACAACTATATATATGCATGCCACAAAAAGCACTCAAAATGGACATGTAAAGAAAAGGCCCAAAGGCCCACTTTTAAGATACCATGAAGCCCAAAACATATGAACCAAACAACCTTAAGGCCCAAAGGCCCAAACTAACAAAATACAAATAAAAGGCCTAAACTAACATGTTAAAGCTACCCATTAGCTAATTAAATTAATTTAGCATGCAAAATTAATAAGATCTAACAAACATGAACATTTTACTCACATACAAGCAAAGCATATTCGATACAAAAGCTAGCCATGTGGGACCCACAAAAAAAACAACTAGGCATACATATATTCGATTCATCAAGACACAGTAAACACATAAAAAGACATAATGCAAGCATATTAGGAAAAACACTAAAATACATTAACATTAAATTTAAATACATTCGAAAAGGGACTAAAATGAAATAATTGTAAAAACAGAGGCTGAAATTAGAGGAGAAAAAACTACACTGGGGACTCAATCGGACACGGGGTAAACGGGAAGGGACCGGATGAGTAAATAACCCCTAACAGACTCGATTTGGGACTGAAAGACGAACCGACTCAAACTACCAGGGACCTAGGGTGCTATTTACCCATGCGGCGACCCTTAAGATGCTATTAGCTCGACGCGGAGGGACTTATTGTGCTAATAACCCAAAAGCAGAACCTAAAACACCTATAAACCCCCCCTAAACGACGGGCACCCCTTTTGCCTAAAACGAAAACCCTAGCCGCCAACACTCTAAGCCCTACCTCTCTTCTCTCACTCGACCACGAACGCCGGCCGGTGCTAGCCACCGTCCGGCAGGACCTCTAAACTCACCCCGACCGAAAAACGACTACCTGTAACACCCGGGTTTGGGGACCGGAAGAAAATAATATTTAAATAATGGTTCGGGTTTCGGTTTTACAATTTAAAATAATAAAATACTATTTTGGGCCCGGGTTTTCAAACAAATAAATTATGTTGGGCATGTTTTGGTTTTAAAGCCCAATTCCATGGAATTGGAATAAACTTAAATGGCTATCTTCATTAATGGCAAAAGGGTAAATAATGGACTTCTAATTTAAATCCCCCACCTTTTTATTAAAATATCTCTTTTGTCATCTTCTTCACCCATCCATTTTCATTCCAACGACATTAGAGAGCTCTTCTCTCCTTTACACTATTCCATCACCTAGCATCTTCATCTTTAGAGCTTTTTGAAAGGTAATTACATTTCCGACTTGCTCTCATCTTCCTCTACTTGGAAGTACAAATAGATTTCATTTTCATCAATGTTTTAGAAATTGGGTTTTTGAAAGTTTAGGTTAAAGGATGGAGCTTTATGGGTTTTTACTAAAGCTTTTGATTTATAATGGTTAGATATGATGTTTGTGAATCAAATAGTCCAACATATATGATTTTTAGAGTATTTTAAATGAATTCCCGAATTTGGGTATAAATGGGGTTTTTGGAGGGTTTTGGGTGAGTTTTGGGGGTTGTTTTAGGTGGAAATTGATAGCCCAATGGTAGTATTATGGTTAGGGGTTGATTTGGGATTGGTTGTGGGTGCTATGGATGTTGGAAACATGGTTTTTGGACATGGTTTAGGGGCTGCCAAATTGCTAAAAATGAGATTTGTTCATGGTTTGCAACATGATAATTTGCATTTGAATTGTATTCCGGGTTGGTATTTTGATGTTGGGCTGATTTGGAATTGTTTGAAATGTGTTTGAGGTTGTTTAGAAGCGGGAATTTGTGTTGGGGAAGCTTCGGGAAGAAATCCGGAAATTTGAGGGAGGTTGCTTGCTTGGCTTGGAGCTTTGAAGCTTAGGTGAGTGGTTAAATATTTTTAAAATGGTTTCGAGTATTTGGTTCAAGCATGTGAACCTAGGATGGGCTTGGTAAACCCACCTAGAGTTGGGATTAGAGTGGTAGCCTAATCCCAAGCTTTGATTAGAGACTTTGGTTGCACTTTTTAATGGTTGTATATGTCTCGTGTTAAATTGTGATGGTGTTGATTATGTATATGTTGTATACATGTATGTGGAGGCATGGCTTAATGCATTGTTACATGCATGTTGATGATAAATGTGTTAGAGATATACATATGTATGAAATATAATGTGATATTTGTGTTATTGAGATGCATGTAGTGTTGACATGTGTAATGATGTTATGAAGTGATTGTATGATCCGATGATCATGGTGAGTACATGCTAGGCATGGAAATGTGGTTCGTGCATGACGGTGAGTCATGGTGAGTACGTGCTAAGCACGGAAGTTGTTATGGATTGATATTGTGATAGATTAATAAAATGTGTAGTATTGGCACTAGTATGCTTGGGTACAAATGATCGATCATTAGGATTTCTAGTGTGCACACGTGAGTCAAAATGCGCACGTGGTCTTGATGATGGTAGTCATCAAGATGGAGTACGGGTTCGCCCGGAAATCTTCATATATATATTAGTCGGTGATGAGTGGAATCCCATCGACGGGCGTGAGGATGAGTGGAATCCCATCGACGGGCGTGAGGATGAGTGGAATCCCCTCCGCGTGAAATGAGGCGTGAGGATGAGTGGAATCCCCTCCGCGTGAACGGTGATGAGTGTAATCCCACCGTCAGGTAATGGTTGAGTTTTTGGATGTGAGTTCCAACAGTTATCCGCGTATTCGAGTCATAGCTAGGTGCCAATACAAATTGTAGTTTATGTTGCCAATATGTGGTTATTTGTGAGCCAATGTGATTTGGGATGTATTGCTAACATGGTTTAATATATGTGATTTCATATGTTGTGGATTTAAACATATTGAGCATGACATGATATTGAATATATGTTCATGTATCATCTGTATTTATGGTTTGCGTGGATCGGAGGTAAGATCATGCATTTTATCTTGGTTGTAGCTCGTGCTTGGACCCTGCATTGTCGAAGGTTTGTTTTATGAGCTTACCCTCACTAAGCTTTTATGCTTATGCTCTCTATTGTTCGACAATGCAGATCAATGGCTTGTGGGTGGCAAGGGCAAGGAAAGGCCTTCAAGTGTTGCTTATGGTTAGCTCAAGTATGATGTTTAAATTTAAAAATTGTAATAGTAAAGCAATGGGTTAGGTGTCGTGGTATGATGCTTTTGGAATATATTGTTGTTGTTGTTGTTTAGGAGCATGTTAGACTCCTCACATGTGTTTGTTAATTTGGCTTTTGGGATGTATGCCTTGCTTGAAATCATGTTAGTATTTTGCTATCTAGAATTGCCTAAGTGTTGGATATGTTAAAGCTTAATATCTATAATGACATGTATGGTTGTGTGGCAATGTGATGTTGTGCCTTGGTGTTTAGTCTTGTTATGATGATGCTCAAGCATGCTTGTATGTTGGTTGCCTTTAAAATTGTTGTTAGTGTGTTGTTAGAGGTTTTGGTGGGGTTTAGGGGCACCCTTGTGCCTTAAACCAGCAAAAACCAGTCTGCAGACAGGGGGCGTTTCGGAACGGGCCACCCTGTTTCGGAACGGTTCCTTTGCATTTGGCCTGCCATTTCGAAACGGATGGGGGTCGTTTCAGAACATTTTATCTACTGGAATTTTGAGAAATTGACGAGTTAAAGGCGTTCCGAAACGGTCAAATATCGTTGACCACGAGAAGTTGACCGTTAGGGTCGTTTCGATACGGTTCACCCCCGTTTCGAAACGGTCACCCTATGGTTGACCCTGGCCTGTTGACTAAGTCAAGGCGTTTCGGAACACCCTAAGGGCGTTTCGAAACGGCCTGCTGTAAAGAACTAAAATGATCTGTTTAATGTTTTGGTTGGTCGGAGTATGTTACATTGTTTGTATTTTCCGCTGATGTGCTTCACATAGGTTTAATTATGCCTATAGACAAGATAAAATAAAAAGGAAATTTTTAGGGTCGTTAACCGAGAGGAAACCTTAACGGGTTTCGCTTCGGTTTTCCCCGTGTGGCCCACTCGGATCGGTCATCCGACCAGACCGGGACGAGGGGGTTACATTTATTGGTATCAGAGCCTAAGGTTACCGAGACCTTGGGCAGGTAAGTGAGGTAAGTTTAAGTTTTGAATTGATATGCACGGTGTTTGCTTGCTTTGTAAGTATGATTGCTTGTATGATAAGTATGTTGATTGTTTGTTTAAAAGCATGTTGCTCGTTACCCGTGTATGCTGTGATGTGTGATTGTTTGATTGAGAATGTATGTTGTTTGATCGTACGCATATTTTTGCTTGTTTAACAAGTATGCCTTGTTATATGCTTGGTTGAGCATGTATGTGTGCTGATTTGTTTGAAACATGTTGAGTAGAGTCCCATTGCTTCTATTACATCGGAAAAAGGATTTTAAGTGAGGGAAATCATACTTGAGCCACTTGGACCTTTTCTTTGCTAATCCAACTTGTATGTTAAATTGTTGATTGATTTATTGCTTTTAGTAAGTTTGGGGCCAATGTGTGGGCCGTGAATCGGTGAGTGGAAGTTGTGGTTTTTTAAAAATGTGGATGATGTGGAGGAAGTTCTTTGCTATAGTTAGAGGAGCATGGTTGTACCGGAGTTGAGTTACAATTTGTTTGCTCGAGTCCGCGTGTATGTGAGTTGATTCTTGTTGGTGAGAGACGATGGGACCGATTCTGGTATTAGTTGGTAAAAAGAAGCAAAGACCTTTGAGTGGGAGTCAAAGTGATATCGATGTTATAGTAGATAAGCCTTTGGTACAGTTTTGATTTTGTCTCTTCCGATTGGTTCTGAGTTCGTACTTCCGTATATTGTTAACAAGGATGCAAGTTTGAATCTGCCCGATGAGGTGTTAGAGGTAGGTATGAGCACCTTAGTTCTTTGAGCGAGATCAGGGTAAGGGTCTCGTGTGAGTAAGCTGAAGTTCAGAAATGCTAGTTGGTGATCGTTAGGATTCAGCCTATGGTTTTCATACAAGACAGTCAGTCAGTATCCGTGAGTGGAAATCGATTTGTGTGATGGGGCCAGTGTACGTCTGAGTTGTCTTCTAGCAAGAGGGAGAGATGAAGTCGCTTCCGATATAGTGGAGCCGAGAAAGAAGTCTTGAGCTTTAACTTCAGATTGTTTGGTAATGGGATGTTTGAGTCGTCGGGACTGATGATATAGAACTGGTTCCAGCATAGTAGTTTGTGTGTAATCAGAATTGAGTTTTGAGGTTTCGCAATGCTCTAAGAATGATTTAGAAGAGTTAGATTTTGTTGAAGGACCAGCCTGAAGACAAGGGGGCCGAAGACTAACAGCTGTGTACTTGTGAAGTTGAAATTTTTGTAGAATCGTCCGTTTGTGTGAGCGTGCAAAGGATTTTGATGTATCTCTGTTGAGATTTTAGACGTAGGGACGCATGTGACTAGACCTTTTGGGGAGATAGTAGTGGTCAGAAAGATGTACAGAAGATGTTTGTTGGTGGTTCAGAGTTACTAGTTTCTGGTAGATGTGAAGTGATTGTCTTCCTACAGTTTCGGTGTGCCTTTTGACAAGGCTCGTCTTGAAGAGCAAATAGTTAGTGTATACGTTGAGACAAAGAAAGAGTTGACTTGAAGTTGCAAGATTTATGTGTGACTGTAGTGGTAGGTGAGGAGGTGAACTTCTTGTTGAATGTTGATCCAGATTTAGAGGTCAAAGATTGATTTAGTTTAGTTGACAGGCTTGCTTAGCAAGTGTGATGGATTTGATTTTTGAATGAAGATTAGACCGCATAGTGTTAGGATAGTTTGTGTTTTCTTTTCCTAGATGTATTTGGAAGAATTGTCGGTTTACCTCTTGTTAGAGGAGAAGAGTTTGTTACTGAGACCGTTTTCGAGGTTGCTTCTGTTTTGTTTGCTCTGTAACTTGTGAATTCCGGAAGAATTGAGAATGTTGAAGAATTAACTTCGAGACTCGTTAGACCTTAGATTCATTAGGCCCAGTGCATCATCTTAGAGTTCTACAGTGGAATTTGTGTCGAAGAAAGAGTGACAGTACGAGAATGTATTTAGATTTCAGACAGTTGAAACAAGTGACAGTGAATGATTAGTATCCGTTTCCGTGTGTCAGTGATTTGTTGATCAATTAGTGTGTGCTTCAGTCCAATTGAAGATTAATTGAGATTCGTTTATTTCCAGTTGGGAGTGAGAGAAGTTAAAGTATTGAAGACAACTTTTGAGGCAAGGTGTGACCATTTTGAGTTCCGAGTTATGCTGTTTTGTTTGACTAGTGTGTTAGTTACTTTTATAGAGATGTTGAACAGAATATCTTCCTAAGTTTCTTGATCAGTTTGTAGTAGTTCTCATAGATGATACATGGATATATTCAAGTACCGAAGAAGACCATGACGAGCTTTGGAGTTAGTATTGTAGATTCTATTAGAGAATCAGTTGTACGCCAAGTTGAGCAAACGCAAACTCCAAGTTAATGAAGATGTTCTCCTAGGACATGTAGTTAAGCTGAATGTGTTAGAGAAAATCCCAAGTAGGCAAAAGAGGACGTGAGTTGGAAGAAATTGAAGACTGTGACAGTTGTGTGAACAGATGCAAGACAATGAGCCCTTGAGAAACTGAAAGGAACCTTGAAGAGAACTTCGACCTTGATTCAGCCTATATCAGCGGAAGAGTTTGTGAACCATAGTGGTGCGTTACATGTAGAGTTAGGTTGTGTGCTTATGCAAGACAGAAGACTGTAGCTTATTCATCGAAAATGTTGAAAGACCGAGAGAAGAGTTATCCGACACAAGACGTAGAGTTAAATTACAATTGTATTTGCTTCGAAGACTTAGAGACAAAGCTTGTATAGTAAGAAATGCACCGTGTATATGTACATATCATCAGAGCTTGAAATATTTGAAGACTTAGAAAGGGTTGAAACTTGAACAGCATAAAGTGTTAGAACTACTTGAAGACTGTAATAACAAGATTGAGTACCATCCGAAGAGAGTCAACGTAGTAACCAATGCTTCGAGTTGTATCTGTTGTTAGATTAGTAGTTGAGTTGCGAGTTGTAATTGCCGGATTCAGTTTACCAAATGATGGTAATCTTGTGGCCGAGTTACATGTTAAACCTACTTTGAGTCAGAATGTTTGAAAAGAAACAGTTGCAAGACAGATTCTTGGCACCTCACGTGCGAGGCAGAGTAGAAGGAAGACCTTCAGAATACAGTTTCAGAGATGATAGAGTTTTGCACTTCAGAGACAGAATAGTTGTACCGATTGACATAGTGTTTTGAGACGTATTGTTTTGGCCGAAGCACACGGTAGTTCATTTATATTGCATCCGAGTAGTATGAAGACGTATTGTGGGTTGAAGATGAGTACTTCTGGATTGAGTTGATAAATAATGTGGTTCAGTATGAGGGTAAGTGTGTAAATTGCCAGCGTGTCAAAACCGAGTACCAGTTTACTTCTAGTTGTTACATCCGTGGAAGGTTCTTAATGGAAGTGGGTAATAGAGATCCGAAATTTCTGCTAGATTATTTTGAAGACGTTTGCATAGTGTCTGGTTATCTGTTGAAGGCAGATGTTCAGTTAGAGAAGGTTATGATCCAAGTATTCATATAGTGCTGCGTGAGATTGTGAGTCAGACTAGTTCCGTTGTTCGTTTGTCACGGTTACCACCAGAGTTAGGAAGAAGTTTGTGATGTGTCTGTGTATCTATAATTCGAGAGTGTAAGTCAGATCGGTTCCGTGCTATGTTGTAGAAGAGATTGAGTTGAGTTTTAAAATTGACATGCCGTGAAGGAACCAATTGAGATCTTAGCATTAGATAGCTATTGTTGTGGGGTAAGTCTACTGAGTTGGTTAGTATGTTGTGGTGAGAAGGAAGTGTGGAGAGACAACTTCTGTGATTCTTCCTGTCCGATAAATTTCGGGGACGAAATTTCCTTAAGTGGGGGAGAGTTGTAACACCCGGGTTTGGGGACCGGAAGAAAATAATATTTAAATAATGGTTCGAGTTTCGGTTTTACAATTTAAAATAATAAAATACTATTTTGGGCCCGGGTTTTCAAACAAATAAATTATATTGGGCATGTTTTGGTTTTAAAGCCCAATTCCATGGAATTGGAATAAACTTAAATGGCTATCTTCATTAATGGCAAAAGGGTAAATAATGGACTTCTAATTTAAATCCCCCACCTTTTTATTAAAATATCCCTTTTGTCATCTTCTTCACCCATCCATTTTCATTCCAACGACATTAGAGAGCACTTCTCTCCTTTACACTATTCCATCACCTAGCATCTTCATCTTTAGAGCTTTTTGAAAGGTAATTACATTTCCGACTTGCTCTCATCTTCCTCTACTTGGAAGTACAAATAGATTTCATTTTCATCAATATTTTAGAAATTGGGTTTTTGAAAGTTTAGGTTAAAGGATGGAGCTTTATGGGTTTTTACTAAAGCTTTTGATTTATAATGGTTAGATATGATGTTTGTGAATCAAATAGTCCAACATATATGATTTTTAGAGTATTTTAAATGAATTCCCGAATTTGGGTATAAATGGGGTTTTTAGAGGGTTTTGGGTGAGTTTTGGGGGTTGTTTTAGGTGGAAATTGATAGCCCAATGGTAGTACTATGGTTAGGGGTTGATTTGGGATTGGTTGTGGGTGCTATGGATGTTGGTAACATGGTTTTTGGACATGGTTTAGGGGCTTCCCGAAATTGCTAAAAATGGGATTTGTTCATGGTTTGCAACATGATAAATTGCATTTGAATTGTATTCCGGGTTGGTATTTTGATATTGGGCTGATTTGGAATTGTTTGAAATGTGTTTGAGGTTGTTTAGAAGCGGGAATTTGTGTTGGGGAAGCTTCGGGAAGAAATCCAGAAATTTGAGGGAGGTTGCTTGCTTGGCTTGGAGCTTGGAAGCTTAGGTGAGTGGTTAAATATTTTTAAAATGGTTTCGAGTATTTGGTTCAAGCATGTGAACCTAGGATGGGCTTGGTAAACCCACCTAGAGTTGGGATTAGAGTGGTAGCCTAATCCCAAGCTTTGATTAGAGACTTTGGTTGCACTTTTTAATGGTTGTATATGTCTCGTGTTAAATTGTGATGGTGTTGATTATGTATATGTTGTATACATGTATGTGGAGGCATGGCTTAATGCATTGTTACATGCATGTTGATGATAAATGTGATAGAGATATACATATGTATGAAATATGATGTGATATTTGTGTTATTGAGATGCATGTAGTGTTGACATGTGTAATGATGTTATGAAGTGATTGTATGATCCGAGGATCATGGTGAGTACATGCTAGGCATGGAAATGTGGTTCGTGCATGACGGTGAGTCATGGTGAGTACGTGCTAAGCACGGAAGTTGTTATGGATTGATATTGTGATAGATTAATAAAATGTGTAGTATTGGCACTAGTATGCTTGGGTACAAATGATCGATCATTAGGATGTCTAGTGTGCACACGTGAGTCAAAATGCGCGCGTGGTCTTGATGATGGTAGTCATCAAGATGGAGTACGGGTTCGCCCAGAAATCTTCATATATATATTAGTCGGTGATGAGTGGAATCCCATCGAAGGGCGTGAGGATGAGTGGAATCCCCTCCGCGTGAAATGAGGCGTGAGGATGAGTGGAATCCCCTCCGCGTGAACGGTGATGAGTGTAATCCCACCGTCAGGTAATGGTTGAGTTGTTGGATGTGAGTTCCAACGGTTATCCGCGTATTCGAGTCATAGCTAGGTGCCAATACAGATTGTAGTTTATGTTGCCAATATGTGGTTATTTGTGAGCCAATGTGATTTGGGATGTGTTGCTAACATGGTTTAATATATGTGATTTCACATGTTGTGGATTTAAACATGTTGAGCATGACATGATATTGAATATATGTTCATGCATCATCTATATTTATGGTTTGCGTGGATCGGAGGTAAGATCATGCATTTTATCTTGGTTGTAGCTCGTGCTTGGACCCTGCATTGTCGAAGGTTTGTTTTATGAGCTTACCCTCACTAAGCTTTTATGCTTACGCTCTCTATTGTTCGACAATGCAGATCAATAGCTTGTGGGTGGCAAGGGCAAGGAAAGGCCTTCAAGTGTTGTTTATGGTTAGCTCAAGTATGATGTTTAAATTTAAAAATTGTAATAGTAAAGCAATGGGTTAGGTGTCGTGGTATGATGCTTTTGGAATATATTGTTGTTGTTTAGGAGCATTGTTGGGCTTGTAGCACGCTCGAATCGATCACCGAAACCGTCAAGGAGGGTTGTAATTGCTTGGTGGTTGAATTGGCTAAAACCGAAAATAGTAGACAATTTTTGCACGATGATTTTAGAGTGGTTCGACTACTCAACCGAGTCTACATCCACTACCTTAGCACACCACTAAGGATTTCCCAATTCACTCAACAATGAATTCTTCCTTTTGAGGACAAAGGGTAACCTTACAACCCTATCTTTTCAATGGCTAAGATAGAACCACTCTAGTTTTTCTCTCAAGGCTAAATTAGAACCTCTCCTTATACAAGGGTAGAAAGATGTAAACAAATATACCTCACAAGGTGGGTGTTTACGAGAATTAAGCTCACACGAAAGAGTGAAGGATAAAAACAATAAAATCACTCTCTACAAATATTTACAAGAGAAATGAAGAAAATAAAGACTTAAACTCGATTTCTCTTGAACATTAAGCTTGGATGTTATCTCTCTTGCATTCTTCAAGTGTTACAGCCTTCAATTTATAGTCCCAAATGAGTTTGTAGCCGTTTATAGCCGTTGGGAATATTGTCGTTTATAGCCGTTGGGAATAGAGCCGTTTATAGCCGTTGGAATAGTGCCATTTATGGCCGTTGGAAATAGTACCATTTATAGCCGTTGGAAATAGTACCATTTATAGCCGTTGGAAATAGTACCATTTATGGCCGTTGGGAATAGTACCATTTATGGCCGTTGGGCTATTTCAAAACACACCGTATCGATACGGCTATGCGTATCGGTACGGGTTTTGGCTACTGGAATTTTGGTAGTTTGAAAACCTTAAGGCGTATCGGTACGGTCCAATACCGTATCGGTACGGTCACTTGAAAATTATGGTTTTGACTACTTTAAATGTATTTTAAATCCATTCCAAAGCCTTTAAAAACCCTTAAACATATTTTCAAGTTGTTTTTGACTAAAAACATATTTTAAATTCTTTTCAATTTAGTCCAAAACATTTTTCAAATATTATATCAAAACTTTGGTTCTACAATCTCCCCCTTTTTGATATAATAAAACCAACTTGAAAAATTGTTTGGGATTCTCCCCCTTTAACTTTAAAATTGTGAATAAGAGATTAAGATATGAAATCAAATAAAGCTCCCCCAAAATGGTTTGAAAATTCAATTTTTCAAACCATTTCTCCCCCTTTTTGTTATATCAAAAAGAATTTAAAATGACATTTAAGTTCAAGATAACATAGGAGGCAAAAAAAAATTTTGACACTTAAAATTTTGGTTTTTTTAAAAATTGGCTCCCCCTTACACAAAGCATCACATTAAATTTTTAGCTCAAAAACTTGACACTTAAGAGATTGAATTTCACCATTGAATCAAATCAATTTAAAAACACATGAAATTCAATTTATCCAAGACTTTAAAACTTTATGCAAACATATGAATGAAACAATGTGATTCATATGCATAAAGAATCATAAAATGTCATGCACTTATAAATATAAATAAGCAATGATGCATGAACATTTATCATCAAAGTAGGCAACCGAATGATTTAAAATCACATAAATTAAGATTAGAGGTTACCCATTTTCTTCACTTGTGTGACTAGAGCATTTGAGATTCTTGCTTTTCTTGCCTTTGCTCCAACACACCTACAAGAGACACTTACTTGGATTTTGGTATCCAAATTGCTTTGGATCCATTAAAATTAATCTCAATGTCTCTAGTTCCCTTAGGAACCCATACTTGTCTAATCCTATAAGATTTTTTCTTCTTTATAGGACAAGTATGCAAAGAATGACCATGATAATGACAATGTGAGCATTTTGTCATTATGGGATGAAATGAATTATTAAAAATGATTTCTTTTTCTTTTGTTAAGCTTTCAAGCTTAACCTTTAAATCAAGATTTTCTTTTTCTAAAACATCTTTGTTTGTTTTTGAAAATTCTAAATCATTTTTCAAAATTTCATTTTGATTTTCAAAATCCATTTTTGTTTTTAAAAGAAAATCATTTTCAGTTTCGAGTTTTGAAATCATTTTCCTAAATTTGGAATTCATGGTCTCAAATTCCAAATATAATTCATTAAATGCATCTTGTAACTCATCAAAAGAATGTGAATTTAATTCATCTGAGTTAGAAGATACCTCGGGCTCATCGAGAGCCAAAACACCATCCACCTTAGGTTTTGAGGGGAGGATTGCACATGATGAAGCATCATCTTTCTTCTCTTCTTTCCCATAGAATTTCTCAAGCTTCTCCCAAATTTCTTTGGCACTTTTGGATGGGGAGACCTTCTTAGAAATCTCTTCACTTAGGGCACAGAGAAGAATGTGCATAGCCTTTGCATTGAGATGGTCCTTCTTTGTGTCATTGACACTCCTTTTCTTCTTCTTCTTAGGAGCTTCCGAATGTCCATCATTGATAATCCTCCAAATGTCGAGGTTGAAGCCTTGGATGAAATACTTCATGATGTTGCTCCATTGGAAGTAACCTTCTCCTTTGAAGAGAGGAGGACACATGATAGAGCGGCCTTCTTCAAATGAAATCATTGTAGAATCGCTTACCATTTTCTTGTACGGTGGACTACGAGCGTTGGATCTTTGCTCCTGGATGTTAGTCCTTCGATGGAGACGAGGCTCTGATACCAATTGTTGGGCTTGTAGCACGCTCGAATCGATCACCGAAACCGTCAAGGAGGGTTGTAATTGCTTGGTGGTTGAATTGGCTAAAACCGAAAATAGTAGACAATTTTTGCACGATGATTTTAGAGTGGTTCGACTACTCAACCGAGTCTACATCCACTACCTTAGCACACCACTAAGGATTTCCCAATTCACTCAACAATGAATTCTTCCTTTTGAGGACAAAGGGTAACCTTACAACCCTATCTTTTCAATGGCTAAGATAGAACCACTCTAGTTTTTCTCTCAAGGCTAAACTAGAACCTCTCCTTATACAAGGGTAGAAAGATGTAAACAAATATACCTCACAAGGTGGGTGTTTACGAGAATTAAGCTCACACGAAAGAGTGAAGGATAAAAACAATAAAATCACTCTCTACAAATATTTACAAGAGAAATGAAGAAAATAAAGACTTAAACTCGATTTCTCTTGAACATTAAGCTTGGATGTTATCTCTCTTGCATTCTTCAAGTGTTCCAGCCTTCAATTTATAGTCCCAAATGAGTTTGTAGTCGTTTATAGCCGTTGGGAATATTGTCGTTTATAGCCGTTGGGAATAGAGCCGTTTATAGCCGTTGGAATAGTGCCATTTATGGCCGTTGGAAATAGTACCATTTATAGCCGTTGGAAATAGTACCATTTATAGCCGTTGGAAATAGTACCATTTATGGCCGTTGGGAATAGTACCATTTATGGCCGTTGGGCTATTTCAAAACACACCGTATCGATACGGCTAGGCGTATCGGTACGGGTTTTGGCTACTGGAATTTTGGTAGTTTGAAAACCTTAAGGCGTATCGGTACGGTCCAATACCGTATCGGTACGGTCACTTGAAAATTATGGTTTTGACTACTTTAAATGTATTTTAAATCCATTCCAAAGCCTTTAAAAACCCTTAAACATATTTTCAAGTTGTTTTTGACTAAAAACATATTTTAAATTCTTTTCAATTTAGTCCAAAACATTTTTCAAATATTATATCAAAACTTTGGTTCTACAAGCATGTTAGACTCCTCACATGTGTTTGTTAATTTGGCTTTTGGGATGTATGCCTTGCTTGAAATCATGTTAGTATTTTGCTATCTAGAATTGCCTAAGTGTTGGATATGTTAAAGCTTAATATCTATAATGACATGTATGGTTGTGTGGCAATGTGATGTTGTGCCTTGGTGTTTAGTCTTGTTATGATGATGCTCAAGCATGCTTGTATGTTGGTTGCCTTTAAAATTGTTGTTAGTGTGTTGTTAGAGGTTTTGGTGGGGTTTAGGGGCACCCTTGTGCCTTAAACCAGCAAAAACCAGTCTGCAGACAGGGGGCGTTTCGGAACGGGCCACCCTGTTTCGGAACGGTTCCTTTGCATTTGGCCTGCCGTTTCGAAACGGATGGGGTCGTTTCGGAACATTTTTGCTACTGAAATTTTGAGAAATTGACGAGATAAAGGCGTTCCGAAACGGGCCTTTGATGTTTCGAAACGGTCAAATATCGTTGACCACGAGAAGTTGACCGTTAGGATCGTTTCGATACGGTTCACCCCCGTTTCGAAACGGTCACCCTATGGTTGACCCTGGCCTGTTGACTAAGTCAAGGCGTTTCGGAACACCCTAAGGGCGTTTCGAAACGGCCTGCTGTAAAGAACTAAAATGAGCTGTTTAATGTTTTGGTTGGTCGGAGTATGTTACATTGTTTGTATTTTCCGCTGCTGTGCTTCACATAGGTTTAATTATGCCTATAGACAAGATAAAATAAAAAGGAAATTTTTAGGGTCGTTAACCGAGGGGAAACCTTAACGGGTTTCGCTTCGGTTTTCCCCGTGTGGCCCACTCGGATCGGTCATCCGACCAGACCGGGACGAGGGGGTTACACTACCTAAACCTAGAGATGACTCCCCGGAAACCTAAACGTCCTAAACCTTTCAGAAACCTAAACTCTCTACCCCCCCACATATGTTTTCTGGAATAACGAAACTCCAAAACCTAAAAGCAACCCCCTTTTAACTCGAAACGGCTACGGGAAGGGGCCACGCATCCTTCATCGGACTCACCCTTCGAAGCCATGAGAGGCCGGGATTATCGTCGGAGAAGAAAGGGGACAACTCGAAAGAAGGGAACAAAAAGGTAAAAACCGAGACCCTTTCTCTTTTTTGTTTTCTTTACATGCAAAAATGGTAATGGGTACCTGAATATTGTGGTTGAAATCTCTATTGATCTTCGTGTTTTTGGGGGAGTTTCACGAATCCCTTTTACAGTGGATGTGCATCTGGCTTTATAGCCGGATTTTCGATGCTTTTTTACATTTTGTTAAATACCATGGAAAAATGTTCATTGGCTCGTATTTGTTTTGGCCGGATTCATGCGCGGCTCTGCTCTGTCATTCCTCAGCCATTCTGTTGCACATTTCATTCCGTATTTCTCCTTTTTTTGTTTTTGATTTTGTTTTCTCTTTTTTCATTTGAGAATTGCTGACACCTTTTTTTGGGTGCATGGTTGTACGGCGATCGACGTGGCCGACGGATCGGCCGCTGGAACGGGCGGGGGCGACGTGGCGAGCGCTCGAGGGGATCTGGAAGGGCGGGCGTGGGCTTCACGCGCGCGAGTGGCGAGCTGAGGCGTCGCGCGTGAGCACGTGCAGCGTCTCGTGGCATCCGGACCGTCAGATCACTTTCTGATCTAACGGCTCAGCTTCCTGGCGGCGCGAGATGGTTCTGGAAAGCCCTAGGGCTTCTGCCGAGGGGCAATCCGAAGCGTCAGATCATTCCCTGATCCAAGGGTTCTGATCGTGCGGCGCGGCTTGATCAACTCTGTGTGCCCTAGGGTTTTTTTCGTGGCCCTCATCTGGACCGTTGATCTGGCGCCTTAGATCCAACGGTCAGATCCAGCGGCGGCTGCAGCATAAGAGATACACATTAGGGTTTTTTATTATACCATATTAGGGCTTGCTTGTTTGGGCCGAACGAGCTTGTATTATTTGGTTTTAATGTAATATGGACTTTGATAAACATTTGGGCTTTATTTATATTTGAACACCGTGATAACCCAAGGGTGTGGCCACCAGAGAAAGCTACCAGATCTCTCATGTTCAAGCCCTGCTTCTTGAAGTTGTTGAGCAATGCAGGGAGGTCCATTGATGCCGATGGAAGCTCAGTGTTTGCTAAATCTATTCTAGCCCTGGTTGAGTCTCTCCGACCCAAACGAACTTTCCATGTCGGCCCTCCAAGCTACAACAACCATCATAACTTTCATTATTTAAGAAATCAAATACTGCTTTTTACATGATTCAATGATTAAATAAGAATGTATTTGGAGTTTTACCGCAACTACTGAGTCTCGAGTTGCTATGGGTAAGATATCAGCACAAAACACTACAGGGCGTCCACAGTCTCTGTCCACTTAGGCCTTAATTTGGTCTACGACTTCAAACCCACTCACAGAATTTAAATTTCCACGTGCATTCTTCTCGGTTTCGAAAGTAGGTGTTGAATTTAGAAGGATTGAACCATTACAGCCCTGCAATTAATACAATACTAATTAGTCCTAGATCAGAAGGGTACGCACGTATATGCAATGCAACATAGTAAATACTTGTATACTTATTAGTATACAGAAGTGTTTGTAAAATGAATGAGCATACATTAACGAAGCAGTCGTGGAAGTGCAGACGAAGTAAAGAGGCTCACATCCGGCGCTCGCGGTGGACAACAGCCTCCACTACTTTCCTGATGGTAGACAGAGCTTAGGGACAAAGTTTGTCATAAAACTTGGGGATAAGGAAAAGGCAGTGGTTGTAAGAACCAACCAAAGAAGTGCATGAATAAGGAAGTGAGTGGTGTTAGAACTAAATCATAAATAGATATGAAATTTAAACCCCAGGATCTATCATGTCAAATCATCAAGAACAATAAACTGAATAAACCGAGTGCGGAAGCGTACCTAAATTCATTGATAGATTAAAAATCTTGAATCTTGATGTTGAAATCCCAAATCTTTGGTATTGATCTTCCAAGAAGATAGGTTATCTCTTAAAGTAAAACTCTCTGACGGGGAAGGAGAGAAAAACAAGTTAACCTATTTCTTGGGGACCACTACCTCTTTATATAGTTGATTATTAAATCAAACTATTAAATATTTATAACTCTGCCCCTCATTGAATTATAAATATATCTTATGGTATCTACACTTTTATTTCCATGACATTTTAATACCTATGACACGCTTAACTTAATTGGTCACTTTATTTTGTGTCATACTTTATAATAGCAACATACATTTTACATATGTGCCCATAATTGCGGATTTTAATCCAACAATCTCCCACTTGGGCAACATATGTTTCCTAATAAATGTACAACCTTATGAGCTCGAAAATTTGCTATTATATAATAGGTATTCTATAACAATCTCGTCCATCAACTATATCTACATAGGATCAAAGCGGTCTTCGCCATATCAATCATGACTTGACCCATCAATGGTCACGTATACAAATATAGTCAAATGACATAGATCAATCATGGATGTGTAACATGGAAAATTACATGAAATGTGAACCATACATGTCTATTTCCAACTGGCCCTCCTAAACCTTAGTGAGATCAACTTTACTGAATTCAGAGTGTGAATAAATCAAAAGAACTTTATTTCTGCAGAAAATAATCTTAAATAACTTTAAAATGAAGTAACTGAAATTGTGTCTAAACCGAATGAGCATTTTTTCAAAATTACAAACTCCCACTAAAACTGAATATCCTTAAATAACATTACACCCACATGAGTAGTGTGCTCATGAAAGACCTAGGGTGATAGTTTCTTAATATGCGCGCAATTATGGAGTTTGTATCAACATGCTCTATAAACACACAACCACTCTGAATTTTCTTTAACAACTAGGAACTTAATATTTATGTGCTTCAAATTTGAAGTGTTCCTATTGTTTATAGAATAAATGAATGCATATTTATTGTCACAAAATAACTATAGTGGTCTTTATGTTCAATCTATAATTAGCAGCCCATGTGACAAAATTCTTTTACATCAATATTCTAATAGAATCGAAGTCTGTAAACTTGATGATCTCTAACTTACCAGAACTCCGACATGTGAGCATGTAATTTTTTTTGTTCTCTAAAGATATCTCATAACCCCATTGGCTGCTATCCAATGGTCCATAATATGATTCCTCAAATATATGTCTAACATTCTAACAATGTACACAATTTCCGAATGTAGAGAATCTTTTGTTTTTTTTTTTAATTTCAAGGTTACTTTTAGGGCATTGAGTAAGACTAAATTTGTCTTCTTTAGCAATATGAGTATCACTTGGTTTTACTCCCACTGAACTAGTAGTACATACAATTGTCAACCAAATTTATCTCAAAATCGAATGAGATAATCAACATAAAATTTATAATTTCATTAATGAGAGTCCTACTTAAGCTCATAGATAGAATTCTTTAATTTACATATCATTGATATTGTATCATAAGACACAACTTTATGATTGTACCATATAAATAGTTTCTTCAATGTCACCATTGAAAAAACAAGCTTAACATCTATATAATGTAGCTTAAGACTAAAACAAGCAACAAGTGTAATAATTATCTTGAAAGAGTCTTTCAATAAAACTTGAGAGAAAGTCTCTGCAAAATCAATGTCTTCTTTTAGAGTATATCCTTTAGATACAAGACGTGCTTTATACTTATCAACATTACCATTTGCATCCCTCTTGGTTTTAAATATCCATTTACAACCAATTGGTTTGCACCTTCAGGTAATAAGACAAGTCCATAAATTTTATTGTCTTGCATAAAATTATACTTTTCTTGAATGACATCAATCTACTTTTGAGAGTTAAAACTTTTATGGTATGATAAAAAAATGATTGATCATTTTCTATCATTCCATTGTTACCTTATTTTCTTGAAGAAATACAATATAATAATCTGGAATAGCTCGTGGACCTCTTTAACGACACTTGTTTTTTTTAAGGTTGTTGAGTTTGTTTTTCTGAAACAATTACCTTATCTTAAATGAGAGTTGTTCAACATTATTTTGCTGAGGTACTTGATTCACTTCTTGATTAATGATAGGTGTGAAAACCTAAACATCATCAAAAGTGATAGTATGAATTAAATTATAATTCAATTCCTCCTCAATAACAATGCATCTAACCTTATTTCTCCCTCCAAACTCAACATCCTAAAAAAAATTATAAAACTCTCCTTAAAGTAATCTTCATTGTGGGATCATAAAATTTAAAGCCCATGGATCACTCAAAATAATTGAAATAATTGCTCTCTTTTGAAGTTTAATTACTACACATATGTCCTAACTTATACAAAGAAAATCAACACTATGTAACTTATTGTTGTTTCTTTTGATTAGGACATTTAGTAACTTTATTCTAAAATTTTCTTTTATTGCCCTTATTCTTAGAGACACTAACTAAATGAGCACTAATTAAATTAATATTTTTACACTTATAATGCTTCAACTTTTCTTCCTCTAGAACATAATGAAAAATGAGCCCAAATAGACTCTATTTCTCCCTTTGAAAATTATAACTTGAATTGGTTAAACTGTATAGGAAGCAATGTCAAAAACATAAGAACAAACAATTGTTAGAGAGTTCGATCTTATGTGCCTTAAATTTTGAAGCAATATAAAGAATTTTTATAATCTACTCTCTCACATTTTCTTGACCCTTATACTTCATAGACATCAAAGAAGGCATAAGTGATGTCATCTTAACCTTAATGTTTTTGGTAAAACATTTTTTAATTTCGTCAAGAAAACCCTTAGTATGAATAATCTCTTTAGATTTGTGCTCCTAAAGACATCTAGAATGTTGTGTTTTATGATCATTAGACTCATGCGATTCGAACGATCTCACCTCTCAAAATACCTTTTATGGGTGCTTACCGCAGTGAGAGGTGCAAGTTGTTCATACATCAAAATACTATATGTAAGTGTCTTTTCTATTCCTTGAAATTAGTTTCACCAAACATGAATGTAGAATGTATTTAACAGATATTGTGATAGAAAAGATAAATTATCTAAATATAGAACAAAAATAAAATAAAACAAAACAAACTCACATAAATATTCATAAGTAAACAAATAAATTCAAAATAATGGCTAATTCCCCTCAAGATACCAAGCACAACATTAATATCAAGTCTTTGGACAGTAATATTAACTGTAAGCGGTACTCTTGTTGTAGCAATCAAACATTAACAATAAACTATGTCAAACAATAGGCTAATCTTTGGACTAACGTATTGCTCACATAAAATACTTTATAATTGTCACACATTTATCGCCACAGTTGTCGTTGTAATTCGGTCAAATATTAACTTTCCTTTGGGCCAATTAATAAACGCATAAATTACAAAAACTCATAATTATCTTAATATTTTAAATAAACTAATCTACACAAAAGCGGTCACTTTGGTGACATTATGTTTCAATTAATCCATTAAAATATTAGACATCCGAAGCCAAAATATGAATATAATTGTTTCAAAATATTTGTCTTAATTTTATCTTTCAATCAAATTGAAAGATAAGCAAAATAATCGTAAATTTGAATAAAGGTAAACCCCATATCAAGATACTAGACACTCAATTAATATTTCATCTTTGGACAAAACATTAATTTGCTATCTTGGTATAATAATCAAACATTGATAATAAAAACATGTCAAACAGAAATCTTCCTTTGGGCCGATTTGTTGCTCACATATAAAACCAAATAATTATCACATGTTTATTACCATAATTGCACATGTAATAATGTCAATTATTAACCTTCCTTTGGGCCGATTAATACTAACATAATCCGACTTACATGCACAAAACCTTCTATATTTTAAAATAAAATAATTTTCACAATAGAGGTCACTTTGGTGACTTAATGCTTCAATTACTTTATCTCAAAATATATAATATAAATATATCAATATTCAAATTTAAAATTTTGTAACCGTCAAAGCTGAAATTTTCTGATAACACTTACCAAAATAAGGTTGTTTGAATGGGGCTGTCAGAAATCTAAAAAACTGAAATCTTTGACTGTTTATAAAAAAGAAACTTTAAACCTCCAACAAATATCTAACAGAAATATGCATTTAATCTATATTTTGAATTTAATAAATACATATTCTGAAAGAACATTAACAATTGCATTTGCTAAGAGAACATTAAGCATACAATATGGCTTCAAAAATTAGAAGTCCAACGTAAACCGTTCAATTCATATATGTTATAGCACTTATATATATTGCTTGAATTAATATTTCTTAGTATTAGAATAAATCACATCTACCGTAAACTCATTTATTTAGATGTGTTTGGCAAATCAAAACTTTAATAATACGAATTGAATCGGTAAACAACCAGAATCATATAAAAACACTAATTTCAAAACCTATAGTTATTGGACAGTAATATAATATTGAAACCAAAATATATTTAATTGTCTTTATCATAACATCGAATATCGCATTTACTGCAATTGGGTCTTTGTGGGTAAAAGGTGATTTAATCCCTACTGATTTTGACTAGAATTTATAAAATTCCAGTTTACCTTAATAACAAAACAAAACAAAAAAGCTACCAAAATATATAATACTTAACTGTAAATTCAAAGGTTGAGCCCTAAATCCCTTAATCCATAATCAATAAAAAAAAAAACAAAACTTGTATACCCGGTTTCAAATACTCAACCATATCGTAATAAAGCTTTAAAAAAAATTGAATCAAGAATCCACTAATTATAAGGGCTGAATGCAAATTATTGATCTCTTTATATCAGACAAATATAAATATTCGTTCGATCTATAATCATAAATTCATAGAGCAACGATTTCATTAAATAATAAAAACCTAAAGATTCAACATCAATAATTAATTCAAATACTAAATCAAAATTGAAACCTTAAAAAGATTTCAGGGCGAATCAATCAAAATACATAAATCGATTGGTTCTCAATGATTCAACATGACGAGGCGTTGATGCCACTTGTTAGAACCAAATCATAAATAGATATGAAATTTAAACCCTAGGATCTATCATGTCAAATCATCAAGAACAATAAACTGAATAAACCGAGTGCGGAAGCGTACCTATAGATTAAAAATCTTGAATCTTGATGTTGAAATCCCAAATCTTTGGTATTGATCTTCCAAGAAGATAGGTTATCTCTTAAAGTAAAACTCTCTAACGGGGAATGAGAGAAAAACAAGTTAACCTATTTCTTGGGACCACTACCTCTTTATATAGTTGATTATTAAATCAAACTATTAAATATTTATAATTCCGCCCCTCATTGAATTATAAATATATCTTATGGTATCTACACTTTTATTTCCATGACATTTTAATACCTATGACACGCTTAACTTAATTGGTCACTTTATTTTGTGTCATACTTTATAATAGCAACATACATTTTACATATGTGCCCATAATTGCGGATTTTAATCGAACAAGTGGGGGAAGCCATGAGAAGTAGGTAAATATGCTTAGATTTGGTTAAGCTGGATGGGTGGATAGGGTTAGTGTTGTGATTCTTAGGGTTCTGCGGGGGTCGTAATTTATAGATGGAGACCTACGTAGGAAGTTGATAAAATTAGGAATAGAAGAAGTGCATGAATTTTGTTAATTTGCAAATCAATAATTAGGCTGCAAAAGGTGAATATATTTGGATAAAAGAATTAAAACATGAGGCTGCTACTCCAAATATGATTGGATAAAGACAGCCTGACATGGCCATGCATATATTCTGGTCTGCTCGTAAAGAAGAGTGAGTTAATCCACAATGAAACAATGTGGTAATTGAATTGTAAAGACTTTAAACGTTGGCGTTACTTTACTTTTTTATCTCTAAATTCCCGGTCTTAGAGGAAATGCACACAGTGCAGCGTTCGTAGGACTGTTTTGCTTGGAAATAGAAAAGAACATGACTTTGTTGGTTTTGGAAAATTTCTAAATTAATGATTAGACTGTTGAAGCAAAGCGACAACCAACATTCACTTCTTTTTAAGTTTGAAGACATGACACGAGGCTGCTAAGAAAACACAGTGAAGCTTCACACTTCAGCTTTGGATGCTGGCAGATTCCCCTTTTCATTTAATTATCTACAATGAACATCTTATTATATGTTTATATGATCTTTTTATCTTAAATTGTATTTATATTTGTTTATAATTTTATTTTCTGCATTATAAATTTAAGATATTACACTTTATTGTCTTATTTATTTTTCTTATTGTATCCACCAATTATTATTTAAAACCTCTTTAAATGTTTTGGTCAATGTTGGTGGCATTGTAAATTCTATTCATAAAGATAGAACATTGTGACAATCCAAGGGTGTGGCCACCGGAAAGAGCAACAAGATCTCTCTGGTTCAAGCCCTGGTTCTTGAAATTGTACATCAATGTGGCGAGATCTATTGAAGCCGACTGAAGTACACTCTCAGCTAAGGCCCTGCTAAAGAAAATATCTATGTTTTACAGTATCAAGAGTTCATGCTCGGACTCAAAAGAAAGGAGGGAATCTTTTAGTTATAGACTTGGATAGGACTAATGGAACATTCATAAATGACTAGAGGCTAGGACCAGGAGTTGTTTCCAAGGTACCACCTGGAAGTTTTCTTATATTCTGTAAATATACCGACCTCGAATTCAGTCGAGAAAAAAAACATATTCGTGATAAACATATACCCTAACTATAGTTAACAATTCGTTCTTTGGAGCAGAGAAGTTGTTCCAACTGTCTATGATTTTCATAATTAATGAAGCGAGACTGAGAATTTGAATAGCAAATTCCATTGATCTAGCTAATAAGTTTCTTCCAAGACTTCAGCCATTGAACTGTGAGCTCATATTTTCTTCATTACTTTGGTTAACACTGATATTATAATTTATCATTTTGTGGTTTTTGTTCCTTTTACTTCTTGAAGTTATCCCTGACGGCCATAACTTTAAATTGTTTTGTTTCTTTCAGCTACGAATAGTGAATTATCATCTGGCATCCTCCTAGTTTCCCCACCTAAGCACCATAGTTAAGAATGAAAACATCTTTAATGCAGTTTTGTATTTTATAGTTTGTTTAGTGCTTGCAATGATGCATATGGATGTTTTTATTAAACTACTACTTCTACATGTCAAGTAAACCTATGGTTGTAAGTTGTAACCTTTCGTGCTTACTCTAAAGATCAAATTCTTTTAATATTTTACGAGAGGCTCTCAGTAATTACTACATTCCACTTTCATTTATGATTCAGAATTACTTTAAATTTGATTTGCGTGGCAAATTCAATGTTATTGGCTTTCCACCCTACAGGTACTTCCATGGCATTACCATATATTGTCTTCCACCAGCACCAAAGTAAATTATATGGCTTCTTTTCTAAACCTCTCCATGCCTTTAATTAATCTACTTTCAATAGATACTAATTACTTGAAATTAACAGAAAGTTGCAGCTGCATCTGGGGATATGCGAAAAGCTCATTCTGTTTGTTGGTTAGTGTTTCATTGCAACTAAATCTTGTTCAAGCAAGGCATTTCATTATAGTGTCTTTTAAATTGTGTTTTGTTTATATAATCTTCAGAACCTAATGTTTTCATGGTTTTTTTTATCTCTTAAGAATCAATATTTGTACCTTGCTTCAATTGTTCTAGGAGTGCGATGGAAATTTGCAAGTGGTGTCAGTTTGACATTAGTAGAGAGTGAGTTCATCAGTTCACAGATGCCACCTTCTCATGAAGTCTCCCCATCAAAAGAAAATATTATAGAAAGCTTCACCAATGGCCTAATGTTATAATTATCGAGCTTGAGCTTGTTACTTTAGTCTTTCACATTGTTCTTAACGACTCACTGTTTATCCTTAATGATATATTTCAGGCGAGGATTGATCATATGGCTCTTGCATTGCCAAAGACATTCAGATTACCTATAGTTGACACCATTCGGTCTCTTCCTCAACATCAACAAGTAGGCTATATTTAATACAATAATTGTGCCTCTGCTGCTCATCTTCTCTCATGCTCTTAAATTTGACTGCATATTATACTTTGCTCTGTTGTTAACTTCAAAAGGAGAGGGTATTCAAAAATGGTGTTCTATTATAACTAGGGGAAATATCTGCCCTAATCTTTGGAGTTTTGTAATCTGGACTACCAGTTGTTGATTTTGAGAACTTATTTATTGGACAAATGATTTATTGAGTTTCTTGGTTTGTGATTTTGATTTTATCCTTTTACTTAATGTTTGAAGTATATTCTGGCCTGGTCTTTGGAGTTTTAAAATTTTCTTGTCTTCTTTTTTGTGACACTTGCTGCTACTTTTGTTAAAATATTTGGTTGTAATGAACGTATGGTTGTTAACTGAAATGACTATTTTCATTAGATTTGTGGTGAAGCTTATTTCAAGCTAAAAGAGCAAAAAATATATTGTTGAATTTAAAGAGTAGTTGTTGACTAACTTTTGTATTGTTGTATAAATATTAAAAATGAATGAATCAGACTAAGTTTTTTTTTTTGATTTTCTTCTCTACTACTTTTTTCTTTCAAACTTCTAACACTTTTAAACAAATTTTGCCAAATGATTTCGTAGTCTAAAGTACTAATTGTTGGTTTTGAAAACTTATTTTTTGGACAAATTTTTTAAGAAAGACGTATTTAGTTTGGGCTTTTCTTGCTTTGTTTTTAGGACCAATAATTTATTGAGTTTCTTGATTTTTGTGTAACCCCTAGACCCGCCTATGCGTTATACGGATCCTAGGAAGTCACATTAGGGTCACAAGAGCGACCCACAGAAAAATTTCAAATAAAAATATGGTTAAACCTTTAAAACCATAAAATAAATATCTGATTTAAAATACAATTTCAGAAATCGTTCAAAACGATAAAACAATTCATAATACTAGTTGCGGAAAATAGTTTCAGACTCATTTGTATAATATAAACACGACACACATGCCCTCTAGTTACTTAGATACCATACTCCCTGACGAGCCGAAGAAACTCCCATACTGACGTTGATAGGTGCAACATGTCTGATCTTTTATCCTGAGATGGTAAAAACAACATGAGCTTGGGAAAGCTCAGTAATACAAAACTACCAAAAGATGCTATAAGTTCATGCAGACATACGGTAGGCATAACATCTTTATGATGTTCCAGGCAATACTTGTCTCCATTTATGTTTCGCTGATTTAGTGAAGCACTATTCTTGAAGACTACAAAGTTTGTTCTTTCTATGTTACTGAGTACTGAGAGAGAGCTTATTGTTCAGAGAGTCAACAGAGTAGCAGATTGGAAAAGTTAAACCATGAAGCCTAGTGTGTTTTAATAAGTTGCAAATCAACATACATAAGTACTTAACATCATATCATATGAACACATAACAGATTATATGCAAATGCTCGGATGCATGTATGCGTTTACTAATGACTACCCTCCAACCAGCACACCAATATGTAGTCCCCCAGAACTGTATCATAAACTGGCATTAACCCAAGCCCATTGGGCGGGGTACCATCCTAAGGAATACCTTAGAATACGGGCGGCCCTTGCCGAAGCATAGGAACCTAAAAAAAAACGGGCGGACCTGGCCGAAGCCTAAGATCTGTAAAAACGGGCGGACCTGGCCGAAGCACAGGATCTGTAAAAACGGGCGGACCTGGCCGAAGCACAGGATCTGTAAACAGGACGGTCTTACCAGCTGGATCAGGGCTGAGCCGAAGAGACTTCATATCATAACCCAACAGTATACCCCAGACAGAATCAGAGTATTCAGATTTCCAGACATGGTTAACAGAATATATGTGACAGATATTTTATTCAGAGTATCAGAAACAGAAATTCATGCTTTTAACAGATAAATAGGCATACTATTGCAGAGCAGACATTTCAGTATTCATCATGTGAACAGATTGTACCATCATAGGTCAAGCAATCATATAACAAGTAAACAACTGAGCAAACATACACAATATCATTCATGATCAA
The DNA here is from genome assembly GCA_030270665.1 of Hibiscus trionum. Lineage (NCBI taxonomy): Eukaryota > Viridiplantae > Streptophyta > Magnoliopsida > Malvales > Malvaceae > Hibiscus > Hibiscus trionum. The sequence goes on along the minus strand of BSYR01000010.1, from coordinate 74,120,394 downwards.
ATCATTATATAATACATATAAACAGAATGTAGCACACATGGAACACACTAGGTGGGACAGATCATTTCTTGGAGATGTTTGACATTTACGGAATGAGACATATTGAACTCTTGACAACTTGAACGAATTTCTGAAACGTGGCCCCTATTAGAAGGAATTCATACTAACAGTTTAACCCAGATATTTAGGAGGTGACACATCCAGATCTTTGAAAGTTCAGATATATTATGGGTATTTTTGTCCTTTAAATATACAAGGGCATTATGGTCATTTCGACGTTTATAGAAATTCTGGTAATTATACCAACAAGGCGCAAACAATGATTCACAGAACTCAGGTATCATATTTGCTCATTAGTTTTCTATCCAGATATTCAAGGTTTTCTAAATTAAAGTCTTTTAAGTTATCGGATATTTTCAGTGATGTTCCGATTATTTAGGCTATCATGGCCTTTCAGTTATTTTAGTCTTATTAACAAATCCAGAATTTCGTCAAATACTTATTTACTGATTAACTCAGGAGGGTATTTCGGTTATTTTAGACTGAGATAGATCTAATATTTCTTTCTGAATTACCATCTGGTACCTCCATCATTCACTTACTTAAACGAGATTAAGGAGTCCTAACTCTCCGGCCCTTTACAGAAAATTCATTTATTTCAGAACTTGAGGTTTATCTTCATTCCAATTAATCGGACATTTCGGTGCTCGAGGCATTACCATCTTTTCGGTCATTGCGATCATTCTTATCAAATTCACGTATTACAAAATATTGCCGAATGCAGATTTTAGGTCATTTCCTTTATCAGATGAGTAGTTTAGTCAAACTTATGCTTTAAGGGTATTTCCGTAATTTCATATCTAACATCTCATACTCCACATTCTGAACATTGGTTCTTAGACATCACTGATAGAGTTTCAGTTTAAGCTGTATTATTTAATACTATTAGCACTTTCGATACTCCCGGTCTATTAATATTCTTAACTGAATTCTATTTATATTCTTATCTGAATACTTTGATGTTACTGATTCTGATATTAAATTCTCGTATCGAATTCGGCTTAAACAGAGTTCACAGATACACTTCATCACAAGCATGCATGCTTTAACCGGATATCAACATGTGCATAAAGCATACAAGGGGTAGTAAGGTATTACCTTAATTCCGAGTTATACCGGTTGACTCCCGATACTACATTCGATCGCATTCGAATCCGGACTGGATGTCCCATGACATTTCGAATACCGAGATATTATCATACCAGAAAATTTATGGGATCTTCGGCCGGTCACCGGAAATTCGCCGGAAAGTCGCCGGAATGCCCCAAAATGCTTGGTTCGAAAATGTCAAAACTCCGTCGAAAATGACGAAGCTCCGACGAAGGCCTTAACGGACTCGGATGGACGATCGGTTCACTGGGTTTTGTCCGTCGTGATGTGAGGAACTCAGATCTGGTGGTTGTGTCGTAGACGGACGACAACCGGCGGTTGAAATCGGGAAAAATCAGAGGCGGCGACAAGGGTTTTCCTGACAAATCTTCAAGCGATTCTCCACGGCGAACAACGTGGAGCTACGGCGAGTGAAGGACGGGGTTTTGGTCAGGGTGAGGCAAGGAAGATGATGGCGGCGGCGGTGCACGCCACGAACGGTCGGAGAAGGAGATCGGAGGGTTCTGTTTTGAGTAGCTGAAGAGGGTTTGGGAAGATGAAGGGTCGATCCCTTTCTCTCTTTTTCTTTTTCTTTAAGATATAATACCGAATTAAATGCTAGAGTGGGGTGTTTGGGATATTTTAGGGTATTATTATTTTATTTTTTAAGAACCACTTATAAACATGTGGGTACAACCTATAACCAAAAGCTTCCTTGGCTCAATTGGTTAAAATACAAGCCCAATTAGCCAAGGGTCACAGGTTCAAAACCTCATGGCTGCATTTCCCCCTTTTATTTTTTTTATGCTAATATTTTAGGGGTGTTACATTTTGGGATTTGATTTCATCCTTGGTTTGAAGTTTAAAAGGACCTGGTATTCAAAAATGGTGTAATGTAGCTAGGGGAAGTATACTCTGGCCTGGTCTTTGGAGTTTTAAGGTTTTCTTGGTTTATGAATTTTATTTCATCCTTTCACTTAAGGTTTGAAGTTTAAAAGGAGTGAGTATTCAAAATTGGTGGGAAGTATACTCTGGCTTGTTCTTAGAGTTTTACAGTTTTTTTGTCTTCTTTTAAACAAATTTTGCAAAAATATTTTGTAATTTGGACTGCCAATTGTTGATTTTGAGAACTTATTTTTTGGATGAATATACCAAGAAAGACATTTTATTTGGGCTTTTCTTGCTTTGTTGAGTTTTTTTTGTGGGATTTGATTTCATCCTTACAATTAAGTTTGAAGTTCAAAAGGAGATAGTATTAAAAATGGTGCACTGTTGTAATCAGGGGGAGTATACTTTGGCGTGATCATCAATTGTTGATTTTGAGAACTTAATTTTTTTTTGAATGGATTTACCAAGAAAAAAACATATTTGGTTTAAGCTTTTCTTGCTTTGTTTTTAGCACCAATAGTTTATTGAGTTTTTTTTTTTGTGTGATTTGATTTCATCCTTTCACTTAAGGTTTGAAATGTAAAATGAATGTGTATTAAAATATGGTGCACTGTTATAACTAGGAGATGTTACTCTGGCCTGAAGTCCAGTATACCCAAAATTTAGGTTTCTTATTGTTTGTTCCCATTGGCCTGAAAAATTATTTCTGCTATTTTAGAGTTAATATTTTAACTGGGCTGCCTTTGAATTTTAGTATATGGATTGCTTATTGGTTATCAAACTAGTATTCCAATCCATCATTCTTTTGTTGTAGCATTGGTTGACATATGTTAAGCGAATTTTGCTCTTGGAAATTAAAATACAAGTCAAATTAGGGTTGATTTTGATCATCTTATTTCCTAATCTTTACTTCAATCCTTTACAATTTCAGTAAACTGTGTATTCCAATCCATCATTCTTTTGTTGTAGCATTGGTTGACATATGTTAAGCGAATTTTGCTCTTGGAAATTAAAATACAAGTCAAATTAGGGTTGATTTTGATCATCTTATTTCCTAATCTTTACTTCAATCCTTTACAATTTCAGTAAACTGTTTTGTGAATCCTAGGACGAAGAAAGTTACATTCTACTAAAAATAAAGTTCAAAGACAAATTTATGACCTAAGGGATTGATGACCCCTTTATCTCTAATCGTGTTTTTACTGGCACTTGAGGACTCGGGAATTGTTATATACTGCAAGTAAAGTAAAATGCGTAGTTATAATCTATTATTATAAGTTTCTGGATGCAGAATCATTTTTTCTCGGATATTAATAGTTGTTTGATCCTTCTTCTTTTTTAGGTTATGTAAGTTTAGTTTTCAAGAATACAGATTAGTATCAAGAGCATAGGTATTGAAGTTTACTTGCATATTACCGGAGCAATCAGCAGATGAATAAGAGGCATGCTATGAAGCTGTATAAATCTGTAGTCGGTTATATCACCCATCCCAGTTCAGACGATAACGACAAGTATCTAGAATGCATTCACACACCTCAGCAACTTAATGGTCTTGTACGTAACGGCTACCACAAAAATTATATGTTCCTGGTATGGAAATAGTGAAAGCGAAAATGACTTGGAATTAATGCCAATACAACATTCATAAATGAGTTGTTTCCAAGATAGTTAGACTGGAAGTTTTCTTATATTCGGTAAGTACACCGACCTCAAGTTCAGTCAAGAAAAAAATATATTCGTGAGATACATATACCCGTGTCTAACTATCTTATTGAATTAATGCCCCAAACCCAGTCCCCATGCAAAAACAACATTCCTAACTACGGTTAATAATTCGTTCTTTGAAGCAGAGAAATTGTTCCAATTGTCTATAATTTTCATAACTAATGAAGCGAGACTGAGAATTTGAAGGGGGTTGGGAATTTGGATGAAATTGATTGAACAAAAAAATAGTTTCTTTACAACAAAGCCTTTTTATTTTAAAAATTAGGGTTTAGGGGTTTATATTAATGTTTAGAATTTAGGGTTTAAAGTTAGAAATTTAGCTCAAGAAGAATTTGAGTTTTATACTGAAAATATGTTGTGTCTGTGTATCAAAACATAACACAATATTTTTTATTCGGAAATTTTAGATATTTTTAATTTATTTTAATTTAATTATTAATTGGTAATTATAAAAGATAACATGCTTTCTAATCCTTTACATTTTTTTTTGGATAATATGCTTTTTAATTCTTTACATTTGATTAGTTACGTTAGCCCTTTTCATGTATAAATTATTTTATTTTAGTGATTAGTTTGTATTAGTAAAATTAACCTGCTAACGTGACTAATCTATTCTATATTATATACATTATTTTTTTTACTCAACAAAATCATCAACTAATCAATATTGTAGGGTTTTGAGCACAACTTTGAACTTTCCCTTCTGTTGTTTTTTTTTATAAATGCCGGTGGTGGTATTAGTTTTAATGCTGGTTGTCAACCACTAAGATCTATCATTTCGTTTGTTTTGTTTTTAGTTTTCAATAAATTATTCTGCTCTTGTGGCACGATTTTACTCTACCTTTTGATACGATTTTTCTCTGTCTTTTGGCACGTTTTTTTTTGTTTTAATTTTTTACTAGGGTTGGATCTGACGACGTCACGACTGATCAAGATGGCGCTTCTTTCATTATGTTGATGATCTCCCTATCTTGGACTCTCGAACTGAATTTAGATACATGATTACATCTACCGTTTCTTATTCACGATTGAGTTGGGCTAATGACCCTATTGTTAACGTACCTTCATTGTAATATGCATTTTTATATTGTTTGTTGATGATTTTACCTATCATCGTCGATTTGGTGATGTTTGTATCCATCTTTTGTTTCGAGTCTTTGGGTTATGTTCTTACATTTTCCTTGTATGGTCATCTTATGATCTCAAGACCCTAGTTTTGTTTACTAGGAATATATTTAGATTTAAGTGTTTTGTTTACTAAATTGTGAACTTTCATTATAATTTCAGATATATCCTCGTTTAATAAAATTAGCAGATTTCAATTAAAAAAATTATCAACTATTATTAATTAAAATAAAATTGCCATCTGTCATGGGATTGGGCTCTTTAAAATTTAAAATAAAAAGTAAAATGGTTTGATAAGGCCCAATAAACCTAAAATTACGCGCGCTTTAATTTTTGGAATTGTGTTGTTGTTTATTTTCAAAAGAACTTGAAACAACGGAGTTCTTTTTCGTTGGTGACAATCAGTCTAAAAAGGAACGTTTTCGTTTCATGTTCGTGGGTTGTGACTATGCAAGATCTCGAAGTGGAAATTTAGTAGCCGTTGGATTGTTTTTAATTTACCGTTGAATGTTTAAGTTTCTGTTTTTGTTTTAATGATACGGTGCGTATCAATGCTAATAAAACAGACTGTGAAACGCTGCCGTTTTGGGGCAGACAGGGTTTTAAGGGTTTGGTTGGTCTGCAACCATCCTTATCGTTGTTGTTAGCCGTTTTTGGATATCTACTGAGAGATATACTCTGTCTTCTTCCCCTTTCTATTTGTTCTTCTTATTTCTTTTCTCCATTAAAATTCACACTTCCATTTACTGTAATTACAGACTAGTATGTTTGGAGTTTTAAGGGTTTTTTTTTTCTTTCTTTTAAACATAGTTTTTCAAATCATTTTGTAATTTGGACTTTCGGTTCTTGATTTTGAGAGTTTATTTTTTGGATGAATTTTCTTGGCTTCTTGCTTTTATTTTTAACACCAATAATTTATTGAGTTTTTTGTTTTTTGGGATTTGATTTGAAGTTCAAAAGGAGACGTTATTCGAAAATGTTGAAGTATACTCTGGCCTAATCTTTGGAGTTTAAAGTTTTTTCTTTTCTTTTAAATAGAATTTGGAAAATTATTTCGTAATCTGGATTACCAGTTGTTGATTTTGAAAAAAATTTTATTGGACAAATATTTTATTGAGTTTCTTGGTTTGTTGGATTTGATTTCATCCTTTCACTTAAGGTTTGAAGTATACTTTGGCCCGGTTTTTGGAGTTTTAATGTTTTATTGTCTTCTTTTTAAACAGATTTTTTTCAAATCATTTCGTAATCTAGAGTACCAGTTGTTAATTTTGAGAACTTATTTTCTGGATGAATTTTTCAAGAAAGACATTTGGTTTGTGCTTTTCTTGCTTTGTTTTTAGCACCAAAAATTTATTAATTTTCTTAGTTTTTGGGATTTGATTTCATCCTTTCACATAAGATTTGAAGTTTAAAAGGAGATGATATTCAAAAATGGTGCACTGTTATAACCAGGAAAGTATACTGTGGCATGATCTTTGAAGTTTTAAAGTACTCTTGTCTTTTTTAAACGGATTTTGTCAAATTATTTCGTAACCTGGACTATTAGTTGTTGATTTTGAGAACTTTTTGATCATGAATTTACCAAGAAAGACATATTTAGTTTGGGTTTTACGTGTTTTGTTTTAAGCACCGATGATTTATTGAGTTTCTTTGTTTGTGGGATTTGATTTCATCCTTTCACTTAAGGTTTGAAATTCAAGAGGAGAGGGTATTCAAAAATGGTGCATTATAACTAGGGGAAGTATACTCTGGCTTGAAGTCCAAAGTACCCATAATTTCGGTTTCTTATTGTTTGTTCCCAATCCCATTGGCTAGGGATGTAAAAAGCTGACTCCACCTAAAAATCCGACTGAAACCTGCTCGAGTCAGAACTTGATTTGACCTGAAAATTTAATGACTCGAACCCGATCTGTAACCGACTGTTGTTGACCCGAACCTGAATTCGACATGTTACTGTAGTGACCGAACCCGACCTGCGTCCGACTGAAAACGACTCGAACCCGAATTGGACCTGTTACTGTGGACCTGAAACCCGACCTGCGCCCGACTGAAACGAACTCGAACCCGAAGCCGACCTAGCAGATAACCGATTTTACCCGACTGAATTGACCCGACATCCGATATTACCCGACCTGTTTTGAACCCGACCTGTTTTGGACCCGACCTGTTTTGAACCCGACCTATTTTGAACCCGACCTGTTTTGGACCCGACCTGTTTTGAACCCGACCTGCTTTGAACCCGACCTATTTTTAACCTGAACTGATATTGATCTGACTTGATATTTACCTGATATATAGTTGAAGAAGTCTACGATTTGATAAATTTAAAGTGTTGATAAATGTAAAGTATTAATTTATTAAATTAATTTAATATTAACTCGTTCAATATAAATTATTTGTGAAGTTTAATAAGAATTAACATACTTAAATTTATTTTATTAAAAATATTCAAAATTTAAAAGTTTTATTAAATTAATAAGTTGTGATTGATGAATTTAAAACAAATTATTTAAAATTTAAATCAATTTATTAATTGCGATCATTAAATTTAAAAAATATTTTATTAAAAAATTTAATTATAATTATTAAAATAAAATAAAAATATTTTAGTTTAGGGGGAAGTTTTTTTGATTGATAGAAAATTATGGGGAGATTTTGCCGCTAGATCAAACAAAATAGGGGGGATTTTGGCACCATATCAAACAAAAACAAAATGGGGGGTGGGATTTTGCCGCCAGATCAAACAAAATGGGGGGGGGGGGGATTTTGCCGCCATATCAAACAAAATTGATAGTGGAGGTGAGATTTTATTTATTTATTTAGGGATTAATTATCCTTTAGGTCATTCCTTAATTAGATGGTTAAGGTTTAGGTTTTTAGGTTTTAGTTTGTTTTTTAGTCTAACTTTTGGTTTAGTTTCTTTAAATTTTATTTAATTAGGCCATGCTTCATAAATTAATTAATTATTAAGCTTTTTGGTTTGCTTTAAATTTGATTTGGTCCTCGTATAAAGATTTGGTAAGTAATTAGGTTTAATAATTTTATTCATTTGTGATTTGGGCTCTAATTAATAATTTAATTTTAATTTATTTTTAGATTTGTCCTTTTTATGTTTCAATTTATTTTGTTTGTTATATTTATCGGTTTATGTTTAGGGTTTAAGGGTAAGTGTGCCAAGTTGATTGTTTGGGGCTATGAGATTAGTTTAGGGATTATGTGATTAGGCTTGCACTCTAATTATTAGTGAATAGTGTCTATAAGATTTAGATATTCATGTTTGGGGTTTAGGGGTAAATGTGCCAACTTAATTATTTGGGGTTATGAGATTAGTTTAAGGATTAGGGGATTAGGCTTATACTCTAATTATTAGTGATTATAAGATTTAAGGGTTGAAGTTTATGGGTATTGTTTAGGGGTATACATATATACATACAAATATGTATGTTCTAGTATATATATATATATATATATATAACAATATATGCATACTAAAACTTACATACATACATATATATATATATGTATATATATAATGGATTAATATTTGATACACTGCCAGTGTAAAAAAAGTTTACACAAGCATACTTATTTTCAAGTATAAATTTAAAACTTAAAATTCTAACCTTAAAACCTTAAAAATCTAACCCCAAGCCCCAAGCCCCAAACCCTAAATTCTAACCATAAATCTTAAATTCTAAATTATACAAAATAAACCCCTAACCTCTAAACCCTAAACTAAACCCCTAAACCCCTAAATAAACCCGCTTGTGTAAACTTTATTTTCCACCGCTAGTGTATAGGATATTAATCCATATATGATTATAACAATATATATATATATATATATATATATATATATATATATACTAAAACTTACATACTTACATGTATAGATATACTAAAACTTAAATACATGCATATATATGTGTTTTAGTATGTATGTATACATGTGTGTTTTAGTGTATATATATATACAGGGGCGTATACAGGCCTGGGCCTACTTAGGCCTGGCCCGCCCTATGCCCAATTTTAAATTTTACAAGAAGATTAAAAGTAAAAAGTTAAAGTATTTTGTATCGTTCTTTTTTTAGTTTTTAATTTATTGTTCTCAAAATCAGAGTGAAAAATTAGGGGTTTTATCGTTCTTCTTATTTTTTTTTTTCAGTTTTCAAACTCTTGTTCACAAAATCAAACTGAAAAGTAAGGGGATTTTATCGTTCCTTTTCATTCAATCGGGTAAGCTTTCAAAAAAAATTCTTCTAATTTTGTTCTAATTTTTGTTAAGTCTTCTCTTTTTTTAAATTTAGTTTTTAGATGTGATTTGGTACGGTGAAAAACAATCTCTAATTTTTGTTATGTTTTCATGCTTCTATTATTTTTTCAGTTTCCATGTTTATGTTCTCAAAATTAAGCTGAAAAGTGAGGGCTCTTATCACTCCTTCTAATTGTTTCAATCAAGTAAGTTTTCTATTTATTCTTCTAATTTTGTTCTAGTTTTTGTTAAGTTTTCTCCCGTTTTTAATTTCGATTTTATATATGATTTGGTTGGGTGCAAAGCAAACTTTAATTTTTGTTATGTTTTTATGTTTATGTTCTTTTTTCAGTTTAATTTTCATGTTTATGTTCTCAAAATTAAGCCGAAAAGTGAGGGCTCTTAATATCATTCATTCTAACCGAGATAATTGAATCAAAACTAGGATAATCTGTGATTATTCATAAAGCCAATTGAAGTTAATTATTGTAACATTAGTAATTCTGTGATTGGCAAATCAATTTTTTGTTACTGGTTTTGAATTTTATATATATATATATATATATATATATATATATTGAAAGATAGTTTTATGATACAATCTATTTACTTGAATAGTTGAATTAGAATTACTTATAAAAATTAACTTTTTCGTAGGAATAGAAAAATATCAAAATTATATTTCTAGAATGAAAGTGTTGCTGTTAAATGACAATAAAATTAACCATATGATTGTTGTTCTTAGTTTCTTCTAAATTATGGACTATAATTTATATTTTTATTGTGCCTTTGTTATCATGGTTCTTTGTTAGGGGTGAAAATAGGATGTTAGGTATAAACCTTGATTATCTTGCTTATTTTGTCTAGGTTGAAATATGAAGAGAAAGACAATAGATTCTTATTTTTTAAAACTGAAACCCACACCAGAATCAAACGTTAATGCTCCTACTGAAACAGTTGTTGATGCAACTCAAGGGACATCTACTCAGGTTTTAGATGAGGAACCTTCAAACACATGTAGCGATATGTCTACAATTAATATTGATACTCTTTTTATGCGTGATCCAGCTTTGCGTAAGCCAATTAATAGTTATCTGTCAGAAGAGCGAGAAGAAATTATAGAGAAATTCATAAATTATGGACCTTATCAAATTCTTATGACTGAGTATCCTAAATCTGGTCCAGATGATCATCCTCGACGATTTCAATCCAAATGGTTCAAAACCTTTAATTGGCTGGAGTATTCACCGACTACTGATGCTGCTTATTGTTTCTCGTGCTTTCTTTTTGAAAAGAAACCATTCGAAAAATTCGGTTCAGATACTTTTACAGCACAAGGATTCAAAAATTAGAAGAGGATTGGAGGGAAAAATTGTGCATTTGAAACGCATATGGGAAAATATATTAACTCAGCTCATGGATTCTGTGCAATGTTGAAAAGATTTTAAGAACTCAAAAAGTCATATTGATACTTTACTTGAAAATCTAACTCCAAAGCAGAATGCTGATAACCGTTTACGGTTAGGTGCTTCAATAGAAGTTGTACGGTGGCTCACATTTCAAAAATGTGCATTTAGGGGGCATGATGAGAGTGCTAAGTCGAAAAATCAAGGAAATTTTCTAGAGATGTTGAAACTCCTTACTTCTTATAATAAGGAGATATGAGATGTTGTGCTAGAAAATGCTCCACAAAATGCAAAATATATAGCTTCTTCCATTCAAAAGGAAATTTTGCACATCTTTGCTCAAAAAGTGCAAAAAGAAATTCGCAAGGAGATCAATGATTCAAAATTTTGTATAATTATCGATGAATCTCGAGACATATCTAAAAGAGAACAAATGGCTATAGTCTTAAGATTTGTTGATGGAGATGGTATTGTGCGAGAACGGTTTTTACAGTTAGTACATGTCGAAGACACAACATCAAAAACTCTCAAAGAAGATATTTCTACGGTTTTATCTAACCATGAGTTGAGCATTGCAAATCTTCGAGGCCAAGGATATGATGGAGCAAGTAATATGTGAGGTGAATGGAATGGTTTACAAGCTCTATTCATGAAAGATTGTCCTTATGCCTATTATGTGCATTGCCAAGCACATCAACTGCAGTTAGCTCTCATTGCCGCTACAAGAGAAGTATCTGAAGTTCATGATTTTTTCAAAGATTTAATTTTTATTGTGAATGTTGTCAGTTTTTTTTCTAAGCATCATGATGAATTACAAGATAGCCAAATAGTCGAATTGGAGCACTTAATTAAAATTGAAGAGATAGAGACTGGAACGGGGTTAAACCAAATTGGCACTTTGCAACGTCCTAGAGATATTAGGTGGAGTTCTCATTACAAGTCAATTTGTAGTGTCTTAAGGATGTACAATGCGACTCGTTCTGTCCTTGAGAAAATAGCCATTGATCGTCGAGCCACATACTCTCAACGTGGGGATGCTAATTCTGCTCTTAAAAAGTTGTTGACTTTTGATTTTGTATTCATTTTACATATGATGCAGGGACTTATGAGATACACAGATGCACTTTGTCGAGCTTTGCAATACAAGTCACATGATATTCTAAATGCAATGGATTTAGTTGCTGCCACAAAGTCTTCAATTCAGGAATTTAGAGATAGTGGTTGGGAAGGTCTTCTATAGAAAGTACTCTTATTTTGTAATAAGCATGACACTCTCACTCTGGTTCCTGATATGAATGTTACTTATTCTGATATAATTCGGTCTCGACGTAATAAAGACATTGTTTTAGTGTAGGTCTCTATAGAGTGGATGTGTTTACAGCCACTATGGATCAACAACTGCATGAATTAAATAGTCGTTTTAGTGAGCAAACGACAGAGCTGCTTATTTTGAGTATGGCTTTGAATCCTTCATGTGGTTATAAGCACTTCAATGTGGAAAAAATTTGTCATCTTGTAGAGAAATACTATCCCAAAGACTTTTCTGAACATGAAAAATATCATTTGAAGTATGAACTTGAGTTATTTTTTCGTGATGTTCCTAATCACGTGGAGATGAAGAATTTGAGCACCATAACTCAATTATGTCGAAGTTTGTCAGAAAGTGAGAAATCATTTTCATATCCCCTTGTTGATATATTGATTCGATTGATTTTGACTCTTCCTGTTAGTACTGTGTCATCACTAATTTTGTCCGGGTTAACATCTTCTTATTTCGTCTTATAATAGTGGGCTTATATGGGCTATCGTTTAATCATTAACTATATATATATACATATATATATATATGTGTGTGTGTGTGTGTGCATGTTATATTATATATGTAAGTTATGTGTTTAGAGTATGTGTGCATGAATACAAGTTTATATGTGTGTGGTATATGAGTGTATACGCATATACTTATGTATCACATATAATGCATGATCGTATATTGAATGTGTTTATTATTTTAATGCGTGTGTGAATTAGTATTGCATGTATTATGTAATATGTATACATGCATGTATATTACATATAGTATTATTATTTATAAAAAGATTATAAGTTAAATAAACAAGCCCAATTCATACAACCCACAATTTATTTATTTAAAGTCCATATTACATAATAAAAAAGCCCAAAATTATCATACAAGGCCCAAAAAAAGGCCCCAAGCCCTAATCTGCAAATGAAACCCTAATCACCCTTATGCTTTGTGCAGCCGCCACTTTCCCCTCACCGTCAGATCTGATCTAGATCTGACGGTCCAGATGATGCAAGACGAAGAAACCCTAGAGGCCCTCTCCCAACACCTCAGCGCCGCGCAATCTCCACCGCTGGATCAAAGACTCATCGAACGGCCGAGATCGGGTCTCTCCCAAGCGCGTGCGATCCACGCGGGTCACTTCAGTTTCCCATGCGCGCGTGTCCGTCACGCCCGAGCCCCTCTGAATTCCCCAGCCGTCCAGATTCATCTCCGACGGTCTGGATCACTCTACGGCCGGCCACAGCTCTCCATGGTCCCCTCTCCTCCTCACGGGTCACATGCAACACAAGAAAACAAAATGTCAGAGCCAAAATGGACGCAACGAAACGTACGAAGCAAAAACAACAACCAATTCAAATCCGGCCAAGAATTGCCAGCAACACAACAGATATTTCAACGATTTTAGGCATTTAGAAAAAAAAGAAAAATGTAATTTCAGAGGGCTATTTAAGCCCGAGTGCAATGTAATAGGGGGAGTCCATTCGAAAATTTCGGGGAAAGATTGTAATAGGAGAGAGCATTCGAGAGCATTTCAAAAGATCAGTTGTAATCAAAAAAATTCCAGAGAGTAATACGAAGAGGATTTACAGAGTATATCTTACCATCCATTTCAGTTTCTCATTTTAAGAGCAAAAAATAAACGAAAGGGTTTTATCTTTATTTACCTTCGTCGTGCCGTTCCGCCTTCGCGCCGTCGCGTTTCCTCGCCGGCGACAAGCCCCTGATCCTCCTCGGACCGTGCATGGTGAGCCGTTGAGGCCGGTGACGCGAAGGGGGTAAGGTTTTTGTTTTTTTTAGTTTCGGTTTTCTGGATTTCAAAACGAAAATGGTTTGGAAAATATTTTTGGGGGTTTTGATTTCAAAGGACGAAAAAATTCGGTTTTTGAGGTTTCAAAGGGGAGGAAAAGAGTTTTTTTGTGGTTTCCGGCGCCGGCAACAGCGACCGGAATACCTTTGCTGCGCCGGAGAAAACAAAGAAAATGGGGAAGCTCTCCCCGATTTAGGGTTTGAAAACTAAAAAAAGGGTAAAATGAGCTTAAAGGTGGCTTATATATTGTTTTAACGTTTTAAATTTGGTTTAATCGCGTTTTAAGCCCTCCCATGTCATTTTAATTGCGCGGGGAGGGCTTCCGCGTTTTAAACTCGCGCCCGCAGTCCCCGCATGTTTTCGAGTCTTTTTAATTTCGTCCCTGTCTTATTTTAATCATTTTCCGGATGGAAAAATTCCCTTTTTAGTCCCTATAGGTTTCCGCCCCGTTTTAATTAAGTCCAATTTCGCATTTAATCAGCTTTTCTTAAATGGTTTTATTTCTGTTTTGGTCCCTGCCAGCTTCTATTTATTTATTTAATTATTTATTTTTTGGCATATTATTCTTGGTCATATTGTTGTTATGTATGCATTTTCGTCACTCATGCATCTTGCTTTTTATGTTTACATCGAATATATATATTGCATGTTTGTTTTTTAATTTCATTCGAGTATATGTTTTGCCATGTTATTTTTTCTTTATATGTGGTATGTGGTCATATGTTTTATGTTTAGCATTTAATTTTATGCATTTAATATAGCTTTGCCATATGTTGTGCATATATGTTTTTTAATGTGGCATGCCTAATTGCTTTAATGTTGTTCGAATATATTTTCGTGGCATGCACCTTATATGTCATTCATGCGACTTTTAGCATTTATAATTTGTATATTAATTAACTTTAATTACTGTTGAGTGTGTAAAAGTTCTATTATTTACACCCTTTTTAACCCATATTTCTGCTGCATTCAAGCATCATTGCATTGCATTTAGGTTAGTTTTCAGTAAAACATCACAAATGGACTAAAGGCACGGATTCTACTAAAAGATGGCTATTTTTGCAGGTATCTGCCATAGTAGATATTGAAGGCAGGCGCAGGGCAGATAAGCAGGAAAGCTGAACTGGACGAGCAGTCGAAGCCGACGAACCTGTCACGGACCTGTCGTGACAGCAAGGTGACAGCAACCTTATGAAGAGGAAAAGTAAAGTGGACCTCGATAGATAGAGAAAAATCTGCTCGTCTGTCGTGTGAAAGCCAAATATTTTTCCAAGCCCCGGATCAAAAGATATGTCAAGCCAAAGCTCAAGGAGAAGAAATTCCTAGAAACAAGGATGCGGCTGGAAAGTATGAGACTTTAGAGATTTAGTCTTTATTAGAATTTTACTTTTAATTAAAGTTGTAATCCTTGTTACCTTAGATGACTTGAGCCCAAAGCTTATATAAGGGCATAGATTAAACCTAGGGCATAAACGATTACCCCATAACCGAAACCAAAAACCCCCTGTCGTCCACCCGTCACCGACATGTTCTAATTTCCCTCTAGGGCTACGGATTGTTTTGTAAAGTAGTTGCAAGGGTTGCTTTGTTTTAGGATTTTTTCAAGTTCAATAAAATAAACTTCAAGTTCTTTTATCTTGGTTCTAATATCTTGCAAGAGCATCGGGAGAGCATTGTGAGGTTATCCATTTACTTAGCATCGGGAGAGTTAAGTATACGAAAGAGATAAAAGCGTGTTCTCTAGTTTATAGTTGAACCATCTCGTGCCTAGGGATAGGGCGAGGTTAAGTGGCTAAGGAAGAATTCATACACATCGGTGTTCATCCTTCGATTCACGCCGGGAGGTATCATCAAAGACGTGATCATCGACAGACTTGTGCCTAGGGATAGGGCAAGGCAGATCTGGGATTCTTGCCAAGCTTGAAGTACGGAGTTGGTGTTTGCTGCCGCGACAGCCAACGGACAGCTGCCGCGACAGGTGCTGTCGGCGACAGGCGCGACGACAGAACTGGAGATCCTAAGCAACTCAATACCAGCCCATTCTCTCTATCTTGATTTCTCAATCCTTTATTTTACGTTTTTACCTTATTATTCTCGTGACAACTCTTAATTATTTTCTTTACTTTCGTGCAGTAAACAAGGTGAAAGTCAATAGCCCAATCCCTGTGGAGACGATATCCGATACTTCGTATCACTTTACTACTTGCGTCGTGTACACTTGCACTACAATTGCGATAGACTATTTTACACGCAACAAGTTTTTGGCGCCGTTGCCGGGGATTGGCAACATAACTACATCTTTCTTTTATTGCACTTTTTACTTTTATTCTTATTTTCGTTTTTTTTTGTTTTTTTTCCTTTTCTTTAATTTTTCTTTTGTGTCTTCAACTCTTGCTTTTCACGAGGTTTTCTTGTTTATGCGCAGATCCAAAAGAGGTGAAGATCCTGAGTATAAATTAGATCCGGAGATCGAACGTTCCTTCAATCTCAAGAAACAACTTCGCCGACTTTTAGACAGAAACGAATATCTCGAAGAACAGCTAGAGAAGATGGCCCATAACCAACCTGCTGGTGGATTCATACCACCCCTTGGCAATAATAACCCACCTGTCGCCGATCCGCCCGCAGCAGGTGGACGACGGTCATGTCGTGACTACATGCTGAATGATCATGTAGAGCTGGAGACCACGCTGCCGGATATTGATGTTGATAACTTCGAGCTTAAACCTGTCATGTTTAGTATGATCAACAACGCCGGACAGTTTAGTGGTTCTGCGACAGAAGATGCTAGGGAGCATCTCAAAACGTTCCAGGAGATCTGTGGTTCGTTTAGACTGCCAGGAGTTAGTCCGGAGATACTGAGGCTTCGGTTATTCCCTCACTCCTTGAGGGACAGAGCTAAAACTTGGTGGAATAAACTAACATCGGGTTCTATTATGACTTGGGCAGATCTAACTCGTGAATTCTTATCTCGTTTTAATCCTTCGCATTTATCTGAGCGATTACGTAATGAAATTGCTACTTTTCAACAGGAAGATGACGAGCCAATGCACGAGGCCTGGGACAGGTTTACTACTCTTCTTCGAAACTGCCCTATGCATGGATTCCCCGTCTGGAATCAGGTTACAAAGTTCTATAATGCTGCCAATCTACAAACTCGCATCCGAATTGATTCTGCAGCAAATGGATTACTATTGGATAAAGATCCAGACGAGGCGCTGCAAGTTCTGAAAAATTTAGCTAAGAATGAAGAACAGTTTCCGACAGCTAGAAGAGGGGGTAAACGGGTACTTGCTGTCAAGGACTATGAGGCCGACAGCACTATGAAATCACAGGTAGCATTCCTTACTAAAGCCATGAAACACTTATTGAATGAAGAGGACTTACGAGGATTTGCTGTCGAGGAAGTTTGTACTACTTGTGAGGGAAATCATAGTAGGGATGAATGCCCTATAAATATAGAAGAGGGAAAATATGTTGGAAATTACAAGCCAAACTACAATTCCAACAACTACAATCCTAATTGGAGGAAAGATCCCAAATTTTCTTGGAGTAACCCTAACAATGCTCTGAATCCGCAAGTGCATAATCAGAATCAGGGGGGTCCTAGATTGTTGACGCGACAGCAAAAGCAGCCGCAAAACCTGACGCAGAACCTGTCGCCGCAACAGCAACAGCAGCCACCACCTGCCACAAGTAGTGTATTGGAGCAGACTCTGGCCACTTTTATGTCTCAGACTGGTACGTATATGGACAATATTAATCAGTTTGTCAAGAAGACGGAAAACTTTATGGATGAAACCAAGATGAGGATGACAAATCATGAGGCTACCTTGAAATCTCTAGAGACACAAATGGGTCAGGTGTCCCAGCACATTAAGCCGAGGCAGAATGGAGGTTTCCCTAGCAATACTGAAAATGCTAGACCGTCCCCACATGAGCAATGTAAGGTGATTACTACTAGGAGTGGGAAAAAGTTACCTGGACCGGAAAAAGCTGAAACTGAAAAGGAACCTGCCTCAGATAAACCTGCCGAGGAAGCTGCCCCGACAGGTGATAAACAAACTGCTGCCGATGAGCCTGTCACGACAGCAGAAGCGACAGAGGAGAAAAATGAAGAACATCGTCCTCAGATTCGTATGCAGTGGGAAGGACGTGTTGCTGATTACCGTCCCCCACCACCCTTTCCTCAACGGATAAAGCAAGCTAAGCAAGAATCTCAACTTAAAAAGATTTATGATATTTTTAAGCAGGTTCAGATTAATATTCCGCTGTTAGATGCCGTTAGGGAGATGCCCGGTTATGCTAAATTTCTCAAGGATGTCATGTCAAAGAAATATAAACTTGGGGAGTTTGAAACGGTAAGGATGGCAGATGGTTGCATGAGTATTCTTCATCGGCAGCCACCCCAGAAGAAGAAGGATCCAGGGAGCTTCCTCATACCTTGTGTAATCGGTGACAAATTTGTGGGTAAGGCACTTTGTGATCTTGGAGCTAGTGTTAATCTAATGCCCAAATCTATTTTTCAGAAATTAGGTATTGGGAAGGCGCGGCCCACGACAGTTACCCTACAGCTAGCCGACCGCTCTTACGTTCATCCAGAGGGAAAGATTGAAGACATTTTGGTAAGAGTGGATAAGTTTATTTTTCCTGCTGACTTTCTTATTTTAGATTGCGAGGCAGATGAGAACGCACCAGTCATCCTTGGGCGACCCTTTTTAGCCACGGGAAGATCACTGATTGATGTGGAGAGAGGAGAACTCACCATGCGAGTAAACGATCAAGAGATTAAGTTGAATGTTCTCCAATCAATGAAACGAGCTGATTTGGACGAGGAATGCAAGGCCATCATTGAGGTGACCTTTGATTACCCCTGCATCAGGTCGGGCTGCCATGATAAAAAATTTGGTCACTGCTGCGACAGCCATTTACAGACCTGTCACGACAGCGATGACGACAGCACCGACGACAGTAACTCCTCTGAATCCGATACATCTGATACTGAAGGTCATGAGGAGGTAAACTGGTTAGACCATCGTCCAGGTAAGTTATTCGAACCCTTGAATTACACTTCGGATAACCATTTAATCCAAAAGCCCTCTACTGTTGAACCACCTGTCTTAGAACTCAAGCCCCTGCCAGGGCAGCTTAAATATGCTTATCTTGGTTGTGATGACACACTGCCCGTAATCATCTCTGCTAAGCTGCCGCAGGAACAGGAACGACAGCTGATCGACATGCTAAGGCAGCACAAAAAGGCGATTGGATGGACGATAGCAGACATTCAGGGCATTAGTCCGGCGTTATGCATGCACAAAATCCTTCTTGAGGAAGATCATAAGCCGACTATAGATGCTCAAAGGCGGCTAAACCATGCGATGAAGGAGGTAGTGCGTAAGGAGATCATTAAATGGTTAGATGCTGGTATTATTTACGCCATCTCCGACAGCAAATGGGTTAGCCCGGTGCAATGTGTTCCCAAGAAAGGAGGCATGACCGTGATAACCAACGAAAACAATAAACTAATCCCAACCAGGACTGTGACCGGTTGGAGGGTTTGTATGGACTATCGGAAGCTTAACAAAGCTACCCGAAAGGACCACTTCCCTTTACCCTTTATTGATCAAATGCTTGATAGATTAGCGGGTAAATCTTATTATTGTTTTCTTGATGGTTATTCAGGTTATAACCAAATTGCTATTGCACCGGAGGATCAAGAGAAAACGACTTTCACATGCCCCTACGGAACATATGCATTTAGGAGGATGCCGTTCGGCCTTTGTAACGCACCTGCCACATTCCAAAGGTGCATGATGGCAATATTCTCCGACATGGTAGAGGATTTCCTTGAGATTTTCATGGATGATTTTTCCGTCTTTGGAGACGATTTTGAGAGCTGCCTCAGCAACCTCCAAAAGGTACTTGAAAGATGTGAAAAAACTAACCTTGTTCTCAATTGGGAAAAATGCCATTTTATGGTAGATGAAGGGATAGTTCTAGGCCATAAGATTAGCTGCCGTGGGATAGAGGTCGACAGGGCAAAAATTGAAGTCATAGAGAAGCTGCCGCCGCCAACCACAGTCAAGGGCATTAGGAGTTTTTTAGGGCATGCCGGTTTTTACAGAAGATTTATTGCAAATTTTTCAAAGATCACCAAACCGCTATGCCATCTCCTAGAGCAGAACCGACCCTTTAACTTTAATGATGAATGTACTGAAGCATTCAAGGTTCTGAAGGAAAAGTTAGTGACAGCCCCCATAGTACAGCCACCAGACTGGACACAACCATTCGAGATCATGTGTGATGCTAGTGACTATGCTGTCGGGGCAGCACTTGGGCAGCGCAGAGACAAGCTGTTTCACGTCATATATTATGCTAGCAAAACATTAAATGAAGCCCAAGTGAACTATACCACCACAGAAAAGGAGCTGTTAGCTGTGGTATTCTCCATCGACAAGTTTCGTTCTTACATACTTGGAATGAAGGTAATAATACACACCGACCATTCTGCCCTCAAGTACTTGTTTGCAAAGAAGGATGCGAAGCCTAGGCTGATACGATGGATCTTGCTATTACAAGAATTTGACCTTGAGATCAAAGACAAAAAGGGGACAGAAAATCAAGTGGCAGACCACTTGTCGAGGTTGGAGACGGGACAGAGTCTACCGTTAGATGAGACACACATACTGGAGACCTTCCCAGATGAGCAGCTCTTTGCTGCCGCAGTCGTTGTCGCGACAGCCATGGCGGCAAGTAAGTCTTCTAACCTTCCATGGTATGCTGATTTCGTTAATTTTATAGTTAGCGGAATATTACCTTCTGATCTTAATTATCAAGCAAGGAAGAGGTTCCAAAATGATGTTAAACATTATTATTGGGACGAACCTCTTCTTTTCAAAATGTGCGCAGATCAGGTTATAAGAAGGTGTGTACCACAAGAAGAACAAGAAGACATTCTCCATCACTGTCATGCGTCACAATATGGAGGTCACTTAGGAGGCAATAAAACTGCTGCCAAGGTGCTGCAGTCAGGGTTCTACTGGCCGACACTTTATAAAGATGCACAGGAATTTTACAAAAGCTGTGACAGGTGCCAGCGGACAGGTAACATCTCGAGGAGAAATGAGATGCCACTGCAGAATATTCTAGAAGTAGAGATCTTTGATGTTTGGGGGATTGATTTTATGGGACCTTTTCCATCTTCGTGTGGAAATCTTTATATCCTCCTAGCAGTGGACTATGTCTCCAAGTGGGTTGAAGCAATCGCAACTCAAAAGAATGATGCCAAGACGGTCCAAAAGTTTTTACATAAAAACATTTTTTCTAGATTTGGCATCCCTAGGGCGATTATCAGTGATGAGGGGAGACATTTTGATAATAGGGTAATTGTTGCTGCCTTGAAGAAATATGGTGTCAAGCACAGGATCGCGACAGCATACCACCCACAGACCAATGGACAGGCTGAGATATCCAATAGGGAAGTGAAGAACATCCTTGAAAAGATGGTTAAACCAACTAGGAAAGATTGGTCTTTACTTCTGAATGATGCATTATGGGCATACCGGACAGCTTTCAAGACTCCATTGGGAATGTCTCCATTCCGACTGATTTATGGGAAAACCTGTCACTTGCCTGTCGAGATCGAACACAAAGCATATTGGGCAATCAAGGCAGTAAATATGGACTTGGACAAGGCCGGCCAGAAAAGGTTATTAGATTTAAACGAGATTGAAGAATTACGGACAATGGCCTACGACAACGCAAGGATTTACAAGGAAAAGACTAAAAAGTGGCACGACAAGAAACTGCTGCCACGACAGTTCTGCCCAGGGCAGCTTGTGTTGTTATTTAATTCTAGACTTAAACTCTTCCCAGGAAAGCTAAAGTCTAGATGGTCTGGCCCGTTTCAAGTAGTTCAAGTTTTTCCCCATGGTGCCATCACAATTCAATCATTAAAACACGGGCACCAATTCAAAGTCAATGGACAACGACTCAAGCATTATCAGGGGACTGAAGCCCCAGGAATTCAGGAAGTGGTTACTTTAGGAGATGCCCTACAAGGCACCCCTAATTTAACCTAAGTTTTATTTTTATTTTTATTATTATTTATTAGGAATTAGGTTTATTTTATTCGAATAATGTTTTGTTTTTTTTTCTAATTTCAGTTTTTAGGAAATAAAGGAGTCAAGAAGGAAAGAAGAAGTGGCCCAAGCCCACCGCCCATCCATCAGCCAAATAAAGCCCATTTATGATAACATGTCGTTTCAGCTGCCGGCGCAGACGGACTTGACAGGCTGTCAACAGTTTGGCACTGCAGACGCCGAAGCGTGCGGCAGACGCACAGCAGACGCATAAATGCGTGTCAGACACGTCAGACACGCTACATCCAATCTGCCGCCCCGTTCTTCACGCCTGCCGTTGCGGCATTAAATGGGCAGCTACTCGACCGCTATATAAACCCCTTCCCACTTTCATTTTTCATCACTTCTGATTTTGCTCTCTTGTTATTTTTCTCCTCTAGTTTTATTTGCTCTCTCTTTTCTTTTTTTTTACACAGCCCTTGCAACCAATATGTCGTCGAGATAAACCCGCCGTAGCTCTGCTGCCGCCTCTTCTTCCGCAGCAGCATCCCCCTTTGCCAACAAAGAGTTATGGGAGGAACGTGGCTTCATGTACATCCGACAGACGCCCAACATAGGACTCCGGCCGTTCATTTTCAAGGCCATCAAGGCTCAACTATGAGAGTCTTTTCCTGAACAACCGGCCGAGCTTAACGACACCTTAGTCCGCGAATTCTACGCAGCCATAGACAGCAGGACGGCGACATCTGTCACTGTTCGAGGAGTGCAAGTACCTTTCACGGCCGACAGCATCAATCACATGTTTGGCCTTTTCTTTGGCCCCGGTGATGATGCTCACCAGGAATTCATCGACTCCCTCGACGCTGCCACTTACGATGCCATCATGGTGGAGTTGACAGAGGCCGGTACATCATGGACAACCAGCAAAAAGAACCCCCACTCCGTCAACAGGGGACAGCTCCGCCCGGAAGCCAAAACTTTGGAACGCTTTCATCAAAAAGCGTATCCTGCCCTCGTCTCACCACACGACAGTCAACCGACAGCGGCTTGCCCTGATTCACTCCATCATGCACAACAGGGCCATTAATGTGGGCAGATATATGAGGGACAGCATCCTGGACTGTGCCTTCCGCTCTGACTCACGCCTCTGCCTGTCGTTCACCATAACGTCCCTCTGCCGATGTGCTGCGGTGCCTGAGGACCCCTCCGACAAAATCAGGAAGGGCAGAGGGTGGACAGACAATAACATCAACAGCCTCATGGAGCTGATCGCGGCTACATCTGTCTCCTCCTTCAACCCTGCTGGCTCACCCGCAGAATCATCAGAGGAACCACCCACCGACCCTGCCACCGAGCCTGCCCCTGATGCTGAAACCAACGCCCCTCCTACAGACCAGTCTGCCCTTATCCTAGCTACTTTACAACGGGTAGAGGAACGCCAATTGGGATTGATGACATTTATTCGGGACTTCACAAACTCCACGGTAAATTTTATTACCCAAACTTTAAATTTTCCCGATGTTCAATTCCCTACTTTTCCTGCCCATTATTTCCATATCCCCACTCCTGTCCACACACCTATCCACACGCCCACACCACCTGCCTCCCCGTCCCACTCGACCGCTTCCACCAAATCACCTGCCCCGACGGCAGAAGGCGACCAACCGGCAGACACTTCCCCTCGAGGAACCAAGAGACATGCCACTAATGACAGCCCTCTTATCCGGAGGAATTTGGAGAGTGACTTTACCAGGGTCAAGAGGATTAAACATGTGGCAGACAAGAAAAGGCTGCCTAAGGCTAGTACCACTACCACCAGCAGTTGGGACAGCGGCAGCAGTTCCGATGTTCAGCCTGTGGAGCAACCTGTCCCTGAACCTGTCTCTGAACCTGTCCAGCCTCCCCCACAGCGCAGACGCCGCCGGCAGATCCGAATCAGCAGCAGCAGCGAGGGCAGTGACTGAAAATTTAAGTTTTATTTTCCTCTGATTGCTGCCTGCCTTTATATTTTGTGATGTACTTTTTCTTTATTATTCATGTCATTTTGCATTGAGGGCAATGCAACCCTCGAGTTTGGGGGTGGCAACCCTCCATCATTAATGGAGTCTTAAGTACATCTTTTTATTATTTGTTGTGTCTTTTATTTTAAATTTCTTAAAAAAAAACACACAGAAAAGATTAAACTGTTGGCTTAAAACTGTGAAATTAACTTACCTGTCTTGACATCTCTGTAGTGGCAGCATCTTTAGGACAGATTAAGGAGAAGTTTAGAGCCTTTCTATAGTTCTGAAAATTTAAACACTTTTGTGACTGTTATACTGCTTAGATTTCTGTTAGCCAAACTAGAATAGGAAAGCTTAGCACTTAGAGTAGAAAAGAGACTAGAATCTCAGGAAACCTAGAGGTGCCTACCACCGGCTCTAGGCAGATAACCAGAGAAAAACTTCTAGAGGTGCCTATCACCGGCTCTAGACAGTTAACTAGAGGTGCCTGAAATACTGGCTCTAGTAAAAGAGAAGAAGTTCGAGAAAAAAAAGGAAATAACTAGAGGTGCCCAATTCTGGCTCTAGTAAGAAAAAGAAAGAAAACAGTCTCGTAGGAAAAACTCTAAACAAGCTAAAGTTGAATATTCTAGTGAAACTAAGAGAGTCTTGGCATATAACTGTTCACAAGCATGCACACACTACACGAGAGCTATAGGGAGATTCCGGACAGATCCTAACCTATCCGACAGGTTGCTGCCGCCATAGAGATCGAGCGACGGATAAGGGACAGTTCACTGTTTGAAGGCCAACACAAATTTTTTTTCTTGTTTTCATTTTTAATTGCTTGAGGGCAAGCAAAGACTTGAGTTTGGGGGTGTGTTGAGTGTGTAAAAGTTCTATTATTTACACCCTTTTTAACCCATATTTCTGTTGCATTCAAGCATCATTGCATTGCATTTAGGTTAGTTTTCAGTAAAACATCACAAATGGACTAAAGGCACGGATTCTACTAAAAGATGGCTATTTTTGCAGGTATCTGCCATAGTAGATATTGAAGGCAGGCGCAGGGCAGATAAGCAGGAAAGCTGAACTGGACGAGCAGTCGAAGCAGACGAACCTGTCACGGACCTGTCGTGACAGCAAGGTGACAGCAACCTTATGAAGAGGAAAAGTAAAGTGGACCTCGATAGATAGAGAAAAATCTGCTCGTCTGTCGTGTGAAAGCCAAATATTTTTCCAAGCCCCGGATCAAAAGATATGTCAAGCCAAAGCTCAAGGAGAAGAAATTCCTAGAAACAAGGATGCGGCTGGAAAGTAGGAGACTTTAGAGATTTAGTCTTTATTAGAATTTTACTTTTAATTAAAGTTGTAATCCTTGTTACCTTAGATGACTTGAGCCCAAAGCTTATATAAGGGCATAGATTAAACCTAGGGCATAAACGATTACCCCATAACCGAAACCAAAAACCCCCTGTCGTCCACCCGTCACCGACATGTTCTAATTTCCCTCTAGGGCTACGGATTGTTTTGTAAAGTAGTTGCAAGGGTTGCTTTGTTTTAGGATTTTTTCAAGTTCAATAAAATAAACTTCAAGTTCTTTTATCTTGGTTCTAATATCTTGCAAGAGCATCGGGAGAGCATTGTGAGGTTATCCATTTACTTAGCATCGGGAGAGTTAAGTATACGAAAGAGATAAAAGCGTGTTCTCTAGTTTATAGTTGAACCATCTCGTGCCTAGGGATAGGGCGAGGTTAAGTGGCTAAGGAAGAATTCATACACATCGGTGTTCATCCTTCGATTCACGCCGGGAGGTATCATCAAAGACGTGATCATCGACAGACTTGTGCCTAGGGATAGGGCAAGGCAGATCTGGGATTCTTGCCAAGCTTGAAGTACGGAGTTGGTGTTTGCTGCCGCGACAGCCAACGGACAGCTGCCGCGACAGGTGCTGTCGGCGACAGGCGCGACGACAGAACTGGAGATCCTAAGCAATTCAATACCTGCACTACTGAGCAACTCAATACCAGCCCATTCTCTCTATCTTGATTTCTCAATCCTTTATTTTACGTTTTTACCTTATTATTCTCGTGACAACTCTTAATTATTTTCTTTACTTTCGTGCAGTAAACAAGGTGAAAGTCAATAGCCCAATCCCTGTGGAGACGATATCCGATACTTCGTATCACTTTACTACTTGCGTCGTGTACACTTGCACTACAATTGCGATAGACTATTTTACACGCAACAATTACAAAACGGAGATACTTATTAATTCGTGTATTCGGGTCGACTAGCCTAGCTTATTGGATGTCCCGCGAATATTTGGATCAATTCGAATCGTCTAAAGGTAAATTCGAGATTAAAACGAACAAGACCATAGCATCATCCTTTAAATTGCTTGCATCATGCATAAAGGTGACGTACGGGATCTGAACCCTAAACTAACACGGCAGTCAGCCTTATTTGATGTCGGTTTAGTCTATGGTCCGGTGTACCGTCATCCTTCTTAATTAAATGATTAATTAATTTCAATGCCACTATTCGATAAAGCCCGTGTTATTTAAGTCACATTTTCATTAAAGAACATTTTTATTAAATTCACTTCGGTTTTTAAATAATTTCTATCGATCAAAAGGCAACAAGTTATTTGGTACCGATTTCCGGGCGTGATGGGGGTGTTAATCCTTCCCCACACGTAACCAACTCCCGAACCCGTTTTTAAATGAATCTCTAGTTTTGTGGTGCCCGGCCTACCTTAGTGGCCGGTGGCGACTCCAAATTTTCACCCTCTATAAACTCGAATTCCCTTTTTTTTTAAATAAACCCCTTTTTCAAAAAGAAAATAGTGATAAGGCCCCACTTAACAGTTTTCTAAAAAAAAACCTTATCACAGTTTGGCGACTCCGCTGGGGACCAATTTTTGTTTTTTTACAAAAAAGAGAGTTAGGCCAATAAAACACTTGTTGCCATTTAATCGATAGAAAATATTTAAAATTCGAAGTGAAGCTAATAAATTTGTTCTTTTATGAAAATACGACTTAAGTTGAACGGGCTTTGAAAATTTGTGGCATTCGAATTAATTTTCCATTTAATTATTAAGGAAGTCATCGACATGTGTTGCATCATGATCATCAAGCTCTATACCCGAGCTATACCCTTAAGTGGGAGTGAAACGCCCATACCCACATGAGTATCCCTCCACGGGTCGATAATTCACTTCCGGAATCCACGCCTTTGACACATGAGCAGCCCTCCACGTCATTAGGTTGTGCTTTCCCTCGAACCGAAACTAATTTGCAAGCATGTAATGGGCCAGAATTGGGGTTCTTATTGCCTTAGTAGGTAATGAGATAGGTTCGGGTACCCTTTGATAGAACCAAACTCATGAGTGAGAATATAAGAAGCCCGCCCCATTAGAGCCATGTGGATAACCATAGAGCTTAGAATGGCTAGGGTCATCTTGTTAATTGCTTGCCTTCTTTATTTTGCTTATATTTGATTTATATTTATCATGTGACTAACGCCTTTGCTTTTCTTCCCCTTTTCTCTTATTTTGCATATTTCATCATTGCATAAAGAGCACATTGAGTTGGAAATAGTCTGAAATTAAAGACTTGATTAGTGGGAAATATGGTCTGTAACAATAATGAGAAGGACCTCGATGAAAATATAGCCACAAGGAGAGCGACTACATGGTTGGGGTTCCGAGACAAGAAAGGCTTTCAAAAACGAAAAAATGCCACCTCACTTATTTGTTAGATGTCCCAGACAAGTGACCATCACTTCGAATTTTGGAGTTCAACCTACATTTGTTCCACGGTTGGCAGCTTTGATTTGACTACAACAGTTGGGAAATACCGAGTCTTACAAGGAAGTTAGCGACAACCACACCAAACGAGAACTAAGCTTTCCGGGGCAAGATCGAAAGTTTCTCGGGCACTTTGCCATCTTGGGTCGACAATCAAGTCTCAACCTAGAACAAGAAGAACATTTCAAGTTAGAGGGAATTCCAACCTCAACTCTGAGAAGCTTTGAAGGTTAGGCTCAGTGGGACCCTTTCAAAGAGCAAGTCAAGAGCACCAAATATCGACAGTGGATTAATCATAATTCTTCGCCTATACCACTTAGGGGCAGGACCGAGAGTTGGCCTATTTGTTAACGTGGATATGAGAGAACGCCTGATTCCTAGCAAAAGATCATTTCAAGAAAGAAGAAGGGATTGTGTGAGTCTTGAAGAAAATCGTCGGCCTAGACGCCAGCTCAAGAACTACATGTAGTGGGTTTCATCCGATCATTGTAACAGACCAAGGTTCCCATTGATGAGTTGTTTAACGAGGATATTTGCCGAACTCAGTGTTGCTCTTTGCATTTCAATCATGCATTTGGTTTGATTACCTTTAGTCATGTGTTTCTGTTGTACATATGACACATTGCATTAATGTTCAATGCATCTTTGCATTTCAATTATACATTTTGATTAATTACTCTTAACCATATGTTGTACATATAACACATTGCATTTATAAGATTAATGTTCAATGGGCATTTGCATTCAATTATACCTTTTGACTTAATCATGTGTTTCCGTTGTACATACAACACATTTATTCATTTATTCATTCATTGAACAAACAAAATTAATGTCCATCAGATTAATGCATCTTTGCATTCAAATGTACATGTCTGTTTGATCACCATTAATCACCTATCCTTGTTGTACATACAACACATTACATGCATTCAGTCTTACAATGAACAAATGGAGAAAAGTTTTTCCAAGCTAGAGGTTGATTTGAGAGGTCAGGTGAAACGAACTCAGCAAGAATTAAGGGGCACCATCATCAAGCCCCAACAAAATATGATGAAAGGAACACCCTAACTGTTACAGTCCGGTCTGAAAGGAAGGAGTGTTGCTCAAGTACAGGGAGACCACTCGGCCACCCTGATCTTTAAGAATCCTCTTTATATCGGCCCCTCGTCCAGCCCACCCCAAGGGGCATCTTCTGCCCGTCAAGAAGAAGCCTTTGCTCAAAGCTCAGCCTAGTATGACCTTCGGAGACATGACCTTTAGGGTTTTGGTTCTCGATTTTGTTCTTGATTATATTCTTTGGGAATTGGCGTGCATGTTGCATTTTCTCTTGAAGTAATACATAGAACCAACATTGCTATCATTTGCCTGAAGATAGAAATGATCTTTTTGAGGGCACTTGTTATATTTGCGGATTTTCATTCTAATGAAAATGCATTTTTCTTAACATACAATGACCTTGAAATCATATATATGTATATCCCTCCTTACCTTCATAGGTCCTCGGATATCACATGCTTGATGCGGCATTGATTCTTACGAAAGAGATCGATTGAATGTTGTGATAACGATGAAGTAAGATTTCCTGCTCTGTCCGCTCTGGTCGGTAAAGCGAGAGAAGCAAGATTACTATTCCTTTAATGATGTTCGATGATAAGGAAATCTCCTAAGAGAACCCAAATAAAGTTGCTTAAATATGCCAAAAAGAAAAAAAAGAAAAGTGAGAAATAGACTGTTTCAAAACAGAAAAAATGGTTTTAATTTCAGAGCCTGGTAATAGGCATTGACAAAAAGCACTCTAATTTTCGAAACCTGGTAATAGGAATTTTCGGATACGAGTGTGGAATTTTAGGGGCACTCCGCTGAAGCCTGAATCTCTTCGCTTCATGAGTGATGGTAATATTTTCAAAATCGTGACCATGCCGAGTAACTCGGGGTATCGTTGTATGCTCCATCTTTATTCTCGAGCCAAAGGATTGTGACGAGTTGAATTCCCCTAAGAAAAGAAATAAATGAACAAATTAAATAAGTCCTGAAAAGGAATCCTTGTGGACACCGACACGAAATAAATGGTAATCATAAGCGCATATGCCCCATGGGCTAAGCGAAAGTTAAACATACATATGAATGGAGAAACATGATTAGAAAGAATGGTAATCGAGCTGATCCAGCAAGTACCATAATCATGAGGATGAGCCGAGCGATTAGGGAGGAGTTTCATAACTTCAAATATCGCCACAACATTCAAAGATGCAAGCTATGCTTGAAGAGATCACCGAAAAGCTGAATCTAAGACGCTCTTGCATTTAATATCCGGGGCATCCTATTCTATTTTTCTTTTAATTAGACTTTTGGTTTCAAGGTTCTGTATGTTAATTTGAAAATCCACTCTTCATTAGAACGACGACCAGCGAATTGACATGTTTTAAACAAAGAGATTTCCTTGTATTACTTCAGAGATAAATGCATCTGCGGCAGTGAGACCCAAAGTTGAGGGGCACTACATGATGTATGATGATGAAGAACCATTGAAGTTAAGTTGTCATGAAGGGGCATCATTGTCTGAGGAACAACAGAGGCTTTAGCCCATAGAATTTCGAATCAGAATAGATGGGAGATGGCATACAGCTTGAAGGTACTGGGCTAATGATTCTGATTGCGATTCAGGCCATTAGACTCCAGGGGATAAGCAACATAAGTTGGGGGCAAGTTTTGCCAGGACACGAGATTGATGAGTGGTTGTAGTCCCAAGATGGTGACCACCGGCCTCGGAGAATAAAGACAAAATTCATGCATCTTTGCATTCCCATGACCATACGCATCATTGCATCATGAAATATGCTCATGCATCATTGATAGTTAGACATCCCTATGTTAGGAGCATGCTAACTCATACCATCATAACATTTGTTTATTTTTGAACAGGTATTTGAAGATTAATAAAGGGGTGGATCTACCGCTCTATGAGAAGAGAAATAGATCACAAGAATCCTTTGACTGGTATCAAGGTTCTTAATCCCTGATTTTTTTATCATTTCTAAAGGATGTTTTTCTCAGAATTCAAACTTCTTGATTTTGTCCTTTCTGAACGACGTTTTTTTAAATTTCAATTTCTCAACTCTATCCTTCCTAAAGGATAGTTTTTCTTAAAACTCGGATTTCTCAATCCTATCCTTCCAAAAGGACATTTTCCTCAAAATTTAAATTCTCAACTTTATTCCCTTTGGGATGTTTTTAAAAAAAAATCAGGTTTCCTGGTTTTTAAATTAGAAGAAAAAAGAAAAAAAAGAAAAGAAGAGAAAAAAGAAGACGAGAGAAAGAGAGAGAAGAAAATAAAAAAAGGAAAAAAGAAAAAGAGAGAAAGAGAGAAAAGAGAAAAGGAAAAGAATGAGAGGAAATAAGAAGAGAGAAAGAAAAAGGGAAGAAGAGAGAAGAAAGAAGGAAAAAGAGAAAAAGAAAAGAAAAGAATAAAGAGAAATAAAAAAAAGAAAAAAGAAAAGAGAGAAAATAGAAAAAAAAAGAGAGAGAAAGAAAAAAGGACAAAGAAAAAGAAGAAAAAAGAAGAAAAAGAAAGAAAAGAAAAGAAAAAGGAAGAAAAAGAAAGAAAAGAAAAAGAAAAGAAGAAGAAGAAGAGAAAAGAAACTCACAGCTTCAGAATTTCAGAGCAAGAGAGGCAGACACTCATAGCTCAAAACTTCAGGCGAAGAATTTCAGACTCGCCGTAGCAGAATCTAAGAGCAAAAAAGCTCAAGGATTTCCGGGCAGAAGAGCCAGAAGGCCTGCCCAGTTTGCTTTCGCCGCTCCGGGAAAGCACGCAATTTGTAGTTCATTTTGTACCTTAGGAAGAATGAATCGACTTTGTCCTTTGACCGTGCAGGGAGGACATGCCAACGACCCACATTGTTCCTACCGCTTCGGAGGAACAAATGTAGTTTCAGGCGAAAAATTTCATACTCGTCGCATCCTGATCTAAGAGCAGAAGAGTTCAAGACAGAAGAGCCAGAAGGCCTGCCCAGTTTGCTTTCGCCGCTCCGGGAAAGCACGCAATTTGAAGTTCATTCTGTACCGCGTAGGAAGAATGAATCGACTTTGTCCTTTGACCGTGTAGGGAGGACATGCCACTGATCTGAGAGCAAAAGAGTTCAAGGATCCCTGGATAGAAGAGCCAAAAGGCCTGCCCAGTTTGCTTTCGCCGCTCCGGGAAAGCACGCAATTTGAAGTTCATTTTGTACCACGTAGGAAGAATGAATCGACTTTGTCCTTTGACCGTATAGGGAGGACATGCCACTGATCTGAGAGCAAAAGAGTTCAAGGATCCCTGGACAGAAGAGCCAGAAGGCCTGCCCAGTTTGCTTTCGCCGCTCCGGGAAAGCACGCAATTTGAAGTTCATTCTGTACCGCGTAGGAAGAATGAATCGACTTTGTCCTTTGACCGTGTAGGGAGGACATGCCACTGATCTGAGAGCAAAAGAGTTCAAGGATCCCTGGACAGAAGAGCCAGAAGGCCTGCCCAGTTTGCTTTCGCCGCTCCGGGAAAGCACGCAATTTGAAGTTCATTCTGTACCGCGTAGGAAGAATGAATCGACTTTGTCCTTTGTCCTTTGACCGTGCAGGGAGGACATGCCACTGATCTGAGAGCAAAAGAGTTCAAGGATCCCTGGACAGAAGAGCCAGAAGGCCTGCCCAGTTTGCTTTCGCCGCTCCGGGAAAGCACGCAATTTGAAGTTCATTTTGTACCGCGTAGGAAGAATGAATCGACTTTTTCCTTTGACCGCGTAGGGAGGACATGCCAACGATCTGAGAGCAAAAGAGTTCAAGGATCCCTGGACATAAGAGCCAGAAGGCCTGTCCAGTTTCTTTCGCCGCTCGGGGAAAGCACGCTATTTGAAATTCATTCTGTACCGCGTAGGAAGAATGAATCGACTTTGTCCTTTGACCGTGCAGGGAGGACATGCCAACAAGACCCACACCGTTCATGCCGCTTCGGAGGAGCAAACCGCCCAAACAGGGAAGTTGGACAAAATTAGTGCTTATGGTCTTTGCTTTATTCTTGTTTCACAAGTACAAGCAAAGAAGGGCAACTGTAATCACTAATTTTGTCCAGGTTAACATCTTCTTATTTCGTCTTATAATAGTGGGCTTATATGGGCTATCGTTTAATCATTAACTATATATATATATACATATATATATATAAATGTGCATGTTATATTATATATGTAAGTTATGTGTTTAGAGTATGTGTGCATGAATACGGGTTTATATGTGTGTGGTATATGAGTGTGTACGCATATACTTATGTATCACATATAATGCATGATCGTATATTGAATGCGTTTATTATTTTAATGTGTGTGTGAATTAGTATTGCATGTATTATATAATATGTATACATGCATGTATATTACATATAGTATTATTATTTATAAAAGATTATAAGTTAAATAAACAAGCCCAATTCATACAGCCCACAATTTATTTATTTAAAGTCCATATTACATAATAAAAAAGCCCAAAATTATTATACAAGGCCCAAAAAAAGGCCCCAAGCCCTAATATGCAAATGAAACCCTAATCACCCTTATGCTTTGTGCAGCCACCGCTTTCCCCTCACCGTCAGATCTGATCTAGATCTGACGGTCCAGATGATGCAAGACGAAGAAACCCTAGAGGCCCTCTCCCAACACCTCAGCGCCGCGCAATCTCCACCGCTGGATCAAAGACTCAGTTTCCCATGCGCGTGCGATCCACGCGCGTCACTTCAGTTTCCCATGCGCGCGTGTCCGTCACGCCCGAGCCCCTCCGAATTCCCCAGCCGTCCAGATTCATCTCCGACGGTCTGGATCACTCCACGGCCGGCCACAGCTCTCCATGGTCCCCTCTCCTCCTTACGGTCACATGCAACACAAGAAAACAAAATGTCAGAGCCAAAATGGACGCAACGAAACGTACGAAGCAAAAACAGCAACCAATTCAAATTCGGCCAAGAATTGCCAGTAACACAACAAATATTTCAACGATTTTAGGCATTTAGAAAAAAAGAAAAATGTAATTTCAGAGGGCTATTTAAGCCCGAGCGCAATGTAATAGGGGGGAGTCCATTCGAAAATTTCGGGGAAAGATTGTAATAGGAGAGAGCATTCGAGAGCATTTCAAAAGATCAGTTGTAATCAAAAAAATTCCAGAGAGTAATACGAAGAGGATTTACAGAGTATATCTTACCATCCATTTCAGTTTCTCATTTTAAGAGCAAAAAATAAACGAAAGGGTTTTATGTTTATTTACCTTCGTCGTGCCGTTCCGCCTTCGCGCCGTCGCGTTTCCTCGCTGGCGACAAGCCCCCGATCCTCCTCGGACCGTGCATGGTGAGCCGTTGAGGCCGGTGACGCGAAGGGGGTAAGGTTTTTGTTTTTTTAGTTTCGGTTTTCTGGATTTCAAAACGAAAATGGTTTGGAAAAGATTTTTGGGGGTTTTGATTTCAAAAGACGAAAACTTTCGGTTTTTGAGGTTTCAAAAGGGAGGAAAAGAGTTTTTTTTTTGTTTCCGGCGCCGGCAACGGCGACCGAAATACCTTTGCGGCGCCGGAGCAAACAAAGAAAAGGGGGAAGCTCTCCCCGATTTAGGGTTTGAAAACTAAAAAAAAAGGTAAAATGAGCTTAAAGGTGGCTTATATATTGTTTTAACGTTTTAAATTTGGTTTAATCGCGTTTTAAGCCCTCATGTGTCATTTTAATTGCGCGGGGAGGGCTTCCGCGTTTTAAAATCGCGCCCGCAGTCCCCGCATGTTTTCGAGTCATTTTAATTTCGTCCCTATCTTATTTTAATCATTTTTCGGATGGTAAAATTCCCTTTTTAGTCCCTATAGGTTTCCGCCCCGTTTTAATTGAGTCCAATTTCACATTTTAATCAGCTTTTCTTAAATGGTTTTATTTCTGTTTTGGTCCCTGCCAGCTTCTATTTATTTATTTAATTATTTATTTTTTGGCATATTATTCTTGGTCATATTGTTGTTATGTATGCATTTTCGTCACTCATGCATCTTGCTTTTTATGTTTACATCGAATATATATATTGCATGTTTGTTTTTTAATGTCATTCGAGTATATGTTTTGCCATGTTATATTTTCTTTATATGTGGTATGTGGTCATATGTTTTATGTTTAGCATTTAATTTTATGCATTTAATATAGCTTTGTCATATGTTGTGCATATATGTTTTTTAATGTGGCATGCCTAATTGCTTTAATGTTGTTCGAATATATTTTCGTGGCATGCACCTTATATGTCATTCATGCAACTTTTAGCATTTATAATTTGTATATTAATTAACTTTAATTATAAAACAGAGATACTTATTAATTCGCGTATTCGGGTCGACTAGCCTAGCTTATTGGATGTCCCGCGAATATTCGGATCAATTCGAATCGTCTAAAGGTAAATTCGAGATTAAAACGAACAAGACCATAGCATCATCCTTTAAATTGCTTGCATCATGCATAAAGGTGACGTACGGGATCTGAACCCTAAACTAACACGGCAGTCAGCCTTATTTGATGTCGGTTTAGTCTATGGTCCGGTGTACCGTCATCCTTCTTAATTAAATGATTAATTAATTCCAATGCCACTATTCGATAAAGCCCGTGTTATTTAAGTCACATTTTCATTAAAGAACATTTTTATTAAATTCACTTCGGTTTTTAAATAATTTCTATCGATCAAAAGACAACAAGTTATTTGGTACCGATTTCCGGGCGTGATGGGGGTGTTAATCCTTCCCCACACGTAACCAACTCCCGAACCCGTTTTTAAACGAATCTCTGGTTTTGTGGTGCCCGGCCTACCTTAGTGGTCGGTGGCGACTCCAAATTTTCACCCTCTATAAACCCGAATTCCCTTTTTTTTAAATAAACCCCTTTTTCAAAAAGAAAATAGTGATAAGGCCCCACTTAACAGTTTTCTCAAAAAAAACCTTATCACATACTGCAACAACTGAAAGAGCCTTTTCAGCAATGAAAATCGTCAAGACAAGTCTACGAAACAAGATGGAAGATGACTTTCTTTCAGATTACTTAATTGTGTACATTGAAAAAGAAATTGCTGAAAAATTTACCATTGACTCGATCATAGATGATTTTGATTCTATGGAAAGGAGGTGAGTTCAACTTAATCAATGAAGATAACATATTTTGATTTGTATGTATTTGAACTATGTAATCATATTATTTTTGAATATATATATATAGGTCATGTTATATTAGCTTTGTGTTCTATATACTGGCCCAGCCAATACTATTTTCCTGGATTCGCCACTGTATATATATATATATATATATATATATATATATGTTTAATTAATTATAGCAGTACATATATGGATTAATATTTGATACACTGCCAGTGTAAAAAAAGTTTACACAAGCATGCCTATTTTCAAGCCTAAATTTAAATTCTAAAATTCTAACCTTAAAACCCTAAAAATCTAACCCCGACCCCTAAACCCCAAACCCTAAATTATAGCCATAAATCCTAAATTCTAAATCATACAACCTAAACCCCTAACCTTTAAACCCTAAACTAAACCCCTAAAGCCCTAAATAAACCCGCTTGTGGAAACTTTATTTTCCACCGCTAGTGTATAGGATATTAATCCTACATATATATGTATATATCATAATATATGTATATTTATATGTATATGTGTATATATATAGATAGATATAAATTTTATTCATTTTTAATATGGTGATATTTTTATTCCCTAAAATTTTATTTTCCATAGAAAGTTACCCTTATTATTTTTTAATTTTTGTAATTTACTCCAATATTTTAGATATAAATCATTTGATGATATTTTTGTTCATTCTAGTGCCTAATATTGAGACTATAATGTATGTATGTACCTATCAATGTATGAACCCTAAACCCTTAATGAATTTTCTCTTAACATGAAACCCTAAACCCTAATGTATGTAAGTATGTATATATGTACTTATCTATGTATGAACCCTAAACCCTTGATGGATTTCCCTAAACCCTACACCATAAACCCTAATGTATGCAAGTATGTATGTATCTATCAATGTATGAACTCTAAACCATTAATAAAATTTCCCTAAAACATAAACCCTTTAAACCCTAAACCCTGAATCGTCCAATATTTTATAATTTTAATTTGATATTGTTGTTCATTATAGCCCTTAAAACTTCATTTCTATTCCAAATTGACCCCTACTAATTGTTTTTTTAATTAGTCCAATAATATATAATTTTACTTTGACATTTTGTTCA
Organism: Hibiscus trionum; assembly: GCA_030270665.1. NCBI lineage: Eukaryota > Viridiplantae > Streptophyta > Magnoliopsida > Malvales > Malvaceae > Hibiscus > Hibiscus trionum. The sequence continues at coordinate 74,083,574 of BSYR01000010.1, read as the reverse complement.
TTTTAGTCCTTAAACTGTATTTGTTTTCCAAATTGACCATTTTTTTATTTTTTTAATTAGTCCGACGTTTTATAATTTTAATTTGATATTTTGTTCATTTTAGTCTCTTAACTTTATTTTAATTAGTCCGATCTTTTATAATTTTAATTTGATATTTTGTTCATTATAGTCCCCTAAACTTTAGTTTAATTCCAAATTGACCCTTATTTATTGTTTTTTTTATTTCGTCTAATGTTTTATAATTTTAATTTGTACTTTGTTCATTATAGTCCCTTTAACTTTATTTCAATTCCAAATTGACCTATATTCATTGTTTTTTAATTCGTCCAATGTTTTATAATTTTAATTTGATATTTTCATCTTCTAGACCCTAAAACTTTATTTTTATTCCAAATTGACCCACATTTATTTTTTAAATTTTCCAATGTTTTATTATTTTAATTTGACATTTTCTTCATTCTAGTCCCTTAACTTTATTTTAATTCCATATTGACCTATATATATATATATTTAATTCATCATGTTTTATAATTTTAATTTGAAATTTTGTTCATTCTAGACCCTAAAACTTTATTTTTATTCTAAATTGACATCTACTTATTGTTTTTTTTAATTACTCTAATTTTTATACTTTTAATTTGATATTTTTGTTCATTACAGTCCCCAAAATTTTATTTTTATTCCAAATTGACCCATTTTCATTGTTTTCTTTTAAATTTGTCAAATGTTTTATAATTTTAATTTGATATTTTTGTTCATTATAATCCGTGAAACTTTATTTTTAATCCAAATTAACCCATTTTCAGTCCAAATTGACCTCTTTTCATTATTTTTTAATTACTCCAATGTTTTATAATTTTAATTTGATATGACTTTAAATAATTAACTCCAAATCAATGACGATTGTCGAAGGCCAACCTAAAGTCTATCGGCTACTTATACGGTTGTACCGAACTCAAACTCAAACTCAATACGAATTTCAATCTTAAAAATACCCTGACTTGAATTACCCGAACTGAAACTACCCGACCTAAAATTACCCGACCTGAAATGCACCCGACCTGAAATGCACCCGACCTGAAATGGACCCGATCTGAAATGGACCCGAACCCGAATTAACCTGTCAATTATCTGCTTCGGACCCGACCCGTTTTGACCCGACCTGAAATGGACCCGCACCCGACCCAAGTCGAGTCAAAATAGAAAAATGACCTGTACCCAGTTTTACCCGACCTGACAGTACCCGGCCTGAAACCCATCCGATTACATGTTTTTACATCCCTACCATTGGCCTGAAGAATTATTGTTGCGATTCTAGAGTTGGTATTTTTCACTGGTTGCCTTTTAATTTTAATATCTGGACTACTTACTTGGTTATAACACTAGTTTTGCAATCCATCATTCTTATGTTGTAGCATTGGTTGAGCATAGACTAAGCTTGATTACCTTATTTCCTCATGTTTGTGCATGTTAGTCATATAATCTTGCTTTTGTACTTTACAATTTCAGTAAACTGGTTTGTGAATCCTAGGACGAAGAAAGTTGGCATTCTACTGAAATTGAAATTCAAAGACAAATTTATGACCTTAAGGGATTGATGACACCTTTATCTCTGATTGTGCTTTTTACTGGCACTTGAGGGTTTAACTTTGAGGACTCAGAAATTGTTTTATACTGCAGGTAAAGCATATTATAAGTTTATGGATGCAGAACCATTTTTTCTAGCATGTTAATAGCTGTTTGATCCTTCTTTTTTGCTGTTTGAACCTCGTGATTTTTTCGGTCAATAATAATGATGACGTGAGCTTAGCCGAAGGCGGAAGTCACTAGAGTTTACTTGCATATTACCGAAGTGCTGACGTATTCGTGCATCATGATAGCAATTAGCGAATCAATAAAAGGCATGTTATAAAGCTGTAGAATTTTGTAGTTGGTTCTATGCCACCACATAAGAGTTCTAGATTAGGAACCGGTCGTGGCCGAGGCCGTGGTCGAGGTCATACCACTGCTGTAGAGAGTGACGTTACGCCCCCTGTGGATCTGCCACATAATCAGAATGATATTTATGATAATAATGTAGAGGAGCAGCATGTGAATCAGATTGGAGTACATCAGACTGGTGGTAGGGGTCCACTTGTTCAACAGAATCAAAATGATGGTCCACATGATTCTAGGGACAGTGAGATTGATGGCTTCGATATTGCTATAGTGCATAGGGAGTTGCTTCGTTACCTTCGCCAGTCTGAGGTGTTAGGAGGCCCATATCTACTGAGTTCGTAGCTGCAGAGATGACTATGTTTTATGGGAATACTGGCACGAATCCGACTAACGTAGAGTACTGGTTGAAGAAGCTTCAACGATTGTTTGTTGAGATGGGTTATCCTACCGACCAGAAGCTTAGGGCTGCAGTATCACTGTTGCAGGGTGAAGCCCAAAATTGATGGGAGGCTGAGGAACATGTTATTCTAGCAAGTCAGTTTTCTTGGGACCATTTTCGACAGGTATTCCATGACCGTTATGTTGGGGCAGAGTACTTAGCAAAATGTCGAGATGATTTTATGAATCTGAAGTAGAATGACATGTTTGTGAATGATTATGAGATAAAGTTCATGAGTCTGATACATTATGTTTCGGGGTTAGTGACCACAGAAAAGGAGAAATGTGACTGGTTTTTGAAGGGGTTACGTCCATCAATTAAGATAGGTGTTGCTTTGCATATGGACAAGGAGTATAAGAAGATCACTCAACAAGCTAGGACTGCTGAGCAGAATGGGGTAAAGATGAAGCAACTTGAATTTCAGGGTACTGATCAAGATAAGAAGCAATCGGCCGTATATGCACTGCACGATCAGGAGAAACAATCTAAGAAAAGGGCTAGAGAAGATTTTGATCATCGGGATTATCAAAGTGAGAGATCTACATTAATGACAATTCCATCTGGTAGTGTAGGTGGTTCGACTGGTCCTTACCCTATGCGTATTTGCTCCTATTGTAATTGAAAACATTGGGGAGAGTGCCGTAAAAAGATAGGAGCATGCTATAGATGTGGATCTTTGGATCATTTCTACAATGATTGTCCACATCTATATACTACTTCTTTTGATCAGAGTCAGACGCAGAGGTCAGCACAAGCACCACCTAGAGGTAGTGGCCAGAATAGACATGTTGCTTCGGGTAACGCTAGTAGAGCCAGACCTACACAAAGTAATAGATCAGATGCTAGACGACTAGGGTTAGTTTATGCAACTAAAGCTCACGAGGGTTATGATGATGAGCCAGAGGACATAGCAGGTACATTTCTGATGTTTTTAATTTTTACCTTTATGTTTAATGATGAGAAATTCATAACGAAGAATTTTAAGTTGTGTCAGTTAGTTTTTGAGATTTATCGCTAAGTCTGAAATTTCGAAGACGAAATTTCTTTTAAGGGTGGGAGAGTTGTAACACCTCAATTTTTTTCCCAATTTGTAAAGCCTAGATTTGTAAAATCCCTAAATTTAAAAACTTAGATTTTGGGAATTTAGGTTAAAACCCTTAATTTAATTTTAGGAATTTTAATTTGGGAACCTAATTGTTGCTAAAGGATTAAATTGAGTTAATTTAGAATTTTAGGGGCCATTGTATAAATCAAGTAAAGTTTTGGTGCTATTATGAAAACCCCTAAATAGTTCGAAGGCTTAGTGTGCGATTAACCCTTGAACTATAGTATTTAAACCCTTACCAGCCATAAAACCTTTCGGCAGCCACACGTCTCCTCTCCCCCTCTCGACTTTTTCTTTATACTTCTTATTTCGATCGAACATTGATGAGTCTCTAGCCGACAATTATTTTGAAGAAGACGAACTACCACCTCCTTCGCCTGTTCGATCTAATCGTGCACGTACTACAAGGACTACACGTGAGTATTCTTTTAGATTAGTATTAGTGTTAAATTGGTGGTATAGTGTTAGATTTTGATGTAGAATTTTATATAATAGGTTCCGATTCGGCTAGATCCGAACATGAGAGGCCTTCTTCTCGACGTTAGAGCTATTGTTGCTTGAGGTGTGTTTTCTTACCGTGCTATATAAATGGTTTTACTGTGTGGTGTTGTTTTTTTTATTTATGGGTATTTTACATGAGATGTGTTGTTGCATAAGAATTTTCTATGCATTCATACTTGAGATAGAGACTTATTTAAATAATGGTTTTATGGACTACGAACTCGGATTACAGTACATGATTGAGTAGAGAATTGAGTATTGTGATTTAATACCATTGTGTACATGGGTTGGGATTGTACGATGGAAGATTGTGGTGACGACCACTTACCGATTGGTGGATGTAGTGAGGAGTTCCGGAGAACTTTCCTCTTATCGATTGGTGAGCTGTAGTTGGGTACATTGCATTGTGTTTATAAAATTAAATCGTTTGTGTTGTGAATCATCATTGTTTTGAACTTAAATATTTTATAGAAATTATTGTCTTTGTGTTTACGTTTTTTTACACTTTAGAGACACACTAAGCTCTAAAGCTTACTCTCTCATAGTTTCCTCTTACAGATATCTTTGGACTTTAGGCGACGTGGTACTTGAAGGATCTCAAATTTTATCTAGTTATTCTATTATTCAATATGAACTTATTTTAGACTATCATATTGTTATTATTATTATTATATGTTTAGGGACATTTACGTTTTTTCAGACTATGGAACTCTATATTTTCGGGATTATGCATAAGCAAATATTTACACACTTTATTTAAGATATTTTATTAAATGATCGGAATATTTTTATAACGCTAGGGTTAGTAACCAATTGTGGTATTTTAAAGTACTTATTGTTTTTAAATTTAAATTATTTTATAAATTATTTAAACCTAAAATCTATTACTTGAGGGGAAAGTTTTCAATGGTAACTTCCTAAATTCGGTCTTTTCTTCTAGGCCGGGTTTAGGGGGTTACATTTAGTGATATCAGAGCTAAGTTCAAACTCTCAGACTGTGAGGCTCACTTAAAATTTTAAACTTAAAATATTTTTTGCATGCATATTAAATGTTTCTAGGCAAAATGTAATTTTCTGATAAATTTATTATTTTAAAGAATTAAAGATATATTTTGAGTAAAGACTCCAAGTATAAACTCTAACTTTAGAATTAATTCCTTTTATAGATAGAGTATTATGCCACAACGTAAGAGTTCTAGATTAACGACCGGTCGTGGCTGTGGCCAAGGTCGTGGTCGAGGTCATACCACTGGTGTAGAGAGTGACGTTATGCCCCCTGTGGATCTGCCACAGAATCAGAATGATATTCATGATAATGATGTAAAGGAGCAGCATGTGAATCGAACTAGAGTACATCAGACTGGTGGTAGGGGTCCACATGTTCAGCAGAATCAGAATGATGGTCCACATGATTCTAAGGATAGTGAGACTGATGGCTTCGATACTGCTACAATGCATAGGGAGTTGCTTCGTTACCTCCGCCAGTCTGAGGGTATTAGGAGGCCCATATCTACCGAGTTCTTAGCTACCGGGATGACTATGTTTGATGGGAAGACTGACACGAACTCGACAAACGTAGAGTACTGGTTGAAGAAGCTTCAACGATTATTTGTTGAGATGGATTATCCTACCGACCGGAAGCTTAGGGCTGCAGTATCACTGTTGCAGGGTGAAGCCCATAATTGATGGGAGGTTGAGGAACATGTTATTCTAGCCAGTCAGATTTCTTGGGACCATTTTCGACAGGCATTCCATGACCATTTTATAGAAATTATTATCTTTGTGTTTTTGGTTTTTCTTGCACTTTAGAGACACACTAAGTTCTTTAGCTTACTCTCTCATAGTTTCCTTTTACAGATATCTTTGGACTTTAGGCGACGTGGTACTTGAAGGATCTCAAATTTTATCCAGTTATTCTATTATTCAATATGAACTTATTTTAGACTATCATATTTTTATTATTATTATATGTTTTTGGGACATTTACGTTTTTTTCAGACTATGGAACTCTATATTTTCGGGATTATGCATCAGCAAATAATTACAGACTTTATTTAATATGTTTTATTAAATGATCGGAATATTTTTATAATGCTAGGGTTAGTAACCAATTGTAGTATTTTACAGTACTTATTGTTTTTATAATTAAATTATTTTATAAATTATTTAAACCTAAAATTTATTATTTGAGGGGAAAGTTTTCAATGGTAACTTCCTAAATTCGGTCTTTTCTTCTAGGCCGAGTTTTCAATGGTAACTTCCTAAAATTTAGGTTTCTTATTGTTTGTTCCCATTGGCCTAAAGAATTATTGTTGCGATTCTCTAGTTGATATTTTTAACTGGGTTGCGTTTGAATTTTAGTATATGGATTTCTTACTTTGTTATCAAACTAGTATTGCAATCTATCATATTTATGTTGTAGCATTGGTTGATCATAGGTTAAGCATATTTTGCTCTTGAAAATTGAAATACAAGTCGAATTACAGTTGATTTAGATCATTTTATTTCCTCATGTTTGTGCATGTTAGCCATATAATCTTGCTTCAGTCCTTACAATTTCCGTAAACTGTTTTGCGAATCCTAGGATGAAGAAAGTTGCATTCTACTGAAAATGAAGTTCAAAGACAAATTTATGACCTAAGGGATTGATGACCCCTTTATCTTTAATCGTGTTTTTTACTAGCACTTGAGGGTCTAACTTTGAGGACTCGAGAATTGTTATATACTGCAAGTAAAGTAGAATGCGTAGTTATAATCTATTATAAGTTTCTGGATGCAAAACCATTTTTTTCTAGCATGTTAATAGCTGTCTGATCCTTTTTTTAGGTTATGACATTATGGATGTTTAGTTTTGAAGAATACGGATTAGTAGAGCATAGGGAAATCTATTGCAGATGAAATGATTCTTAGTTACAATGATGCCATGCTTAGACAATGGGACTTGGAAATCAATGGTTCATATTATCTGAATGATAGAATCATAGAGTATTATTTTAGTCTCCTACCTTCAAGTTATCCTTCAAAGGAAATCATGTTGATTTCACAATCGATTGCTTTCTGGATAACTAACTGCCCCAATGTTGATGATCTCAAAGGTTTTTTGGTACCCCTTAAATTCCCAAATAACGATGACGTAAGCTTGGCCGGAGACGGAAGTCATTGGAGTTAACTTGCATATTACCGAAGTGCTGATGTCCTTTTGCACCATGATAGCAATCAGCAGGTGAATAATAGGCATTCTATGAAGCTGTATAAACCTGTAGTCGGTTCTATCATCCGTACCAGTTCAGATGGTAACGACAAGTATCTAGAATGCATTGTCACACCTCAGCAAGTTAATGGTCTTATATGTAACAGCTACCGCAAGAACTATATGTTCTAGGCATGGAAATAGTGGAAGCAAAAATAATAAGGATTTGCGGTTTTCTACTATAAAGGAAAGTTCTTCCATTCCGTGTATCTTGTAAGAATTTCTGCTATTCTTTTCAAAGTATGGGACTTGATCTATTTTCTGGATAGCAACATCAAGCAGGCAATGTATTCTGAATTTTTAATTTTCATGTTATTTGATGCATATTCAGGTATAAATGTGACATGCATACATAAGCACAAACAAAATAAATACCAACTTCAAAGACAAGCTAGGATATTACACTGTTATGACTGGGGAAAGTATACACTGCTTTTTTTATTGTTAGTTCTCACTGGCCTGAAAAATTTATTGTTGATATTTTTAACTGGCTGCCTTTGAATGTTAATATCTGGATTGTATACTTGGGTTGATTTTGATCATCTTATTTCCTCATGTTTGTGCATGTCATAGTTGCCAAATCTTGATTCAGTTCTAAATTGTTATACTGCAACTGCAAGTAAAACAGAATGCGTGGTTATAATATATTACAAATTTCTGGAAGCAGAATTATTTTTGTGTAGCGTGCTAATAGTTTGTTTGAGAATGTTGGCAGTACTGAAAGCACACTAGAGGAATCGATTGATTGTTTGGAGAGTAATACTGCAATTGAGGATGCTTCAACAGACTTAAAAATTAAGGCGGTCGTGGAAATGAAGAGAAGAAAATGCTCAGCAACAAACACAAGCTTACCAATAATTAATAATTCACCTTCCTATAGTTGACACGAATCTGTCTTTGCTTTTCGGTTAAAGGCTTAATGTTTCCCATCCTAATTATAGCCTTTCCAAAATCAACTCAGAAAGCATCACGGTTCAAGTTGTAAGTCTTCACTAGTTTATCGGTCGACCTACCATTGAAAAGTGTTTGATCGGAGGCGAGTAGTCCCCTTTGCTTCACCAAGTCTTTGAAGTATGTGATGTCAAAAGGAGCGAGGTTTGTGTTCCTTCCGGTGCGTGGACAAGTGGCTTTACACTATTGGGCAAAAGCAGAATCAATGTTGGTTGCATTGTAAATTTTGTTCCTGGAAATTGAACATCGTGATAACTCAAGGGTGTGGCCACCGGAGAGAGCTACCAGATCTCTCCTGTTCAAGCCTTGCTTCTTCAAGTTGTTGAGCAATGCAGGGAGGTCCATTGATGCCGATGGAAGCTTAGTGTTTGCTAAATCTATCTCTCCGGCCCAAACGAACATTCTATGTCGGGCCTCTGAGCTACAACAAACAACCATCATAATTTCCATCATTTAAGAAATTAAATAGCTTGAAATGACTTAACAAAATGAAAATTCAACAGAAAAGGTAATTTATATTTTATAAAATTGTTTTTTGATTATTGTGACATTATTTCAAGTCAACACCTTTGTCTATATGATATTGTCATCTCATTTCAAGTTATTTATTATTAGTTAACTAACAGTTTTCATCCGCAAAGGGCCGTTTTGACCTAAAATAAAACGTTGAAGGGTCAAATTGGTTCAGAAAAATAAGAATTAAAATAACTATTATGTCAAACGTTTAGATATTTTTTTGACTTTATGTTTTTTTTTAGATTGAGCCAAGGTATCCACCACCGACAGCAGTGATTATTCCCCTCATCGCGGGTGCTCTTACTAAGAAGTAAACAGTTGGTCCTGAAATATGTTTTTTTAATCAAATGAATTTTTCGTTTCAAATAAAACTAACATAGCCATGGGCCAATACCAACAAAAATGCCCAAAAAGCAACAAAAGGAGGAACAGCTGCGTCCCAAATCAGACCCACAAAGAGGTAATCAGAAAAACCGAAGACAACAGAGGGAAGGTGCATCAACCATGCGGAACGACCAAAACCAAGAACAAAAGTTGTCGGTCCTTTTTTTTATCTCTTTATATATTTTACTAATAATATTATGCGGAATTTTTACCCAAATATTGTTTTGGGTGTTTTTTATTCTGAAAATAAGGATGGTGCCAAATTAATTCCAACAATAGAGAACATTACTGTACAAATTCAGAACACATGGGAAAAATACTCTAATTTTGAACAGTGATTTTATGGTCCGGTTACTGTTCAAAATCGGGTGGTAATCCCACCGATTTTGGCTTGGATGCACTGCCATTAGCGCATGTTGGAGTGCCCAGCTACTGTTCAAAATCGGGGTGTAAACCCCTGCGCTTTGAACAGTGCCGAATAAAAGCTGAGTGGGTGCAAGCTGCCTAGGCACAGCACAGGCTGTTTTTTTTTTTTACTTTTAGAGAGTATTTTTATTCTTTTAAGTTCGTATAATGGAGATTTAGTCTGATTTTTTTTTAATTTGGATCGAATATAAAATAATAAATAATTATTATTTAAATATTAAATAATGTTCAAAGACCAGGGGTTTACACCCCGATTTTAAACAGTAGCTGGGCACTCCAACATGGCCACGTGGCAGTGAATCCAAGCTAAAATCGGTGGAATTACCACCCGATTTTGAATAGTAATCGGACCATAAAATCACTGTTCAAAATCGGGGTATTTTCCCCATGTGTTCTGAATTTGCACAGTGATGTTCCCTATTGTTGGAATTAATTTGGCACCATCCTTATTTTCAAAATAAAAAAATACCCAAAACAATATTTGGGTAAAAATTCCTTATTATGCCATGTGAATTAATAATAAATAATTAATAAATTAATAAAAATTAATCATTAATATATTTAATATAAAATTATTAGTAAAAAGGAGAAACAAATTTTGTTCCAAAACAAAAAAAAGATTAAGCATCATTTTCTTCGAAAATAATTATGCTTCCGAAGCTCATCGAAACATCTTTGATCAGACTATTTCTTCTAAGGGCATTTTTAATTTTGTTCATTTTTTTCACATCATTTTACTAAAATGGTGTATTTTGGTCACTATTCATTCTCCAACTCAACACTATATTTCAAATTGTTATGCCATCATTTTGGTGTTGTCTACAATGTCAAATAATATTTGGTGTGGAACTGTAGCAACACTAAATCTTTTTTAATTGAAAGAAAAAATTAAAATGGTACAAAGATGTTACGGGGCAAAGGTTAAAGTTAATTTCTGTACATTAAAACAATATTAAATATTTTAGTTTGCACTATTTTAATACAAATTTTAGAATTAATATCTTAGTTTGCACTATTTTAGTGCAAATGTTAGAATTAGTTTCTTTACACTAATTTAACTTTTTATAATTTTTATATTATTTTTGACACCCAAATGATATCATAATGTTGATGAAGATTAAAGATGCCCTAAAAGAGCTCTAATATCAAAGAAAGACTTTCTCGTCAAAAGGTTACAAAGATCTAATTACTAGTGTTTCATCTAAAATTAAATCAATCAGAACCAGCAAGGAAGTAACATTATTTTTTTTTGAAAAGTAGAAATTCCATTATTCGTAAGACATAATGTTTTCGAAACATAATTGAAAACCTCGTTAAAAAACCTCCCTAAACCTAATGGAGGAAAAAGAGTGTTTCCAATTATGTTCTTACAATACCTTCCAAGCTCACTGCCGAAAAATACAAAATCTACCAATCACACTTAATACACAGGAGTACAATATGCGGCATGGTGTTGACTAGTCCTGAAATACTCGCCTTGCTTAAGCAAACCAGATGAACTAGCTAAGGAGATATTGAGACTTGTCTTTGTCATTACCTCACTGAAGTTCCACAGGATCAAGACCGACGATAAGAGCTGGGTGTCTATGAATTCCTTTTTTGGCCAACAAATCTGCACATCTATTATTCTCTCGGTTCACTTTGTTTACTTGCCATCCTTCTAGGTCGATCATATCGCAACATTCTTGGACCAAAACTTTGAAAGCTAGAGGGACGTTTTGGGATCTTGAGAGCCAAGATAAAGTTATTGAACAATCACTTTCGATTATCAAGGAATGATTTCTCGCCCATCTCGATGCTTGGAATAGTATACATGCCTCTCGAATAGCCAATAATTCCGCTGTCGTAGGATCCGAATTACCAGCTGCTTTTGAGAAATAGAGTAGCAACTTGCCGGTTGAATCGCGTAGTAAACCTCCAATACCTGCGTCTCCGTAGCTACCGTTTACTGCACCGTCTACATTGAATTTCAACCAATTACTGGTGGGGGGAATCCAACTTGAGGAATTATTTACAGCTTTCTCAATTCTAAGTTCGCAAAGCAGTCTCGGATTAGAGATAAAATCTCTAATATTTCCACTAGGCAGTAGACCATTAGCTTTACACCACATACACAATCTCACAATGCATAGATCAAAAGTTTGAGTGAGATCAGCTTTCGTACCTCTAAAAATGAGTTCGTTCCGCACTAGCCATATAGTCCATGCGATACAGTAGAAACTCGATCTCCAAATAGCGTTATTGTGGTGCGAGATCGGCATTTGTATCCACTGTACTAAGAAACTTCTCAAATCTCCCGGCGCCACCCAATCGATTTGCCAAAAAGAAAACCATTTAGACCATAGGTTCCATGAAAATGTGCAGTGCATCAGAAGATGAGAAATCGTTTCTGAGGACTTATTACAAAGAGCACATAGATCCGATTGACTTGAGAGACAGTTTCTTTTAGCTAACTATGTCTTTGTGGGTAATCTACCAAGCAAGGCTTTCCAAATAAAGGACTCAACATTGGGCGGAGCAAGATTGGACCAAACAAGATTCTAGCAATAGTCTGGGTTTGCATTTGATGTAATGGATGTGGCGTAAAAATGTTTTGGCGTATAAATACCTGATGAACATGGTCGCCAACGGATGCTATCGTCTCTTGATAGACCCGGTCTGTAGAACTTTAAGGTTTCTAGGAAATCTTCCCATATTGGTCGCTCCCAATCGAATGGCGTTCTTCTAAGAGGTATATCCCATTGCCACTCCCCATTAATCAAGTTGCCGAAGTCTGAAATAGAACCTTCCTTCTTCGAAGATAAGGCGAAAATTCGAGGAAATTTGCTTTTGAGCGAGAAATCTCCTGCCCAGAAATCCATCCAGAAGTTCACTTTGTTACCAGGTCCAATAACGAAACCGAACTTGCTGCAAAAGCCATTGAGATTATCCGCTTGATTCATAGGCTCTATAATAGCTTTCCAGCACCAAGAAACCTTGTTAGCTGGAGTATTGATCGGAAGCAGAGAGGAGACCGGTTGATTATATTTCGCCGCTATGATTTTCCTCCAGAAACTGTTAGATTCCGACCCAAAACGCCAAATCCATTTATTCAGCAACGCTCTATTCTTGAGATTAAAGTCAAACAAGCCTAAGCCTCCAAAGGATTTGGGCAAGCACATACAATCCCAACTAACCCAGTGTATAGATTTCTTGTCCAACGATCCCCATATGAATCTTGCGATAATTCTGGAAAGAGAGAAAGAAACTGATTTTGGAATCTTGAAAAGCGACATAAAGTAGATCGGCAAGTTTGATAAAACAGATTTCACTAGAACGATTCTTCCTGCGAAAGTCAAGGAATTCGCCTTCCATCCTGCCAACTTCTTGTTCACTTTAGAAACAATGGGGTTCCATAGAGAGACTTGGTTTCTTACCGCCCCTAAAGGGAGACCAAGGTAAGTGCAAGGCAATGTTACTTTCTTACAACCGAAAAGAGTAGCCCAGGAAGATATCAAATGGTCGTATGTGTTCACTCCTGATAAAGTGGTTTTTGATAAATTTAGAGACATACCAGAAGCGATGCCGAATCCTTTTAGTATGCGAATTATATTTTTGATCTGATCTTCATTAGCTTCACTGAAAATAATCAAGTCGTCTGCATATTGAAGGTGCGATACTTGCTCCGATCCCGGATGAAAACTGATGCCTTTAAAATGTCCTCTGTTCGTAGCCTTCGAAAGTAAAGAATTAAGTGCTTCCGCCACACAATTAAATAGGAATGGAGATAACGGACAACCTTGGCGAAGCCCTCGCTTAATACTGAAAAACTGTGTAGGAGATCTGTTGACCAGAATTGATAAAGACACCGAGGAAATGCAGAAGGAAATCCAGCTACACCATAATTCGCTAAACCCCATTTTTCTTAAGATCAACAATAAAAAATTCCAGTCTATGGAATCGTAGGCTTTGCGAAAGAACCAGGTTATCATTAGCTTTTAGATTAACGGTCAAATTAAATCTCTCTAATTAAATTTTAGCAATGTTTGACAATTAGTAGATAACTGATTAGATTAGTTAATTTG